>CM060959.1:124561743-125846743 GCA_030765055.1 Mantis religiosa
CCCCTGCAAGACTATATGGTTTGCCTAAAATACACAAACCCAACATACCCATGAGACCCATTGTAAATAATATAAACACTCCTACTTACCTTCTGGCAAAATGGCTATCCAAAAAATTTCAGTCCTTTCCACAATTCCATACTCTGAGTATAAAAAGCTCTTTAGACCTGGTAGAAAAAATTCAAAATCTTAAACTAAAACCTCCTGACACTTTAGTATCCTTTGATGTCCGCTCCCTCTTCCCTAGCATTCCATTAGAAAAATTTTGATTCAACTGAAAAAATGGCTAAATTCTATAAACCTAGATGCCAATGCAATAGAAGAATATTTGGCAATGACTGAATTATGTATACATCAAAATTATTTTGTCTTTGATGGAAAATATTATAAACAAATTTCAGAACTAGCTATGGGAAGCCTGCTATCACCATTTTTGGCCAATCTATACATGAGCTTTTTCAAAACACATATAACTAAAGCCTTCCCTCATATCTATCAATATCTTCTCGATTCACTTTTGTATTTTGTTTTCTTCCCTCATATGTTTAAAACATGGTACAGATACGTAGACGACATCTTTGCAATAGTGCCCTACAAACTAATATATGATGCTTTGAAACTACCCAACCTGCAAGAACCCAGCATACAATTCACAGTGGAAACTGAAGAGGACTGTACTCTACCTTTTTTAGACCTTAAAATCAAAAAAAGCAATGAAAAACTAGAATTTGGCATCCATAGAAAAGCAACACACACAGATAATTACATCAAAGCAAATAGTTTCAAACCAATTCCACACAAACATGCAACCATCAACAGTCTGACACACAGATTAGTAAATCTACCTCTCAGCCAGCAAGAATATCAAAACGAATACCATCAAATCTTAAAAACTGCAATTAAAGATGGATATGGAAAAAACCTTGTAGATAAAAAACTAAAATTATTCAAACTTCAAAAGAGATTACAACAGATCACAGCTCTCACACCAATAAAACAAGAAATTAGATTTGCTAAATTTACTTACCACCCCTGGGCCACAAAAAAGTTCCAAAAAATATTCAAGAAATACAATATAACATTGGCACCAAAAAACAATTACAACATTAAAAACCTTCTTCACAGTAATAATACTGATAAGATAAAACCAGAGGAAAAGTCAGGCATTTATAAGATTAAGTGTAAAGACTGTCAAAGAATTTACATAGGGAGGACAAAAAGAAACATAGGCACTAGAAAGAAAGAACACTTCAGGCACTTAAGATACAAAAATATTGATAAGTCCGCAATAGCAGCTCATTTCTGGTCTGAAAATCGTGAAAATGAAGATAGCACAGAATTACTAAAATACGTACAAAAACATAGTGAACTCGTCATATGGGAGAGGATATACATAGAAAAACATAAAAACCAACTAATGAACTTTGAAATCCCGCCAGAAGAGAATGCCACATTTAAGTTCATCACTAAATCAACAGATGGCAGCAGCAACCCCAGAATTACCCACACCACTGGATCAAGCTTCAGTCGCATAAGAGCCATAGATGCAAATGATGATTTGCGAAACATGTCCTCAAAATAGGTACGAAAGTGAAGCAGATGTGAAAAAAATATGACTCATCTAAAATTTAATAAAGTAAGTGTTGATTCCAATGTGTAAGGACTTTGATACAATAAAGCACAAAATTAATATAATTTTGAGCCAAACTAATACTCAATGCTCCACTTATTGCTAGTATTTACCTAGTACGCGTTTCGTTAGGATCTTCCTAACATCATCATCTGTTGTTGACTATTAGATGTTGGTTTGCTGAACTCGTTGGAGGTGACAGAGACACACCGACAGAGACGCACCTATCACCTCCAAGGAGTTCACCGAACCAACATCTATTAGTCAACAACAGCTGAAGATATTAGGAAGATCCTAACGAAACATGTTCTAAGTAAATACTAGCAATAAGTGGAGCATTGAGTATTAGTTTGACTCAAAATTATATTAAGTGTTGATTGCTTAACCTGCCTCGGCTGGATATGATAAATGTAGTAATTATGGCAAAACTCAACTACACTCTGATCTCTGACATCTTACTGTTTGAGGCAGCAGGAATACCAACATAATAGGTGAGTCTCTCTAAGAATACTTTTCAAACAACAATATTCACATTATCAATAGGGCAATGAACTTACTTTTGTAAATACTAGGTGGCAAGATGTTTTAGATTTAACCTTCGCTAGCTGCTGATAATTAAAACAATTAAAAATTGGCATGTTTCAAATGAAGACTCGGCTTCAGATCACAGGCAATAATGTTATCACCAGCAATATGCTACACTCATCTCCAGTAAACTCAGATATTTAAAACATGTCAATCACAATGCATCATGTAACTCTATTATAAATCTTTGTATTTGTTGCATGAACATATGTTAGGAGATATATGCCCATTTTAAGGTAATATCCGCCTGCGGTGCCATATGTAGTAAAAGAGGGCGTTAAACACTACACATTTCATTTAAGGTAATATACCTTCATATTTCACAATTCTGTGAGTAATGATTTCATTTGAAGTAATGAGTTGGTATTCAAACACAACATCACTTAAGTGATGTTGTGTTTGAATACCAACTCATTACTTCAATTGTTATATACATCACTGTTTCTAACCTTTTGCTTCAAATAATGATTTCATTGTTATTTGAAGTTTTGTGGTGACAGTCTCTATAATGAAATTTAGTCGTTTCTGAATAAATATATATGACTCATCTATAGTTTAATAATTATTTCGCTTCACTATGGTGTTCCAATACAGTTAAATTTCGATATTTGAGTTAACATTCCTATTTTAAGGTTATTCATATACTGCAGAATTGTATGAGGTTTTTCAGGTAATACAGTTTATGCCTCTGTAACAAATCTTCTTTTCTAAAACATGTTAGGTAACATTCATGTTTTAATGTTATCTGTAGGTGCACTATTATGTGAGTCCTCTGCCGGAGAGGGAACATTTGCCTGCATCTGTAGCATAAGCGCATCTGCCCCACATTCAAGATGTTCGAGTTCAAATCTCGGTCAGCTTATGTTATCTGTTCTGAAATATGAGTGTCTGGTAACTCTAAGCTCATTTAACATCATTTCACCCATTTCAATCATTGCTCAATACGACTTAACAATGGATGTCATTAAATAAAAATTAGTAAGGTTATAGCTTCATGTTTCAAACATTCAATTGTACTGGAAATAATTGTAGCTAATTATTCATGATTGCATTATTATAACATAAGATTTCTATTAAGGGAACACTTTGGTACCAAAATGGACAAAAATGCAATTTTTGTTTTCAGAAAACTTTTTTGCATACATTTTGTCTTCAATATGTCTAGAATATGGCCATTAAATATTATGTGTCAAATACACAAGGAAGTTAGCTTATTTCAAATTTATTTATATTCTTGCAGTGAAAAGTGGGTGTGGCAGATATGTCAGATTTCAGCAATAACAGCTGAGGTAAGTCTGTTTGTGGTGTTTAGACTTTAATGAGATATTTATCTTTGAAATATAGATGTTGGCTGCTCTTATTGCACAAATGCTGCTATCTGTTGACAGAAAATTAAAAATATAACAAATAAATGATATCGTTTATAAAGTAGGTAAGCATACATGTGTGTAGTTCAATTGCTGTAATACTTGTGTCATTTTAGCAAATATAATGGGAAAAGTGTGTAGTGGAAAGATAATAAAGAAAAAGAAAACTAAGCATTTAACTGAAACAAGATGGAAACATTCCACAGCAGATAAAAGTGAAGAATCTTATGCTAATAACTCTACAGCTGAAAGTGTTACATGTGCTCCCCTGTGTAAAGATGAAGTTGCAGAGCCAGATTACCTTCTTGTTGACAGTAATGTTTTGAAGAACTTGTTTTTAAGAGTATTGTGTAGTGAATGTAAAGAGGAATGAGTTACTGTTAATTTTAGAGAGTTCTATGGTTTTTCTATGAAGGTTTATTGAAGTGCCAAGCCTGTGGTTATATTTTGTATGAAACCTTTTCAGGCAGAAGAAAAGATAAAACCACTGAAAAGAAAACTAAAGGTGTTTTTGATACAAACAAGAAAATGGTAACAACATTTTCTAAATTTGAAAGAGGACATGCACCTATGAAAATATTCTCTGTAGAGAATATGCATACATTGAACAGTGCAAATGTCCAGTAGGCGTAAGCTCCTGGTGCTTTTATAACAGAGCTGTTGCAAGAGGTGACAAGCCTGACTGCCACAAAAATGAGATCCATACATCTCTAAATGTCAATGTAGTGGAGAAAATGATACCCCTATATAAAAGGTTGTGTTCAAGAGAACTGTTAGAAAGATGTACCAGAGGAAAGACTCAAAATGCAAATGAAAGTCTACAGAATGTATTTGGAATATCCACTCCAAGGTCTTTGTTTCAGCCAAAAACGTGACATGGCTGTGAGAGGAGCTAAATCATTTGTAAATCAAGGACAGCTTTTGACTAAACTGACAAAGAAGTCAGAAATTTCTTTTCTTTCCACCAAAATAAGTAAATGCAGAGATGAACATCGTGTAAAGCAGAGTGTTCAATGACACTTAGATATAGAAATCAAATGGAAAAATGCAACAAGAGTGGCAAATATCTTCAAAGAAGTTTTGAGCCTGAAAGGAGAGGGAGTGTTGTATGCTGCAGGAGAATTCTAATGGGCAAGTGAAGAGCAATGTTTCCAATAAGTATGTTCCGAAACTTTAAATAGCTTTTTCTCCATATAACAGTTTTCATGCTTTGGGTTAAACTTTTGCAGAAATATTGATGAATAGAATTGAAATTTTCAGAATATTTAGAATATGACTTGTTAAAGAAAACTGTGCATTGATTGGATCAGACTTATACATAAAACTATATGATTTTTTTTCTTTGTAATTATTAGTGATATTTCTTATTATTCTCTTCTAAAGATAAAAAAAGTTCTATTTATAATAAATATTGATATTCTGGAAAACTAATGCGTGATTTTATTGCATAGGCATTGAAAAACTAGCATACCAAATTCCAGGCCTCTAATTTAATTTTAAACTCCAAAAAGTATACTACACAATTACTACACAATTCTTTCAAAAGAACATGATAAATAATTTTTAGTTTCAAAACTATTTAATATAGAGCAGTAAAACTTATACCAACAGTATATCGTGGCAGGTGTAATTTAATCTAAAATTTGCATTAAAATTAGTTAATTAGGGAAGACAATCAATTTGGTAACACAGTGTGCCCTTAATTAATGAACAAGATATCCATTAATAATTAAATACTAAAGCACATAAGGAAAAAGAAAATCTTCACCTCATAATACTTTCTGAAACTGTTACATGCCCCTTTCTCCTTTATTTAAATTCCCTCTCTAAGCACATTATTGGTTTCTACATACAGCTATTTCAGTTTAATTTCTGTTCCTCCTTTTTAGCACTCTACCCTTTAGCTTTTGATTCTGTTCCATTACCCATCCTTCTACCTAAGAACATATGAAAAGGTACTGATAACTATATAGGTACACATTATCAATGGCAAACCCAGTACTTTCTAATTCTCATTCGTTTCATTTCAACCTGCTTGATGTTGAACAGCCCATGAACTTGTCTTTGATAATATTACTGAAAGCGTAGCCAAGAGATTGAGGATTAGAGAAAGGTTTGAATATCCTAAACCGCTAAGCATAGCCAAGGGATTGAGGATTAGGGAAGGGTTTGAATATCCTAAGCCTCTAAGCGTAGCCAAGGGATTGAGGATCAGGGAAAGGTTTGAAGATCCTAAGCCGCTAAGCATAGCCCAGGGATTGAGGATATGGGAAGCGTTTGAAGATCCTAGGCCGCTAAGCGTAGCCCAGGGATTAAGGATTAGGGAAGGGTTTGAAGATCTGAAGCCGCTAAGCGTAGCCAAGGGATTGAGGATTAGGGAAGGGTTTGAATATCCTAAGCCTCTAAGCGTAGCCAAGGGATTGAGGATCAGGGAAAGGTTTGAAGATCCTAAGCCGCTAAGCATAGCCCAGGGATTGAGGATATGGGAAGCGTTTGAAGATCCTAGGCCGCTAAGCGTAGCCCAGGGATTAAGGATTAGGGAAGGGTTTGAAGATCTGAAGCCGCTAAGCGTAGCCAAGGGATTGAGGATTAGGGAAGGGTTTGAAGATCTGAAGCCGCTAAGCGTAGCCAAGTGATTGAGGATTAGGGAAGGGTTTGAAGATCCTAAGCCGCTAAGCGTAGCCCAGGGATTGAGGATTAGGGAAGGGTTTGAAGATCCTAAGCCGCTAAGCGTAGCCCAGGGATTGAGGATTAGGGAAGGGTTTGAAGATCCTAAGCCGCTAAGCGTAGCCCAGGGATTGAGGATTAGGGAAGGGTTTGAAGATCTGAAGCCGCTAAGCATAGCCAAGGGATTGAGGATTAGCGAAGGGTTTGAAGATCCTAAGCCGCTAAGCGTAGCCAAGGGATTGAGGATTAGCGAAGGGTTTGAAGATCCTAAGCCGCTAAGCGTAGCCCAGGGATTGAGGATTAGTGAAGGGTTTGAAGATCCTAAGCCGCTAAGCGTAGCCCAGGGATTGAGGATTACGGAAGGGTTTGAAGATCCTAAGCCGCTAAGCGTAGCCTAGGGATTGAGGATTAGGAAGGGTTTGAAGATCCTAAGCCGCTAAGCGTAGCCCAGGGATTGAGGATTAGTGAAGGGTTTGAAGATCCTAAGCTGCTAAGCGTAGCCCAGGGATTGAGGATTAGGGAAGGGTTTGAAGATCCTAAGCCGTTAAGCGTAGCCTAGGGATTGAGGATTAGCGAAGGGTTTGAAGATCCTAAGCCGCTAAGCGTAGCCAAGGGATTGAGGATTAGCGAAGGGTTTGAAGATCCTAAGCCGTTAAGCGTAGCCAAGGGATTGAGGATTAGGGAAGGGTTTGAAGATCCTAAGCCGCTACGCGTAGCCCAGGGATTGAGGATTAGGGAAGGGTTTGAAGATCCTAAGCCGCTAAGCGTAGCCCAGGGATTGAGGATTAGGGAAGGGTTTGAAGATCCTAAGCCGCTACGCGTAGCCAAGGGATTGAGGATTAGGAAAGGGTTTGAAGATCCTAAGCCGTTAAGCGTAGCCAAGGGATTGAGGATTAGGGAAGGGTTTGAAGATCCTAAGCTGCTAAGCGTAGCCAAGGGATTGAGGATTAGGGAAGGGTTTGAAGATCCTAAGCCGCTAAGCGTAGCCCAGGGATTGAGGATTAGGGAAGGGTTTGAAGATCCTAAGCCGCTACGCGTAGCCAAGGGATTGAGGATTAGGAAAGGGTTTGAAGATCCTAAGCCGTTAAGCGTAGCCCAGGGATTGAGGATTAGTGAAGGGTTTGAAGATCCTAAGCTGCTAAGCGTAGCCCAGGGATTGAGGATTAGGGAAGGGTTTGAAGATCCTAAGCCGCTAAGCGTAGCCAAGGGATTGAGGATTAGGAAAGGGTTTGAAGATCCTAAGCCGTTAAGCGTAGCCAAGGGATTGAGGATTAGGGAAGGGTTTGAAGATCCTAAGCTGCTAAGCGTAGCCAAGGGATTGAGGATTAGGGAAGGGTTTGAAGATCCTAAGCTGCTAAGCGTAGCCCAGGGATTGAGGATTACGGAAGGGTTTGAAGATCCTAAGCCGCTACGCGTAGCCAAGGGATTGAGGATTAGGAAAGGGTTTGAAGATCCTAAGCCGTTAAGCGTAGCCAAGGGATTGAGGATTAGGGAAGGTTTTGAAGATCCTAAGCTGCTAAGCGTAGCCAAGGGATTGAGGATTAGGGAAGGGTTTGAAGATCCTAAGCCGCTAAGCGTAGCCCAGGGATTGAGGATTAGGGAAGGGTTTGAAGATCCTAAGCCGCTAAGCGTAGCCCAGGGTAGTGAAGTAATCAATGCCGAAGAACATAAAATACACAGCGGATTTCGTCTCTATAGCGCATGCTCAGTAGCGGGAAGTTAGCAATGTTTGCTGTATTACGTCATTATTTTCCTGTAATATGAAATGTTGTAAAAAGGGTGGCTAGGTTCCAGATTCTAAAAGTAATAATATTGACTGCAAAAACTAATTACTCCTAATATAATTATATCATTCTCTTTCACTTTTATCACTCAACTCTAACTCTCCACTTTTACTGTACATAAAAGTTTCCGTTTTCAATAAGAGTACGGAAACGATTGTTAATTCGATCATTGCTACAAGTTTGTTGAACAGCTGAAATATTAAAAGAAATAACCAAAAAGCGAAGAGAGTTTGAATGTTTAACTTTGGAATATTAATAAAAACGCACTTAATACCTACTCTTGTACGTAGAACTGAAGTATATTCATTATGCACATTTTATATCACTGCTAAATATTTAATATTATGGCATGACTCCTAAAACAACTAAAATTGGACAGTATGAAATTCCTCCTGTAAGCAAAACAGTAAAAGAACATCTGGGGTTACTGCATCATTAAACGTACATAAGACAATTTTACTTACTGTTAATGACTGCTCAAATGAAATTTTAAATTCATCCAGGTTATTTTCTTAACTCTTGCACAAAAATAGAAAAGCATATGGCATACAAAACCCAGAAGAATGCATGTACCCAATGACAACAGTACGATAGAACAAGAAAGGTAGGCCTTCGTGTAAAGTTTGCTTTTGTATTAATACTCTTGGGCTTAAAACAAATGTATGGACAATTTTATAAGACAATCAAACATCTGAATAAATGTTTAAGTTTACAAATGTTACACTACAATATTTAATTTGCTTTCTCTTTCGTAGTTTCCAAACACGAACGAACAGAACTGAAGTATATCTGCGGAATATCAAACTATGTACATAGTTCAATTCGTTCTGAGGGACAGGGTTCTGTAAAACATCTAATCTGATATTATAAATTATTAATATGTTAAAAAGTGTTTACAAAGCCCTTGAAATTGAATACGAACAAATTAGAAATACAAAATAAATTGCTGAAGAAGAAAGGCTCTATATATTTGAGAACACCATGGAGTAAAAAACATCTGCTGTTATTCCACAGAATATAAATAGTTGCTCCACTCCGAGAAGTATAAAAACAAAATCCAGCTACGCTCACTTTCTTATCGGGCAGCCAGCCAGGCGAAAAGATGATTATATATCAACGTTTCGACAGTGTGCATCTCTCCCATCATCAGGATATTTATAAAATTTTATAACCACAAATGAAACACTGGATATAACATTCGTCGCCAAGAAAGCTTCAGGTCTTATTTTAAAATCCAGTTACATTTTATTGCAATAGATGGCTATAAAATAAATTATTTTGTTTGTTTGATGGATGTCACCAGGAAAAGCTTCACCAGACTACACCAAACTCTTACCAATCATCCAAATTCACTGCTACAGGACATTTTCCTACATCCTCCTCCATTTTAGAAGACTAAAAACAAAACGACACAACAACCTGCTGATTTAATATTGTGACTTTGTGGGTTCGTGAAATGAAAAGTCCAATTGCACCACTCAAAAATGTTCTTTATTTCCACCGACTTACAGTTGAACACTTGCTAATTACACAAAATTACGTAATGCACACAATTACGATTCACCAGTTCGTCCGTTACAGTTCCACTTGCACTTGCAATTATGTAAACTCCTCCGACGCACGTACGCAGTCCGTCCCCTCACTGGGCGCTCCTCACAGCTCGCCAAGAACTCATTCAATTCACTCACTGCAGCCCTTTTTACAGGAATATCGCCGTTTTCTCGAAGTGTCTCGTTTCAGTGAATCACCGCGAAGGTTCCAGACGGCAGGGGAGGGGGGAAGAGGCGGCCAGCGACAAGTGACACTTCCCTAATCAACCCCTCAGTTAGTGACCGAGAGAGATGAGTGGGTGTGGTCCGTATGCCTCTGGTCCCTTCTCAGCTGTCGTTGGTCTGGCTTTCCGATAATTGGGTGACAATATCATGTGTTTTGTATGCATGATAAAGTACTTTTGTTTTGTTTTGTGATTATAATGTAATATGTTTGTTAATATTTAAATGCAACTGATGAAGTACTGGAAATTGTTCCTTCACACTGGTTGTGTGTAGGCGAAAGTATGGAAAGGTAGAGTCAGACTGAAAAATTCGATGCCATAGACGGCATTTGAATCCGTGGTTCATATCCCGGCTATGCATTGAATTTTTCAGTCTAACTCTACCTTTCCATGATGTAGGACTGTTACTGAACAGCATCCTACCACACGCTTCAAGTGATGTAACATTACTCTTGCTCACAACTATAAGTACCATAATGTATTTGGATACAATAAAGTTTATCGACAATTTAAGAAAAATGAAGCTGCCAATGGCTAGGATGATACTAGCGCTTCCAGTGTTCCGGAATATTCTTCCCCCAGTAATTCTTACATGCGAACATTTTATTGTTCTGGCATAGGTTTGAATCCGTGCTCTCCTCAAACCAGCACCATTCATACCAACAACACATGTAGGTAACATTTACATTCCTACATAAGTTTATTCTGCTGTGTACTTTGAGAGGTACGTTTATACATTAGGTACAATGGGAGTAGGAGTATACTGTGGGCTCACCCTTGCTGTATTTTTTTTTTACGTTCTCCAACCTTAAGTCATATCGGACTATGGGTGAATTTGGTGAAATGATGCTCAAATGCGTTCGGGGTCCATGGAGCTTAGAGTTACCCGACATTCGTCTATCAGGACAAGGGAAACCCCCGGAAAAACTTATCCAGGTAACTCGTCCTAACCGAGATTCGAACTCGGGACCTCTTGAACGCGAGACAGACATGCTACCACCACGCTACGGAGGCGGGCACCCATGCTGCAGGTAGTCTTTTCTAATACTATTGCTTTATTCTTCAGCTGTGGTATGATCTTGTAACATAACAAAGGCACGGAAAGTATGGAATATTCAGTGGCGTGCAGTCATGTTTTCTTGAGGAAGACCACCAGTGATTATACGAGGCACGTCCAGAAAGTAAGTTCTGTTTGGTAATAAAATTAAATTCTGTACAGATACAGAAAAATTATTAATTGCACAAAATTCTACAACTCTTAAACCACTTTTCCATATAACCGCCGAAATTTTTCAGGCATTTGTCATAGCGAGGCACAAGTTTTTGTGTACCTTCTTCATGGAAGTTTGCCGCCTGTGTCTTCAACCAATTGGAAACATTTTCTTTCAGCTCTTCGTCATGTTGAAGTGTTGACCGCCAAAGAAAGATTCGAGATGCAAAATCAGATGAAAGTCACTAGGAGCGATGTCAGGGCTGTACGGGGAGTGGTGAAACACGTCCCAGCCAAATACCTGTATGATTTTTTTCGTCGCATTTGCAGTGTGTCATCATGCGTTGTCGTGAAGAAACACAACGCCTTTTGACAGCCGATAAATCTCAATTGGATTCACTTTCCTAGCATTCAGAAAACGAATCACAGATCTGATTTCACAAGCAGCAGGATTTTCAATCAACACCGACATTGTAAACAAGCACAACATAGCGCACGTGGCTGACAGTGATCTCACAATGGCGCACGTTTCTTCTCCTTGATACAGAGTGTCTACGGCGCATGTGCGGAACTGCGATCGCAGCGCAGCAGTGGAGATAAATTGAAACAGAACTTACTTTCTGGACGCCCCCTGTAATATTGTTTAACAAATCTACAGTCTCTTACTCAGGAGAGTATCTTTGTATTTGAACGTGCAATCGTGCAGCGGAGTAGGGAGCTTCATAGTAAAATGGAAACAAATTAACACCGACAATTCAAATTCATTGCATATCTTCTGGATTAATCAGAAGAGTAAAATAGTTTTCATATGCGTATAGTACAACTATATTTGTTTTATATGTTTACTTATTGAAAGTATGATCATAATTGACTTTAATGCGGTGATACGATGTAAATACTCGTGTAATATTCATTGTGCCAGAAAAGAAAGGTTAAGTTGTCTTTGAAGCAGAGTGTAAAAATAATAGAGCAGCGCTATCTCAGATTTAATCAGACCAACACGCAGCAATTGTCAGCTCTTGTTTACTTGTGTCAACTATAAAGTCATAACTGAACACATGCAATTGCTGCGTGTTGGTCTGATTATCGTTTTTTTTTCCTTCCTCCCCAAGTGGAGGATAAATCCATTTATGAACTGACCCCGACTGAGCTGGGATGGCACAGCCGGGAGTGTGAGCTTCACCCGAAGGTACTACCCACTAAAAAAACCTCCACCAGAGAGTAGTCAGGAGAGGAATTCCAGCAGTACCGCTATATGCACCTGTGGATTCATGGAGATGGTGTGCAGGTTGGCCGTATGGCCTAACCGAGGTGAGACTTGTTCCCAGGACGTAAGCATGGCCGAAGCCCTGAATATGCCCTCGCGGATTCTTGGTGAGGGATGTAGTGGGGTGTAGTGTCGTTTCCAATAGGAAACACTGTCTTAACCTAGAAGTTGTGTCCCCAATGCTAGAGGAGATAGTCATGTTTGAGTTATACTGCTTTATTTGCCTTGGCTTTTAATTCTTAACTAACGCTCTGACCACCCTTTAGCGGGTAGAACGTGTCATTAATGCTAGTGGTGGGTGCCAAGAAAGCGTTAGTCGTGCTTTATCTTTACAAGTAAATTTAGAGTTAAAGGTAAAATAGCAGTTCCTGTCCTTGCAACTGATTGCGATGGTCAATGGCTCCTGGTTGTATGATTGTTAGATCTACGCATAAACTACGTCTGGTTTAAGGTTAATTCTAAGTTGAATGCGCTCGCTCGCTCGCTCGTGCTGGCTGGCTGTATACAGCCAGAAGGTTTTTGCTGCGTGCCCACCCATTAAGGGTTTTACCGCAGGTAGGATTATAAATGAAAGATGTAGGATGAAGGTGATGTAGGTTTTTGATTGGAAGTTAATTTTGAGGTTACCAAGGTACCTTCGGGTCGAAAGAGAGGATGCAGTACTTAGCACCCATTTTAATAATTTTAAATATTTTGTAATTTAGTTGGGGAGAAATTTAGATGCCAAACAGCTTGGAAGAATTATGAGGAGCTCAGCTTTAGCTGCTGATAGGTTCAGCTCCTGTGTTATCTAGGGTGCCCGCATGCCATACGGGGGACCCGATGCAGTCTAGATCGACGTCTAGTGGGGTCATAATTTCCCAGTGATCTGACAAGGGCGCTTCTGTGAAATGGTAAAATTGCGTATAATTTTGAAGCCCGGCGCCTCATTTCATCCTCCACGTATGGAAGACCCGATGCTTCGTGGAGCAACCTGGTAGGGAAATAACGTCCCACAGAATAAATAGACCGCAGTCCTTTATTCTGTGCACGTTGAAGCCATGCTAAACAGCTATCTGCTGCCATGCCCCAGATCTCGCAGGCATATAGCATCACCGGGATTACCAGCGCTCGGAAGAGGTACAACTTCATGCGGACTGGCATCGAGGTAGACCCCAGCATTGGGTACAGGGAAGCAATTGCTCCCTGTACCTTTGCCGAAAGGTCCCTGATGTGTCGGCGAAAAGTTAAACCTCTATCCAAGTTGACACCAAGGTACTGGACAGAGTTAGACCACTCTATCCTTCGACCTCGGTAGCTGAAGTTGGGGCAGTCTGCGGGGGTGTGGCGCTTTGTAAAAAGTATGGCGTGGCTTTTGTCCGGATTTACGGACATCCGCCAACGCCGACACCACTGTTGTGTTAGGCGGAGATGTCTTTGGATGGGGTTGAAGGCTCTGAGAATGTGTTTGTCCGTGCAGAACAGAAACACGTCGTCAGCGTATTGTGCCATTTCGACTCGTGGTTCTGTGGGGAAATCTGCCATAAAGACGTTGAAGAGGGTGGGGGATAGCACAGAGCCTTCGGGGACTCCGCCTCTCACTGGCCTTAGTGTTGATGTTTTCCCCGCGACTGAGACTTTAAATGTGCGATGTCGCAAGAAGCTGTGTAGAATGTTGATCACTTGTGTTGGGAGCCCCAGATGGATCATTTTGTGTAGGAGTCCGGCATGCCATGTCGTAGAGAAGGCCTTCTCGACATCCAACGAAACTGCGGCCGTGAAGGCGCCTTCCTGGAAGCCCAGGGCGGCGGTCTCCACCACACGCAGCAACTGCTGAACTGTCGAGTGCCCAGGACGAAAACCAAATTGGTGGTCAGGAATGGCTTGAATGTCTACCAATATTGGGGACAAGCGAGCAAGAATTAGCCTCTCGAGAACTTTCGAAAGGGTGGAGAGGAGGCTAATGGACCTGTAGCTGGATGGGTGTACCGGATTCTTCCCAGGTTTCAATATGCAAATCACCCGGGCCTCTCTCCACTCTCGTGGAAAGTACCCAAGGGCGAGGCACATATTGAAAATCCTAGTCAGGAAGAGAATTGCATTGAAGGGAAGATGGCGGAGCATTAGGGGAGTCAGCCCGTCCGGCCCCGCCGCCTTCTTTGGTTTGAGACGTTGGAGTACGCCTTGGACTTCACTAGGTCTGATGGTAGGGAGTCTCTCCGCATCCTCAGGAGGGTGACGTAAGAAACGACGCACCTCCCGACGGACGCGTTCAGAAAAGTTGTCGTCCTGGGGGTCATCTCTCGGACACATAGTACGCTCAAGATAGTCAGCGAAAGCATTGGCTTTGGCTTGGGGTTCATAGGCCAGGCCCTGGGTGCCATGAATGGGAGAGGTGTACTGACCTCTGTGTTTTCTGAGGGCTTTGGCTATCCTCCACACGTCGCCATCCTCGACGCGCAACCTGGCCATTTTGTCCTCCCACGCTTGCACCTTGTGCTCGCGCAGACGGACACTGACCTCTCGACGTAAACGTCTTAGGAGCGCTCGATTATGTGGCGTGCGGTGACGTTGGTATAATCTCCGTGCTGCCCAGGATCGCCGGATTAGAAGAAGGATGTCCAAAGGGAGGACATCAGGATGAAGAGGAGCCGGAGCATGGACTGTCAAATTAAAGGTGATGCGCTTCACGATGGAAGTGAAGGATGAGACGGCGTTATCCAGGGTAGGGATGTTTGTGATTTTGGGATTTGGCGGGATGGAAGTGCGGAGGCAGTTCCTGACGCCTTCCCAGTCGACCTCTCGCGTTTGAAGCGATATGTCGTGGCTGGCAACCCTTGTGTTGATCTCTGTCAACACTGGATTGTGGTCTGAATGTAATGCATTTAATGATGTGAGTGTGAGATGGTATGGTAGATGTTTTGTGATTGCGAAGTCTATGACTGAGGGCAGTCCTCCTCCTCGCGGGTAATGAGTGGGTTGCCAGGGGCCCTGTACTTGAAGTTGAGGGTCCGCATCTATAAGGCGAATTATTTCATTGCCTCTTGCATCCGCCCGACGACCGCAATGCCAACGTTGATGTTTAGCATTGAAATCGCCGGCCATGATAGCACAGGGATATAGGGCTAGGATGGATAGATAGTCGTTGGATACAAACTGACGGTTTGGTGGATGATACACAGAGATTACCAAGACCTCTAAACCACCAAGGTGCATACTAATGGCCGTGGCCTCTAGGGTTTGTAGAGGTGGGAGCTGGATGGGCTGGTGGACCACATTTTGCCTCACCAAGATCGCAGTTCCGCCCCCTGGACGTCCCTGACGATCCGTACGATGGCAGATGTAGCCCGGAATACGGAATCGGATGTCTGGTCGGAGATGCGTTTCGCTGACTAGAATGACGTCTAGGGCATTGTCTCGAGCAAAGTGAAGCAGCTCGCTCCCCTGACCTGCTAGGCCGCACGCATTCCAAAATGCGAATCGAAACGAGGTACGTGACCTAGTTTGATGCGCCATCTCGGAGCTGTTGCGTGCCTGCGGTCAGGAGGGCCATCGCCTCCATTGCCACCAGCATCTTGCTGGCCGGATCTGTGACTGTGAAGAACTTCACAACAAGCTCACAGATTTTCTGTCCATGTGTCTGCAGCAACTGCTGCAGCCACTTGAACACATCTGTGAGATCGAGTGTAGCTGTCATGGGAACGTTGTTTGTGTTGGCGACTTGGTTGTGAGGAGAAGCTGATCTGGAACGAATGGGTGCAGGTCTTCCTCCCGCCCTTTCATCCCTAAGCTGTCTAGGAGGCATGGGCTCGCCATGGCTCTCCTGTTCAGCAGGATTTTGGGGC
This sequence comes from Mantis religiosa, assembly GCA_030765055.1. NCBI lineage: Eukaryota > Metazoa > Arthropoda > Insecta > Mantodea > Mantidae > Mantis > Mantis religiosa. The sequence goes on from CM060959.1 coordinate 124,577,852, forward strand.
TCCCGAGGAAGCCTCCCTCCATTCCTACCATTGTTATCAGTTCGTTTTGGAGCTGGGGCCCGCTTCTGTTTGCGTGGCTGTGTGGGAGGGATGTGTGTCTCCCGTGACGTTTTAGGTCCATCAGAGGCCCCTTGTGCTACCTGAGCGTAACTTCTTGTTGGCCTATCGGCATCCCGCCGAGTCGTGGGCACACTGGAGCTGGTTGATGGGACCGGTCTTGGGTCCGCCCCTGCTGGTGAGGTCCTCTGCTGTTGTCTCACTCTGGGATTGTTTGCTGCTATAACTGCCTTTCTGGCAGGACAGCCGCCGTAGCAAGCCACATGTGCTCCCTTGCAGTTAGCACAAGTGGGCACATCTGTGGGTGACCTTGGACAAGCTTCCTTGTCGTGGGCTTCACTGCACCTGAGGCAGCGGGGTGTCCTCTTGCAGAAATGGCTTGAGTGGTTGAATCCCAGGCAGCGATGGCATTGAGGTGGACCGCCAGAGCTCCTCAGTGGCTCAATCTTTACTCGGAGGTAGCAGATCGTAGAGACTCCGTCTAGCTTCCCTTCCGGATCGTTGGCCCGTTCCACTATCACGAGGAAGAGTGGGATTGGGACAGGGCCTGGCTGACCCTGTGGAGCTGGTCTGGTCATCTGCCTGACCAAGCGGGGCTGAATGCCCTGGCGGTTAAGGTCGTCGATGATGTCACCCACCGGTGTGTCCACTGGTAGGCCTCTGATGACCCTCTTGACGTCACGGCTCTTATCTAGGCCGAAGGTGAAGTAAGGGATGGACTTCCTGTCCAGTGCCCTTAGGATAAGCTGGTAGTCTTCGGCGTTACTCGCCTGGAAGACATTGCGGCTCTTCCTCCTGGTGACCCTGCATGACACCGACAGGGTTGGCATGACTTCCTTTAGAAAGCCCACCAAGCCCCGGAAGTCATCCACGATCACAGGAGGAATGTGCCTCCTGGGTGGTCCAGAACGACTGGGCGTGCCAGTTGTCTCCAGGTGAGGGGCTTTTCTCTCCCTTCGCCGGTTGGTCACGGTTTGAAACTCAGCCTCATCAACATCTGTAGAGATGTTAGATGAGCTGTGTTCCCCATCGGAGTCTTCCATCCTGGAGGATGAATGTCTTGGAACCGCAGTTCCGTCAGTGAAATATTCCTCATCAGAGGAGGAGTTGTCTGAGGGCTCGCCCTCTGAAATTTTGCCTACCCGCTGTGGTGTTTCGCGGGAAGGGCCCTTGCTAGTTTGCTGTTTGGCGACAGCTAATCTTTTGGCCTTGCCATTTACGCCCTTTTCTGGCTTTCGGCGAGGCCGTTTGCTTCCTGCAGTCAGGGTTGTAGCCCCGACAGCAGGGTGGGTGATTCCAGTGCTTGTACTGGGGATGGCTTCCATTTCTGGAAGGCGGGTTGGAGTGGAAATGTCGGATGGTTCCCTTTCTTTGGGCATTTTGCCCTGCACCGAAGTGCAGTGCACAGCTAACCTTGACTGTATACTTACCAGTCAGCACAGGTTTGCTAATAAGCGTGAGGTACAGAGGGCCGGACCCGAAGGCGCCTTAATATACCGTCTTTTAAGACGTTGGCTTAGGCCTTGTACCTCGCCTGGCTGATGTGGAGCTGGCCGGCTGTTTTCTAGGAGGTTGTACTTGGCGCTCGCACGCTACTGCCTTCTCCTGGAGATTTGGCGAAATTGCCGGGAGCTTCCCAAAGGTCCCTCCCGATGACGGCAATTCGCTGGCTCCGAAGTTCTGGACGCTGGCAACTCTCGCAGGCGATGTGTACTCCACGACGTCTAGAAGCAGGAGTCAGACTAAGTTGAATGATGGATCATAACCATTACTTGTAGTGCCAATGTCGTGTAAGTGTAGGGGGGAGGGGGATGCCTCCCCACCAGAGCCGTCTTGACCAATAGCAAGGACTTTGTGGACTCCCAAATATCAGGTTGTGGTATATAGTCATGGGTAATCTTACTCCTGCTCCTCTCCCTGCCCTATAGCGCTTGGAGGCCTGCACCGTCCGGCTATCAGTCGGCGGACAGGACACCCTGCTGATAGCAGCATATGACCCACCTGGCAATCACTTCTTCGAAGCTGAATGCACCACACTTCTCAACCTACACCCAGTGGTTTGCATTGCAGGAGACCTCAACGCAAAACACGGGCTCCGGCACAGCCGTACGAGCAACCAGAGGCGACGAGGGCTCTACCGCCTCATCTGCGGTAACCCAAACCTTGCCGCGCAAGGGCCGAGAGCTCCAACTTTCCATCCGGCCCGCGGCAGGCCGGATATCATCGACATCATGATCACAAAGAACCTTCCATTTCACCTAGACCTCTCGGCGGTGACGAACTGGACTCTGACAATGACCCTGTCACGGTCGATTCCGACTTCATCATGCCAGCTCTGTTAAACTCAGACTGGGACCTTGAGGTCGATTAGGATGCAGCCATCCTCAAACTCAGCCAAACCATCGACCCGCGTCCACGCATCGACGATGTCGAGACACTGGAGGCAGCGGTGATGAGTTTTTCCCAACAAGTCCGACAAGCGGTGAGCGCACACACTCGCCGTATCCCAATCAACACACTTAACCCTCTGTCCATTCCAAACCAAATCCGGCAGCTGCTAAAAGCCAAGGCAGCTGTCCGGAAGCTATGGCAGCGTTTCCGTCATCCCAGGATAGGAGCAGTTTACCAGCGATTCAAATCCCTGGCAAGGCGGCTGCTCCGTGCCCACCGTAAGGTGGCCTGGGAGAACACCTTCAGAAACGTGGACCTCCAGGAAAATCACCCCTGCGGGATCATCAAGTCTCTCAGGAGGGAGAAAACCCTGTACCAGCATCCGTTGCATGGCACTCGCGGGAGACTCGCTTACGAGCCCCAAGATAAAGCCACAGCTTTCGCGGATAATTTGGAAAGCAAATTCGAGCCAAGGGAAGACCCCCAGGACGAAGACTTCACTGATGTCGTGGAGGCTGCTGTGGAAGACCACATTGGCGCCATGAGGTGATCCACCTCCCAATAGTCAACCCAAGAGCGGTGACTGCTGTAATCCGTAAATTGAAACCCAATAAATTCCCTGGATATGATGGCGTTAGCGCACTTATGCTCCAGCACCTTCCCAAGAGGGCCGTCATCCATTTGACGGGGATCTTCAATGCGTGCCTCCACCTCCGCCATTTTCCACCTTTCTGGAAAGAGGCGAGAGTGGTGTGCATCCTGAAGCCCGTCTCAAAACTATTTGAGCGGTTGCTCCTATCCCGCCTGACCCCTCTTTTCGAGGAAAGGCAGCTCCTACCCGATCACCAGTTTGGTTTTCATCATTGACACTCCACGACCATGCAGCTACTGCGTCTGGCCGAGAGGACGATCCTGGGATTCCAGGAAAACTTCAAGACAGTCGCGGTGCTGCTAGACGTAGAGAAAGCCTTTGCCACAACCTGCCACCAAGGCCTTCTGTACAAAACTAGGGAGGCCAACGTACCTCCTCCCTATCTAGCCCTGATTAGCAGTTTCCTCAGAGACAGCACGTTCAGGGTGAGAGTAGAAGGACGGCTGTTATCTGACTCATAGCCGCGGGAGTTCCGGAAGGCAGCGTTCTGTCTCCGTTGCTCTTTGCGGCCTACATGTCTTTCCCCCTAGAACCACAGTCTGTTACGTGCCAATATGCCGACGATGTCCTCATCATGGCGCTTAACAAGAACCTAAGATATTGTCATCCTCCGCTGCAGCGCCAGCTCCGAGCTATCGGCCGTTGGAGTGAGAAGTGGAGGATGGCGATTGGCCCCGAGAAGAGCTCCGCTCTTCTTCTGGCTAAGGTCCGCGCTAGGCTACCGGATTGGTCGCTGAGGTTGAGGCAAATCCCCTGGGTTCCCACTGCCATATACCTCGGCGTCCTCCTCGATCGCGGCCTCACCTACGCCCCTCACGCCCAGGTCAAAGCCGGACAAGGGCATGCAGCACTCACGCAGTTGTACCCTGTACTAAAATCCCCAATGCCAATCTCAAGCTACGCCTGTATCGGGCGATTATACCGCCCCTGATTCTGTACGGCTGCGAAGTCTGGGGATCAGCGGTTCCGACCACTATCCGCAGACTACAGTACGTCCACAACAGGGCACTGCAAATGATCTATGATACAGGACGTAGATTCCCGTCCCACATCCTTCACACCTAATCCAGAGTCCCGTACATTGTGGAGTCCCGTAAACTAGACTCCCATCCTAATAATCTGGTGAACACCCTTGGCCGCTACGACGACAGGCTTCCTCGCTGCCGACCAAGCTACCGGTTGCCCAAAGATGCTTTGGGTAACCAGAACTAAACAAGGTCACTTTCCCCCGACTCCACACCCCCAAGCCCAGAAATGGGCTTGGTAAGTCCCACACCTGAACATTAGGTCCTTTTCCTCTAGCCTGTCAAGCGGACTGTGCTGGGATGTCTCCTAGGCAGGTGGAAGAGCGCGGTCAGCACTGGGCGCACACCTCTCACGGGGCAATAGCGCTCATTAAGGCTAGATATAGCACTGCCCAAGACAATCGCCTGAGACACACGACAATTCCTTTATACTGCCCAGATAAATCCGCACAAAGCGCCTAGGTGCCGGGCAGCAAACACTCCGCCCAGGTAAACCTGGACGACTCGTCTCTTCTGCTGGTCTGCTACTTCTATGGAAGTCTTACTAGTGTGTTTAGATGCTCTTGGATGTGTATTTCTGGGTCTCTCATCCCGATGGTCCTATCAAAAATGGATAGTGGTCTTTTATGTTTATTGTGTTCGGTTTCATATGTGCCCAGTTGCTGTATGAATGCGTTACCGTTTTTACCTTTGCGCTTATATGCGTTAAAGCTGAGTCCTTTGATAAATTCCTCGATTGAGTGTAGCTTTAGTTCATTGTGCAACAGATTGACATGCAGTGGAAAATGCAAATGAGGTAGTCAAGCCTGTGTTAGGGTACCTGGTGATAGCCCTTCCTTCCCTGTTTTAGACAGGAACCTTAAGCACGTGGTTGCTATTCTTGCCTCTTGCGTTTTGGTGGATAGCTTCTCTGTTCTATGAAGCATTTCACTCAATTTTTCGTCCGAAATAACTTAACATTGGAGAACGTAAATAAACTGAATATAGATATATCTGGGATGGATACAAGGTTCTCGTTTGCGTGTGTGCTATATTCGAGAACTTCTCGGACTCAATCGCGACATCAACTCTGATTAGTGCTTACGTCATAGAAAGGAGGAGTAGTGGACTGACATCCTATAATTAACTCCCCACACGGAACAACACCTAATGTTTACACGTCATGAACTTCTTTCCATCCCAAAGCTACACGCACTCTTCCCAAATAATTATTTCATATACGTGACCATATTTTAACAGCCAGATGATGGAATAATGGTAGAGTAGAACCTCGCTACCCGGATCAACTGGGACCATGGCCGGTCCGAGTTAAGGAAAATTCCGTTTATCCAGAGAATAACGGAAAAAACTATTAAAAAGATGTACATTGCCGAAATATTTGTAATAGAGCTTATGAACTACTGTCGGCAGACTTGAAACACGTACATTGTGTGTGCTGTTATAGCCTGTGTATTTGTACTGTACTCAGTAGCGGCTCGTGCGTGTTGCGGGAAAAAGTTTCGAAAAATAAAGTCCATGCGCCGATGTTTCTTCATGATATAAACAGAATTACTATTACCTTTCGCTTTTTGCTCAATTTTTAGATCGGTATTCACCGTCCTTACATTTTAACACTATCCCTTTCTTCTAATTCTCGCCTTGAAAAGACAATTTTCAGAAGTTCAGTAACCGCGTTCATTATTTATTGGTTAAAGTTTTCGTAATATTAAATTACTCATACAATGAATAAAATGAAATTATAACACGTTTAACGCTCACATACTAAATAAAGAAACTGATATCAGCCACTAAATAATGTTACACAAATGTGTAGTGTTTAACGCCCGCTTTTACTACATACGGCACCGCAGGCGGTGACACTGATGGTACATGAGATGAAGATGGAGTACCGGTGGAATGAGATGACGGGGGAAACCGGAGGTCCCGGATGATATATATATAACCTATTAAAAATACACGTACATAAAAAAACATCAATCAAAACCTACTAACAATTTCGTTCACTAAATCCTAAACTCAAAGCTAGACAAGAATCTAAAAACCTTCTCCACGGGTCTCCACGCACGGCCTACACGTGAGTGGGCCTGTTGACCGTCTCCCTCAACCACGAACAGGAGCCCACACGAGGGAGACTGTTGGCTCGGGACCCCGGGTGCGCCAAACCCGTACCTACCGAAGTAGGTCCCTGGGGGGGAGGTTCCGGAGAAAACCCGCCCCAGCACCGTGTTGTCCACCACAAACCTTACTTTGTGGTTGCCAGGGATAGAACCCGGGCCGCCTTGGTGAGAACGTTACAGAAAGAAATACAATGAGAACATACGAACCACATGCACTTGTTATGGGGGATTCTTGTTATCGTCGTGGGAATGGAGTGTCCTGCCAACATCACAAACAATCTGCCCTGCGATTTAATAACAATTAGGTATTGAAAATGCTTACGTAAGTAGGATGAAATTAGCTTCTAGAACTAAAATATAAAACAATTATAGATTGTTAAATGATATTCAATGCATATTTAAGTTCTATAACTATGAGTGTTGGTGGCCCTGCTTCACCCTGCAGCGAATGATCACCGCGCAACACCCAGATGCAGCACGCATTTGTGCGAAACTCTAGGGAATTTAGGACATCAGGGAGACAAGAGGGGTAGGTTATACGCATGCGCAATACTGATTACCGAGCTTGCTGGCTCTCAGCACGTTGACGTCAAGGATGCGTTCCATTAGTTACGCAGCTGTTTTAAATGCATCAAGATTTCATTACTGGTTGTACTCGATTTCTTATACTTACAATCATGCATTGTTATTTACATGATCATTTAACATTTCTGCAATGTGATGTATAAAACAGAAAAGAGCGTGCTGAGGCACGTAAGTACGAGCCGCCCCTAGTGTACACGTTTTTTCAAAACATTTAGCAATGAGCAAATAAAGAAATCATAACATGTGCAGATGAAATAAACTCGAACACTTGTTTTATGTTTCGAGTATCGAGAGGGTCAAGAGAAGTATATGTGTAACTTGCTACCTGGTTTTCGCAAACGTAGCTCCCTTCATGATCAGAGCTTATATTCCCTCCAGGATTAAAGTGGTGACGCACATAAACATGGCGATTTGTATCACTCCGCCCAGAAACACGTGGTTGAAGTTCTCTGCCATCAGCTAACATTTGACTTATCGCAACCACGCAGGGCTGGAGATGCAGTCGGCTCATATTTACTGCTAAGCAAATGTTACCAAATAGAATTCTGTGAATAAAAACTTGGGTTAATCTGAGACGTCGGACAGAGGCGCGGAACTCAGCTCAGAATCAGATATAGTCGTATTAGCCCACTAAAAATGCACCTTTCTTTGACTCTACAGTTGTGTCCAAGTCTTTGAAGTCGCATGTTCCTCATTTACTAAGGTTCCGTGTAAGTAATTTAACGTTAATGTTGTTTCTTTTTGAACATTGAAACCCAAATTCTTTCAGCAAAGTGTGGAGTATATATAGGCATTTTTGTAGAGGTTGGCTACACGTGTTAAGCATCTCTCTCATGTTGGCTGCAACGCGAGAACCTGCAGGTTGTCTGCTTGTTCATGCACATACTTGCACCTTGGGATTTCGAAAATATTCTCACGTCACACAGAATATATATATATATATATATATATATATATATATATATATATATATATATATAATTGAAAGATCTGAATCACTGTTTACAAAAACAAGTAGGAGGTTGGTTATTTAACAAGAAACGGTGCACTTTAAAAGGAATAGAAAAGTGTCTAAGTTCCTGTTTAATTTCGGTTCTCACATTTGAAATGAGTTTACAGATCTTTCACATCCAGGATTGTCCTAACATTGAAAGAAAGAGTTCAAAACATTTAATACGACAGGCTTTCCACAGTTAAGTCTATGAAACTTAATTATTAATAAGCTTCATTAAGAATTTAAGCCATTAATTGGCAAGAAAAAATTGATAAAGGGTCGACATTTACTGTTATGTCGTCCTTATATATAATTTTATAGGTCTAATCCCTTATGTCTTCTGTAACTTCATTTTAACACATTTATTCACGTTTAGTAATTGTATTCCACTCCATATATTTACCAGAAATGTAAGTTTAGACCCCTGGTCACCTAAAAGTATTTTTTAAAAAAGACCTATTTGTATGAAAAGTAAAATGCAGGGTTAAAAATGTCCATTAAATACCAAACATTCATGTGATTTATACTTAAAGAATATGGCATGACCGTTTTCCTAATGTAAATATTCCAGAGAGTGCCTCTGACTCGGGAAACATCTAAAGCCCGTACAACGAGCCTCAACCTGCATCTAGCCGAAGATGTCTATACAGTCCTAACTACTTGTGGAAAGATTATTGTCCCAGGTTACTCCGAGCACTATCATAAAATTAAAGATCCGTCGTTCTACACCTTCATTGAAGTTTGTAATAATTAGTACAGCAGCAGCACAAATCTGGCAGGCTGTTTGGAACAGCCCGAAGGGTGGTCAAATCGTGTACCTGCTCTGGGAAGAGCTTAACCACGTAGTGACGGGATGTGGATGTTGCAGAATGACGGGTGTATTTTAAGTGGGGTTAGTGTAGGGAGGTAGCTTTTTGCTCCTCAGGGAATGATGAACCGGGTGCTACGGACAGCGAGCACCGCTGGTGGGTTAGTTAATAAACTAGGAAGAAGGTATGTATAATTTTGAATATTCCATAATAACAATTTTGGAGTAGCTGAAATTTAATTTAGGCTGGAATGGAGATCATGTGGTTACCGGTAGTGACCGCAAGACATGCGGGGTAACCGGTATCGCTTTAAGCGACGCTCACGAGGAACATAATCTCCAAGGGATCTGACGAGGGCGCTCTGATGTTGGGGCAAACCCTCGAAGAATTTTGTCGCCCGGCACCTAATTTCATTCTCCACATATCGGAGGGATGAAGCCTCGTGAAGTAATCTCACGGGGAACCTTGTACAAACAGAATAAATAATCCGAAGACATTTATTCTGTGCACGTTGGAGCAGAACTAGATGTGAGCCTGCGGCCATACCCCAGACTTCGCACGCATAGAGCATGATAGGGAGGACCAGAGCCATAAAGAGGCGCAACTTTAGGGGAACAGACATCGCAGACCGAAGCACAGGGTATAGTGATGCCACGGCACCACACGACCGATGAGCTTGCTCCTGGATGCGCTCCCGAAAAGTTAGGCCCTTGTCCAGCTTGACTCCCAAGTACTTGATTGAATTCTCCCACCTGATCCCTTGCCCGAAGTAGGTAAATTGGGGAAAGTTGACGGGAAAGCGGCGCTTGGTGAACAATATCGCTTGGCTTTTCTCCGTATTAATGGACAATCGCCAAAGCGTGCACCATTCCTGGAGGAGGAGAATGAGTGCAGCAGCAGCACAAATCTGGCGGGCTGTTTGGAACAGCCCGAAGGGTGGTCAAATCGTGTACCTGCTCTGGGAAGAGTTTAACCACGTAGTGGCGGGATGTGGATGTTGCAGAATGACGGGTGTATTTTAAGTGGGGTTAGTGTAGGGAGGTAGCTTTTGCTCCTCAGGGAATGATGAACCGGGTGCTACGGACAGCGAGCACCACTGGTGGGTTAGTTAATAAACTAGGAAGAAGGTATGTATAATTTTGAATATGCCATAATCTCAATTTTGGAGTAGCTGAAATTTAATTTAGGCTGGAATGGAGATCATGTGGTTACCGGTAGTGACCGCAAGACATGCGGGGTAACCGGTATCGCTTTAAGCGACGCTCACGAGGAACATAATCTCCAAGGGATCTGACGAGGTCGCTCTGATGTTGGGGCAAACCCTCGAAGAATTTTGTCGCCCGGCGCCTAATTTCATCCTCCACATATCGGAGGGATGAAGCCTCGTGAAGTAATCTCACGGGGAACCTTGTACAAACAGAATAAATAATCCGAAGACATTTATTCTGTGCACGTTGGAGCAAAACTAGATGTGAGCCTGCGGCCATAACCCAGACTTCGCACGCATAGAGCATGATAGGGAGGACCAGAGCCATAAAGAGGCGCAACTTTAGGGGAATAGACATCGCAGACCGAAGCACAGGGTATAGTGATGCCACGGCACCACACGACCGATGAGCTTGCTCCTGGATGTGCTCCCGAAAAGTTAGGCCCTTGTCCAGCTTGACTCCCAAGTACTTGATTGAATTCTCCCACCTGATCCCTTACCCGAAGTAGGTAAATTGGGGGAAATTGGCGGGAAAGCGGCGCTTGGTGAACAATATCGCTTGGCTTTTCTCCGTATTAATAAACAATCGCCAAAACGTGCACCATTCCTGAAGGAGGATTAGGTATCTTTGGATGGGGTTGAAGGTTCTGCGTGGGTGTCTATTTGTTGAGAATAGCAGCACGTCGTCAGCATACTGTGCTATGTTGACGTGCTGTTCAGTAGGAAGTTCAGCCACATAGTCCCTGTACAGCGTCGGGGATAACACAGAACCTTAGGGGACTCCGCCGCGGATAGACCTTCGTGTAGATGTTTTTCCCGCCACTGTGACAGTGAAGAATCTATGCTTTAGGAAAGAGTGAAGAAGATGTATGACTTGAGTGGGTAGCTCCAGTTGGATGAATTTGTACAGAAGACCCGCGTGCCAGGTCGTAGAGAAAGCCTTTTCCACGTCCAGAGAAACCGCCGAGGTGAATGCCTTGTCCTGGAAACCCAGGGCTGCAGCCTCCACCACGCGCAGCAACTGCTGTGACGTAGAATGCCCAGGACGAAAGCCAAACTGGTGAGGAGGGATAGCTTGTATGTCACCCAGAAGGGGGGACATGCGGGATAAGAAGAGTCTCTCGAAAACCTTCGAGAGAACAGAAAGGAGGATAATGGAGCGGTAGTTGGCAGGATTAACCGGGTCTTTCCCTGGCTTCAAGATGCATATCACCCGAGCCTCTCTCCAACTACGTGGAAAGTGACTCAGAGAGAGACACATATTGAAGACTTTGGTTAGAAATAACACGGCCCTGAAGGGAAGGTGGCGGAGCATGAGTGGCGTTATGCCATCAGGTCCCGCTGCCTTTTTTGGTTTGAGGCGCCGGAGTACGCCCTGAAGCTCACTGGGCCTTATTACTGGGAGTCTGTCCGCCTCAGCCGGGGGTTGCCGAAGGTATCGACGAACCTCCTGCCTAACGCGGTCAGAGAAGGCGGGGTCCTGGGGGTCTTCTCTAGGCCTCATGGTCCTCTCAAGGTAGTCGGCGAACACCGTAGCCTTGGCCTGTGGTTCGTAGGACAGGCCTTGGGTACCCTGGAGTGGGGAGTTTGGTGTCCCTTGGCGGTTCCGAAGTCTTTTAATGACCCTCCACACGTCTCCGTCCTCGAGGTTCATACGAGACATCGTGTCCTCCCACGCACGCACTCTGTGCTGACGGAGGCGGGCACGAACCTCTCGGCACAGTCGCCGATAAAGCCCTCGATTATGAGGCGTGCGGTGTCTCTGGTAGAGTCGCCTTGCTGCCCATGAACGGCGAATGAGAAGTAGGATGTCTACGGGAAGAACATCCGGATGAAGAGGGGCTGAGGTGATAACTGTAAGGTTGCGGACCGTTCGCTTCACGACTGAGGTGAAGGACGAGACCGCAGCCTCGAGGGAGGGAATGTCGGTAATGTTGGGGTTGGGGGGAATGGAGTCATTCAGGCAGACTTTGACGCAATCCCAGTCCACATCCCGGTTTTAAACCGAGACGTCATGGTTGGCAATCCGTGTATTAACCTCAGCAAGTACTGGGTTGTGATCTGAATGTAATGCGTTAAGCGAAGTGAGTGAGAAATGAAATGGAAAGCGTTTGATGATAGCGATGTCGATGTGAGATGGGCGACCCGGACCACGCGGGTAATGAGTGGGTTGCCATGGGCCCTCAACTCGAAGGTGAGGGTCCGCATCTACCATGCGGATAATGTCACTCCCTCTCCTATTCGCTCGGGGACCATGATCCCAACGCTGATGTTTGGCATTGAAGTCCCCAGCCATAACGACATTAGGATGTAAGGAAAGAATGGATTGGTAGTCATTGGCTACGAATTGTGAGCGGGGAGGATGGTAGGCTGATACTACCAGGACTTCAGAACCGCCAAAGTTCACCCAGGCTGCTGTGGCTTCTAATGTCTGGAGTTGTGGAAGCTGGACAGCTCGATGGACCACACTTCTCCTCACCAGGATCGCTGTGCCACCTCCACGGCGACCAGCACGATCCGTTCGGAGACAGTGATACCCCGAGAGATGGAAGGGGATCTGGGGGCGGAGATGGGTTTCCGACACCAAGATGAGGTCCAAAACTTTGGATCTTGCAAAATGTAGGAGCTCGTCCCGTTGAACCGCCACTCCAGCCGCGTTCCAGAACGCGAACCTGAACGAGGTACTAGACCTAGTTCGTGCTGCCATTCTGGGCCGGGTCGGTAAAGGAGGTCAGAAGGGCAAGCCCCTCCATGGCTGTCACCATGCGGGTTGCGGGGTCTGTAGTGGAAGTATACCGCACCAGCAGTTCGCAGAGTCGCTCACCGTGGGACTGTAACAGCTGATACAGCCACGTCAGCAACTCCGACCGTGGTGAGGAGGAGGGAGTAGTGTGTGAAGTTTGGGACTTCGAAGGTGAGGAGTGTCTTAGGGCTGGCCTACCTTTGGCTTTCTCGTCCCTAATCTGTCGAGCAGGCTTGGGTTCACCAGACCCGCTCCCAGCCTCGGAATCCGAGACCGCCCTTTTGGCCGCCTCACGACCCTCCTCCCTTCTGGGAGTGGCTCTAGGTGGGGCTGGAGTTTTGTGTTGTTTTTTGTGTTGGCTGTGCGGATGTGTGTATCCTTGGGGGGTGGTGTCTTGCCCCGCAAAGTCGTCGAGTCACCGGCTGGTTTGCGCACCACCTCAGCAAAGGATGGGGCACTATTGGAGCTAGGCAACTGTTGCCGTGGTGCTATGGAAGAGGTTGCCCTCTCCGCTACTGGCTCAGAACGGGTGTTCTGGGTTATTGGTCCTGGAGCTGGTCTCCTAGAGGCAATAACCGCCTTCCTGGTAGGGCAACCTCCATAGCACGCTATGTGCCCTCCTTTGCAGTTGGCGCAGGTTGGAACTTCCGTGATGGCACGGGGGCAGTTCTCTCTGAGGTGGGTGCCACCGCACCTCAAGCAGCGAGGATTACGGTGGCAGAAGAGGCTGGAATGATTAAATCCCAGACATCTGTAGCACTGTGGGGGCCCGCCAGAGCCTTTGGCTGGTTCCAGAGTGACCCGGAGGTAGCAGATGGTGCGAACATCATCCAACTTAACCTCGGGGTCGTTTACCCGCTCCACCACTACTAGGAACAGGGGAAGGGGAGCTTTAGTTCCCTGGCGATCTGGAGCAGGTCGAGTGAGCTGCTTCACTATTCTAGGGATGATTCCCTGGCGGGTGAGGTCTGCCCTTATGTCATCCACGGAAGTGTCCGCGGGTAACCCTCGGATGACTCGACGTACATCACGGGCCTTATTCAGGTCAAAGGTAAAGTGAGGAATTTTCCTCTGCTTGAGCTGCAATAGATTCTTGGTATAGTCCCCCTCATTCTTTGCGTGGAAGACAAATCGGCTCTTGTTCCTTTTCACCGAACACTCGTTCTCGAGGGTCGGCATAACCTCCTTAAGGATGCCTACCACCCCCAAGAAGTTGTCCACGATGATAGGCGGTATGTGCCGCCTTTGCCTTCCAGCCTGGTTCTGACCGGAGGTGGGTCGAGAAGACTGGCCAGAGGGCACGCCCTCTGCAGCCAGTCTTGCTGCTCGCTTGGTTCTCCGTGATCTTACCTCACGGAACTCCTCACCCTCGCCATCCGACGAGAGGTCCGATGAGCTGAGCTCCCGACCTCCCTCAGATGCCGAGGAGTAAGCAGAGTTGCAGGAGAGCACGGATGTCCTCCCACTCCTGGATTGAAAACTGCGCACACTATTGCGCTCGTCGTCGGAGTCGGACTCCGAAATTTTGCCTATACGAGAAACAGCTTCCCGCGATACGCCCTGGTCAGAAGGTTGTTCAAGAAGGACTACCTTGCCCTTTCCGCCGTGGCGTTGTTGGCAAGGTTTCCTCTTCCTTAATCCTCCAGTGGAGGTGCTTGGGTTGGCCGTAGCAGCCGGTTCATCAGACCCTGTACGGGTCGAGGTGGAAGGAATATCACTGGCTTCTGCCATTACGGAAAATTGGAAGTGACAAAAAGAAGAAGAGACAAAAAGAAAGAAAAACTAGTGAAGGAGGTACTGAGTAGGTACACTAACAGCCCTGCACCCGAAGATGCAGTGCAATCAACCACCCTACGGGTGTTTCCTTACCTCTAGCCAGCGGGTGCTGAACAGCTTGCAACTCAGAGGACCGGACACCTGTTTTAACAGAATGCGCCTTACCCAGTCACAAGGACTGGATGGCTCAGGTCGTGAGTCGCCCCGCTACCTGTGTAGATTTCCCTTCTTGGAGATGGTGAAGAAGGCAGCTGAGTGTTGTCCCTCAGAAGAAGGCCGCGTTTTCTGCGACGTCCGTGGAGCAGCGCAATTGCCGGGAGCTTCCCGAGGGTCCCTCCCGATGGCGGCAATTGCTGACTCCAAAGCTCTGGATGCGCTGGCAACTCTCGCAGGCGATATTTCCTCTTCGGCGTCTCGAAGCGGAATGAGTAATGAGTACATGCCATGCCATGTGGTGCTGGCTGGCTGTATAAAGCCAGAAGGTTTTTGCTGCGTGCCCACCCGTTTTAAGGGTTTTACCGCAGGTAAGGTAAATATCGGGATGTTGTAGGATGAAATGTTGATTTTTAGGATGATGAATTTTTCTGAGGTTACTAGTTTGTACCTCGGGGTTGAAGGACAGGATGCAACACCTTGCACCCTGGTGTTTTATTTATTTAAATTTTGGGTTTATAATTTTGATGCCAAGCAACTTGGAAGGATTATGTGGAGCTCAGCTTTAGCTGCTGTTTGGATTAGCTCCTTGGATATCTCGGATGCCCGCAAGCCATGCGGGGTAACCGGTGCTGACTAGAGCGACGTCTAATGGGGTCATAATCTCCCAGGGATCTGACAAGGGCGCTTCTATGAGATGGTAAACTTGCGTATAATTTTGATGCCCGGCGCCTGATTTCATCCTCCACGTATGGGAGACTCGAGGCCTCGTGTAGCAACCTGGTAGGAAAATAAGGACCCACAGAATATATAGACCTGAGCCCTCTATTCTGTGCACGTTGGAGCCATGCTAGCACGCTGTCTGCGGCCATGCCCCAGATCTCACAGGCATACAGCATAACCGGGATTACCAGCGCTTGGAAAGGTATAACTTCATGCCAACTGGCATCGAGGTTGACCCCAGCATTGGATACAGTGAAGCAATTGCTCCCTGTACCTTAGCCGCTCGGTCCCTGATGTGTTGGCGAAAGGTTAGACCCTTGTCCAAGTTAACACCTAGGTACTGGACAGAGTTAGTCCACTCTATCCTTCGACCTCGGTAGCTGAAATTGGGGCAGTCTGCGGGGGTGTGGCGCTTTGTGAAAAGTATGGCGTGGCTTTTGTCCGGATTAACGGACATCCGCCAACGCCTACACCACTGCTGTGTGAGACGGAGATGTCTTTGTAGGGGATTGAAGGCTCTGAGGATGTGTTTGTCTTTGCAGAACAGAAGCACGTCGTCAGCGTATTGTGCCATTTCGACTCGTGACTCTGTTGGAAGGTCTGCCATAAAGACGTTGAATAGGGTGGGGGATAGTACAGAGGCTTCGGGGACTCCGCCTCTCACTGGTCTGAGTGTAGATGTTTTCCCCGCGACTGTGACTTGGAATGTGCGGTGTCGCAAGAAGCTGTGTATAATGTTGACTAATTGTGTTGGTAGCCCCAGATGGATCAATTTGTAGAGGAGCCCGGCGTGCCATGTCGTGGAGAAGGCCTTCTCGACATCCAAAGAAACTGCAGCAGTGAAGGCGCCTTCCTGGAAACCCAGGGCAGGAGTCTCCACCACCCGCAGCAACTGTTGGATTGTCGAGTGCCCAGGACGAAAACCAAACTGATGTGCGGGAATGGCTTGATGGTCTCCCAATATTGGGGACAAGCGGATGAGAATC
Source organism: Mantis religiosa (assembly GCA_030765055.1). Classification (NCBI taxonomy): domain Eukaryota; kingdom Metazoa; phylum Arthropoda; class Insecta; order Mantodea; family Mantidae; genus Mantis; species Mantis religiosa. The sequence goes on from CM060959.1 coordinate 124,594,070, forward strand.
AACCTCTCGAGAACTTTCGAGAGGGTGGAAAGGAGGCTGATGGATCGGTAGCTGGAGGGGTGAACCGGATCTTTCCCAGGTTTCAATATGCAAATCACCCGGGCCTCTCTCCACTCTCGTGGAAAGTACCCAAGGGTGAGGCACATGTTGAAAATCCTAGTGAGGAATAGAACCGCGTTGAAGGGGAGATGGCGGAGCATTAGGGGGGTCAGCCCGTCTGGCCCCGCCGCCTTTTTTGCTTTGAGACGCTGAAGTGCGCCCTGGACTTCACTGGGACAAATGATGGGGAGACGAACCGCGTCCTCAGGAGGGCGACGTAGGAAACGACGCACCTCCCGACGAACGCGTTCGGAAAAGTTATCGTCCTGGGGGTCATCTCTTGGACATAAGGTACGTTCAAGGTAGTCAGCGAAAGCATCGGCTTTGGCTTGGGGATCGTAAGCCAGACCTTGGGTGCCATGGATGGGGGAGTTGTATTGGCCTCTGTGATTTCTGAGGGCTCTGGCTATCCTCCACACGTCGCCATCCTCGACGCGCAATCTGGCCATTTTGTCCTCCCACGCTTGCACCTTGTGCTCGCGCAGTCGGGCACTGACCTCACGACGCAAGCGTCTTAGAAGCGCTATGAGTACAGTTCTGCTGAAAATTAACTTATCCATTAAACTAAGGCTTTCTGTGTAAAAAGGAGCATTAAAAATCATATTTATTTAAGATATAAGGCTTATTTATTGCATTACTATGTAATGTACAAATACTAAATGTAATTACTGACACATTTTAAGTTTATATTACAATTTTAATCACTAGTAGTGGTTCATATGTTCACCAGTAGAGCCGTTGCTGTGGTTCATAAAAAAGTGATGTAACGACTTTTTACAAGTTGGTTAGATTCTGAACTTATTCCCAGGAAATGCACAATGTTAACTTTCGGCTATATTTAATCACTCGGTGGAAGCGATGATAGCGTTCGCAGCGGCTATGTTCATTCAACTGATGAGCATCCAGTTCAGAACTACAACGTGGGTTAAAACCACTTTTTTTTTTTTTTTTTTTTTTTTTTTTGAGTAAGCATCTCATTCACTGTTTACATGAAATCTTCCCATTTGAAAAATATAATAGTGGTGTTACTAATTCCCATGCACTTAACGTAGGTTTAAGAACAACTAAAATTACACTGAATGGAATTAGTTCTCCTTACAGATGTTTTGCTGTTCTTCAGTGAAAATGGATTAAAAATGCAAGCAAATGATCATTTGCCAGTAGCAACCACTAAGAGAATAGAATACAATAGTCAGGAGATTATCATTTCTATATACATTGTTTTCAATGAATTTATATGAAAATTGAATGAATCTTGCTGTAGTTTAAATGTATATAGAATTATTATTTAATATATTTAAATAATACGAACAATATTAGAATAAGTTAGTACATTGAGAAGGAAGACCTCAGGCTGTGGAATTCTCAAGCATTTTGCTTCAAGTTATTAGTTCTATGTATGGAAGTAATTACGATTAGGTGACCACTGTGAGCGTATAGTCAAACTGAAGGCACGCTTGCCGCTGGACATTTTATTTCTCTAAACTGCTGAAGTTTACATACCCACTAATCAAATTAATTTGCTTGAGGACTCCAAAATGAATATCCTCTTTTTCTATATTCTATAATTTTATTCTATATCTCTAGCTCTGCAATTTGTATAGCACTAACTGTGCTGATCATTTGAAATTTAGAATAAAAAAGACAGAAAAGACGATAATGTAGTAAGCGATTCATATTTGTTTCTTGAAAAGATTCTAATTTGCCCGTTATAGTTGCCATATTTACTTACTACCCGTCTGCTCTCTCAGATTATTCAATGTCTACAAGATTGGATGCTTACGTACTTGCGGAATCATTACTTCACTAAATGAAATGTTCCAAAATATGAACGAGATCAATACGTGCCTTTGAAAACGCCTGTAAGTTTCCATTGAACCAATGGCGTTGCAATGTCGATGACGTCATGCTTCTCACAACCTTAGATTTCCAACGCGGAAATGACATCGACTGTCAATGTTTACCAGCTTTGTTGAATGAGAGAGATGAACTTAAACTATTCTATGTCTTCAAAGTATTTTACATTCATTTATGAACTTTACTAACTGCAATAAAGTGGGTTAAACCAAAGAGCATAATAGTGCATGAATAAGCAGCGGTTCGTGCAAAATCAATCTACTTACAATATTTCAATATTTTCAGACATAGCTTGACAAGTTTCCAATCCTCATTTTGGTCGCATTGTGAAATCTCTTTAAAATCCAGCTACATATCTGTGATGACTGAACTGTCCATATCAAAAGTTAAATCTATCAAAGGTAATATACATTGACTTTTCGTGTTTTTTTTTTTTTTTTTTTTTTTTTTTTTTTTTTTTTTTTTTTTTTTTTTTTTTTCCTTGTGCTGTTTGAAGACCAGCTCAAAACCATGACAAGTGTTGTTATAATCATTAATTCTGGAAAGTAAACAGTTTTTCCTTATCTACTAATTGGTTTCACTGGCTCGTAATGCTAAGCAATATGGCTTAATATACTAAATGCGCTGTTAACCATGCGGAATGGCTCAGGCCGTTTCGTCTCTGGCCGGCATTCGGGAGGCCCAGGCTCAATTCCCGTGTCCACAGGTTTTTACGGGAGTTTTCCGGGTCACAAGTGGAATGCTGGGTAGGTTATTACATCACCTGAATTGCCTGTCCCTCCATTTCATCTCCATTTTCATTTCACATCATCTCTCATCTGATGGTCTCTTTGAGGGTGGAAGTGTCGGTGGGTGTCTTGGTGCTGCATGGCAGGATGATATGCTCCTGCTAAACACTTCCTCCTGCAGCAGGTCGCTCTCCGGGCCAGCCACGTGGATCGTTTACGGATTACGGTGGGTGAGATATCAGTTGTACTAGCCTGCCAGGAGTTTCCAACTCGTAAATAGCAGGGACCCTGCCCTCTGCACTGTCTTGCCTGCTTGGGTTGGCCACCTCATCCTTCCTCCGGGCGTGCACCACCTGGGGTATAGGTTCAATAGATCTATCGGTTAACCGTGAACAAAATGCAATTGAAGGCGTGGCTTACCAAAACTGAAGTACTCTAGCTTTCCACTTCTACTGTCAGTTTAGGTTGCCTCTCCTCTTCTCCATGGCACAAGTTACACAGCACTGGTCAATGTATGAAGGGATGGGAGTCATGTGTTGCTTGGATGGCAAGGAGGGGAGAAAACTGTGATCGCACATGCGCACATCGACTGCACTTTGTTCACGGTCTATCTTTAGTCTGTTCACAGTGCGAAATCCCCTCCTTAGCATAATCCAATCCAAGTGGGCTGTTCGAAGTAGAGGCACATTATGTAAGAGGTAACAGAAGACGATTGGATGTTTTATGTATGGAAAGGAACCGGATAAGAAGTATGGAGTACAAGAACAAAAACATAAGTAGTAGAGTTCCCTAAAATTTACCACCCGAATGGAAGGTGCCTAAAAAGCCACTGGAATAGGGTAACCGGAGAAAGCTCGACTCTCAGCTGAGAGCAAACCTCTGCTTCATCTAACCACAGTCAACGTTCACACAGCCCTGGATACACTCCAGAGGAAAACCATTGTAGAAGACCAGACACTCCAGCAGACAGTCACAAGGGACCAAACCAAGCACCTCCTCCAAATTCAAACCTCATGTCTAATGTATCTCGCTTGGCACTTAAGATGTTTTTATTCCCCATCTAGGTCCAAGCTGTGTGCAAAATTTGTTTCACATAAAAATAGATGTTTTACAAAATAATTATGTGAACAAATATTTTTCACATGTTTCTCATAAATATATAACTTATTATAAAAGCTCAGATTTGTAAGCACAATCAAATTGTGAAATTAGCAAGCATCTAGACATGAAAATTAAAATAAATAAGCACCAAAAATAAGTAAATAAAAAATAAAAATGTAATCATATTTGTTCATAGAATTCTTACCTTACGTAACCTTGCTACAGTACACAAGGAAAGTTATATTGAAATTTTCTTGTAAGAAACTCCTGTGTTTGTTGGTGAAGAATTTTTTATACAGTGAAAACAATCTCTCAATGTCACATGATGTTACTGCAACATGTGAAAAGTACCACAGTTCTTAAGTGAAATCCCCTTCGATATACATTTCTCTACCAGAAAGCTCTTTAGAAATTTTACAGAGTGTTTCATAACCAGGGTTTTCCATTAATACCTTACTGAATTTCTCAAAGACAGTTTTAGCAATACTGTGAGTCTCTGAAGACAACGTTACTGAAATTTCATATGTCAAAGAAAATGAATGCTCCAACGTATTATTTCGAGTTTCCAACTGTGATATAATAGCAGGTATTCTGGAGAGAGGTTATGGATGTACTCTATCTTTTCTTGAATGCCAATATTTGCAAAACATTCCTGCACAGTGGCAATGCTTTCTGCATCTAAGGAGTACAACACTGTTTTTACTTCATTGAAATGTTCAATGTGTAGTATGATACAGAACCCCATCGACTTAAAACTAGTTGAGGAGATAAAGACAAATTTGGAAGGACTTCATGTAAATTTTGATCTCTGATTGCTGACATTCTTTGTTTACGCTAGAGACAAGAAGATCCATGTCTTTACATTGGCTCCTAACTGTTTCAGCAAGATAATGTAAACCTCTGAATGATAAAATGATGGCTAGGAGTGAAAATTTACTTTAAAATTTACGTGACTTGGATAAAATAAGCTATTTTAATTAAAAAGCATAAAATAAGAAAGCAAAACCTGAGTTTCAACAAAAAAGCATTTATAAGCATTTATAAACATTTTGCTTAGAAATCCAGACTCTACTTATTACATTTTTCAAATGGGAAGAATTCTGGACTGCAGCGAATGAGATGCATTTGCATACTCAGCATTGCCACTCTTTTCATACTTTCCTCTCTCTCACACACTATCCTAGAGCATTCAAGTCTACTTGGCACTAGATGTAAGGGAACTCAAACTGAATTTTCCAAACTTTTATAAAAAATACAGTTGTTAAAATCAGAATTGGAAGAAGGATATTCACATATTTCCATGTTTTAAATTGTAACACTAGTCAGCAGCCATTTTGCATCTGGGATATGATAAATCAACTAGTATGTACATATTTTGGTGTGTAGAATCTGAATATACCTTTCAAAATGTTCTAGTATGTACCATTTTTAAGTTTTTAGGGCCTTTATTTTTCATATTCAGTATTTCATTTTTTGCTGTTCTTCTGTTTTGTTGTTCATATGTTCCTGGAAGTGTAAATGCCAACAACAATTAGTTGAGCCCAATAAAACCATTTTACCTCCCCTTCATATCAAGTTCAGCCTTATCAAGAACTTTGTAAAAGCTCTGGATAAAGAATGTGAAGCCTTCAATCACTTACAAGAAAATTTTGCCAAATTAACACTTTCACCAAGACATTCTTACCATGAAACACACTTACCAAGGCCATTGGAATCTTTCAATGATGGATGACTACTTGTTAGGGAGAGTGATGAAACGGCAAACAAAACAGAAGCTCCGTCATCACATTTTTAAAAAACCAATGATGGTTAAAGGTGAAAATATCTTCTCAACTAATTTGAACCTTTTATTGGCATCATGCCCATATATACATACGAAATAGTATTGATTTCAAACATTCTGAATGTGCACTTTTGTATGACTTAATTGTGTCAATTTTCACTATTACCATTTTCTATTCTGCTGTGTATCTAGAAAATGTGACATCATAGAGAAAAGCTGATTTTACCAGTGTATTCAGCAGCCCAAAATTAGGTAAATCCACTGATTTATAGATGCAGAAGAAAAGTTTAAATTTGTTAACTAGTGTAATTATGTTTTATAATTATATGTTTTTCTAATATAATGGAACTGCCAGTGGCTCATCTGTATAGCTGTGAATGTCGCTTACATCAATAATGATATGGGTATAAGGGCAGCCAACTGCTGCGGTTATCAGTGCCCTTTAAAAAATCATTCATGGCAAAAGCCAGATATAAACGGTTCTAAAACTTAATACAAGTGTAAATAAACTCACACAAGAAAAGAACATATACACAACAAAAATGAAATAAAAAGAAATATAAGGCCAAACAGTAAAAGTATCTCTTCACTAAATTTTAAAATCTGACTTAGAAAAGAACTTAAAAACCTTCTCCACCATTTTGTTGTCAACCGCTAGCATTTCTGCAAAGCTGGCCGCTTACGTCAAGAGAGAATTCATCATTGTAACTGTCTTCATTATTTGAGACTTGCAAATTTATGATGATAGGCTCCAAAATCTTGTCATGTGCTACTTGTTTCCAAAAGTCTTCTTATAGTTTTTCTGCACGTTTCACATAGTTTTTCCAATTTTGTTGTGTTGTCTTGTCAATTTCTTTGTGAACAAATTGTTCAACAGACTCATTTTAAAAGTATTATTTCAGTTTGCAATCTCATTTTATTTGAGCTCACACTAAATCAATTGGATTATTACCTCGTATCTCATTTTCACTGCAAGTTGATCCGGTTTATACACTTTTTCATCAGTTTTAAACAGAAGAACTAAATAATACTAATTGAACTTCCTAGGACAAATAAACGTGTCCCTGATTAACAATTCACACATCACGTGACAGCTCACATTCTACAGGCTAACAGGAACTGTACTATATGCTCTCTCTCAGGAGCGGCTGGTGGCTCTGAAAATCGGTGGTTCACAAATTTATCCATGCAATTTAATTTTTTTGAAGTAACAAACGGTTGTTTAAGCCTGCCACTATAGACTGCTGTATACACAAGTTAACGGTAATTTACAGCGTATAACACAACATGCGTATTTCAGAAACACTCTAGAGCATAACACTCTTCTATTTATGCAGCTAAAAATGGACTTGATATCTCTTCATGGCAGACTTCAAGTGTACATTGCAAGATATCATTCTGGATTGTCTTGGAGGTCCCCTTAAACACTGTAGCATTCTCCAGATAGGTTTTTCAGAACACAGTCTAGCTCTGCACTGAAGTTTATCAGTCCTCGAAAAATACCAGGATTGCTTGACATAGCTGAATCATTGTGTCCTCGTAGAGCTAACTCAAAGGCTCCACAAAACCTAATGCAGTTAACAATAATGTTTAAAACATACCTATTTTGAGCCACTTTCTGGCTGTGTTCTTCAATTGTTCTCCAATATGCATTGTCCATCTGCTTTGCTATATTTACATTGCCAAGCATAGCAAAACTGTGTTTTTTATGTGCAGTTTTTAAGTTATGTGTTTTTAGCGCGATCATGAAGATGCTGCAAAGCATTCACATCATGTTTTGTCCACGGATCTTCACCGCCAAAGAGAACACAAGGAAAGCAAAACAGGCTATTTTTAATATTACCACCACACATCAAATTATATTTCTCATATACATTGTTGTTAAAGTTCCTGTTCGAATATCTTGTTTTTGTTTTGTCTGCCTATGTGATTTTTATATTTGGCGTGGAACTTCCAAGTCGCTTATTTTCGGTTTTTTCTTCTAAGCTCATTTTTAAAAAGGATGTGCTAATAGAACCTTTATGGAATTCATTGTTTCTCCTTATATAACACAATATACTTGTATTTAAATAAATCACTCTTATTCACTACTCAAAGCACGACACAGCTAACAAAACACGGCACAAAACATGTGGCTATGCTCTGGTAGGTAATAGTAATCTGTGGTAATAGTTGACCGATGCGAACATTTAATATGAGAATAATAGGTGGCGCTGAAAACAGAAGGAGAAGGCTTGGCATTCACTATTCTCTGGCTGCTAGGTTAACCAACCTTATGCAGCCATATGCCCCGCCCTTCCCCCCTACTTGCCTCGGCACGCCCTAGGTTCAACCTGCCCTATACCTCCCCATTGTATACCAGTGGTTTGCAACTGAGAGTGAACTACTTGGCACCTGCAAACAATACAGCACACAGAGGGCCACTGAACCAGACAAGGTCGAACTGAACGCCAAATGGAACATGCCCTTGCATTAAAGGGCGACCCAGCATTTTGGTTGTAGCGCAAACATGCTACCCCATTGAGAAGCTGTTTTTCCAGTTTTGTTGTCTTGTCTTGTCAATTTCTTTGTGAACAAATTGTTCAACAGACTCATTTTAAAAGTATTATTTCAGTTTGCAATCCCATTTTATTTGAGCTCACACAAAATCAATTGGATTATTACCTCCTGTCTCATTTCCACTGCAAGTTGATGCAGTTTATACACTTTTTCATCAGTTTTAAACAGAAGAGCTAAATAATACTGATTGAACTTCCTAGGACAAATAAACGTGTCCCTGATTAACAATTCATACATCACGTGACAGCTCACATTCTACAGGCTAACAGGAACTGTACTATTTGCTCTCTCTTAAATTTAACAAACACCTTGGCTTGTTCAAAGTAATTCTTTCAGCACATCATGTCAATAGTTTACATTTCAGTTCTGAGTAATTACAAATTTACTTACACACATACATATATAGATAGATAATTTATTCATCTTGTAAATCATACATTGTACATGAGTACTATGATATAAGACACGTCTAATTGTGAATTTACAGTGCAATTAACTATACTTGTAAGTTAACAAGTCACATCCAATAAGGACAAGTCAGTGTTTGTACAAAATAATGTTTTATAAAGATATCTCAAGAATTTTATAATATACACAATTAATTCAGAAATGTAACAATATTATAAACTTTCCATAAATTCACTAACAGAATAAAAACAGTGGTCTAGCAAGTATGCCAAAACTGACTTTTTAAATGCTGAAAAATTGCAAGTGGTTTTATTGGCTATAGGCAGTTTATTAAAAAAAGTGATTCCTATATTTGTTACACTGTTTTGATGATCTCTTGTGTTACTTCTATTCACATGAATATCCATTCTCTATCTAGTATTATGATTATGAACTGTGTCATTAAAGGTACAGTGGCCATTTCCTTTCATTAAATTTGTCTTTGTAAATTTTAAAATTTCAAAAATGAAAATACATGGGAGAGGTAAGATTTTAAACTTTTTAAATAATGGTCTGCACGTAGATGTTGATTTAACTGCTCCAAGTATTCATAGAATCTGTTTTTGCATTATGAATAATGATTTACAATGTGGTGAGTTACCCCTATAATTCCTTTCATGGAAGTGTTGAAAACAGTGTTGTTGTATAAATTAAATTAATTGGGAGTCGATTAATTTAATTAATACCCCTATAATGTTATGCCATATTTTAAAATGGAGTGAGTACATGCAAAATACATGCTTCTGAGAGTTTTTATGTTAACTATGTGTACCAGTTGTCTGAAATTATAAGAAACTGTACTCAATTTTTTAATTAGATGATCAACATGTGTCTCCCACTTTAGGTTACTCTGTATCCAAAGATCAAGAAATTTAGTTGTAATTACATACTTAATTACTTTATTATTACATATTAATTGTAATTGTACAGGAGACTTATTCTGAGAAAACTGAAAATGAATTACACGTGTCTTATCCAGGTTTACACCATTTAGAAATATTACTGAACATTCTTCTCGATAAGATTTGTAGCTCTTCAAGTGCATTGCTTTCAATTAATATATTTGTGTCATCAGCATTATTTGTGACTATTTACATATAGTCATGCTGTTCAGACCATTACCATAGATTTATCTTTGGTAATGGATACCTCTCAGATAAAGCTCTGATTACTCCCCGTGGAGTAAACCTCTGTCATTTGTGATTCCTGCAAATTTCATTGGCTAAGTGATGTGTTCATTAGTGCTAGCACAAGGCCGGCAAGTGGTGGCGGTTCTGCTCTAACCCTTATAAGAATAATCAGCACATTATCTGAAAGGTTTCTGTTAACAAAGATAATCCCAGGGTAACAGTTTGAGCAGCACAACAATACCACCAATAATAATGTTCAATACAGTGCTTACGTTGCAGGGCATCATTATATGTTAATATTCTATTTTTTTGTATTATGAAAACTATTTGAGCTAAAAATATGTGGTTTTACAGTTATGTTAGAAACATTACTCCCTACCTCTCTCGTGGATCACCATTTGCAAAATTTGAATGTTCGTCTTAGCACATATAGTAATTATTAGAGATGGGGAATGCAGTATAATAACACTGCAGGACTCTAATTGGTTGCTGACGTGATGGCATTCAAGGACAAACAACATCACCTTTGAAAGACAGAGTAGTACCTTCCACATGGTATATAGATAAATATATTCAATAATTTGTGTTCAAGTATAAATACTTTCATCCTTTCTTCATTATGTTTACAACATAAAACATCATCTCATAACTTACGTGAGTTCCAATAAGAGGTCATTGCCACTTGATATCTGTTCATCCAATTGCATGAGCAGTGCAGTGAACAAACTTGTACCCAGAGATTATCTCATACATGTTTGTTAAACCTCGATAAGCAATGACATAATAATCTGAGCTCAGCATTGTTTATAGCCTATAAGTTACAACCAGATCACACAAAACTACGTTAACCTGTAAACAGTATGGTGCACTATTTGTAGTACAAATGTTATGGTGGGGTTTTTGACAATTGTGGGGGATGAGGAATGATAAATCGTAATAAACTAAACTTTTCCCTTACATGTTTAGAAATACAAGACTAATTCTTTCCATAATATAATTTTGAAATTGACTTGAAGCTCAAGAAAGAAAGATGTTCATACCCCCAGTAGCTTATGATGAGGACAAATGCCCTCTTACTGGTAGAGTCAAATTGAAAAATTCAAGCTGTGGCCGGGATTTTTACTGGTAGCTGATAATACTATAAGGCAGACCTAGGAATGGACTAAGAGAGGCCATTTCATAGAAAACTGACAGAAAGGAATATGGAAACGTTTATAACTAAGGCTATGGAAGCTTTGCTTTGGTAAATTTAAAACAAAGTTTTATTTGTTAGATAGAGTCAAAATGAAAAATTCACTGCCAAAAAAATTCAATTCCGTGGTTCAAATCCCGGCTGTGGCATTGAATTTTTCATGTTGAGTTTATCAAAAACCTTAGCCTGTATACAGCTAGTGTGAAGAAATGATTAATTTCCATCAATTAACTTAAATAATAAGAGTTAAATGATGAAACCTGGGCTTCAAGTACTTACGATAGTAAGTTGCCACAAATGGTGTATCTCGAATACAAGAACCCCTAGTGGTTTACAGGAGAAATATCCGAGTCAAATTGAGAATTTAATGTCATGCCAGCAAGTTCGCCATGCTAGCTCAATGGGTACGAGCGACTGGGCGGAAACCAAGAGATCCGAGTTTCAAATGCCGGCCATGGCATTGAATTTTTCATGTTGACTCTATCCATCAAAGACCTTAGTCTATATATGGCTAGTTTGGAGAAATGATTAATTTCCATTAATTAACTTAAAGTTTTACTTACTTAAACCAGATGAATTTTTAATTTGATGAGTAAAACTATCATAGTAGTTCTCAAGACATGCTCCTGTAACTCATAAAGAATGAGAGATGCCAAATCAAATATGCTTTACATTTACTATTAGTAGGATTACGCTCATCTATATTTCTAATTCAAAATCTCAGCATTCTTTTCTCTAGTTCCACTTCTTTCTAATTCTACTAGTGTCACACCAAAAACTAAATATTGCTTTGAAATATTTCTCAGAATCATAACGATATTTCCTAACCTTAAAGCTCTAAAACTATAAATACTGGATGAAGATAATATGAGAGAGTAAAACATTAGATTTTGATCACTCAAGTTTAGTTTATTTCATCCATTAAAACATCTAGATGTTTTACGTTGGCAATAATATATTGCCATACCTTGGTAAGGGAGATACATGAATTATACAAACACCAGACCTTATTTCATCAGAGAAACAACTGATTTTGGCATGGATACCATCTCAATGTTGTGTACCAGGTAATGATCTTGCTGACACTGACACAAAAGAAGCTACCAAGCATCCCTCAAACTTTCCAGATCTTAAACTTCCATACAAAGACTATTTACGACATCTTGATGGAAAACAGAAACCACAGGAAAATTATCAACTTCATCAAGGCATGCAATGTTAATGTTTAAATTCAAACTAGACTTCATCTATCTTACTGATTGAAAGCAATGTATCTGCATATTTATTTATTCTTTATTTATTCTGTATTTTCAATGTATTTCTCAATGTTTAGTCCCTATGTGACTTTTATGTTGAAGTGACTTTAAATAACAAATAGATTTTAAAAAATACTGCAAACTCTGAAAACTATTTCTAATAATTATTCAGGATTGCAACAGAAAATTGCAAAAGGTGTGACGGAAGATCACAATGTTTTAGAAGTCTCGCATTGTGGCGATCATTTTGCAACGGTATTATTGCTGCAAAGGGGAATGATGGAAGATGCTGATTAGCTTCTCACCTTTGGTGACGATCTAGTAGAAATCTTGAGATGCCTCAGAGCTCTGGAGCAATGAGTCTTACCTGTGGTCAAGTCCTGGAGTAAACGTATTTGATACTGCAATTGTTGGAAAATAAACAACAATTCTTCTCTATATGTGTTTGGAGGAATTTAGTAACAGTGACGTCAAAATTAATCTCAGAAACTATTTGTAGTTGGTTTATTAATACTCGTCACTTACTTGTAAGTAATAAACCAACTACAAATAGTTTCTGAGAACAATTCTTCTCTTTTAAATATTGTGGGTTTTATTCCACAAAACAAGTAAATTCTGTTACAATTTTAAATAACATTGATGCTACTCTTTCACGGACAATTGTTGTATCGATGAACTTAATAACTCTGGCACATGCCACTAGTGAAACACAAATGTATTCACAACTAAACATTTTCTGCACAATCACAGAGCAACACAAAAACATGTCCTTCTTTCAGGATGGTCCTTAGTAGAGTGACACCAAGCTTTCTGATTATTCTAGATTCCATGGTGTCTACAGATGTATGGCACATTTCTCCATCTTGCTGGAAATAACCTTCTCTCAGTTCGAAATCATCTCCGTAAAATTGTGTATTATATTCTCCCAAAGTTGCATGTGTGTCCTTTTATTGGTTCAAAACTTAATGGCCTATTGAAATAGTTCAGGTTTATATGGATCACACTATAGAATAGAACCTTGATTTAATTTCTGATTTTTTAAAAATAGCGAAAGTTCATCTATGAAAGCTAAAGCATGTGCCCTTGAAACCATAAATGTAAGATATCCAAAAGAATGGACTCACAACTATACAGAAGGCGCTCTCTACAACCAAGATAATGGAGTAGGATCAGAAGCTTCCTGCAAATTCTTTTTTTCTACCTAGTCTTGGCATAAATAGTGTTACAAATTTTTGACACTACTACATCCAGTTTGGCTATTAAACAACTGCATGTGTGCACGCCTTAACCTTGAACCATTGTTAGCTTTTCCTTGAAAGAGGAAGTATTTAGCTCCAGGTTTCATCATGGAATGGGGGTGATTATGAAAATTGTGTAGACGTCATTGCGTTGCATAAACTTGGAAAATCTGCAAGTGACATTTTCAAGACACTACAAAAGCTGAAAATCAGCCGAAAGTTTGTGTACTGTACCATTGAGCAATTCACTGTAACTGGGACTGTAAAGGATTGGCCGAGGGAGGGTCGACCACACAGTGTCAGGACTCCAGCAGCATAGAAAGCAGTTGCAGCTCCTGTTTGGAGAAATCCTGTGCAGAAGCAGGCTATCTTGTCCCGTGAAATGAACATGTCCAGGTTTCTGTCAGAGGACCTTGGACTAAGTGCTTATCGCTGACATAAAGAATATTATCTTGACACACGCCTATAGAAGCTGAGAGTACTTAAATGTTGACGTCTCCTATAGCATTATGCTCAAGATGATCATAGGAACATCCCCTTCACCAATGAAAAAGTTTTCACTATTGGGGAGTCTTTCAATGTGCAAAACGACAGGGTTTATGCATTGTCTTGGGAAGCCAGTAATAAGGTTCCTAAAGTTCAGAGGGCCCATCATCCCTCCTCAGTGATGGTGTGGTAGGGAGTGAGTTATTCTGGTACCACCCAGCTACATTTCTGCAAAAAGCACATTAAAACCAGGGCCAGAGTGTATGAAAGCACTGTTTTGGAGCCTATTGTCAAGAACTTGAGTGGCACATTGTTTCAAAGCCAATCATGCACTTTCCAGCAGGATTCTGCCCCTGCCCACAAGGCCAGGTCAATGCAAGCATGGCTTCAGTGTCATGTCCCAGACTTCATTTTGCCTGAAGATTGGCCCAGACCTGAATCCATTGGACTACCGACCATGGTCAGTGCTTGAGGGCATTGCCTGCAAAAGCAGACACCCCACCATTGTTTAAAGCGTTCCTTGTTATCAGCAGTGGTGGATTTCCCCCTTGATATCCGTTCCACCATAGAGAGTGGCCACAAAGACTCAGAGCCGGTATCCATGCAAAAGGTGACCATTTCAGAAAGTGATTGGTGCTGTGTGTAATGAATGCCTGTAGGTACAACATACTAAAAGCCAATTAAAATATTTTGCATGGTATTTGCGTTTTTCACTTTTCAATTTGTAACAGTATTTATGGCTAGACTAGGTACTGGCATATTGAAAATTATTTCACAACTATTTATACTGCCTTACAAAATCTATTTGCCTGAACAAATAAGCTTTCCAACAAGTTTTCTTATCAGATCTAAAGCAGCTATTCAAGCTATTATTTCAACTAACTCCCCTAAAATGGATAAAATAAATAAAGGTAATATGATCACACGTTTCCAAAATGTAAATAAACATAGTGTTTTACGAGGGAATCCATTCCATTGTGGAATTTCTTGGAATAAGCAAGTGGATATGTTGAAGGTTTCAAAATTGCTCAAACAATGAAACAAAATATCCCCTATGAAACAGTTAAAACATTAATTAAAAATATTTTCACAACCAATTATGATAAATATATTACTTCCTCTGAAAAACATAATTGGAACGGTCTTCAAAATAAACTTAAAGTAATTCCAGATGTACCTAGAAAATCATCTGTTGCAATGTTCAAATTAATCACAGATTATGATTGTCTGAGTGGACATTTGTTCAGGACTAGATTAATGACTTTCCCATGGTGCTTTTTATGTGATAAAGAGAACTTCATGAACATTGATCCCCAGACATAGACTTTAGCAATCAATGTACGCACACAGGTACTATACAAGGCCAAGCGAGACATCAACAAATGTCCGTGGTAACAAGTTACGTATAGCCCGCCTCACTAGCATAGATGGTAGCGTGTCTGCCTCACGTTCAAGAGGTCCTGAGTTCGAATCTCTGTCAGGGTGAGCTACCTGGATAAGGTTTTCTCCGGGGTTTTCCCTTATCCTGACAGACGAATATCGCGTAAATCTAAGCTCCATGGACCCCGGACTCATTTGAGCATCATTTTACCAATTTCATTCATCATCCGATATGACTTAACGTTGGAGGACGTAAATTGCAAAAAAAAAAAAAAAAAAAAAAAAAAACAACAACAACTCTGGTACAGATGCAAAGTGTAAGCTACACTACAATATGCCATCCTGCTCATTGCTTTCGTTGCGGATTACAGTGAACAAGCATGTTCATTAGTAAATTGTCAAATGTGAATTTTCTCCGCCACTCACTGAAACGATATAAAAATATTGGGAGAAAGTTCATTTAATGTCACATGACATTAATGGTGCATATGAATAGTACAAGTCATTTTCATATGTTTGTCCCAGACTTAGTTTATTTCTTATATTACGCAGCACTGAAATTTCAGTATTTTTGTGTAGAATACTGGACAGTTTATTTATTGCTCATTTGGTAGGTGGTGCATTCTGTATATTGTTAATTTTTGTGACACCTTCTCGACTGCTTTTAGACAGCTGGAAATTACAATCTTCAAGCTGTTTAATGGCTGTTAATAATACCCAAAACTTTTGATTTATAAAATGGAGATTGTCCAATAATTGTAGTGAAAGTAATGCTAGTAACACAATATGTCAAACACCTTGTACTTCCTGGAAGACAATCTGCTTGCGTGGCGAGCAGTAGTTGTAATGAAGCTAAAACTGTGCGTTGTGAACCAAACTATCCCTGCGTATTGTTCTCGGGACTGACGTCAGCATTTATATACTGCGAGACTAGTAAACTTCATATCCCTTTAAAGGTGTACGGGATCCGAAGCCTGTTGATAACCAAATTGTACGTGAAATTCTCAAAAATGAAGATGATCCAATCTCTAAATATTGGGAAGTAAACAGATGAATGACTTTATTAATAAATTCTCAGCATTAAACACACACACATCCCTATTGTTATTAAGCTATATTGTTTTCTAAGTTCTATGCATACTCTTATCCATTACACAGGCTGAAAGACTAGGCGGAGGTACTGGGTAGCATCACAAGTCCAAGTGAAATGTAGAGCATGTTAGAATATTTCTAAATTAAAGAGAAAAAAGAGTAGTTAAAGAGGAAGGTAACAATTTGTCATATTCTGGAAGAGATTCAAAACTGGTTTATATGCCTGTGGCATATAGAGAGAGATGACACATTAGATGGAGACTCCGAAGGAAGCATGACCAGGATCTATATCCCCCAACTGTTACCAACTTGTTAAACTACATGCTGCTAATACCAGCTTACCATCACGCATATCTAAATCTATCACAACAAGGATTCATTGTTCTATCTCACATTTGTTAATTTAAAGAATGTGGCCTATTTTACCTTTTGCAGTATAATTACTGTTTTTGAAGACTTTATGACAATAACTGAGCCAGTAACATACAGATGTCAGCAATAGTAGAATTATTTTAACAGGCAAGATAAAGGTAAAACAAACAAATACATGAGCACTACACCAGAGGAAATACAAATTTTTATTTACAGTCATACAGATTAGAACTATATAAAACCAGACCTACTGCTGCAGCTCATGAACCGTATAATAAACTCCCTACCTACCTGAAAAATATTTATAATCTTAAAATATTCAAGAAAAAATTAAAGAAATATTGTATGGAAGGTTGCTATTATTCACTTGATAAATATCTTAGATAATATTGACTAAATAAATAGTATTTGTATAATATAAGTGTAATAGTGTATAGTTTATGATTTATTATTGTAATTAGGTTATTTTAGAACTTGTTTATGTAGATATTAAACTATGTGATTTTCTGGTTGCACATATTTAACTTGACGATGCTTTGAATATGTTTTGTATTCTTTTAAGCAGATAAATGAACAATATCCAAAAAAGGTGATAAAGAAATACCTGAAAATTACCGTCCAATAGCACTAATTTCTACACTATCAAAAGCAGTTGAAAAAATTATTGCAAACAAAATTATATCCTTTTTAGAAAAACATAACATTTTAAATGAGGCACAATTTGGATTCAGAAAAAATAAGTCAACAATGCAGGCTATAGCTGAAATCACAGATCACATAATAGAAAACTTAGATAGTCACACGGATAACAACTGCATATTATTAGATTTGACAAAAGCATTTGATTGCGTACAGCACGACATTCTTTTTAACAAACTTTATAACTATGGAATTCGAGGTACTTCACTCAACTTAATAAAATCATATCTTAACAATAGAACTCAGGTAACGAAAATCACACATCAGTCACACAATCACATAAAAGATTAAACTCAAAAAGTCTCGAAGTAAAATATGAGGTACCACAAGGTTCTGTTCTTGGCCCCCTACTGTTTATTATTTATATAAATGACATGCCAAATTTACCTGGAAGCAAAATTACAATGTACGCAGACAATACATCAATAATTAACACAGGCATCGGAGCAAAAAATTTAGAAACAGTAACGTCACAAAATACAAGACACTTAATCCAGCACTTGCAGTCAAATAACTTACACGTCAATATAAACAAAACAAAATGTATACACTTCCGTACACCACAAAATAAAAACATAAAAAATATTGATATTTTCATTGGAAATGACAAAATAGAAGAAGTAGAATACAGCAACTTCTTAGGTGTAATAATTGATCAACATCTCAATTGGGATAATCATATAGATAAAATATGCAAAAAGATCTGTACTAGTCTATTCATCATAAAAAGACTCGCAGGCTTACGGAATAAAGAGTTATTAACAACAATATACTACAGACAAATCCATCCTCACCTCACCTACGGTATTATAGCATGGGGTCATAGTAAAAGGAAACATACAAACCGAGTTTTCTTACTGCAAAAAAGAGCAGTGAGGTTGATCCAGGGATTAAAGCAAACTGAATCATGTAAAGCAGCATTTAAAAGTCTACAAATTATAACTTTGTATTCATTATACATATATGAAACAATACTGTACTTAAAAATTAAAGACAGCAACGGACAACTGGATAGAAACAACCATGATTACTTTACAAGAAAAAGAGTCAACTATCCCCCACAAATGCATTCATTAGAATTATATAAAACTAAACTAATAGCATCAGCATGTGAACTTTACAATAAACTTCCACCATACCTAAAAAGCATCCAAAACCATAACAGTTTCAAAAAGGAACTTAAAAAATATTGTATAAATGGATGTTTCTACTCAATAAATGAATTTTTAAACAAAGAATTGTAAATACAGTAAATTTGTAAATAATAATGAATGATTATTTATGTACTATAGTAAATAACTTGTACCATTTCATTTCTTTGTTTTGTACATATACTTTGTAACCATGACGTGTCCAAAAACATGTATATGTTTTAAAAGGATTAATGATAGAATGAATGAATCAATGAATGAATGAATCAATGAATGAATGAATCAATCAATCAATCAATGAGTATACAAGCAAACTACTTTTTAAAACTTAGAATTTGCTAATTGATTCCTCATATTACATACTGTACATGTCATAGAGAAGTTGGCTCTGATTATTATAAATGTTGTCTATGTTATTTATAATAAAAGAAGCAATGGTGTTATCATTTTGGTCTGCTTGTGCATACTTCCCACATAAAACGTTCAAAAGATTACATGACAAGCTTTCTCTTGTAAGGGTATCTAATGGAACAGAGGCAATCTGAAAACAAACTCTAATGTACAATATTTGAATTTGGATCATGACAAATCTCAAGGAGAAAACTAATGCAAGCCATCTAGTGAGGAAATCTACAATTACTATCAGGGGCATGTTTAGAAATCTTATAATTTTTCTGATGGTTATTTCATATTTTTAAATTTTAAAAGTTTATTTTAATTCTTCTGGAAAAAGTAACTTTTATAAAATAGAAAAGGTGAAATTGGGTAGGCCACGGAATGATACAATGCAAGTTAAATGTTACATAATATTGTTGTTATTGGTAACTGCAAGAATGCTATTATGTTATGTGGTGACGTGGAGCAATAAAAAAGAAGTAATTTAGTTGTTGTGGAAATACAGAGTCCAGATAACTCAAAATGATCAGAGAGCTTGGCGTCTTTCTGACGGTCTTGATAGTAAGATGTGTTTTTGTGTCGCTCTGCGATTGTGCAGAAAACGTTTGGTTGTGAATACATTTGTGTTGCACTAGTGGCATGTGCAAGATGCAACAACCATTACTTGTGAAAGGACAGCATTTAAATTATTTAAAAATTGCTTCATGGAATAAAACCCACAATATTTAAAAGAGAAGAATTGTTATTTATTCTCCAACAATTGCAATATCAAATTATTTTGCTCTGAGACTGCGTCCAGAGGTAAAAATCATTGCTTCAGAGCTGCCGTGGAATACTACAACATTTGTTCTAGATCGTCACCAAAGGTGAGAAACTAATCATCAGTTTCTTCCATGATTCCCATTTGCAACTCACAACTAATCTGGTTGCATTTGGATAGGTAAAGCCAGACTAAAAAGTTCAATGCGGTAAGTAGTATTTGAATCACAGATCTACCGGTCTCCATCTGGTTGCTCTTAACCACTAAGCTACCATGGCAGCATGTCAGCATGACATTAAATTCTCCAACTGAGTCACATTTTTCCCAGTAAACCACTCGGAGTTATCATATACACATGAGACAACTAACTTATTGGCAACTTACAACGTGTAAGTACATTTTGTCATGGACTTTATAATTAAACCACTATAAGATGCCAGGAGATCAGTGGTTCAAATCCCAGCTATGATATTCATATTCTCAGTCTGATTCTATCTTTGTAAACCTTATC
Source organism: Mantis religiosa (assembly GCA_030765055.1). NCBI lineage: Eukaryota > Metazoa > Arthropoda > Insecta > Mantodea > Mantidae > Mantis > Mantis religiosa. The sequence goes on from CM060959.1 coordinate 124,614,307, forward strand.
CTACCTGTGCCTAGTGTAAAAGACCAATTAGTTTCCTTGTAATTTGCTAATTACCTGTAGAAAAAATTTTAACAGTGGAAATGTGCAATGTTCATCTTTACAAACAAGTTTAAATACAAATGAAAGTCATGGAATATATAAGCATGGCAGACACAAAATTTAATAGCGGTTGGCAGGAGGTGCTGGTTAACACAACATCCAATAAAATGCTTGCTTATGTTTACTTCACAGCTAAAGTAATGCCCTATAGAGTGTTTTCATTTTGTCTTGTTACTGCATATAGCTTCTCCCCGCCCTTTGACATATGGCTACATTGCACTTCACTGCTAGTGAGCAACGTTCAGCCGACATTAAATTTTGTGTCTGCCATAGTTTGTTTCATAATCAAATAGTAATTAAAAAATTTTGTAAAGTAAGGAGATTATCGAGTTTTACAAACTAAACTTGTATATTTACTACACTAAAACTTGTGTAGAATGTAATGCATACCTTCAAGCTTTCTTATCTTTTAACAAATTCCTAGCTTACAAACCATGATATCAATACAATAAATTATAACAAATTGGTCTTTTGCATTCATATAACTTCTACTCGTATATAAATTACTCATTAAATACTCAATTTTCTTTGAACTTCATATTAATTAAAATAAATATTTGCAGAAATTATTTTACTGCACACTTCACTAAAGCACATACACACACAAATACACTTATGAGAAACACTATATTCGACTAATTTTATTGAATTAATCAAATATTGTACTGACCCCTCTGTAACCTAAATGGTAGCAGGTTTGCCTTACATTTCTGAGATCCAGCATTTGAATATCGGTCAGGTTGAGTTATATGAAGAAGGATTTTTCCATAGTTTTCCCTTATTCTGAAAGATGAATGTTTAGTAAATCTCTCTATGGACTTTACACTTATTTGAACATCATTTCATTCATTGTCCGATATGACTTTACGTTGGGGTTTTTCCCTTATCCTGAAAGATGAATGTCTGATAACTCTAAGCTCTATGTATCCTGTACTCATTTGAACATCATTTCATTCATCATCCGATATGACGTAACATTGGAGGTTTTCCCTTATCCTGAGAGATGAATTGTAACTCTAAGCTCTATGTAACCTGTACTCATTTTAACATGATTTCATTCATCGTCCGATTAGACTTAACGTTGGAGGTTTTCTCTTATCTTGAAAGATGAATGTCTGTAACTCTAAGCTCTATGTACCCTGTACTTATTTGAACATAATTTCATTCATCGTCTGATATGACTTAATGTTGGAGGTTTTCTCTTATCCTGAAAGATGAATGTCTGATAACTCTAAGCTCTATGTACCCTGTACTTATTTGAACATAATTTCATTCATCGTCTGATATGACTTAATGTTGGAGGTTTTCTCTTATCTTAAAAGATGAATGTCTGATAACTCTAAGCTCTATGTACCCTGTACTTATTTGAACATAATTTCATTCATCGTCTGATATGACTTAATGTTGGAGGTTTTCTCTTATGCTGAAAGATGAATGTCTGGTAACTCTAAACTCTATGTACCCTGTACTTATTTAAACATTATTTCATTCATCATCTGATGTGACTTAATTTTGGAGGTTTTCTCTTATCCTGAAAGATGAATGTCTGGCAACTCTAAGCTCTATGTACCCTGTACTCATTTGAACATCATTTCATTCATCATCTGATATGACTTAACATTGGAGGTTTTCTCTTATCCTGAAAGATGAATACCTGGTAAACTCTAAGCTCTATGTACCCTGTACTTATTTAAACATCATTTCATTCATCATCATATATGACAACTTTGGAGGTTTTCTCTTATCCTGAAAGTTGAATGTTTGGTAACTCTAAGCTCTATGTACCCTGTACTTATTTAAACATCATTTCATTCATCATCTGATATGACTTAATTTTGGAGGTTTTCCCTTATCCTGAAAGATGAATGTCTGGTAACTCTAAACTCTATGTACCCTGTACTTATTTAAACATCATTTCATTCATCATCCGATATGACTTAACATTGGAGGTTTTCTCTTATCCTCAAAGATGAATATCTGGTAAACTCTAAGCTCTATGTACCCTGTTCTCATCTGAACATCATTTCATTCATCGTCCGATTAGACTTAACATTGGAGGTTTCCTCTTATCCTGAAAAATAAATATCTGGTAACTCTAAGCTGTGTGCACCCTGTACTCATTTGAACATCATCTCATTCATCGTCCAATATGACTTAATGTTGGAGGTTTTCTCTTATCCTGAAAGATGAATGTCTGGTAACTCTAAGCTCTATGTACCCTGTACTTATTTAAACATCATTTCATTCATTTAATATGACAACGTTGGAGGTTTTCTCTTATCTTGAAAGATGAATGTCTGGTAACTCTAAGCTCTATGTACCCTGTACTTATTTGAACATCATTTCATTCATCGTCCGATATGACTTAACATTGGAGGTTTTCTCTTATCCTCAAAGATGAATATCTGGTAAACTCTAAGCTCTATGTACCCTGTACTCATCTGAACATCATTTCATTCATCGTCCGATTAGACTTAACGTTGGAGGTTTCCTCTTATCCTGAAAAATAAATATATGGTAACTCTAAGCTCTGTGCACCCTGTACTCATTTGAACATCATCTCATTCATCGTCCAATATGACTTAATGTTGGAGGTTTTCTCTTATCCTGAAAGATGAATGTCTGGTAACTCTAAGCTCTATGTACCCTGTACTTATTTAAACATCATTTCATTCATTCGATATGACAACGTTGGAGGTTTGCTCTTATACTGAAAGTTGAATGTCTGGTAACTCTAAGCTCTATGTACCCTGTACTTATTTAAACATCATTTCACTCATCGTCCGATATGACAACGTTGGAGGATTTCTCTCATCCTGAAAGATGAATGTCTGGTAACTCAAAGATCTATGTATCATTTGAACATAGTTTCATTCATTTTCGGATATGACTTAAGTTTGTAAGGTTTCCGTTATTTTGAAAGTTGAATGTCAGTTAACTGTAAGCTCTATGGACCCTGTACTCTTTTGTAGAACATTTCATTCATCGACCGATATGACTTAATGTTGGAGAAAGTAAATTTAAAAGAATTGTTTTATTACACGTTTCCTCTGTAGGTACAATGAGTGTGGGGTATAGAGTGATGCGAAACGCAGGTTAGGACATAGGCGCTCCACAACCCAGCAGTGCTGGGCGCTGTTTCCAGGAAGACGCCTTTAGAGAATGCCTTCTCAGTGACCTGCCTCCGAGTCTCGTGTACCAAACTGCAAGTTCCCTCATCGCAGTCGCGGGAAAACCTCGACACTAGACCTATGTTATCTCCTACGCACGTCAGCATGACCCAGTCAGTGTGTTGATGACGTGCACTTTCTCAAAGCCCTCAATCTCATACAAAGACACTTCCGCGTCGCGAAAGAGTGCTGGCAGCGTTACTGCAGACTACTCTCAAATAGTGAGGCAGAAGGAATGAATGGAAGCATTCTATCACCTAGATTGGACAAAGGTGTAACTTTTCGCGAGCACTCTAGGGCGCGAGAGCTGAGGTCTGGTTCTCCTTAATTTGCACCTCTTTGCAAACGAACTAGTCGTCACTTTCTCTCAAGATGCGCGACTGAATTAGGAAGAAGAATGGATGAAGTGTGCTCATTAGCGCAGATGACTGGAGGAGCACACTGTATCGGATGTGATAATAAGTTCTAGTTATTGATAAGAGTTTATTTTATTTTATTCAGTAACAAAGCAACACAAGGTTATTGGACAAGTACAACCTAAGTCTTAATATTGTATAGATAAACTGTCAAATTACAAACAACGTATTTCATACATGTAGTTGTTAGAGACGGGCATGTGAGTGTGTAACAGCTGTATTGTAGCTGTCATACGTGTAAATTAATTTATAACGTTCTAATAAATGAAAGTTTTTTATCTGAACGGAGGACACATGTGTGACAGTTGGATTTTAAGTTGTAGAAAATCACAGCTCAGAAATGTGCTCATTAATTTTTAAGTCAGTCTTTTAATGATAATTGAAAATCTATTTGAACGAATCAAACAAAGTGACAATAAATTTAGAAAGCATTGTTCGAGATGTTCTCGGGAAACAAGTCAAATGAAAAGACGATTAGAAATCGACGTTTCGGGAGAGTACATCTCTCCCATCATCAGAATATTTTAATAAATGTTATAACCACAAATGTATCACTGGATATAATACAAATATCAACAAAGACAAAACACTATCAATACTCGCTTCACTGAACAAAAGACTTTTCAGTAAATTAAATGCCAGGTTAGGAGTTTGGCGTGAGTATAGAAAATTAATTGTCTCAAAGAAACGTAACTACTTAACTTGATGATCAAGCTGTATAGATATGTGCTTCTTAACTTCTTCCAACTTTCCGGAGACTACCATCTAGGCAAAATCCAGCAGTCACTGGGAGCAGAGAGTTAAGGTTTCTTTGAACATTTCCTCTGAAAGGAGCAAGCTTAATCGTGATGAAGCATTTCAGTTCAGTTCCTCTTGTAGACCGGCCTTAAAAATGGAAATCCATCAGCTTAATGGAAATCTGATCATTCCTATTTGAAAAGTCTTTTAAATATAATTGTCTAAAATTGTTTAATATCTTACCATTACATCTGAGGAATATAGGGTCAGTTAAAAAATTTAAAACTGATTTAAATAAATTCCTGCTATCTAACTAGTTCTACTCAGTTGAGGGATTAGATTAGATTGATTTGCGTTCAGTAGGTTCACTTGTAGCCAGAAAAGGCTGTGAACATTGAACATGTCCAGAGGTATAAAGTTTAATAGCATATATATGTACAAAAGTTAACATAAGACACATATTATAGTATACAGGCAATATGAACAACATTATGGAAAACAAAGCAGGGATAATTATATATGATACAAAATGAAACACTTTTTAATTCAGCTTTCACTTGGCTTATGCCAGTACCTCTCAACCTTTTTGCAATGGATACCATTCTTGTTATTTCTTAAATACATATACATTAAAAATAAACTTTCAACTTGCATCAAATATTTATTAGTAATGATTTGTCATTGGAACAGTTAGATACTACTTATAGAGCGACAGAAGCATTATCAGGATCATTTGTCATTCAGATAATCTTGTACAGAATGAAAAGATTTTGAGCAAAGTTACTCTCTAACAGCTTTTTTAAAAGCACCGAAATTATCAATTTTTTCTTTAAGAACATTAGGAAAGGCGCCAAATATTTTGATAGTTTCATAATGCACACCTTTCTGGAAGCAAGAAAGTTTAGCACTGGGATAATGGATATTATACTTTTGTCTAGTGTTTATTCTGTGAATTACATTATTTGTTGCAAATAAGGCACGATTGCATACAAAGAATTTTAAGATAGAGAGTATATACATGCAAGGAAGCGTTAATATCTTCAATCTTCTAAAAAGATCTTTACAGGAGCATCTGTTGTGGATGTTAGTAATGATTCTTATAACCTTCTTTTGCATAAGAAGTATTTTGTTTTACTTTCTACTGAGTTTCCCCAAAATAATATTCCGTATTCCATAATAGAGTTAAAGTATGCGTAATATACTAATTTAAGTGTGTCAATGGAAACTCACATTAACCAGCTCTCGGATAGCATAACAGGCTGTGTACCTGTAATTAAGATGCTGAAGTAATATAATAGATTAAAAATTAGCTCCATCAATGTTGTAAATATGGCTGCGTTTATTGTGTTGCTATGTTTCTCTGTAATTTTAACGTGTCCAATAGCATGTATCAAGTAGTTATGTATCTTTGACCCAATTAATTTTCTATACTCACGCCATCTCCTGACCTGGCATTTAATTTACTAAAAACAGTCTTTTGTTCAGTGAAGCGAGTATTGATAGTGTTTTGTCTTTGTTTATATTTGTGTTGTATCCAGTGATACATTTGTGGTTATAACATATCTTAAAATATCGTGATGATGAGAAAGATGTACCCTCTAACCGTATTTTCCCCTGGCTTGTTTCCCGAGATCTCCAACATATTCGTCGCCAGGAAAGCTTAAGGTTTTATTTTATAAAACATTGTAAAATATCTGTTCATTTGTTTTTAGAAATAAGCATTCTAACAAGTTTGAGTTCCGCCCTCTCGTTACTTTTAGTTTACCAAGATCTCATTGTCGAATAGTTACTTCATATTTGAGGAGAGCTGTTTAAATATTTATACCAATAACACGGAATTTCTAATAGCGGTTACGTGTGCAAATTATACACGAGAAGAAGGAGAAGATATTTTCTGTTGGCGTGTCGTTAAGGTGCGACGTCTGGGAATGCGCTGCGATATGACTCGCTTGGGTACCAGTAGAGGCGCCAGGTGCTGGAGACAAGATGCCAATTATTACTGCAGAAGACAGCCTCGCAATTGAGCTAATGGGGTAACATGGCTTGAAATGTGATAACTATAAAACTCACATCAGAGAAAAGGCTTTCTCGAAATGTACGAAGCCGATTTGCGATTGTGAACACGAATTAACATAACTGTATTGTCTAAGTAAAGTACATACTTTACAAATACAAACTCTTTTTTATGTAAGTTAGTCTTACGTGTCTGAGCTGCCTGGTAAAAGCTTGTGTGGCTGTTAAAATATATTTTGAAATCATAAAACCGTCAAGATAGTTAAATGCTCCTTGTCTACTTATTGAATCACGCATTCTGTTGCTTTGGGTTGTGAAAGTATGGCTTTGTGCTGTCACCAAGTGTACGTTTTTTAGAACATTGTGTAAACAGCATGATCTCAATCAAATCATTAGCTGCAACTGATGTGTGACGCAACAGTCCAAAGTCGTTTTCTATTAGCCCATTTGATTCCGTAAACACTGCCTTTTCTTCTTGTTTTGTATACGATTTCATTAATGATAGCTATTGCTAACAGCGCTGAGACCTTCACCAAGCAATGTCAGCTGACTGTAAACACATATGACTACTTTACTCTCAGAAGGCGATTTAAATATTTACATATTCGTATTAAGCAAACTCTCATTAAAAAAGAAATAGATGTACACTTTTATATAAAGATATGTTATTAAAAATAAAGGTTTAACAAATAAAATACAATCACTTTCTTCTCAGGCAGCCAGCCAGGTGAAAAGGATTAGACATCAACGTTTCGGGAGTGTGCATCTCTCTCATCATCAGGATATTTACAAAATGTTATAACCACAAATGAAATACTGGGTATAACACAACTATAAACAAAGACAAAACACTATCAAAAGTCGCATTACTGAACAAAAGACTTTTCAGTAAATTAAATGCCAGGTCAGGAGATGGCGTGAGTATAGAAAATTGTGTCAAAGAAACGTAACTACTTAACTTGATTATCAAGCTGTATTGATCTTTGCTTCTTAATTCGACTAACTTCCATTTTTAAGGCCGGTTTCGCCCGCCTCGGTAGCGTAGATGGTAGCATGTCTGCCTCACGTTCAAGAGGTCCCGAGTTCGAATCTCGGTCAGGGTGAGTTACCTGGATAAGATTTTTCCCGGGGTTTTCCCTTATCCTTCAAGACGAATGTCGGGTAACTCTAAGCTCCATGGACCCTGGACTCATTTGAGCACCATTTCACCCAATTCTTTCACCTTCCGATATAACTTAACTTTGGGGCGGACGTAAATTAAAAAAAAAAAGCCGGTTTCCAAGAGGAGCTGAACTGAAATCCAGCATCACGATTAAGTAATTAAGATTACATGATGCTGGATTTCAGTTCAGCTCCTCTTGGAAACCGGCCTTAAAATGGAAATCCGTCGAATTAAGAAGCAAAGATCAATACAGCTTGGTAATCAAGTTAAGTAGTTACGTTTCTTTGACACAATTTTCTATACTCACGCCATCTCCTAAACTGGCATTTAATTTACTGAAAAGTCTTTTGTTCAGTAATGCGAATTTTGATAGTGTTTTGTCTTTCTTTGTTTATAGTTGTGCTATATCCAGTGTTTCATTTGTGGTTATAACATTTTATAAATATCCTGATGATCGGAGAGATGCACACTCCCGAAACGTTGATATCTAATCATCTTTTCACCTGGCTGGCTCCCCGAGAAGAAAGTGGGCGTATTCGTCGCCAGGAAAGCTTCAGGTTTTATTTTAAGTAAAATACAAATTGAGACTCCGTCAACTTTATTCAGATAATATTGATACCCTTTCTAAATTCAGTCCGTCGTTTCCCTATTTTGACATTATCAAAAGGCTGTCAGCAGTTGACATACTGAAAGTAAATTATTACTAGCTCAGTTTTCATATATTGCTGAATTTATATTCTTTTAATCTATACATATAAATTGCCTCACAGAGAGTTTTCAAGATATTGCATTGTGTTGTCGTGGTATGGATTGGATTATGCTATAGAGGACATTCAGCACTGCGAAACACTCTGGTACCCCACTCACTGTTCCTGATACGGCCCTCCAGGCCGGGCCGTAGACCGGAGACTATCCTATGGGAGAAATTGTTTACCAGTAGTATATCATCGTGCTATGTAGAACTGAGAACCCGCTCACATTTCTACCCTGAAAGATACCAACAGATGAGAAATTATGTAAAATGATAATGGAGTTGAAATGGAGTGACAGGAAAATTGGGGGGTGTAATCTACATATCCAGGATTCGTCTGGCTACCCGGGAAAACCCATGGGTGAGGTAGCTCGGCCACGGGAATCGAACCTGTAGCTTCCGAATGACGAAACCGCCTGAGCCATCTCGCGGTTGTGAACTAAAGCTGTATTAAAGTGTTGTATTTCAGTTTATGTATCCATTCTCTTCCTTCTATACATCAACACCCTAGCATCCCTGCTACGCTGCTGACGATACAGCTGTCACCTCCACGTCACCTCCACCTGTGTGCTCGCAGGGTTAAACAATATGTCGACCTCCTCACCAAGTTGACGCCTACGCATCCACAGAAGAGCCAGGCCATCACCTTCTCTCCCACCAATTCGCCTAGCTGGTGAGGACGTCCATCGGAAAACTTACGTGAAGTATCTTGGTGTTCTACTAGACATCAAATTGACGTGGAGAGACCACATTACATATGTGGCTAATAAAGTTAGCTAAAGAATGACATGCTCTAACCTCTCTATAGCCGACGATCGGTGATGTCTCTGCCTACAAAACTGCTCCGGCCAGCCATCACATACGCCAGTGAAATATGGGGAGTAGCAGCCAAGTCTCACCTACACCGCCTTGAAATTCTACAATCCCGATTTCTCCGCATTGCCACAGACTCCCCTTGGCACATCCCCAATCTAGTTATCCAACGTGACCTACGTATTCCCACAATAATAATTTATTCACCATTCAGTAATTACAAATAATTACAATAGGCTTCGTCACAAGTAATAGCTACCTTAAATCTAGTAAAAAAACTATATATAACTATATTTCAGAAGCATAAAATAACGATGTTTTATATGTCTTTCTTACATTTGTCTATAAACTCTTTTAAGTTATAAAAGGGGTTCTCAGTTAACCATTTGTACAGTTTCTCCTTGAAGCAATAATATTTCTGAGTGCACACAATTCCACGTTGTGGACGCCAATTTGAAGCAATAATTTAATGGCGAGCAAATAAGTCGGCGAGCAATGAGGTTTCTCTCAGGGTATGCGTGGATGTGTGAGAAGGAGATTTTAATAACACTGGAATGCCCGTTTCCAACGTATTTATTTACTGCTTCTTCTTTTATAACATCGAAATGAAAGTTGCCGACCAAGGGTTACCAATCTCTGTTTAGAGTTACTGACTGCAGAATGTTTATTACTCGATAAATTTCTTCGCTCCTCATATATATATATATATATATATATATATATATATGAACCGACAAATATTCCAGACAAAACCAGAGGACTGTCTTAATCGCCCACACGCCTCAGACTGCTCTCATCGACCTCACGACGAAGACTGTTTGAATGACCACAGCTGCGCGTGGTGTATCACTTTCACTCTGAAAACTCCTTTTCAACCAAAGTCCCTTTGTGGCTGTTTTGTCGCCATTGTAAATGATCCAAAGAATTTCCTATTCATACAAGTCAAGTGGGCCCCTTTAGAAAACTGCTAAGGACGCTGTTTCTTACATTGCTTTTGTTATAACAACTTTCCCTACAACTGCTGGCCTTGCCCTTGTCGTAACAAAGAACCAAGATTACTTTGACATCTATCATGATTCTTTGCTTCTGGCAAACCATAATTTCGGTATCATCCTTAAACATTTGAGTAGGTAATTTGTGTATTCTTACAGGAAGTACACTGAAGAGTTTTATGCCACTTATTTTATAATACTGAGAGGTCTTCTGAAGCCTATGGAAGGGCATATCCAGTTTTTTCGTGTTGCGCGTATTGTATGTATGTATGTATTATATATGTATCTTATGTTATAATTTTGTGTATTTTCTTTAATATATACGAGCACATCATAAATATATAGATTAACTACTGTAGGAATTTTAGCTGCTATAAACAGTGGCTTACAATGCTCTAATTTCTTTGAATCTGTTAATATCCGAATAGCCTTCTTTTGGAGTTTTAGTAGCTCCACTATTTTTGGACTACTACCCCATAGTATCAAACCATATCTAAAAATACTTTGGAAGAATGAAAAATATGTCATGCGTACTTATTCTTTTGATACAGCTCTTTTTAAATTTGCTAATAAGAATATCACACGTGATAACTTATTACAGGCATATTCAGTGTGAGGGTTCCATGATAAATTGTGATCGATAGTCATGCCAAGGAGACTACATCCGTAACCTTTCACATTCCTTCTATAAAAACCTCTCCCACAACTTCAACTCGCTCATCCGCGGTCTAGGTGAGTACGACATCGATCCTAGAGAGCGCTACAAACGCCCGAGGCTGCTTCTAGGCACATAAAATAACACATCAGGTGGTTTATATGTAACTCCAACCTCATCTGCCGTATATCATTCTTCCTTACAAAACACTCCACTGCCAGTAGAGGGCCTAGATCCTAGAGAGCGCTACAAAAGCCCGAGGCTGCTTCTGCACATAAAATAACACATCAGATGGCTTATATATAACTTATTCTTCCCAGTAAGGTTCCTCCATGAAGCCTCGGGTCTTCCATACGTGGAAGATGAAATTAGACGCCGGGCTATAAAATTATACGAACAGTTACCTTTGCACAGAAGTGCCCTGGTTAGGTCTCTTGGTGATTATGATCCCACCAGACGACGTCGCCGACTATTCCGCGTCCCCCGCATGGCTTGCGGGCACCCGAGGTAACCACGGAGCAATTCCAGCAGCAGCAAAAGCTGAGCTCCTATAATCTACCAAGAGTTGTTGATCTCAAAATTAACAAAAATCAGTCCAAATCAAAATAAATCCAACACCAGGGTGCTAAAGGAAAGCATTCTATCCTTCTAGAGGAGTACTAAACTACCTCGTAATCAATCCACCATCCTCAAACAAAAACAGCCATCCTAAACCATCCCGAAAAGAAAATCCAATCTGTGGTTAAACCCTATCCTGGGTGGGCACACAGCAACAATCTTCGGGCTAACACAGCCTGCCAGTACCTGCGATGCGTTGCGATTATATATAACTCCAATCCCCCAGGGGCCTACTTCGGTAGGTACGGGTTTGGCGCACGCGGGGTCCCGACCCAACAGTCTCCCTCGTGTGGGCTCGTCATCGTGGCTGAGGGAGATGGTCAACAGGCCCACCCACGTGTAGGCCGTGCGTGGAGACGATTAGATTCGTTGTAGATTCTTTTCTAGTTTAGAGTTTAGGATATAGTGAACGAAATTTTTAGTAGGGTTTGATTGATTTTGTTTATGTACGTGTATTTTTAATAGGTTTTGTTACACTAGTATAGTTTTAGAAAGTTTTATATCTTGCTCTTGCCATGACTAGTTTTTTAAAGGGCGCTGATGAACGCCGTAGTTGAGCGCCCTTATATATATATATATATATATATATATATATATATATATATATATATATATATATCATCATCATCATCATATAACTCCAACCTCATCTTCTGCCGTATATCATTCTTCCTTACAAAACACTCCACTGCCAGTAGAGGGCCTAGCCCTGATCTGGCTTGAGACCGAAGGTCTGACATTCAGATTTTCAATATCCAGTCTCAATGGTGGTGGTCATTGAATGTTAAATTTAAGGTGTTTTAAGAAATTTCTTTAATTTTAAACTGGTTTTGATCTACTACCCACATGTGTACATATTTAAACATAGCTTTGGTTGCGTTATCAGTCTTCCTGTAACTGAGCTATCACCTCTTAGCGTTATCATGCCAAGCAATAACACCTCAAGTTCTTTTCAGCGTTGTTAAAACGTTCAACTAGCGTTTCATTTGCCCCTGGAAGAAAATGCTGCACAAGCCAGTCTACACTCTCCTACAAACATTATAAGATATTTGATGGAAATTAATAATTTCTTCACACTAACCGTATGTAGGCTAAGATTTCGGACTGATAGAGTTGAATTGAAAAATTCAATTGGCCGGAATTTGAACCATGGATCTACTGGTTTCCACCCAGTCGTTCTTACCCATTGAGCTAGCATGGCCAACGCGCCGTCCTGACATTAAATTCTCCAATTAACTCGTATATTTCCCCAGTAAACCACTAGACTAATAAACTAATGGTTTAAACTAAACTAGTGGTTTATCAGGGAAAGATAGGGTGGAGAACGATAAGTCATCCGATTAAATTTTGATCCAAACTATTTGGACAATAGCTTTCCAATTAAGCACTCAACTTCGTGCAGTTCATGGAAATTTCCCGTAGGGGAGGGGATCCGTCCGCTTCAGCTACCGTGGTGCGGGCGCTGCGGTCCCTTAGCACTCGTGGTACCTCTGACGTTACCAGAGGAACCTCGGGCCGAACATTCGAGGCCCTCCCTGAATGGGAGCTGTTCGGATTGGGTTGGACTCGAGGGGGCAGTGTGTTCCCGACACCCACGAGGACTTGGGTGCCTCCGGCCAGGCTACGAGGGGTTAGAGGGTTGCCTCATAAGTCCCGGGTACTAGCCTGCAGAGCTAGTAGAAGGTGTGCTAGATAACCAGGCGGCCCCACCGAGGTTTTCGGTAGTCTTACCTGCGTGGTTGACGCGCGGTGGCGTATCAACTTCCACCCGTCTTGACGCTGTTGTCGATGGGGGGGTCCTTTATAGACTCCAGGTATTGTCCTATGGAAGGAGCCCCGGTGTTGTTTATTGCTCCCGGGTTGAAGGAGACCAGGGTCTTTGGACCTACGGGTCCTGGACTAATTGGGTAGAACCTCTCCACCTAAATAAATAAAGTTCATGGAAATTACTCTAGATGTCGTTGCGCATTCATCGCTTCCGTGTTGAATCCGCCATTTCAATTTGACACGATGACGGGCAAGGATGGCTGACCGTGGCTTTAAAGACAAAGGCTGTGTTACTGTTTGCGGCAATGAACAGTGTTACATTGATACAGAGAAGGTTTCGTGCTCATTTGGTACACGCTGGGCTCCCAGCCCACAGACAATTCGCAGATTTCATCACAAATTTGCCGGTACTGGATCTGTTTTTGAAAGTAATCGGTCACATGCACGTACGGTACGTTCGCCGCAAAACATTGAAGCAGTTCAAGGGGCTTTAACTCGTAGTCCGAGTAAATCAACAAGAAGAGCCAGTGCCGAGTTGGGAATTTCACGCCGATCTGTACAAAGTATTATTCAATCCGAACTTCGCTTGTATCCATACAAGATGACTGCGAGAGATAACGAGCGGAGACTACAGTTGCGAGCTGGGCAATCGAGAAAGACCAAGAGGCAATGCTACACAACACTTGCTTTTCTGACGAAGCGTAGTTTTACGTGAATGGTGTTATGAACAAATAGAACGTTCTATTCCAGAAAACCCGAAAATGCAGTGCAGCTTACTAATCTCTGTTTCATATAACCTTGCCCCGCTAACATGTATCACTCCGCATGCAACTACCTTCCCCCTCATCCTAATTGTCTAATGCTTTCGCGCCGTAGGCCATAGGCGGTGCCTTCCCGTCACATTGAAACCTGCAGTAACGTCATAAAAAAGGAAGATACGAGAGCCGTTCAGAAAGTAACCTCCGATCGGTCACAGTGCAGGTAGTAGGGGGAGTAGCGACGCCATCTGTGCATTCACGCACTCAGCAGGTCAGTCGGCATCAAGCCATGGTCGAGTGAACGTCGTATCTGCGCTAGTTTAGTGTTTGTGGCCGTTTGAAATGTGTACTGCAATAGAAAACCTCGCCAAATGTGAAGTGCGTGCTGTTATAAGGTTTTTTACAGCCAAACGATATTCTGCAGCAGCTATTCATCGTGACTTTCGGTATCGTTTTTGAACGATAACGCCCGTCCTCACTCTGCTCGCAGAACAACAGCCCTTCTTGAGTCCTTCAAGTGGGACGTTGTCAACCATCCACCTTACAGCCCAGATCTGGCGCCCAGCGATTATCACCTCTTCATGCATATGAAGACATGGCTCGAATCCCAGCGGTTTGATGATGACGAAGAGCTCAAAGATGCGGTCACAGGCTGGCTCCAGGCACAAGCGGGTGATTTTTATGCAGAAGGAATTTCAAAGCTTGTGAACAGATATAAGTGTCTCAATCGTTATGGAGACTATGTAGAAAAATAGTGCAAAGATGTAGTTGTAAGATGTATATATTAAAATATTTTTATTTAACTTGGTGAATTTTTTGCAATCAACCGGAGGTTACTTTCTGAACAGCCCTCGTAGATAAAATCATACAAATAAGAATATGAAGGCATGCAAAAATAATGAAGTTTATAATGAACCTGAGCAAGTTGAAACTGAATGAATGAGCAATGAAACTGAAACAAGTTTATAATGAAAGGCGTTCGGCCTTTTCCACTGGGATTTTTTGAAACCAGCACACATACCTTGCAAAAATGCTTGTCTTTCAGTCTTAAAAGTCGTGTCACGCCATACTTGTCGTGTGTTCTTCCTTCACCCAAGTCTCGTCAAGGTAATATATTTTGCGACTTGTATCTCGGTACAGTCTGATTGTCCTTAAGTAACGTCTTCGCCACACAGCAATATCGCCCCTGGAGTGGTAAGTTTTCCTGTTGTCTCAATTTCATCTCGCGATGTTCCTACGCATCTAACACACCTGTAAGTTCAGGGCACAGCTGTTCGACTTCTCTCACTGACAAAGACGAATCCTTCTCTGGTAGTGCATTAAACACATGCACCACAATTATTTTTTCGCCGCTTTGTAAAGGATTTCCCTTGCGATGCTTCAGCGAAAAACTGGCGCTAGGCTCTGCCATTATACATTTAATAAGTACACGCGCAATAAACGATCAATAAAATAATTTCACTCTCGCACTCGGCACAACACACCGTCGAATGGCGATATATGACTAATCCAGTTCAAAACAAGGTTAGTGATAAAAGTCATATGAACAAATGTCACCACTACCGCTAAAGCACGTACTATCGTGTCATATGCTTGAGAGCAAAGGAACCTCCTCTTTACTTCGTTTAAGAATTAACATGCATTTCAGATAAATCAACTCTGTTGCGTAATATGTTTCATTAAAACAGTTACGAAAATATAAATTTGACAATTCTCTTCCAACATATAAAGATATATCACCATGTTAAATAACGAAATAATTTTTACCGCACTATAGTCTGCACCACAACAGCAGCCAATGAGAGGTGATAAGGTCACGTGACCGTTAAGAGATACGGGGCAAGCTTATGTGAAACAAGGATTAGAGCCATCATTGTGGAGTTACGCCGCGTCATTCCGGAAGATTTGTATCGAAGAGTCGTCACAAATGCACGTGTGCGACTTGAAGAATTTGTAAATCAAAACGGCTGTCACATTGAACATGTGACTTATTAGGTTGTATTTCCAAGCTGTATTCTTTACTTCTACATCAATAAATGACAAATCTTGTCAACAACAAATATGTTATGAAACAAACCAGGTGACTTATTGTGCGTCACCCTGTAAATGAGTTAATTGAAGAATTTAATGCCATGGCGGCAAATTGGCCATGGTAGCTTATTGGGTAAGAGCGACTGGACGGAAACTAGGAGAGCCGTGGTTCAAATCCCGGCTGTGGCATTGAATTTTTCAATTCAACTCTATAAATCCAATTATAAAGTATTGTTATACGTATAGCCCAACGCTGAAAGCCAAAAGGGGAGGAAGAAGAAGAAGAAGCAGAAGAAGAAGAAGAAGTTTATACGTTTATACGTTGGAGTCCCTGTGTCTTCCTTCAGTTTTTAATATTTCTATTAGTAACATATAATAAGTACAGACATTACATTCCACCCAACAAATCCATGTGGAGATTTCACCAAAAATTCATATTTTGAACCTTTGTGAATCCCCCAAACATTTGTATATACATATTTTGTATGTGCATGTGTTTAACTCTAGAAAGTCGGTTACGCCGCGCCGTGGCTGGATGATTAGGCTACTTGACTCTCACCAAACGTTGTTCGATGACAACACAGCGCTGGGCGGGTTTTCTCCGGGATCTTCAGTTTACCCCTCCATCTTGTTCCTCCATCTTCATCTCGTATATCATAGCGTCACCACCTGTGGTGCCGTATGTAGTAAAAGTGGGCGTTAAACATTACAAAATGTTTGGTTAAATACCAAATATCTTCAAGGATGAAATACAATTATCAAGAAACCCCCTCCCCGTCCTTTACTTGGAAAAAGGTGCTTATTATTTCCTAAAAACTGGCTGCAAGGGTTTACATTCAATGTCGACACTTAAATGACAAAATAAATTAACTTCATTCTGAATGTATTTTAAACAAATGATAAACAGGATAGAGCCAGACTGAAAAATAATGACATAACCGGAATTTGAACCACGGATCTTCTGGTCTCCGTCCAGCCGCGCTAAAGCATTGAGCTACTATGGCCAACGTGCCGATACTATAAAAGCCCGTGAACTATAAAGCCCGGACCTTAAAGTACTTACAGCATAGTAAGTCGCCATTAAGGTAGTTGTCTCATGTGTTTATGAGAACTCCTAGTGGTTTACCGGGAAATACACGAGTCAGTTGGACAATTTAATGTCATGTTGGCACGTTGGCCATAGTAGCTCAATGGTTTACAGCGGCTGGACGGAGACCAGAAGATCCGTGGTTCAAATCCCGGCTATGGCATTAAATTTTTCAGTCTGGCTCTACCCTTTCATAGTGCGTCCTACACACGGCTAGTGTGAAAGAACAATTAACTTCCAGATGATAAACAGTAAATAATATACTAAATTTTACTATACAAACTGTACATTTTGTTTTAAAGCACAAAATTTAATGATGTCGAGATATTTCTAATAATTACTTTGAATTTTCATGTAATACTTTTCTGAAAAGGAAAGTCATTATTGTGTTTCTTTGTAATTTCATTTCTTTATTTTTGTAGCCTTGCAAATAACAAGGAATTTCCTATCTTTGTGCTCCTTAAAAAGACGACTTGCTTTGCCTACTGCATTTGCAATGAAATGTATAAATATGGAGGGATATAAGTTAACGTTAATCTATGTTAAGAAGTACCTGGCTGGCCCCGTAGCTCAGTCAGTAGAGCATAAAGGAAGACAGCTTCGAGATTTGTGACGTATTTCAACCGGGAGCGAGGCCTGCAGTTCGTGTGACGTCAGGCAGGAGCCGTGTAGTACCAAGTTGCCTATATAAATGGCGTTATGATTACATGTGTCGCACACTCGATGACAACAATGTAGCTGCCACGTACCAAATAGAACTGTCAAATTTACAATTTATTGAAGGACAAATATACACACAACTAAGACTTGGCTAATTTTTACAAGAATGTCCCCCAAACCAGATTTCCGAGGTTGTATTCACTTGCCGCACGGACATTGTGTGTGTTTGGCTCGACATATGTGTGCGAACAATTTGTTTTCTGTTATGAAATTAGTTAAGTCCAAACCCCAAAGTACCTTGTCGGATCACAATCTAACATGCAGCCTTCGATTACAAATTTCTCAGATATTACGTCCTGACATTGATAAACTAGTTAAAGAAAAACGAAACAGAAAGTGTCGGAAAATGTCCACGTAATTTTGTTCTGAATGGGTCTCTTCTAATTTGCAGAGAAAATTAGTTTATGTTTTATTTTATTTACTTTATAACATGCCTGACCTTCAGATAAACTATGAGTAGAAGTTTTATATATTTTCACATATTGCAGAGCCAAAATGTAATTGTTTCTAAACTGAGACCAATTGAGTAATTAAAGCAGTCAGCATTAATATTACAACACTCAAGATGTAAGTTGTACATATTATTAATACCCGATACGTTTCCTGTCTTTCCTACCCACTCGGAACCCCAACACACCAAACTGTGGGCAGCAGAAATCAGCGCAGTGACGTTACACGCTAACCTGCCTTTCGTTCGGCAGCATATTTGGCGGTTAGAGCTGACGTCACACCGCCACTACCTGTCTTCCCCTGATAGAGCACCTGCCTGCTGTACTAGGGGTCCCGGGTTCGATTCCCAGCAGTGCGGGTGGGGATTTTTCTCCAAGCAAGATAATTCCCCATTTTCCCCAGAGTCTGGAAATATGAATGAGAGTTCGAATGTGTGCGTGATCTAATGATTAAAACCCAAGGAATACGAGTTAACGCCTTCGAGATGTTCCAAAGGAGAACGGTTAAAGATAATTCCTCATCTTCCCCAGAGTCTGGAAGTATGAATAAGAGTGTGAATGTGTGCGCGATCTAATGATTAAAATTCAATGAATATGAGTTAACAGCAAAGGAGAGCGGCCGCTGATATGACCATTGAAGTTAAAGATAATTCCTCATCTTCCCCAGAGTCTGGAAGTATGAATGAGAGTGTGAATGTGTGCGTGATCTAGTGATAAAACCCAATGAATACGAGTTAACACCAAAGGAGACCGGCCGCTGATATGACCATTGAAGTTAAAGATAATTCCTCATCTTCCCCAGAGTCTGGAAGTATGAATAAGAGTGTGAATGTGTGCGCGATCTAATGATTAAAATTCAATGAATATGAGTTAACAGCAAAGGAGAACGGCCGCTGATATGACCATTGCAGTTAAAGATAATTCCTCATCTTCCCCAGAGTCTGGAAGTATGAATGAGAGTGCGAATGTGTGCGTGATCTAATGATTAAAACCCAACGATTACTGGTTAACACCTTCGATATGTTCCAAAGGAGAAGAACGGCTGCCGAAATGACCATTGCAGTTAAAGATAATTCCTCATCTTCCCCAGAGTCTGGAAGTATGAATGAGAGTGCGAATGTGTACGTGATCTAATGATTAAAACCCAACGATTACTGGTTAACACCTCCGATATGTTCCAAAGGAGAACGGCCGCTGATATGACCATTGCAGTTAACGATAATTCCTCATCTTCCCCAGAGTCTGGAAGTATGAATAAGAGTGTGAATGTGTGCGCGATCTAATGATTAAAATTCAATGAATATGAGTTAACAGCAAAGGAGAACGGCTGCTGATATGACCATTGCAGTTAAAGATAATTCCTGATCTTCCCCAGAGTCTGGAAGTATGAACGAGAGTGCGAATGTGTGCGTGATCTAATGATTAAAACCCAACGATTACTGGTTAACACCTTCGATATGTTCCAAAGGAGAACGGCCGCCGAAATGACCATTGAAGTTAAAGATAATTCCTCATCTTCCCCAGAGCCTGGAAGTATGAATGAGAGTGCGGATGTGTGCGTGATCTAATGATTAAAATTCAATGAATATGAGTTAACACCAAAGGAGAACGGCCGCTGATATGACCATTGCAGTTAAAGATAATTCCTCATCTTCCCCAGAGCCTGGAAGTATGAATGAGAGTGCGAATGTGCGCGCGATCTAATGATTAAAATTCAATGAATATGAGTTAACACCAAGGGAGAACGGCCGCCGAATGACCATTGAAGTTAAAGATAATTCCTCATCTTCCCCAGAGCCTGGAAGTATGAATGAGAGTACGAATGTGTGCGCGATCTAATGATTTAAATTCAATGAATATGAGTTAACACCAAAGGAGAACGGCCGCTGATTTACCATTGCAGTTAAAGATAATTCCTCATCTTCCCCAGAGTCTGGAAGTATGAATGAGAGTGTGAATGTGTGCGTGATCTAATGATTAAAACCCAACGATTACTGGTTAACACCTTTGAAATGTTCCAAAGGAGAACGGCCGCCGATATGACCATTGAAGTTAAAGATAATTCCTCATCTTCCCCAGAGTCTGGAAGTATGAATGAGAGTACGAATGTGTGCGTGACTAATGATAAAACCCAACGAATACGAGTTAACACCTTCGAGATGTTCCAAAGGAGAACGGCCGCCTATATGACCATTGAAGTTAAAGATAATTCCTCATCTTCCCCAGAGTCTGGAAGTATGAATGAGAGTGCGAATGTGTGCGTGATCTAATGATTAAAACCCAACGACTACTGGTTAACACCTTCGATATGTTCCAAAGGAGAACGGCCGCCGAAATGACCATTGAAGTTAAAGATAATTCCTCATCTTCCCCAGAGCCTGGAAGTATGAATGAGAGTGTGAATGTGTGCGTGATCTAGTGATAAAACCCAATGAATACGAGTTAACACCAAAGGAGAACGGCCGCTGATATGACCATAGAAGTTAAAGATAATTCCTCATCTTCCCCAGAGTCTGGAAGTATGAATGAGGGTGCGAATGTGTACGTGATCTAGTGATAAAACCCAACAAATACGAGTTAACACCTTCGAGATGCCGCTTCTTCTTTGTTTTTCCGATTATCCAAAAGCCATCAAATAGCTAGACACTTTAAAGCAGCAATTAAACCATCAATTGGCTAGTGTAAATAAAAGTAAGCATTAGGTCATAACTCATTAACTCCAAGCAATTGCTCGCTTTCGTAGAAGTCTGTTTGCTGACCTTGAACGGTAAACTATTGTTCAGGATATGACAACTCATGTATCAATCTGGTGTTGAACCTTCAAGAATTCTCGTCATAAATAGTGGATTATATTTTCTCCTTTCTATATTTTCACGAGTTAGCTATTACAGAATAAGATCTGATGACATCTTGTAAGAAACGGCATCTTTTTACGGAACTGCTATGCCGAGTTATTAACGCCACGGTTCCTATGGGAACGTCACGTTACTAGGGAATACCTTGCGGTGGACGTCGAGATAAACGGTCAGGTTTTTTATGTCTGTCCGGCAAGAACCTAGCTCGTTGTTGGTGTCAGAAGCAAGATGATGTGCTTTGATATGATGTTCCTGAGGTCCTGGGTTAAAGGGCGCAGGGTGATGGGGTTTTATTTTTTTCGGATGTAAAAATCATTAGCATGGCTGACTTCGTAAGGGAAATAAAGTTGGTGTCGTTGATTTTCGGCTCGTGAAAGAAACTGAGGAAGAACTCTGACCGAAGTTAAGCCCGATATAGGGAGAAGATGAAAGAGAGATATTTGAGGAGATAGAAGTCACCATCGCAATATTCAAACCTGTTACTCTCTCTTCGGCTACCTCCCTCCCTTTCCATGATTGTCGGTTTTGCTTTGCTTTTTATCCTGCATCATTCTTGGCCAATTTGGCAAACTTTTGCCTTTTATTTTCTATTATCTACATGTTATTTCAACTTCTTATTACTATCACTTCCCTGAACTGATTCTTTTATCAATATTTCTCACTTGTTTTATTACCCTCCCTTTACCTATATTGGCCATAGGTTGGTTAGTACAACCGCGCGGAGAGCGGGAGATTCGTGGTTCAAATCCCGGCTATCACATTGAAGTTTTCAGTCTGACTCTACTCATCCAAACTTCAGCCTACACATGGTGTAACGATATGTTTTAGTTAAAACTTTTTATATGAATATTGTTTTCTGATATGACTTAGTAGGTCATGTAATGACAATATAAAAAAAATATATGTGTAATTTTGTAATTGGCCGTAGTAATAATTGTATTACGTATTGTGATGACGTGGCAGTAAATCGGCCGATCACAAAATTAATAGAAGGGTAACGATAGTTCCATAAAATCAATAATCTTCAGTTAGATATATGTTGTTTAATCTTGTTTCATGACGATTGAAAAATGTCGCAGTGTATATAAAAGTTTTGTAACGGAAAATTAATAACCTTCAAAAAGAGTTATTCGGTATTCGTAATAGTGATGAGAGAAACATTCAGAAGTGAGGAATTTTAAGTAATTAACAGAAATTATATTGTAATTGAAAATAAGAATTTATCTATATGTTGGAGGTAGCCTACAGTGATTGATTAAGAAAGAAATTTTGAGTAAAATGTAATCCATATTATACAATTAAATAATATATTACGAAATCGGAGTCATATAAAATGTTATTTCTGTCACTAAAAATCCACACTTGAGAACAGATCTCATGACTCTTATTTAATCAAATTCAATTCAGACGATACTGTGACTTTGTGGGTTCGTGAAATGAAAAGTCCAATTTCACCACTCAAAAATGTTCTTTATTTCCACCGACTTACAGTTAAACTCTTGCCAATTACACAGAATTACGTAATGCACACAATTACGATTCACCAGTTCGTCCGTTACAATTTCACTTGCACTCGTAATTACGTACAATCGTCCGATGCTCTCACACAGTCTTCTCGTCGTACACTAGCACTGCATTCTTACACCAAGAACTGTGACTCACTGTCTTGCCCGACGTGCTGCTTATATAGGGCCAGCGGGTCGATCGGAAGGTTCTAGATTAGAGGAAATATCCTGTAAGTTCGAGAACACAGGTGGAACAGAAAGAGACGGCGCCGTGATGTTTTTTGTCCCAGCCATCCCTTCTTAACGCTATAAGACAAACGAGGGGGCGGGGCGAACACCGACCCGTCTGCTGCTTGCCCAGTCTACAGGGTGTTCCGACGCTCGGGTGACACTGCTCCTTCCTCGAAGCTGGTCGTCCCGAACAGCACCATCGTAGCGTGCCAGGCGGTCCAGGTGTACCACCAGCATCTGCTCGGAGTCTCAGCCAGAAGTAGCGCTGCCGAAGTTTGTCAATCGTTCGGTTCGCTCCCAGGTGTCCTCCTGAAGTACCAGCGTGCACTTCTTCCAAGACTTCCGGTACCTTACTCCGGGGAAGTACCAACTGTTCTCTCTGCGTCTTCCCATCGGGTGATTCCCATACCCGGAACAGCGCGCCATCTCTGGTCTTCAACGAGTCCCATTGGGCCCAGTACGACTTGTAGGTGGCGCCCCTTGGTGCGATGTCCTCCCAGGTTGGTCTTGTCCCTGCCTCCACTTCCCTCAAGAGTGGCCCCAAGTCTGCGTCCGCCAGCTGCTCCCTCCTCAGGCCTGCGCTATCCCAGCCTTCAGCAGGCACTGCCACAACTACTCGGACTGCTGCGGCACGCTCCTTCTCTTCCACTCTTGTGCACTGGCCGCACTCTTCTGGACAGGGTCTTTGGGACATGGCGTCAGCGTTACCGTGGCTCTTCCCTCTACGATGTTCCGAGGTGAAGTCGTGCTCCTGCAGCCTCTGGACCCAACGTGCTGTCTGGCCTTCCAGGTTCTTAAAGCTCAATAGCCAGGTTAGGGCGGAATGGTCAGTTCTCAGGTGGAATGGCTGACCGTACAGGTACTTGTGGAAGTGCTCCAATGTCTTTACTACCGCCAGTAATTCTCATCGAGTGACGCAGTAGTTCTTCTCTGCCTTGGATAGCATCTCGCTGTAGTAGGCTATCACCCGCTCATGGCCGTCCTGGATCTGCGATAGGACACCTCCAATTAAATGGTCGCTAGCGTCGGTGTCCACAATGAAGGCGCCACCCGGCTGTGGGAAACCCAAAATCGGAGCACTGCACAGGGTCTCCTTTAGGTGCTGGAAAGCGTCTTCGGCGTCCTCCGTCCACACATAAGGTCGGTGTTCCTCTGTCAGGCGGGAGAGGGGTTTGGCGATGTTGTCGGTCTTTTCCTCTAAATCATTAAGGCGGTCGTCTACTTGACCCATCCGCTTGCCCAGATTCGTGACGTCATCCCTCACGCCGGCCAATCGTTCCTCAAATTTGGCGGCGAGAGCCTCGTTCGCCACCTTCATTTCCGTGGCCAGACGGTCGTTCGCTGCTCTCATTTCTGTGGTTAACTCGGCCTTCATTTGTTCCATCTTCTCGGTGATGTTGTCGTTAGCCGTCTTCATTAGTTTCAGTTCCGCGGCCAGGTTGTTATTTGTAGTCTCCAGCTTCGCGGCCAGGCTGTTATTTGCCGCTTCCGTTTTTGTTGTTAATTCGGCCTTCATTTCTTCCATCTTCTCGGTGATGTTGCCGTTGGCCGTCTTCATTTCTGTCAGTTCCGCCTTCATTTTCATCATCTTCTCCAAAATCTTTTCCAATGCCGCGTCCATGGCTGTAATGTTCGGTGCTGTTGTCTTCCCGCTTCCTGACACCAGTGTGACTTTGTGGGTTCGTGAAATGAAAAGTCCAATTTCACCACTCAAAAATGTTCTTTATTTCCACCGACTTACACTTAAACTCTTGCCAATTACACAGAATTACGTAATGCACACAATTACGATTCACCAGTTCGTCCGTTACAATTTCACTTGCACTCGTAATTACGTACAATCTTCCGATGCTCTCACACAGTCTTCTCGTCGTACACTAGCACTGCATTCTTACACCAAGAACTGTGACTCACTGTCTTGCCCGACGTGCTGCTTATATAGGGCCAGCGGGTCGATCGGAAGGTTCTAGATTAGGGGAAATATCCTGTAAGTTCGAGAACACAGGTGGAACAGAAAGAGACGGCGCCGTGATGTTTTTTGTCCCAGCCATCCCTTCTTAACGCTATAAGACAAACGAGGGGGCGGGGCGAACACCGACCCGTCTGCTGCTTGCCCAGTGTACAGGGTGTTCCGACGCTCGGGTGACAATACAATTAGTGACCTGAAGAAACTGAGCTGCACAAACTGACGACATGGGAAAGAATTGTGTTTGCAGCGAAGAAATACCGCTACATATTGCGCCCGAACGTGTGGCTGATTAAGCTGGTGAAACGGTTCGACTAGATATCGCCACAATGGCTAGTGTGGAAGAAATGATTATTTCCATCAAAACCGGTGTTGTACGAGATAATTAAGAGAAACAAAGATTTGTTCAAACTACATACAGAGGTCCAGAGGTAGTCCTATTTGGGCGGGGCTTCTCCCCCTCAGGGTGTCTTTATGCCACAGTACCTAGCCGCTTTGCGGCTTTACCTGCGAAATGAGCAAATTTGGGGGGAATTTGGAATGGGATGCCCTTGATTAATCTCATAAGGCAGCTGCACTTAGGCGTTCCCCCGTTTCGGGAGACACGATTTAAAGTTTCTGCTCCGTTTTGGTTACGGGTTGCATATCGCTTGATTCATCAGGCGTAAATATGGGACCTAGAGACATCTGGGGTTTCTCTTGGGTTAACCAAGGGGCCCCAAGACGGCTCTTGGTAGTTTGAAGGACGGCAAGCGTCTTTGTTCCCTTTGGTCATACCGGCCCAGGGAGTTCACTAAAGGGTTGTTGTGATTTTGGATTTTGTCGTACATTGATCGTGTCCTCTCGCGGATGACATCGACAATGTACGCGATCTGGGAGTGCTCATGTAGGATATGAGCAGGAAATCTCTAGTCTGTATCGTATATGATACGAAGTGCCTTGTTCTGCAGCGTCTGGAACCTGACGAAAGTGGTATTAGCCACTGTTACCCAGATCTCACAGCCGTACAGAATCATAATCGACTCCAGAGCTACATTAAATAGACATACCTTACCTCCGTGTCATTGTGATACGAATGCTATCGAGCTAATATGGGCACAAATCAATGAAGGAGGTAGGAAAGATGTACTGGGGAAAGACGGATTAATTGATATGTTGGGCAAGTTCATCATAGATTTAGAAGAAAGTAAGACTAAAAAAAAAATGGCTAATGGACGGTATATCTATACTACCGCCATCTGCCAATAGTCTTTAAACTACTGCTCTTGAAAGTATCAAACGGGGTAGCTATAATAAAAACAGAGGGAGTCAATTGGAACGTTACATAGAAGTGGTGCGATATGGAGTTAGTCATGGGTTACCTACAACAGCGCGGGCAATAATGCGCGCTCTGTCTCATTCCTGTTTCAACATAAACCAGACGAACGTAATCCCCTTCATAGCGTAGTGTCCAGTCCAGTCTGCACAAAAATATTTTATTTGCATTAGTTGTATGTTTTGTGTAGTAGTCCTTGTCTATTTTTTATGATTTGCTAAAGTCATCCAGAGTTAAGAGGAGGACTGAGGCCATTCCTCAAAATTCGGTATATAGAACTCATTAAGACGTACAATTTATATCACATATATTTTTGTGATGTGAACCATTTCTAAGATACTTCTAGTTTGAATTTATCAATAATTACTATTCATTACATTATTCATTTTTTAATATTCTGACGTGCGAAGAGAAAGGAATTTGAAAATCATCACTTTAGCAACCAGATAAAAGAACTACACACATTTATCTGGTTTAAGAGTAAAGAAAGTCATGTGTGTTATGTTGACAGTTAACTCCGGATGACTGTGCCCTACAGCATATCCCACCTGAGGCAACATATTTACCGCAAGACAGTTCACCGACATTGATCTAGCCACAAGACACTGTCGTAAAGTGTCATATAAACACCGCCCAGCAGGTAGCTACATCAACCACATGTGTAGCGAAGCTCATGTCAGAGGACAACAAATTATTTTCTATCACTTTATTTTAATGAAGGAAAATCTTTGAAAAAACTTCTTATTGAATTACAACAAATATGCCAGAAATGACTCATACCAGGGGCGGTTCTTCCTTGATGCGTCTGAATCGCCGAGTCCCCTACTTATTTTTGAATAACTTACATGGTTATGTTTTATATTCTAGCATTTAATTTTCATTTATAAAAGTTCTCCAAGTTATATTTTGTATTGGAGCCGCTCTCTTGGCGCTCGCGTGTCGATAATACAGCTAGCTTACCTCCTGACTAGCGGTTCGTTATTAAAAAGCTAAGTTGACCGGAACACTTGCGGGAGTGAGGAGAGGTTGGAGGGGCAGAATGCATTATTGGTTACCATGGCTACGGATTCGATTCATAGAAGCCGTATATTCCGCACCAACTCCTGTTGCCAACACAATACAGGGCTTTCGTCCTACTTTTTGGTTTATTTGAAAAGAAATGTGTTGGCAGAAGTGGTAACCCACTTGAAGCGAGCCCCGCAGGTCATGTGCTACTGTTTATTATCAGTTTGCATCCAGTATAAAGATATAATTTTTTGTGTGATCAGTGATTACTGTGTGATATGTGAAGTGTTTAATTTTTCATATTTAAGGAATTTACAATAAATCCAACACACGACGTGGTATGCCTCCAGACACCCTTTTCTATATATAAAAATAATGACAAAGCGTCGTGGTAGAGTCTGTTTAATTAGGTCATGTGCACGTCGGCCGCTTCCTTTGACGAACCCTTATAATCTTTTACAACCGCGGCCCTCCTTCTCGCAGTCCGTTCTGCATGGTTGCCACCTTTCTCGATACGCCATGGGTATCGTACGAGGTTTCGTCTAAATAAATTATCTTATGTCCATTACTGCAAACCTTCCATATATATATATATATATATATATATATATATATATATATATATATATATATATATATATATATATATATATATACGAGGGGGGGCCCAAAATAAACGGGACTCCGAGGTTGCTGCCACTCGTAGACGTAGTGCAGGGTTCTCACGCTAGATGGTGTTAGTACAGACCTTCATGAAACAGCTGTGCAGACGGCGTCAGTGTAGAGCTGAACGTGTAAGTGTGGCATTGTGTTTCTCTGACGGTTGGCGGGTTACCTCTGCGAAGTCGTTATGGCAACTTTAAAAGAACAAAGAGTGTGTGTGAAATTTTGTTTTCTGTTAAAAAAAAAACTGCAACAGAGACACACCGAATGCTTCAGGAAACTTTCCAGGAGGACGCTATGAACCGCACACAGGTTTCGAGTGGTTTGGGCGCTTTAAACGTGGTGTGATGTGTGTTGAAGACCAAGATCGTTCTGGACGACCTTCAACATCGCGAAATGAGCAGAACTTTGAAAAGCTCCGCCAAAAGATAAACGAGGATCGTCGCCAAACGATCGACCAAATTTCAGCAGCGACAGGAATAAGTTGGAGCTCATGCCAGCGGATTTTGTGGGAGGATTTGCACATGAGACGTGTTACTGCTAAATTTGCTCCGCGCCTTCTCATTTAGGAGCACAAAACCATCCGCATGAATGTGTGTCAGGACTTGAAAACAGAGATTGCACGTGATCCAAACTTCTTGAACAAAGTCATTACAGGGGATGAGAGTTGGTGTTACGGGTATGACCCAAAAACCCAGCAAGCGTCAAGCCAGTGGAGGACTCCCAACTCTCCCGGACCAAAAAAAGCAAGGCAAGTGTGGTCAAATGTGAAGACGATGATCATTGTCTTTTTTTATGTTCGTGGAATTGTGCATCAGGAATTCGTACCCCCTGGCCAGACCGTTAACCAGCACTTTTACTTGGATGTTTTAAGGCGTCTGCGAAAAGATGTGAGGAGGAAACGCCCAGAACTTTGAAGATCAGGTGACTGGTTTCTGCATCACTACAACGCTCCAACACACACGGCCTTAGTAGTGACCCACTATTTGTCATCTCAGAGGGTGTCTGTCGTTCCCACGCTCCGTATTTGCCAGACCTAGCCCGTGCGACTTTTCCCTATTTCCACGAATGAAAAAGAAACGCTAAAAGGGGAGCATTATGACGATGTGGAGGCGGTAAAATCAGCTTCGCAAAGGGCTCTGGACAATATCAAACTTGAAGAGTTCCAAACATGGTTCCAACAGTAGGAGAAGAGATTTGACAAGTGCAGCGCGCATATATATATATATCTTTTGCGTCCCCCCTCGTATATATATATATCGTACTGCGAAACTTCCTTAGTTTTGACAAATATATATCGCCAAGCTACAATTCTACTGGATTCCATAATAACCCTTATCTTATTCAAAATGTGGTATTGAAACCCAGCTCCTTTAGGAGACAGCAAATTGCAGTGCTCATAAGAAAAACATCAAGTTTCTTGCAAATGTGCAATCAATTCGTCTAAGGTGGGCGCTCTCCCTTTTGCATAGAATCTATAAATTTCTGGGCGAATTAAATCGCATGTGAAATTATCTACTTTAGAGATTTACTTTCACTCTTAATCGGCGTCTTTGATATTCCTTTCGTCACAATATTTCTTACTGTATTTCTGTGAATACCCAGAATTTATAATCAGGTTCATTACACGGCCCCTTACCAAGATTATTTGTCAGCACATATTTATGTGTTCAAAACAAGCGCTTGAATTTGCTTAGATACAGTTCCCGTTATAACTTTGTTTTTTGAGGCTTTTACAGTAACATAACTCGGCGCAGCAACACTTTCCAATTTATTCACACTATTGTCATCAATTTGATTATGTTTACTTGACTGAAAGTTATCTACTACTTCATTTGCATTTAATACTGCATTTCTCTTCCACGGTCTCCACATCGTGACACACAACTAATTTCTGCACGTAATGAAACAGATCAACTGGAAGTTGGAACTTTGGCAACTGAGACTCCACGTGGAGTAGACATGCGACTGTCACTTCGAGAAAATCAGGGTTGCTATTGGTCCTCAACGACAGTGTTCCATTTCTGAAGCGTGGAGATAGATTTATGACGGTCATTAGTGGGCGGTAGGGTGAGTTTCTTTAGATGGCAAACTGCACTCGCGTTCACGAGACAGACTGTAAATGTTGGAAGGTCAACACCAGGGCTATGTTTGTAAAAATATGTGGCGGAGCACCTTCAAAATACACCAAGACGTGTAAGAGTCGTTGGTATGAGAAATAAAGTTGTGTCGGATTGAAGGAGCTGAGAAAAAACACTAACAAAATTGCAGACGCTGTTCGGGAAAGTTCGCATCTATATATTGTAAAATACAATACGAACGTTAAGCTTAACAGACTTTTCATGCAATATCCCATTAGGGAAGTAGACAAGAAATGACGTTTCGTGGACATAATGAATGCGAGGACTCTTTAAATAAAGGTAATTTTAAGGAACTTTTGGATTCATATACAGAGAGGAGCCCCATCGAATTTCAAATCCACTATTCCAGTATAAAATACGTTTTTGCGATGCTAATTTTGTGAATTTAGCTTAGCCAGTTTTCCGACTAACCTAATTAATTCGCCCAGAGCCGCGCCTGACTCATACCAAAAGTAACAGAAGAAAACAGAATGATGTGCTTAAAAATAGATCTTTGATTTTTCTATTTCATATTTATATACACTTTTTCTTATTAAAATGCTACTATTTAAGATACTTGCATGCCAAATAAATTTATATTTTGAATTTTCTAAGAATAGCCTTTGCAGGCCACTTCATTCTGGGTGCCCGCCTCGGTAGCATAGATTGTAGCGTGTCTGCATCACGTTCAAGAGGTCCCAAGTTCGAATTTCGGTCAGGGCGAGTTACCTGGATAAGGTTTTTCCGGGGTTCCCCTTATCCTGATAGACGAATGTCGGGTAACTACAAGCTCCATGGACTCTGGACTCATTTGAGCATCATTTCACCCCTTTCTTTCATCGTCGGATATTACTTAACGTTGTAGGATGTAAATTACAAAATTAATTAATTCTTTTTTTTTTTTTTGTAATTTACGTCCTCCAACGTTAAGTCATTTCGGACGATGAATAGAATGGATGAAATGATGCTCAAATGAGTCCGGGGTCCATGGAGCTTAGAGTTACCTGACATTCGTCTTACAGGATAAGGGAAAACCCCGGAAAAAACCTTATCTAGGTAAGTCACCCTGACTGAGATTCGAATTCGGGACCTCTTGAACGTGAGGCAGACCTTCTACCACCACGCTACCAAGGCGGGCATATTCATTCTGGGTAAGTTTTGCATAACTGTTGAACTGCACGGTAAGGATCTGTTGATTAATTTTAACTTCACGTGAATGAGAATGAGAATAGATATAAATACATCTATAAGCATTGTTAAGGAACAGATGTTTTTTGTTGTAACCACTAGCAATTCTGAAGTTGGCAACTCTGCCAGTAGATTAATGGTTGCTACAAACACTCAGGTAAGAGATGTGATTGCAATCTGTCGGAATATCTCAGAACTAAGTATGCCCTGTCCCCAACTATAGCTTGATTGGCATTATCACTGCTAGATGGCGTACAGCTTGTCTGGAGGCAGTTCATAACTCAGGCGTTAACGGCTATAGTCCACATTTGGGATCTCTAAGTTGGAATGGCCGAATATTTTGTTTTGTTAGGTTAACTGCATCCCCACTTCACTTGTTTCAGTGTTGAACGGGTGTCTCCTGACGCCGTTCCTTTGTAAGACGCAAGTACCTGAAGTCCTCATCTGTACCTTGAACTCCACATTCTCCCTATGCTGGGGTCGAGCTCGATGCCGCTTGGCCTGAGGTTATCTCTTCCGAGCGCTGGTAATCCCCGTGATGCTATATGCCTGCGAGATCTGGGGCATGGCCGTAGATAGCTGGCTGGCATAGCTTCAGCGTGCACAGAATAGAGGGCTACGGTCTATCTATTCTGTGGGTCGCTACTTTCCTACCAGGTTGCTTCACGAAGCCTCGGGACTTCCATATGTGGAGGACGAAGATAGGCGCCGGGCATCAAAATTCTACGAAACTTTACAAACTCATAGAAGCGCCCTTGTTAGATCACTGGGAGATTATGACCCCACTAAACGCCGTTCTAGACAACATCGGATCCCACGCATGGCATGCAGGCACCCAAGATAACACAGGAGCTAATCCTAACAGCAGCTAAAGCTGAGCTCCACATAATCTCCTAAGTTGTTTGGCAACAAAATTCTCCCCAACCCAAATTAAATTAAAAACACCAGGGTGCTGGGTATTGCATCCTGTCCTTTCATCCCGAAGGTACAATAATTGTAACCTCACAAAATTCATCAACCTCAAAACCTACACCATATCCATCCTACAAAATCCCGTTCGAATACCTTACCTGCGGTAAAACCCTTAACGGGTGAGCACGCAGCAAAAACCTTCTGGCTATATACAGCCAGCCAGCACCTCATGGTCATGGTCATGTCACAATCTATGTTTCTGTAGTCACATTGGCAACACCAAGTTGTTTTGGAGGGAAAAAGTTGAGTCGGAGAACTTAGCCGCCATCGGGAGAATGGAAATCGTCTCGCCTTATTGTTCACTGGTTGGCGGGTCGGGAGTGGCAACCCTTCAAGGAAGGATCTACCGCATGCGACAGGATTGTATAAAAGCCGATGCAAGACCTGTAGCAGTCTTAGTGAGACTATAGTACAAGATTAGTAGTGAGAGCAGAGTGTTTGGTGCAGCTCCGTGGTATGGAATCGGTGGGCAGTGGAACAGGCCTTAAAGCAGTTTACGTATAAACATCGTACTAGCTGTGTTCAGAGTCGGCTTGCAGCACCGTGTAAGAAGTAAATCTATGCGTACGTCAGAGAGATTACTAGCAACACAAGTTGATACGTGCTAAAGAGACATAAACATTGTAGAGACGTGTCGAAGTGTTGTATTTGTGTAAAAGAGCATTTTTCTATCGAGTTTGGTGACAAATAATTAAGATTAAGGTGACATATGAGCTTTAGTCATAGAATGGAGGACTGTGAATCGTAGAGAGAGAGAGAGAGAGAGAGAGAGAGAGAGAGAGAGAGAGAGAGAGAGAGTAGCCTGGTTGGTATCACTGTGCTACTCGAATGGTTACCCTGGCTTTATCTTTGTTAATAAAATCCTCTCAGATAACACACTGATTACTCCACGTGGAGTGAACGTCTATCTGTCATTTGTGATTCCTGCGCATTTCATTGGCTGAAACGATGCGTTCATTGGTGCTTAGCACAGATCCGAGAAACGTGGCAGTTCTCCTCTCACTCTTACAACAATAATCACTGCTTTATCTGAGAGGTTTTTTTGACAAAGATAAAGCTAGGATAACCATTCGAGCAGCAGGATAATATGAGAGTGAGACGCATACCCTGGGACCAACCTCAAGCCACAATAAAACTTGTTCAAGGGAGATAGTAGGGCTAGCACTACTGTTAAGGTGTGCATACACTCTCCGAGCCACTGTGTGCCGTGTTTTGCTATAAAAGATTCGTTTAGACTGTTTCTCTAGAACGTCCCTTTTGAGTTTGGACCGAAGGGTTCTAAATGTACATATTTGTACTGGTAATTAAGGGTGTCTAATGAACATATGGATAGACTAATGATAAGAGTAATATGTATTAAGGATGGTTAGTAACTGCGTGTGGACCACGTTGTTTGGAGGGGTAAAGCAGAGCGGGCAATCCTCGAGATAACGAATGTCAAGGTCACAAATATCAAACATTTCTATTTTAATGTTGTAACTGAGTTCGAAGCACGGCTTCAATAAATGAAGTGAATTGTCTATACTGATGGGTATGTTAGAGTTACGAAAACATCAAATAGTAGACTATATGGGAAAACTTTTAGATGAGGGCAAGGATCTGATATGACTTTTAAAAAGTCAAAAGTTCATAGGAATATCTTGCTGAAGCTATATAAAAATAAGCAGATATATATAAGGAAACCATTGTAAAGATATACAAGGTACGTCCAGAAAGTAAGTTCTGTTTGGTAATAAAATTAAATTGTGTACAAAATTCTACAACTCTTAAACTACTTTTCCACATAACTGCCGAAATTTTGCAGGCATTTGTCATAGTTTCTGTATACCTTCTTCATAGAAGTAAACATTTGTAAACATTTTCTTTCAGCTCTTCGTCATTGTTGAAGTGTTGACCCCAAGGAAAGATTTGAGTTGCAAAAACAGATGAAAGTCGCTAGGAGCGAGGTCGGGGCTGTGCGGGGGTGGTCAAACATGTCCCAGTCAAATCCCTGTAGAATGCTTTCCATCGCATTTGCAGTGCGTGGTCGTGCGTTGTCGTGAAGAAACACAACACCTTTTGACATCGCAAATTTTCCTATAAATTTCCATTGGTTTCACTTTCATAGCATTCAGA
Source organism: Mantis religiosa (assembly GCA_030765055.1). Classification (NCBI taxonomy): domain Eukaryota; kingdom Metazoa; phylum Arthropoda; class Insecta; order Mantodea; family Mantidae; genus Mantis; species Mantis religiosa. The sequence goes on from CM060959.1 coordinate 124,648,481, forward strand.
AAACGAATCACAGATCTGATTTCACAAGCGGCGGGATTTTCAATCAACGTCGACATTGTAAAGAAGGACAACTTAGCGTACGTGGCGGACAGCGATCTCACAATGGCGCACGTTTCTTCACCTTGATACAGAGCGTCTACCGCGCATGTTCGGTACTGCGATCGCAGCGCTGCAGCGGAGATAAATTGAAACAGAACTTACTTTCTGGATGTCCCTTGTATGTACTTAAAACCTTTAAAGTAATCGTATTTGCCTAACATACGTCTCCAAAATGACCATTGTTAAAATAAGTCGGTGTATAAAATACAACGTGCACGTTTCCCTGCCTTTTCGGTGTGTTATTTTACTACCCACGTCGATGATCCTCGGACGCGTGAGGATCAAAGGATCACGCCAGAGACGCTACGAGTAGCGGTGCCACCCTTCAAAAGAAACTCTAAAGGCGGAGGTGATACATAACAATTCAGTGACAACAATAATTGGCATATAACTAATGATTTAACTACACAAATAAATGAATGCGAAATGTAGAATATTTAAGTATTTAGGAACGTATGTTCGCCAACAAAATTATTGCACTTCCTGTAGTATACGTACAAGGAAGTAACACAAAATTTCTATGTGAAACTGTATTTCTTAAAATTGACATCACTTTCTTTACACACTCAACAAAATATTCTTGTTCTTTTGGTATAGGACACAATTCTGTTCATTTATAGTCCTTTAACCCTTATACCATTTAGGCGCCGGGTGAGGTAGCCACAACTATAGATCAGAGAGTGATGGGTGATCAGCCCGGTCCCCGGAATGAGAGAGAATGAATGAAACGAGGGCGAAGTTGGTGAAAGAAAGATGATAATGGAGCAATTGGTGAAATGATTGGGGTGGGGGGCGAGGTCCCGGAGAATACCCCTCCCAACGCTTTGTTGTCCATCACAGATCTCGCTTTGCTGCCGTCTGAGATCGAACCCGCCTTGGTGACAGTCGGGCTGCTAGGTTACTCGGCCACAGTCCGGTCAAATGTTTTTGAAAACGCTTATTGCAGTTTCTACTCCATGTTAATCGAGATAGTGTTTGTAGTGACGGCTTTATCGCATACTTCAATATAAGTACAATGGGAATAGAATATAGATCTATTAAGAGGTTGTCACCGAGTAATAGCTTTGTATTTCCGTTCTGTTTGCTTGGTAAAAGTCACAAAAATATTTATTCTAAATAAATTGCGTGGTTTAATTAGATGTTCAATTTTTTGTAATACAATTTCAGAATTATACATAAATCGTTGGGAATGAAGACTTAAGGGGCCATTCTCAGACAATTCAAGAGATACGAGTCATTTGTTATGAAAATAGTTTATACATATGGAACTTCTATAAAAATATTGAAAACTATTTTTGAAAAAAAAAAAAAAAAACATTTACAACGAACTTGGCAATTTGCTGCTTATTGAAGGTTTGTTAAATTTGGCAGTGATTGTACACTTAAGCCCGACGTTTTAACGTCTAGCACACAACACTTCTATTATATAAACGTCAGTAAGCCTCGTGTGAATCACAAACTTCAGCTTATATAAACAGTGAATCATTAACATCGGTAATTCATGCGCTTCGGTAGCTGCGCTTGACTTGAAGTGAAAAAAACAAAAGATAAAAGCATATTTAGTTCGATAACAGCGCCGTCAATTGTCAGTGTTATATTAGCGCCGTCAGTGCTGAAGAGTTAACCAAAACGAGTTTTACGTGATGTTTGGTTTGTCGGAAGTTTGATAAACATATCCGGTTAAAACAGAGTGCTTCACAGAGCAGAACTGCTTCTGAAAAACGAAGGACGCAATTCGGGGGCTACCTGCTAATCTTATCCATTTTGACAAAATATAAAGAGTTCATATAAATTATTACGTTTAATTTAGTCGTTGTATGGTAAGTCATGGCCAACTGCGATAAGACTGGATGTTATCGCTTCCTCGAATACTTAGCTAGTTTGTTGGAATATTGTAGACAAATTAAAAAGAGGAAAATTGCACAGAACTCTGAATGAGTTACTAATGTGTGCATTAGTGTTGCTAATGTAGATGTTGCTTTTATGTCGGCCATAAAACGACCGTCACACTTCATAACTCTCGACAAGTGACGTCATCCAAAGGAATGTAGAGACTCAATACACGAAAACTCATTTAACATGAGTAAACTTTTCTGAACAAGACTGAGTAGAGAAAGTTATGTGACACAGCGACACATTCATATGAGTTTCTGTACCCCATATCGCTTATTTTAATTAGTTTCAACACACAGTACGTAATCTTACAAAAGATTTCTACTTTACCTATACAATACAGTCAGATATTCTATATCGGAAATACACGTTTTGACACTTTAATAGGAAGCATTGTCATATAAACGTCTTTACTGAGGCTAGGAGGTTGAGCAAAAATCCTTTCTATCAAAAATCCTACTGTCTAAGATGTGGCCCAACATAATACGTATATCGTAATAATGAGTCAGTATAGGTCAGAAAATGCAGTAAGTATTTTAGTTGTTTTTTTTTTTTTTTTTTACCTTTTTAGTTATTTTTTGTATGAAGGTCTTTTTTTTTAGAATTTATAATTGTCCTTTTTTGCATATTTCGCTATTTCTTCATTTAAAGGTCCTCTTTTTTAGCATTTTTGTTTCGTTAAACACTTTTTTCTACTTTAACTTTTTTGATTATCTCTTTCCTATTCAACACAGTCTACGAGGGCGGTTTGAAAATTTTCTGACCTAATAAAGATACAAGAAATTTGTTTTTATCCAACATAGTCTCCTTGTAACTCTACACACTTTTCCCAGGGATGCTCCCAACTTTGTAACCCATCCAAATAGTACTCGGCGTTTTTCTCTGTAAAATAATTGTTCACGAAGGTGATTGCCTCTTCATTTAACCAAAATCTCTGTCCTCCGAGCGCAATTTTCAGATGAGGCAACAAAAAGAAGTCGCTTGGGACTAGATCTGGTGAGTCAAGCAGCTCAAACCGTAATTCGCGGATTTTCGCCATTGTAACCATTGAGGTGTTGTCTTGGTGAAACAGGATTATCTTTTTCTGCAAATGTGTTCGTTTTTCCGCAAGTTCTGCCTTCAGCTTGTCAAGTAATGATGCGTAGTATGCTCCTGTAATGATTTTTCCTTTTTGAAGATAATCGATTAAAATAACTCCACGACTATCCCAAAAAATAGTCGCCATCACTTTCCCAGCAAAAAAAAAAAAAAATTGTTTTTCTGGAACCGGTTTCTTTTTTCTTTAACTGGTTTATCAATGTCAGAACGTAATGTCTAGGAAATTTGTAACCAAAGGCTGCAAGTTAGATTGTGGTACTTCGGGGTTTAGACTTAGCTAATTTCATAACAGAAAACTAATTATTCGCACACATATGTCGAGCCAAACATACACAATGTCCGTGCGGCAAGTGAATACAACCTCGGAAATCTGGTTTGGGGGACATTCTTGTAAATATCAGCCAAGTCTTTCTTTTGTGTATATCTGTCCTTCAACAAATCGTCACATTGTAAATTTAACAGTTCTATTTGGTAAGTGGCGGCTACATTGTTGTCATCGAGTGAGCTACACTTGACTTAACCCTCAGATTCTGTACTCACAGCACCATTTATATAGGCAACTTGGTACTACGGCTCTTGCCTGACGTCACACTTACTGCAAGCCTCGCTCCTGGCTGAAACACGTCACAACTCTCGAAGCTGTCTTCCTCTGCCCTGGACTTTACCAGTTTGAAATTTCCGGTAGTCGAGTACAACCGGCATCCCTCGTGGCGCGATCCTGATACGGCCCACTAGACCAGCCCGTGACCGTCCTACTGGAGGAGGGTGTTCACCAGGAACATATCATCCTGCCATGCACCGCCGAAAAACCCACCGACACTTCTACCCTGAAAGAGACCACCAGATGAGAAATGAATGTGAAATAATAACGTAGGGACAGAGGATGTAATTAACCTACCCAGCATTCGCCTGACAACCCAGGAAAACAAGCGAGAAAACCCCATGAGTCAGGTAGGAATTAAAGCCGGACCTCTCGAACGCGGGCCACAAACGAAACTGCTTGAACCATCACTCTCGATTATCTACTGGCCATCCAAAGACAATGGAATGTCCAAGACATCCACAACTACCAGCTGTATAAAACATATGACTATCACTTAAACATAAGCAAAATTATCTTATTGGATATTTATAACTCATTTTATTTCTCCTTAAATAGTTAACTCAACATAAACTTACAATCATCTTATATTCTTTTCCACACATCTCTTTATGTCTGTGGTGCACGCACAACTTGCGCTGCTGGTAATTTCTTCGACGTGCACACAACGTTCACCTTTTGCACTGCTCTGCTCGTCGACTACAACACAGCAATTCCCATATTAACTGATCTCTTTTGTTCTCCTGCAAACCGATTGACATCTCTGGACCTTACTGCGTTCACGACTTAGTCTGAACGGAACTTTCTGCTTCGTGACGTCATCTAAGCTAGTGCCACTCACAATACCTCTATGGCAGATACGCACCGTCGCGATGACAATACATTTACTTTCACTCAATACCAAGGATATTTTCAATATCTCTTCATGACTGATGGACCGCACGTGTATTTCGTTGTTTATTGGAGAGCTGGTCTCTATTACGTCATCGCCATCCTGTACAAGATGACAATAGTTTAAATATATGTCGATAGTTACCGTGGTGACGTGTGACTTTCAAAGGGAGGGATGCTCCAAATAATACGTTTCATTAAAATAAGAAAGATTAATGACTCAAAGAACTAAGGCTACTCTTTAGTACTCTTTCTATTGTACAGTCACACGTAGGTCCAAGAGCGAAACGTGACTTTCAAAGCAAGGTAAGCTCCAAATAATAATTTTCATTAAAATAAGAGAGAACAATGACACAAAGACCTAAGGATACTCTAGTACTTTTTCTATTGTACAGTCACACGTAGGTGCAGTAGCGAGGCGTGACTTTAAAAGCGAGGAAAGCTCCAAATATTAATTTTCATTAAAAAAAGAGAGAATAATGACTCAAAGAACTAAGGCTACTCCTTAGTACTCTTTCTATTGTACAGTCACACCTAAGTCCAGTAGCAAGGCGTGACTTTCAAAGCGAGGGAAGCACCAAATAATAATTTTCTTTAAAATAAGAAATAATAATGACTCAAAGAACTAAGGCTACTCTTTAGTACTCTTTAGTACTCTTTCTATTGTACAGTCACACGTAGGTCCAGTAGCGAAACGTGATTTTCAAAGCGAGGGAAGCTCCAAATAATAATGTTCATTAAAATATGAGAGAATAATGACTCAAAGAACTAAGGCTACTCTTCAGTACTCCTTCTATTGTACAGTCACACGTAGGGCCAGTAGCAAAACGTGACTTTCAAAGCAAGAGAAGCTCCAAATAATAATTTTCATTAAAATAAGAGAGAATAATGACTCAAAGAACTAAGGCTACTCTTCAGTACTCCTTCTATTGTACAGTCACACGTAGTTCCAGTAGCAAGGGGTTACTTTCAAAGCGAGGGAAGCTCCAAATAATAATTTTCTTTAAAATAAGAAAGAATAATGACTCAAAGAACAAAGGCTACTCTTTAGTACTCTTTCTATTGTACAGTCACACGTAGGGCCAGTAGCCAAATGTGACTTTCAAAGCAAGAGAAGCTCCAAATAATAATTTTCATTAAAATAAGAGAGAATAATTACTCAAAGAACTAAGGCTACTCTTCCGTACTCTTTCTATTGTACAGTCACACGTAGGGCCAGTAGCCAAACGTGACTTTCAAAGCAAGAGAAGCTCCAAATAATAATTTTCATTAAAATAAGAGAGAATAATGACTCAAAGAACTAAGGCTACTCTTCAGTACTCCTTCTATTGTACAGTCACACGTAGGTCCAGTAGCCATGCGTGACTTTCAAAGCGAGTGAAGCTCCAAATAATAATTTTCATTAAAATAAGAAAGAATAATGACTCAAAGAATTAAGGCTACTCTTCAGTACTCTTTTTATTGTACAGTCACATGTAGGTCCAGTATCGAAACGTGACTTTCAAAGCAAGAGAAGCTCCAAATAATAATTTTCATTAAAATAAGAGAGAATAATGACTCAAAGAACTAATGCTACCCTTTAGTACTCTTTCTATTGTAGTCACATGTAGATCCAGTAGCGAAACGTGACTTTCAAAGCGAGGAAAACCCCAAATAACAATTTTCATTAAAATAAGATAGAATAATGACTCAAAGAACTAAGGCTACTCTTTAGTATTCTTTCTATTGTACAGTCACACTTAGGTGCAGTAGCGAGGCGTGACTTTCAAAGCGAGGGCAGCACCAAATAATAATTTTCATTAAAATATGAGAGAATAATGACTCAAAGAACTAAGACTACTCTTCAGTACTCTTTCTGTTGTACAGTCACACGTAGGTCCAGTAGCGAAACGTGATTTTCAAAGCAAGAGAAGCTCCAAATAATAGTTTTCATTAAAATAAGAGAGAATAAGGACTCAAAGAACTAAGGCTACTCATTAGTACTGCTTCTATTATACAGTCACACGTAGGTCCAGTAGCGAAACGTGACTTTCAAAGCAAGAGAAGCTCCAAATAATAGTTTTCATTAAAATAAGAGAGTATAAGGACTCAAAGAACTAAGGCTACTCTTTAGTACTCTTTCTATTGTACAGACACAGGGAGGTTCATTAGCGAGGCGTGACTTTCAAAGCGAGGAAAGCTCCAAATAATAATTTTCTTTAAAATAACAGTGATTAATGACTCAAAGAGCCAAGGTTACTCTTTAGTACTGTTTCTATTGTACAGTCACATATTGGTCCAGTAGCGAGGCGTGACTTTCAAAGCAAGGGAAGCTCCAAATAATAATTTTCATTAAAATAAGAGAGAATAATGACTCAAAGAACTAAAGCTACTCTTTAGTACTCCTTCTATTGTACAGACACAGGTAGGTTCAGTATCGAAACGTGACTTTCAAAGCAAAAGAAGCTCCAAATAATAATTTTCATTAAAATAAGAGAGAATAATGAATCAAAGAACTAAGGCTACTCTTTAGTACTCTTTCTATTGTACAGTTACACGTAGGTCCAGTAGTGAAACATGACTTTCAAAGCGAGGGAATCTCCAAATAAAAATTTCCATTAAAATAAGAAAGAATAATGACTCAAAGAACTAAGGCAAATCTTCAGTGGCCTTGCTATTGTACAGTAACTCGTAGGTCCAGTAGCGAGGCGTGGCTTTCAAAGTGAGGGAAGCTCCAAATAATAATGTTCATTAAAATAAGAGAGAATAATGACTCAAAGAACTAAGGCTACTCTTCAGTACTGCTTCTATTGTACAGTCACACCTAGGTCCAGTAGCGAAACGTGACTTTCAAAGCAAGGGAAGCTACAAATAATAATTTTCATTAAAATAAGAAAGGATAATGACTTAAAGAACTAAGGCTACTCCTTAGTACTCTTTCTATTGTACAGTCACACGTAGGTCCAGTAGTGAGGCGTGACTTTCAAAGCGAGGGAAGCCCCAGATAATAATTTTCATTAAAATGAGAGAGAATAATGACTCAAAGAACTAAGGCTACTCGTCAGCACTGCTTCTATTGTATAGTCACGCGTAGGTCCAGTAGCTAGGTATGACTTTCAAAGTGAGGGAAGCTCCAAATAATAATTTTCATTAAAATAAGAGAGAATAATGACTCAAAGAACTAAGGCAACTCTTCGGTAGCCTTGCTATACAGTCACACGTGGGTCCAGTAGCGAAACGTGACTTTCAAAGCGAGGGAAGCTACAAATTACAATTTTCTTTAAAATAAGAGAGAATAATGACTCAAAGAACTAAGGCTACTCTTTGGTACTGCTTCTATTATACAGTCACAGCTAGGTCCAGTAGCGAGGTGTGACTTTCAAAGCAAGGAAGGCTCCAAATAATAATTTTCTTTAAAATAAGAAATAATAATGACTCAAAGAACTAAGGCAACTCTTCAGTACTGTTTCTATTGCACAGTCACAGGTAGCTCCTTCTTGCATTGCAAGACTGCTCCACTACAAGCAGACATATTCGTGCTTCCCCTGTGCACCCAGACGTAACATTTGTTTTTCCTACAGCTGTTCTGCACCTCGTGAACAACATGGAGAAAGTAAGCAATTCACAGACTTTGGCTAATAACTTAAAACTTCACACGAATTTCCTGTTTGTCATCTATAAATATCAATTTACTTAATTACCTTTGCTAATGCTATTTAAATATATTCACAGTTGTATTTAAAAGTGGCACATAAAATAAAAAATAAACTTTTCTTCACACGCCTACAGCGAGTTCACGTGACGAAATCTGCCAGTGCTTCCCAACTACCGAAGAGTCGCGATTTCTTCCGGAGACGCACGAATCATGGTGTTTACAAATGCATGAATGAGCTTGTGGAATTGGTCAGTTGAATCTAAGTAACTGTCAAACTGTCCGCTGCAGCAGGGATACATTTTGAATGCGTATTAATAGCAAATAAAATAGTTTGACATTAATTTTTTCCCTGAAATTCTTGCGGAAGCAGCGGTTTCAGCGCTTCATTGTACGCTTCGCCACTGATACTTACCCAGCCTGTATCATCTGTTGAGTAACATCTTGATAGATGTCCCTAGTATTGTAGTTGCCTTTCTGGGTGATCTACTTCAGTAATTTGGTGAAATAATGAGCTTAGTATCGTAACAAATGAAAGTACTACATACAGCTAATCACACATTCTTTATGCTCCAAATTTGCCTAGGGTTAACGTCAATTTAGTCTGTTTTTACGCACTCTGAGGAATCTTTGAACCAAATCACAAATGAATTTGCGGTCTGTTACATTTAGCTGTAATATTCTAAACAATTAGAATAGTTACTGTTTCTTAAAGTTTCCCTCAAGATAATATATCGTGAACAACACAACCCAATATGTTTGTTGTATGAGAATTCGACGCTTTTCCCTGTGTTCGACTGAGTGACCCAGGTTCGTTGGTCCACAGACGCTATTTGCAGCTTCAAGTTTGGGCAACCCTGGTACAGGATGCAACACCTTTATGACATCATTTCCTCCCACCGTGAACATCACAACAATAAATTAATAAACTCACTAAAATCCCGACGTAGGCATGACGTCACACAGTTTTCAAGTTGAGGTGAAATATGCGGAGGAACAAAGGTTGCCACATGACTCATCTTTTAACAGCTTACAAACAAAATATAAGTACTCCTTGAATTTTCATCCTGAACGACTTTAAGAGATGGTACAGCCCGTGCTTACGTCAAATACTTTCATTTTTAAAATACAGACACTTACCTAAATATTTGGTCATAGAATACCTTCCTGTTAATAAATAGGTATTTAAAATTATGAAATAGTATTAAACAAATTTTATATTGAATGTAAACCACAAACAGAACATTAAATAAATTCCGTCGTATGGGATTTTTACAACAAATATTTAGATACCGTTGACTTCAAAGCGAGATACACCACTTTAATATTCTATCACTCTTAGACTTGACGATTATAAAAAGGGGGGCCTTGTACCCCTATTACCGTTAGTGACAAACCTATATATCTGTGCTGTCGTGGTGTGCTGTAAAGTCGAATGGGATGCAAAGGAAACAATAAAATATTTGAACATCGAAAGCATGTGATCTTTGACCACGCTAAAGGTCTTACACAAAAAGAAATTATCGCTAAGGAACAATGTTGGACACATCTTCCGACGGTAGCGTAGATGGTAGCATGTCTGCCTTGTGTTCAAAAGGTCCCGAGTTCGAATCTCGGTCGGGGTGAGTTACCTGGATAAGGTTTTTTCGGGGTTTCCCTTGTCCTTCAAGACAAATGTCAGGTAACTCTAGGCTCCGTGGACCCTGGACTCATTTGAGCATCATTTCACCCAATTCATTCACAGTCCGATATGGCTTAACGTTGGGGGACGTAAATTACCAAAAAAAAAAAAAAAAAAAAAAAAAATCTTCCGTTAATACAGAGAAGGAGACGGAATCGCCACAGAAGCTGAATCAAGAAGAGACTGCTTATGAGAAAGGTAATAAGTAATCTTAAAATAAGTACCCCAAAACTGTCTACCGAATTGCATCTGGTTACTCGTAAAGATATGCACCCAGAACCAGTTTGAAGGTTATTTTTATTGAAGAAGGCTACAATGGAAGAGCGACGAGAAAAACGCCTTATGTAAACAAAACAGGGCAAAGGGTTTTCAAATTGCTAAAAAATTGTGCAAAAATGACAAACATTGGTGATATGATGTAACTTTTATTGATGAAAATCTATTTTATTTATTTGATACAGAAGGGGGGGTTCGTGTGGTGCAAGCTTAATACAGAGCTGAATATAAGGAAATTAATTCTTCTTTCACACTAGCCGTGTGTAGGACGCACTATGAAAGGGTAGAGTCAGACTGAAAAGTGCAATGCCATAGCCGGGATTTGAACCACGGATCTTCTGGTCTCCATCCAACCGCTCTAACCATTGAGCTACTATGGCCAACGTGCCAACATTACATTATACTCTCCAACTGATTGGTGTTTTTTCCCGGTAAACCACTAGGAGTTCTCATAAACACATGAGACAACTACCTTAATGGCTAACAATGGACAACTACCTTAAGTACTTTAAGTACTTATAGCATAGTAAGTCGCCATTAAGGTAGTTGTCTCATGTGTTTATGAGAACTCCTAGTGGTTTACCGGGAAAACACGAGTCAGTTGGAGAATTTAATGTTATATCGGCACGTTGGCCATAGTAGCTCGATGGTTAGAGCGGCTGGACGGAGACCAGAAGATCCGTGGTTCAAATCCCGTCTATGGCATTGAACTTTTCAGTCTGACACTACCCTTTCATGAATATAAGGAATTTTACATCCTACAGTCAAACATAAAGGTGGAAATGTTATTGTATTGGGCTGCATATCAGAAGGTGGAGTGGGAAATTTGGTATTTATTGAAAACAGCATGGGAAAGCACTGATGTCTTAACATTCTTAGGGAAAATTTTCACCAGGGCGCGGAGAAATAAGGAATAAGAAATAAGTTTAACTTTTATGAGGATAATGAATCAAAACACCAGGCGTATACTGTCAGCGAATAGCTGTTACATAATTGCCCAAAAGCAATGCTTCCGCTTCCATAGAGTGCAGATCTTAACCCTATAGAGAATTTACAGAGTGAGAAAATAAAATAATCAGAAGTTCACCTATGTCCTCTAAAGATCAACTACAGAAAACACTAATCGAAAAATGAGTAAACATTGAGCCTGCCTATACGGATTGAAAGTTTCTAATACGAAATCATGCCTACTAGAAGTAATAATTAGGCCTAAAGGATACCCAACAAAGTACTGAATTTAACCAGTCTGAGGGAATACATGCTACAGAGTGATTTATATACGCTGACATATTTCTTTCTTTAATTACTCCGTTGTAAATTTATTCAATCGCTCACTTTTAGCACCAAATTAAGCAGAATGTTCTGCAGTTTCGATTTCTTGCCACCTAGATGCGCAAATGTTTATGTTTTATTCCTAGTTTGCAGCTGTTTTCGACAGTGAAAAAAGACAAGCTACGTTCAACTAGACTTCCCACGGTTGTTGTTGTTGTTGTTGTTGTTGTTGTTGTTGTTGTTGTAAGAGCATGACTGGAGCAGTCACCCAAAAAATCATTAAGACGTTTGTCGTAGGAGACAGGGTACACCTATTCAATGTGTCAGAGAGCTGCAAAACGTGCAGGCCTAATGCCATATAGGGTTACGGTTGTTGATGAGCTACAGGAACCAGATAAGGATAAAAGATTGAATTATTGTCGTTGGTTTCAGACGTTCATTGTGCAAAACCCTGCCATGTTGTCCAACACATGGTTCACAGGAGATTCAAGCTATGACAACCGAGTCCTCCAACGAGTGCCCAGTAACATGGAACGACGTGTTGAGTTGTGCCTTATGCAGGATGGAGGACATTTTCAACAGTTGCTATAGAGGTAAATAATCTTCCAAAATTTCTCTACATTTTAGGTATAATAACTTGTCGCTAGCACAATTCGTTTTGAAATAATTCATGAAAGAAATGTCACTGCTATATAAATCAATCTGTATATCTTGTATTTGACCAATATACGAGGGCTGTTCAATAAAGAATGATCACATTTTTTTTTTTTTTTTTTTTTTTTGACAACTTACCTTTACTCATCCTCATAATTATGACGGTCGTTCTCAAAATAGTCTCCCCTGAATGCGATGCACTTGTCCCAGTGTTTCTGCTAGTTTTCAAAGACATGCTGGAAACCATTTTTGAGAGAACCTTCAAAATCGCCTCTGCAGCCTTCACCATTGCTTCTGATGATGGATAATGCCTCCCATGAAGGTGTTTCTTTAAGTTAAGGAATATAAAAAGTCACATGGGGGCTAAATCCGGACTATAGGGAGGGTGAGGGATGCACTTCACGTTGATTTTTGCAAGATATTCAGCAACAACATTGGCAATAAGCGGCCGCGCATTACCGTGGCGCATCATCCAGCCCTCTTCACGGAAATGTGGCACCCAATGAAATGTTCAGTGTTTCATAAAGTGATCTTAAGGTAATTTGTCGATCCTCTTTCACAATGGCAGCAGCAGTGTTGATGTTTCCTTCCGTAAGAGCAGTAACTGAAGCACCGGGTCCACCTTCCTTTGAAATTGGTTGTCTCCCCTCTTTAAACATTTTAAACCACCTTCGAGCTGTGCTGTAGGGAAGAACAGACTCTCCATATGCCTCCTGTAACATTGTATAGGCCTCAACTAAATATTTGTTGAGACGAAAGCAGAATTTCAAAGCCGCATAGTGTTCCTCGCATGTTACCTCCATTGCAGCGGTAGGTGATACTGAACATGTCTAAACTTGTCTGGTTCTCACAGTCTGGAACCAGAAGTACGAACAATGAAACTACTACGGCGTGTTTGTTTCGCATTAAGCTAACAGCATATAATAAGTTTGAGTTTTAGTGCGAAAAATTATGAACGTAAAAAAATATTATGATCATTCTTTATTGAACAGACCTCGTATAAGTGACTTGAACTGAAATATTTCTTGTCGACACCTATAGCTCTTTAGAACGGCGCTTGTGTTACTTATTGCTGTTAATGACGTGCTTTTATTTGCATTTATTTTAATTTTAATGTTTACACCTGTTTATTAGGTAAATAAACGTCCGAGTTTAAATTGCAGAACCTGTAACTATTCCCCAGACATTTGTTATTGGTTTGTGATATTAATACACCATAGAAAATTGCAACATGAAATTATTTTCAATGTCACTAAAGCCATTTTTGACAATATATTTAGCATTTTTTGAGTACTTCAATTGTATAGTTTTTGTTTTAAATGTTGTTTTCAAATGCTAGGCTTTGGCAATGAAGCCATTAGCTCTCTTGCTCTCCAATATTTCGGTGTAGTGGGTCCGGCAGGTAGAACTTCACAGGTTAAAAGATGTTCTTCAGTCATTTCCTCTTCTTTGTTGCACGGAGGACAATTTGGATTTGTATAAATTCCTATTCTGTGTAAGTGTTTGGCCAAATAATCATATTCCGTAAATAATCTAAAATTTGCTACTGCAGCTTTACGTGGAATTTCTGGGATAATTTCTGGAATTTTAATTAAAATGTTCCATTTTTTTATCTTTGGCTTTGTTATAAATTGATTGGTTTTGTTTGTTTTTATATTTGTTTTTAATTATTCTTTTATGGATATAAAGGGTAAGTTTTTAATTTTGTTCTGAATTAAATTTGCACATTTTTTGGCAAGAAAATCAGCTGATTCATTTCCAGCAATTCCACAATGTGCAGGTATCCACTGTAATATAATTCTTTTCTGTAGTTTTTGAAGTTGTTGGATCATTTTGTGACATTCTTTAATTTGGATTGACCTCATTCCATATGAACTTATTGCATAGCTGCTTTAGAATCAGAAAGTATGACAGCATTTTTTAATTTATCTATTCTGTATAGAACGTGTTGGAGTGAAATAGGAATAGCCGTTACTTCTGCATCAAAATTTGTTGTGTGGTATCCTGCTGGTTAATAGAATGGGAATAGTGCACACTTAATTCCTGCTCCTGAGTTGTTGTCCAAGTTAGATCCATCTGTGTATATATGCAACCATTCTTCGGGTGGGTATCTATTGTTCACAGTTTCTAATGCTAGTGCTTTTAGTAAAGGTTTGGGAGTTTGAGATTTTGTAACTATTTGTTCTAAATCTAATTGAATATTAATTGGTTCAAAAGTCAGTGGGTTTTCTTTGATTAAAATTAAATTTCCATTTAATTAGGAAGATTCAGATCTATTTTTAATTCTGTAACTTTGTGTAGGAAACTTGTTTGTGTTTTAAATTGTTTTAAATGTTATACTTTGTTTTATGAAAATGACCACAACTAGATTTCTTTCTGAAGGAAAAATAGCATACATTTATTTTCAAGTTAGCAGAAAGTAATTCATCTAAATTTCACGTTTTGAGTTCTATGTATAATAAAAAGGCAGTTCTAGTTTCCGTACCATAATAGGCAGACATGGTACTGTATCATTACACAAAAACTTCTATTCTTACATTTAGCTAAGATATATTTGAGTTTCTATAGAGTTAACCATTTATTTCAGTGACGGACATAGCAACATTAGATCAACAAATAATTGCAGATGTGTTACACATTCATAAGCAATAAATGGCACATTTTTTGGCCATAGGTAGTAAGTGTTTAATACAAGACGAGGTTGCACGTTGAGGTGTACGGTTTTAGAAGGCATGTGAGCTGAACCATTGCCAAGCGATGTGCCAGAGAGGAAAGTAACATTTGTTGCGTCATCACGCAAATTTCACGCAGAAAATAGATAGCATTATAAATGGTAGGTAATATATTTATAACGTACCTGGATTTCTGAAAGCGTTTTGTTTACAAACTTCGCCCTAATTAATTCTGTGGACTTGTAAACGAATAATTTGCTGCCCATTTTCTATTGCAGTTTGATCTAGGTTGCGTTTTGTATTGATTTACTTTTTGCAATAATTGGGTAGTTACAGTTTCAGAAGAGTGGGATATGCCAAGCCAGTCTTAAATATTTTATTTTAGAATTACTACAGGGAATAGATAGAGTAAACATGAAAAATTCAATGCCATGGCCGGGATTTGAACCATGGATCTCCTGGTTTCCGTCCAGTCGCTCTAACCCATTGAGCTACCATGGCCAACGTGCCGTCCTGACATCAAATTCTCCAGTTGACTCGTATATTTCCCCGGTAGACCACTAGGGGCTCACGCATCCGAGATACACCGTTTGTGGCGACTTACTATTGTAAGTACTTAAGTCCCAGGTTTCATTTAACTCTTATTATTTAATTAATTTCCATCTATTAACTAAAATTACTACAGGGGAGTTTATCATTTCAGAATGATAGCCTGGAGCTTTCTTTTGGGAATGAATGCTGTCTGTCAGAATCTGTAAGTATCTTGGGGTGACCATTCTAAATAACCACGTCTCAACATGATGGAGCGCGCATCTCCAGATACCCCAAACACTTCTTAAAAACTGTATTCTCGCGGCAACTATATCACTTCTTTTAAGTAAGAATTTACGTCCATTAGTGTTTTTGTGGCATCTGAAGCCCAAATGTTGAAGTCTAATCCTAATGAAGTAGACGAACCCATATAATTTATTTATGATATAAACCTGCATGAGGTATTCACTATTGTCATACATTGTACGTCTCTCTCAAAATAATTTAAATAGGCAAAGAGATTTACAAGTGTTTGCCCTGTTTTACAATACGCGACATTGCACGCTTCGGCCGTGACTTTCTACCTTGACTCGGTCACGCATTTCCTCGTATGTCAATTCCGTACACGAGGAAACTTTCCCTGAACTACTGCTATCCAGGCTTTGAAAGCGACATTCACAAATCACAAAATGTAAAAGTAACAATGTTAGGCTCATTGTACACTTGCACTTTAAACTTAATTTCCGTTACGCACTGGTCTTGCAGCATCCCTGACTGCAGTGCTCTGTGTTCTATGAATTAAAATCTACTACTCACTTCACTGACTACAAGAAATACCACGTGGGCATGTCATAAACACGAGAGTCGGCAATGTGTATTAATAACTCGAACAAACATGCTCTTTGGACAGGCACATTACAGTGTCTCGTCATTTTGGGCACATGTTCACGCTATGATAGGTCAGTCGCTCTAGGCGAACAGACCGTACCTTCAGGAAACAAACGACTGGCGAATAGTGACGTAACGTTGTTTGGTTTGCACACTCAACTCGAGGCGAGCAGTTAGTGTCCAAGCGGCTGCGGCGTGAGTCAGGTGAGGTCAGGTTGCCCTAACAACGCACACGTAAGTAAATTATATATAGTAAATGTAAACCTACAGCGAAAATCTCTGAAACGGAAAATGCTACGAAAAATTCAATACCAAAACTTTGCTGGAAATACACATTTTGAGGTCTTCTGAAATAGAAGTATTTTTAGAAAAATATCCGGTTAGATCTCGTTAGAGCATACATTTACCACTTCCCACTTCCGAGATATTCCTTGTTCTTGGTTTGAATTGTCCAACCTTATATTTTTGTCAGACAAAAGTCACAATTCGTTTCTGTTTTATCTTTTCTACGACACGATAATACAAATATAACTAACGTAAACCACGAAGGTAGAAATAACTTGTACAAGTGTGACCCAGGAAAGCGAAATGATTGGAGCACACAAAATATTTGTACGGTTTTCCTGTGATATGAGCTCTAATCTAAGATGTTTGTACTCATTGTAACATAATATACTACAAAAACAACGATGAGACACCTCACCCACACAAAAACTACCCTTTACATAGAACACTTTTTCGAAAATTTCGATTTTTTGACAAATAGTTTATAGATTTGATCAAACTAACACATGTTTACACTCTACTCTGATATTTTTCCTGAAAACAAAGCAAATTCTGGTGTCATACATAACGTTCCCAACTGTTTTGCTGTCTATTCTTATTCATCGGTCAATTTAATGTTAAACAACATAAACATCATATTATTGTTAATTTTCTTGCAGGTGCAAGAAGAATATTATAGTCTCATCATTTTAAAAGTTTCCTCTAAGTGATGGTTCCAAAATTCCTTTGTCTTTACATCGCAAAGAGATAAAAAAATGAATGATTTCTCATCTAGGTGCTTAAAGTGATAGTTAAAAGTTTAATACTGGTGATTATCACATTCCATTCTCCTTGTAAGCCCAAGAGTAAACAAGGAATTCCCGTTTCAGAACATTGAAAACAAAAGACTGTATTTGCTGCAGGATGACGTACATCGTGTGGGACTACATCGTGTTCGCCGTGTTTATCCTGGGCTGCTCCAGCATAGCGTTTTACAGCAAGTTTGCTGGACCCAAGCAGCGCACCAAGGCCGATTATGTGTTCGCGACAGGCAGTGTCTCCATGGCGGCGATGATGCTATCCATCGCCAGAGGGACTCTGGGCGTCAGGTCCTTCCTAGGTCAGTACACAACACACTTTCTGTTGCCAACACTCATGGTCTACTTACAACTGACATCAACACTTGCCCTACTGTTTACATCCTGCACCCTTTACCATATTGACATTGCTCTATTCTGAAATGTTAACAATCACTATACTATTGCCAAGCCTAATGACAGCCCTAACGACAGTTGCATATTAATCTACACTTGCACCACTGACAGTCAATTATCATAATGTCCTATGGAAACAACACTGAACCTTTTGATCTAGAGATAATCTGTTCCATTCACAAATTTCACATTACCCCATCTTCATTCTCCTATACTCGTCGTACTAACAGTCTTCCCTGTTGACATGTCATACATTACCACAAAGTTGTCATATTTGCTGCCGTACTGACAGCCTACCCTTCTGACAACTTAGATATTTCTGTAGTGTTATCATGGCCTACTTATTGCCGTACTGACAGCCTACTCTACCGACATATTTACATATTTCTGTAGTGCTGCCATAGCGTACTTCTTGCCATACTGACATGTTATATATTTCTGTAGTGTTGCCATAGCGTATTTCTTGCCATACTGACAGTCTACTCTACTGACATGGTATATATTTCTGTAGTATTGCCATAGCGTACTTCTTGCCATACTGACAGTCTACTCTACTGACATGTTATATATTTCTGTAGTATTGCCATAGCGTACTTCTTGCCATACTGACAATCTACTCTACTGACATGTTATATATTTCAGTAGTGTTGCCATAGCGTACTTCTTGCCATACTGACAGTCTACTGTACTGACATGTTATATATTTCTGTAGTGTTGCCATAGCGTACTTCTTGCCATACTGACAGTCTACTCTACTGACATGTTATATATTTCTGTAGTATTGCCATAGCGTACTTCTTGCCATACTGACATGTTATATATTTCTGTAGTGTTGCCATAGCGTACTTCTTGCCATACTGACAGTCTACTCTACTGACATGTTATATACTTCTGTAGTATTGCCATAGCGTACTTCTTGCCATACTGACAATCTACTCTACTGACATGTTATATACTTCTGTAGTATTGCCATAGCGTACTTCTTGCCATACTGACAGTCTACTCTACTGACATGTTATATATTTCTGTAGTATTGCCATAGCGTACTTCTTGCCATACTGACAGTCTACTCTACTGACATGTTATATATTTCTGTAGTATTGCCATAGCGTACTTCTTGCCATACTGACAGTCTACTCTACTGACATGTTATATATTTCTGTAGTATTGCCATAGCGTACTTCTTGCCATACTGACAGTCTACTCTACTGACATGTTATATACTTCTGTAGTATTGCCATAGCGTACTTCTTGCCATACTGACAATCTACTCTACTGACATGTTATATATTTCTGTAGTGTTTTCATAGCGTACTCATTGTCGTACTGACAGTCTACTCTATTGACATGTTATATTTTCCTGTATGTTGTCATAGCGTACTCATTGTCGCACTGACAGTCTACTCTACTGACATGTTATATGTTTCTGTAGTGCTGTCATAGCATACTCCTTTACGTACTGACAGTCTACTCTACTGACATGTTGTATGTTTCTGTAGTGCTGTCATAGCATACTCATTTACGTACTGACAGTCTACTCTACTGACATGTTATATGTTTCTGTAGTGCTGTCATAGCATACTCATTTACGTACTGACAGTCTACTCTACTGACATGTTATATGCTTCTGTAGTTTGTCATAGCTTACTTATTTCCTTACTGACAGTCTGCTCTACTGACATGTTACATTTTTCTCTACCACTGTCATAGCGTACTCATTGCAGTACTGACAGTCTACTCTACTGACATGTTATATATTTCTCTAGTGTTGTCATAGTATACTTATAGCCGCACTGACAGTCTACTCTACTGACATGTTATATATTTCTCTAGTGTTGTCATAGTATACTTATAGCCGTACTGACAGTCTACTCTACTGACATGTTATATACCTATTTCTGTAGTGTTGTCATAGTATGCTTATGGCAGCACTGACAGTACATTCTACTGTATACGGTATACTTTTCTGTATTGTTGCCACAGTATACCCACTTTTTGCCGTAGTGACAGTCTACTGACATGTGACGTATTTCTGTAGTGTTTTCATTTTGTACTTATGACCGTACTGAAAGTCTAGTCTACTGACATGGTATATATTTGGTAGGGCACTTATGGTGCACTCATTTTCGTACTGACAGTTAACTCTACTGACATGTTACACACATACTGGGTGTGGTCATTGTTTGCTGATCTCGTACTGACGGTCAGCTCTACTGATATGTTAAACATATCCGTAATGTGATCATTATGTGCTCATGTCTTACTGCTAGCCAGCTCTACTGACATGTTACACATATCCATGGTGTCGTCATTGTATGCTCATTTCGGACTGACAGTCAGCTCTACTGGCATGTTACATATATCCGTGGTGTCGTCATTGTATGCTCATTTCGGACTGACAGCCGGCTCTACTGACATGTTACACATATCCGTGGTGTCGTCATTGTATGCCTTTGTCCTATTGACAGCCAGCTTTACTGATATGTCACACATATCCGTGATATGAAAATTATATGCTCATGTCCTACTGACAGGCAGCTTTACTGACATGTTACACAAATCCGTGATATCGTCATTGTATGCCTATGTTCTATTGACAGCCGGCTTTACTGACATGTTACACATATCCGTGATGTCATTGTATGCCTATGTCCTATTGACAGCCAGCTTTACTGACATGTTACACATATCCGTGATATCGTCATTGTATGCCTATGTCCTATTGACAACCAGCTTCACTGACATGTTACACATATCCGTGATATCGTCATTGTATGCCTATGTCCTATTGACAGCCAGCTTTACTGACATGTTACACATATCCGTGATATCGTCATTGTATACCTATGTCCTATTGACAGCCAGATTTACTGACATGTTACACATATCCGAGATATCTTCATTGTATGCCTATGTCCTATTGACAGCCAGCTTTACTGACATGTTACACATCCGTGATATCGTCATTGTATGCCTATGTCCTATTGACAGCCAGCTCTACTGACATGTTACACATATCCATGATATCGTCATTGTATACCTATGTCCTATTGACAGCCAGCTTTACTGACATGTTACACATCCGTGATATCGTCATTGTAAGCCTATATCCTATTGACAGCCAGCTTTACTGTCCTGTTACACATATCCGTGATATCGTCATTGTATACCTATGTGCTAATGACAGCCAGATTTACTGACATGTTACACATATCCGTGATATCGTCATTGTGTGCCTATGTCCTATTGACAGCCAGATTTACTGACATGTTACACATTTCCGTGATATCGTCATTGTATGCCTATGTCCTATTGACACCCGGTTCTACTGTCATGTTACACATATCCGTGATGTCATTGTATGCCTATGTCCTATTAACAGCCAGCTCTACTGACATGTTACACATATCCATGATATCGTCATTGTATACCTATGTCCTATTGACAGCCAGCTTTACTGACATGTTACACATATCCGTGATGTGTTTGTATGCCTATGTCCTATTAACAGCCAGCTCTACTGACATGTTACACATATCCGTGATGTGTTTGTATGCCTATGTCCTATTGACAGCCAACTCTATTGATGTGTTACACATTGATGTTTGCTATGTTACAGGGTACCCGTCAGAGCTCTACTACAGGGGCAGTGCGATGTGGGAGACGCTGTACGGCATGGTGCTGGCGTACCCCATCGTCATCTTTATCTTCGTCCCCGTCTACTACAACTTGGGCATCACCTCGGTGTACCAGGTAGGTTCAACAATTGCAGCTCTATTGGTCCGCTCAAGAGCCAGCATTACAAGACTGGATTATGTTGCAGTATTTGGATCTGCGGTTCAAATCCAAGCTCGTGCGGTGCCTTGCCTCCTTTACGTACGTGGCTCGCAGTTTGCTCAATCTCGGCGTCACCGTGTTTACCCCATGTGTGGCTCTCAAGACTGTCATCGGCCTCCCTTACTGGGCCTCCATCCTCAGCATCACGGCCATCAGTGTCATCTTCACCATCATGGTACGTACTTTCTATCTGTTGCTGCACACCCTCCTTACTCTCCCGACTTGCGACTTTACACCATTAGCAGTTGATAAGTTAGGAGATTTTAGTGAGGAAGAGGTTGAAGTATTTTACTAGGATATAAAAAATATTGAAGTGAGGTATCAGGGAGTTGGAGTGTTTAGCATGTTGGCTTGTTGGATGTTAAAAAGGGTGTGTACTGAATAACATGCGAGAAGGTCAAAGAGGGGGAAATTTTAAGTGCAATATTGAAGTACGGTTAAAATGTTCTTATCATAGATTAATGATTAATTAGTAGCAAATTACAAATTACAACTTTTGAACCAATACTAGGACACGCGTACAACTTTGGTAGAATATAATACACAATTGGGAGATTACATTACACTGGTTACATCTCAGAGAAAATGTTGAAAGTGTCCTCCGCCAGCATCTATGGATCGTTGATTCCATTTTCTTTGATACGACTGTAGACACACACGTTTATATGGTTATCTGCCAGTGGCGGCTCGTGCCGAAAAATGACAGCGTGCTGCGGGGAAAAGTCCATGCAACTCACCTCGATGTTTCTTCATGATATAAACAGAATTTCTACTTTCCTTTTGTGGTGGACAACATGGCGCTGGGGCGGATTTTCTCAGGGAACTCCGGTTTCCCCCGCCATCTCATTCCACCGGTGCTCCATCTTCATCTCATGTATCATCAGTGGCACCGCCTGCGGTGCCGTATGTAGTAAAAGCGGGCGTTAAAGACTACACATTTCTACTTTCTTTCACTTTTTGCTCAATTTTTAGATCGGGTATTGGTCTCCCTAACAATTTTATACCAACCCTTTCTTCTAATACTCGCCTTGTAAAGGGAGTTTTCAGAAGTTCATTAACCGTGTTCATTATTTATTGGCTAAAGGTTTCGTAATATTAAATTACTCATACACTGAATAAAGCGAATTTATAACACGTATCACACTCACACACAACATAAAGAAACTGATATAAACCACTAAATAACGTTACACAAAGAAATACGAGGGGACCCAAAAGAAATAGGACTCAGAGGGGCTGCCACTCGCAGACGTAGTGCAGTGTTCTCACGCTAGATTGTGTTAGTAGAGACCTTCATGAAACAGCTGTACAGACGGCGTCAGTGTAGAGCTGAACGTGCAAGTGTGGTATTGTGTTTCTTTGACTGTTGGCGGGTTACCTCTGCGAAGTCGTTATGGCAACTTTAAAAGAACAAAGAGTGTGTGTCAAATTTTGTTTCCTGCTTAAAAATACTGCAACGGAGACACACCAAATGCTTCAGGAAGCTTTCCAGGAGGACGCTATGAGCCGCACACAGGTTTTCGAGTGGTTTGGGCGCTTTAAACGTTGTGAGATGTGTGTTGAAGACCAAGCTCGTTCTGGACGCCCTTCAACATCGCGAAATGAGGAGAACATTGAAAAGGTCCGCCAAAAAATCAATGAGGATCGTCGCCAAACAATCGACCAAATTTCAGCAGAAACAGGAATGAATGAAACAGGAATTGGAGCTCGTGCCAGCGGATTTTGAGGGAGGATTTGCACATGAGACGTGTTGCTGCTAAATTTGTTCCGCGCCTTCTCACACAGGAGCACAAAACCATCCGCATGAATGTTTGTCAGGACTTGAAAACAGAGATTGCACGTGATCCAAACTTCTAGAACAAATTCATTACAGGGAATGAGAGTTAGTGTTACGGGTATGACCCAGAAACCCAGCAAGCGTCAAGCCAGTGGAGGACTCCCAACTCTCCCAGACCAAAAAAGCCAAGACAAGTGAGGTCAAATGTGAAGATGATCATTGTCTTTTTTTATGTTCGCGGAATCGTGCATCGGGAATTGTACCCCCTGGCCAGACTGTTAACCAGTACTTTTACTTGGATATTTTAAGGCGTCTGCGAGAAGATGTGAGGAGTAAACCCCCGGAACTTTGGCGATCAGGTGACTGGTTTCTGCATCACGACAACGCTCCGGCACACACGGCCTTACGAGTGACACACTATTTGGCATTTCGCTCCGTATTCGCCGGACCTAGCCCCGTGCAACTCTTTCCTATTTCCATGAATGAAAAAGAAACGCTAAAAGGGGAGCGTTATGACGATGTGGAGGCGGTAAAAACAGCTTCGCAAAGCGCACTGGACAATATCAAACTTGAAGAGCTCCAAACATGCTTCTAACAGCGGGAAAAGAGAATTGACAAGTGCATCGCATGTAATGGAGAGTATTTTGAAGGTGACTGAAGTAATTTTGTAAAAAGGTTCATCAATAAAGTTTTTATGACAACAATCCGGTTTCTTTTGGGTCCCTCCTCGTACTTGGATACAATGCGAGCACGAGAACCACATTCACTTGTTATGGGGGATTCTTTTTATGGTCGCGGAAATGCAGTATGGTGCCAGCATCACAAACAATCTGCCCTGCAATTCAATAATCATTAGATATTGGATCTGTTTACGTAAGTAGGATGGAATTAGCTTCTATAACTAAAATATAAAACAATGATAGGTTCTTAAATGATATTCAATTCATATTCAAGTTCTATAGCTATAACTATGAGTGTTGGTGACCTGCCTGAACGATCACCGCGTAACACCCAGCTGCAGCACGCATTTCTGCGAAAATCTAGGGAACTTAGGACATCAGGGAGGCAAGACGGGAAGGTTGTACCAATTGTGTGTTATATTCTCCCAAAGTTGTACGTATGTTCTATTATTGCTTCAAAAGTTATGGCCTATTGAAATGGTTCAGGTTTATATGGATCATACTATAATTTTTATTACATTCACAAAACGTTAATTTTATTTTTGTTGTTTATGAATATTTAAAAATCTGACATGATGGTAGAAAATTGAGATTATTTTTTAATTCAGCACAAAAAAATCTGTTTAGGGTCACCTATCAGATTAAGAAAGCCAGCAAATAAGTTTTGAAATGCAGAACAGTGTTAACTTATTGTTTCAGTTGAGGATGTCATGTGACATAAGATGATCAAGGGTATTCAATATATCACTGTCTCAGGGACAGCCATAATGATAAGGGTATAGTGACAGAAAAGGGTGTAGTTGTTTATGACGTTTGAGTGCGTAAGTGAAATGTTTGTATGATTTTTGGCCACAGGGTGGACTGAAAGCTGCAATCACTGCTGATGTGGTACAGGGTGTTGCCATGATTGCCTGCTGTGTTGCCATCATCATACAGGGGACGATAGAAGTGGGAGGACCTGCTAACGTCATCAACATCTCCCGTGACCGCGGAAGACTTGTCTTCTTCAAGTATGTACCATGTTTATATTTGTTTTGGGAATTGATTGTTTGATTTTGTGTAATAGTTTAAAACAATCCGTCAAACCACTCACAACGCCAGGTACTTCACCTAGTAACAGAGTAACACAAGGCTATTGGGCAAGTACAACTAAGTGTGAATGTTCTAGAGATAAACCATTGAATCATGCATATGGCCATGTATTTCACATAATAAGTAAACAGAAGTCTATTATACAAGTGCAACATAAGTCTATATGTTGTTCTTCTTCCTTTCATGCTTTAGGCCACGTCATGCCACCTCTGTCTTGGTTCATGTCCTCCTCTTGGTAAATAGGATAGCAGAATACCAAAAGTAATCCTATCATCCATTCTATTTAGTTGTTGTTCCCATTTATACCTGTATTTGTCTATTTTTTCATTTGTTGCACATAAACTTAATGTATTTATAATTTCATGATTTTTTGATTTTTTAATTCTTTAAATTTATTGATGAAAACTTTTCCGTACATAGCTTATACAATATAATTTTGTCAAATTACTTATAACAAATTAATAACATGAAACGTGTATATGAGGTGCCAACCCACCACTAATCCCAATTGTCTAGAAGGTTATGATAGTAGGTCAATATGTCGTTTTCTTTTTAATCTTCTATTGTCTCGATTTGGTGTAGGATTTGTTGCTATTTGTTGCTATTTGTTGCAGAAGCATACTGCCATAAAGGTCAAATGAGAGAAGTGTATAGCAACAGCTTGTACTGCAGAGCTAGAGCGATGATTGGCTTCAGAAGGCGAATACAATGTCTTATTTCCTGTACTAAATTAGTAATGTGGTGACCATTATTGTATTGTTTAATATTACAGGATGGTCTGTTATGTTTCTTTTGTATGTGAATCTGATTAATTTAGATTTTGTAGGACTCATAACAACTCTCCATCGTTTGCACCAGACTTCTATGCCTTTGCAGAAAGTGTTAAGTTTTCTGGCTGCAGATTCACAAGAGCCTTTGCTCAGAATTGCGATATCGTCAGCATAGTGTGCAATAGTGAGGTTTTCATGTGCGGGGAAAGTCAAAAACAACGGTCCAAGAACACTTCCCAGAGGGACACCAATTTTTTATTGTATCTAGTTTTGTATATACTAACAATGATCTGACACCTGAATATGACTAAAATCTTTTTTCTTTAATGTCCAGGACTTGCTGGCATATGTCACTTCAATTACTTTAGAGAACTTCATCTTACAACAGAACTATCACTATGCTCATACCTGTATTTAATTGAGAATTTAATGGCATCATCTTTGCTCTATGTGGAACCTGAGCACCAAAAATCTGCTTCAGAATAGAACCACAACACCCAAAACTGAAGCCAGGAAGGTGTCGCATGCAACCCTTTACAAGTAGCTGCTGGATATTTGTGCCAGCGTTCCTTAGGTATGTCTGTGTGTAGATGCTACCTACAGGGGTAAACAATCCTTCTCTACAATGCTGCGTTGTAATGTTCCTACACATTCTGAACTCATTTTCGGCTACTTCCAGCACACAGACCGTGCACACAGATCCCACATAGAACTGAGATGATACTGTCCAACTCTCAAGTTAATACAGGTGTGAGCATAATGTTAGGTCCCTTCTTAGTAACTGTTCAAATTGTTTTTAGTGTTCTTTCAGTTGTTTGACACATTGACATCTGTTCAACTAATTTGTCATATCTTGAATAATGTCGCATCCTCAATGATGAAAACTTTGAACTTGTTTCAGACATTTATCTAATATAACTTTTTTTGCTGCTGGATATTTACCCTGGAGTGCCATGATTATAATTTTATAAATAGAGATTTTAAAGTTGTATTCAATTACAATTTGATATAATAAGTAAACTAATTTTTGAAGTTTTTTCTCCAAATCTTCTATAATTACCAGGTCATCTGCATATGCTAGAATTTTATTTTTGGTTTCTTCAATACCAGACAGAGCTCCCGCTTTCCATCTGTTTAAGTTATAGTCCAAACAAATGTTAAAAAGAGTGCACCCTTGACTTACACCCTGATTTATTAGTATATTTCCACCCAATAACTAGGGAAGTTGAGTTTAAAACCAGAGCCATTATACACAGTTTTAATACATTTTATTAAATGGGTAGAGTATCCATAGCATTCTAATATTTTCTATATTTTCTTCCTGACAATTTTATCTCTAACTGAATAAATGGTAGGTTGTATGCACTTCTTTTCTCCATCAAAAGCATTACAATAAATATATTGCCAGCAGACGATCCTGAATCTACTCTGTTCTCCTTGTAGTAAGATTCTGCTGTCCTTAATCAATTTTTCAGTATTGCTGCATGTAATTTATATGTTGAATTGAGTATACTTATCCCTGTATAGTTACCAGGATTATTCTGTTCTGCTTTTTAAATACGTATGATTTATTAGCTAATGACCAGTCATATAGAACTTTTGTAGAAACCCAGCACTTTATTACACAAGGGAGATGTAATTTTTATAATAAACCTGCATATTTTATTAATTAAATATGAATCCCCTGAAGTCCTGGAGATTTTCTATTCTTCAGTCTTTTGGGTACATAATCTAATTTTTCTAAAGTTATTAAATTAATTTTTGTTTCAATTTCCTGTAATATTTTTTAATTTTTGGGTTATATCATAATTTCTTATAATGGTGAATCCATTCATTAAACATTAACTTTACTGTTTTATTCAAGTTTTTTAATATATTATGAGCAAAATCTTGTCTTTAATGTACATCCATGTGAACGTTATTTATAATTCTATTCCAGCTATCTCTGTGCTTTCCTTGCAATAGATTTCATCTATTTCCAATTTTGATTCTTCTGTATTTAATTGTAAATATGTTCCATAAACTTCTTGTTTTTCTTTAATCAAATCCTCTATTTTTTGTTTCTATATTTTTAATCCTCTTTTTCTAGTTCAACATTTTACCCAATGTTTCACTAGCAGTTTTATCTACA
This sequence comes from Mantis religiosa, assembly GCA_030765055.1. NCBI lineage: Eukaryota > Metazoa > Arthropoda > Insecta > Mantodea > Mantidae > Mantis > Mantis religiosa. Next base: position 124,676,433 of record CM060959.1, read on the forward strand.
TATTTTTTGTACCTTCCTATGAGATATTTGTATTATTTAGTAATTGAGTCTTTGCTGATAAAGATCCATTATTGATTTGTCTTTAAGTAATGAAATTGTATGTTTTTCTGGATACTGTCCTTTTAGAGTAGTATTGTCACTTTTAAATTTAAACCATATATTCTTAAAATAGTTTTGACAACCTCTGTATACTGCCATTCTGTCACCAGTAATGTTTCCGTTTAATTACTAATCACTAATCTATGAGGGTCGACTGGTAAGCCCGGGGTCACATAGGGATGGCGCCACTGTGTCAGTTTGATGGATAGCATTGTATAGTTTAATTCTAGACTAGCTCATATCCATAGTTACAGGTCAACAGCTTGTTTCGTTTTTGAGTGAAACATTTTATACAAGACAAGTGTAGAGCTTTCACGAAAATGGAGGATTTGGAAACACTTCCATTTGAAAGTCTTAACTCTTAAAGAAATCAAGGAGGAAATGGACAGTTTATTGAAGGACTCTGTCCCTTTATATACAATGATTAAAAGGTGGTTTGCGGGACGTACGAGTACTAGTGATGAGCCTCACTCTGGACCCTATGGAAGTCACAACTCCAGAGATCATTACAAAAATTCATCGTTTAGTACTGGAAGACCACAGACTAAAGTTATTTGAGATAGTAGAGGCTGTAAAAATATCAAAAGAAGTTGCAGATAATATTTTAAGTAATGTTTTGGGCTTCTTCTGCCACGTTTGTTGACACCTGATCAAAAGTTGCAAAGAAAAACTGTTTCTGTTAAGAATTTGGAGCTCTGCCGTAAAATTCCCAGTGAATTTTAGAGATGGTTTATTACCATGGATCAAACTAGGATACATCACTACACTCCAGAAAGTAAATCACAGTCAAAACAGTGGATTGTGCCAGGTGAACCAACTTCAAAAAAGGCAGAGTCAATATTGTCAGCTAACAAGGTTATGGCGAGTGTTTTCAGGGATGAACAGGGAATTATTTTTATGTTTACTTAGAAAAGGGTAAAAGTATCACTGGTGACTACCACGCAAGCTTGCTGCGATGTTTGAGTGATGAGATGAAAAGAAAAAGACGTCATTTGGTAGAGAAAAAATCTTGTTTCTTCACTACAATGCTCCGGTCCATCATTTAGTCATTGCAATGGGAAAAATATACGAACTAAAGTTCGAATTGCTTGAACTTCCACCCTATTTGCCAGATCTAGCATCCAGTGACTACCACCTGTTCACAAACTTCAAAAAATTTCTTGGAGGATGAAGATTTCACAGCAATGAGGAGGTTACTGATGTAAACAGCTATTTAGAGGACCATAGTAACCTCACTACAGAGATGATTTAATTATATTAAAACATAGATATGACAAATGTATTAGCCTTTCAGGAGATTATGTTGAGAACTTTTTTTTTTTTTTTCACTAAGTGCAGCAATGTTTATTTCTTTATTCTTCGATTTTTTTCTATATCTGATATTCTTTGGAATATAATCCTCTGGCATACCAGGTTGCTATATTAAATCTTCTATTTTTCTGTATGCCTACCACAGGAAGGCTAGAGGGGTATGAAGGGCAGAGGAGCTTGAACTGTTTATCTGCTCCGGTAACGGATGTTTATTAAGAAATGAATGAATGAGAGTGCATATGAGTTACCCATACTGCCAGATATAATGTTTGTTGCAGCGATAGTTATGTACAGGTGAGCTCTGTGACAACATTTTGTATTTTAAACGAGCCTTCCATCCTTGTCATACTCAGAAGGCGGCGTACACCCCGAAGAGACAGCAAACGTGATTACTTTACACATTCCTCTAGCTTGCCTTCTTATCCGGGGCAATCAGTAGTCGTTTAGCCTTAGATTTGGTGGTCCTGTCTATTAAATCCATCTGGCTTTCCTATACAGTGAAGCTTTTGAGTGAAGAAAGTTTACATGGGCAAGCAGCAATCCAGGTGCATAACCCACAATCTGGAGGATCAGGACTTTTATTTAAGGTTTACTCATGTGGACAGGTTACTTTCACCACAGCTAAACACAGCAAAATGCCACAATTTATCCTACCTGTTGGTCCACGGATGATATTTTATTTACCACCTACTTGCGAATCAATAAAGTGATTGGGGCACTCCAAATCCGGTATCCAAGGATGCACCCTTCAGAATCTCTCAAGCTGATTATGTTGCAGACATAAACCGTCAGCTATGGACAGCACTGCCTATTTCACACAGTAAGAAAGAAAGACAAGACTATTGGACAAATACAACCTAAGTGTTAATGTTATAGAGATAAACAGTCATGCCAAGGACAATGACCAGTATTTCAGCCAGAATTCAATAAAAGGAACTCTACAAACATCTGGTTTGATAGCACAAAGCAGGTACAGTGATAAGCATTCATAAAGATTGTTTTAACAGTACATATGCTACAAAAGTGATAGGGAAAGGAGCCCAGCAGCCAAGTTTTGTGGCATAGGTACATACTGTGCAAGAGTAGAGATGGTTGTGTCAGTAATGTTGAGTAAGGCAGGGTAATCCAATGTTGTTTTTTGGTTGCAGCTTCGACACGGACCCTTCTATACGAGTTACGACATTGTCAGCCTTGTTTGGCCAACTGTTTATGTCCGTGTCTGTATTCGGCTGCCAACAGAACTTTGTGCAGAGATACGTCAGTATGTCATCTCAAAAACAAGTCACAAAGTAAGTTCCTTTGAAGTGGTAGAGACCTGCATCTGAATGAGGTTCATTAAAGTGCATTTACTACATTCTTAAACATATATTTTAACGAAAATTTTGAAAACTTAAATATTACTATAGTTGATGTTGTTGTCCAGGACGATGATGGCGAACATTCCGGTGATAAGTATCCTGTTCAGCATGTCCTGGGTCGTCGGGATGGTGATATTTGCCAGCTACGCCAACTGTGATCCCCTCACTTTGGGACGTATCTCCAAGATAGACGAGATTCTACCTTACTACGTGGAAGACAAGTTTTCTTACGTTCCGGGAATGCTGGGTCTCTTCATGGCCACGCTCTTCAATGGGGGACTCAGGTGGGCCTTATTTACATACGAGGGTTGCTACATAAGTTCTAAAGTTTGTCCCTGATTTGTTCTTGGGTGGTGTCGGCATGTTCTAATACAAAGTATCTATAGTCTTGCAGTTTCCAACCTCAACAGTCTGGCCACCGTCACGTGGGAGGACTTCATCAGCCAAATTCCCGCGTTCAGCAGCTTCACTGAAGGCAAACAGCTAGTCTTCATCAAGTCAATCGGTAAGGCTATTCGTGAAGCATAGAATATAATGTTTGTCACATAAAATTTACATTGTGAGCCTTATCTGGTATCCTGGTGACTCGTTACGAGAAATGTTTGCAGGTTCGCTGTACGGCCTCATCATAATGGGCATAGCGTTCGCCGTAGCCTCCCTCTCCAACGTGATCGAGTCGTACATGTTGATGACGTCAGCGACCAGTGGACCTCTGCTGGGGGTGTTCCTCTTGGCGATGCTCTTCCCTTCTGTCAACTGGAAGGTAAGTTGACTGTGGTCTACCTCTCTGATGAAGGATGAGTAGAGGAGCTGATGTGAGTGCTTGTTTCAGGGCGCTGCGAGTGGTATGGTTGTCAGCCACATTGTCACCTTGTGGATCACGTTTGGAAGTTTCACTGTCGACAAGCCTCCGTCAGAATTGCTGCCGTTGTCGACGGCTGGCTGCAACAGTAACTCGTCCCAGACTTTCACCTTCGAGTGGGCGAACCACAGCATCGCCGAGCAACCGCTCTACAACTACGGAGTTGTCAACGACAACAGCACCCCAACAGTCACCAAAGCAGCAGGGTGAGTGTTTCTCCAGTCACAAGTTACTTTATTGACTCATTTAAATGTGGCGTAGCTCTTGTTCACACTATAGTGATTGTTCGATGTGTTGTTAGCTGGCTAGGAGGAGAATGTCTTGGTTTACTGATGTTTACTGGTGTGATTTACTGATGTGATTTAGGGTTTTCTAAATGTTGACTTGTCCTGTGCCGTGACGTAGTGGGATGGAACGTTATGCTTTGGTTCCCTGCCACGGAAACCTTCCGGGATCGATCCCACTCTGGGTGTAGGACTGGTGAGGCAATTGAGGAGCTACGGTAGGTAGCGAACCCTGATCTAGAAAGCCAACTTTTCAGCTGTGGATGCCGAGATGCTGACCACATCTCCTCCCCATAACGGTTGGATGATTGCCCACCTCTACCTTGCCGACTTTGAGCTGTTGCGCCACGAGTTACTTTCTTAAAGTGTTTATTTCTCTCTCTCTCTCTCTCTCTCTCTCTCTCTCTCTCTCTCTCTCTCTCTCTCTCTCTCTCTCTCTCTCTCTCTCTCTCTCTCTCTCTCTCTCTCTCTCTCTCTCTCTCTGTGTGTGTGTGTGTGTGTGTGTGTGTGTGTGTGTGTGTGTGTGTGTGTGTGTGTGTGTGTGTGTGTGTGTAATTTTACGTCCTCCAACGTTAAGTCATATCGATGAATGGAATGGGTGAAGCAATGCTCAAAAAGCACAGGGTACATAGAGCTTAGAGTTACCCGATATTCGTCTTTCAGGATAAGTGAAAACCGTGGAAAAACCTAACCAGGTAACTCCTCATAACCCAGATTCGAACTTGGGACCTCTTGAACATGATGCAGACACGCTGCCATCTGCGCTACTGGCGGGCTTTATTTCTCTTAGACTTGGACATTGGTCTTACCGCTGCGACTAAGTGAAAAAACAAGTACTCTGTATTATTAACCTGCGTAATTATAATATACAGATTGAAATTACATTTAAAATTGATTGTGTGGTAGTACAAACATGGTTTTTTTTTCAGAGATGTTCTGGATCAGCTGTACTCCATCACGTACATGTACTATTCTCTGATTGGCTGCGGCTTCACCATCTTGCTTGGCATTCTCGTCAGCTACATAACAGGTAAGACAAACTTTAAAGAAAAGTTCCTTCAACCCAATAGACACACCTCCGTCTCACACAAGAGTGGTGCAGACGCTGGCGGATGTCTGTAAATCCGGACAAAAGCCACGCCATTCTTCTTACTAGGCGCCACACCCCCGCTGACTGCCACAAATTCCAGTTTAGAGACCGCAGGATAGAGTGGAACAATTCCTTCAAGTACCTGGGCGTTCAACTTGATAGAGGCCTAACTTTCCGCGGACACATCAGGAAACTATCGGCACGGGTACAGGAGACTATCGCGTCTCTGTACCCAATACTGGGTTCGGGATTCATGCCAGTCCGATTAAAGTTACACCTCTTTCGAGCGCTGATAATCCCACTCATGTTGTACGCTTGTGAGATCTGGGGCATGGCTGCAAATAGCTGGCTAGCATACCTTCAGCGTGCACAGAATAGAGGACTCCGATCTATCTATCCTGTGGGTCGTTCTTTCCCCGTGAGGTTGCTTCACGAAGCTTCTGTTTTCCCATACGTGAAGGACGAAATTAGGCGTCGGGCTACAAAGTTTTGCGCTTAAACTCCAGCACACAGAAGCGCCCTGGTTCGGTCTCCAGGAGATTACGACGCTACGAGACGCCGCTTCAGGCTTTTCCGGGTACCCCCTATGGCATGCGGGCACCCGAGGTAACCATGGAGTTAATCCGAACAGCAGCAAAAGCTGAACTCCATAATCTACAAATGAGCTATTTGGCTACAAAATTTACCCCATTATTAATCAAATAAAAACACCGGGGTGTAAAAACAAATGGTTTGGCATCCTGTACAAAACAGAGGAGCATGAAAAGCTACCCTGAAAAATTCCTCATCAAAATAATCCCACCTCATACTGCATCACCAAAAATTTTCAACCTGCGGTTAAATCCAAAACCTGGGTGGGTACGCAGCAGAAACCTTCTGGCTGTTAACAGCCTGTCAGTGCCTGCGATGCGTTGTTTAACTGCGTGTTCATCGGGCGATTATTCCACCCGTGATTCTGTACGGGTGTGAGATCTGGGGATTGGCGGCTCCGACCATCGTCCGCAGCCTGCAGATCGTGCAGAACCGGGTATTAAGGATGATCTGTGATACTGGGCGCAGATTCCCAACTCATATCCTACATGAATACTTCCAAATCCCATACATAGTGGATATGGTAAGAGAGAGATCTCGAACCCTCCATAACAAAATTTCTGCCCATCCCAACCAGCTGGTCAGCTCTCTGGGTCGGTATGACCACAGAGCTCCTCGCAGGAGGGGGAGATAAGTTGCGTTCACGAAAAGTTGTAAAGCTCTAGCTAAACCTCATTCACAACTCAGTTAACTCTCTGCCACACTGTTTAGCATGTTTTTGTTTTGACTCAAGAACTCACGCAGTCAAAATCAAGAGGACACTGCCAAATAGTAACTAGCGACGACTTTGTATCCGGATATCGAGATTACATCTGTGTACTGATTTTTTTTTTCAGGAACCTCTGAAAAGGATGCGTACGACGAGAAGCTGATACACCCAGCAGCTCTCAAGATGAGCAAGTGGTTTCCTGGGAAGCCTCGCAAGTACGTGCAAGACAAGATCACCAGCCCAGAAGAACTTCCTTGCGACTTCTCGAAAGAGCCCAGATATCGAGCAACGGAGTTCATCCAGGACAAGATCACCAAGTCCGAACAGCCACCCAGAGAGCCGAGGTATCGATCAACGGAGTTCACCACTCATGTGAAATCAACCACGTGACACAGTTTGAGAGCGCAGAACGTCATAACAGTACAAAAGTCTCGTTTGTTTGTTAATCCAGTAGGGTGTCAAAGACTGATGAACAAGCAGTATTGTGGAGTATTTACTTATTTATTTGAAAACTGAAAAAATCTTAAGACAATGTGCGTGTGCGTGTGTGTGTGTGTGTGTGAGAGAGAGAGAGAGAGAGAGAGAGAGAGAGAGAGAGAGAGAGAGAGAGAGAGAGAGAGAGAGAGAGAGGAAGTTTGGGTGAAGTAAGTGATAAGTGAAATGAAAATGACATCTATCACAATGTAAACTAATATAAAATAAAAAGTCACTAGATCTAACTTTATCTCCCGTGGTTTTGGTACAAAGCAAAAATTGATGTGGACTTCCGATGTGCTGAAATGTTATTCAAAATGACGTACTCGCTATGTACATGAAAAAATATCTGATGTGCATTCTCACATGAATTTTTCTATTCATTCTTGTATACAAAATATTGTTAAAACTGTTTGTTCTTAATTGCTTTATATCAATCGAGAAAAACGAGTCTTTGAGTCTATAGTCTTTTGTCATTGCTTTCTCTCAATGAAGGAATTGAAGAGTGGTCCTCCCTTCGTCGAATATCCTATAGTCGTAACTGTATTTTGTTATATTTTCAAAAACTCTGAGAAATCCCTTAATGTGGTATCCTATTTGCAATGTGGCAGTTTCCTTGTTGTGTCCAATGGAGACAGTTCGAGGGTGACCCTTATAATGTCTGTAGTCAAGTGATGTAAAATCTGTACATTATATTGTTCAGTTGTTTTAGCCAAGGTTCAGATTTGCATTAAACCAAAACTGCTCGCCCGCCTCGGTAGCGTAGAGGGTAGCGTGTCTGATGATGATTATGTGTATGGTCATCATATCATGGTCATCAGCGCCCGGTAGCGTGTCTGTCTCACGTTCAAGAGCTCCCGAGTTCGAATCTCGGTCAGGGTGAGTTACCTGTATAAGGGTTTTCCCTTATCCTGAAAAATGAATGTCTGCTAACTCTAAGCTCTATGTACCCTGTACTCATTTGAACATCATTTCATTCATCGTCCGATATGACTTAACATTGGAGGTTTACCCTTATCCTGAAAGATGAATGTCTGGTAACTCTAAGCTCTATGTACCCTGTACTCATTTGAACATCATTTCATTCATCGTCTGATATGACAATGTTGGAGGTTTTCCCTTATTCTGAAAGATGAATGTCTGGTAACTCTAAGCTCTATGTACCCTGTACTCATTTGAATATCATTTCATTCATCGTCTGATATGACATTGTTGGAGGTTTTCCCTTATTCTGAAAGATGAATGTCTGGTAACTCTAAGCTCTATGTACCCTGTACTCATTTGAACATCATTTCATTCATCGTCTGATATGACAATGTTGGAGGTTTTCCCTTATTCTGAAAGATGAATGTCTGGTAACTCTAAGCTCTATGTACCCTGTACTCATTTGAATATCATTTCATTCATCGTCCGATATGACTTAACATTGGAGGTTTTCCCTTATCCTGAAAAATGAATGTCTGGTAACTCTAAGCTCTATGTACCCTGTACTCATTTGAATATCATTTCATTCATCGTCCGATATGACTTAACATTGGAGGTTTTCCCTTATCCTGAAAAATGAATGTCTGGTAACTCTAATCTCTATGTACCCTGTACTCATTTGAACATCATTTCATTCATCGTCCGATATGACTTAACGATGGAGATTTTCTCTTATCCTGAAAGATGAACGTCTGGTAACTCTAAGCTCTATGTACCCTGTACTCATTTAAACATCACTTCATTCATCGCCCGATATGACTTAACTTTGGAGGTTTTCTCTTATCCTGAAAGATGAATGTCTGGTAACTCCAAGCTCTATGTACCCTGTACTCATTTAAACATCATTTCATTCATCGTCCGATATGACTTAACGTTGGGGGGTTTTTCTTATCCTGAAAGATGAATGTCTGGTAACTCCAAGCTCTACGTACCCTGTACTTATTTAAACATTTCATTCATCGTCCGATATGACTTAACATTGGAGGTTTTCCCTTATCCTGAAAGATGAATGTCTGGTAACTCTAAGCTCTATGGACCATGGGCTCCCTTGACCACCATTTCATTAATCGTCGGATATGACTTAACGTGGGAGGGCGTAAATTAAAACCAAAAAAGCTGCGGTAATCGATCGGGAGGGCCCAAAGTAAGTAAATTAATTTCAACAGTTGGTGTTTTGTGTAGTAGTTAAAATGATTAAAGCCTAGTATTTTATATAAGAGGGCTCGGAGTTCATCATTTCTCAGAATGTCCTTTACCAAGAACCACTCCTCCGAAGTATGTCCACTGTAACAATGAACATCCAGCCAACACTCCCTACACGTAAACCAGCGGATATCCAAGAACTCTCGGAAAGGACGGGGATGGCAAAAAGCTGCTGTCCTGGTCTTAGCTCTCCTTTCTCCAAGTGAAGCAACCTAATCAAGACAACACCGTTCAGCACCTACTGGAAACCGAAGGTCACAGCTATTCGTCAAGGACAAAACCAAGATCTGAAACAGCCTAGTTCAGATCCTGGAAACGTTTATCCCTCTCATCTCATTCCATTCAACAATTATTCAATAATTTCTAACCTCACCTCTATTAAACATTTTTATAAAATGGCAGCAGTGATGCAGCAGGCTTTGAATGAACATATATGCATAAAATGTAATGTGATAGAGCAATCTTAGTCAGGTATTTTACTATTGCTTATCAATGGCCTGTAAATCTACACTGAGAACTAGGTCACCATAGCAACGTGAGAAATTTGGTTAAGAAATCTGATTATCCTTCATACTTCATTGTTTTCTGTATGAAGTTAAAATTTCACAAGATCGTTTGCCCACGCTAACAAATGTATTATGCCTTTAAAAACATTAACTTTTTAAAAAAATAAAAGTGAACCTGAATAACCAGTTTGTTAAATCTGGGTAAAATATCATTCACAAGTTGCATTTGATTTAGTAATATTATTTTTTTTTTTTTTATTTTAAGAAAATTCTCAATATTCCAATCGTAAATATCGTTTGTTTTTTTCTCTTATACGCTGCGTGATAAAATTGTTTGACCTAAAATATTTGACTGTCAGGAAAACTTAATGATTTCTTAAGAGATTCATACAGTCAATTTCGAAATTTGATAATTATGTTACGTTTTTATCACATATATTAATAGACTGGAGAATCTGAAAATGCAAGGGGGCTTAACCTTGTGTCCCTGGGGTATTCAGTGATTTTTCCCACGACAACGTTGGAAATAAATCTCCTACACGAGTCGGCTGTTTCATCTACATATAAGAACAAGTTTTAAGTCGCCAAAATAGTCTCTTATTTATTACGTGAAAATAATGATTTTATTGAAAATTAGTAAATATCATGGCTGTAATTTAGTGCCTTGGTTTTGGAGGGAAACAAGTTTTAAATATTATAAAAATATCTTTAGTGATGATAAAGTAAACAAATCGAACTTCGTAACACCACAGACTGTATACAATATTGCGTGAATTTGAAAATATATATACTTTTGAAAGGGTAGAGCCAGACTGAAAAATTTCTCCCGTAGAAGATCCGTGGTTCAAATCCCGGCTATGGTATTGAATTTTTCAGTCTGGCTCTACCCTTTCGTAGTGGTTCCTACAAACGGCTAGTGTGAATGAACAGTTAATTTCCATTAATTGTACCGAATAGTGGTCCGAACCATAAAGCCCGGGCCTTAAAGTACTTACAGCATAGTAAGTCGCCATTAAGTAGTTGTCTCGTGTGTTTATGAGATCTCCTAGTGGTTTACCGAGAAAAACACGAGTCAGTTGGAGAATTTAATGTCATGTTGGCACGTTGGCCATAGTAGCTCAAATGGTTCACGGCTAGTGTGAAAGAACAATTAATTTATATATATATATATATACTTTTGTTTAAGTAAGTAATCTCAACATACTGGGGAGGGAATAGGGTTGAAACCCTAACTAGTTTCATTAAATGAACATTTAAAGTTATCTATTTATAAATTTTGGCAAGCTACTGTTTCCTTGTTATTAATTCATCTGCAACTTTTCGTCCAGAATATTTTTCCAGTAAAGCTGGAAAATCTAAATTATTTCACTAATTCGTAGGGACGTTGCCTAAACTAATTCTGTACAGATATAATTCGAAAAACTATCTTTTCCAACATTTCCATTTCAGTTTGCAGAAAATACTATTGATAACACAGAAAATGAAGCTAGTTACTGTGGAGTAATAAATATTATACAAATAAAAATATTTGCTAATTAACGTCCACTTATCTTAAGAAGTTGATGTTAATACTTCTATCGTTTTCTTTAAGAAAAGTCGATTCCATGGACATTTGCCCACATCTTCAGTCAACACACTTCGTCGTCAAGGATGCCATGTTTTTTCGTATTACCAAGATCTGAAGACGAAACAAACTTAAAAACAGAATCAATTGCCGGTATGTCAAAATTCATTATGCGATTTTTATTTTTTAAAATAAATATTTTTTCTTGCACTATTAAATCTATGGGAACATTTAATTGTTTTAATAATTTAACTTCGGGATTTATTTCATGGTTATATGACCAAAAAATGATCTTCTACGGTCGATTTATCAATTTGTTTATACTTAATATGACGAAAATGTTCTTTCTTTCTGGTTTCCAAACTACGTTTCGTCTTTCCAATATAATCCTGATCACAATCCAAACAATAAAATTGATAAATACCAGCTTTTTTTTATTATTAGGATTTTTTTCTTCTTTTTTTTTAGAAAATTGTAATAAATTTTAATACTATATTTATTTTGAGAAACTACAGTTATACCAACTTCTTTAAGAAGTTTTTGAAAATGTTTATTAACCCAAGGATGGTAGGTAATTTTTTTTAATTTATAATCATCTTTTATTTTTTTCAAGAGTAGAAATATCATTATGTTTTTTTTATATTTAAATTTGTCAATCTTCTTTTGTATAAAATCTTTATTAGAACCATTAATTAAAGCAGTATTAATAGTATGTTTATATTCTTTATTAAATCTTCTTTGTTCAGGGATATATTTATTAATCTATAAATAATCAAATTATTAAAAACGGTAATTTTTAAAAAAACAGAAAAGTGTTATAAATAGTATAATATAAATAGTATAGTATTATTAATAATAATATAATAATAATAATAATAATAATAATAATAATAATAATAATAATAATAATAATAATAATAATAATAATAATAATAATAATAATAATAATAATAATAATAATAATAATAATAATAATAATAATAATAATAATAATAATAATAATAATAATAAATACATAATAAATAATTATATTAATAATTAATAAATAATAATTTTTATTTCGGAATTGTTCCACACTACAATGGTTTTCCGTCAGGCAGAAGAAATGTTAAGTCTCCAAATTTCCCGATCCTCAGTATCCCTGTCTGTCAGTCAGTCCCCTTTGTTTCATGTGAAGCAGAAATCACAGGTTTCCGAAATAAATATAGGGAAAAAGTTGCCTCAAGTTAGAATGGGCAGACGAGACTGGATACGTAAGCAACAGGACAATAGAAGCCCAAAATTCCTCACCAGCACGGAGCCACAAACTATAATGTGGTTTAAGGAAAATATGTAGAGGCAGGATGCTGTGCCGTTATGACGCCAAGCGGTCATACAACTTTACGGGGTGGACCCGTGTCTGCTACCCAGTTGAAGGTGAACGGAAACGACCAATAAGGTAAAATCGGAGAAATAAACTCCCCAATAAAATGTAGCGTAAACCACGTGATAGGCGTGAAATAGAGAAGAAATAGAAAAGGGTGGAGATAGACAAACAAATCTAGGAAGAAGCCAAGAGTAGGGCGAAGTGAGAAGCGTCACTCGGTAGTTTACAACGAAAGGGAGAAGACGCGTTAGTTTGATATCTGATGGCGAGGTAATAGTGGAGTTAGATTTAAAACGTGGTGGGATTAAGTATTCTCAAACAGACATGGCGACGCAACGAGAGTGAGAGCAAGTGAGAAAAGCAGAGCAATCCGAAAAGTAAGATCTGTGGGAATAAACAATCCACAGGAAATTGAAGCAGGACTTTTCATTGACTGGTGATAATTGCTGGACCCTGAGAGAGTACTTCTCCTCACCGACACGCAATGCTTAACCATCCTGCCATACCACAACAAATGGCCTCCCCAAGAGAAATTCCACACCACATGCTACTTTTAATGACATTCGTCCACTTCTCTCTAGGTTACCCCTTCCTCCTTGTCTCTTCTATCTCCCATTCCAATATCTTCTTTGATATTCTTTCATTTGGTATTCTTATGACATGTCCATACCATCTTACTCTTCTCTCTACAATTATTTCCCAAACATTATTTACAACTTTCATCATTTTCGTAATTTCTGTTTCTTATTTTCTCAGCTCTTCATCTCATGGCTGCTCGCCTCCAGAAATCCATCTCATTTGACAATAATTTATTTGTTTGCTGTGTACCAATTGTCCAAGTCTCTGAACCATACAACGTGATACTCTTTACCAATGCATTATGTATCAATGTTTTGTTTTTCAGATGATGATTATATGATGATGATGATGTGGATGGGGATGGGGTTGAGGTTGAGGATGAGGATGAGGTTGAGGTTGAGGTTGAGGATGAGGATGATGATATAAGGGCGCTTAACTACTTGGTCATCAGCGCCCTTACAAAAATTAGTTCATGGTAATAGCCAGATATAGATTATTCAAAATTTAAAAAACAGATCAAATCAATATGAATATAAAATAAATAATCGCAAAGGGGTAAACAATAAAAAAACTATAAATACCAATAAAATACCAAAAGTCATAAAAGATTACTACTTTAAATATCAACTTGCCATGACTAAAGCTACCTGCCCAGTGCTGGTCGAACCAATTTGTTCCTTTTCTTTGGGGCTGGAGTAGTGCTTTCAGCAGGTTTTTCCTGCCCTTTCCCTACTGTCGTTTGGTCAGTGAGGAGAGGATCTACCCGCACCACATCCTCAATGGAGGTGGACGGCTTCCGTACTGGTAGATTCAAATCGAGTATCTCGAGACGATCGGAAACTGCGACCAGCGAAGATGAAAGTCGCCGATCGGCGTCCTCTCCAGATGATTCCTTAGATGTTGTATACGGAAGAGATGTTGGCGGACTTTTGTGCTGGCTAGCTTTCCTTTCATTGGTCTTACGATTTTCCTTAAGGAAGTCCGTTCTGTCATAAGAGGTCTTAAATTTCCTTGGCGATACATTGTATATTACCGGTTCACATGTTCTTGAAGTAGATGCTTTCGGCGGTGACTTAGCTGAATCATTCTTCTTAGGACTGGACTTGGTCGGCGCGCTCACTGTTGTTCGTGCTGGTGTTTGTTTGTTGCTTTCGCTGTGATCTTGGTGTAATTGATCTTTCGGATATTACTTCCCCGTTTATTTCGCTAGTTTGTATTGCGATTTCACGTCTAGGTACCGGCTTAGCTGCATCTGCACTATAAGTAACGGCCCTAGGTACAGAAGGCTGGCTAATATTCAAGAGTTTCCGGGCTTCCACGAAGGACACCCTCTCTCTTACCCAGATTTCTTGGATCGTCTTCCACTCTATAAAACGGGGACATTCCCTGGAGTTTGATGAATGATTACCATTGCAGTTAAAACACGTTGCGGCTGAAGTGCATGCATTGTCACACTTGACTTCCCCGCAGGCAACACAAGTGGCAACTCCATTATATGAATCACTCATGTAGCCAAAGCGCTGGCATTTATAACACCTCAATGAATTGGATATATACTACCTCACTTCAATAGCTTCATACCCTGCCTTAATACTTTTCGGGAGATCTACCCGATCAAAGGTAAGAAACAGGGTACGAGTGGGCACTAGTTCACCTCGTTCTTTGAGGTGAACTCGATATACACTTGTAACACCTTGTTCCGCCAAGTTTTCTTGAATCTCCTCACTGGACATACCGTCCAATGCGCTGGTATTTACAACACCACGCGAGGAGTTCAGGGTCCTATGCAAGTCAACGCGCACCGGATAGCTCGCAAGCATATTGGTTTTCAAGATTTTTGCAGCTTGTGTTGGAGAAAATGCTTTGACCAGGAGCGTGCCATTGCGAGATCGAGTACATGACTTTACAGGACCGGCAATCTTATCTAAACCCTTCTGAATAATGAACGGGTTCACGGTAGTAAACTTTCGACCTTCCTCAGTTCTACAGATAACTAAATAGCTTTGCCATAAAAAAATTGAATATGTTTCATCCCCCAGTGCTTCCCACCCACCACGCAGCCCAACAAGGGGTCATCCCACTGGGGTGACCGGGCTACACAGGGGATATAGCGGGCTCGCCGTCCCACTCACCCTGGATTTCGGTACAGTACCTAGTCCTGGCCGATTGATTAGGGGTGGGTTAGTCCCTAACCTCCCGTTTAGGTGAAGCATAAACCAAAGTAATGTATTGGAAATGCGCACCCTCCCCGAATTCAGAAGAAGACTGGAACGAGTTCAGATGCGCATCCCTCAACCACCAGGACAAACCTTTCCACCGACATGGGTCTCCACGCACGGCCTACACGTGGGTGGGTGTTTTGTCTGGCCCCTCACCACTAACAGGAACCCACATCGAGAGTGTCAGGTTGGCTCGGGACCCCGGGATCGCCAATTCCCATACCTACCGCAGTAGGCCCATGGGGGGGGGGGGTCCAGAAGAATAGTTAGAATAGAAGAATAGTTTTGCTCCATAACACAGACTTAAGCATTACAATTACATTTCTTCCATCTGTTATTCTCTCCTCTATTTCTGATGTAGTCGAACCACCACTTTCTGGTATTGATACAAGATATTTGATTTAGCCGTATTCTTAATTTGACCTTTTTCTGTTTTATTTCATCTTTACCTAAATTAACTTTCACGTATTCCATTTTATTCATGTTTGTCCCCAGGCCCCATTTATCACATTCTCTAATTAGTTGAATTTAGTTAAAACATTAATAATAATAATAATAGTAATAATAATAATAGTAATAGTAATAATAATAATAATAATAATAATAAATAATAATAATAATAATAATAATAATAATAAATAATAATAATAATAATAATAATAATAATAATAATAATAATAATAATAATAATAATAATAATAATAATAATAATAATAATAATAATAATAATAATGATAATGATAATGATAATGATAATGATAATGATAATGATAATGATAATGATAATGATAATGATAATGATAATGATAATGATAATGATAATGATAATGATAATGATAATGATAATGATAATGATAATGATAATGATAATGATAATGATAATGATAATGATAATGATAATGATAATGATAATGATAATGATAATGATAATGATAATGATAATGATAATAATAATAATAATAATAATAATAATAATAATAATAATAATAATAATAATAATAATAATAATAATAATAATAATAATAATAATAAATTATTGTCAAGTACAATTATTATCTCTAAGACTAGAAACATAGACTGGTATGCACAATGAAATAAACTGGATGCCATTCTAGCTCATTACTTTTTCTACTCGCTCTAATATAATTTCATATAAGTTTTTTACAAATTCAAAAGTCAAGTTTCTAATGCTAAATAATTGACTCGATTGTTCTGCAGACTTGCTCAAGATGTTGGCCCAAGGTTCTTTCTCACATGAGTCACTCTTGTACAAATTGTTCATCTAATTATATTAATTTAGAAGACCCTGGTAGAAATAGTTTATTACATATTATCTTATATAGGGATAGAGGAATATAGCGGACTTAAGTGATAGTCAAATGTTTTAAGATGTGTAGTGTTTAACGCCCGCTTTTACTACTCGTACATACGGCACTTAATACTGATAATATGTGAGGTGATGATGGAGTACCAGTGAATAAGATGGAGGGGGAAACCAGAGATCACGGAGAAAAACGAACGCTTTGTTGTTCTCCACAAATCTCACTGGGAGGTCGCCTGGGAACCGCCTTGGTAAGATCGGAGTGGTCTAACCACTCAGCCACGGTGCAGCCTTGTTACGAGAACCTCACCTCAGCAAACAACATATTTAGAAAGTTTGATTTCCTCAAAAATATCTCTAGCAATTTTTATAAAAATACCATAAGTTTAATATATTCTCATTATAAATGGAAAAATAAATCATGATTTTCTTTGGGGAGGAGGGGAATGTTATCAGAAGTCCTCTTAATTTCGCACAACTTCTGTGTAATTGGTGAACCCTAAGAGTTGGATTGGATTACGGTACGTAAGTAACTTAATACGGAGTTGTAGTCTCGATCTATTGTACCCATGTATGTCCCCAAGTGGGGCATTTCCGGGAGGAAGGATGAGGTGATAGGAGACAGAATGCGGTCTACAGTGCAGTAAATAGAATCCCTACAATTGACCAGTTGGAAACTCCCCGGCAGGCCAATACAACCGGCATCTCACTCACCGTGGTCTTGGAAAGCTCACCAGGAGACCTTCCTACCAGACGAGCGAGTGTTTACTAGGACATATCATCCTACCATGCAGCACACACTCCCCTTGACACTTCTACTGTGAAAAGGACCACCAGATGAGAGATGATGTGAAATGATAACGGAGATGAAATGGAGGGACTGGAAATTCGGAGGATGTAATCAACCTACCCAGCATTCGCCTAGTGACCCGGGAAGCCATGGGTCAGGTAGGAATCGAAATCGGACCTCCCGAAAGATGAAACTGACTGAGCCATCCCGCTCGATAAGAACATCTGAATAGAATGAACAATAGGACAGTAGCAAAAATAATCCTATCATATAAACCAAGAGGAGGACGTGACTCTGGACGAAATGTGTGTAGTGTTTAACGCCCGCTTTTACTACATACGGCACCGCAGGCGATGACACTGATGATAAATGAGAAGAAGATGGAGCAACGGTGGAATGAGATGGCGGGGGAAACCGGAGATCCCGGAGAAAACCCGCCCCAGCGCCATGTTCTCCACCACAATCTCACTTTGCAGTAGCCTGGGATCGAACCCGGGCCGCCTTGGTGAGAGCCAAGCGGTCTAACCACTGAGCCACGGCGCGGCCGACTCTGGACGACCAAGCAGAGACGATGTAAGTGCCTTCCGACTATTACCGTACCAGGACTAGTGTTGGTATAGAGATGGTAACTGACGGCATTTGGCAGCTGAGACAGCGCGTTGTGTGTCCTATTATCTGTTTCAAATGGGACGGTGTTTGTACTTGAGCACTACTAGGTAACCAACCAATTGGAGTCCTGCGGTGTTGTCGTATTGCATTCCCGCTAAGTGCTGTGTGACGAGCGCCAACCTAATCAATCTGTATGAAATACTATTCGCGCTAAAACAAAAATTTATATTTTACCGAAACTGATCCATGTGGAAGGTAGAGAGTAATGTATCTTACATAACCATAAAACCCCATTTTTTTGTAATTTTTTTACGTCCTCCAACGTTAACTCATATCGGACGATGAATGGAATGGGTGAAATGAAGCTCAAATGAGCCCGAGGTTCATTGAGCTTAGAGTTACCCGACATTCGTCTTTTAGGATAAGGGAAAACCCCGGAAAAACCTTATCCAGGTAACTCACCCTGACCGAGATTCGAACTCGGGACGCCTTGAACGTGAGGCAGACACGCTACCACCACGCTACCGAGGTGGGCCCCATATTTTTAGCTCAAATAGTTTTTCTAATAAACGTAAATAAACCACTATTACCTGTATTATAACAATAAATCGCGACGTAAGCACTATATGGATATCATTATTGGTTGGCATGTATGTGTGTACGTATATTTGTAATTACTCAGAACGGAAACGTAAATGTTTGACATGACGTGATAAAAGAATTACTTTGAATAATCCAATTCGAGCGAGAGGAAACAATTAATTTCCTGCAGCCCTGGCAGAACGTGTCTGGTCACATTATATCTTTGTTGATGAATGGTTCGTAATCTCTATTTACTCTAGAGAGTTCAAAGTGGTTGGTGTGCATGTATGTACATATACCTTTAATTACTCAGAACTGAAATTTAAACTACTGACATAACGGGTAAAAAAATTACTGTGAATAAGTCAAGGTGTTAAATTCGAGAAAGAGCAAACACTTCATTTCCTGTTAGCCTGTGGAATGCTGTATGCTTATGTTTATGAATGAATGCTGGATAAGAAATGTTTATTTACTCTGGAAAGTTCAGATCAATATCATTCAGTTGTTCTTTACACAACAGTAGAGTAAGAGTTAAATAGTGCAATGGCTTCTTGTGGTGAATTTAGTGGTGAGCCAAAAAGGCAGGTATTGCGAAGTTAGGCTCGAAGTATTATTTTTAAGGTGTACAAGTTCTTTAAAAAAAATTCGGAAACAGAAACTGAAAATGAGTTATTGCAAAGAGTTCTTCCGTTTAAAAACTTAGGAAAAGTGTATCAGTTGGTTCAATTTGTAATTGAAGAGGGACACGAGGTAATATGCCTCCCTTACCACTGACAATATAATCCAATTGAGTTGGTGTGGGCTCAAATAAAAACGGGGATTGCAAACAGAAATAATACTTTTAAACTGACGAACGTTAAACGACTTCTTAACGAAGAAATTGACAAGGTAACACAACAGGACTGGGGAAAACTGCGTGAGACATGCAGAAAACTTTCAAGAAGACGATTTTAAGAAAGAAATAGCACGTGACGAGATTTTGGAACCTATAATCATAAATTTGCAAGACGCAGACGATGAAGACAGTGACAACGATGAATTGTCTCTTAACGGAAGTGACATTGACAGCGATATGGATGAGCCACTGTAAGTTCCATTGGATTACAAAAACAGGTAATTCATAAACTATAATTATAGTTATAGTATTTTAAAATATACTTAATTTTTGAAAATGCTTTTTCCAATTTTGATTTTGGCAACTGCATCATTGTAAAAGTTTGTAAAATATAATTTGCTTACCCTTACGTCTGCGCCAAGCAGACCTACATGTTGTATGAGTGTGCGAGAGAGAGAGGGGGGGATATAAAAGGAGTAGGGTAACAAGCTGGCAACGCTGAGTGTGATAGGCATTTGATTAGCAGGACTCCAGAACTCTTTCCATTTGAAACACATAATAGACGGGCTTAACCACGTAGATATGGATATGTGGGGTTTGTAGGGTGGCGGGTTTGATTTAGGTGGGGGAAAGAAAGGAGGTAGCCGTAGCTACTCAACGGTTGCCGACTCGGGTGCAGCGCCTGCGTCCACCACTGGTGATAAAATAGCCAGGAAGGTAGAGTCAATATGAAAAATTTAAAGCCTTGAACCACGGATCTCCTGGTTTCCGTTCAGTCGTTCTAACCCATTGAGCTACCATGGCCAACATGTAGCTCAATGGGTTAGAGCGACTGGACGGAATCCACGAGATCCGTGGTACAAATTTCGGCCATGGCATTGAATTTTTCATGTTGACTGTATCTATCAAAAACCTTAGCCTATATAGGGCTAGTATGAAGAAATGATTAATTTTCATCAGTTAACTAAATAGTCAGGAAGAGTTTAATTTAGAAAATTTCCGGTCTAATTCTCGGGTTGGTATAATTTTGAAGTTGGAATATCAACTGTAGTGTTACCGATCATGCCCACAATTCATGCTGGGAAGCCGGTGGTGCTTTAAGCGGCGTTCATTAGGCTTTTTTTTCGTAATTGACGTCCTCCAATGTTAAGTCATATTGGACGGTGAATGAATTGGGTGAAATGATTCTGAAATGAGTCCAGGGTCAATGGCGCTTAGAGTTACCCGACATTCGTATTCATTAGGTTGGTAGTTTCCAAGAGACCTAACCAGGGCGCTCTGATGGTGAGACAAACTCGCGAAGCATTTTGCGGCCCGGCGTCTAATGACATCATCCACATAGTTATGTACAGAGGTTCACTCCCATTAGTCCTGGACCCGTAGAATCAAGGATCCGGACCTCCTTCGACCAGGGAGTTGCCGAGCTGTCCCAAAAGGGCGACCGGCGCCTGCTTGGGGCTTTCCATAGGGCAAGACCTAGAGACTAACAAGGCCCCCCCCCATCTGGTCCTGTGGACTCAAGACGGGATGGAAGTGGATACGCCACTTACGCGCGCCAACACCAAAATGGTAAGGCTACCGATATGACCCTGGTGGGGCTACATGGTGATCTAGCACACCTTCTACTAGCTATGCTGGCTAGTACGCGGGAATATTAATGGCTTCCCTCAACCCCGTCCGGAGACGTACCCGATCACCCACGGGTATCGGGAACCACTGCCCCCTCAAGCCCAATCCAATCCGAACAACTCCCATTCAGGGAGGGGCTCGAATGTTCGGCACGAGGTTCCTCTAGTAACGTCAGAGATACCACGAGTGCTAAGTGTCCGCAGCGCCTGCACCTCGGCAGCTGAAGGGGACGGATCCCCTCCCCTATGGGACATCCACATAGTGGAGAGATGAGGCTTCATGAAGGTACCTCACGGAAAATCACCGGTATACAGAATAGATAGCCCTAAGACATCTATTGTGTACACGCTGAAGCTGCGGCCATGCCCCATGATGGGGAGTACCATCATGGAGTACCATCAGGAACCTGGAAAAGTAACTTTAGAGGAGTCGGCATTCCGTACCGCATCATGGGTACAACGAAGTCGAACCCCGCATGCCCGATGTACTAACTCCTGGATGTTACCTCCGAAAGTTAGGCCCTTGTCCAGCTTTACTACCAAGTTGTGAGTGAGAGATGGCAATAAAAGATGGGATTGTGTTTCTAACGATGAGGTTGTACTTGGTGTTTTTTTTTTCAGATATAGAATAAAGCCGGAACAGGACGCTTGATCTAAGCTATGAAATGATGAAGAAGCTGTTTACTTTGATGAACGAAAAGAAAATTAAATTTCCAGCCAACAAAATTTCAATTTGTTATAACACGTAAAAATAATCACATACTGTTCTTCCACATTATATTACTCGTAGCGCCATCTCTGGATAGAAGAACGTAGCGGGTAAAAATACAACCTTCTCTTTTTGGGGGGTTCAAGCACGTCCAGGGTTATTCTGATGAATGTAAGGACTCACATGATGTATCTACATGAAGGTGAGTCATAGTCTTGGAATAAGTTGATTATTACAAGTAAACATTGAGATATTGCTCGTAGGCCAGCAATTAAAGCAGGTGATACCGTCACATGAAGTTTGTTGGTCGTGTAAACAAAACAACTCGTGATTTCATCTTACTTATCTTATTGTCTGAGAGATTAACCCCATTTCATGTCTTCCACTCACATGACTTTCGTGTTGCTTCATGCTGATGAATGACTTCAGAAAAGTACAGACGAATGACAACAAATATCTGGCAATCGTTAACTCCCAATAAATGAACTTTAGATATTCATTTTTATGTAGTAAGATTTTGTCTATCATTTCACAAATGTCATTCAGAATGAAGAACACGTTCTCAGGACATTTCTAGAAAAGTGAAGGTATATTAATGATTTGGCACTTTATTCACAAAATTCTTTAAAATGCTCCTTATTTGCAGATGATACGAGCCTCTTGATATCAGCTCAAAATGATGACGAACTCAAAGAAAATGTAATAAATAATTTGAAAGAAGTATCAACTTGGTTTCAAAATAACAAATAAGGATAAGAGTCAGGCATTGGGTTTTCATAATAAAATCAATAAGGCAGTTAATTTACCTGAAATTATAATGGATGAAAATGAAATTAAATATACAGAAAGACAAAATTTTTAGGAGTTTGGATGGACGACAGTCTAAATTGGAATATACATATTGAAAGTCTAATGAAGAAATTAAGTAGCATTTGTTTCCAAATATCAATTTTGAAGCACAGTATAAATTTGAATACATTAAGAATAGCCTATTTTGCAAATTTTCAATCATTAATTTCTTATGGTATAACAGCATGGGGAAATAGTAGTAGCATTATCAAAGTATTTAGAATCCAAAAAAGGGTAATTAGAATTATGATGAATTTAAAGAGAACAGATAGTTGTAAGCGATGGTTAAAAAATTAGGCATATTGTCATTACCAAGCATTTACCTTTTAGAAATAATAGTACAGGTTAAAACGAACTTAGATAAATTTCAAAAAAGCAATGATATTCATGACCACAACACGAGAAATAGTTTAAACTTACATGTCACCTATCATAAAAAGAAAATGTATGAGTACAGTTTTAAATTCAACGGAATTCATATCTACAATAAACTGCCAACTGAAATAAAAAAACATTGAGTCCTTCACAAAGTTTAAAAACACATCAACGAAGTATTTGTTACAAAAGTGTTACTACTCAGTAGAAGAGTATTTAAATGACAAAGGAGAGGAATAAAAGGAATGTAAATTTTAATTATTAATTTGGTTATTATGCTTAACAACTTATTGTAATTCTTGTTTTTTGTTACTTCTTTTTGTGTAGTTAGTAATTTGACAATTCCACATCATGAGTTGTATGGTTTACGGATGCAATAAATGAATATATTTAATTTGTCATGAAAATACATAGCTTGAACATGTGGTATTTGAACCAAAATCTTTACATTCATTTTTGACAAAATTAAAATTTTCGAGAAAAAGAATGTTCCATGTAAAGGAAAGAAGGGGGGCTTTACTTGTCACAGCACCAAGTTTGGTATCCAATACAGATACGCAACTCATATTTAAAAACTAGGATCGATATTAATTTTTCTAGGCTCGATACTGCCATTTCTACTTCTATTATGCGTTTCAAATGGGAAGAGTTCTGGAGTCCAGCTAATCAGATGCCGTATCACACTCAGCGTTGCCAGCTTGTTACGCCACTTCTTTTATATTTCCCTCTCTCTCGCACACTCATACACCATGCAGGTCTGCTTGGCGAAGACGTAAGGGTATGCAAATTATATTTTACAAACTTTTACAATGATGCAGTTGCCAAAATCAAAATTGGAAAAACATTTTCGCAAATTATGTATATTTTAAAATACTATAACTATAATTATAGTTTATGAATTACCTGTTTTTCTAATCCAATGGAACTACCAGTGGCTCATCCATATCACTGTCAATGTCACTTCTGTTAAGATACAATTCGTCAGTGTCACGGTCTTCATCGTCGGAGTCTTGCAAATTTATGATTATAGGTTCCAAATTCTCGTCACGTGTTATTTGCTCCTTAAAATCGTCTTCTTGAAGGTTTTCTGCACGCCTCAAATAGTTTTCCCAGTCCTGTTGTGTTACCTTGTCAATTTCTTCGTGAACAAGTCGTTCAACGTCCGTCAGTTTAAAAGTATTATTTCCGTTTGCAATCTCCCTTTTTATTTGAGCCCACACCAACTCAATTGGATTATATTGGCAGTGGTAAGGTGGGAGGCGTATTACTTCGTGTCCCGTTTCAATTGCAAATTGATCCAGCTGATACACTTTTTTGTGTTTTTAAACGGAAGTACTCTTATTTAGTTTCTGTTTCCGAAAAATGTTTGAAGAACGTGTACACCTTAAAAATAATACTTCGAGCCTAACTTCGCAATACCTGCCTTTTTGACTCGCCACTAAATTCACCGCAAGAAGCCATTGCACTATTTAACTCTTACTCTGCTGTTGTGTAAAGAACAACTAAATGATATTGATCTGAACTCTCCTGAGTAAATAAACATTTCTTATCCAGCATTCATTCATAAACATAAGCATACAGCATTCCACAGGCTAACAGGAAATGAAATGTTTGCTCTTTCTCGAATTTAACACCTTGACTTATTCACAGTAATTCTTTTATCACGTCATGTCAGTAGTTTAAATTTCAGTTCTGAGTAATTAAAAGTATATGTTCATACATACAGACCAACCACTTTGAACTCTCTAGAGTAAATAGAGATTACGAACCATTCTTAAACAAAGATATAATGTGACCAGACACGTTCTGCCAGGACAGCAGGAAATTTATTGTTTACTCTAGCACGAATTGGATTATTCAAAGTGATTCTTTTATCGCCTCATGTCAAACATTTACGTTTCATTTCTGAGTAATTACAAATATACGTACACGCATACATGCCAAATTCATACAGTGCTTACATCGCGATTTATTGTTGTAATACGAGTAAGAGTGGTTTATTTATTTGTATTAGAAAAACTATTTGAGCTAAAAATATGGGGGTTTTATGGTTATGTTAGATACATTACTCTCTACCTTCCAAATGGATCACTTTCGGCAAAATCTAAATTTTTGTGTTAGCGGGAATAGTATTTAATACAGATTGATTAGGTTGGCGCTCGTCACGCGAGAATGCAATACGACAACACCGCAGGACTCCGATTGGTTGCTCACCCAGTAGGACAAGCACCTTCCCATTTGAAACATAGTAGTTTCAATACAAAATAGAATTTTGGTAGAACTGTGTAATGCCAATAAAATTAATTAGGTGCACATATATAATGAGACAAAACTTAAAACGGTGCTAGGGGTCCCGGCTTCGATTCCCGGCGGTGGGGGTGGGGATTTTTCTCCGTCCAAGGTAATTCCCCATCTTCCACAGAGTCTGGAAGTATGAATGAAAGTGTGAATGTGTGCGTGATGTAATGATTAAAAAACCAAAAGATAACGAGTTAACACCGTCGATATGTTCCAAAGGAGAACGACCGCCGATATGACCATAGTAGTTAACGGCGGAGCAAAAAAAAAAAAAAAAAAAAAAAAAAAAAAAAAAAAAAAAAAAAAACTTAAAACCACCTGTGTTCTTATTTTTGAACTCTACAGACATTTAAAAGCAAAACAGTCCACTTTTATAAGTTTTTATTCAAAATACTAGCATTGTTACTCTTTCGGGGTCAAGTCTACTTCTACAGTGCGATCCATATAAACCTGAACCATTTCAATAGTTCATAACTTTTGAGCCAATAATAGGACACACGTACAACTTTGGGAGAATATAATACACAATTGGGAGATTACATTACACTATTTACATGTCAGAGAAAATGTTATAAGTGTCCTCCACCAGCATCTATACATGTTTGTACTCGTCTCACCATATTCTCTGGTTTTACGGAGAGTATCCTCGCCCATGTTACTTATTTCGGTTCGAATGACTTCCTTGAGAATATCAATTGTCCGTGGCCTATTCTTGTACACTCTATTTTTAGATACAGTCGCAAGAAAAAATCCGGTGAGGTTAGGTCAGGGGATCTGGGGGGCGACAGACCTTTTGAGATTATTCGATTATCAAAGAAACTGGTTACAAGTTCCATGGTGTCGGTAGATGTATGGCACCTTACTCCATTTTGCTGGAAATAATCTTCTCTCAATTCGATATCATCCAGCTGCTCCACAAATGTCTTCAAGATACCCATATAAATTTCAGTGTCTCTTCGTATCAAGGCAAGTGGACATTTAAGACTGTCAACTGTCAACAATTGTCAGTGTTGTCAATTCACCCAAAGCCACTGAGATCGTTAAAACAAATTTCTACATTCTACGAGCTTACGAAGGGAAATTATGGCCTATTGAAATAGGTTAGGTTAATCTGGATCGCACTGTCACATATGAGTCCTGCTGTGCTAAATAGACTTTCAGAGAAAACTGTTGCAGATGGAATACACAAATATTTAGAGACTAACATTTTTTTTTTTTATTGAAATTTTGAATTTGTTTTCTAACAATCCAGTGCACTAGAAAGAACAGGTCACAAATCGTCGTTGAGATATGTAGTGATTTCTTCTTGGGAACTGTTAACTGACAGTGAATCTGACACACATTATTTTCTTGTATAATGTTACTGGCAATTTCTAGGACACTAATATTTTGTGACTTTAAAATAAAATTGCAAATTCACCACCTAAGTATCGAAAAAGCACTGAGCGGATTTTCTGAAGTATCGTTCAATGTCGATTCCATGCAAGTTTCGTGAGTATCGAAGACCAATACGTAATAAAGTGTTGTTTCTCTGTGGCGTCTAGTGAGAGTCAAAACATGCACAAGGAAACATTTGACTATGCATCTCTCGATAGGCATTTTGATGCGCTTCGGTAACAAGTGAATATCGACTGAAGGTCACACGTCTTGGATACTAGTTCCTGGTGCAGGCGAGGAATGTAAACAACAAAGAGAAATCAAAGAATATGTATGACAAGTCTCACGGATTGGCGAGCAACAAAACAACGCAACGTTACTATCAAAAATTGCTTACAACTTTCTTTGAAGAAACGCCAAAAACAATAGATTTCCCAAACTTGTGGTTAAATTATTTAGTACTGAAAACAATTCGTACTAACAGGATTCATATCAAATACTCTTTCGTATAGATAATCATCACATAGAAACCAGCTCTTAGAAATTGAGTATTGCTGTATTTTCCTGTTCACGTTGTACCTATAGACACTTCTACAAATATTTACAAATATTTGCATGAAATAGCAATTGTTTGTGACAGTAAACTGTGAATATTAGGTATTCACTTTTTGGGTGGAATGTACAGAGAAAGTTTAAAGGAAGCACTTTGAAACAAAAAGGTAACGAGCGACGACGATGACGTGTTTCCATCAGCACTAATGTAAGTGCCGTAATGACTCTGCCACAGGGTCACTCACAAACATGACAACACAATTACCTCCATCGTAATAAATGAATGCCGAGTTCTCATTTAAACAACGTGCAAGTTTTGGAAGTAGCAATGAAGTATGAAAGGGTAGTCACACTAAAAAAAATCAATGCCATAGCCAGGATCTGAACCACGGTTCTTCCGATTACTCTTAATTAACCATTGAACTACCTTGGTCAACATGACATTAAATTCTGTAACTTACTCGCGTAAACCAATAGGAATTCCATAAACACATGAGACAACTATCTTAATGCCGACTTACTATACTTTAAGTACTTTTAGGTCTGGGCTTTATAGTTCGACCACTATTAGGTCAATTAATTTCGAATAAAAAGGAATATATCGCAAATACTTAGTTAAAAAAAACTTTATTTGACAAAAATGATCTGCTGTTTTGGTTAAATATTGTGTATTTCAATTATGTAAAAAAATCATCCGGGAAGGACCAGGTCTGCAGAAGATATGCCCATAAAATTGAGCCATTGTTGATAAAATTAAAATTATTCGAAAAATTTTCTACGTAAGAACTCCCTAAACTACGATATGGGTTCAAGATATAACACCTCCTATATTTTTTAGGACAGGTACAAGATATGAACTTCCGTTTTTTTTAAATACACGTGGACTCTTTGTGAATGCGTGACAGAGATGGCAGCACTGTACAATGCATAGAACTATAATGTCAGATATTAGAGTAATGACCCTTTTTGATACTTAAAATGGCGACTTTTAATGGCAAGAACAGCGTGTAATCATTCGTTTTCTCTATTTTCGTGGTGTGACACCTATTGAAATTCATCGCCAGTTGAGTAAGGTATGTGGTGATGGTACCATGGATGTGTCTAATGTACGTTCCTGGGTGTGACAGTTCAATGAAGGCAGAACATCGTGTGACAACTAACCAAGACAGTTGAGTAAGGCATGTAGTGATGGTACCATATATGTATCTAATGTACGTTCCTTGGTGTGACAGTTCAATGAAGACAGAACATCGTGTGACAACAAACCAAGACAGTTGAGTGAGGTATGTGATGATGGTACCATATATGTATCTAATGTACGTTCCTTGGTGTGACAGTTCAATGAAGGCAGAACATCGTGTGACAACTAACCAAGACAGTTGAGTGAGGTATGTGGTGATGGTACCATATATGTATCTAATGTACGTTCCTTGGTGTGACAGTTCAATGAAGACAGAACATCGTGTGACAACAAACCAAGACAGTTGAGTGAGGCATGTGGTGATGGTACCATGGATGTGTCTAATGTACGTTCCTTGGTGCGACAGTTCAATGAAGACAGAACATCGTGTGACAACAAACCAAGACAGTTGAGTGAGGCATGTGGTGATGGTACCATGGATGTGTCTAATGTACGTTCCTTGGTGCGACAGTTCAATGAAGACAGAACATCGTGTGACAACAAACCAAGACAGTTGAGTAAGGCATGTAGTGATGGTACCATGGATGTGTCTAATGTACGTTCCTTGGTGCGACAGTTCAATGAAGACAGAACATCGTGTGACAACAAACCAAGACAGTTGAGTGAGGCATGTGGTGATGGTACCATGGATGTGTCTAATGTACGTTCCTTGGTGCGACAGTTCAATGAAGACAGAACATCGTGTGACAACAAACCAAGACAGTTGAGTGAGGCATGTGGTGATGGTACCATGGATGTGTCTAATATACGTTCCTGGGTGTGATAGTTCAATGAAGGCAGAACATCGTGTACAACAAACCAAGACAGTCACGGCCTCGCACCAGCCGGTCTGATGACGTGATCCAGCGAGTGGAGAAAGTTGTTTTTGAGGATCGCCGATTGAGCATTTTCAAATCTTAATGCAGGATTGTGTGCACAGATCCCACGGAAATGCCAATTTTGGAGGCGATGTCTGTAACTGTCTTGTTTGTTGTCACACGATGTTCTGTCTTCATTGTCCTGTCACACTCAGGAACGTACATTAGACACATCCATGATGCCATCACCACATACCTCACTCAACTGTCTTGGTTTGTGGTCACACAATGTTCTGTCTTCATTGAACTGTCACACCCAGGAACGTACATTAGACACATCTATGGTACCATCACCACACGCCTCACTCAACTGTCTTAGTTTGTTGTGACACGATGTTCTGTCTTCATTGACCTGTCACACTCAGGAACGTACATTAGACACATCCATGATGCCATAACCACATGCCTCACTCAACTGTCTTGGTTTGTGGTCACACAATGTTCTGTCTTCATTGAACTGTCACATCCAGGAACGTACATTAGACACATCTATGGTACCATCACCACATGCCACACTCAGCTGGCGATGAATTTAAATAGATGTCACATCACGAAAATGGAGAAAACGAATGCTTTCACGCTGTTCTTGCCATGAAAACGTCGCCATTTTAAGTATCTAAAACAATCCTAGCTCTTGTTGCTGCCACTAGAATTCTATGTACTGTACAGTGTTGCCATCTCTGTCAGGCATTCACAAAGAGCTTACGTGTAATTCTTTTTTAACAGAAGTTCCTATCTGCTCCCAGTCCTGAAAAAAATAGATGTTATAACTTGAACGTACCTCGTATATTTCATTATGATAATTTGAAAATGTTGATTTTCTCATAAATGTTGCCAACGTTTCTGATTAAAATGTCACATGTTTAAGATATTTTCATGACAAAACGTATATCTTGAATATTCTGAGAATGTCCTCAGAAGTTCTATTTCTTCTGAATGACTTTTGCATAACTCGTAAACGTTCAGAAATACATAATATATAACTAAGTAGGAGTTAAACCTGACAAGTTTTGTCATATAGTTCATTCTTTGTAGAAATAACTATTTTGAGATATTCCTTGTTATTTGTTTGAATTTTCGAAAAGTTATATTTTTCTGAAACAGTAAGTCGTTATTTAACAGCGACCAGATGTTAAAAGTGCTTCATTTGTAGTGAGACATGACTATCGTGTTTTGTTTTGCCTTTATTGCGCAGTCAAGTCAAGGTGAACAGTGTGGGGATGCCCCACCACGCCTGCCGATAAATTACTAACCTCCGCGGTACATAAACAAAGCAAAGAAGAATAAAAGTTAGGAAATTTCACTCCATATCATGTAATTATTTATGTTAACGAAACATCTCGAACATTGCCAAACATTTTGGACTGTAAATATAACAACTAAAACGCTTCATACAAGAATCTATGTTCATATCGGAAGTGCTACGAGCTAACATGGCTTTAATTTGTAATATTTTAATGTGAATATCATATCAACATATATAAAGCAAGATATAAACGCCTAGTCACGTCGACTGGCACTTTCAGGAGACAAATATGTGGTAATTACAACACTAAAAGCATCACAACAGTTTAACAATAACAGTATAATGGCTATTTATGCTTCATTTCGTCTACAAAATGACAGAATAATTACTTCTACTTATAGCAATCAGACAATGATCGGGGTAGGCTGCCATATTTACATTAGCATGACTGTCATTTGTCTTGTACAAACTGTTCTTACAAACGCTAGCTGCAATGGGAATACAGAAGGCTTTAAGTGATAGTCAAATGTTTTAATGCTTGTCGCTTTGAAATGCCGTTCTCTTTGCACGCTCAAAAATGAATAATCACTTCCCGCTTGAGAAAAACATTCCAACAAAGAACTTGTTGCAAACCGTTTACTACACAAAAGAAGTATTTGACATAAATTATGTGTTATGTGTTTATGTTCTGAGTAGTAAAGGTACAGGTACTCATAAAAATATTCGGTCAAAATCTACAACTCAAACTCAGACGATAAAGTAAAAATAAATAGGATAAATACATGCCATTTGCTACAATGACAAAAACAATCGCTCTTCTAAGAGTAACAGGTATTGACAAAAATATTTCAGTTCAGTTGCTGGTATTTCAGTCACTTAAATATTGGTCAAATACAAGATATATGTATGCATTCCCTCACACTGGTAAAATTGTTGATAGTCATTTACGTCTGATTACTTCTAGCAGACGTAATTTCATAGCAGAAACTTATTTTTGAAATGGCGGGCTCAATTTTAACCCATTCCTTGCGAAATGTTTTCTTTAATTGATCTTAAAGAAGATGGGTGAATTTCTGATTGTTTCATTTAGCTCAGGGTGTAAATTCTTTATAGGGTTAAGATCTGGACCCTTTGGGGGTGGATGGTGCGATCCATATAAACCTGAACCATTTCAATAGGCCATAACCGAGTGGGATGGCTCAGGCGCTTTCGTCTGTGGCCCGTATTCGAGAGGCCCGGGTTCAATTCCCGTGGCCGACCTACCTGACCCATGGGTTTTTTCGGGAGTTTTCCCGGGTCGCTAGGCGAATGCTGGGTAGGTTAATTATATCCCCCGAATTTCCTGTCCCTCCATTTCATCTCCATTATCATCTGATGGTCTCTTTCAGGGTAGAAGTGTCGGCGGGCGTCTCGGCGGTGTTTGGCGGGATGACATGTTCTGAGGAAAACTACAAAACTACTTCCTCCTCCGGTAGGTCGGTTGCTGACCTCAGTTCCTCTGCTGGGGCCATTTCGGGACCGCCAGCCAGGGACCTTTGGGGCTCGGTTCGCCTGCCTGGTACCATTAGGACTCGGCTGCTGGGCTCGTTGCCGTCCCGCTGTAGGGGAGCGTGTTCGTTGTCCTGCCATGTCGGGGGAAGTCTCTATCCAAGTAAACTGTAGGGACCCTGCCCTCTGTATTGTTGTGGCTCCTTGGGTCGGCCACCCTCTGTCTCCTTCACCTTAACCTTCCTCCCGGGGATGCCCCCACTTTGGCCTACGTACCGAATCCTCTCCGTAATGAAATCCCAATCCCCATAGGGCATAACCTTTGAACCCATAATAGAACACAGTGCAACTTTGGGAGAATATAATAC
Organism: Mantis religiosa; assembly: GCA_030765055.1. Lineage (NCBI taxonomy): Eukaryota > Metazoa > Arthropoda > Insecta > Mantodea > Mantidae > Mantis > Mantis religiosa. The sequence goes on from CM060959.1 coordinate 124,708,717, forward strand.
ACAATTGGGAGATTACATTACGCTATTTACGTCTCAGAGAAAATGTTGGAAGTGTCCTCCACCAGCATCTATACATGTTTGTACTCGTCTCACCATATTCTATGAAGTTTCACGGAGAGTATCCTCGTTCGAATGGATCCCTTTAGAACATCAGTTGCCCGTGGCCTATTCTTGGACACTCTATTTTTCAGATAACCCCACAAGAAAAAATCCGGTGAGGTTAGGTCAGGGGATCTGGGGGGGCCACAGACATTTTTAGATTATTTGATTATCAAAGAAACTGTTTACATGTTCCATGATGTCGCTAGATGTATTACACGTTGCTCCATCTTGCTGGAAATAGCCATATAAACTTCAGTGACTACAGTCGTATCAAAGAAAATGGGACCAACGATTCATAGATGCTGGTGGAGGACACTTCAAACATTTTCTCTGAGATGTAAATAGTGTAATGTAATCTCCCAATTGTGTATTATATTCTCCCAAAGTTGCACGTGTGTTCTATTATTGTTTCAAAAGTTGTGGCCTATTGAAATGGTCCTGGTTTATATGGATCGCACTGTATTTACTTAGGGCAGATATAACAGTCATTCTCTGACAACATTTGGCTGGTGCTTTGGTTCATTATCCTCATAAAACCTAAAGTTATTTCTTAGCCCTAATTTCTCCGCACACTGGTGAAGATTTTCTCTAAGAATGTTACTAATGTTTACCCATGGTGTTTTCAATAAATACCAAATTTCCCACTGCGTCTGCTGATGTGCACTCCAATTACAACAATATTGCCAACTTATGCTTCACTGTAGTATGTAAATTCCTTATACCCAAAATAAGACCTGAAGCTTTCCTGGCGACGAATATGTTTGAGATATTCTCGTGAAACAAGTCGGGTGAAAAGACGATTAGAGCGTACATCTCTCCCATCATCAGGATATTTTAATAAATGTTATAACCACAAATGTATCACTGAATATAACAGATCTATACAGCTTGATCATCAAGTTAAGTAGTGACGTTTCTTTGACTCAATTAATTTTCTATACTCACGCCATCTCCTGACCTGGTGAATGTTCTCGGAAGGTCTGCTGCCTTCTAGAAACAATGACTGGAGTGATAAATACCCGCAAGGTGTTAAAGAGTGGCAGTTGTTTGATGGTTATTGCGATAGCTGACGTTTGAACTGCACTGCAGTGATTTATTTCATTTGTTTTCGTGCGGAAGAGCACCAAGTCGACCTTGAAGACAGCTGATTGTAAATTTCACATATTTTTACTGCAATAAAGAGTGTTCAATATTTATACAAACCAGACTTTTGATTCTACGTAACCCTCGCAGTCACATTACTTACTTTAAAAGCGCCAAATAAAACAAAAGAATAAACTTTTCTTCACACGCTACAGAGACTTCACGTGAGAAAATCTGTCAGTGCTTCCTAACTATCGAAGAGTTACGATTGCTTCCGGAAACCTACGAAGCATGGTATTCAAGGTTACGAATGCGTAAATGCAGTATTGAATGAGCTCGCGGATCTGGTCGCTCGAATCTAAGCAACTGTCAAATAGTCAGCAGCACTGCAGATATTTGTGAATAAATTTTGAATGTGTTTCCAGAGCAAATAAAATATTATTTCGCATGTCTTCTTCTTCTTCTTTTACTCCTGAAATTCATGGGGAAGTGGCGCTTCCAGCTCTTCATTGCACGCTTCGTCACAGGCTTTGATATTCCTGAGTGGCCAGGACTTAAAAAACAAATAGCTACCACTTTTCTAAGTCCTCCAATGAAATGAGCCCAGGATCTTGTCGTAGGATTCCTCCGTTGCTGTGGGTTTCGATGCCCCAAAGTTGCGGCAACATTGTGACGAATTAACCCTGGATTGTGAAAACTAAGGAGCACATGGCCAGATCGTACACTGGGAATTACTCAGGGTAGGACATATCTGCTTGGCGAGGGGTTGGAATTTTCTATTGGATTTCATTTCTACCAAAAGTATGATAAGTCTACTTAAGATATAATTCACTTAATAAGAATATTTACTACAAATAAGCAGATTATAAAGGCAGCCATAGCGGCCCTACAGAGGTTGCGTACCAGTCTATCTATTCCAAGTCCAAGTCGAATACTGACAGGCTGTTAACAGCCAGAAGATTTTTGCTGCGTACCCACCCAGGTTTTGGGTCTGGCCGCAGGTTGTTAGATGGTTACAGGATGATGTGGGATTGTTTGTTGAGGAAATTTATTGAGGTAGCCTTTTGCTCTTCTTTAATTTTGTACAGGATGCCAAACCGCTTTTTTGTTTACACCCTGGTGTTTTATATTGGTAAAGTGGGGTAAATTTTTGTAGCCAAACAGCTCATTTGGAGATTTTGAAATTTAGCTTATGCTGCTGTATGGATTAACTCCTTTGTTACCTCGTGTGCCCGCAAGCCATACGGGGTACCCGGTAAAGCCTGAAGTGGCGTCCAGTAGCGTCGTAATCTCATAGAGACCGAACCAGGGCGCTTCTGTGAGCGGAATTTTAGTGTAAGGCCAACGGCTAGTTTAAAAGAGAGCGTGCAACCAGCTTATACAGACTTTTAAGCTTTTAACCAACAAGTCAAGGAGTGGGGGAATGACGTCATACGTACTACTGAAGTCACATCAACTATTATTAGTATTAATTAATACAGTCACTTGTGACATGACAATATATAGCAAGATTCGTGCTGGTATCTCGTTTCTTGTCGTTGGTCCTACTTCGTCGATCTTACCTTCGTCCAAAATATTAGGACCTGATGAAGAAGAGGTTCCCCGAAGTTATCAGGAAAATCCTTAATTATGCCTCGGCTAGCTTTTAATATTCTTCTGTTATATTCTTACTTACGAGCAATGAAAACTCTAAGTTACAAGGATGGTAACGACTGAAGAAATCATTAAGATTTTTAATTTGAATTTCTATAAGAAATCAATATTTTCTTTATTTCTTTTAACACCAAATCCATTACAATTCTTATTACAAAACATCGGAATCAATCTAATACTTCAAATTGAACTAACACTTAAATATTTTCGAGCAATTTAAAAAGCGCCCGATCTCTTCGGCGTCCCAGAAAGAAAGACGAATTTTCTTTCGGTTTCTGCACCAAGATTATTTAATCCTTCGTTATTATTGCTACCCATATATTACTTTTATATGATTGGCCGATATAATAATACGTCACTACATTACGTAATACAATTATTACTACGACCAATCACAAAGTTATATATATTTTTACACAATTTTGTTTGTTTTTCTTTTATAAATTTATAAATTTTTCAAACCCTTTTTAAATATAAATCAAGAGAACTGTTACAATTTATACAGCAACCCGACACCCAGAAACAACTCTACTAATATTTGATCTTGGGACCTCTTGAATGTGAGGCGAGCTTACTACGTATTTCTGAAAGTTATAGTAAAACTGCAACAAATAAGAAGAAATACCTCGGAAATAGCTGTCTGCATAAATACCATTTTTCACAAAGTACACTTTCACTTGACCATTCTAACACTACTGGTGCTTTTTGTGTTGTTTCATACACATTATCTGGGAGGCTGCTTCTCCGTTTGATAGATTTTCTGTAGGGAGAAAATAATTAAATAAACTCAACAATTTCGTTTTTTAATTTTGAAGTAAATGTATGTTATTGCCTACCTATGCAGAAACAAGACTAGTTCTGGTTACTCCCGCGAAAGAAATTTAAAGTAGAAACAACAGAATGCAAGCATCTTTAATAAGTGAGTATATTAGGGAAAAGTCTGATCTGAGGAATTTTGAAAAATTAAGTTAATATCCTAAAAAAATAAAGTTTCCTTCTCGTGTGACGCCCCTTCCACTTAAGCAGGGGTGTAAGGAGAAGTTAGGTGTACTGTACCTCCAATTTCATGTAGAGCTGACGTACACCAAATTTGAAAGGAAATAAATGTCCTTGAAAACAGGTGCTGGTTTACAAAGAGCGTGTAATTTTAGAAAATAGCAATCATCTTGTGGGCATCGGATAGGGTTTTTCCAAAGTTGGGAATTCTCAAGTGGGACGGGAGAGGTCAGTCAAGAGGATGACTTGCTTAAGACAACTGACGTCAAACTTCTAGTCAAACATTTAGGAATTGAGGCTTTAACACCTGGTCACTATGGGATCTCTTAGTCCAGGACGCACAACATCAATAATAGTAATAATTTCGTATTTTATAACATGATAAGTATGACTTAATCCAGGCAATTTGCATCCAAGACGTGAGGAACCTTTATTCTCGATGGATCGCACATCTGAACACCGATCAAAAACAACTGCGCATCGACAAAAATTCCAGATAGCACTTCAGTTGGCTTAGCACGTAACTTATGTCTACAAAACTCCGACAAATTCGTAGAAGTTCGAGAAAAAACGTGTGAAAGTAAACATAATTTGACTGCATGACGACGCACATAGCAAAACTAACAACTGTCCTGACCTAGCACCTTCTTTGTTTAAGAAACGGAACTGAACTTTCAACAATCAGGCTCAATACTGGAAAGTCTGTTGTCGACTCGGTAGCTTTGGAACAACTTCGATGTGTGTAAAGGTAGTGAAGAAGAAAATGTGTTATAATTAAATAAATTGAACAAATTATCCTTACCTAGGCCTATTAAACGGTATATTTTTAATTTTTTTTTCACTTTAAAACTGTATACAATAATGAAATAGAAACATTTGAAAAGGTGCAAAATGAAATTTTGGTTATATAATTTTAATAGAGTACGTAGACAAGATGTTAAAATAGTGTAATACATCTGTGGATGACAAAGGCAGCAACAACAACAACAACAACAACAATAATAATAATAATAATAATAATAATAATAATAATAATAATAATAATAATAATAATAATAATAATAATAATAATAATAATAATAATAATAATAATAATAATAATAATAATAATAATAAGAAGAAGAAGAAGAAGAAGAAGAAGAAGAAGAAGAAGAAGAAGAAGAAGAAGAAGAAGAAGAAGAAGAAGAAGAAGAAGAAGAAGAAGAAGAAGAAGAAGAAGAAGAAGAAGAAGAAGAAGAAGAAGAAGAAGAAGAAGAAGAAGAAGAAGAAGAAGAAGAAGAAGAAGAAGAAGAAGAAGAAGAAGAAGAAGAAGAAGAAGAAGAAGAAGAAGAAGAAGAAGAAGAAGAAGAAGAAGAAGAAGAAGAAGAAGAAGAAGAAGAAGAAGAAGAAGAAGGAAGAAAGAAAGAGAGAGAGAGAGAGAGAGAGAGAGAGAGAGAGAGAGAGAGAGAGAGAGAGAGAGGAGAGAGAGAGAGAGAGAGAGAGAGAGAGAAAGGAAGGAATGAAGGAAGGAAGGAAGAAAGGAAGAAAGAAAGAAAGAAAGAAAGAAAGAAAGAAAGAAAGAAGAAAGAAAGAAAGAAAGAAAGAAAGAAAGAAAGAAAGAAAGAAAGAAAGAAAGAAAGAAAGAAGAAAGAAAGAAAGAAAGAAGAAAGAAAGAAAGAAAAGAAAGAAAGAAAGAAAGAAAGAAAGAAAGAAAGAAGAAGAAAGAAAGAAAGAAAGAAAGAAAGAAAGAAGAAGAAAGAAAGAAAGAAAGAAAGAAAGAAAGAAAGAAAGAAAGAAAGAAAGAAAGAAAGAAAGAAAGAAAGAAAGAAAGAAAGAAAGAAAGAAAGAAAGAAAGAAAGAAAGAAAGAAAGAAAGAAAGAAAGAAGAAAGAAAGAAAGAAAGAAAGAAAGAAAGAAAGAAAGAAAGAAAGAAAGAAAGAAAGAAAGAAAGAAAGAAAGAAGAAGAAAGAAAGAAAGAAAGAAAGAAAGAAAGAAAGAAAGAAAGAAAGAAAGAAAGAAAGAAAGAAAGAAAGAAAGAAAGAAAGAAAGAAAGAAAGAAAGAAAGAAAGAAAGAAAGAAAGAAAGAAAGAAAGAAAGAAAGAAAGAAAGAAAGAAAGAAAGAAAGAAAGAAAGAAAGAAAGAAAGAAAGAAAGAAAGAAAGAAAGAAAGAAAGAAAGAAAGAAAGAAAGAAAGAAAGAAAGAAAGAAAGAAAGAAAGAAAGAAAGAAAGAAAGAAAGAAAGAAAGAAAGAAAGAAAGAAAGAAAGAAAGAAAGAAAGAAAGGAGGGTAAAGAGAGAATAGGGAAAACGAAAAAGGAGGAAAAGCGAAAGAAGAACAAAGTAGTTTTAAAAAGAAATTGAAATTTGCAGTAAAGTTGTAGCAGATATTTTTGGCACGTCCCTAGCTATTGCTGTGCATCTTTATATAAATAAGAATACACAAACATTGTAACTTCTCTGGGCCTGGGAGTGGCTAATGGCGGTTTGTACTTAGGCTGAACATATTACCACAGAGTACCTTTTACATTTTGTCGTGGGTTTCTCCCATCGGTACGGGAATGCTTCCTTTCACGTCGGCTATTACCTTAGTTGTATCGGCGCCGCAAGCTTACGCTCACTAACTGTAAGAAAACAGGAATGAAATGGATTATTCACGATACATCCTCTACCAAAACACGTTAAAGGGAGAGCGTGCACTCACATAGCTTTCTCTACTGTCTCACTGCAACACGTTTTCTTATTCAGTGGTGAAGCGTACAGTGAAAGTTGCCTCTCAAGAAAATTCATGTCAAAATTAGTTTAATTGCTCTTGATACATTTTGTAGACAGTTTGATAGCTACTTATATTGCAGTGACCAGTTCCGCAAGCTCATTCGATACTGTATTTACGCATTCGTAACCTTGATTACCATGCTTCATAGGTTTTCGGAAACAATCGCGACTCTTCCATAGTCAGGAAGCACAGAGAGATTTTGTCACGTAGCAGATATTGTCACATAGGTCCTGTAGTGAGTTAAGAAAGGTTTATTTCATTTTATGTGGCCCTTTTAAACACAACTGCAGGTATAATTCAATAGCATTGACAATATATTTTACTTAGATTGGTATTTAATGGCGACAAAAAATTGTTGTGAGGTTTTAAATTATTATTTAAAATATGTGAAATGCATACATTCTCCATTTAGTTCACACGGAGCGGGCCAGCTGTAGGAGAAATGGTACGTCTGAGTGGGGAGAAACAGGAATGTCTGCTGTAGTGTGAGCAGTCTTAGAACACAAGAAGGGCTTACATGTGACTGTACAATAGAAAGAGTACTGAATAGTAGCCTTAAGATGTTTTTTACGCCCTCCAACGTTAAGTCATGACGATGAATGAAATAAGTCAAATAATGCCCAAATGAGCCCATGGTCCATACAGCTACCCGACATTCGTCTTTCAGGATAAGGGAAAACCCCTGAAAAACTTATCCAAGGAACTTACCCTAACCAAGATTAGAATTCGGGACCTCTTGAACGTAAGGCAGACACGCTACCTTCTACACTACCGAGGCGGGCCCCTTAGTTCTTTCAGTCATTATTCTCTCTTAATGAAATTATTATTTGGAGCTTCCCTTGCTACTATTCTTATTTGACAAACGTTCGTAACAAAGAGAACATGGAATACAGTGAAGAGGCGATCGACATGTTCCTTATTTTTCTATGGGAAACCTTAAAAAGAGGAATATATCGAAAACGGTTATTTCTACTAAAAAAGAAAAAAAAAAAAAACCTAAAGCGCGAGCTCTAACGACATTAAGGCATCACCCACAAGGAAGAGTACTTCTGAGGACATTTCCAGAAAAAAATCAAGATATATATGAAAATATCTTAAATACATGTGTGTGTTTGTGTGTGTGTGTGTGTGTGTGTGTGTGTGTGTGTGTGTGTGTGTGTGTGTGTGTGTGTGTGTGTGTGTGTGTGTGTGTGTGGCACTTCAATAAAATAAATCCTTGGTCATTTTAAGAAAATCAAAACTTTTTAAACATCCTCCAAATAAAAGTGATAAATTTTCTTTAAAACCTTTATGTCGCGTTCTTGAAAGTTGCTGATTTTATTGGATTGTATGAAATGTTTTCTGCTTCAATACCTATGTAATAATAATAAAAAAACAAATAATAATAATAATAATAATAATAATAATAATAATAATAATAATAATAATAATAATAATAATAATAATAATAATAATAATAATAATAATAATAATAATAATAATAATAATAATAATAATAATAATAATAATAATAATAATAATAATAATAATAATAATAATAATAATAATAATAATAATAATAATAATAATAATAATAATAATAATAATAATAATAATAATAATAATAATAATAATAATAATAATAATAATAATAATAATAATAATAATAATAATAATAATAATAATAATAATAATAATAATAATAATAATAATAATAATAATAATAATAATAATCATCATCATCAGCAGCAGTAGCAGCATCATTCGCATGGCGTAACAGCTAATTGACCCGACTGTCGGCCTCACGCTCACATACGCAAGGCAGTGAGTGGTAGGCGATCAACCAACCGATACGAGGAGATGTGGTCAGCATTTCGGCAACTCCAGCCTTTCGCATCCAGGGTTCGCTACCTATCGTAGCTCCTCATTTTCCTCACGATGCTTAGTGGGCACCGGTTCTATACTCGGGTCTTAAAATCCGCACCCCCAGGGGTGGGTTCCATCCCGGGTTGCATTCCGTGATAGGGAACCAAAGCATGATGCCTTAGTCCGATTTATTATTTAGGACATTTGTAACACAATCATATATTCAGTATAATATGCAAAGTACTAAAATCTTGTGCTTAAAACAGACAAGACATAAAAATATCTAAATTGTTGGAAATTCGGTAACTAACCCACAGTGCTGTAGCACTGAAACTCACTCTCTATTAATGAGTGAACATGGTCCTTGTGCAGGTACATGAAATGAAATTTAATTGATGATACCTAATTTGACATCCTCTGAATACAACAAAAAAACTTTAAGAAAAGGATTGTCTATTTGGGAACAGCGTAACTCTAAACCGAAAAGTCAGTAAAACACCAAATTTGGATTTCCAAAAATGCAGCAGGAAAATTTTGAAAAGAATCCACACACTCCTCCAAAGTAATCTTTACATGAAACATTTTTCGGAAATTTTGATTTTCTAAAGAACTAAACCTTAATAATTTTCATAAAGTGTCATAATTTTTAGATATTTTCAGGACAAATGAAAGGTACGTCCTGAATTTTATCGGCCTGTCCTCAGAAATGTTCTTAAGACAAAGACGACTTATGTCATAAGACCTAAAAATATCGTTCTACATGAAACATGTAGAAGACCTTAATACACAAAATTTGTGTCATTTTATGTTTTTTGTTTCGTGAGCGAATCAATTCCCTTATATTCCTTGTCATTTGTTTGAATTATTTAATATTATTTAAAGTCGTTATTACTTCTTTTATACTGTTTTTATTAATTTCTTGCCCATGCAAAGAGAACGTAGTTTCACAGGCGACCAACACTTCAAATATGTCTATTTGGTTAATATGAAGTGGACAGAATAGGAGTTCCTTAAAATATTTTGTATAAGAGTGAGTAGAGAAAATTACGCGAGTGCACCAATAATAATTTTTAAAAGAATAATCGCCGATGTCGGGTAAAGGAATAGAACTGCGAAAACTCCATTTTCGAGATATTATACACATCAAGGGAGAAAATTTCAATTTTGTTTAAGTACAGTTTTCACAATAATAGTTAACATTAATCTTGGTGCCAATAAAGTAATTCGTTTTCGTGCTCTTTTCCGTTTCTCACGTGGAGAAACAAAATTCGAAAATTGCAGTAAACATTTGCGAGAGGTGACGTCAGAGCAGGATGTTGTGATGTGTGTCTAGAACAAGTTGAATGACCGAAAACATTTCGGGCCTCAACTATTCGCAAACTCTTTCCTGTGTAAACATCGAGACTAATTTGATTTTACCCTTCCATTCACAAATCGCCTCCAGAATACCTGCTTCTGCCATCTTGCCAACGTAACTGAAGTTAAGTACACAAATGCTGTCCTCTGGCTGTATATAAAGTAAACATTTGATTCGTTGGTGTTTTGTGGTTGGTGTTGTGTATAAGAAGGAAAGGTTGGCAGCAGGTGTATCATGACTTGAAACTGATTGAAATTCTTTTAACATGGATTTTACAAGAAAAGGAGCAGCTGGGATTCTGTCAGACGTTGTTGAAAAAATGTCCTTCGCCAACTTTGTAAGTTGATAATTATCATGCTTAATAATCTTTGGTGCTCTACATTAAGTAATGATGAAATGTTAAAGGTACATCACTTCATGTCACAGCTTCAGGTATTGATTTATTTGGTTAAACTGCATATCAGTGGCTACGAGAATCGTGGGCGTGAATGACGTATGTATATGTTGCCAACCGCGGAGTTATGAAAACAAAATATCAGAAAAAACACGTAAATATTGAAGTTTAATTTTGTACATATTACTCAACGGAACATCAATTAGATCTAAATTTAAAATATAATCAAGATTTTTAATTTTCCATTAACAATGGACGTTGTTATCCTGCACTTTGGTAGCCTTCGCCAGCGGGCGTGGCCTCAGCGGCTGAAGTGTTGCCAATAGTGAAAACATGCGTTCGCTGAAGTTACAATGACTGCGTTACCAAAGTAGCGATACTGTAATAGGTAAGAACACTGGCAATACTAATAGGGAGTGAATGAATAAGGATACACTAAGGGTTAAAGTGCACAATAACGGCGTAGAGTAATGGTATGGAGTGACGTCACGGAAACAAGTTGTTACTAACCGCGAAGTTCTGAAATACACGAATAGAGTGAAACGTTGCCAACACAATTTCTTTTCCATATTATAAACTAGAGATCACAGCGTAATACCAGATTCTCAACTCCGTGGTGGGGATTGAACACGCATAGGGCACTCCTGAACCTTTCGATGCCAGTTATGCGAACTAAGAGTCGGTAATGCAGTGAGCTTCATCTCGATCGAGCTATGGTACATGCGCATCCCCCCCCTCCCTTCCGTGCAGTGTGCAGCCACTTTTTGAATCCAACATTTTTCGAAGTCTAATCTCGCGCAATCCATGAACAATTTACGACACAAATTATTTATCACATATTAGCATAATACGCGCTAAATATGCTGAGTAAATGTGCGTAAATTATTCATCAGTGTGCGAGATGTGACTTTGAAAAAAGTTGACCAATTAAATTCAGAAAAAAGGTCTCAGAAGCCACTTCCAAACTTGTTCTTTTTCCTGTTACCATTAAGCATTATAGCTTTTATATTCATGTAATAAATGAATAAGTATGTCTCTAAAAACAATTGCTGCTTTGACAGAGTGAAATTACTCAAGATACTGTTCAGGTTATACATCTGTACTTCCTCTCCCTGAAGTGTGAATTCCAAAGCTTGTTACTGTGATAAGTAAAAGAAAGATAAGCTGACACTAAATCAATGCATTCTGCAGGCACAGGAAAACAGGAAAGGATATCCACAAGGTTATTAGTAATGCAATTTCTTTGAACACAGAATAATGATAAAAAATTCCCTGGAAGGAAAGTGTCAAAAAAAAAAAGCTTTAAAGAAATGTATATATATAAATTGTAAGTGAAGATACAAACAACTATGTACAAAAAATAGCACTATCTCTTTAAATAGAAAACAAAGAAGCTCTGTTAATACCTTATATTTACTAAGAATTTGGAAAGCTCCATACTACATACAGTGTTGCAAAAGAATATTCAAAGAAAAACCTGAAATTTGTGATTGATTCATGACATTAATAGTATAGTAAAACCTCACAAATTGGTACCTGAGACAGTGTCAGCAACAGAAGACATACATTGAATAAAAGACACTATTTTATATACTTATAATCACTTTGGTTGAATTATCATTCACACAAACGATTATGATTTGAATGAAACATACTATTATGATTTGAATGAAACATACAGTTTAATGAATCTAAGAAGAATATTGAGTACATAAAAACTGTACCATTCATTTAAAATTGTCCTAAGCTTAACTTTGTCTTTGAAACAGAGGAATATTACAGCCTTGAATTTGTAAATGCTTTAATGACATGTATAAGCACAGTAAAAAGACAATAAGCGGTTTTAAAAATAAATTTTAAAGCAAAGTGTATCTTCTGACAGGACAAGATGTCATGTAATTATCTGACTGTGAAGTATGATTTGCTTGATGTCTAGGTACAGCAAATGTTTTGCTAAATGGCTTACTTTAACTTGGTAAGACGTTAAGCTATATATGTACTAAGATGGCAATTGGTGCTCTCTGCATAGTGTAAACCTCTCAGGCTATGACATACAACTGAATTTGTGTCATGTTAGTAACTCAATGAAAGGTTACACTCAGAACCATTACTGCTATTTGTGGTCTTAATTATGCAGTGAAAGTGCTGGAACTGTCTGTTTCAGTTGTTAATAGGTCTAATTAAAATGCTTACACATCTAAGAATTATTTCTTTTGACAGTCCATAATTCCTTATCTGTTCAGTGGAATGAAACAACAAGTGCATTATGTAGGTGTGACTATATCGGCTTTTCAAAATTATGTGGCTTTGCATCGCAGCATGTAACAGATGTTGGCGGTTAAGCTCAAATACCCAGAATTTGCCCGAGTAGCTCTGCAATGTATTTGGGATGCTACCAATAGTGTAGATGCTGAAAGATATTTCAGTATATATAATTTGACTGTGAGTGACAGGAGGACTCAAATGACAGAACAGAATATTGAAATATGTTCAGTGCCTTCACTCAACAGCATTAATGACTCATCAACTAAGCTAATTTAGTGCATTTTTTATTTATTGTGTTCTACATCAGTATGGATTTATCTTTTTTGTGTTATGCAGTATGCTTTAGTCTGTATCTGATGGTTCTATATCTCTGCGTATTGCTTTAACCTATATTAATGTGAAATAAATTGACACTCTATGCACTTTTAACTCACCATCATTGATAACCCTCCATAAATGTGTTTTAAATTTCATATAAATAATATTAATATTCATCATTTAACAAAATTAACTCAAACTTTCTTCAAAATGCTATAAAATACTAAATTGCAAATGTATAAATGCTACAAAATGCAAAATGTAAAAATCAAAATACTAAATATTATTACCACTACCTATTGTTTATTATGAAGCTTTACTAATTTGAGATCATGCCATTCTCTATGTCCTAGTTGAGTTGACACTGTACATGTTTCAAGAATGATGACAATGGCACAATGACGTTTTAATAATTTCTTGCAATGCACAATTGCATTTAAAACTTGTTAAAGCTTTTACAAGAGCAATTCTAATCCTACTACATCTCTTCTAAGATAGCTATTCACGTACATTATTTGGTGTAGTGTGTACAATATTACATAGTGATCACTGCATTAAACAAGATAGAACAAACTGAATTTATGGAATCTCAGATCATATTTTTAATTTGCTGTTAAAAGCTATGAGATTCTTTATCACTAATGTAGTTATACACTGATGAGTAAGGTTAAGAGAACCTAATTCTTCAAAATATCATTGCAATTTAAAAAGAAAAAAAGTTTATAAAAGTTCATATCCAAGCAGATTGCCTGAAGATTTTAATTTAAGCGGCCAGATTATATGTAAACACAGATAATGCCAATTATAAACAAAGAAATTCTACAGAAATCAAATAGAATTGAATTCTGTACAAATCTTCAGTCACAATTTTGGTATATCTGAAAATTCACATTTTTGGGTTAGAATGATACAGCGAAGCATGTAATACACAAGACAAACACAGTATATCATTATCAAAAACAGATGCTGCCACCAAACATTGCAAATACATCCTTATAAACAATTCATATATTTTAGATTACTTAATCCAGAAAAATTACTGTGGCTGAAATGCACAAAAGTTTCATATAAAATGTAGTCTGAGATGAAAGAATTTTTTTTGAAAATCCTCGTGTATAAGTTTGTTGTACACATGTTAGTACAAACAGTATGAGAATAAAGATATGTAACAACATGCAAAGAGATATTTCTATAAAGCTAATAAGCAATTGTTTAAGTATTTCTGTCTTTGATGACAGCTAATTATATGGACTAAATTAACCCCACCCCCAAAACAAAGCTTAAATATTGAAGAAATCACATAATAATATCAATGGAGTTTAATTTTGGCTTATTGTTATTTTATATGAACTCATGGAAATCAAATAACAATTACAAAATAGCTGTAATTTAGGAAAGCTAGTTTTGCAGTAATTTAAACTGGAAACTACTTACCTTACATAGACTGTTGTATACGACTAAAATATTTTAAATTTAAAACTTCTACCAGAAAACCAACGAATATATTCAAACAACTGCCTAAAATAACTTCACTTTTCCTGAAAATTTAGAACATACTGGTCACAACACTCCTCATTGTTCTTGTTAATTTTCCACTGATATGAAATGAAACTCAAACTTTAAGAAATATCTGATAAGCCACAGTAAATTTATGTATAGGTGAGAAAGAAAACTGTTCTACATTAATAATGTTCCTGAAGATCACTGCACATCACCAAAACAATGAACACAACATTTCTAATCATGCGGCACGTTTGATTTCTGCCATCGTATACCTGGTAGCCTGAGATGATGAGGTAGCTAGAAAAAAAAAAGCAGAAAAACATCGTTTGTGCAGTAATAATTAAGTAACAAGGTTAAAGAAACTAATGCTTTTTCATGTAAAACATTTTTGATACATTATAAAGTGCTACATAATCTAAAGAATTTAGTTACAAATGAAAGTGTATGATGGTACACTTCAGGTTAAGTTATGATATTAATTTTCGGTATTTAGCTATATGCTAACATCTTACTTACTGATAGGTCTTGTGTAAAGGTCCATTCCCTTCCTTCTTGCTGCTCATATGCCATCGCAGGCCTTACAAGTCTTGCAAATTTTACAAATTGATGACCATTTTTCACATTTAATTTGGCTTGGCTTAGATACCGTTAGCACTGACCTGTGGCACGGACAGATTTTAAAGAGAGACATCTGTTGACACCGACGGATTCTAAAGTTGATGAGCAGTGCTCAATCTGTCGCTGGGCTGTTTCGAGAAGCTTAATGTGGAATCAGAGTCTCTATCCCACTTAACACCCCGTGCTAGAGATACTGTAATGGAAATACTGCGTAGTAAGCTTATCATCATCATCATCATCAATATCATCATCATATCCTTACGTATTACAGCATCGCTAGTTTGATACTAATGCTGATAATAATAACAAATTTTCTATCATTATTGTCGTGAAGCTAGCAAGACTATAGTGGGTAAACAATGATACACTACCAGTTTCCTTACATATTATAGTATCACTAGTTTGCTTACGTAGTGTTGGTATTTTCCGCGAAAGCATGCTTTGGATTTTGGCAACGCTCAGGACACATTGCACGCCATATTGCTACGTCGCTCTAGTGCACTTTAACCACACTAAGTAAGAAATCTTCAATAATGATTATTTTTGTTATTTTACCCCCTCCAAGTATGTCATATCGGACAATGCTCAAAGGAGCCCAAGATCCGTAGAGCTTAGAGTAACCTTATCACCTTTCGGGATAAGGGGAAAGCCCCGGAAAAGTTTTATCCAGATAACTCCCTCTGACCGAGATTCGAACTTGGGACCCCTTGAACACAGAGGCACACATCCTACCATCTACGCTACAAAGGCGGGCTAATATGATAATGATAATAAAAATAAATATAACAAGGATAACAAGAAAGGTAACAAAATGAGTTGGCAACATTACAGTTTCGACGTATTTCAGAACACCGCAGTTGGCAACACATGCCGTTACATCGTTGTTTAGTCTATCAGACAACCGTCACCAAATTGTAGGATAACCAGTATGTTTTGCACGTTTTAATAATTCTTCAAATTCTGTATTCCATCTGTCGCTGGCAGGATGTATAAAGCTTGAAGGTTTGTGCTGTGTGCTCACGCGTTAAGGGTTTTTTCGGGAAATTGTCAGATGGTATAATTTGGTAGCCTGCTGCCAAAGTTCGTCCTCCTTGCATGGAAGGGCCGAAGCTTCATGGAGTAATCTCACAGGGAAGGAGCGACCTACATAATAGTTAGACCAAAGTCCTCTATTCTGCGCAGTCTGCGCGGATGTGGCGTTTTGTAAATAAAATGGCTTGGCTGTTGTCAGGGTTAACTGACATCCGCCATTGCGGGTACCACTGTTGCGTAAGGCGGAGGTATCTGTGTATTGTGTTGAAGGCCCTGAGAACGTGCTGTCTCTGAAGAATAGCAGCACGTCAGCGTATTGTGTTATTTCGACGTGCGGCTCTGTTGGAAAATCTGCCATGCTGACACTAAAAAGTGTGGGAAATAATATAGAGCCTTCTGGAACTCCACCTCTCACAGGCCCTTAGAGTAGAAGCTTGCCCCGCGACTGTGACTAAAAAGTGCGGTGTCTGAGAAAGCTGTGTAGTATGTTGAGAATTTGTGTGGGAAGTCCCAGGTAGATAAGTTTGTGGAGGAGTGCGTCATGCCATGTCGTTGGAGAGGGCCTTCTCGACGTCCAACGACACTGCGGTCGTGAAGGCGCGTTCCTGGAATCCCAGGGCAGTAGTCTCCATTACATGCAGTAGTTGCTGAACTGTCGAATGACCAGGACGAAATCCGATTTGGTGTCAGGAATGGCTTCAATGTCTCCCAGCAATGGGGACCAGCGGGGTAAAATTAACCTCTCAAGTATCTAGGAGAGGGTGGATAGAAGACTTATGGAGTGGTAGTTACAAGGATGTACCAGATTCTTCCCAGATTTCAATGTGCAAATCAGCCGGTCCTCCCTCCACTCTCGTGGAAAGCACCCTAAGGTGAGGTACATATTGACGATCCTTGTTAGGAAGAGTGTGACATTGAAAGGAAGGTGACGAAGCACGAGGAGCACAAGCCCATCTGGTCCCACCGCCTTTTTAGGTTTTTAGACGCTCGGATGATAGGAATTCTTTCCGCGTCCCCCGTAGGATGACGAAAGAATCACCGTACCTCTCTACGGACGCGTTCAGAAAAGATACTGTCCTTGGAAAGCATCTATTGGACACATGGTGCATTCAAGATAATCAGCAAAGACGTTGGCTTTCGCTTAGGGATCATAGGCCAGACTTCGGGTGCCATGGATTGGGGATGTATATTGACTTATGCTCACGCAGGTGGACTCCGATCTCTCGACGTAAACGCTGAAATAGCGCGCCATTATGTAGCGTCAGTTACGCTGGTCTGTTTTACGCACAGTTTTTTTGTTTAGAAGAGAGCCTGCTCCTGGTCGGTTTGGCAGCGAAGCTTTATCTGTCCGTCACGTGTTGCTAGAGTGTTTTTACCTAGCACACCTTTGAACGTCTCTGCAGCTGCCGGCCAGCTTTGCAGAGATACTGGCGGATGACAACAAAGCGGCGGAGAAAGTTTTCAAGTACTTTTCTAGGTTGGATTTTAGAATTTAATGCAGGAATTTTTTTACGTCTTTTGGCCTTATATATCTATTTTATTTTGGTTATGTACATTTATTTTTTGTGACTTTATTTACACTTTTATTAAGTTTTAGAACTTTTATCTGACTTTTGCCAGAAATTATATTTAAAGGGCGCTGATAACCGCTGCAGTTGGACGCCCTTTCATATATCACAATGCCGGTGAAGGATAAGATCGCATTTTCCAGGGAGGGAATATTTGTGATACTGGGGTTTGGCGCAATGGAAGTGCGGAGTCAATTCGTTACACCTTCCCAATCGACTTCTCGCGTTTGAAGCGAGGTGTCGTGACTGGCAACCTGAGTGTTGATTTCCGTCAACGCCGGATTATGATCGGAATGTAGCGCGTTTAATAACGTTAGTGTGAGGTCAAATGGGAAGTGCTTGGTGATCGCAAAGTCGATGACTGAAGCTAGTCCTGCACCTCGCGTATGTGTGGGTTGCCACGGACCCTGTACTTGAAGCTGAGGGTCGGGTCTATAAGGCGATTGTATTGCCTCTTGCGTCTGCCTGACGACTGCATTGCCAACGCTAGTGTTTGGCATTGGAATCGCCGCCCATGATGGCACTAGAGTATAGGGCTAGAGGACACGAACTGCCTGTTAGGAGGGTGGTACAGAGTCTAATATGTCCAAGCCGCCAAGATCTAAAATAATAGCCGTAGCCTCAAGGGTCTGTAGAGGTGGAAGCTGGTTCGGGCAATGGGCTACATTTCCGCTCCCAGGGCGCTCCAGGCGGTTCGAGTAATGGCAAGTGTAGCCCGGAATACGGAATTGTGAGTCTGTACGGAGGTGGGTTCTGCTGACTAGGATGACGTCAAGGGTTCGTCTCCCTGTTCGGACACTCCACTTGTGTTCCAGAACGCGAATCTAAAAGAGGTACGAAACCTATTTCGATTTGCCATTGCGGAACTCCTGGATGCCTGTGGTCAATAGGTCAAGGCCACCAGTGTTTTGCCGGCTGGATCTGCGGTTGTTAGGAACTTCACAGGAGCTTGCAGATTTTTTTTTTTTTTTTTTTTTTTTTTTTTTTTTTTGCCCGTGTGTCATTAGCAACTGCTGTAACCACTTGAGCACATCCGCGAGATCGAGGGTGCTAGATGTTTGTCGGGGATTGGTAGTTGGAAAATGTGTAGTGTTTAACGCCCGCTTTTACTACATACGGCGCCGCAGGCGATGACACTGATACATGAAATGAAGATGGAGCACCGGTGGAATGAGATGGCGGGGAAAACCGGAGATCCCGGAGAAAACCCGCCCCAGCGCCGTGTTGTCCACCACCAATCTCAATTTGCGGTCGCCTGGGATCGAACCCGGGCCGCCTTGGTGAGAGCCAAGCGGTCTAACCACTGAGCCACCTTTTGCGGCCTTTTGCCCACGTTACCCAAACTTATGGGTTTCAAGTATAAAGGCTCTATGTATATATCACCCTCATCACTGCATTTCCCATAATTTTCAGAGTGAGCATCTTCCTTTGCAGTTAAGATTTCTGTAACATCACTTTTTTATAGAGGATGGCCTTGACCTAATGGGTGCAGGTCTACCTCCAGCTCCATCGTCCCTGTTCTGACTAGGGAAAGCAACGGTTTGCCTTGCCTATCCCCTCTAGCAGGTTTCCGGAGCTGATTTGGAGTCCTCCCCTCACTTCTGCCAGGGTTTGCAGTTGAGTTTTTGCGGGCTGTGGCCCGTGATTGTGATTTTGTGTGGGTGTGGTGTTTTTCCCACGTGAAACCTTATGCTGTGTGTCTGATTGGCGTCTGCCGAAGCTTAGTCGCATCTTTGGTGTTGGTAGAGGGTAGCGATCTTTGCTTCCCCCTAGATGTAGGCTGTTTCCTAGGAGATTGGTGTGGCTACCTAAGGAAATTCAGACTCGTCGGCATCTGTGGAGATGTTTTCTTCCACTTCCATTCTGGAGGACTATGGTTCCGGAACTGCAGTTCCGTCAGATGAAGAAATTATCACTCTTGGCGAGCTTTCGGCGCGGCCGTTTAGTTCCAGCAGTCTGGGTTGGATCCCTGACCTCAAGGTGGGTGCTAGGTATTGCAACCTTTACACGATGTTTGGACGTGGGTGGTGGAGGGGAGGGATTCTTTGGGGTGGGCATGTTGCCCTGCACAGCTAAACCTAGGCTGTAAGCTCGACAGTCAGCGCAGGCTGCAATCTGCGTGAGTACAGAGGACCGGACATATGAGTGCACCTTTTTGTTACTGCCTAGAGGGCGTTGGCGTGGTCTTGTGGTTGCCTTTGTTAGTAATTTTGGACCGAAAGTAGCACAATAAATCACAAGTTGTGCTGTCTGGCAGCTTGGCCAATCAGCGAAGCCAATACAAAGGCCAATCAGGAGCTCGCCCGGTGATGTTGGGAGCCAATCACGATGTAGTTGGTAGTGACGTCACTCGTAGCAGCAAGAGTCGCACTAACATCCGACCGGCTACGATTCCAGAAGCAAAGTCCATTCCTTTTAACGCGTTAATCGTACTATATGGTCGTTATCCTGTATTTAGATGGCCGTCGTCTGCTACGAAAACGGCGGGCGCGGTCGCGGTGGCTGGCGCGTTGCTAACAGTGAAAACTGCATGTGCTGAAGCTACTATTATTGCGTTACCAGACTAGCGATGCTGTAAAGTGTAAGGAAACTGGTAATACTAACAGAAATGCGTAAATACGTTAAACTGCAGAAAGACGGCGTAGCAATATGATGGGCGTGACGTCATGCCTTGGCTGGAGCGTTGCCAACAGTGAAAGCGTACTTTCGCTGAAGATACCAACACTACATAAGCAAAGTAGCGATAATATTGAAAATTATAGATTATAGAGATTCTTACATTAATAACTGCAAAATATAACTTATTCACCGGTTTGCGATCTGAAAGGTGTTTTTAAGTAATTGTGTCCTAAATTGAATGATCTGTCCATTTTTCTCTGTCATGTAAGGTTTTATCGCAAATCACAAAATAATAATTTGAAAATAGTGCTATTATGTAATAATCATGTTACAAAATGAATAAAAAAAGCAAAATTTATGATTTATAAATATATAGAAATACTTGTATATGTGTAAAATAAGGCGTGAAGTTACATATTCCTTGGGCAGAAAGCTGCTTGTACTCATTTATATTTAAGTGGTGAGTGAGTCGTGATTCGAGCACCAGCTGTAGTCCATCGATCCTGATATCTCCTGTCCATATCTTTGATTTCTTGATGAAATCATTCACCTTGTTCATCTCCAAAGTATACAAAATTATCAGGAAAATAGTTAAGATGAGAATATAAAAAGTGAAGATTTAAAGTCGTATTTTGCCTTGAATTCCTTACACGTTAGTAATGCTAGTTTATAACAGAAGTGTTGGTAACAAGCTTGTTTCCATGATGTCATTCCTTACTGAGCTAAGTCTACGCCATCTTTCTGCAGTTTAATCGGTAAATAATGATACATTAAGTAACAAAACTGCATTAATAGCAACAACAAATACACCAAAGGTTACCACAGGGTTCTGTTCTTTGAAACAATTATTTTATGTTTAACTTTACTTAAAATTTGTTTTAATGTTGAATATTTTGAAGGGTTATTTAAAAGAATAATTATAGAAATTGGTAATATAAATTTGAATCAAACTAATACTCAATGCTCCACTTATTGCTAGTATTTACCTAAAACGCATTTCGTTAGGCTCTTCCTAACATCATCAGCTGTTGTCGACTAATGGATGTTGGTTTGGTGAACTCATTGGAGGCGATAGGTGCGTTTCTGTCGGTATCTTGATGAACTTGAAGTTTGGGTTTTCTTCAAAGGTAGTGTTGAAAAAAATAATTTTCTTTCATATTTCTTTATGAAGATTTTTTCCCACATGGTTAATGCAGCTGGACCTTGGACACTTTTTAATAAGTGGATTTCTCGTTCTTTATCATGATTCTCCTTCCAAAAATGGTATGCTACCGCTAATTTATCTATTTCTTTGTTCCTGATGTTCCTAAAATGCTCTTTAAGCCTAATGTTCAAGTTCCTTTTTGTTTTTCCAATGTAAAGTTGTCACAGCCTTTGCAGTTTATCTGGTACACACCTGATTTTGTTGTCTGTGGGTATCTCCTTTGTATTATGTGATTTCAAAAGGTGTTGTACACTAAATTTGTTGAAATCACATAATACAAAGGAGATACCCTTAGAGAAAAAATCAGGTGTGTACCAGATAAACTGCAAAGGCAGTGACAGCTTTTACATTGGAAAAACAAAAAGGAACTTGAACATTAGGCTTAAAGAGCATTTTAGGAACATCAGAAACAAAGAAATAAGGTAAATCGGCGGTAGCATACCATTTTTGGAAGGAGACTCATGATATAGCACGAGAAATCCACTTATTAAAAAGTATCCAAGGTCCAGCTGCATTAACCACGTGGGAAAAAATCTTCATAAAGGAATATGAAAAAAAATTGTTTAATTTCGACTCTACCTTTGAAGAAAACCCAAACTTCAAGTTCATCAAGATACCGACAGAGATGCATCTATCTCCTCCAGTGAGTTCACCAAACCAACATCCATTAGTCAACAACAGCTGATGATGTTAGGGAGATCCTAACAAAACGTGTTCTAGGTAAATAATAGCAATAAATGGAGCATTGAGTATTAGTTTGACTCAAAATTATATTAATTTTGTGCTTCATTGTATCATAGTCCTTACACATTGGAAAATAGAAAGCGTTGTTTATATAATTGTGGTTAGTTGTTCCATGGACCAATAATGGATTGTTGATTTCCATAGTAACGAAAAGGATATACAATCCAAGACTGGAGAAGGTGATTTTCTTCTGCATTTATATTCCGAACAGTGCAGACATGTGTGATAGCATCTGCAAGTTTGCAGAAATATTGTGGTGCATGATATTTTGTAAAAACATCTTTCAAAGTTGCAAGAACAAGTAATGTTAACGTTGGCGAGAATGTTTATTTGTTCAGTGTTAGAAGGATTGTTTTAAAAATAATTTATCTACACATTAAATTACAATTTTAAGAGGAAAGGGGAATTACCGTGGTTTTATTTGCACACCGCCTTGTAACCTCTCTCATCTGCGGCCACGCCCTGAAGAGAATAATAATCATCCCTGAGCAGCTGAGGAATTTTGAGTAAATCTACGAGAACTTCAATTCCACCATACTACAATATCTACCCATAAGTAAATCTCGCTACACACATATTCCCAATGTGGTGCTATGAGTTCTACTCCATTTTCCTATGTGCAAAACCTTGTTACATCTTAGTACCACATATTCAATATATAATGTGATCCATATAATTTCAATAGGCCATAACTTTTGAACCAATAATAGGACACACATGCAACTTTGGGAGAATATAATACACAATTGGGAGATTACATTAAACTATTTACATCTCAGAGAAAATGTTGGAAGTGTCCTCCACCAGCATCCATACATGTTTGTACTCGTTTCACCATATTCTCTGGTTTTACGTAGAGTATCCTTGCCAATGTTACTTATTTCGGTTCGAATGGATTCCTTGAGAACATCAATTGTCCGTGGCCTATTTATTTATTTTTATTTTATTGTTGTAGTTTACGTCCTCCAACATTGTCATATCGGATGATGAATGAAATGGATGAAATATTGCTCAAATGAGCCCGGGGTCCATGGAGTTTAGAGCTACCTGACATTCGCCTTTCTTTTAGGCTAAGGGAAAACCCCCAGGAAAAAACCCTTATCCAGGTAACTCACCCTGACCGAGATTCGAACTCGGGACCTCTTGAACGTGAGGCAGACACGCTACCATCTACGCTAATGAGGCGGGCATCCGTGGCCTATTCTTGTTCATCTATTTTTTAGATACCGCCACAAGAAAAAATCTGGTGAGGTTAGGTCAGGGGATTTGGGGGGCCAGAGACCTTTTGAGATTATTCGATTATCAAAGAAACTGGTTACAAGTTCCATGGTGTCATTAGATGTATGGCACGCTGCTCCATCTTGCTGGAAATAACCTCTCAATTCAATATCATCCAGCTGCTCCACAAATGTGTTAAAGATACCCATATAAACTTCAGTGTCTACAGTCGTATCAAAGAAAATTGGACCAACGATCCTGGAAGCTGACACCGCGCACCATACTCCAATCTTTTCATCATGCAGTGGGGTTTCGTGGATCACTTGGCAGTTTACAGCATCCCAATATCTGTTGTTTTGTGTGTTTATTTAGCCTGACAGATGAAACCATGCCTCATCTGTAAACTACGTTATGGAGAGAATGTCTGGACATGGAATAAAATTACCCTGAAACTATCGACAGCAACTGATTCATTTATCATAATCTGCTTCCTTCAGTTGTTGCACCTTATGCACCTTGTAAGGTCGCAGCACTTTGCCATGTTCCATGTGTATACCCTGATTCCTGGTTCAATTGACGCAACGATTTGTTTGGAGAATTCAGTAGCCTTCTGCGAACATCTGTAACAGTCTCTGCATTCAATGGCGGTCTGTGTTTTCCACTCTCACTAATGAGTATACCAGTTGTCTCCAGCATTCTTCGAGCGATAAAATTGTTGCCTTTGTCGGAACATCACATACATTAAATTCTCTTTGAAATTTCCGCTGTGTTATTACCAAGGAATTTGTCTTCCAATATGTATGTTTTCAAAATGTAAACAGCTCTCGTAGTGAGTACTGCATGTTGCTTTTATGACTGCACATTAAAGACAACAATTGTTAATGTTGTCAATTCTCCCAGAGCCACTGAGATCATTAAAAAAAATTTCTACATTCTACGAGCTTTCAAAGGGAAATTATGACCTATTGAAATGGTTCAGGTTTTATATGGATCACACTGTATATATTACTGTACTAATGACTGCAGAAAGCAAGTAATTTATTTAGTGGTAGTTCCTCAAACTCTGATGTTTTTTTGCAAGGCAGAGGATCTGTTTCGTAAACATAGTTGTCACTCTTTCTGTTAAGGCTAGGTTGTTTATCAGGAGATGTTTTACTGCATGTGTCTTGTAAGGCAACATTTTGTTATGCAGCAATTGGCAATAAATTGATGCAACTGCAGATTTTGTTGAGATTTTAACATGAGTTTCATTTTTAAAAAATATTGATTGTAAGTTAATGTGGGAAAATATCAGCATCAAAAACATTCCCTAAAATGTTGAAATGAGTTTCTCCATGAAGTAGTTACTATTGAGTTTGTCAGTTTCTCCTCTTTTTAACTGTAATTTTGACTACAGATTTAGTTTATAAGTGAATCTATTTATCAACATCATCTTCAGTTAAATGTTTTGTTTACATGAACATGGTTTGCATTAGTATTTTTTAAGTTGTTTGTGGTAAAACAAATACTTATATTAAATAAAAGCTTCCAAATCAGAAGGAGACTGACCCATTTTGTGTTGTTGCAGTTGCCGCTACTGACTCGAGCCACTGCAGAGAATGATGAACCGACTCCAGGATATATGCTACAGGAAATAGAGAGTATCCTTAGAGCAATTATTTAACAGAGGGAGTGAATAGCGATACTTGATTGTCTGACAGTTTGGGGGAAGTCATGTACATTTTGGATCCCGTCTTATCACCTAAGTGGCCCCAACACTATTTGCTCTTTGACCAATGTGACTTCCTCCTCATTGGATACATCTCGGTCTTAATTTAAAATAAATGAAATTTTTTTTCTCAACATCTTCGAAAGTTAAGTCATATCAGATGATCAATAAAATGAGGTTCAAAGGAGTACAGGGTACATAGAACTTAAGAGTTACCATTCATCTTTCAGGATAAGGAAAAATCTCCAACGTTAAGTCATATCGGACGATGATTGAAATGATGTTCAAATGAGTACATAGTACATATAGCTTAGAATTACCAGACATTCATCTTTCAGGATAAGGGAAAATCTCCAACGTTGAGTCATATCAGACAATGAATGAAATGATGTTCAAATGAGTATAGGGTACTACATGGCAAAGCAAGAAGGCATATCGGAAAAAATTTGCAACACAGAGATGTTAACCTGAGCTTATCGCACATTCACGTCGAGTCCAGTGTATGTATACTCTGTTCGGATATAATCATGTCTTCTGGACAGCAATGTGTCATACTTCTGCAGGTGCGAGAAAGCATATCAGATAGACACATGCAGCTTCCAATCGCTCTATTTGTGTTTTGTAACTTACTGTGCGTCAACTTATTATTTCACTCTTCTAATCGACCAGATAAGACCTGATACAGACGATCACAGCACTGGTTACCTGAAGGTCAATATGCCTCAGCGCTCTGTCGAGTAATATCAGATAGACACATGCAGCTTCCAATCGCTCTATTTGTGTTTTTTAACTTAACTGTGCATCAACTTACTAATATTTCACTTTTCTAATCGACCAGATAAGACCTTATAAGGAACAATTGCAGCATTGGTCACCTGAAGGTCAATGTGCCTCAATGCTCTGTCGAATAATACATAGAGCTTGGAGTTACCAGACATTCATCTTCCAGGATAAGGGAAAACCTCCAACGTTAAGTCATATCGGACGATGAATGAAATGATGTTCAAATGAGTACAGGGTACATAGAGCGTAAAGTTACCATCCATCTTTCAGTATAAGGGAAACCTCCAACATTAAGTCATATCGGTTGATGAATGAAATGATGTACAAATGAGTACAGGGTACATAGAGCTTAGAGTTATCAGACATTGATCTTTCAGGATAAGGGAAAACCTCCAATGTTAAGTCATATCGGTCAATGAATGAAATGACCTGCCAAATATAATACAGGGAATATGAAAATGATACAGGGAAAAAATAGGGAAAACAGATTTAGGTTCTCATTGGGCACCTTGTGTGTATTTCCTGCCATCTTAAGTGATTATTTACATAAATGCCAAGTATTTTGTCTGAGGTCATGAGAACAGATGACATATTATTGTCTTTTTTGTCTGCATTTTGGAAGTGCACTACAAGATTTAGTGCATTGCTATTAAACCATTTTTAATGCAGTCAATTGTTTCATACATTTTGTGTATCAGCTCTAAGTTACTTAGTGCTCAGTGGCGGTTTGTGCAAAAATCAGAATACTTGCAACGAGTCATCTGCTAATGGCGGAAGTTGAAGTCTAGTCTCCTGTTTTTCTTCCCTGCAAATTTTTCCCAAATGATCTTGTTTAATTGAGTTTCAAAGGAAAGTTTTAAGGTGCTTTAGTGAAGAGAAACAGCATTCAGGTTCTGAAGTTTGTCATTGGTATGAATTCTGAGCAGCCTAGCAGCTTCACAGAAAGCATATTCCAAATTGTTTTTTATAAATAGCTGAAGTAGAGGTACAGCTCCATCTGTGCTTCAAAAGTCTTGTTGTTCATAGAAAACTTTTAAGTTCAGTCCAAAATTTGTCCCTGTTCAGCACAGGGTAGTGCTCAACAGCCATTTGCAACAAATGCTCTGGAAAAACTTGTGAATACTCCTGGAAATTTTCGGAATCTAGCAATCTGGCAATATCAAATCTATTGGACCATTTAATTGTTTTGATAATTTAACTTCTGGATTTATTTCATGGTTAAATGACCAAAAATGACCTGCTACTGCCGATTTATCAGTTTGTTTATACTTAATGTTACGAAAATGTTCTTTTGTTCTGGTTTCCAAATTTCAGATGTTGGTAGTACTAAAATAAACATAGTGACATCTAGTGACGGTAGCATTAACAACGAATTAGTTGATGGTTCGAGCTGATGATGTGGATGATTTATTCACGAAATTGCGATCCTATTCAATTTTTAAGAAATACGGTCAGTGAAGTTTTTCAAATTACAAATTATTATATTTGTATATATATTCGTTTGCTTCACTGTTAATAGCTTCATATTTTACGTGCTTTATTTGTGTTTTATCACTTACTGTATTCCAGGTTACTAATACTTTGCTCTTCTAGTAAACAAGATAACAAGTGAATGCAGCACTCATCAGTGAAGTTAAATACGCCTCAATGCTCTGCCATGTAGTATGTAGTAGAGGAAGTAAAATATTAAAAATGATGTAAAAATACATATTAATAAATGTTATATTTAATTAGACATATAAAGTATTTCCAAATGTCTGTGTTAAAGTATTCCCAATAGCACAATGTTACAACTGTAAAAACTTCATATCAGATTAACAAAAAAAGAAGCTACATTAACATTACAATGATTGGTGCTTCTTGAAGGGTTTCCTCTAGTTCATTTGCCTCACCTGGGACAAGTAAGAAGACTTCTACCCTAGTTTTCCTTAACACTTGCACCAGAGATCAGCTATGAGTCCTCGCCACACTGTCAACAGTTGGTCGAGTATCTAAACAGAAGACTAGAGAAGCCATCAACTGCCGTCAAACTCAAGGTACCACACCCCAATATGTGTTTACCATGTAACATGTTGTGACATCTGCTGATGAAACGTGTATGTCAATTTCAGGTGCTCAAGATAATGATGCACCTCATACAACATGGTGACGTACAGTTCAGGCAATACCTCAGAGGGAATGACAGCTACATCAAGTTGGCATCCATGTACAGTGGCATGCCTGATGCACAATTAGGTATGACTCCATATGAGAACGTCAGGAGGCGTTCCCAGGTAATCAAGTACTTCTTGCAGTTATGAGGCTGACACCCAAAGTTTTTACAATTCTATGTTCCTGAGAAAAAAAAGAAAATTATTTATATTTGATAGCTACCTTCTAATGTTTTTTTATTGTTGTACAGTTTGTTCAATTTTCTCGAATAGTTTCATCAATTATCATCATAAAGATTTTGTGTTCACCCAAAATTAAATAAAAATAATAATTTTGACTAGAGAATGTTTCCGAGCTGTGACTTTTTATGTTTTTATGAGCTGTATTCAAAGAGAAATGAGCTGGAGACATAATTACAGAAACCAGTGCCTGTATGTTAGAAGTATTGGCTCTGGCTGTTGAGACACTTGTCCCACTGTGACACAAGGCAGTGAATGGCTGTCTCATAAAAGCCCCATGGTTGCGATGTGAGCCAGTTCTGCACATACAGCTGGATGTCATCTGAGGTGAATCGTTTGCCCCACAGAGCCTTTTAAAGGGACCAAAAATGGCATAATCACAGGGAGAGAGGTCTGGAATGTATGGAGGGTGGCCGAGAACCATCCATTTGAATTTCTGCAGGAATGCTACGACTGTGTTGGCTGTACGAGGCTTTGCATTGTCGTGGAGCAGAATGACCCTACAGGTGAGATTGCCTGGTTGTTTTGATTTGGTCACTTGGAGAAGGTTGCTCAAGGATTGCGAGTAATGCTGGGCATTCACTGTTGTCTGATGCTGCAGGAAGTGTATCAAAAGGTGGTCATCTTGGTCAAAGGAGAACATCAGCGTAACATTTCCTGCACTTGTGTGGATGACCTTGGCTTGTGATGACACTATGACTCATCTCCAGCCACCACTCGTGCCAGGAACTCATTCCCTTCCCTAGCATAGCGCTGCAGATGACCAAGACAGTGGGCCATTTGACATGCTTCCTGGTGTGTTTGAAGACTGTGGGGCACTCATTGGGCACATACTTTGAGCAAGAACAGTCGTTCCTTCATAAAGGTGTGAACACTTCCGACGCTCAATCCGACCTGGGCGGCTATGACATTCACTGTCACTCGGTGGCCCTGGATAATGAGCGCATCAAACAGCTGGACAATGTCATCGGTAATGCGGTGTGTTGCTCCAGACCATGCATCATCGGCTAACGACACCCGTCCTCCCCTGAAGCACTTGTGCCACGCCTTGACCCTTGCAAGGGACATGCACTGTTTGCCATACACTTGTGACATTCATCGATGAATGTCCATTCCCCTTACTCCTTCTGCTGTCAGAAAACAAACAACACCTCTTTGCTCTTCTTTTGACACCTCCATTTCACTGTTTGCAATTCGACTGGCAGCATTGGATGATTGATGCATGCTGCTGTTAGCTTTGTATAGTTATGTGACATTCATGCGTGCCCTCTAGCAACGGGCTGTGAACTTCCACGCTCTGATTGGGACAACACTTCGTTACACACACCATGATATTACCATCCTGTCACTGGTTTGTGCATACCAGACTCTGGCTCATTTCTTTTTGAACGTCCCTTATAAATCATCATTTAACATCAAAACAATGTAAAGATCAGCTTAGAAATGCATTTAGTAAAGAAGCTCCATCTAAAGCAACAGTTAAGAAATTAAAAAAAGAAGTGATCTTTCTCTTAGTGATAAATTAAACTACTGATACTGAAGAAAATATTGCCTATGTTTGAGCAGTGCTTGAAGATGATGATGGACATCTAATGATTTCATGTGGAAACTGGGCATTGGTATAAGTCAAATCCAAGACATTTTACATCTATAATTAGACATGAGCAGGCTTTGTTGTTGATGGATTTCACATAAATTGACTGCCAATCAACAACACTGCAATAAATTGGTACAGAAGAAAATCCAGAAAAATTTCTAGGCTGCATTTAAGATTTGATGTAGAATATTATAACGGATGACAAGTGATCCACTTCTGTTATAAATATAGGGTGGGAGGTGAATAAATGCAAATATTTGTATCAGTTACACAGAAAATTAAGCTATTTACAGTGGAGTAACAAACACTACACAAATAAAAATATTTAGTAAATATTCTCCACTTATCTTAAGAAGCCGATGACAATACTTCTATTATGTTTTTGCGAAAACATAATAGAAGTATTGTCATCGGCTTCTTAAGATAAGTGGAGAATATTTACTAAATATTTTTATGATTGTAGTATTTGTGTCAGTGTTTCAGGGCGATGTGATGAACCTGTAATTTCCACTTTTTCCACTATTTCTGATAGTGACAATTGTGGGGAAAATGTTGCGTTGTTTTTAGGATGGCTAGTATTCTTTCTAATAGGTGTTTGATTACATAAGAGGTCACACTGCTGACCTCGCTCCGCAGTTGGTGATTTATTTAAATTTATTTTATTTGCATTAAACACAACAACATTAACATTAATAAACATGCATTTGTTCTCCAGTTCCTTAAAGTAGAAAGAACCTTACATTGCTGTTATAATGGTGAAAAATTAAATTTAAGCCATAACACAAAAACACTCCAGAAAAAAGAAAAGTAAAACACAAAAGCAGATGTACAATATCCTGTACGGTTAAATGAAATAAATGAAAATGCTACTGTGAATGTCATATAATTTTAACTTCTTTACGGCTACATCAAGTGCAGACAATTGAAGATGACGATTTGGAAGTCGTTACTGATACAAATCCCTCGCAACATTGGCAAGTTCCTCAGCAACGTCATAAATTAAAAGAATATCTGCTAATTCAGCATACTTAAAACCATTCATACTGTATAGTTTGTAAATGACAGTGTGCTGCTGAATATTTGCTCATTTTCTTTCACTGTAAATTGCTTGAATGATGGCCGGCCTTGTGCATGATGTCAACACAGATGTCATCGTCTGCAGGGCCGTTCAAGAAACATGGTATCCTTAACTTTGTGACATTGCTATTAGCAAGCGGATAAACCGAGATGCACATATGTGTTATATGCATTGTTCTGTACTATACATAAATTATTAGTACTCACCTCCCACCCTCTGTAAATAAATTCAAGACCAGATGTACACATCTCATTTTAGGTATAAGTGGAATACACAAAGGTTCAGGATGAAAAGTGCTCAAAAGGAAATAATTATCATGTTAGCAACAGAGAATGTTGAGAGATGTCTGTTTACAGGAGTTGCTGGAAATGCTGTTCAGCACAGACAGTATGCAACAGGATGAATGTCAGCAGCCGCCAACCAAGAACAAGCCAATGCTGGGAGGTCTCGGATCTGTCAAAACATCTGGGAAATATGATGGCTTTGGAAGTGCTCCTGTTCAGAAAGAAGGTGTGTTTCACATTGATGGTAGTCACTTAATTGTTTCTAGGGTAATATGCCCAATAATGTGACTATCTTCTTTGTGGCACAGAAAGTTTCCGCAGCAGAATGATGAACATGTTGGACAGACTGATGAACCCAACAGATGAGATGGTGGACACAATAAGGTTGGCACTCAGCAGTTCTCCAGGAAATTACAAGCCTGTGAATGTACCTCAAGTTGCAGTCGTAAATCTGACTGAGCCAACAAGGGTACAAAGAAGAGACAGGAATTTTAAAGGTACGGCTTTTGACATCAAGGTGCTGCAATCACATGACTTTCTCTATTCTTGTACAAACTATACTTACACTTATTCCTCTACCAACTTTAAGTTAATTGAAATAAACACTTGTAAAAATGGATTTCATACGTATTTCTATATAGGTAATTACAAATAGGATTAAGCGATAGTTAAATAATATAAAAATTATTTGTGGTTGGTTTATTGACACTCGTCACTTACTTTTTCATATATTTATGAGAGACTAGTTTCAAAGGCCCTGGCCTCCATTTTCAATCTCTTCCCAACTGGCAACTGTTGTTATCTGCTCTCTCTGGTGGTGGAACTATGAACTTTTTTGTCAAATTATCTGCTGGCGGGATTTCAAAGTTCATTACGCGATCCTTATTTTTCCAGATGAATATGTTCTCCCATGTTGTCAATCTATTTTGGTTTATCACTCCTTTTAATAATTTTGGATTTAAAAGGAGTGATAAACCAAAATAGATTGACAACATGGGAGAACATATTCATCTGGAAAAATAAGGATCGCGTAATGAACTTTGAAATCCCGCCAGCAGATAATTTGACAAAAAAGTTCATAGTTCCACCACCAGAGAGAGCAGATAACAACAGTTGCCAGTTGGGAAGAGATTGAAAATGGAGGCCAGGGCCTTTGAAACTAGTCTCTCATAAATATATGAAAAAGTAAGTGACGAGTGTCAATAAACCAACCACAAATAATTTTTATATTAATTTTGACGTCACTGTTACTAAATTCCTCCAAACACACATCAAGATAGTTAAATATTTAATAATTGACTGCATCATGTGAAGTGAGTTAGGTGACGGGTCAGCTGCTTAAGAGTGTAAAGATATTTATAAATACAACAAATGTAAAATGAGTACTATGTTCTACTCTTTAAAAATACGTGTGTGGCTGAGCATTTTATTGAGTACCGCTAAAGCTCTTATGCCACTTGCTCTGAATTGCCTATCCAAGTTTTTGCACTATAATGCTCAACATTCACTGTCTCACCTCTGGTCAGACATTTGAGAATAACTGTTCATCTGTCCGAGAATGCTGAACTTTCTGCTTTGCAGAGCATTGGCTGCTCTTTGGTTTCCAGGGTATTGTGTGTAGTGCACATTTCATCACCTGTAATGATCCGATAGTACCGCTGTTCCCCAGTCAGTTGCTTTGCCGTCACCGATCTAGCGTGCAACAAGGAGTGAGCTGCACATCTGGGAACTGAGCACATTAGATATTTGTACAGATAAAGAGCAAACTTGAATAATTGTGAACTGCTGAAGTACTTTGACCAAATTTGATGAGACAGTGTCCTTTAATTTCAAAGTGAGCTATGAAGAATGTGACATTGATCGTTTTGATAATGAGATGAATTACCAAAGTCTCCATCTATAAAACAATCTCAGTCTTTATTTTTGTATACATACTTCAGGTTATAATCTCAAGAGAATATCACATTCCATCCAAAAATTCAATACCAAGATTTCACTGCAACTACTAATTTTCAGATCCCCTGAATACTGCAAGAGTATATTTACAAAAGATACTATTTTTTACATGGAAAATATTTCAAAATCTTCAATTTTCTCAAAATGGTTTTAAGCATTTTGATTACAATACCACATGTTTAAGATATTTTCACAGCAAACGAAATGTTTATCTTGAATTTTCTGGAAATGGCCTGAGAAGTCATCTTCATTGTAAGTGACTTTTGCATAACTGGTAAACTTAAAGAGATATACATAATGTTACTACATAAAAGTGTACATCCAAGATTATTGGTTTACATTTTGAAATACTCATACTTTTTTCAAATAGGAAATTCTTTAAGTTAATTTATGGAAATTAATTGTTCCTTCACACTAGCTGTGTATAGGCTAAGGTGTTGGATAGATAGAGTCAAACTGAAAAATTCAATGCTATGGCTGGGATTTGAATTACGGATCTCATGGTTTCCATATGGATTTTAGAAATTACTATAAGCACACTTTCACCTAAAAACACAACTACAAACTACTCTGTAGTAAAAAAGGTAGTGAGCTTCTGCTATCTCAGATTAGTGTAGTGCTTATGAGCAGCGCAATCTCACATCCGCTTTAACATTAGAAGTTCATTGGACAAAGTTTCGGCTTGACTCTGGAAATAAAGCATCAGTTTCTGTATGTTTGCTGCTATTTGTACGTGGGTCATAACCACAGCTGGTTCATCAATAATAGTCTTTGAATCTGAATACTGTTCATTTCAGTAACATTGCATGATGTAATAATGCCTTCCTCTGTAATCAGTTTATAAGCTCCGTAATTGTCGATATCTTCATCAACATTGGAACAGCCGTCAGTATTTTTAAAAATGTATATAAAATCCTCTTCTAAACTTAGTTTTTCTAAGTTTTTTATCAACAATTGCCTAAAACGTAACTTTTCTCCGAAATTTGTACGAAAAATAGTAAAATTTAACAATAACGGTATAGAACAATTAGCTGCTGAAAAAGCCGTGTTAAAAGCCGAAAAAACAAATCACTACAGAAAAATAACTAATATAGACCTCTCTTTGTAACGCTATCACCATTTTTGGCCAATCTATACATGAGCTTTTTCGAAACACATATTACTAAAGCCTTCCCTCATATGTTTAAAACATGGTACAGATACGTAGACGACATCTTTGCAATAGTGCCCTACAAACTAATAGATGATGCTTTGAAACTACTCAACCTGCAAGAACCCAGCATACAATTCACAGTAGAAACTGAAGAGGACTGTACTCTACCTTTTTTAGACCTTAAAATCAAAAAAGGCAATGAAAAACTAGAATTTGGCATTCATAGAAAAGCAACACACACAGATAATTACATCAAAGCAAATAGTTTCAACCCAATTCCACACAAACATGCAACCATCAACAGTCTGACACACAGATTAGTAAATCTACCTCTCAGCCAGCAAGAATATCAAAACGAATACCATCAAATCTTAAAAACTGCAATTAAAAATGGATATGGAAAAAACCTTGTAGATAAAAAACTAAAATTATTCAAACTTCAAAAGAAATTAAAACAGATCACAGCTCTCACACCAATAAAACAAGAAACTAGATTTGCTAAATTTACTTACCATCCCTGGGCCACAAAAAAGTTCCAAAAAATATTCAAGAAATACAATATAACATTGGCACCAAAAAACAATTACAACATTAAAAACCTACTTCACAGTAATAATACTGATAAGATAAAACCAGAGGAAAAGTCAGGCATTTACAAAATTAAGTGTAAAGACTGTGAAAAAATTTACATAGGAAGGACAAAAAGGAACATAGGCACTAGAAAGAAAGAACACTTCAGGCACTTAAGATACAAAAATATTGATAAGTCCGCAATAGCAGCTCATTTCTGGTCTGAAAATCATGAAATTGAAGATAGCACAGAATTACTAAAATACGTACAAAAACATAGTGAACTCGTCATATGGGAGAGGATATACATAGAAAAACATAAAAACCAACTAATGAACTTTGAAATCCCGCTAGAAGAGAATCCCACATTTCAGTTCATCACTAAATCAACAGATGGCAGCAACAACCCCAGAATTACCCACACCGCTGGATCTAGCGTCAGTCGCACAAGAGCCGTAGATGCAAACGAAGATTTGCGAAACATGTCCTCAAAATAGGTACGAAAGTGAAGCAGATGTGTAAAAAATACGACTCATCTAAAATTTAATAATTAGTTTTTCTTGTTCTACATCTTGTTTTCTGGCAAGTAACACACACCAGGCCACAACTTTTTCCACGACTTTATCAAAGCGGACTGAATTTGAGTAATGTTACCTACTGAGAACAGCAATTTATTGTCTTTAAAACAAGTCTTAATTTTCTACACTGAACAGCATTTTTTTTTTAATCGTAAAAACTATTTGTAGTCAGTTTATTGGCACTCGGTGACGAATGTCAGTAAACCGACTACAAATAGTTTTTACGATTAATTTTGACGTCACTGTTACTAAATTCCTCCAAATACATATAGCATTTTTTTTCTTAACTGTTCCAGGTTAAAAGGTCTGGGTTAACGAGATCTTACTGTAGTTTGTACAAGAAAGTAATGTAGAGAAAGTAAAGTGAGTGCATACATGAAATTTTATTTGAAATAATGTTTCCAGAATGTAATAAATTCTTGCTGTACCATTTCCAGCACACGTGCCTGGCCGAGCTGGAGGAGGCTGGGACTCAGACAGTGAACAGGACAACGACAGTGTTTCAGTGGATTCCCTTGAGAGGTCACTGTCAACATTCAGTCTTTATATTTTCAATCTATGTACTACTATCTCTTACAAAACTGAACAGTGTTTGTTTTACAGAGTAGCGCCGCCAGCTGAGGATGAACCATCAGCAGAGAGTGCAGCTGTGATTAACTTCTGTACACGCCAAGAATGGCCATTATTGCCATCAGTCCTTAAGTCAGAATGTAAAAGGTGAGTATAACAGCCCTGATAATCCATCTTACTTTATATAAACAGGAGATTAGGGCCAGTGATTTAATGCTGACGTTAACACAGTGTTAGCTTTAACAAAATATTAATGCCCAATTCCACCAACAAGTGTTAACTCAACACTCATGTTAAATCTCTTGTTAAACTAACAAGACATATTTCTGTTGTTAAGTCCTTAACAATTGTAAATAGTCAAGATGGCAGGCATGAACATAGCTTTTGATGCTGATTTGCTATATTTAAGACCTTCTAAATGGCATTCATGTGTAGTTAAGAAGATATTCATAGGAAAGCTGGATGGCAGAAGGAGAAGAGGAAGATCCAGGAAAAGATGGGTAGATGATGTAGAAGACGACTTGAGAAAGTTGGGGGTTAAAGGCTGGAGAAGAAAAACAGAGGACCAAGTAGAATGGAAGAGGGTGGTTAGGGAGGCCAAGGGCCTACATGGTCTGTAGCGCCAACTATCATCATCATCAAATGGCATTCATAATAGAGTACGGTCTGTGAGGAGAAATGATTTTGAGGAGCTATCAGAAGAAAATTTTCTACATAGGTATAGACTGTCGAAACAATTTGCCATGAAGGTTACTGTGGAAGTACAAGAGAGGTTAAAACATGCATCAAAAGGAATATGCCGATCTTGCTTTTCTTCGAGTATTAATAACTTTGTGATTTTATAATTCACTGAATTATGTGGATAATACACTTTCCACCTCCCGTCTTGAAACATTCAAGCCATCATCATTTCTTGTTATAAATTTGTGTAATACTGACAAAGTTAATTAATTAGAGCCAACTGAAAAATTCAATGCCATGGCCGGGATTTGAATCACGGATCTACTGGTTTCCGTCCAGTCGCTCTAACCCCTTGAGCTACCATGGACAACGTGCCTTCCTGACATTAAATTCTCCAATTGACTCATTACATTTCCCGGTAGACCACTTAGGGTTCTCATATTTGAGAAGGCACGTTGGCCATGGTAGCTCAAGGGGTTAGAGCGACTGGACGGAAACCAGTAGATCCGTGGTTCCAATCCCGGCCACGGCATTGAATTTTTCAGTTGGCTCTAATTAATTAAAAATTACCCATATACCGGAGTAATGTATTTAAAAGGATTAATTCTTTAAGGATCAATTCCTCAATATAATTTACATTAAAAATAATCGGCGATAAAAATCCTGGTATTTAAGTACTTACAATAGTAAGTCGCCACAAGTGGTTGTTTCAAATATGAGAACCCTAAGTGGTCTACCGGGAAATATAATGAGTCAATTGGAGAATTTAATGTCAGGAAGGCACGTTGGCCCTCTTAGCTCAAGGGGTTAGAGCGACTGGACAGAAACCAGTAGATCCATGGTTCAAATCCCGGCCATGGCATTGAATTTTTCAGTTGACTCTAATTAATTAAAAACATCCATATACCAGAGTAATGCATTTAAAAGGATTAATTCTTTAAGGATTAATTCCTCAATATAAATTTACTGACAAAGTTGTTTTATGCTTCTAGTAGTGACATATGCATTTGAATTAAATTCGTTTCCAATCTTTTCCCATGTAACATCTTTCTCTTTTACATTCACTGCATCCGTTCTCTTATTTTCCATGATAGCCTTATGCTTCATCACCAATTCAATTAACAATTCTTTCTCCATCAATGAGAAATTTGTCCCACGGCTTCTCTTACAATTTTGTTCACCCACCATTTTTTCAGCTGTGTGCAGATAGAAATGAAAACAAAAGTGCCTTGCGGTATGTTCAGAAAGTAATACGACTCATCCATAGCCTTCTATAGCTGTAATATTTACAAGTCTCTTGGCGTTAACACTTGTTTGTTAACATTTTCAGAAAACAGGTTGGTGGAAGGCAAGAAATTTAACAGCTTTGTTAGCGCTGTGAAAATTGTTATGTTACATTTGTTAACGTCAATTTTAATATCTGTTGGTGAAATTGGACATAAACCTAACATCAGTATACCTGTTTTAAGGTGTATAATAACATTTAAAAGCTGGAAAATGGCTGCAGCAAACCAAAGCTGTTTATAGTAGTTTGGCATTTAAGAATATCATTCCTAATGTATGTGCATCATAATGAATCTTAAAACCTGCAAAAGGGGAACTTGAAAAGCTCTTTATAGATTCTGTAAACTTCATTTGCGGTATGACTGTAACATGCTTCTTTAAATTTGTTGTATTGTGTGACTTACCACAGCACAAAAATGTTTTTCTGCCTATTTCAACACTCTAATATTTGTACTGTCTAATTCAAAACAGTTCAACACTTAATTCATATGCCCACCTTGGTAGCATAGATGGTAGCGTGTCTGCCTCACGTTCAAGAGGTCCCGAGTTCCAATCTCAGTCAGGGTGAGTTACCTGGGTAAGGTCTTTTCCTTATCCTGAAAGGCAAATGTTGGGTAACTCTAAGCTCTATTGACCCTGGGCTTATTTAAGCATCATTTCACCCATTCCATTCATCGTCCGATATGACTTAACATTGGAGGCTGTTGAAACAAAATATTTATGGAAGTTAGTCATACAGTATATCTGTAAAGTATGGTTGTGTCCTGAATTTAATTTGAGAAGCAACTATCAGATGGAAAGAAAAAACAAGTATTTCCATGCGCTCTATTATCTCACATCTTAGTTTTCTTAAAGATTTTTTGTTACTGGCGCTTAATGATTGACTGTTATAAAGCACTTGCAGTTTTTGGAGCTGCATTTTTTGTTGAAATAAAATCCCCATAGCTACTTACTTAGTGGGCCTGATAGAGAACATGCTTGTCAATTAAAGTACTCATGGATTTTCTCCTAGGTTGCATTATTATCCTTTAATTTAAGTCTGTCAGCTTCTTTTAACACAGTAATACCTGTATGCTAACTTGGTAGTTGCTCATGCACAAAAACAGATCGATTATTATTGCATTATCCTATTGTCACATGTGCCTTAAGTTTCCTGACCTTCAACAATTAAAGTAAACAGCTGCAGCAGGTTATTATATCCATGCATTATATCCTAACACTAAATATTGTGACAAAAATACGAAAGTTCACTTTTATCTGCTTTATTCGTCACTGAATCATTAGCTTAATCAGCTTCTCTTTTACTCAAATACAACACAGACATGTCTCTACAATGTTTCTGTGTCTCTTTTGCACACACCAACTCATGTTGCTAATAATTCTTTCTGGAGCTCACATGGAGCTCATTCTGATTCTGAACCATACTCGGAAATTCACAGAAATACTACCTCGTTGCCATTTCATCAGCTTGTCAATTCCTTACTATGGAGTGGCACTTGCAAATATGTGAACTGCTTCCATCAGCATTACCCAGCCTGCTGACTGGAAGCACAACACTGCTGTCACTATTACTCTCTGCACCAGGCCTTGTATCAGCTTTTATACAAGGTGACACACAAAAATGGAATGTTTGAAATTTATAGTGGCAGCCAGGAGGAGCAGAGAATTATTTAAAAAATGATATATTCCGTTGTTGTTTCTTAAATGGCAACTTGTAAGGTTTCCATTACGTATGAATAAAATATTTTTTTAC
The DNA here is from genome assembly GCA_030765055.1 of Mantis religiosa. Taxonomy (NCBI): domain Eukaryota; kingdom Metazoa; phylum Arthropoda; class Insecta; order Mantodea; family Mantidae; genus Mantis; species Mantis religiosa. The sequence goes on from CM060959.1 coordinate 124,748,370, forward strand.
ATCATTCTTAGTTTTATTGGAACTGTTCAAATATTCCCATTGTTTTGTGTTGCCCTATATAATTCTGCCAAGCATGGTAGATCATTCCAGAAACTGAATGTCTCCTCTTGCACTCTGGAACAGTATTGAATGTATTTGCACAGGAGCAAGCATCCACGGGACATCAGCCATGGGTAGTCCTTGAAGGCACACCACTTCCATCCCATCAACCAATAAGCAACAAGGCGGGATGATTTCTCATCTTCCGCCCCTTTGCGATAGTGACTAAGTTGCCCAGCTCAACTCTTCTCCTCCAAAACAGCTTCACATCCACCAGTGTGACTATTATAATTCAAGTACGTATAAAACACATTGTTGTATTCCTCACATCTAAACCTTATTAGTTTTTGATTTCTCATAGTAGATGTTTATGTCAGTTATTCTAATAGAAATGTGAAAATTATACAATGAAAAGCAATTAAGAGTTGGGTTTAGAAAGATAATATTTAAGTTTCATTCCTGTAAAATAGCGAAACATAGTAGCAATAAATTTATTCTTTTTGAAAATAGCACAAAGAGTTGCGTAACACACTTCAGCTTATATTATTTAAAAATATTTGCGTATTTGCCTTCTATAAATTATGTAATACCTCCTTATGCTATTATATTGTGAGTTTCTGTTTATTCCTATGCCAATATTGGTTTCTTCAAACAACACTGCACTACCAATTTTCGTAATTTATAGACATTAATTTTGTATTCAATAACAAAACACTTTTTGTAATGAAAGTGGACAATATTGCTGAATTACATCGACAGCCCTATGTAACAATAATTTGCATTTGTTTTTCTCCTTTTCACATGCTCGATAATTTTTATTTTTTCTCCAACTGAATGTGCTTTCTCCTTTCTTCTTCTGTGACATTTCGACACTGGTGCATGATTTTCAGTGGAAGCATAATTCAACTTTCCCATTTTAAGAATACTCTACATATATTGCAGATAGAGATTTTGAAACCTGGTACTTTTTTTTTTTTTTTTATTTTTTTATTTTTTTTTTTCCCTTGTGCGGTACAAAACACTATTCTTTCCATGTACCATTACTTTTCTGGGATGCAGCGGTCAATGTCATCACTCAAGGGTGGTGACAAAAATTATGCTGCATATTCCTTATTTGCAGAATATTTTTTTCTCAGTTTTCCAAATAAAAAAATGTAATTAACTACAGTATTTTTTTAGTAGGAACATACTTTTGCCCACAGTATTTCATACTGCACTATTTTGGGCTTCTACTGTATTAGCAAACACAGTTAGAATATATCGAAATTTAACTGTATTGGAACACCACAGTGAAGCAGCAGTACTTTCTCACCTCACGGCTGCACGTACCAGGGTTCGATGTCATGACTCCTTCCTTGGTCTCCATGTTGTCGTCCACTGCCTGCTTCGCCCTTGCCTTCAGCTGCGGTCTCCTGCATGGACTCTTTTGGGTTCTCAGGGTGTTAAGGTTGAAACAACAAAAAACATCCGATAATTTTTGAACTGCTTTAATTGAAAAAATCTTCATTAACAAAAATCGTCATAGAGTCATGAATTTTGAAACTCCACCACCGCACATCTTTGACAAGTACATCACGCCACCTATTGACGATACGGAGAAAGAGGAAACCACTACGACTTGCACTAATCGAGTACCAGCTGATGATAAGAGCAAAAGCTCTTGAAACATGTCCTGTGAATAAACAGTGTGAGTGGAGCAATGTGTCAATATCTTCTCGATTCACTTATGTGCTAATATGTAATATACTTAAAAATATGTAAATATATGTAAAATACATATTTATACAGAAATCCCAGCTCTAGTTATAAGTGATAGTCTCTCAGCGGCAATACAAGAATGACGTCAGAAAATGAAGGTCTCATTCACTTCCATTTGCCCATGAGGTGTAACTATTGATGTCTAATTTTAGATGCTCAAGTCTATTGGAGTTATTCTTTAACATCTTCGTCTTTAAGCTAAACCATAAACAAAAATTACAAGTTGTAAAATGATGAGTATAAGCAGGCCACAATCCCATACTAATATTTCTGGGAAGTCGTTCTGTGAACAGTAACTGAGTTCTGGTATTCAAACAGAGCTGCAGGCTACTTCTAACATTACCACAAGTACAATGGGTCAGCCCCCTTGTCCAGACTGCAGTGAACAGATAATGTATTCTATATTTTCATCAAAATACATAAGAATTGAATTTATATTTTAAAAGCAATGACTGAAAAACTGTTACAAACTATTTATTGTTATATTAAATTTTTTTTCTTCCATTTATATCTTTAACAGCAATGGTCATATCGCCGGCCGTTCTCTTTTGGAACATATCGAAGGTGTTAACTCGTATTCACTGGGTTTTAATCATTGGATCACGCACACATTTGTACTTTCATTCATACTTCCCGACTCTGGGGAAGATGAGGAATTATCTTGGTTGGAGAAAAAACCCCACCCCCACTGCCGGGAATCGAACCCAGGACCCCTAGCATGGCAAGCAGGAGCTTTACTGACTTAGCTATGGGGCCAGCCAATATTAAAGTTATTTTTGCAAAAATCACAAGATTTGTAGTGATGGGATGATATCACTATTTGTCAGTACTCTGTACTGTTTTTTAAACACTGATACTCAATACTTTATAAAAAGCTGTAAAGGGGGCAGCTTGTTCATTGAATTAAGCTCTTTTTAGTAGTTTTCTGTGTACAAATGCATGTAACCAATTTTGTTTTCAGCTGTCACTGTATCATCTTCAGACTGCAATGGGAAAGTCGTACATTTCTTGTTGAATAGAGATTTGCTAAATTTAACTTGGTGTATAAATATAACCTAAATTTGTTGTGCTGTGTGATTTTCCCCTGTGCAAAAATGTTTTCTGCATATTTTACACATTGTCTTTTTATTAGTACTCTTTGCTTCAAAATAGTTCCACGCTTCATTCATATCATTGTTAATAAAATATTTATGTAAATTAGTCATTCTGTACATTTCTCAGGTATGGTTGTGACCCGAGTTTGACTTATGAAACACAAACTAATAGACGAAAGGAAAGAATAAATTTATTCATGTGCTGTGTTGTATGATGTCCTGATTTCTTACTCTTGGATTCTCAGATTTTGGGCACAGGAGTAGGTAAATGTAGTGACTGAAAGTGGATCACCATGACAGACTATTGCAGAAACGTCAGTTGTGTCAGTCAAATCAGCTTCATTTACAGTTCAGCTAACGCTGCATATTATATGAATACCTCTTGTTTCATTTAGACACAGAATGTTGCATTCAGTCCATCAATCAAGAACTAAAGTCCAGCAACTCTTTGGGGATACATGTGAAACCTCCACTCCTTCATCTTCATCTGTTATAGAGTTAAATGCAACAACTTTCACTAATGCAAAATTTAAACATTTACACATGGCAAAGCTAGAAAGCGAATTGGAAAATATGCAGTTGAGGTTGTTTCGAAATGACACCAAACGAATATAGCCGTTTCGTAGTTTATAACTTAACCAGTCCAAATTTTGGTGTCACAGCTTCGCAATTCTCTTAAGTATAATTTTATGCAGCATTAAATATTACATTATTTTGTGATTAGGCAGCGCAGGAACCACTAGTGTGCGAATCTCAAAAGTTATTGGGACCCATCGGCCAAAAAAATGAAAACATTGCTTCTGCTTATTGTCAGTGACCCTAGCCTCGCTTTCAGGTAATGGGACAAAGGGCCGTAAATTGTGAAAAAATTGATAATGACTCAGACAGATTGAGTCAACATGAAAAATTCAGTGCCATGGCCAAGATTTGAACCACGAATCTGGTTTCCGTCCAGTCGCTCTAACCCATTGAGCTAACATGGCCAACGTGCTGTCCTGACATCAAATTCTCCATTTGACTCGTATATTACCCCGGTAGACCACTAGGGGCTCTCGTATTCAAAATACACTGCTTGTGGCAATTTACTACTGTACTTGAATCCCAGGCTTCATCATTTAACTCTTATTATTTTAATTAATTGATGGAAATTAATAATTTCCTCATACTAGCTGTATATAGGCTAAGGTTTTTGATAGATTGAGTCAACATGAAAAATTCAATGCCATGGCTGGGATTTGAACCATTGGTTTCTGTCCAGTTGCTCTAACGACAGTTCCAAGGTCACTCATTTTGCTATGATCTTAATTGTACAGTGCTTTCAACCAGTTATTGTAAAATCAGTAGCTTCCTTTTGAATTAAAAATGCTTTATTTAGTATTATTAAACACAGTGAAATAAAATGCTTGTCTCATTGCATAAGGCATTTAGTTTTGGTTAACTTTATCTACAATTCTTTGATATTGTTCTCTGTTCTTTTTATCATTTAATGCTTCCATCCCTCTATCTCACTAACATTAACTTCCCTCTAAAAGGTTTAAGTTGCATATGCCCACCAGCTTATTTGCCGATATGGACTGTTATAATGGAATTTTGGAACACATAAGGAAACAACTAAGGAATAGCTTCTTTAATGCGGTTTCAAAAGTTAAAGAAATTCTTAATAGTAGCAAGCTACTGTGGAGAATGTCGGTATGTTTACAAACAGCTACAACATGCGACACGGTGTGTCAGCTACCTTTGAACTTTGATAGCGTGAGGCACGTGGCATTGTTCCTGTAACTGTCTAATCCACACTCATTCTGGAGTGCTTTTATGCAGCTATTTTGGCGGTAAAAACTATATGTGTCACATAGAAGCTGAGCAATTACTTCTACATATTCATTTGGTGTCATTTTGAAACATCCTGTATGTGCACTCTGTTAAGGTGCAGTCATGTCTTCTGGATATGTCATAGAATGGCAGACGTGATTGAATATCATGACAGAGAGATAGAAGAGGGAATCAGAATCTCTTTCTGTCAAGTGACAAACACGATGGTTGCAATGGTAATTTACATTTCATATAATCAATTGGTTAACCATTAATATCAGTCAGACAACTGCTGCCAACTGCTCTATTTGTGTTTCGTCACTTAATGTACATGTTACTTATATTTCACTCTTCTAATAAAGAAGATAACAAATGAGTGCAGTTATGTTTTACTGAAGATCAATGTTCCTCAATGCTCTGCCATGTAGTAAAAGTATAAGATTTATATCAAAGTATTAGACATACTGATACTAACACATATCGAGGTTGTCAACATCCCATGCTACTTGTTTGGAAGATGTTGAACTTTGCTGATAACACTTCCTGTACAATGGTACAAAAGCACATAATTCATTATGATTCTTAACTAATGAATGGGTAACTTTTTTATGTGCAGGTTTGCTGTGCTCAACTGTATGGATGTGATGAGGGCAATAGCCTCACTACTAACTTCGGCAGACTGTACGACTGTCACAGCTCTGCGCGCACTCCTCGTGTTAGAGTGGTTTCTACGCACTGACCTAGTTAATGTGGCCGCTATATCTCGGCTAATGGCACTGCCCCTGAGCAACATCAAGGCATCTCATAACCTAGCTGCAGCAAAAACAAAAGCAAAGAAGGTTCAACTAATTCTGGAGAAACTAAACAGTTGATAATAAACAATGTAGATAACCTAAGGAGCATTTTCAATGACTGACTAGGTAACAAGGTCAACGGTGAATGAACTAAAACTGATAGTGTCCCAGCTAATACTGCCAGTTGTATGGATACAACACTATGAGTGAAGTAAGGGTCAGACGATGTGGCTGACTGTCTTTGGTAGTGCCAGAACAGATGAACACTGTATAACAAACAATTTTGCAGAACTTTTTTGGAATTCATAGTTTTATAGTTTCAAAATTATATAGTCAATTTTCTGAGATGTCTTGCTCAATGTTGCAAAAAATTGTCACCTTGTTTTCATAAAGTGTTTGCAAGATTGTGGTAAATCAACTGACAGGTAAACTGAAACCAAATTCTGGTCACAGCATTGACATTCCTCCACTGGTACAGAGAGAAAGGATAAGAGTTGATGGAAGTTAATGTCCATGCACCGGTGTGATAAATGTCTCAATAATGGTTACTATGTTAAGAAGTAGCCAATGAATTTCTGTAAAAATTGCAATAAATATTTTTTAACTATTGATTCTTTTTTCTTTAATTTTTCTTAGATAACAGAAGTTGAGTTTCTGGAAAAACTTCATGCAAAAACTATATTGTAGTATTACAGACCTACGTCACACACATTTATGATGTGTTTTATTAAGAAATTTGATTTAATCCATATTTCCAGCTGATGATCCTTCCTTCTTACAAACTCCCCTGTGTCTGTGAGCATTACATTGCACCTCAGTGCAGAGTGCTTTTCTCTAATGTTCTGCCAAAGGCAAATATTAATTACTTAACCAGTAAGGGATGTACTTCATTACTGTAAGGACGTGCTTCACAAGTCCTCATCTACAGATAAATTGGCTGTCATTCTGGTCTCTTACAGTGTAATGAATCTACAAGAAATCTGAATGATTACATACAGCTTATCCACATGAGATCAAAATGATAGTCAAACTACAGCTCTACAAGGTCTGTTCAAAAAACTTTGAAACATTTGTAATTTCATGACAGTGTTCAAGCAAAATGTAGTTGCTATTCCTGCAAATGCCTATGTTTAATATGTAACCGATGGAAATTTCATTGTTGTATGTCTGTTGGTTATTAATTAATTAGAGTCAACCGAAAAATTCAATGCCACGGCCCGGATTTGAACCACAGATCTCCTGGTTTCCGTCTAGTCGCTCTAACTCCTTGAGCTACCATGGCCAACATGCTGACGCGACATTAAACTCTCCAATTGACTCATATTTCCCTGATTCAAAATAAACATTTGTGGTGACTTACTGTAGTAAGTACTTAAATACCAGGATTTTTATCATTGAACCTTTTAATGTTAAATTTTATATTGAGGAATTAATTCTTACAGAATTAATCCTTTTAAATACATTACTCTAGTATATGGGTAATTTTAATTAGAGTCAACCGAAAAATTCAATGCCTTAGCCGGGATTTGAACCACGGATCTCCCGCTCTCCGTGCAGTTGCTCTATCCATCTGATCTACTATGGCCAACATGCCGATATGACATTAAATTCTCCAACTGACTCGTATGTTTCCGGTAGACCACTAGGAGTTCTCATATGCTACAAGACACGCACCTTTTTGTGGCGACTTACTATGCTGTATGTACTTGAGTCCCAGGCTTCATAGTTAAACCACTATGTCATAGTAAGTCGCCACAAAAGGTGAGTATCCCATAGTAGTAATCCCATAGTAATTTTACGAACCCAAAAAATAACAATTGGTGTCAGGAAGTGGAACATACAACAATGGGCGTTACATTGGCAAAAATTCTAGAAGAGTTGAAAGAAATGAAGATGGTGAATGACACCCTCGCTCCAAAGACGGGAACTGCAAACAACAACCTGGGCACAACGATGACTGCAATGAAGGCCGAATTAACCATGGAAATGAAAGCGGCGAATGACAGCCTGGCCACAGAAATGAAAGCTGCGAACGAGGCCCTCGCCGCCGGACGAGCACATTGAAGACCTGGCAAACTGCATTAACGACCTGGAGGGAAAGACCGACAGCAACACCAAGTCTCTGAATGCCATGGTAGAGGACATCGTCGGCAGGAGGTAAAAGGACTTGAAGGCCGACGCACCGGGACGCGACACAATATCTGCGCGCATCAAACCACCCAAGTACGACGGCACGTCAACGTTCGAAGTCTTCTGCCGTCAATTCGACACAGTGGCCAAGCACAACAAAGTGCTCACCAGAGGAAGAGGCCGCACAGCTAATAGCCAGCCTCTAGGGACGGGCCGCAGAAGTCCTAAACGCGGTACAGACAGCGGCGGCGCCCAAGGACATCTGGGAGGCCCGGCAGAGCCGCTTCGGAAACCACTGCTTAGCCGCAGCCTACCGCAGCCAATTGAAGTCAAGGTCACAGCAGCCAGGGGAGACACTGGCAGGAGTTCGCACTGGCAATGAGCAGCTGGCTTACAAAGCCTTAGTCGACCTCCCACTAGAGTTCCCGGGAAGCCGCCTACACCTTCGTTGACAGGGTACGAGAAACTGAGATACGTCGGCGCCTAATGCTCGGCGACTATAAAGCCATACACGAGGCGCTAACTGCAGCAATGAGGATGGAGATGGCCAAAGTGACGGCTACCCCGACTTCCAGAACAAGGAGTATCCGATATAATGGAGACTGAAGACCAGTCGAGGGATGCCGGCGAAGACCAAGTGGCGTGTGTTGCGGTGTGGCCAGCCGGGACACCTGGAGAGAGACTGCCCACACCAGGGAGAGCAGGCGGAAAACGAGTCAAGGCCGTCGTGACGAGGGGCACGTTGGCGCCATCACCACCATCCCCTCGAGTGACACTGCGTGCCGTCAGCCGGCGTATGGATGACAGCCTCATCGCGGAAGGTTGGGTGAAGGGGAGGCCGTTCCGCGTACTCGTAGACACCGGGGCAGCTGTGACCATCAACAGACCTGACGTGGCCAGGGGGTTGCCGTCAAGAAAACCGAGCCGACCATACCAGCTAGTGACGGCATCAGGTGACACCCTGGCTGTGGAGAAGGAGGCGCTGCTGAAGTACACCTTGGGACGGAGTGCCGTGCGTCAGGGGATGTTCGTCGCGATGGTGGCTGAGCAGGTGATACTGGAACTGGATGCCCTCAGGAGCCACAAGGCGACGGTGTACGTCGGCAGGAAGGTCCTGCGGCTCAATAGAGAAGAGGTCATAATCCGGCAACTCGAAGAGTGCCTTGGAATCTGCAGGGTCATCCTGAGGAAAGACGTGGTTATCCCCGCGAGAAGCGAGGTGGTGGTGGTGGTGGTGGTGGTGGTGGCGTGACTGGAAGGCCAGTGGACGAAGAACATGATGCTAGACCAGAAGACACCTGTGCACGGCCTATGTGTAGCCAGAACATTGTTGCTGTGCTGAGAAGAGTTGCCAGTGAGACTGCTCAACCTGACAGACACTGATCAAGATGTCCAGGCTGGGACGGAGCTGGGGATGTGCGAGCCCGTGGTCAGCCTGACAGCAATCGACAAGACACAGGAGCCGGTGCCCATGCAACACTCGCGGCCTCCGGCTGGAAGGCTTACTGGAGAGGGTGGCTGACCTTCTGACCACAGAACAACTGGAGAAGGCTCGACAACTGCTGAGGAGGTACCAGCGTGTCTTCAGCCAAGGTAACAGTGACTACGGCCGCACGGACAAAGTGCTTCACCGCATCGACACCGGAGACGCCCGGCCTATTCGGCAAACAGCTAGACGCGTTCCGCTGGCAAAACAAGCGGCGGTGCGGGGTATGCTAGATGACATAAGATCCAGGGGAGTGATTGAAGATTCTGACAGCCCTTGGTGTTCCCCTGTAGTTCTGGTGACGAAGAAGAACGGCGAGCTACGCTTCTGCGTGGACTACAGGAAGCTGAACGCTGTCACCCGGAAGGACTTTTCCCTCACCCCGGATTGACGACACCCTGGACACGCTTGCTGATGCGCAGTGGTTCTCGACCCTGGACCTGAAGTCGAGTTACTGGCAGATAGCTCTAGACCCGAGAGACAAGGAAAAGACTGCATTCTCGACAGGCCAAGGTCTTTGGCAGTTCACAGTTATGCCCTTTAGCCTCTGCAACGCACCAGCTACCTTCCAATGCCTCATGGAGTCGGTAATGAGAGGACTGACTTATGATGCCTGCCTGCTATACCTAGACGACATATCATCGTCGGCAAGACTTTCAAAGACCATCTGGAAAACCTGATCAAGGTGCTACAGAGACTGCAGGCAACCAATTTGAAGCTGAATGCGAAGAAGTGCCAGCTCTTCCGCAAGGAAGCCAACTACTTGTGTCACATATTCTCACTAACCGGAGTGGCCACAGACCCGGAGAAGACAGAAGCCGTGAAGAGAATTGCAGTTTCCTGGGACTGTGTAGTTATTACCGTCGCTTCATAAAGGGCTTCTCCAACATCGCCACGCCCCTCACACACCTTACAGAACAGCGGCCTTGTGCATGGACAGAGGACACCAAAAGCGCTTTCCAGCACCTGAAGGAGAAAGTCTGCAGTGCTCCTATTTTGGGATTTCTACAACCAGGTGGCGCCTTCATTGTGGACACCGACACCAGCGACCATTGCATTGGAGGCGTCCTATCACAAGTCCAGGACCGCCACGAGCGGGCGATAGCTTACTACAGCAAGACGCTATCCAAGGCAGAGAAGAGCTACTGTGTCACCCGGCGAGAACTACTGGCGGTAGTAAAGAACTTGAAGCACTTCCACAAGTACCTGTACTGTCAGCCATTCCACCTGAGGACTGACCACTCCGCCCTAACCTGGCTACTTAGCTTTAGAAACCGGAAGACCAGACAGCCAGTTGGGTCCAGAGGGTGCAGGAGTACGACTTCACATCTGAACATCGTAGAGGGAAGAGCCACAGCAACGCAGACGCCATGTCTCGAAGACCCTGCCCAGAAGAGTGCGGTCAGTGCACAAGAGTGGAAGAGAAGGAGCATGCCACAGCTGTCAGAGTGGTCACGGCAGTGCCTGTGGACGCTGGGATAGCGCAGGCCTGAAGAGGGAGTAGCTGGCGGACACTGACTTGGGCCACTCTTCAGGGAAGTGGAGGCAGGTACAAGACCCAACTGGGAGGACATTGCACCAAGGAGTGCCACATACAAGTCGTACTGGGCCCAGTGGAACTCGCTGAAGATCAGAGAGGGCGTGCTGTTCCGGGTATGGGAGTCATCCGATGGAAAGACGCAGAGAGAGCAGTTGGTACTTCCCCGAAGTAAGGTCCCGGAAATCTTGGAGGAAGTGCACGCCGGTACTTCAGGAGGACACCTGGGAACGAACCGAATGATCGACGAACGTCGACAGCGCTACTACTGGTTGAGGCTCTGAGCAGACGCTGAGTCAATGTCATGTGGGCGCGGTGAGTCGCGGGCCCCAAACTAGGAGCCGAGGTCACATGCAGCAGTACAACGTCGGAGCGCCTTTCGAACGTATCGCTGTCGACATAGCTGGACCATTCCCAGTGTCCGACTGAGCCAACAAGTACCTGATGGTAGCCGTGGACTACTTCACGTTGTGGCCGGAGGTGTATGCCATCCCGAACCAGGAGGCGAAGACCATCACAGACTGCCTCGTGGAGCAAGTGTTCTGCCATTTTGGATTGTCGCTAGAGCTCCACAGTGACCAGGGCACCAATTTTGAGTCTCACCTGATGGAGGCACTAGAAAGACTTTGGGTGAACAAGACACGCACAACACCTCACATCCGCAGTCGGACGACATGGTGGAGCGGTACATCGAGACCGTGGAAGAACACCTGAGGAAGGTCGTGGCCAGCCATCAGCGAGACTGAGACGTCAAGTTGCCACTCTTCTTGCTGGCCTACCGCTCGTCAACACACACCACTGGGATGACGCCAGCCAGCTTAATGTTTGGTCGAGAGTTACGCCTCCCCTGTGATCTGGCTTTTGGAAGCCTCCGGATGCAAAACAGCCATCTACCGAGTATGTGGAGAACCTGGTGGACCATTTCCACGACGTGCATGAGATTGCTTGTCAGAACATCCAGAAGGCGAGCGACCGCATGAAGACCAGATACAATAGACAAGACAACAGCCAAGGGTTCCAGCAGGGTGACCTAGTCTGGTTGTACTGCCCTACCCGGACCAAGGGACGCTGTCCAAAGCTCCAGCAACCATGGCAAGGACTGTACCGGTTGGTAAAGAGGATTAACGATGTGGTCTACCGCATCCAGAAGGTGCTCCGAGAAAAGATGTTGGTGGTACACCTGGATCATCTGGCCCACTACGATGGTGCTGTTCGGGACGACCAGCCATGAGTAGGGAGTAGTGTCGCGACTGGCAGCTGACGGAGACAAAGGAGCAGATAGTGTAGCGCAGAGATACAAGGCTTGCCAAAACAGTTAAAGATAGATAACTAAAAAGTTCTAGTGACATCTTGATTGATGGAGAACATTCCACAACTGTCTGGAATCATGAAAGGTCGTATAAAAAGGAGCCGCGATAGCCAGTGAGAGTCAGAGTGTATTCGGAACTGAATCGTGTGCCTGCAGCTGTATTTTGAAAGTGAATGCTTTTGTTTGTGGACAGCGAACTTGAAAGATTGTAATTGTGTATGTGACGTAATTCTGGTTGACCAAAGTGCATTTCTACGGAAATAAAGAACATTTTGATTTTCTGCAAGTTGGACTTTTAATTTTACGAGCCCACAAAGTCACATTATATTGGCTCCAAGATATAAATTCCTTCTTAAGTATTTTGGCATGCTACATACAATTTTGCCATGATGGTTAATTTATACCATGAACATTTTACTCAAACCAAATGTGTATGTTTGAAATAGTATACTCTGATTAACTTGAGGTGGCAGCTGAATAAAGATGTACACTAAATGGAATTAGTCTGACACCAATCCTGAAGGGAGACTGAGGATGATTTACACATGTGGAGCCATTGATGGTGCATGCATCAACTAGCATACATGTACAAATCATCCTCAGTCTCGTTTCACAGACTAATTCCATTTAGTGTACCCTTTACTCAGCTGCCACTTCAAGTTAATTGGAGTGTACTGACAGTAGATTCAGCCTCACAATTCGGTGCTGTCCAGTTTGTACTGCTTTGCCTGGGACTTGTACATATTTATGAACTGCAGCAGTTCTACTCATGCCTGTCATCACTTTTAACTATGCTATAATGTTGCTCTTCTAGACCTGGTGTCCAGAACATTATAGTTACAAGGGGTCATTGTCCATTACAATAATGGACTGAAGAGCGAGATATGGGAGCAAGTTGTCATAAGAAGTTTGCCATTCAGTTGCCCACAGTAACCTGTATTAGACCAAGATTAATTTACTCTCAAAAATAAATCTGGTGACAGCTGATCCCACATGGCATACAATTAATCTCTTGTCTTTAATGCAGGAGACTCTGCCAACGATATTTACGAGTGTGATTTTCACTTATACATGTCTCATTGAGATAGTAAACATCTTTGTTTCCTGACACTCTAATCTTCATGTATCTCAAAACATTACTATTGATGCAGCAATTTTGCCCCTTTCCACGAGAAATTTTGTGACATTATTACATTTGCGATTTTTAAATCCCAGAAACCTCTAAATTCATAACATTTTATTTCGCTTCCCTTATATCTATAGCTTCATTCATTTCCAATATTAGCTTTTAGAAATGTCCCCTCTGGTATACAAATCTAAAAGTTTACAATGATACATACCTTAGTGAGATTCATCAATACCAGTTGCAGGTTCCTTCCCTCTTTGCCTGTTTTTGTAGCAAAAGGAAACACAGGATCACCATAAGCTTGTTTGAACAATTTGTTGTACAGTTGTCATTCCTATGCCCAAGCCTCAACTAAACATTTGGCAATGCTATATAATGGCCGGTTTGCAGAACCTCTTTCTTAAAGAAGGAATGAAATTTCCTTCAACTACTCGTGTAAAATCAGCTGCTTTTTTTTTTTCTTTCTTTCCATTACTTATACTAAGTACAGAGTGATTTATATAGAACTGACACATTTCTTTGTTTAATTATTCCATTAGAAATTCATTCAATGTCCCAATTTTAGCACCAAATTAAGCAGAATGTTCTGGAGTTTCAATTCCTTGTCACTAGATGCACAAATGTTTGTTTTATTCCTAATTGTTATTCTTGGCAGCTGTTTTCAACATTTTGTTCCAGTCATTGTGAAAATGCTGTACACATTAAATCAACGACTCTTCCTTGTGAAGCAATACTGGTTTACGAATTCAATTACAGCTACTCAAAGGGCATGCCAGAGAGAATTTGGTGTTCATAATACTCTCAAAAGAAACACATTACTGGGACTGGTAAATAAATTGGAAACAATTGGATCTCTAGTGAGTGAAAAAGGCAAGCATCGTTCATCTAGGCTTCCCATGGTTGTTGCTGACATAAGACATCTGTCACAGGAGACAGGTACACCTACTCAAAGTGTCAGAGAGCTGTGAAAAGTGCAGGCCTAAAGCCATATAGGGTTACAGCTAAAGCTACAAGAACCAGATAAGGACAAAAGATTGAATTATTGTAATTACCCATTGGTTTCAATGGGTAAGAGCCGCTGGACAGAAACTGGGAGATCCATGGTTCAAATCCGGCCATGGCATTGAACTTTTCAAGTAGACTCTATCCATCCAAGGTCCTAACAATTTTGATCAAAATACCATATTAATAATAAGAATGTTCACACAATGTTATTCTTTCATATGTTTTGTGCATATTAACATAGGCAATCCTTCCTTTTTTTACACTTTGTAATGTGATAATTGTCGCATCTCTTCTCTTACAACATACATACATATGTCCTCTGGTTTGTGATAGGTCTTGTTGGTGCATATTCCCTGGTGGAATTCATGTACAGACATTCTGGTCACTAGGTGTCGGAGCTCAAAGTTCGCTGTAATCAAGCTGGTTTTTGTCATGGCCTCTGTGGCGTAAAACTTATCCCAGATCTCGTCTTGGTTTCCTTTTCCTCCTGTGCAGCACTATATGCTGCCTCGTGCATAGTATTACCATATTAATGTAATTTTGAGTTAAACTAGTACGCTACTTCATATATTGCTAGTATTTACATAGAATATATTTCATTACGACCTTCCTAACATCCTCAGCTAGTCTCAACTGTTGAATTTTGATTTGGTGATCTCCTTGGAGAGGCTGCACCATGGCTGGGCCTGCCGTGGCTCAGTGGTTAGACCGGTTGGCTCTCACCAAGGTGGCCCAGGTTCGATCCCAGGCAACCACAAAGTGAGATTTGTGGTGGACAACACAGTACTGGGGCAGGTTTTCTCCGGGACCTCCGGTTTCCCCCGCCATCTCATTCCACCGGTGCTCCATCTTCATTTCGTGTATCATCAGTGTCACCGCCTGCGGTGTCGTATGTAGTAAAAGCGGGCGTTAAACTCTACACATTTCATTGCACCATGACTGAGTGGTTAGATGGTTTGGCTCTCACCAAGGCAGCCCGGGTTGGATCCCAGGTGACCACAAAGTGAGATTTGTGGTGGACAACATGGCGCTGGGATGAGTTTTCTCCAGGTCCTCTGGTTTCCATCAGCCTTCCACCAATTCCTCCATCATCATCTTTCCTATCATTTATCTCGCCCTCATATATATCATTCACTTCCTTGACCTTCACACCAGGCATTGGGCTGATCACCTATCCTGGTTCTCTATTGGATCCAAAGATTCAGTTCCTCAGGCCCGACCTTAATGGGATAGAGGAACAAGAATCGCCTAACACCACAGTAGTGGTACAACTAGGGAAGTTAAAGAACTCCTTGGAGTTGATAGGGGCATCTCTGTTAGTATCTTGATGAACTTTAAATTTGGGTTCTCTTCACAGGTGGTGTCGAAATTGAACAGTTTTCCTTCATATTTCTTTATAAATATCTTTCCCCACATGGTTAATGCAGTTGGACCCTGAACACATTTTAATGGATTGTTCTATATCAATGCTCTTTAAGTCTAATGTTCAAATTCCTTTTTGTTTTTCCAATGTAAAAGTTGTCACAGCCTTTGCAGTTTATCCCGTACACACCTGAGTTTTTGTCTGTGGGTTTCTCTTTTGTATTGTGTGATTTCAAAAGGTGTTGTACACTGAATTTGTTCTGTGGGGCAAAAGTAATATTGTGTTTTTTGAAGAATTTTTGGAAAAGGTATGCAGCTCTAGGATGATATGTAAATTTTCTGTATTAAGTTTTATTACTGATTAGGGAAAGAGTAGTTATTTGTCTCCATCTCTGTTATCTTTTGAATTTATCAATTTTCTTTTTGACCAATTCAGCACTGAATCCCTTGTTTTCTGCAATTGAATTATGTGATTGTACTCTTTAATATATTCCATCTTGTTTAAGAGAACATTGACGAGCCTGAAGTTAAATTGTTGATGACAGCATGCTTGTGTTGTCTTGCGTTATATCCATCTGATTTTATGAAAGTTTCTGTGTGTGTTACTTTCCTATATATGACAAATTCTAGTCTTTTGTGTTTTCTGGTTAATTTCAAGTCTAATAAAGGGATTTTGTTATTTTATTTAAGTCTTTTTCTATGGAAACTTTTATTGCTGGATTCTGTGAATTAAGTAGTCTTAATGCAAAGCCACCAGTTTCTCATCTAGTATTGTCCAGATGTCACCACATATCTATACCAATGTTTGAAAATTATTGGGAATGCCTTTGTGATATGGGTTTCTTGTGCTTCATTATATCACAGTCCATCCTCATCAAAAATACCTTATGTTTCAGATATTTTTTTCATTCTGAAAGGCTTTGTATAACTGGATAAATCTGATTACCTTGAAAAAATGGAAGAAATGCTAACAGTGAATATGAAACCATTAACAAAAATCCATTAACAGCTTGCATACAATCATTTGAAAAAACAATAGCAAAATCAAGTACAATATCAAACAAATATACAGTTAAACCAGATAATCCAACATTACCTAGCCTTTATGGCTTACCCAAAATACACAAACCATCCATAACAATGAAACCTATAGTTAGCAGTATAAATTCACCAACATACAAACTTGCAAAGTGGCTAATAAACAAATTCAACTCCTTTCCAAAATTTGATAGCCTAAGCATCAATAACACCTCTTATAGAACACATTAAGGATACTGAACTAAATGAAGAGGACACACTAGTCTCATTTGACATTAAATCACTGTATCCCAGCATACCAGTTAAACAACTCCCAACGTTGATAGAAAAATGGCTCAAGTCACTTGGAATGTCATCACTTGAAATTTCAGATTACATCAAACTTACCAAATTATGCATAGAACAGAATTTCTTCCAGTTCCAAACAAAATATTTCCATCAAACTTCTGGTTTAGCAATGGGCAACCCCTTATCACCCTTCCTGGCCGATCTGTACATGAGTGCACTAGAAATAAGGATCACTAAAGGTTTCCCATGGATGTTCAAACTCTGGCAAAGATATGTAGATGACATATTTGCCATAGTGCCAAAAAAAACACATCAGTGATGCACTAAAACTTTTAAATATTCAAGAAAAAAGCATCAAGTTCACTGTAGAAGTTGAAAAAGACGAGTGTTTACCATTTTTAGATCTAAAAATAATCAGAAATAAAAATAGAATAAACTTTGGCATTTACAGAAAACCAACACAGACAGACAACTACATAAAAGCTAATGGCTACAATCCAAGATCCCACAAACAGGAAATCTTTAATAGTTTAGCACAAAGACTGGTCAACATCCCTCTCACAGCAGAAGAATACAAAATAGAATACAACAAAATTATTGAAATAGCACAGAGAAATGACTTTCCCAAATCACTAGTAGACAAAAAAAGTGAACTTAGCAAATAAGAAGAAACTACTAAAGGAAACCACAACCCTCTCAGCTACAGAAACTAAAATGATCTTCAAAAAATTCACTTACCATCCATGGGCCTTTGATAAATTCAAAAAAGTCTTCAAAAAACAAAACATTCAACTAGCTCCAGTGAACCATTACTCCTTAAAAAACCTAATTTGCTCAAACATCAAAGATGCCATTCCATCTAACAAAAATCTGGTATATATCAAATTGAATGCTGTGACTGTAGTCAAATTTATATTGGAAAAGCCAAAAGAAATTTAGAAACAAGAGCAAAGGAACACTTTAGGAACATAAAATACAAACAATTAGAAAAATCAGCAGTTGCCACACATTTTTGGGAAAAAAACCACAACAAAATCCAGAACCAAAATTACTAAAACATACAACAGGAAAACAAGAACAGTCCACATGGGAACAAATCTTTATTTCAAAAAATAGGAACAAAGTATTCAATTTCGACATCCCCCAGAAAGAATTGTTCAGCAAGTTCCTCGAACCACCACCAGAGGAGACCGATGACAAAATATTGCCAGCTACACCAATGAGAACCAGTTGTTGTCCGGCTGAAGATAGAGGGAAGGCCTCTGAAACTAGTTCCGGGAAAATTTAAAAGTAAGTGTTGTTTAGTGTCATTAATCGACTCCCAATTAATTTAATTTGTATAACTGGTTAACCATAAGGAATAGACAAAATCTTACTCTGCAAAAAAGTAGATCTTTTGAAACAAAATGTATGTCAATTTGTGTGTGAGTGTATTAGTATGAGAGACAAGAGAGCGAGAGGATGGGGTTAAGATTGTTATTTGATTGAATTCTCCAATACTTAAACTTTTCTTAAATGAAAAGTCATTGTTTTGTCTCTCTCTCTTGGACAAAGAGAACAGAATTTCAAATCCATCATATCCAAAAGAAATTAGCCAGTCTGGTATGCACAAAACAGTGACAGGATGGTAATATTGTGGTATATGTAACAAAGTGTTGTTCCGCCCAGAGTGTAGAAGTTCACAGCTCGCTAGAGGGCACACATGCATGTCATGTGACTATACAAAGCTAGCAGCAGCATGCAACAATCGTCCCAAGCTGCCAGTCGCATTGCAAATAGTGAAATGTGGGCGTCAAAGGAAGAGCAAAGAGGTCTTGTTCATTTTCTGACAATGGAAGGAGTAGGGGGAACGGACATTCATCGACGAATGTCACAAATGTACAGTGAACACTGCATGTCCCTTGAAAGGGTCAAGGCATGGCACAAGCGCTTCAGGGGAGGACGGGTGTCGTTAGCCGACGATGCACGGTCTGCAGCACCACACTGCATTACCGATGACATCGGCCGCTGGTTAGTGCACTCATTACCTAGGACCGCCGAGTGACAGTAAAGCCATAGCCGCCAAGGTTGAATTGAGTGTCGGAAGTGTTCACACCATCATGAAGGAACGACTGCTCTTGCGCAAACTGTGTGCCTCAGTCTTCAACCACACCAGGAAGCATGTCAAGTGGCCCATTGTCTTGATCATCTGCAGCGCTATGCTAGGGAAGGGAATGAGTTCCTGGCACGAGTAGTGGCTGGAGATGAGTCATGGTGTCACCACTTCGAAACAGAATCAAAATGACAAAGTCTCCAGTGGAAGCATCCAGGGTCACCACCACCAAAAAAGTCAAGGCCATCCAAATAAGTGCAGGAAAGGTTATGCTGAGATTCTCCTTTGACCAAGATGGCACCCTTCTGATACACTTCCTGCAGCATTGAACAACAGTGAATGCCTAGCATTACTCGCAATCCTTGACCAACCTTCACCAAGTGATCAAATCAAAACAACCAGGCAATCTCACCCATGGGGTCATTCTGCTCCACAACAATGCAAAGCCTCATTCGGCCAAAACAGTCACGGCATTCCTGCATAAATTCAAATGGGAGATTCTCCGCCACCCTCCATACAGTCCAGACCTCTCTTCCTGCAATTACGCCATTTTTGGTCTCCTCAAAAAGACTCAGGGGTAAACGATTCATCTCGGACAACGTCCAGCTATATGTGCTGACATTGCAGCCCCGGGACTTTTATGAGACAGCCATTCACTGCCATGTGTCACAGAGGGACAAGTGACTCAACAGCCAGGGCCAATTCTTCTAACATACAGGTACTGGATTCTGTAATTATGTCTCCGGCTTGTTTCTTTTTGAATGCACCTTATATAACAAAAGCTCTTAAAAGATTTGACTACTAATTAAAGTCTACTGTATTTCCATATTCTCTTGCAGCTACAAGAAATTAACAATAAGATATTTATCTCAACATTACGTAGGTGGAGGAATATATAAGTATAGTTTGTACCAAAGTAGAGAGTCATGTAAAAGCAACACATCAGGTATCCCCATAACATATATTTTTAGTGAAATATCAGTATTAAATTTTTGGGTGTGAAAGCAAAAGCAAAAGATGTATGTTAATTTAGATTATGACGGAGTTTACATTGGAAAGACCAAAGACATGTGGAAACCATAACAAAAGAGCATTTTATAAGTATTAAATATAAACATATTTATAAATCAGCAGTGGCAGATTGATATTATAGTTGTGAAATAAATGCAGAAAATTTAGGCCCATAGTTTTAATGTTGTGAAAGAACATTTTGTTTTAAAAAATAAAGATTTAATAAAAAAATTTGAAATACTGCCAAATGATTGAAAAAGTATTTGTAGTCGGCTCTTTACATTTCATCACTTACATTTTTATACGATTGAGGAACTAGTTTCGGAAGCTATTGTGTCCATCATCTATCTACCTTTTCTCATTTACTATCGCTATTTACAGGATGGATTTACATGTACCGGATAAACTGCAAAGACGATGACAATACTTACATTGGCAAAACTAAAAGGAATTTGAACATTAGGCTTAAAGAGCATTTTAGGAATATAAAAAGAGTTGAGGGCCCAACTACATTAACCACATGAGAAAAGATATTCATAAAGAAATATGAAGGAAAACTGTTCAATTTCGATACCACCATTGAAGAGAAACCAAACTTCAAGTCAACAGGATACTAACAGACACCCGTATCGTCTACAGGGAATTCACCAAATCAAATTCAACAGTCAACATTAGCTAAGGATGTTAGGACGGTCCTTCCGAAAGTGTTCTAGGTAAACATTAACAATATATGGAGCATTGAATACTAGTTCGACTCAAAATTAGATTAATTAGTGGTATGACTATTTATAAAGGGTCTTTCAAAAAGTGTATCCTATCTTTGAACTCAAAATACATTCTATAAATGATAGAGATTTATTTATTTTTTTATTTTGGAACATAATGTCATTATGTGTGGAAGAGAACATAAGTGACTGCTTCATCTCGTTTGGTTGCACATATATGGTTGAGCCAATTTTCAATGGCAGAAGAATGTAAATTAGGTCTAACTTCACGAATAACATGAGTGATGTTATTGATAAGATCATTTACTGTTTCTGGCTTGTTAGCATAAACTCGAGATTTAACATAACTCCACAAGAAGTAATCCAACTGTGTTAAATCAATGATCTCAGGGGTCAGTTAACATCACCACTACGGGAAAATGATGAAATCTCTGAACTTCTCTTTTAAAAGATCGATTGTTTCGAGAGCAGTATGACATGTGCCACCATCTTGCTAGAACCAATGTTTCTGAGATCCATACCATCCAATTGAGGTCAAAAATAGTCCTCTATAAGAGCCCAGTATCTTTCTCCATTGACAGAGCTTCTCCATCTTGATAACAAATTTTCACAATTTCTGTGCATTGCTGAATGCTGTAATGTTCCATTGCTATTTTTTGCCAATGACTGCAATGACCCAATAACAATGACAGCTATCATATGTTAAGGATGGAACACTCTTGTTGAAAGACCCTTTATTATGTATTGATAAAAATAGAGCCTTATGAACTCACTCAATAATATGTATTTATTATAACTAATGGTCCAACTTTCCAAACCTATAACACAAGATTTTTTCTAAGTCTGTGAATGGCATAGTCTTTTGAAATAGAGTTTCACATTTCCTGGTCTAATATGTATTTATAATTATTTATTTGAGTAATTTTCTATTGGATAACTTTTTATTAACATAACTTAAGCTCTATAATTATTTAATGCACAGTCATACTGAAGACTGCAGGTCATTCAAATTTTCCACGTTGCATCACACAAACCAATTCAGCCAACACTAACTATACACAGTACTACCAAAATTTCTGTCAGTAAAATCCAGATCACTCTAGAACCGTAATTGCAAGTGAAGAAGTGTGGCAATGCTGTATGTCGTCTACAATGTGACCTTGGCTACAGCATGAGTAACCAGCTGGCAGTGTGCCAGAAGGAGGCACAAGAGAAAGATGAAATGGGGAGTGCACAAGAACCGTATCGCTGTACTGGCATTATTTTGTTGTGGAAAGTGAGCTAAGGAAATTTTTTCAACTATGAAACTGCTCAGTATCAACGAACGATTTGTGTTTCTGACAATAGCACTGTTGATTGTGTCCGATTGAGCCGTCCTAGGAGTGTACAGACAAAAGTAGTTGTGAATGCTGTTTGTGCATGGATTCGATGCAAGCCTTTGTGTAAACAAACAATTTGTCTCATGATATGAATATTTCTCTATGAACTATGTCATGCATTTTGAAGAATGATTTACATGTTCCTGTATATAAAAGGTACACACAGCATTTATTAACCAAAAAATTAAAGGAGATACGCCAGATGCGATCCCAGGCTTTGTCGATGTACGGGGAGAGTCTGTTTCATGGCATCCTTTTTCACAGAGAAAGAATGTTCACTGTTTAACAAGCAAAATGATTGTGTGTGTGCATGGTCCTCCAAGGAAGCAAGAGACAAAGCTCCACGTGTGCAGCAAGGACATCACACAGGTACAAAATTGAATCGAGAATATATTGACACATTGCTTCACTCACACTGTTTATTCACAGGACATGTTTCAAGAGCTCTTGCTCCTATCCTCAGCTGATACTCGACTAGTGCAAGTTGTAGTGGTTTCTTCTTTCTCCGTATTGTCAATAGATGGCGTGATGTACTTGTCAAAGATGTCCGGTGGTGGAGTTTCAAAATTCATGACTCTATGACGATTTTTGTTAATGAAGATTTTTTCCCATACGGAAAGGTCTATGGGGTGATTAACGTATTTTATTAGAGATGTTTCCAAATTGATGTCATGTCTAGTATTCAAAAAATGAAAAGCCACTGCTGATTTTTCTGTTTCACCATTTTTAATGTTTCTCATATGTTAATGTTAATGTTAATGATGTTAATGATTCGATTCAATTTTGTACTAGTTTGTGCTTCACTGTCCCTACGCTTCTTTCAAGTTTATACTTTGACATCACACAGCTTCTGTCATGCTATGGTGGGCAGTTTCCTGGCGGTGAGCTTCAGAGGTACATTCTCAATCCATCGGATTATTCTCTATGGCAGAAGCTCAAGATGACAGCAAGTCAAAAACGGCACCACAATATTTTTTTTTTTTTTTTTACTTATTCCATTTATACCCCGCCTTTCTACTATGGTCATATCGGCGGCCGTTCTCCTTTGGAACATACCAAAGGTGTTAACTCGTATTCGTTAGGTTTTTTTTTTAATCATTACATCACGCACACATTCACAGTCTCATTCATACTTCCAGACTCTGGGGAAGATGGGGAATTATCTTGGTCGGAGAAAAATCCCCATTCCCACCGCCGGGAATCGAACCCAGGACCCCTAGCATGTCAGGCACCACAATATTGATATGTTAAAAAAGTCAGTGTATATGGTATGTGAAAGAAATAATGTGAAAAAGATTTCACATGCCACAATTCGTGCAGCTATTGATGAGTGGCCTGAACGTCTTCGTTGCTGTGTAATCTCACGTGGTGATCATTTTCAATAAAAGTTGAATCAATTTGTAGCATTTTCTATGTTCTTTCAGAATATACGTATATCAATGGGTATGCGTTGTTTTATTTAGTAGTTATATGCACTGAAAGTACTGACAGAACTTATGGCAGTACTGTGTATAATTACATAAACACGCATAACATAAATTTTAACTAAACCCCTTTTCTGCATTACTGACAGTTTTGTTATCTCCAAAAACATACAAACATGTTTTCTTAATAAATTCTATTCTACTGCATGACCATGATAAAATTCAAGAGAAGCAAGTAACCACTTGTAGATGATAGCATAGAATTGCTATACATAAGTATGAGGAATTAAATTTAAAGGGAGTCGATTAATGACACTAAACAACACTTACTTTTAAATTTTTCCGGGTTTTTAGTGTCATTAATCGACTCCCTTTAAATTTAATTTATCATAACAACACTGTTTTCAACACTTCCAAGAAAGGAATTACAATATGTATGAGGACTTTCCTTTCTTCACATGTTGGCTGCTATTCAGATTCTAATAGGTATTTGTCATTTCAGTACATGCACACTGGAGAACCTTCAGACTTGGAACATTTATTGACAGATATTCAAAGAAATTTCCAATTGTAATATCTTTATTGCTTCATTGTCGGTAGCTGTTACATATTATCTGCAAATGGTGACTTAGGAAATGCCAGTACTATAAAATGAAAAGTACCCATAGCACAAAATATCACAACACTTTTAGCATATTTCCTCTACAAAGCTGATCATAACTACCTTGGACACTTTATTGCTTTCAAAATTGCTTATTTTGCAGGTTTTCAAATTCGTTACACTGCACTGGTCTGCTTCATTTAGGAATGACATATTTCTATTATTTGTTAAACATATTAACACAAAGTTACATCCAACACTGCTCAATAAAAGATAATTTACTTCATTACTGGTTAATGAAACTGCCTCTAAAGTGATAGAAAGGATAGGAAATGTCAAATGTACTGACAGAAGAATCTTATCATATAAAATCAGTTAAAACTATCTACTGCGGGATTTTAAAAAAGATAGATTTCCACGAGATGTGAATCAATTTATTTAATTTACATATATAATATTTGTGTTATTGTTATTATTTCTTTACAACTTGTATCACATCTTCGTCGTGCATCACATGATGCAGTCCTACTCTCTGTGGTGAGTATTTTGTGCTCGTTCCCTGCAAAAAAGAAGAAAAAAAAAACATACAACATTATAGTGATGTTTACATAGTTTACATAGGCAGGCTAAAAATATTCTTGTTAATGTATTCCTTTTTCATACAGATGTCAGACATTTTCGAAAGTACAAATTTTGCTCAAAATTCAGAATTAACAGCACAAGCTTGTCACATGAGTGATCATACTGTGACGAGCATTGTTAAAGAAGGAAAACAATCCACCAAATTAGGAGAAGATTCCATATTTAGATCTCCAGGGAAACATCGAGCAGCTTAAAAACGTGCTACCAACTTAGACAATTTTCAAAGTGTGTTTCACGTAGAACAATTTATGATTTATATGACAAGGGTGAATATCCAACTGCCAAAAGGCTGACCAATTTAATGAGGGGGAAAATAGAATATACGAATTCTGTATATTCTATGCATAATATTCTGAAATCTCTTGAGTTCAAATATAGGAGAACCAATGATGGTCACAAATTTCTGCTTGAAAGAAGTGATATTGTTGCTGCAAGACTAAAATTTCTGATATTGCATCATTAAAATAGAAACTATATTCACAAATCGTTGAAATGTTACTATTCTGTTTCACTGTGGCAAACACTTTCTTTCATAGAATGCATCAAATTTAAATAATTTTGTACGATAACTACGTAAGCAAACTGTTCTCCAGTTCAAGGTTTTAAGGTTCAGATTAAGCTATAATCATTATATATATTCTCACACACATGCTGAAATATTAAGCAGTTATAAAAAGTATCTACAATGTATTTACAAGTACAGAAGGTTTAAAAATTAATGCATATAAAATTCTAGGTGAAATCAGATTGTATGATACTTGATAGGTTGAGACAAAGACAAATACTATATGCGCACGATAAGAATAGCTATTGGGTCCCAAGTCCTCATTCTGTAAGTTTTGTTTAACTCTGTAAACATAGATGACAACTTTGAAATTTGAAATGCGCTATACACTAACAGCTAGTGGCTAATATGCTAAGCTTTATCATGTTTGCCATATTTCGTTTTGATCAATTTTGAGGTTAATTAGCTAACCAGTTTACAACAATCGTATGTTAGAATTAGAATTTTAGTTCGTCCTTGGCAACATATACATGATATGAGACACGTTAAGATGTATAAATACAGTATATACATAAAGTCAAATTGATTACATACAATATACACAGTAAGCAGCTTTTCTATGGCTTCATGTGGTATTTGCATAGACTAATTTATCGGGTTGTCTCATAAATTCGTTCGCTTCTCGTTACGTGTTTACGACTAAGAACTCCTGAGAACACTGCATGCCCCCATTACTTTTACGTCAAAGAAGTTGCCTAACAATATGGGGTTTGTTTACAAATACAATAACTGAAAAGAATGCTATGAACACAAACCACAGCGATCTCACGGCCAATGGTAAATAGGTCAACTTATGTAAGAATTGGTAACCAAACTTCAGTACGAGTTTGTGGATGCAACAGTGTGGAGTTGTAACTTGTGAATGTTAATATGGAAGGCAAGAAGGAACATTTTCAACATTTAATGCTGTATTATTACCGTAAAGGTAAAACAGCCTCACAAACTCAACGGAAAATTTGTGCTGTTTATGGAGAAGATGCAGTGATGAATCAGGCATGTCAAAAATGGTTTACTCGATTTCAAGCTGGGAACTTCTCTGTGAAAGACAAACCTCGTTCTGGACGACCTGTGGTTACAGATGAGGAAAGGATAAAGGACATGATTACGAACAACCCCAGAATAACAACTCGGGAGGTAGGTCAGGAGCTAAACTTATCTCATGCAACTGTAGCCAGGCAGCTAAAGAATCTTGGTTACGTAAATCTTCGGGATGTATGGGTTCCGCACGAACTGAGTGAACAAAATTTAGTTCAGCGCGTTTCCATCTGTGACGCATTGATAAGACGTAATGAAACTGCCCCTTTTCTGCAACAGCTGGTTACAGGAGACGAGAAGTGGATTGTGTACAACAACATCCGAAAGAGAAAGTCATGGCATAAGAAAGGGGAACCACCACTCTCAATTCCTAAACCAGGGCTTCATCCTGAGAAGATTATGCTGTGCATTTGGTGGGACTGGAAAGGAATTATTTATTACGAATTTCTTCCTCCTGGGGAGATCATCAATTCAGAGAAATACTGTTCTCAGTTGGATCGTCTGAAGGTTACCCTAGAAGAGAAAAGGCCAGAGTTAGCATCTAATGGTGGAGTCGTCTTTCATCAAGACAATGCCAAACCACACACTTCTATGGTAACTCGTCAGAAATTACGGGATTTCGACTGGGATGTGTTACCTCACCCGCCTTATTCTCCAGACATTGCCCCATCTGACTATCATTTATTCCGATCCCTGCAAAACTTCCTTAATGGCAAACGCCTTACTTCCTTGGAGGATTGCAGACTCGCCGTAGAAGAGTTCGTCAACCAGAAAACTGCAAGAAAAATGGTATTGATAAGCTTCCTGAGAAATGGAGATATGTTATTGATAATAATGGTGCATAGTGCACAAAATAAAGTTTTGAAAATTTCATTGCCTTGTTTACTTTCGATGACCTTGCGTATGTAAACAGGTTACCCCTACATAATTAGGCAACTTCGTTGCCGTAGTTGTGATACGGGCATACAGTGCAGGCGTTCTTTGTCGTAAACACGTAACAAGAATCGAACAAATTTATGAGACAAACCAATACTATAAGAAATGCCATAATATGAATATTACAGGTTTGTGAATGTACTATGTTCCCAGTGCTCATATACATGGTTATAGTTCTAAAAATTCACTAACCAAATAAAAACAATGTGTATACAAAAATTTCTTAACCTTATTCCTAAAGTGTTTTAATGATGCAGCTTGTTTAAATGAATTTGGAAGTTTATTATATAACATTATCCCTTTGTAGTTAAATCTTCCTTCATAAAGGCTCATTTGGTGCGCTCAAATTGCCAGTTTATCCTTGTTACGAGTGTGGTGGTAATGTACATCAGCATTTACTTGAAAATTATTTATATTTGTAGGAGCATTTGTGGATGTTATGGCTCTCTCAAATGGGGACACATCCGTCTACTTCCGTATAACTGTGGTCTGAATGCAATTGAGCTGGCGTGGGCAAAACTAAGGAATGTTTTCAGAGGATGCAACGTTACTTGTGATATCTTCGCTTATGTTACATGCTATTTTGCTGAACTGTGTTTTTCAAGGTTGACCACACTGCAGAAACAAAAGAGCATTAGCTGTCGCTTCTTCCCCTCTGCCTGCACCACACCATAAATCCAGCGCTCAACTTATTTTGCGCATACTATATATCTTCCATCTCTGTCACTCGCTAGCTGTGGAACTGGCAATGCCAAGACAGTACGATAACCGTATTGGCTCAACCCATGTTCATTCTTATTTTGTAGCTACTCTAGCACTATATGGAGCACTGAGTACTAGTTCAACTCTCAAAATTATATTAATTTTGTGCTTCACTGCTTCATAGTCCTTACTCATAGGAACCTTAAATGTTACTTAATAATGTTAATGCTGACACTGTTCAATATAATAGAAGTTGTGTTAATAGTGAAATAAGCCTCTTACCCAGACCAATGCGTACTTGAATGTCGCTGCAAGAGTGCGATGGATAGCGTGACATACATGTTCTACAGTGACACCACGGCGGAGAATGAGCCCATCATCGAAGTCTGGTGGTTGACCAGGCTTCTTTGTGTACACTCTAATCAGCGATAGATACTCCCATAGCTGCTCCAGCAGGTAGTCCAAGTTCAACTTCATGTTGCAGCTGTCAAACATTATCAAACATTAAGTTCATGTTGGAGCAGTCAAATGGGACATATTAACTCCTTCAACAGGGCATTGACCCCAATTACAGACGGGTTATGCAAATTAATAAACATAATGTACAAACAATGAACATGCACACATACAAAAATAAAAAAAATACAAGCAAACAAGCAGACAAACCAACCAACCAGAAAGTAGCATCATAGCTAATTAAGTTAAAGAGTTCCTTTGACAATGTTTCCAAATGAGGTGCACTTGAGAGAAAAATCAGGTATATTTTTCAGTCTTATTTTGTTATACATTAAGCAAATTCTCAATGAAGTGCAGTTATATGATACAGATCTAGGAATTTGACAGATAAAAATGTCTAACGTTAAACTTTAATTGCTCTAGGAAAGATGGATTATCTATGTCAATTTGTCCATATTAAATTTACCTAAAAGATCCACATAAAATTAGAGGGGGATCAGCTTACTGGCAATACTAGGGAAAATTTACACAGGAACAATGGAAAGATTGCAAAGATGGGTAGAGGCAGAAAAAAGCTATCGGATTTCCAATCAGGATTCAGGAAAGGTAGAAGGACAATAGATAATACACTAATTATCAGAACTATATTAGATAAGTACACAAGCAGGAAAACAGGGAGAATATATATGCTTTTTGCAGATTTTGAAAAAGCTTTCGATAGAATAGTGAGAGAAGCAATATGGTGGAAATTACAGAAGAAAGGAACCAGCAAAAAATGTATTGTAGGGTTAGAAGAAATTTATGAGGGAATAAAGTTTGGAACTAGAGTAGAGAAGGAGGGCAAACAGAATTAGTGGAATAGAAAATAGGATTAAGGCAAGACTGTAAACTTAGCCCTGTATTGTTCAATTTGTTTATCAATATAATAGAGAGGAATTTATGAGTCACTATGTTTACACTCAGTCTTCACTTACTTGTTGTTGTATAATTGAAACGTTTTCAAGATCATTCGATCTCATCATCAGCTGTTTGGTGACTAAATGAACCTCCCTCTTCTTCCACTACTACGGAACTCCGATCACTCTGCCATCTGGTGTTAGGGGCACTAAGTTTTAATACTTCATTTAATGCCAGGATTTCAAAATTTATAACTTTATCACGGTTTTTTGTTCATGAATATTTTTTCCCAAATATCCAATTCTATGGGTGTACTTAAAGATTTTAACAGTTTAATGTTGTGGCCAATGTTGTGGTTTTCTGTCCAAAAATGGTGTGAAACTGCAGATTTTTCTGTTTGTTTCAACTTAATGTTCCTCTGGTGTTCTTTTTGCCTGGTTAACAAGTTTCTCTTAGTTTTTCCTATGTAGCTTTTTTCACAGGTTTCACAATTAATCTGATAAATTCCTGATTTCAAATTGTTGGGGATTGTATTTTTCAGTGGTTTATTTAGCAGGTTCCTCAGACTGAATTTGTTTTGGGGTGCTAGTTTTAAGTTTAGTCTTTTGAAGATTCGTTCAAATGTTCTAAAAGCCCATGGATGGTAGGTGAATTTTCTATATTGCCAATTTGTGTTATTAAGTGGTGTGAGAGTGGTATTTTTTGATCTTATCTTCAGTTTTTCTTTCCTCTTCATCATGTTCCTTATGATGGCTGGGTTGAATCCATTTAATACCGCTATGTCTTTTATGTGTTGTTGTTCTTTCAAAAATTCATCCTTACTCAGTGGGACGTTGTATAGCCGGTGAATTAGACTTCTAAAGGCAGCTAGTTGATGTGAAACTGGGTTGTATTCATTTTTCTTTATGTAATTATCTATGTGTGTGGGCTTCCTGTATATTCCAAAATCTACACCATGACGATTTCTAGTTATCTTGAGGTCCAAAAAGGGTAGGGTGTTGTCTCTTTCTACTTCCATAGTAAATTGGATGTGATTATCTTGCAGGTTTAGTAATTTTAGAGAATCTTCTCTAAGTTTTTCCGGAATGATAGCAAAAATATCATCAACATATCTCTGCCAAAATTTATAAATCTGTGGGAAGGCCTTTCCTATGTGTGTTTCAAAATAGCTCATGTATAGGTCTGCTAAAATAGGTGAAAGTGGGCTCCCCATTGCTAATCCTTTTGATTGTCTGTAGAATTTTTGGTTAAACATGAAGTAATTATTCCTTATGCATAAATCTGTAAGATTGATAATGACATCTATTTCTCTTTAAGTACACCCATAGAATTGGATATTTGGGAAAAAATATTCATGAACAAAAAACCGTGATAAAGTTATAAATTTTGAAATCCTGGCATTAAATGAAGTATTAAAACTTAGTGCCCCTAACACCAGATGGCAGAGTGATCGGAGTTCCGTAGTAGTGGAAGAAGAGGGAGGTTCATTTAGTCACCAAACAGCTGATGATGAGATCGAATGATCTTGAAAACGTTTCAATTATACAACAAGTGAAGACTGAGTGTAAACATAGTGACTCATAAATTCAAACTTAAATATGAAGAATACTTCACTGTTAATAATGCTTCTGCTTTTAATATTTATAATAGAGAGGGTTGAAAAAAGTAATCATTGTTCAATTATTAGGAACAATGTAATACCCGGGTTACTATTACACAAATATAAATATTTGTAACAAAAAACTTCACTTATCTTAAGAAAATGGTGTTAATTCTTCTTTCTAATGGAGATTGATTTCACAAACAGATTGCTTGCATCTTCAGTCCATCATTTTCTTAAGATAAGTGAAGCTTTTTGTTACAAATAATTATATTTGTGTAATATTTATTGCTTCATTGTAGCTAGTTTCATTTTCTATGTAACCTGAGTTACTATTCACAGATGTCTTGGTAATAGCATCTATAACTCTGACAGTTGTTGTTGTTGTTACTTACGTCCTCCAACGTTAAGTCATATCGGACGGTGAATGAATTGGGTGAAATGATGCTTAAGGATTGAAGACAGTGATACATGAAATTATCAGTTACTCTAAGGAATGGGGGATAAGAATTAATATAAGAAGGTCAAAAATAGTAGTGTTTAAGAAGGGTGATAAGAAAAGATGAAAAGTGGTATTTAAATTACCAAAAAGTGGAGGTGGTAGGGGAGTTTGATTATTTAGGAATGAGACTGTGCTATAATGGAGGTTGGGGAGGACATGAAAAAACAGAAAGAGTGAAAGGGAAGATAGTAATATCTGGGGTAAGGAGCTGTAAATATAAATTACCAGATATGTCAGTAAAATGGCTTGAAAGAATCAATGAAGCAATAGTAGAATAAAAAATGACATAGTGCAAATTATGGAGAGTTAATGAGATACGAAAGAATGTTCAACACACATGTGAACAGTTCTGCAAAGAGGTATTATGTTTGAATAAGTCAATGCCAAATGCAATAGCTAGAGTGGAACTTGGAAGAACCCACTGCAGTGGGGTAATTATAGAAAGATGCTTAAAATATTGGTACAGCTGTATAAAAAAGGATGATAATGTATAAGATGCGTTCAAAAAGAAACAAGCAGGAGACATAATTACAGAAACCAGTACCTGTATGTTAGAAGTATTGGCCCTGGCTGTTGAGACACTGTGACACAAGTGCCAGGGCTGCGATGTGAGCCGGTTCCGCACATACAGCTGGACCTCATTTGCCCCTCAGAGCCCTTATAATGGGACCAATCACAGAGAGAGAGAGGTCTGGACTGTATGGAGGGTGGCCGAGAACCTCCCATTTGAATTTCTGCAGGAGTGCCGCGACTGTGTTGGCCATATGAGGCTCTTCATTGGAGTGGAGCAGAATGATCCCACAGGTGAGATTTCCTGGTTGTTTTGATCGCTTGGCGAAGGTTAGTCAAGGATTGCAAGTAACGCTGGGCATTCACTGTAGTCCCGTGCTGCAGGAAGTGTATCAGAAGGTGGTTATCTTGGTCAAAGGAGAACGTCAGCATAACCTTTCCCGCACTTACATGGATGACTTTGGCTTTTTAGGTGGTGGTGACCCTGGATACTTCCACTGCAGACTTTGTTATTTTGATTATGGTTCGAAGTGATGACACCATGAGTCATCTCCAGCCACCACTCATGCCAGGAACTCATTCCCTTCCCTAGCATAGCTCTGCAGATGACCACGACAGTGGGCCAATCGACATGCTTTCTGGTGTGGTTGAAGACTGTGGAGCACCCATTGTGCACACACTTTGCTCAAGAGCAGTCGTTTCTTTGTGATGGTGTGAACACTTCCAACGCTCAATCTGCCCTTGGCAGCTATGGCTTTCACTGTCACTCGGCTGTCCTGGTTCATGAGTGCACCAACCAGCTGGACGATGTTATTGGTAATGCAGTGTGGTGCTTCCAGACCGTGCAACATCGGCTAACAACACCCATCCTACCCTGAAGCACTTGTGTCATGCATTGACCCTTGCAAAGGACATGCAGTGTTCGCCGTACACTTGTGATATTTGTCGATGAATGTACGTTCCCCCTACTCCTTTTGCTGTCAGAAAACGAACAACACCTCTTTGCTCTTCTTTTGATGCCTCCATTTCACTGTTTGCAATGCGACTGGCAGTGTTGGACAATTGATGTGTGCTGCTTCTAGCTTTGTATAGTCACGTGACGTACACATGTGCCCTCTACGCTCTGGTCGGAACAACACTTTGATGCACACACCACGATATTACCATCCTGTCACTGGTTTGCACATACCAGACTCCAGCTCGTTTCTTTTTGAACAATCCTTATATTACAGTTTCTAGAGCAACAGAAGAATTAACATGTAAGGACAGCTGGTGGGCAGAGCTAGAGAGAACACTGGACAGAACAGGGTTGGGGGGGGGGGGATTATCTGGCAGGAGGGAGAAAAAAATGTAAAGGGTTTTTGGACAATGATTTAGAATAGAGTAGAGGACATTGACAGGCAAGTGACATGGAGAAACCTGATAAGTAAGAAGTCACTAAATGTATACCTGAAAATGAAGAGAGAATGGGGAAGGGAACATATATGTGATAGATATGAGAAGGAGGGTTTAGCTTGGTTAAGGACAGGAGCTATATTGAGAAGGGGTTCACCAAAGGAATGCATTCTATGGGGAAAGAAAATAAGCATAGAGCTTTATGTAGTGGAATTAAAGAAATAGAAAACTGGAGAAAGTTAATATGGGATAAGAACTGGAATAATAAAGGGGGCTTACATTGAAAGGAGAGAAAAGAACAAGGGAAGTGGGGAAGAAGGCAGACAAAATCAAAGAGAAATGGATGAGAAGGGTAAGCAAGTTAAGAGCTAGAGAAATGGAGGACAAAACGGAATATTAGATCAAGGTTGCATAAGAAATAGAATAGAGGTAAACATAAGCAGCAGATAAGTTTGTACTTAGAATAGAGTTACAAAACTGTGATTGGAATTGTAAGAAAGTATTGTATGTTTAAGAACAAATAAGATCCTCGTATGAATACCATCATAATATGCTGATATATTTCTTCCAATAAGGAAATCTAAGAAACTTTTTCTGATTTATATGTGTATATGTGTTTGGAGGAATTTAGTAACAGTGACGTCAAAATTAATCTCAGAAACTATTCGTATACTCCTCCACAGGAGAGTAAGTCTCCGAGGGGCGAGACGCAGGGGGGTTGGCGAAGGTTCCCACACCCTCCCTAGACACGTTTATGACCCCCCATGTCAGTACAGTTACAGACCATTCAAAAACATTCTGATGGCTTCTACTTTTGTGAATGAATCTTCTCGGTTTTAATGTACAGAGTGAATAGGGCGCATGGGTTTTTAATGGTCTGCTCCTTGTATAGCAAGTGTTCTCTGCCACACACATTCGCTGTCCTTGTCCCACAGCACATTCCTTACAGGGATTTTCTTTGCGTTGCTATACTATAGTTGGTTTATTAAACAACTACAAATAGTTTCTGAGATTTTTCTGATTTGTTTTTATTTATAAGAACCTGTAAATATGGATTCCAAACTAGTGAAAGGTATTCAACTTCAGGCCTAACATAAGAATTATATAATAAAATCAAGGAATAACAACTTTTAACATCTTTAGAATTTCTAAATTAAAATTCCAGATTTCTATGTGCACCGTTAACATTCAATCAATATGAAAATCAAACAACCAATTATCACCAGATCTGTAGGCACTGATTCAACTTGCCATTCATGTTGTACAGTGGCTTACATATTTTATTACCTCTACTTATGGCATTTATTAATGTTAAAAAGAAGATACTTAAAGTATTCCATTCAAATATATTATCATCATCCTACAATTTAGACTCATCCAAACAGTTCTTTTACATAAAGCTAGGTCATTTATAAATAGAAGAGAGAAAAGAAGTCCAAGGTCCCTGAGAAACTCCTGAACTTAATCAAATGCATAAATGGAAATTAATTGTTCTTTCACACTAGCCGTGTGTAGGACGCACTATGAAAGGGTAGAGCCAGAATGAAAAATTCAATGCCATAGCCGGGATTTGAACCACGGATCTTCTGGTTTCCGTCCAGCCACACTACCATTGTGCTACTATGGCCAACGTGCCGATATGACATTAAATTCTCCATCTGACTCGTGTTTCTCCCGTTAAACCACTAGGAGTTCTCATAAACACACGAGACAACTACCTTCATGGCGACTTACTATGCTGTAAGTACTTTAAGGCCCGGGCAAATGCATAAAATTGGAAACTTATCATACATGATGTACTGCTTTGTAATCATTAAATATGACATAATAAATCATAGAATTAGAGAATCCATACTTAGTAAGTTTTGATAGGAGGACATGATTGATGCTATCAAATGCCTTGAAGAAATCAGCATAAATTGTGTCAACATGCAACTCATGATTTAATGAAGTCAACATATTGGCAAAAGTTTATTATATTTGTCAAAGTTCACCTTTTAGGTAGGAATCCATGTTGAAAAAACCAACTACTTGTGCCCTGAGGAAGCCTACAACATGGTGGGGGAAACATCGGCAACAAGCCAAACAACGACGCGGCCTTCTCCAGAAGCTCAAGATATCCACAACTACAAATAGTTTTTAAAATTAGGCAAATGAATTAACCTTGTATACACTTTTCTCCACTTACAAGTTTTACATGAAGACTAGTTTCAGGGAACTTCTTCCCTATCCTCAGTTCTGTGGTCGACTGATTGTGCAACCGGTGTCTGCTTCTGGCTTGTGTTGTGTCTACTGTCAGTTGTGCTACCACCAACTTTTTATTTAGTTGCTCAGTTCTTATGCCCCTATAGATTTTTGTTTGGGCATGTTTTACACTAACATGAGATAGCATAGAATCACTTATCACTAGCACTTTTTCTTCTACTTTTGGAGAGTTTATTGTAGATTTTCTGACAACGGTGTTTTCTTGCTGGACATGGTTTCTTCCCTCTTCATCTTCTTTTGGTACTGCAGACCGACTTTCGGCATTTGAGGACTGCACTTTTGCGGTTTTCATCAAGTTTCTTGTAGGATTGTTGAGGTTTATCCCGATGGATGTAGGCATCATCGTATGTATCTTCCTCTTCTTGTAATATTTCAAACTGGTTGGAAGTTTGTATTTCAATTGGTTTATGCAAGGCAGCTATTTTCTTCGTCACATTTCGCTTGTTTATGACTTTATTCCATTTGGTGATTCTGTTTTCCCATGTGGTTGACTGGTGCGATCGTTTGGGATCATCCGGTTGCCTCATTTGTTGATTTTCTTTGTCCAAATATTTTATTTGCTCTTCTAGTGCTTGCTTTTCTTCCTCAAGCTTTTATTTTTCCTCAGGAATTCCTCTGAAATTGTTTTTAGGTAGCTTACTTGCATGTCGCTATCTTGCTTTCCCGGTCCATTTGCTGCAACTCTTTCAAACGTTTTTTCTTTCGCCATGTGATTAAGCTTTGCTTGTAGATCTCCTTTTTCATCTTTTAGATGTTTTAATCTCTTCATACGCTAGTTTTAGATCCTTATTCAGTATCTCGATAATTTTATGTAGTGATATTACTGCATCTGTTTGTTGCGATTCACCGCATGGGTCTTTGTTCCTGGCTTGTTCTATCACGTCCATTTGAAGCGATCCACCACATTTGCTATTGCTCATGATTACTTCTTCTGTATTTACTACCATACTAATTTCTTGCGCACAATGTGAATTTAAAATCTTGTTTCTTCCGTCTTCTGTTGTATTTTCCACTTCTTTCACTGGATCACTGTTAATTTCATTTAATTTGTTGAGCTTACTTCGCGTGATAATACTACATGCCGCCATCTTGGCCTATATAAGTGAAGTTTTACCTTACAAATTATATTTGTATATATTTGTTTGCTTCACTGTTAATAGCTTCATATTTTACATACCTCAATACTAGTTGCACATTCTATGTTTCTGAAATAATTATATGAAAGTCTTGAAAACATTTTAGAATTACAAGGAATATCAATGGCTATTGTGTAAAGAACTAAGACATCTAGTATCTTACTAGGGCAGCAAGTAGGAGGATAAACAAAATACCCATTGTTCTTAAATGGAACAGTTGAAACAAGGTTAAACACTGGACAGGGAGACAATGGCCTAAGAGAAAAAGTTTAACATGTGAAAGGGAAAAAAAGACATTGGTGCCACTCTAGTTGATCCCATAAAAGAAGAAAAGATATTATTGTCCTTTTTTGCATTAAAAATAGGTACTACGAAACAGTTTGTGAAAGCATGGACAAGAATATTTTTGTTTCAAATACCTGAGGAGTAAATTTTCTTTGATGTCTGAACCTAAGATAAAAGAGGGTATATTTAATGGCGCTTGATAAGTAGGGCGAGAGGGTTGTCCTGCAGGAAGAACATGATGTCCTCGCTGTGACAGTTGTGTATTTACAACAGCTAGTTAGAAACAATTTACTCCATTGTGACCTGAGTATATTATGTACATTATTCAATATAAAAGGTTATGTTATAGATATATGTGTGCAAAACATGCTCTGTTTGCATTTCTGATAATTTAATTTACACGTTATTTGTGCTTTTAACATACTTTTAAATAAAATACTTTGCAAATATAGGTCTGTGTCATTCAGAGAATCAAAATACTTCAATTTATGCACATATTAATCTTTATTTCATTCTTTTTGTTTGCATGCTACCCTTCAGAAGAATGCCTCCTGCAAGATTACACTACAGGCATTTGTATTAGAGTTTAAGAAAGACTATTTCAGGATAAGAAATGGAAATATATTTTGTAAGGTCTGTAAAGTAGAACTGAAAGCTAGAAAATGCACTGGTATAAAGTTATATTGTGACAGTAGAAAACACACACAAACCTCTAATTACTAATCTGAAATTATGTGCAGATTTTATTTGATAAGTATGGTATACTGCTTTATGTTGTTCCAGATATCTAACTGCTTTTCTGTAGCCATAGACAGAGTCAAAATTGAATTTTACTCTAATGTTTTCCAATGTGGAGTACTTGAATGTATCAACATTTTCTTTTTGTTAAGTCTTACAACACCGTGTTGATATTAGAGATATTGCTCACATATATTGTGGGGGGTTTACATCTTTGATTTTTGTTACCATTAGGTGTACTTAAGTAGTCATCATTACTATAAATTACAAAGAAAATGAAGCTAGCTACAGTGAAGCAATGAATATTACACAAATATAAATATTTGTAACAAAAAACTTCACTTATCTTAAGAAAATGATGTTAATTCTTCTTTCTAATTGAGATCGATTGTTGCAAGCAATCTGTTTGTGAAATCAATCTCAATTAGAAAGAAGAATTAACATCATTTTCTTAAGATAAGTTTTTTGTTATAAATATTTATATTTGTGTAATATCATTACTATAAGCTTGCTAGAGGCTCAAAGTGATTACTTATAACACTCTTTTCTGTTTTGATGTAACAATGTCCTCTTCGTTTCCATCTATTTTTGCAAAAGTTGGAAAATGTTAAGTTGTTAATTCTTCCGTCCTATGATGCTGTTAAGCGTTGGGTTTACCTCATTCCGTTCATCTCCTCTGTGCCTCCCGGTCTCTAAAGTTGTTAATTCCAGTTGTTATAATGCAGTAACTTGTCAAATGTTTTAACAATTCTTACAGATAAACACAAGCAAATAATAAATACATATAACACAACAAATAAGTATACTTGAATTAAATATAATTATTATAAATATAAAAGCAGAATGCAAATGATTTCACTCCAAGGCAAAGCCTTCTAGAATCAGGACTTTTGTGTGTTCAGTGCACCAGCAAAGAGTTGTTTACTGGACATTGTGGTTCCTAGCATAATGGAGGCTGTGATGATAATATTTCTGTAAGTTTATATAAGTGAAAATTTATAAACTTTAGATATTCGCAGATAAATTACTTAAGTCAGTATATATGAAACTATTTCCTGGAAGTTCACAACAGGTGTACGACTTTGTGAGAACCATGCATTCTCATCATACACATGGAGTCAGCTTAGCTCACATGTGCTGACAAAGGTTTCACTACTTTGTCAGCTTTCCCGAAATTTGGCTTAATGGGAATACTCATGCTCGTGCTAAGAGGAACCTGCGACACTTGCTTCTTTAAAACTCAAATTTGGCTTAAGGGGACCACTCATGCTCATGCTAAGAGGTACCTGCGACATTTGCTTCTTTTAAGCTCACTTTGACTATTATGGAACTTGAGACGCCATGAATTTCCACAAAGGTAAAGCCAACAGCTGACTTTCAATGACCATCTTTATTCTTCTTTGACTGTTATATAGATTAAACTTTATTTATATCAGAACCACATGTTACTTCCTAAGGTTAATCCTTCAAAATATCCCTAGCCACCCTTAGGAAATAAACCCCTAAGCTACCCCTTAGACTTCACATCTGATGGATATGTTGACATTCACCCCCAAATGCTACAATTGAAGATAGGCACCAGTAGTGTTTTTCTTTTCGAATGTTGCAATATTTCTCTAACGCTACTGTATTTGAACTTAAAACTAATTACTGAGAAAGGGTGATAGTTAATACTCTTCAATAAGGGGTAACAATTCCTTATCAACAAATAGGTCAACACATTTGATAGCACCAGTTCAAGCCTTTTGCCATAGCTATGCATAATATTGTTACATAATGTTAAGTTATAAAGAGCCATAAAGTTTTGCAAATAAGCGTAATGAGAACTTGAATTCTCAAAAGGAAACTCAATGCCTATCAAAAGTGGCAAGTTGAACCACCTATTAAAATTATATCATTAAATTAAAAGTTAAGCGTCTCAAATGCATTAAAATTTTTCAAAGAATGTTAGTGTTGAATTAGGAGGAATGTGTACAGTGACTACATAACTGTTATTTGTTAAATTTAATTTAATTCATAACTTTTCAAAATTAGTAGAGTTAAGACTAACTACAACAGAATCTAGTTCAGATTTTATAGCTCCTATGAAAATTCTATCATGACAATCTGATACATGTCATTAAAAAGCTCAGAGCTTAAGACTTCATTTAACCTGAAATATGAGCTAAATCTTTCCTGGTAGCATATATGTTCTAAACGTTCTCACGCTTCGAGCCAGGTAAGAAGATGGTGTGAAATTGACATTTTGGGAGTGTACATCTCTTCCATCTTCAGGATGCTGAATGACTAAGGGAGGGGGACGACCCACATATATACACCAGCCGCCAAGGTAAGTGATGCGGACCAATCAGCAAGCAGGCTCATGATGGTGTAAATATAATGTGGCAGGCCTCTCAGAAGACACTTCTGCTCTAGTCACTGCTCAGTAAGCCAAATTTGTGTTTCCTAAGTCTTTCTAATACTGCATTAACCCTTTCACTGATATGGACGTCATATGACGTCCAAGTTAAAATGCTCCAAACCGATATGGATGTGTATAGACGTCCTGCACATACATGCATTTAATGCTCATTTAACGCCAATTATTTTAATCTTCCTATTTTACAATAAATTTAAATTAGTTCTATATGGGATGTAAACATACCCTTAAAGGTTTCTTTTTGAATTGTACACCTCCAAACCTCGATAAACATCCAAGGGCACATCTGCAGATTCACACCAAATAATATTGGTTTCCTTGCAAACTTCTTTTTTGCAACACACTAGACATTTTCGAAACTGTTGCGAATTTTTTGGTTGTGGGTGGTATGCTTTTATGAAAGTGTTTTCTCTCAAGTATGAGGGGTGCTGTCGTGGTAAATTTCTTACCCGTTACCTCTGAGTATTATAATACTCAATTAGGTTACGAGCTATTTATAAGCGCAAGTACAGGTAGATGAATGTCTTGCATGAATTTACAGCTCTGAAAATTACTAAACAATTGTGCATGGTAACATACAGTGGTATAAAAATACTTCTTTTGCCATTTAACTGTTTTTCGTAAAGAGGGATAGCTAGTAATAGCTGATCCACATCACCCATATTTGACCCGCCACTTCCCCCAAACAATGGAGTAGCTAACATGCCATCTGTAGACCAGTACACGTCACTGCTAACTATATCCTAAACATCTCCTTCATAATCGCACAACAAATATTCCAGATTTTCTACAGTAATATCAGAAGCCTGTATACATCATACACAAGGTAATTTATTTGCTACATTAGGGATTAGCCATGGTTAACATTGAAATTTAACAATTTCAAATGTGTCATTCATTTAGCTCTTGATAGCTATAAAAAATCACTCTGAACACAGAGAGTATAAATAACTAAAATACTGAGCGAAAACAGCTGCATAAGGCTACCAGAAACCTTGGTTGAGAAACACTGTAATAACAGATGCTGACAGAGAGTTTTCTTTTCAGTGTAACACAACATATACTCGTATGACTATCGCTTAGTATAGCATAAAGAAACTAAACTTGAATCGGAGAAGTCGCTTGCATAGCTAAACACACATACATTGGTTCGTATACACACAAAACAAAATGATTCAAATATTAGGTGCATTCGGCGCAAATAATGGCTTTTGCTACAGTGAAACAAAGTAGTGAAATTTCGACGATTTATTAATGTAGTCTCTACTTTATTGTTACCGTAGATGTATACTGCCTTTAATGGGTGTTAAACCAGTTTTTGTTTTGTTTAAATAACTTAATAAATACGGAAGATACGGAATTGTATTTATGATGCACTTTTACAGCATTTAACAATTTAAATGTCCTGTTCTGTTTATTGGGTATCCGTTTCCGGCCCCTGAAGGTTTTAAATGGCCATCGGCGAAGCGGTTAAAACTCAAAAAAGAACAGCGACTAGAGCAGAAGTGTCTTCTGAGAGGTCCGCCACATTATATCTACACCATCACAAGCCTGCTTGCTGACTGGTGCGTGTCACTTACCTTGGCAGGTGGTGTATATATATGGGTCGTCCCCCTCCCTTAAGTCATTCAGCATCCTGAAGATGAGAGAGTTGCACGCTCCTGAAACGTCGATGTCACATCTTCTTACCTGGCTCGAAGCTCAAGAACGTCTAGAACAAATTCATTTAACCTGGTTTCACTCAAAACTATATCATAGTCATGACTATATATCTCACTAAACAATACATCAGTGTTAATTCTCAACCCCTTTACATTCTGATAATATACATTTAAACCTAAAATCACGTTATTTATCTTGGATTTTGGTTCTGCCAGCTCTTAGGGCACTATTGTTTTCAGTAAATATTTGACTATTAATTTACTATAGAAAAGGTTGATTAAAATCTCCTGGGGCCAAATATCAGTATTACTGATTTTACTAAATTGATCCTCAGAAACAGAAACATGAAATGAGTAATTTTGAAACTTGAATTTAAGCTTAATACATATAATATCCTAAATGTCTGATTGTGACATTTGTGACTCAACAATTTCATTAGATTCAACATCGGGATGAAGCATAAAGATAAAAATGTCCTCTTTCTAGGACGTCTTTGTGCCACTCTAAAGGTATGTTCATTATGCACACCAACCAAAGTAGTTGGCACAATTTTCCTTCTTTCTTGATTGACCTTATTTCTTTGCCTGGATACAAGGATAAAATCATTGTTCAGTAGAATTACTAACACTACAACCTGACATTGTACTTCAGCACAGTTTACTGGCTGCAACATAACACTCACTTGTTCCACAGATGTTGTAATTCTCTTTGCAATTTTCAACAAATTTTTCCGCTGTACCTGGATCATATTTTGAAGACTCGTAACCCCTGTAGATGCACATATCACTCCTTTTGACAGGGTGGAAGAGAGAGCATGATTCTCCAGTTTAAGCTTCTGGACTTAGGTTGACAGCTCCTCGACCATTCCATACAGCTTCTGTACCATATGTAGCATGTTGAATTCAGCCTAATGGTCTCCAATTGGACATTAATTACTGAAGGATTCCTCAGAACAGGAAGTTCCAAGTCCCTGTTGGTGGGCAAAATATTACGTGGAGATTGAAATACTGCTCCACGTATTGCAGGTTCATCCCTGTGTAATTGCTTGTTAGATTTAATACAATTATCCCACAGAACTGAACATTTCTCCTTTCCTAAATTTAAACAAGAACCATGAAATGTAAAGCCATATTCACCTGAACATAGCACAATACATGCCTGCCACTAATGACAACTGCACACACCACATATCAGCGACATCTACAGGTGGAACGAACAGTAAAGATGTCCGACCGCCTCATACATCACAAGCCAATTTTCTAACATTAGCACCTTCTAGTTCTTGTTGCAAGTGGGACATGTTATCGAACATTACTGTATTCAAATTCTTATAGCATTCATTAAATGGGGCATGTTATGATATACTACCAGATTCAACCTCATGTTATAGATGCAAAATGGGACATGTTATCTAAAACTGCTAGGATCAACTTCATGCTGCAACTGTCAAATGGAGCATGTTATCACAACAGTCACAAGTACCAAATTACAGAGGCTTTCTAAATTAGAGTCAGATTTGAAGTATAAGCAATTTCTAGTCTAAGGAGCAATGGTCTACTGGAGGTTTCCTGTCTATATGTTTCATCCACAATTGCCACAGAAGATGTGTACAAGAAATTTCCAATAGCCCATAGCTCAGTTATAATTGCTAGCCTGTATATAACTCACCTGGAGTGAGAAACTTGAAAGGTATAGGTCAAGAGAGGGAGCTAGATAAATGTCCATTGTGTGGAGAAGAGAATGCAGATTTCCATTGTACATTAAATTGTAGTCAAACAAAGATATGGAGAGAGCAGGCTTGGCTACGTAAATGGGACAATTTGGGGGGTGAAGTAGTAATTAGAAAAATTCTGTCAGTATAAGGGGAAAAGAACAGGAGAAATATAGGGAATTATTTAGGGAAAGCTAAAGAGAGATGGCTAAGAACAATTAAGAGAAAAATCTAGAGTGGGATAAGTGAAATGGCAAAATTTGTAAAAAGGAGTAGAGGGCCTCCAATACACAAAAACCTAGGGTTAGGTGCACGGGGACCGAATTATTATTCAATGGTGGGCAACATGGTAAGATTTTCAGGATTTAGGAATATATGGCATTTTTCAGTATGGATTTTATAATTGTAATCTTGATTTTGTATTTCAATTTGATGTTGTAAAAGGAAAGATGAGAAATAAATTACAAATTACTTTGAAATTACAAAATTACTATAACTCACCTGACAACCAAACTATTTGGTTGTCGTGCTATGCGGTCCACTTCCTCTATAGATATCTGGTCTATTTTGTTGTAAACATAAAGGCACGGAAGGTAAACTCTGTTTGCTGAGATGACGTCTATCAGTTCATCAGCTGTGCAGTCTTCTCTAAACAAAACCTGCCAATGGAACAAGCTTTTATGCTTTAGAAATACCAACACAAAGTAGGGGATTAGAGATTTTACAAGGAAAGGTGGAAAAACTTCTGTATCTCATGGCAAAACACACTCATGTAAAAGTGACTTAGAACCCTTGATAGTAGATTTTGGATAACATTTCACTACTTCCAATTTTTTTTAATTTATCTCCTACAACATTGTCATGTTGGACAATGAATGAAATGGGTGAAATGTGCTTCAGATAAGCCCAGGGCCTGTATAGCTTAAAGTTACCTGACATTCATCTTCCAGGATAAGGGAAAACCCTGGAAAAAAACGTTATCCAGATAACCCATCCTGACCGAGATTCAAACTTGGGACCTCTTGAATGTAAAGCAGAACACTACCACCTACACTACAGAGGTGGGCACTTCCATATAGGTAATACACCTACATGTATAGTTAAACTGCCAACCCAAATACAGAATTGAAATGCACTAAAACACTAACACTGATTTGGAACCCTAAGCCACAATGCATAGCCAAAGGACTGTGGGACCTAAGTCCCAAGAGTATACAAGCGATGGAGGGCCCAAAGTCATAAAGTGTAGTGAAGGAATTAGCAATCTAAGCTGCAAAGTATAGCTGTGCGATTGAGGAT
This sequence comes from Mantis religiosa, assembly GCA_030765055.1. Lineage (NCBI taxonomy): Eukaryota > Metazoa > Arthropoda > Insecta > Mantodea > Mantidae > Mantis > Mantis religiosa. Next base: position 124,793,132 of record CM060959.1, read on the forward strand.
TCTAAGTTGCAAAGCATAGCAAAGCAAATGAGGGTCCTATGCCACAAAGAGTAGCAAAGGAATTGAGGGTTCTAGTTGCAAAGCCTAGCTGAGGAATTGGAGGTCCTAAATTGCAAAGTGTTGCTAAGTAATTGAGGGTCCTAAGTTGCAAAGTGTTGCTAAGTAATTGGGGGTCCTAAGCTGCAAGCCACAACAGAGGGACTGAGGGTCCCAAGTCAAAAAGCATAGCTGAAGGATTGACGAACCCAAGCCAAGAAGCATAGCAGAAGGATTTTTATAAGAGTCAGGCAATATTGCAAAACATCGACAGGATTCCAGCATAGGATCTGTGAAGCAAATTCCAAATATGGCAGCTTTTTACATGCATAGGTTGACAACATTGTCATTGCACTAAGTGCCACCTATAATCAGAATGAAAAATTAATCATAGCTCTGAGATATGGAAGATTTACAGTAAGGTTACCTACCTCGGCATTGAATATCTTATATTCATGTAGAATCATTTGCACTAGCTTCTCATCCACTCTAGTCAGCGGACAGGTTGAGTTGAAGGAAAGGCCACCACCTTTCTTTACCTGAAATAACAAGTGTGCCAACTTTTATCTCTTGCCACATAACCAACATTACAATAGCAGCTACAATATTTACCTTGAAGTAGATATTGGGCTTCTTTTTGTTGAGACGAATGCCAACACTTTCCAACTCTTTTTCCAGCAGGCCACGCTGCACGTCTTGTTTTGTAGCATCCAACATCATCAATACAAGATCTGCAGTACGTGCCACAGCTATCACCTGTCTACCTCTCCCCTTTCCTTGAGAGGCACCCTCGATGATTCCTGGCAGATCCAGCAGCTGTATGTTGGCGCCCTTGTATTCTATGACTCCCGGAATACAGGTGAGTGTAGTGAATTCATAAGATGCTGCTTCACTCTCTGTAGCCGTTAAAGTGCTCAGCAAAGTTGACTGCAAATGTAACAAGGCACTTTTTGATTTCATGTGCAGTTAGTAAATTTCATATTGTTGTAAGTCATATCTTTTATACAAACTCACGATTTAGGGAACATAGCTCAAGATGGCATTCTTCACATATTAACACTCACTCGGCGAAAAGGGCAAACTATCTGGATTGATAGAATAAAAAGAAGTATTTCAGAAAGTGGAGTGCCATTGTTACTAAAATTAGGCAAGTGAGTCAACCTTGTATATACTTTTCTCCACTTACTACTTACTTTTCTACTTACTTGAAGCCAGATGCAGACACCGGATGCATCATCAGTCTACCACAGAGCTGACGATAGGGGAGAAGTCCCCAGAAACTAGTCTTCATAAAAAACTTGTAAGTGGAGAAAAGTATATACAAGGTTGACTCACTTGCCTAATTTTAGTAACAATGGCACCACACTATCTGAATTGACTTTGAAAGGTTATTTACATACTGAAATTTAAAGAAAGAAGAATTCTAATTGAAACAAAGTCCTTTACCGAAACCTTTTAACAAAACAAAGTCACATAATCTTTCATACCTGCTCTTTACCCCCACCCACAGAAGATGTGTAGATCTCCACTCGTCCCATTATGTGTGTGCTTCCTTCAACAGTTTTCCTAAGATGGAAGAGCCCACGCTACTTCCTCACCAAGGCACACACGTCTTCCCCCACCCTACCTTCTTAACCTTGACTATTGCCAACTCAGGCATACTTAAGACTCCCAAACTCCACACAGTATTGATGTTGGAAGTGTCCTCCACCAGCATCTATGGATCGTTGGTTCAATTTTCTTTGATACGACTGTAGACACCGAAGTGTATATGGGTATCTTCAAGACATTTATGGAGCAGCTGGATGATATAGAATTGAGAGAAGGTTATTTCCAGCAAGATGGAGCAGCGTGCCATACATCTAATGACACCATGAAACTTGCAACCAGTTTCTTTGATAATCGAATAATCTCAAAAGGTCTGTGGCCCTCCGGATCTCCTGACCTAACCTCACCAGATTTTTTTTCTTGTGGAGGTATCTAAAAACAGAGTGTATGAGAATAGGCCATGGACAATCAATGTTCTCAAGGAATCCATTCGAACCGAAATAAGTAACACTGGTGAGGAAACTCTGCATAAAACTTCAGAGAATATGGTGAGACGAGCACAAACACGTATAGATGCTGGTGGAGGACACTTCCAACATTTTCTCTGAGATGTAAATAGTGTAATGTAATCTTCCAATTGTGTATTATATTCTCCCAAAGTTGCACGTGTGTCCTATTATTGGTTCAAAAGTTATGGCCTATTGAAATGGTTCAGGTTTATATGGATCGCACAATACAAATAGCAATGCAAAGGCTTACCTTCCCCACCGATGGGAAACCAATTAAGGCCACTCGTGCATCTCCAGACTTCAGGACATCGAATCCTTCTCCTTTTTCAGACTTTTTGGGTGGTTCCAGTAACTGTGATCTGTATTTGGCAAGTTTCGCTTTTAGCAATCCCAGATGATATTCAGTTGCTGAAATAAATTATGAAAATCTTTAGAACAGTTCATCAAAAAGTACTGAGTGGTTATCATGGACTTAAACAGCTGTTGTCTGCTAAAATACTATCAACCTTCTCAAAAATTCTGGAAAAATGTTTATAACAAGTTGATAAAGTTCCTAAAAAGTAGACAAAAGCAAACTAAGAAAGGGATTATTCCTGGATCTTACCAAAGCTTTTGACATTGTAAAGCATAAGATATTATTGGACAGACCGAATGAAAGTGGAATTAGAGGTATTGCATTAAACTGGTTTCAATCACACCTTAGCAAAAGAAAAATTGTAGAGGTAGACTACATATTTATATAGTGCTGGAAAGGTAATATTGTTGAAACAATCTGAAAGTAGGAAACTAGAATCTGAGGTCCCACAAGGCTTGATTTTAGGTCCCCTCCTATTTTTATTCTACATCGACTTACATTAAAAACAGTTAAGTGCCAACGACCTTATCTGCTGATGATATCAACAAATTCATTAGCAGGAAATGCAAGGAGAACCTTAAAGAAAACATATCAGCCACTATTAACAAATTTTAAATTGGTATATGTCTAACAAGCTAGTCGTTAATGAAGATAAAATTGTGTCAATGAACTTCCATCATAAAATACATAAAACCTCTAAGAACTATAATGTCAAAATTGAACCTGAACTCCTGGAAAATGAATTTTGGGCCTATGGACTGACATAAGCTGGGATAATCATAATGAAAAGCTAACCATGAAACGATGTAAAACAACATTCTCCTATATCAATAATAGAAAACAGTTTCTTCAGAGGCACTGAAAACCTACTATTCTGCATACTTCGGTTTCAAATATAATATGGAATTATGCTGTGGGGAAATTCAGTAAAGAGTAATCTAATATTTAAATAACAGAAAAAAAGCCACCACAATAATTGTAGTGTTATCACACAGAGAGTTGTGGAAACGTACAGTCAGAATGAAAAATTCAATGCCATAGCCGGGATCTTCTGGTTTCTGTCCAGCCGCTCTACCATTGAGCTACGACGGGCCGATATGACATTAAATTCTCCAACTGACTCGTAAATTCCCGGTAAACCACTAAGGAATTCTCATAAACACTTGAGACAACTACCTTAATGGCGAATTACAACATGTAAGTACTTTAAGGCCCAGGCTTTATAGTTAACCACTATTAGGATAATTAATGGAAATTAATTGTTCTTTCACACTGGCCATGTGTAGGCTAAATTGTGAAAACGTAGAGTCAGAATGAAAAATTCAATGCCTTAGCCGGGATATGGCATTGAATTTTTCATTCTGACTCTACATTTCCACAATCTAGCCAACACATGGCCAGTGTGAAAGAACAATTAATTTCCACACAGAGAGTTGTCAGAAGCACTTCAAACAATTAAAACATTTTTGCATTATCATGTTTGTATATAAAACACTTACTGGCTCATATTAAGAAAAATACAGCAAATCTAACAATGAATTGAAAAAACTTACTTGTAGACAACTTTTTTAACACTACGTCATTTACAGCTTTGTTTTGAAAGATTAGTTTCAAAAGCTGTTGCTTCCATTCACAACCTCAATGGTCCTACTAATGTCTGTTGTTATCTCCTGACTTCCCAATAAAATAGGATAAGGAAAAGCGCCCCAATGTCCAAATGGATAAGGAGTGAACTCAGGCGGCCCGGGTTCGATCCCAGGCGACCGCAAAGTGAGATTTGTGGTGGACAACACGGCGCTGGGGCGGGTTTTCTCCGGGATCTCCGGTTTCCCCCGCCATCTCATTCCACCGTTGCTCCATCTTCATCTCATGTATCATCAGTGTCGTCGCCTGCGGTGCCGTATGTAGTAAAAGCGGGCGTTAAACACTACACACATTTTTCATTTCACATTTCAAGGAGAGTGAACTTCAAAATTTTAAACGCAGCATGGTATAAATCTGAGATATCCATATTACCTTAATAAATTAGATATTACGGTTTTCTAAAATGATAGCCTAAGAATAGGCAAATGAAATTTCTTTACATTAATCGACACTTAACTTTATAAATCCATTTAAATGTCGTAGTCAAAATTCCATACGTTTTCTTCATCCTGTATTAATGATAATACATAGAAGAAAATAAATAATATCGGTTGGCAATATTTCGTTGTCTCGACGTATTTAAGTGTTCCGCAGTTGATAACAGCCAGCTAGGATACCTAATTGCTTACCGTAGCAGACGACAATCGGCTAAGTGCAGGATAATCGTTCAGAGTTACGTATTATCACGATTCCAACCTATACACACCTTTGTTCTTCTGAGTTCTAGCAATTTCTTTTTCAATTTCAGATATTTTCTCTAGAATTCCCATCGTTTAATATTAACTGACTAAATCTTCTGGACAACAACTCAGCCACGAACTTTATTACACATGGGAATGAAATTTTGATTTCCACCTCACTCTTTCTTCACTCCATTATCGGCCATGCTCCGAATCTCGCCAAAGTCCAAGTGCTACCAATATATTTTGTTTTATTCTCTTCCTCGCCCAATTTTCAGACAATCCTGATTGATTAATGTACAATTTACATTAGTATAAAGTTTGAACAGTTTACTCAGTAATTTGAACATTAGATTCAAGTAACAAAGATACTTTGTTGAAACATTAACTTTTCAACTTTGTGTCGTAAGTTGGTGCAATTGCTCCATACTTTGCCGTACAAATAAATGTGTTTTAAACGCATTCTTTGAAGTAATAAGATAATAATGCCTATTTTTTCAAGCAAATTCTCTCCCAAACGAACAACACCACGAAAATTAGACGTTTCTTTAAACGCTTCTGGCGTTGATCGTGAGGACGTAGGTTTAGACGTAGGTCCAATAAAATTGAGACTCGGAGACCAGGAAGCTATTTTCGACAATGGAAATTGGGTACCAGGTAAACAAATCACTATGTAAAGTTTACGTCAGTTTTAATGTACCTGCTGCGTAATCTCACATGTCCTCTCTCTTGTACAGAAAGTGGACCCATCAGTGGAACTCACCGAGAGAACCAAAAACTGAGAAAATATGTTCAACAGCTTGAAGAAGAGAACAATCTCTTGAAATTAAAATGTGAAATTCTGCTAGATATGGTAACTTGATCTCTATTTAATATGTTAAATTAAGAGGAATTAATGCATGTTTAAAGATATCCATTCCTTTCTGCAGCAAATATTAAATAAGAGTCATGCCACATTGACTTATATCCTGCTGTAATTTAAGGATGCATAATAAAGCATCTGAGTTAAATTGCAGAATAGCGGCGTCGAAGGAATGACCTAACGGAAACAAGCTGCCGCCAACTGCGGAGTTCTAAAATACGCCAAAACAGCGAAATGTTGCCAACACTTATTCCTTTTGTTCTTGTTTTATTATTATTGTTGTGTATACAGATGCTATTGACCACATTATATAGAATTATCCATCTTTCAAGTAGAGAATGCTTCTGTTAAACAAGACAAGCAGTGGCACATCCAGATTTAATCTAAAGAGGAAGGTTTCCTTTGAAACATGCACCTATAAAGTAAAATGCAGATGCTTATAGGAACGTGCTACATTGTTGAATGTGACATGTTACGTGTTAACACTATAGAGAACTCACAATAACAGATATCTGGCAATATCAGTATCTTTATATCCAAGATATTGTTACTAATTTTTATTAGTTTGGGTGCATCTGCTGTGCAGTATTTCAGTTATGTAGTGTTGGTATTTTCAGCGATGCATGTTTTCACTGCTGAACAAAATCTGACAATATCAGTATCTTTATATTCAATATATCGTTAATTTTAATTAGTTTGGTTGGATCTGCTGTGCAGTACTTTGGTTACTGGTGTTGGTATTTTCAACGCTCCAGCCACTGTCATACTCATCATGCTCTACGCCATTGTTCTGCAGTTCAACTGGCATATGCTCTTCTTCTTGAGGACTTAGGTAACCTGTTACTACAGAGGCCGACATAAGTATTCCAACGACTAGTTCTATCATGCCAAGAGGATATGCGCACTGTTACAAAATAGTCTTCTACTAAACATAAAACTCATGAAAAGCAATAAAACTATTTCCACTACAAGAAAGAAAGTTATATCTGGACCTAAGTATTCAAACAGAGAACAGTAATATTTGGTTATCATCCCGTTTCTATGGATAACTGCTGATAGTATTTTTGTCATTGACTGTGCATGTTTTTTTGACCACTGTGGAGTTCACCTTTTGCCGCACTGTTTGAAAAGCCTTACAATTTCATTATCCTCCTGCTGGAAGTAATAATCATTTCCTAACCCCAGCCCTTCTGCACTCTTCTCTGATTGTTCTCAAGAGTTGAAACTTGTCCATGATCCCATCTACGAACGCCAGTTCCGCAATGCCATACAGCCCTATGCCATCATACTGCTGCCTGATTCTTAGCTTCCCATTTTGTATTTCGTCGCCTCCATACTGTAACAAGTTCATAGCAGAATTTTCTCATGTCCGGCCAGAGAACATGATCCCAGAATTGTTTTGGTTTTACCACATTCTTGTTAATGAATTCTACAAGCTTTACGTGACTTATACTATTCACATATGGTTTCCTTCTAGGAACATGGGTATTATAACCAGTGCTATGTAAAATCCATTCAACTGTTCTTATGTGAATCACCAATGTTAAGGCTTACTCTAATCATGGATTCTGCTTCACCAGTTTTATCATTTGCCTGCTGTTTCTAGTAGTAAGTTTAGAAAGGGCGCTACATCTCGGCTTATTCACAATACTATTAGTGTGATGCACTGAATGGTAGAAAACATTGTATTGTTGCTTAGTTGACTACACCGACAATTTCCAAGAGATTTTGTTTGTACAGATTAATTAGATTTCCCTCTTTCACCATTGTCTCCTTATGTTTATGCCCCAACCTTACGAGAACACACTGAGCTACTATTACTACTCCACGGACTGCATGGTAGAGGCACAAAGCATGCATCCAATCATGTGTCCCTACATGTTTTGGTAATTTCAGAAACTTATGTCTCCCATAGGACACATAGCATATAGACTGTGTGATTGAATACATCAATTATAATATTTTAAACGGTTTCTAAGACACACAAGGGTAACATTTATGTTAAAAAAAAAACTATAAAATATAATTGGACACGATTGAATAACCATTTCTATAGGATTGGCCTTTCAACCTCACCTACTATGTACCAGAAAAGGAATTATAAACACAAAATATTTTGAATGTCAAGCTTTGAAGATTTATCCTGATATTTTGACTAAATAATGGGAAGCTAGCAGGAGAATGACCTGATTGTCAATTTCTGAGCATTAAACATTCACACACTACTAAATAAGGAGTCCTTGTCCATATTCTTGGCAGTTACCATAAACATAAGTGTCACGTGAGCAATTTTCTGCACTTGTGCACGTTTTACTGTAAACAGATAACCGGACACATTTTAGCTCGCCATTACCGTGAGGCTTCACGGTTAGCATTTTTCTTACAAAATGACCCAAGAAAGATTACGTTTTACCATTATGATCTAATATTGATGTGGGAGGTAATTTCAACTAATCCATATGAAGATCCAACTGTATGGAAAGAAGTAGTTGCAAATGGAAAGAAGTTTTCCTTCCGTACAATAAAGTAGCACATGGATCACCTTCTCAAGCTGTACCCTCTATAAAGGCCCAACCATTTCTTATAGGTACTCCTTTTAATGATACAGCATGTGCATAATATTGCAATTTATTCCTGTCAAGCCATGTTAGGTTAACCAGATTTGCTAATAAGTGACTTGTATTTTTATATATTATATTACCATTGCACTGGCTATTGCTGATAAATATGAAGATATGCCAAAAACTGCTTCCAAATCAGACAGCCTGTTGCTAGGCGCCGAAGATATATGAACAACCTTTCACTCCTGAAATAGTAAATGTACTGTAAATAGTAAATGTACTGTCAGTAGAACATAACCTAATATATATCCATACGAACTATGTAAATTCTTTATTCAAACTTACCTCTACCAGAATAGATAGATAGCCTTTATTGCCGTAAGCTTTACAGTATAGCAATGTCATAAATTAAAACTTACCAAGCCACATTATAAAAGTAATTTATGGAATATAATGGGTTTGCCACCAATGTCTGATGTATAGTCCTTTTAAAACTTAAAATAAGGAGCTGTCTTAGTCTTTGTGGTAAAAAATTGTATAATTTAATTGAAACAACTATAAAACTATTCTGAATTTCAGTGTGTCTAAATTTATTTATATAGAACTTCAAACAGTTTCGTGTTGAGTAATTATGTATATTAGAGCAAAGTACAAAGCTATTAAGATTTTCTTTAGCATATAAAAGACAATTCAGCACATACATTGATGGCAACGTTAAAATACCTAAATGAATAAAAAGTGGTTTACAATGCAAATTAATCTAAGGGCCTTTTTTGCAATATAAATATTTTAGCTGCTAAAGAGTGATTTCCCCAGAAAAGTGTACCATAATTAGCATGCGAATAAATATGAGCACAGTAAACCTTCATCAGAACGTGCTTGTTAACACTGTTACTTAAAATTCTCCAACATGAAAATTCCTGATGTGTGTTTGGAGGAATTTCGTAACAGTGACGTCAAAATTAATATAAAAATTATTTGTGGTTGGTTTATTGACACTCGTCACTTACTTTTTCATATATTTATGAGAGACTAGTTTCAAAGGCCCTGGCCTCCATTTTCAATCTCTTCCCAACTGGCAACTGTTGTTATCTGCTCTCTCTGGTGGTGGAACTATGAACTTTTTTGTCAAATTATCTGCTGGCGGGATTTCAAAGTTCATTACGCGATCCTTATTTTTCCAGATGAATATGTTCTCCCATGTTGTCAATCTATTTTGGTTTATCACTCCTTTTAATAATTTTGGATTTGGATCAATGTCATGGTTTTCATTCCAAAAATGAAATGCTACTGCTGACTTGTCTTCTTGTTTCAATCTGATGTTTCTAAAGTGTTCTTTGACTCTGGTTTTTAAATTTCTTTTTGTTTGACCTATGTAGCATTTTTCACAATTCTTGCAATTTATTTGGTATATTCCAGATTTGTTACCTGAAGGAATTTCATCTTTTGTTTTTGAATTTAGTAATTTTAAAATTGAGTATCTATTAGTAGGTGCCAAGATGATATTTTGTTCCTTGAATATCTTTTTAAATTTATTAAATGTTTTTGGATGATATGTGAATGAACTGAATATGCTGTTGCTTTCTTTTTCTTTAATAAATGTGGTTGTTTCCTTAATGGTTTTCTTTAGTTTAGATTTTCTAATTTTCTTCAACACCAAACTTTTGTTGTATCCGTTTTCTTCTGCTATGTGTATTATTGCTTTTTGTTCCTTGAAATATTCTTCTTTTTCCATGGGTATGTTGACTAGTCTGTGTGTAAGGCTGTTTATTATTGCATGTTTATGTGTAATTGGGTTGTGGCTATTATTTTTTATATAATTTTCTGAATGTGTTGGCTTCCTGTAAATTCCAAATTTTATTTTTGTATCATTCCTGATGATATTTATTTCCAAGAAAGGTAGTTGTCCATTGATTTCCTTTTCTATTGTGAATTTGATAGTCCTTTCTTGCAGATTGAGTAATTTTAATGCATCATCTAAATGTTTACTTGGTACAATTGCAAAGATGTCGTCAACATATCTATACCAAACCTTGAAGAAGTCCTTGAAGTCCTTGAAGTCCTTCCCATTGATCTTCAAGGTTTGGTATAGATATGTTGACGACATCTTTGCAATTGTACCAAGTAAACATTTAGATGATGCATTAAAATTACTCAATCTGCAAGAAAGGACTATCAAATTCACAATAGAAAAGGAAATCAATGGACAACTACCTTTCTTGGATCTAAATATCATCAGGAATGATACAAAAATAAAATTTGGAATTTACAGGAAGCCAACACATTCAGAAAATTATATAAAAAATAATAGCCACAACCCAATTACACATAAACATGCAATAATAAACAGCCTTACACACAGACTAGTCAACATACCCATGGAAAAAGAAGAATATTTCAAGGAACAAAAAGCAATAATACACATAGCAGAAGAAAACGGATACAACAAAAGTTTGGTGTTGAAGAAAATTAGAAAATCTAAACTAAAGAAAACCATTAAGGAAACAACCACATTTATTAAAGAAAAAGAAAGCAACAGCATATTCAGTTCATTCACATATCATCCAAAAACATTTAATAAATTTAAAAAGATATTCAAGGAACAAAATATCATCTTGGCACCTACTAATAGATACTCAATTTTAAAATTACTAAATTCAAAAACAAAAGATGAAATTCCTTCAGGTAACAAATCTGGAATATACCAAATAAATTGCAAGAATTGTGAAAAATGCTACATAGGTCAAACAAAAAGAAATTTAAAAACCAGAGTCAAAGAACACTTTAGAAACATCAGATTGAAACAAGAAGACAAGTCAGTAGTAGCATTTCATTTTTGGAATGAAAACCATGACATTGATCCAAATCCAAAATTATTAAAAGGAGTGATAAACCAAAATAGATTGACAACATGGGAGAACATATTCATCTGGAAAAATAAGGATCGCGTAATGAACTTTGAAATCCCGCCAGCAGATAATTTGACAAAAAAGTTCATAGTTCCACCACCAGAGAGAGCAGATAACAACAGTTGCCAGTTGGGAAGAGATTGAAAATGGAGGCCAGGGCCTTTGAAACTAGTCTCTCATAAATATATGAAAAAGTAAGTGACGAGTGTCAATAAACCAACCACAAATAATTTTTATATGAAAATTCCTGTTGTGATCTTTTTTGATACATAATTGATATTTGTTGACCAGCCAAGGTCTGAATCGATATAAATACCTAAAAATTTTATAGAGGAACCAGATCCACCAGTGTTAAATTTATATTGAGTATCAGTGTTTATAGTTATTGTTCTTGTTACAATTCTGGAAGGTATATGTAAAGCCTCTACTAAACATTGTAGATCTATTACACAAATATAAATATTTGTAACAAAAAACTTCACTTATCTTAAGAAAATGGTGTTATTTCTTCTTTCTAATGGAGATCGATTTCACAAACAAGCAAATCTCCATTAGAAAGAAGAATTAACATCAGTTTCTTAAGATAAGTTAAGCTTTTTGTTACAGATATTTATATTTGTGTAATATTTATTGCTTCACTGTAGCTAGCTTCATTTTCTATGTAATCGTAGATCTATTTTATCAAAATGAAAATATAGTAAATCATCTGTAAATTGATTTAAATCTAATCTCCAAATTGCCATGCCTTCTTGGGGGATATTTCTTTGATAATATTATGAATTATATGTTCAAATAACTCAACAACAGTGCCACCAAACGCTGCAATATCAAGTAATTGTTCCATTTTCTGTTCTCATTAACGTACCATATCCATTCACTCCTGCAAAAACTCTTGACTCAGCAACATACGCTACAATATATACCTTATTCAAGCCACTTGACAATAGCCGATACCATATCATAAAACACACTGTGGCAAATCTGTTATGTTGTTTATAATACATACATTGTAAAGTATTATATTAAACAACTTTTGTTGGTCTCTGTATGTCAATATTTGGTCACATTTATAATGCACATGTCATATTTGACAAACGCTTATAAAATATATAAAACTGATTTTGGGACATGTTAGGTAAACTTCAGTGAAAGGCTTCTGTGACTTTCATAGTCTCATTTGAATTCTTTTAGATTTTTAAATATATTGATGTTCTATACTCTGCTAATTAGTATTTCATATTTAGAAACATGTTTCTCAAGAACAAGTAGAGCCAAAATCTTGACATTTTTTCATGAAGGTTAAGCTTATACTTATCTTGAACTGGTAGATATAAATTGAAAAGATTCTAAATTATTGTGTTTCAAATCAGATGATGTTTGTCCTTGCACAGTATTAGGGGAGCAACCAATTAGTGTCCTGCAGTGTTGTCATATTGCCTTCCCCATAAGTAGGGTGAGACGAGAGCCATTTGAATCTATTTCTAAGAAATACTATTTGTGCTATGACAAAAATTAAAATTTTGCAAAAAGCGATCCATGAGGAAGTTAGGGAGTAATATGTCTAACATAACCGTAAAAACCTCATTCTTATTTCAAATAGCTTTCCTAATACAAATAAATAAAGTACCAATATAACAATGCATTGCGACATAGGCACTGCAATGATCATTATTGGTTGGCATGTATGCGTGTACATATATTTTTAATTACTCAGAACTGAAATGTCAACGTTTGACATGTGATAAAAGAATTTCTTTGAATAGGCCAAGGTGTTTGTTAAATTCGAGAGAGAACACTGCTGGCCTGTCACCTCGTGAGTTGTCACATTATTTGTTTATCAATGGCTCATAATCTCTGTTTACTCTAGAGAGTTCAAAGCGATATTATTCAGTTCTTCCATTTAAAAACCACGGAAAAGTATCAGCTGGATCAACTTGCATGTTTTTTGTGTGTAATTTACATTCTCCAACGTTAAATCACATCGGACAGTGAATGAATTGGGTGAAATGATGCTCAAATGAGTCCGGGGTCCATGGAGCTTAGAGTTACCCGACATTTGTCTTGAAGGATAAGGGAAAATCCAATAAAATATCTTATCCAGGTAACTCATCCTAACTGAGATTCGAACCTGGGACCTCTTGAACGAGAGGCAGACACGCTGCCATCTACGCTACCGAGGTGAGCAAAAACAACTTGCAATTGAAATGAAACATGAGGTATTCCACCTTCCCCATTTACACTGCCAATACAATGTGGGCTCAAATTATGTTGCAATTAGAAATAATACTTTTAAACTGATTGATATTGAGTGACTTATTCACAAAGAAATACAAGACGGGAAAACTGCATGAGAAATCCAAATAACTAAAAGATGTCAACTTTTGGAAAGAAATAGCACGTGGCGAGATTTTGGAGCCAACCATCATAAATTTACAACACTCGGACGATGATTGTCTCTTTACGTAAAGTGACATTTGCAGTTAGTGGATGCACCACTGACAGTTACATTGGATTAGAAAAATACGTAATTTATAAACTATAATTACAATTATAGCATTTGAAACATGTGCATAATATGCAAATATCCATGTTGCAATAGTAATTTCAACAACTGCATTCCCCACCTCAGTAGCGTAGATGGTAGTGTGTCTGCCTCAAGTTTAAGAGGTCCCAAGTTCGAATCTCGACCAGGGTGAGTTACCTGGATAAGCTTTTTTCCTGGGTTTCCCTTATCCTGAAACACAAATGTCGGGTAACTCTTAAGTTCCATGGACCCCGGACTCATTTGAGCATCATTTCACCCATTGTCCGATATGACTTAATGTTGGAAGACGTAAATTGCAAAAAAAAAAAAAAAAAAAAAAAAAAAAAGTACAACATTTTTATGAAGAAGTTTATATTTCCAATAATGAAAAATCTGACATCCATCAATGTAGATAATTGTTCAAATTGTGACTGGGTTTACATTAAAAGGACCAAATGTAATTTAGAAACCAAAATTAAGGAATATTAGGCATAAACAGAGTGATAAGTCGGGCATGGTAGATCATTTAACCATGAAATAAATCAATAAATTAAATTATTGAAGCAGTGTAACAGTCTGATAGATTTAGTGGTTTGGGAGAAAATATATATTTTAAAAGACAGGAATTGTATAATGAATTTTTAAATGATGCCATTTGATTCTAAGTTTGTTTTATTCTCATAGTTTGGTAATAAAAATTCTGGCACCTAGCAGCTGTAACGTTTAAAAAGATAAGTGAAGATCGTGGAAAATAATTATATTTTAATGTAATATTTGAATTGCTTCATTGTTATTAGCTTCTGTTTTTACATATCAAGAATGGTATTTACCCGATTTCTTGTTTTTGAGTTACGCCGCACACAACAATTTTTTTTCTTTCTTTTTTTATTCAGGCAGCCTTCAAATATTTGCAGTAAAATCTGTCAAATTTTTTTTTTGGTTGGAATAGAACACTACTTACTATACTCAATAGAAAATGAGAAATTATATATTAATCATTTGTTTTATACTCAGTTTTACAGTGAGCTTTTCTCACATGTCCATCTGTGAGTTATTGCTGCTATTTCTATTTCTTTTTTTAATTTCACATTAAACTTAATTATATATCTAAGTACTTTGTGTTTACAGAAACTTGGGACACTTTTGCTTTCCTTCACTTGCACACTGAACAAATAAATCCAAACAGACAATATATGTACAATGAGTGCCTTCCGTTAACCATGGTCAGCCAAACAATGGTCTCAGTGATCAAATTCATACCTTGGTTAACTGAAGTCACTGAAGGATTGGTTTAATGAGAATGTGCATGCTGCCATAAGTTTTCACAGATGCTAATAGTAAGCTATTAAGAGTTGACATTTACAGATGATAAAGAATAGCCTCAAGTGAGTCTTTCATAACTAAACTATGTCCAACGAGAGAATAAAGTAAAGTATTACTCCATATTCCAAAATGAGCTCTGTCTCTTAGTATGTCATTGGTTACGCACATGCACATGTAAACAGCAATGCCATCAACGGAGTTTAACTGCCATCTTTATTGCTATATCAACCAGTGCATTTTTTAACTTTTGGGAATCATTGTTCTTACTGTAATCACTTTATAATGTTAATTGTATATTATAACAACTTGAATGTTTTATTGAAAGCATGTAAAGCCAAAAGCTTAATAAACAGCAGAACTATATTGTGGAAGAACACAATCAGCCAAAGTGGTTAATTTCCGGCACATGCTTCTTTGACTTTTACTTTATTCTCCCATTGGACATACCATAGTGAATCAGCATACACGTGACCAAGCCACAAAATTACTACTGTTTTAGTAACATCAGCTAGTTCTAACCCGAAGTCTTGGTGTTTCAGTTGACACAAACAACGGCAGAGTCCCATCTCCACAAGAAACAGCTAGATCAGTTGAAAAAGAAGTATGAGTCTTCACAAGGTGCTAGAAGAAAATAAAAAGATTTTTATTTTTACAAATTCAGTTTTATTTACATTTTATTGTTAAAAAAAGTTATTCTGTTAAATACGACGCTTTATGTACAATAAAGAGGAAGACTTGATCACATCACACAACAGTCACAAGTCCTTCAAGATGTTGCCACTTGCTTCAATGGAGCTTCTAGATAACTAGCGAGAGCCTGAGCCTTCTCCTTCAGTAGACCAAAGCCAACTGTATCTTTGGCATAAAGACAGAGCAACAGGTTCGCCACCTGGGTGATTGCAATCTTCCCTTCCTGTAAGCAAGAGCATGCAATTTAGTTTTACTGAGAAAAAGCAGTGGGGCACATTCCCTAGAAGATGGAGTGTCAAGTAAACCAACATCACAATGTCTGACAATTTACATCCATGTATTTGTATCTTAAATTGTGCAGGGGGGAGCGATGTAGTAAACTTCTGATGTTTCATTAATTTTCTATTTGCTTCATTCTAATCAAATAGTATTTCATAACTCTCTTTATAAGTACAAGGAAGATACCCAAGCAATTGTCATATGTTTGAAAGTGGGTTATATGTTGGCCTTGAAATTACATGGTATTAGAAAAATGAAATGAATAACTAATATGTCCATAATGGCCAATACCACAAAAAATTATTCAAATAAGCTTTGTGTTGTAAAAAATCTAGATTTTCTGTTATCTTTCATTGTCTACTTCCAAATAAAGAGAACTTCATAGGCTCTTCCTAAAAAATAAAAGATATGTATTTTATTTGTAAAATAAGAATCTTAAATATACAGGTTGTTTCAAAACGACACCGAACGATTGTAGCCATTGCACAGTTTATAACTTAACTAGTCTGAATTTTGGTGCCAGAACTTCGAAGTTCTGTTAGATATAATTTTATGCAGCATTAAATATTACATGATTTTGTGATTAGGCAGCACAGGAACCACTGGTGTATAAGTTGTTATTGGGATGCACCAGCCATGAAAACAAAAATATTACTCCTTGCTCTTTATCAGTGACCCTAGCCTACCTTTCAGATAATGGGGCAAAGGGCAATTACTTGTGAGAAAGTTGACTAATAACTCGGACAGTTGCAAGGCTGCTCTTCAGTATAAAACTACACATTCCGTCCTAACAGGAAGGATTTTGCGCATACTTAGATAGCAAATCCAAGCAATATGAAGCGTTATATGAACACTGAAATGATGGATATGGTTTTGATGGATGGAAGAGCTGAAGGGAGTTCAAGGAACACACAGTTAATTTAGTTTCATTAAAAGTATGAATTGTAAAAATAGTTACATCAATGATAATATTTATTTAACTTCAGAGAATTTTGTTATGATCTTAATTGTACAATACTTTCAACCACTTACTGTAAATATCAACAACTTCCTTTTCAGTTATAAATGCTTTATTTAGTATTATCAAAACACATGAAGTAAAATGCTTGTCTCATTGTACAAGCCATTTAGTTTTGGTTATTTATCTACAATTCTTTGAAGTTTTCTGTTCTGCTTATCATTTAATGCTTACATTCTCAACCTCACTAACATTAACTTCCTTTTAAAAGGTATAAGTTTCATATGTCCACCAGCTTATTTGCCATCATGGACTACTATATAGGAATTTTGGAACATGTTAAACACTCATAAGCAATAATTAAGCAATAGCTTCTTTATTGCAGTTTCGTAAGCCAAAGAAATGCTTAATAGTAGCAAGCAAGCTCTGCGGAGTATGCCCGGTATGTTCACAAACAGCGGTACGGCGCGTGACCTATACCTGTGAACACCGATAGAGTGAGGCACGTGTGGTTGTTCCTATCCCTGCCTAATCCACACTCATTCTGGAGCATTTTTATGCGGCTCTATTGGCGGTAAAAACTATCTACACATGTCACATAGAAGCTGAGCAACTACTTCTATATGTTCGTTTGGTGTTGTTTTGAAACACCCTGTATGGTATTTTATCAAACTTAGGACTACTTTGAGAAAACAAAGAATTTTCTTTACAGAGGGAGTTTGAGATGAAATTCTTTTTTTTTTTTTTAAAGAAAAAAAATCATGTTGCATCCTTGAAAGAAACTTAAATACCAAATTTGATATATCAAAATTTAACTGTATTGGAACACCACAGTGAAGCAAAACAATTATTAAATTATAGATGAGTCGTATTTTTTACATATCAGCTTCACTTACGTACCTATATTGAGGACATGTTTCAGAAACCATCGTTCGCATCATCGGCTCTAATGCGACTACAGCTTGATCCAGTTTGTAGTTCAGGAGTTGCTGCTGCCATCTGTTGACATTTAAATTCATCACAAAATCAACAGATGGCAGCAGCAACTCCAGAACTACCCACACCACTGGATCAAGCTTTAGTCACATTAGAGCTGATGATGTGAACAATGGTACGTTTAGAAAGACTACGTATTAAAATTATAAAAAAGTATTTGTAAACAGTGGAGCTTTATCAATAAAAACTTTTTAAACCACTTGTCAAACTATAAAAACACTTTAGCTCCACTTACATTTAAAATTAGGACATGTTTCAAGGACCACGCATCCCCATCATCAGCTGATGTTGGACTAGTTCTTCAGGTGACCGCCTCCCTCTCCTGGCGCTTTTCAACGAGTTGAATGACATCATCCACTATTGGTATTTTGAAATTCATGGCTCTTTCTATTCTTAAAAATGTGTATATTTTCCCAAACTGTTTAATCCCCAATATTCTTTTGCTGGTATCAAAAGTTTCATTTCTTTAGAAATATGATTTTTTTTTTTTTTTTTTTTTTTAACCAAAAGTGATGGGCTATGGCTGATTTATCTGTCTGTTTCTATTTTATGCATCTCATGTGTTCTTTCATCCTTGTTTCCAAGTTTCTTTTAGTTTTCCAATATATATTTCATTGCAATCCTCACATTTTACACTATAAATTCCTGATAATTTGTTGGCCTGACTTGTGTTTTTGAGCGGGTGATTTAGTGTATGTCTCATACTGTATTTGTTATGTGGAACTAGTTGTATATGAGAATGGTGGAAAATGCTTTTAAATTTATTAAAAAGCCTTAGAATGATATGTAAATTTGTAATATATTTTCTTTAAGTCATCAGCTTTTAAAGTACTACGAAGAAATCAAAGTACTAAAGAAATCAAACTTTTGGCACCAGCAAAAATGTATTGGGAATTAACAGTTTGGGAAAATATACACATTTTTAAGAATAGAAAGAGAGCCATGAATTTTGAAATACCAATAGTGGATGATGTCATTCAACTTGTTTAATGCCCGCCTCGGTAGCGTGGTGGTAGCATGTCTGCCTAACGTTCAAGAGGTCCCGAGTTCGAATCTCGATCAGGGTGACTTACCTGGATAAGGTTTTTACCAGGGTTTTCCCTTATCCTTCAAGACGAATGTCGGGTAACTCTAAGCTCCATGGACCCTGGACTCATTTGAGCATCATTTTACCCAATTCATTCACCGTCTGATATGACTTAACGTTGGAGGACGTAAATTAAATAAAAAAAAAACTCGTTTAACAGTGCCAGGAGAGGGAGGCGGTCACCTGAAGAACTAGTCAAACATCAGCTGATAATGGGGATGCGTGGTCCTTGAAACATGTCCTAATTTTAAATGTAAGTGGAGCTAAAGTGTTTTTATAGTTTGATAAGTGGTTTAAAAAGATTTTATAGACTAAACGTAATTTGGAAACCAGAACGAAAGAACATTTTCGTAACATTAAGTACAAACAGACTGATAAATTGGCCATAGCAGATCAATTTTGGTCATTTAAACATGAAATAAATCCAGAAGTTAAATTATTAAAACAATTAAATGGGATAGATATAATGGTTTGGGAAAAAATATTTAAAAAAATAAAAATTTCATAATGAAGTTTGAAATACCAACAATCGATTCTGTTTTTAAGTTTATTTCATTTTCAGATTTTGATAGTACTGGCAAAAACGTAGTGGCCTCTAGTGATCGGAACATTGACAGTGAGGTTGTTTGCGACTGACAATGTGGACAAATATTCACAAAATTGCAATCTCATCAATTAATAAGAAAACTTACATCATTTTCTTTTCAGATAATTGAAGTTTCTGTTACAAATAATTATGTGTTTAGTATTTGTTGCTCCACTGTAACTACTTCATTTTTTATGTAATCATTTTAACTTCTTTTTCAAAACAAGGAGATAAAAATTTACATGACAGTGTTTATTTTAAATCCTTTGGCAGTAAACTGTGATGAATATTCCAAATAAAATCCCAATGACAAGCAACAACCAATAGGAAGTTAATTGGAAGGGTAAAGTCAGACTGAAATATTCAATGCAGTTGCTGAAATTTAAAGCACAGATCTTGCAGTCTCCGTCCAGCTGCTCTTAACCATTGAGCTACACTTGCATACTTTGTCCTACACACAACTGGTGTGAAAGAACAACTTCCAACAAGTTAACTATTAAGAAATTTATGATTTGTATAATGTACAAGCAGCAATTAAAAGGTATCAGAGCTTGTTAAATCTGTATAAAATGTAAAATATTTTGCTCAAGTTTGTGACACGTAAGTTAATGCTTTTTTATTGGAATGATTCCTTTTTCTTTTTTCTGATGTATTTACATTATTTTTCAATACAGTTAATTTATTATAGGTTTTATATAAAACTAAATGTTAACATTTTTTATACACAGCAAGATATTTTTATTATGATTTGTATAACACTGTAGAATATAAATAAATTACATTTGCCATTGTATATTAATAGTTTTTAAATTAATGGTAATCTATTATATACAAAGAACATTATATAATAGCAAATCACTGCCTTTCCTGTTTTCCCACCATATTGCAAACAATAAAATCATTCAAATAAAAGTTAATCGAGAAGATATTAACATATTGCTTCATTCTAATGATGGAGCAACAGCTTGCTCCCATGTTGCTCCAATCATCAGCTCTTGAAACGACTGTGAAAACTGTGAAAAAACAGTGTGAGTGAAGCAACCAAGTGGGATGGCATTCTGAAGGCCTGGGTTCCACTCCCATTGCCAACCTACCTGATCCACGGCTCTTTTCGGGGGTTTTCCCGGGTTGCCAGGCGAATGCTGGGTAGGTTAATTACATCCCCCGAATTTCCTGTACCTCCATTTCATCTCCATTATCATTTCACATCTCTCATCCGAGTCTCTTTCAGGGTAGAAGTGTCGGTGGGTGTCTCAGCACCTTGGGTCGGGCCCCCTCTGTCTCCTCTCGCCTCATCCTTCCTCCCTGGATGCCTTACTTAGGGCTTAGGTACAATAAACTACAGGTTTCAGTGCCGAATCCCTTCCATAGTAATCCTAATCCTAATGTGTCAATACCTTCTCAATTCACTTTTATTTTAACTTGTGTTTCACCATGACCACGCTTCTTTCAATTCTTATACTTTGAATAAAATCATTAATGACAAAAATAATAATCTCAATATTCTGAGTATAAGGCAAACTGAAAGGAGGGCAGATTTTAAATAAAGTCTGCTATGTGTTTAATTACTTTTTCTCCAATTTGAGAAAACCACTATAAATGCTGGTGATATTTAAAAGTTGTACTGCTTCAGTTTGCATCCATGTGTTTCAAACGCAGTAGATGGGTCCAGTGAGTGAGTGTGCAGTGTTTTAGGGGTCCATTATCAAGCAGTACAGTAAAATTTAAGTTAGTCTGAGACCCTCAGTTCCTTCAAAGGTTAAGAGAGGGAGGTTTCCATGGTAATGACAGTGACCACTCCTCTTAAAGGCTGTATAACATAACTTCAACCATTAGGTGAGCCTTCCCCCTTTACCCACTTCTCTAAGTTTTGCTAAAATTGTCACACTGACGCACATCTCATGTAAAGCGTTGCTTGATTTGTTCTCTTCACCATGTGTAATCTAAGCGTACTTAATTATTTGGCTATAGTTAAACTTTTAAAAAGTCCTTGTTAGTTACTTAGCAATTTCATTAGTGTATTAATATTTCACAGGTCATCAGTGCTTTAGTGCTATTATTAGCGTAAGGACACAATGTCCCAAACTACCAGCATCACTAAAAAACGAGGTACACCAAGAACTTGCTCCCCCCATGAAAAAAAAAAAATATTTAAAAGTAGGACAGGGATCTGCATTATGCGAAAAGCAAGGGAACATATATGTGCACTGCATGAATATTTTGAAAAAGAGAGGGAACATTTAGCCTCCTCTTAGACATCAATGAAGTTGTTGAAAGAACTGCTACTGACCTGAAACTTTCAGTTTTGTACCTACTAATATAATATGGCATAGAGAATGTAAGATGTTTTAAGAAACATTCTATTATTTAGGTGTTCAAAAAAATTGTTCAGTTAACTATTACGTTTAATTCAAACTGTATATTAGGTTTCTCTTGCTTATTCTTAATCCTGGCTTTCCAAGAAACACTCCAAAGCAGAAGCATTACTAAAAACAAATGTAAACTGTGCTGAACATTTCAGCGTTGTCTCAGTTTCAATCTTTACATTACCTTAATAGAGTAACATTCAAAACTGTTTCAATGTATTAGAAATATCTATATCAACAATTTAATTTAGGTAGTTTTGGCACTTTCTTCTGTCAAACCATCGTGTGTGCCAAGGTGTTCATAAGTGGCAATATCGTTTTCCCTGCTAGCACTATACCACATGCTTCATGACAATGCGGTTAGCAGCAGCAGTTCCAGTAAGTGCCACCCAAAACACTGGGAAAAGATGCCCTATGTCCGATCTGGCGTTAATCTGTGTCTTGTCCCTTATATCAGCAGCAGAATAACTGAGGTCATGCCTGAGGAAGTTTATAATGCAGATATTTCTTCCCTAGAATGTCAGCAATTACATGTTGCACAAAACAAAAACAAGCCCTAATTTTATATATACAAATTACAAATGCTCTTTAATACTTACTGAAATAAGTGTAATAAACACAAAAAGACTCAAAACACAAGTAAATTACATACAAAATGTACATAGCCTTGTTATGTAGTGTAGACGGTTGCATGTCTGTTTCACATTAAACATGTCCAAGTTCGAATCTCGGTTAGAGTGAATTATCTGGATAGTGTTTTTTCTTAGGGTTTTTTCCTTATCCTGAAAGATGAATGTCTGGTAACTTAACTCAAGAGAATCTGGGCTTATTTGAGCACCATTTCACCCATTTTGTTCATTGTCCAATATGACATTTATTTTCATCCTTTTATAACACAATACGTTTTAGGGCCCGTCGACAACAAGGTCATTTGGGCCCGAAGTTAACACTAAAACTTAAAAGCTACACAAATTAAGGTAAAATAAAATAAAAACACTCAACTATTAAAAGTACATAAAAAACCCATCCCAAGACTAATCATTTAAAATCTCTAAAAGTAACAAATATAAAATGCAAGTCAGACTTGTTTATTAAAACCGATTTCGGTAACAAACCGCAGTGCCTTAACCACGGCCACTGGGTTGTCCCCTAAAACACCCAGAAAGTTAGTCCCCAAGCCTACTGACTGGCGAACGCGGGCGTACTGCGGGCAATCGAGCAATTACATGCCGCACAGTGAGGCGTACTGCACATGGAGCACACACTGGGGCCGGTTCCCCTCTTAAATGGCCATGAGTCGCTCATGTGAGCTTTTTGGATATGTCAGTTAAATTTATATTACATATTAAAAAAAAAAACATACAATATTACACAATTATATATTTCACAATAATAATAATATCATAATACATTTCTATGTGGTTACTTTACATATAATAGTTACAGAGTAACATTTTAGTTTACACACCATTCTACTCGTACAACAATAATTATTACTATTTATTTAGATATTCCTCAAGAAATAGAAGATGTTATGCAGAACTCTTAGTTCCCTTTTAAATCGGTTTATTTCTTTTATATTTTTAATATATTCAGGTAATGTATTGTAAAGCTCGGTTGCCACTGCTGTAGGTTTCATATTGTATAGTTGTAACGCATGTGCCTGTATATGATAATTATTTTTTCTTCGTGTGTTATGGTCACGAATTTGTTGATTTGTTTCTGTGGTGGAATTTTTATTTTTTAGGTATATTATTGTTTCGTATATGTACAGGGAGTATAGCATGAGTATATTTAATGCTTTAAAACTTTCTTTGCACGATTCCCTGTATTTCAGACCTAACATTAATCTAATTGCTCGTTTTTGTAGTATAAATTTTCATTCTATATTTTTCTTTGTACTGCGACCCAATACTATTATTCCATAAGTTATGTGTGGGTAGATTTGACTGTAATAAATGGTCTTTTGAAGTTCTATATTTTTTAAATTTGAAATTCTTTTTATCATAAATAATCCTGAACATATTTTATTACACAATTTGTCTATAAGTTTGTCCCATTTCAAATGTTTGTCTACCACTAACCCTAAAAATTTTGTTGAGTCTACTTCTTTAACTTCTTTATTCTCAATGATAATTTTGTAATTTGCTCAATTTGTATTTTGAATGGTTTGGAAACGTATATAGTTAGTTTTATTGTAAATCCTTTCATGGAAGTGTTGAAAACAGTGTTGTATAAATTAAATTAATTGGGAGTCGATTAATTTAATTAGTTTTATTGTGTTTATAAAAAGGCTGTTTTCTTTAAGGTGCAGGATAATTTGGTTAGTGTTCTGATTTGTTACATTTCCCAAGTTCTCTATAGTGTTTCCTGTATTTATAATTGTTGTATCATCTGCGTACATTATGATTCTACGAAATACCACTGAATATAACGAAAAATAAAAAAAATAAATATACAGAAGAAATACAATATGCAAACACTAAAACTGAAAAAGTAATGCATCCAAGATGCCTCTTCATTGTAAAATAGAAATTAACTAGAGGATCAATTAAATGAAAATATCACAGCTGAAAATATTATAATACAGTTGAACTAATATTAACTCTAGAAACAATTCATTCATGCTACCCACAACAAGAACTGTTGGCTGGCCCCGTAACTCAGTCAATAGAGTACCTGCCTGCCGTGCTAGGGGTCCCGGGTTCGATTCCCGGCTGGGGGTGGGGATTGTTCTCCAACCAAGATGATTTCCCATCTTCCTCAGAGTCTGGAAGTATGAATGAGAGAATTAGCAGCAGCAGTTCCAGTAAGCGCCACCCAAAACATCAGGAAAAGGCGCCCTATGTCCAATCCGGCGTTAATCTGTGTCTTGTCCCTCATATCAGCAGTAGAATAACTGAGATGCCTGAGGAAGTTTGTGCGTGATCTAATGATACAACCCAACGTTTACTAATTAACACCATCGATATGCTCCAAAAGAAAATGGTCACTGATATGACCACTGCAGTTAAAGGTGGGGTATAAATGGGAAGGGAAAAAAATCCAAGAAGTGTCACATACAGTGGGTACCAGCTGGAAATAAATAGGCTGATATGCTGTCAATAAAGCACAATTTACAACATAATAATAAATTCATTTCAACATGATTTTAAAGCTGCAAAAGCAAATAAAAGATGGAGCATCATTAATGTAATTTTGAGTTGAACTAGTACTCCATAAATCCTTTCATGGAAGTGTTGAAAACAGTGTTGTTGTATAAATTAAATTAATTGGGAGTCGATTAATAACACAAAACAACACTCACTTTTAAACTTTCCCGGAACATGTTTCTGAGGCCTTCCCTCTATCTTCAGCCGGACATCGACTTGTTCTCATTGGTGTAGCTGGCAATATTTTGTCATCGGTCTCCTCTGGTGGCGGTTCGAGGAACTTGAACAAATTTTTCTGGGGGATGTCGAAATTGAATACTTTGTTCCTATTTTTTGAAATAAAGATTTGTTCCCATGTGGACAGTTCTTCTTTTCCTGTTGTATGTTTTAGTAATTATGGTTCTGGATTTATGTTGTGGTTTTTTTCCCAAAAATGCGTGGCAACTGCTGATTTTTCTAATTGTTTGTATTTTATGTTCCTAAAGTGTTCCTTTGCTCTTGTTTCTAAATTTCTTTTGGTTTTTTCAATATAAATTTGACTACAGTCCCAGCATTCAATTTGATATATACCAGATTTTTTGTTACATGGAATGGCATCTTTGATGTTTGAGCAAATTAGGTTTTTTAAGGAGTAATGGTTCATTGGAGCTAGTTGAATGTTTTGTTTTTTTAGACTTTTTTGAATTTATCAAAGGCCCATGGATGGTAAGTAAATTTTTTGAAGATCATTTTAGTTTCTGTAGCTGAGAGGGTTGTGGTTTCCTTTAGTAGTTTCTTCTTATTTGCTAAGTTCACTTTTTTGTCTACTAGTGATTTGGGAAAGTCATTTTTCTGTGCTATTTCAATAATTTTGTTGTATTCTATTTTATATTCTTCTGTTGTGAGAGGGATGTTGACCAGTCTGTGTGCTAAACTATTAAAGATTGCCTGTTTGTGGGATCTTGAGTTGTAGCCATTAGCTTTTATGTAGTTGTCTGTCTGTGTTGGTTTTCTGTAAATGCCAAAGTTTATTCTATTTTTATTTCTGATTATTTTTAGATCTAAAATTGGTAAATACTCATCTTTTTCAACTTTTACAGTGAACTTGATGCTTTTTTCTTGAATATTTAAAAGTTTTAGTGCATCACTGATGTGTTTTTTTGGCACTATGGCAAATATGTCATCTACATATCTTTGCCAGAGTTTGAACATCCATGGGAAACCTTTAGTGATCCTTATTTCTAGTGCACTCATGTACAGATCGGCCAGGAAGGGTGATAAGGGGGTTGCCCATTGCTAAACCAGAAGTTTGATGGAAATATTTTGTTTGAAACTGGAAGAAATTCTGTTCTATGCATAATTTGGTAAGTTTGATGTAATCTGAAATTTCAAGTGATGACATTCCAAGTGATTTGAGCCATTTTTCTATCAATGTTGGGAGTTGTTTAACTGGTATGCTGGGAAACAGTGATTTAACGTCAAATGAGACTAGTGTGTCCTCTTCATTTAGTTCAGTATCCTTAATGTGTTCGATAAGTTCATAGGTGTTTTTGATGCTTAGGCTATCGAATTTTGGAAATGAGTTGAATTTGTTTATTAGCCACTTTGCAAGTTTGTATGTTGGTGAATTTATACTGCTAACTATAGGTCTCATTGTTATGGATGGTTTGTGTATTTTGGGTAAGCCATAACGTCTAGGTAAGGTTGGGTTATCTGGTTTAACTGCATATTTGTTTGATATTATACTTGATTTTGCTATTGTTTTTTTCAAATGATTTTATGCAAGCTGTTAATGGATTTTTGTTAATGGTTTCATATTCTCTGTTAGTTAGCATTTCTTCCATTTTTTCAAGGTAGCTCCATACATTGCTAGTGTTTATCTAGAACCATTTCATTAGAACGTTCTTAACATTCTCAGCTAATGTCCACTGTTGAATTTTGATTGGGTAAACTCCTTGATGGAGATTGAAGTATCTCTTGGTACCCTGAAGAGAATCCAAAGTTCTCAAAATACCAACAGACACACCCCAATCACCACCAATGAGTTCATCCAATCAAAATTCAACAGTCAACATTAGCTGAGGATGTTAGGAACATCCTAAAGAAATGGTTCTAGCAATACATACAGTATGGAGTGCCAGTTCAACTCAAAATTATATTAATTTTGTGCTTCACTGTATACTACTCCATACTCATTAAGAAAATGAAGTATCATGTTTGAAGACAAACCATCCCTTACTACCCATAAAGAAAATCAACAGCAATATTCTGCTAAACTACCTATCATATCTGCTTAGACACACACCTTCATAGAATAAATATATACAATTACCAGAAACTATTATGGAACCCTTACAACTGTGTCCAGCAACTCCAAAAGTGTGTTTTCCACATGGCATGAAAACCCATAGATGGCCAAGGCCTGCCAACCCGACTGCCAGTCTCACGCCCACATACACAAGGTAGAGGTAGATCAACCGATACGGGGAGGAGATGTGGTCAGCATCTTGGCACCCCTACCTTTCTTGACCAGGGCCGCTTACCTATCCTAAGCTCCTCAATTTCCTCACGATGCTGAGTGGGCTCTGGTCCTATACCCAGGACTTAAAATCTGCAAACCCAAAGATGGGTTTGATCCTGGGTTACATTCCGTGGCAGGGAACCAAAGTATGATGCCTTAGCCCACTACGTCACAGTGCAGGACAATTCCAAAAATTCAAGGAGATATTCAGACACAACTAACGCACTATTATTAGGACACAAGACACAATGGATGAAGTCTAAGATCTAGAGCATTAACAAACATCAACTACTTCATTGACAACATCCCTGAGGAAGTTTGCATAATTTTTTTTAAATTTATTTACGTCCTCCAATGTTGTCATATCGGATGATGAATGAAATGATGCTCAAATGAGCCCAGGGTCCATAGAGCTTAGAATTATCTGATATACTTCAGGACAAGGATAAACCTGGAGAAAAACCTTATCCAGATAATTCACCCTGACTGGGATTTGCACTCAGGACCTCTTGAACATGAGGTAGCAATGTCAGCAGTTACACTTTTTGTGTGATAATAAAATAGTGATTACTTAGCAAAATAAAATATATAGTAAATGGTCAAACATGACAAACTATTGATTTATGACTGGGAAACTAATCACTTTATTCATTAATACAATGGCTTTATATACTTCTACTTTCCATGCAGAAAGTACCAAACTAAAAAGATACCAGTTATTTCATTACAGTATGCACGTGATAAGAAGAGCGATCGGTTTCCAAGTCCTCATTTGGTAAGTTTTGTTTAATTTCGTAAACATAGATGACAACTTTGAAATTTGAAATGCACTATACACTGACATCTAGTGGCTAATACACTAAGCTTTATCATGTATGCCATACTTCATTTTGATCAATTTCGAGGTTAATTAGCTAACCAGTTTACAACAATCCTATGTTAGAATTAGAATTTTAGTTCGTCCTTGGCAACATATACATGTTATGAGACACGTTAAGATGTATAAATACAGTATATACATAAAGTCAAATTGATTACATACAATATACACAGTAAGCAGCTTTTCTATTGTTTCATATGGTATTTGCATAGACTAATCTACTACAAGAAATGTCATAATATAAATATTACGGTTTGTAAATGTACTATGCTCCCAGTGATCATTTACATGGTTATAGTCCTAAAAATTCATAAGCGTATAAAAACTGTGTGTATACAAAAGTTTCTTAACCTTATTCATAAAGGGTTTTAATGATGCAGCTTGTTTAATTGAATTTGGAAGTTTATTTTATAACATTATCCCTTTATAGTTAAAGCTTCCTTCATAAAGGCTTGTTTGGTGCGCTCCAATTGCCAGATTATCCTTGTTACGAGTGTGGTGGTAATGTACATCAGCATTTACTTGAAAATTTTTTATATTTGTATGAACATTTGTGGATGTTGTAGCTCTCAAAAGGGGACACATTATTCGTCTACCTCTGTATAATTGTGATCTGAATGCAATTGAGCTGGTGTGGACAAAACTAAACAATGTTTTCAGAGGATGCAACATTACTTGTGATATCTTCACTTATCTTACACACTATTTTGCTGAACTGTATTTTTCAAGGTTGACCACAGTGCAGAAACAAAAGAATGTCAGCTCTCGCTTTTTCCCCTCTGCCTGCACCACACAGTAAATACAGCGCTCAAGAAAAATGTGCATACTGTACATATGCCACAAAACACTATCGCCTGCGGTGCCGTATGTAGTAAAAGCGGGCATTAAACACTACACATTTCATTTTTTTGCCACAAACAGGAGCCTGTTTAATAATAATTACAAACCAGCTTGAGAGTGTAAAATGTATTTAACAGAAATTACATAAAAGTTGATATAGGATTTCACATAAGAAATGAATGTATTTTTAAGTGGTAAATGAATAAATGACTTGTCTTCATTTGGAGCTGATCAAACTTACAGATGGAGCTGCCATCTTCCTGCAGGCAGGATACGTTCTCTGAAGCATCATCCAAGATATAATTCCACCATAGCTATCAAGTAATGTTCAGCCACTGCGAGTCAGTCCTGCACCTACTTCTATACTTATCATTAGTGACAGTGCCTCTTTTTTGTGACTATTGGCAAGATCTAATAATAAAAGAAGAATCTGATGTGATTACGCAAAGAATATTCAAATAAAAAAAAGACAAGACAAAACCATGACAAACTTATCAGATTTTACTCCCACCCTTAGGTTAATACCCTTCTCCCTGCTTTCTGAATGGTTAAGTTGGTTAGGTTACTAAGGCTGATAACTTTTATATGTGCTGAAGAGGGGCAACTCCATGTCAATAGATTTATTGGCATGTTAAGAACTCTTGTAGCACCAAATTCAGCAGCAGTGCTGATATAATCTGGCAATTGACAGTATTATAAACAAAAAGATAATTAACACCACATGGTTTGCTGTGTTCTATTCTGCTATAACAGAAAATGTCCTAAGGGCATGCTATAAGATTTTAAAGTGGTAACATCTCCCTCTGCAATTTCTAGGGTTACTATAATTGGTAATATTGCTGCAGTCTACAGCATGCCAACATTTAACACCTGGGAAGTACCAATCACAGGAGTTAATGGAGAAGTAAGACTTGGTAACTAAAATAATTGTATGTGGGGATGAAGCTGGAAAATAAAAACGGACCTTCATTGTGGTTTTATGTCTCTAAAATGGAACATTCTGTGCCTAACGTGATACACTTACCCTAAAAGTAACTATTACCGTTACCTTTAGAGTGTGTTTTGAATAAGATTTCAGCATTTCCCACACTGGTAATAGCACCACATTGCATTTTCAGCAGGTGTTTAACACAGATTGCTTTGCATTATGAAACTTAAAAAGGGCCATTACATATAATTTGTGGCATTGGACCCTGTCATTTCGGTAGGTCTTTGTTTAAAACCAAAAACATTTTTACTTTTGCTGGTGAATGCATATATTCTGTTAAGTATGAGGATCGTTCATGTCAATTTAATGTCTTGACAGCACATTGCCCAGTAGCTCAATAGGTAAGAGCGACTGGACAGAAACTGGGAGATGCATGGTTCAAATCCCGGCCATGGCATTGAATTTTTCATGTTGACTCTTTCTATCTGAGTAGTAATGTTTACAGTTCTGAATTATTTAAACTTACAGGCATTTTGTAATTGAAATGCACTTGCCTTGTGTTTTCCAATTTGTTCAGTCAAATGTTTCTATTTAATTTCAAGTTTCTCGTCTACCTTTAGTGAATGAAAGGGACTTTCCAATCAATAATCCACTCGACTCATTTTACAACTACCCTACTTTGTCCACCAAATAAGATTCCAACAACATTCTCATGAATGCTGAACTTCATGTAATGGACCGCAGTTAGGTTACCCCAATTGTTGGTGTGTGCAAACTATAGAAAGAGAGGAGGGGAGTGAATAAGGTATAAACATGTGACTAGCAAAGTGTATAGAGGGGAGAGGACAGTGGGGCCCAGTGTAATCTGGCAACCTTCTTCTACGCCCTAAGGAGACTGGCGCGGTTATTGTGTACAAAACTGCAGATTTCAAGTTTCGCTAACTATTAAGAATTATGGTATAATAAATTGTTAATTATTATTACAATTGAATAACATTATTCTTTTATACAAACTAAAAAGCACTTATAACTTGAATGATATTATCAGTGGAGCCTGGCCTCTATGGTCTCTAATGACAGTCTGCCCCTGGAATAAACCTTATCAAGATAACTTACCCTTACTGAGATTCAAACCCAGGACTTCTTGAACGTCAGGCAGACACGCCACCACCACACTACACAAGCCAGCCTAGTAATGGTGGGTATTATTATAAGGCATATGAGGCAGAGCTAAGGAGGGCTCGCCTAGAGCAAATGTCCTATCATAGGTGTGCAGCGTTGCCTAGTTTAGAATGCACAGCACCAGCATGAGCCCAAAAATTGCTGAGCCCAAAATTACTGCTGGAAATTCAACATGATAATATGCCTTGATATATGGGGAAAAACTTTTTGAGGCAGCCTGTATAAGGATCATTTTTCTACCACTTATGTTTCTCGAGTTATCACTTTGAGAATAAACACATGGCTTCTGTTTTAGTTAATTGATGGAAATTAATCATTTCTTCACACTAGCCGTATACAGGCTAAGGTTTTGAACAGATAGAGTCAACATGAAAAATCCAGTGGCATGGCCGGGATTTGAACCATGGATCTCCTGATTGCTGTTCAGTTGCTCTAACCCATTGAGATATCATGGCCAACGTGCTATCCTGGTTCAAATCCCGGCTATGGCATTGAATTTTTCATGTTGACTCTATCCAAAACCTTAGCCTATATACGGCTAGTGTGGAGAAATTATTAATTTCCATCAATTAACTAAAATAATAGTTTAATGATGAAGCCTGGGACTCAAGTACTTATGACAGTAAGTCGCCACAAACGGTGTATCTCGAATGCGAGAGTCCCTAGTGGTCTACCGGGAAAATATATGAGTCAAATGGAGAATTTAATGTCAGGACGTCACATTGGCCATGGTAGCTCAATGGGTTAGAGCGACTGGATGGAAACCAGGAGGTCCGTGGTTCAAATCCCGGTCATGGCACTGGATTTTTCATGTTGACTATCTACCTGACTTCCGTGTTTATTCCTACAGTATGCTTCAACTTCCAGTCTTGCCCATGTGTTATTCCTTTTCATTATGCAGTAATGGGTAAGACATTACGAAGTATCATTAGGAAATGCATATATTTAGTTCATAAATTGACTATGGATCACTGCAGTCTAGAAGTGCACGCGCATATTCTTTGAAGTTCGGTTGAAGACCAGCTGTACCGCAAACTGAGTGTATGGTGCTTTGTGTAACTGTAACGATAAGTAGAAAATTCACATGTTTACATTGTGTTTTGTGAACTATTAATGTCACTTTCAAAGTCTGGTACCAGTGGCGCACGTACTAAAGATAAGGTACTCCACACCCAGGCCAAAAATATTTTTAAAATTACTTTTACAGTTTCTTTCTGAGAAAGTGCATGACAGAATCAATTTTTCCACAAAGCTAGGAACTGAGACCAGAGCATGCAATGTGAGTGTGCATACAGTGTCGCATATTGTGAAACAGGACAAAACTTCTTACACAGAAATTGGTGAAACATTTATTTTATTTAAGCTAACAATTCCTCTACAGTAAGTCATTTTCAGAAATCCAGCTATGTTATTTTCAGTAAATGAGCATGCTAATATTGAATATTAACAGCTTATATGTTATCAATTATTCTTTGCTGTCTAAGTTTATATTCTGTCAATTTGTGAGACAACAAACGTTACTTTCAACGTTCCCTCTTCCGCTCTCTAGTGCATCAGTTGTCAAGAGGACAGCTACCACAGCACTCATTAGTTCAGCTTACATGCCTTCTAAAACCATATGCTGTTTACTTATGATGCATTTGTCATAGATATATGATGTGTTCAATATCTTTGAGCTTTTGTCATGGTGGAGACCTGACAAACTTTAAAAAAAAAAGAAAAAAAAAACCACCATGATCAAAGGTTATATTAGGATAGTTCTAGTTGTTTTTATACAAGGTTCAATAAGGTTAGGTCCAGTTTGTCTTATGTGGACTTATGTCATCTGCAGTGACAATGCAGTAGTATTCCTGGACGGTCCAAGTTTTAAACATCAGAACATATGTTCACATTTAGGAAAAATTTGTAATAAATGTACACTCACATTTCAAGTTTAACTAAGTACTTCACAATTGTATTTGAGGTTATAAATCACCATCTGTCTCCATCATGTTACAAATGTACACTTCCAAAATACATTCCTGCTACTTTTATTTTTACTACTTGCTTGTCTAATGTCACACAGTCCTTGGATCCTTCAACATTATCCTTTCATTTTCTGCCACTAGCTATAAAATCTTTTCTCTCTCAAGAAAACAATGAAGCAATAGAAATTATAACACATATTTCTCTATTTTCTCATGAACCCATGGCACTAATCACGACCTACAGTGGCAATGTATCAGATGCTTCATTCTTTCAACTGGGACGCCACCTAGATGCTGCATCATGACTGAAGGCACAACTGCCACAAGACAATTTATGTCTATAAAGTGTTAATTCTTGATGTTATGTAATTAATATTCCCACAAATCAGCCCAGTTTGCTTGAGGACTCCAATACGAGTATTCTCTTTCATTGTATTCTTTAATTTTAATTAGTATCTGTAGCACTAACTGTGCTGATCAATTGATAAATAAAAAAAAAAGCAGCATCACTAAGAAACACTCACGTTTGTTGTAACCAGCTACTACTACGCAACACAAGTCATTCCTGCGTTGTACTTGGGTTGTTGACATTACTTACGACATAATTTGGGTAAAAAGGTAAAACTGGTAACATTGGAGTATAATGACCTTCACAAATGCTGACATGTTCAAAATATATTTTAAAGGTATTGTTAATGACTTTCACGTAATGCAGTTGCTGCGTTTGTCCTTTGGAAGTTGTTCGAAAATAAATATTCTAGGCATCACAAAACGCCTTCAATAACTATATTTTACATAAAATGGAAAATATTTAACTAATCTTAATTTATCCGTAACATAAAATAAAATCCGAGATATAAATTTCGGCTTACCATACATTCCATCAACACCAACTTGAGTTTATCTTCTTTAAAAGCATTGCGCCCGTTTTTTTCGTATGCGGTCCAAATGTTGCTTGCAATGGCTGCTGTTACTCTTGCATCTTTGTCACCATATCCACTGTACGCAAGTAGAGCACCTTCATGGTTTAGTAACCTGACAAAATTTGACATCTTCATCATTATCTCTAAAACACGAAAAATATTAAACATATCTTGGGTTATGTTTCATGTTGTACTTACAAAGTATTCTCCACACCTCCTGTATTAGCTTGGCTTAACACCTGTGTTAATGCTTTCGGTTTCAACATTTTCACAAGCTCACGCTACGCCTTTAATCTTGTAATTCTTCTAATGACAATAGTTCTATGCTGACTACTAAATCAGCTGATTATTAATCATTTGCTGTGGCTCCAAATACTGTAAGCAGACAACACGGTGGTCAAAGATCATACCAACAGAATGACGTTGGGACATTATTTCCCCTTGTAAAGTGTGGGTTATTATTTTTTTTTATCCTGTAAGAACAATGTACATTGTTATTCGACACGTCAACATATGAAATATGCTGGTAATTCAATATATTGTATTAGCATTGGAATTCATACCGATTACAGAATCGTCAAAAAATTAAAAGGACTATTAGACAATATTTACAATCAATCTGTAACTTATTTACAATATGAAGATGGCAATTAACTTATATAAAATTACTATTTAGACTTTAAAGCATTAGAAAAATGCGTACAATCATATCAAACTCAGTTTTGTATAATATTATATAGACACTGACAGATAGCATTGCAGGTCATGCATTTTGAAGATATTTCTTTATTAATGAATCTTGCACTTTCGATCACATGAAACAACAATAAAAATAAACTGTATTTGTTTAGTTAATTACACGCAATTGATAAGTTTAAATTTTCATGAATTATGTATTACATATTCATTTACTGACTAAAAGTGACTTTGTTTTCTATTTATTTATGTAGTTCTCCCTGAAACTTATTTACAGAGATTATGTTTTTTAATTGGCTTGACAATTTAATTACAAAGAGCATTTTATTACTCTTATAAGTTCAAATTTAGGTAGTATTTTGCTCTATAAGGTATTTCTATCTGTGACATATTTTTTACTGATTTTTAAAAGTCTCACTATTGAGTTCCTTTCTATGTTTAGGAAGTTTGATAAATTAATGCCTTTGTGTAGTGTGTGCTGAGATTTCTGGTGAGCCCGTATATTTTTATGTATGTTTAAGGATATTCAACTACAAAGTCATCAAAGCCATTTAACAACAATAATGGCCAGTTTACTGCAAAGTAAAAGTGCTTGCAAAATTCCCACATTCAGCCATTGCAAAAGTGAGAATGTAACCAAAAGGGACAAAGGGTATTAAAAGATAACTAAATCCTAAAGTTTACTCTTGATGACTCTTGATAATATTTTAAAAATCTTTTATAACGCTTTGTTAGTGTATGCCAGGATCTCTGCAAACCTGGGGTAAGGTTCAGTGGTGGCTCATGTTTTCTATACCTAGGAGAGCTGCACTGATTATTGAAATTTTAGCTTACCTTCATTATTTGAAGATGAACTGTATACGGCAATATTTTTTGTAGCAAACTTATTAACCACTCTCTCGTTAAAGTTCGGGATGTTTTCTATCATTTTTTTTCTATGGTCAACATAGCAAGCGCAGTTAATCTATCCTCTCCAATGCTGTTCCTATGGAATGCTTTAATTCTTTGCAGTGTGGAGAAACAGTGCTCAGATTCACTTATTGTTAGAGGCAGAGTATTAGTTATTTTCAAAAGTTTTAACACTTCAGAAAAAATGGAAGAAAGGTTATTAGCTCTAAGATATTGAGGCCGCGCCATGGCTCAGTGGTTAGACCACTTGGCTCTCACCAAGGCGGCCCGGATTCGATCCCAAGCGACCGCAAAAGTGATATTAAGTGGTGGACAACACGGCACTGGGGCGGGTTTTCTCCGGGACCTCCGGTTTCCTCCGCCATCTCATTCCATCGGCGCTCCATCTTCATCTCATGTATCATCAGTGGCACCGCCTGCGGTGCCGTATGTAGTAAAAGCGGGCGCTAAACACTACACATTTCAATACACTAAGATGTTGAAGTAATTTTACAGCACCACCAATATTCCTGAATTGGTCTCTTGAATACATGATTGAAATTTCTGTGGTGTAGTTTGTCCTTATCAAACACTGGGAACATGTTTATGCATTCACTGAACGCATTTTCAGGAAATGTTGAATTAAATTGCTCAAATTGTGAATCTTGTAGCAGGGAAGACACAGAAAGATTTTGTAAACTTGAAGCGGAGACTTAATTGTGACAGTATAACATCACATACTTCCTTGGCTACAGCTGCTCTGGTATGTGTGTTTGAAACAATTTTGTTTTCTGCTACCAAATCATATGACCCCATCGTCTTTCTTAATTTTACGATTTAGCAGTGAAAGTAGATAGTGTCGCGGAACGGGCATAAAGGTTTCGGCGCAATTAGATAATAGACGGCGGATAATGTTTCACGAGCTTGCATAAGCAGTAACAATAGCGCGGCTAGTGTACACAAAGAGGCCGGCAAATGAAGATAGCTAAGATAAAGGTCTCACCGGCACAGATGGGATTTCACGTTTGGAATGTTCGAGAGATTTCTCGATTGACAGAGAATAGTTGTTTTTCCTATTTGCTCGAGAAGTCTCTCGAATCATGAATGTGATACATAAGCGATTGTGACATGCCAGCAGGACAGCTTTGTAAAATAGTGATGAGTGGGTTGTGAAACAATGTTGTGAAACGAGAGAGAGCTGGAAGTGTTATTGTAACGAGAGCTAATGCTGTAATCTGCTGTCACTGTTTGTTATTGTCATCAACCTTGGTAGATATGATATATATATATATATATATATATATATATATATATATAAGGGCGCTCAACTACGGCGGTCATCAGCGCCCTTTAAAAAACTAGTCATGGCAAAAGCCAGATATAAAACTTTCTAAAAACTATACAAGTGTAACAAAACCTATTAGGTAGACTAATGGTGTACGTAGCGTAATGCTGCTGTAATCTGTAAGAGTATTTCTACGAAAATAAAGGAGATTTTTAACTTCTGCAACTCGGCCTTTTAATTCTACGAACCCACAGAGTCACAATTGGTGTCAGGAAGTGGGACGACAACATCACCGAGAAGATGGAAGAAATGAAGACCGAATTAATAACGACCCACAGAGTCACAATTGGTGTCAGGAAGCGGGACGAAAACATCACCGAGAAGATGGAAGAAATGAAGACCGAATTAACAACGACCCACAGAGTCACAATTGGTGTCAGGAAGCGGGACGAAAACATCACCGAGAAGATGGAAGAAATGAATACCGAATTGATAACGAAGACGGAAGCTGCAAATAGCAACTTGGGCGCGACGATGACCGCGAAGATGACTGACACCAAGAAGAGCAGCCGGAGGAACGAGTAAGGACCGGCATGGCGAGGAGCACGTCGGCACCATCACCACCATCCCCTCGAGTGACACTGCGTGCCGTCAGCCGACGTATGGATGGCAGCCTCATCGCGGACAGTTGGGTCAGAGGGAAGCCATGCCACGTACTCATAGACACCGAGGCAGACATGACCATCATCAGACCTGACGTGGCCAAGGGTTTGCCGTCGAGGACACCAAGCCGATCATACCAGCTAGTGACGGCATCGGGCGACACCTTGCCCGTGGAGAAGGAGGCTCTGCTGCAGTTTACCTTGGGACGGAGTGCCGTGCGTCAGTGGGTGTTTGTCGCGGGGGTGGCTGAGGTGATACTAGGACTGGATGCCCTCAGGAGCCACGAGGCGACGGTCGACGACGGCAGGAAGGTCCTGCGGCTCAATGGAGAAGAGGTCATACTCCAGCAACCCGAAGAACGCCTTTCTTGAAGGAAGACGTGGGTCCCTGCGAGAAAGGAGGTGGTGGTGACGGCGCGACTGGAAGGACAGCGAATGAAGAACACTGTTGCCGTGCCGAGAGGTGCCAGTGAGGCTGCTTAACCTAGCGGACATCGATCACGACGTCCAGGCCGGAACGGGGAAGCGGACGTGCGAGCCCGTGGTAATCGTGACAGCATTCGACAAGACACAGGAGCCGGTGCCAACGCAACACCTGGGGCCCCGGCTGGAAGGCTTACTGGAGAAGGCGGCCGATCACCTGACCGCAGAATAACTCGAGAAGGTTCGACAACTGCTGAGACGATACCAGCGCGTCTTCAGCCAAAGCAGAGAAGAACTACTGCATCAACCGGCGAGAGTTACTGGCGGCAGTAAAGGCCTTGGAGCACTTCCACAAGTACCTGTACGGTCAGCCATTCCACCTGAGGACTGACCACTCCGCCCTAACCTGGCTACTGAGCTTTAGATACCTGGAAGGCCAGACAGCACGTTGGGTTTAGAGGTTGCAGGAGTACGACTTCGCCTCTGAACATCGTAGAGGGAAGAACCATGGTAACGCAGACGCCATGTCCCGAAGACCCTGCCCAGAGGAGTGGGGCCAATGCACAAAAGTGGAAGAGAAGGAGCGTGCCGCAGCAGTCCGGGTAGTCACGGCAGTGCCTGCGGATGGCTGGGATAACGCAGGCCTGAGGAGGGAGCAGCTGGCGGAGGCAGACTTTGGACCACTCTTGAGGAAAGCGGAGGCAGGGACAAGACCAACCTAGGAAGACATCGCACCGATGACCTATTAATTTTACTGGGCCCAATGAGACTCGCTGAAGATCAGAGAGGGCGTGGTGTTCCGGGTATGGGAATCGCCTGATGGCAAGACGCAGAGACAACAGTTGGTACTACCCCGAAGTAAGGTCCTGGAGGTCTTGGAGGAAGTGCATGCCGGTACTTCGGGAGGACACCTGGGAGCAAACCGAACAGTCGACAAACTTCAACAGTCATGGCAAGGGCCGTACCAGGTGGTGAAGAGGACTAACAACGTGGTCTACCGCATCAAGAAGGTGCCGCGAGGGGAGTTGCTGGTGGTACACTTGGAACGTCTGGCCCGCTACAATGGTGCTGTTCGGGACGACCAGCCTTGAGGAGGGAGCAGTGTCGCGGAACTGGCATAAAGGTTTCGAAGCAATTAGTTAATAGACAGCGGATAATGTCACACGAACTTGCATAAGCAGTAACAATAGCGCGGTAGTGTACACAAAGAGGCCGGCAAATGAAGATAACTAAGATAAAGCTCTCGCCGGCACAAATAGGATTTCACATTTGGAAGGTTTGGGAGATTTCTCAATTGACAGAGAATAGTTGTTTTTCCTATTTGCTCGAAAAGTCTCTCGAATCATGAATGTGATATATAAGCGATTGTGACATGCCAGCAGGATAGTTTTGTAAAACAGTGATGAGTGGGTTGTGAAACAGTGTTGTGAAACGAGAGAGAGCTGGAAGTGTTATTGTAACGAGAGCTAAGGATGTAATCTGCTGTCACTGTTTGTTATTGTCATCGACCTTGGTAGACTAATGATGTACGTAACGTAATGCTGCTGTAATCTATAAAAGTATTTCTACGAAAATAAAGGAGATTTTTAATTTCTGCAACTCGGACTTTTAATTCTACGAACCCACAAGGTCACAATATGTACTTTGGAACTTTGGCAGCATCTATGTGGTGATTCTGAAGTTGGTTGTACAGTATTTCTACATGAGGCATAATTAAATGGAAAAACTTAAGCCAGAAACAAAACTCATTATTTTCAGCATACCCCAATAAAGCCCTTGCTGCATTTATTGTCGCATTGCTTGAGGTTTCTGATTCTGACAAAATTTGTAAACAGGCTTTCAATATTTAAGTTTGAATTTATGAGTCACTATGTTTACACTCAGTCTTCACTTACTTGTTGTTGTATAATTGAAACGTTTTCAAGATCATTCGATCTCATCATCAGCTGTTTGGTGACTAAATGAACCTCCCTCTTCTTCCACTGCTACGGAGCTCCGATCACTCTGCCATCTGGTGTTAGTGGCACTAAGTTTTAATACTGATACAAACACTTAAGATACAAAAATATTGATAAGTCCGCAATAGCAGCTCATTTCTGGTCTGAAAATCATGAAATTGAAGATAGCACAGAATTACTAAAATACGTACAAAAACATAGTGAACTCGTCATATGGGAGAGGATATACATAGAAAAACATAAAAACCAACTAATGAACTTTGAAATCCCGCCAGAAGAGAATCCCACATTTAAGTTCATCACTAAATCAACAGATGGCAGCAGCAACCCCAGAATTACCCACACCGCTGGATCAAGCTTTAGTCGCATAAGAGCCGAAGATGCAAACGATGATTTGCGAAACATGTCCTCAAAATAGGTACGAAAGTGAAGCAGATGTGTAATAAATATGACTCATCTAAAAATTAATACCTGCTATATTATTTTTGGCGGCTTGCTGCACTTTGAATAATGTGTCACACAGGAGTCGGTCTTCCTCGCATTTTAATGTCACATTTCTCTTGCAGTGTTAAAGTGCCAAAACGAAGCAACTTTAAATACTCGACTGAATTACTCATTGTTACAGTCACATCATTGATACTAGTATAAAGTCACATTTTATTATCCTTTACTGTCAGGAACAAAAATATATTTGAATCACCCTGAAAATATTCAAAACCATCTGATTTCACGAAAATCCGCATGAAATTGCACTTACACAGCTCTTGGGACTGCAAGCAATGCAGTTCAGTGAGTTCACCAAACTAGGGGGTGCGGGGTAAGTCGAAACATGAGGCGGGGGCTAGCGGAGGGGCAAAATGCACGTTAGTGAGTTGTACTGGCAGCACAAGAGGGAGAAGAGGTTTCACATATGAACTTGCCGCACAGGCTATAGACTTGTAATGACTTACAATATATATATATATACATACGGATGTAATCTATTCAATTTAGGCAATTAAGGCAACAACAATAAAATTAAAATTTGCCCTAGGGGGCTGCAGTCCTGCAGCCCTCTTTTATCGGCCACCACTGGTAAGGTCCCAAGGTAACAGTTTGTAAAATTGCAGTGACCAATGCAAAACTCAGCCTAAATCAATTTACTCTCGACGAGGTTACTCGGT
Organism: Mantis religiosa; assembly: GCA_030765055.1. Taxonomy (NCBI): domain Eukaryota; kingdom Metazoa; phylum Arthropoda; class Insecta; order Mantodea; family Mantidae; genus Mantis; species Mantis religiosa. The sequence goes on from CM060959.1 coordinate 124,834,492, forward strand.
TTATTGGAAGCTATTTTAAGTTTATTGGAAGTTCAAAGCTCATTTCCACGGATAGCTGACCTACTTCTCGTGAAGAAGCAGGCCACATGACCTGCGAAACGTCGAAAGCTAATAATTATATGACACTGCTTACATCGGAATACCAAATGAAAATAATTTCCAATATCCATCATAATAAATTAAAATACGGTTTTTATGATCTGATGAATTATAAAATAAACAAATGGGGATATTAGAGGTAGGTGTCGTAGACTTTCAGTGTATTGTCATCCCAAGATCTACGTAAGATGCGGCAAGAATATACACTCTTTCGCCCCTATGAAACATAATGGGAATGCCTTCTGAGAAGCTCCTGAAAATTTAAACCACTGGCTTGGTACTAAGGGAAGTGTTTCTATAACGCCCTTCCATTAAGGTGTTGAAGAAAGATGCAAACTTGGATCCGCAGACATGTAATTAAGTCCAGGGCCATAATTTCCTAATAAAAGGTCATGCCGATATTGCAAAGGAGGCTCACCTTGACCTATTTGGAAAAACTATAATAAAGAGGAAAGAATTAGGGACTGTGTCTAATATTGTCAGCACAGATGAACATGCCGAAGAAAATATAGTGCAATCCATATAAACCCGAACCATTTCAATAGACCATAACTTTTGAACCAATAATAGGACACACGTGCAACTTTGGGAGAATATAAAACACAATTGGGAGATTACATTACACTATTTTCACATCAGAGAAAGTGTGAGGAGTGTCCTCCACCAGTCTCTTATTCCAGTCCAGACATTTTCTCCATAACGTGGTTTACAGATCAGGCATGATTTCATCTGTGAGGCTACATAAACATTCAAAACACCGGACATTGGGCTGCTGTAAACCCCCAAGTGATCCACAAAACCCCACTGCATGATGAAAAGATTGGAGTATGGTGCGCGGTGTCAGCTTCCAGGATCGTTGAACTTATTTTCTTTGATACGACTGTAGACACTGAAGTTCATATGGGTATCTTCAAGATATTTGTGGAGAAGCTGGATGACATCGAATTGAGAGGTTATTTCCAGCAACATGGAGCAACATGCCATACATCTAAAGACATCATGGAACTTGTAACTAGTTTCTTTGATAATCGAATAATCTCACTGGATTTCTTCTTGTGAGGTTATCTAAAAATAGAGTGTACAAGAATAGGCCACGGAAAATAGATGTTCTCAAGGAATCCATTCGAACCAGAATAAGTAACATTGGCGAGGAGACTCTCCGTAAAACTTCAGAGAAGATGGTGAGACGAGTGCAAACATGTATAGATGCTGGTGGATGACACCTCCAACATCTTCTCTGAGATGTAAATAGTGTAATGTAATCTCCCAATTGTGTATTATATTCTTCCAAAGTTGCACATGTGTCCTATTATTGGTTCAAAAGTTATGGCCAATTGAAGTGGTTCGGGTTTATATGGATTGCACTGTACAACGCAACCATAGGCTAACTGGATCGAATTGGTGCGCGATACAGTTGTAGCAGCACGGTACGTTGTGCTCTCCAAGATATTCTTCTTGGTACTTGCAAAATAGGTATTTAGAGAACGTCACTTCATATTTTCAACTGTGCTATGTGCGTTGACCAGCTAGCTTTCTGTCAAGATCATTCCCAGGAATCGAATCTAATATCCGAAAGCAACTAAATCGGGTGAAGGTGATGGCAGCACAGTTCAATGCAGATAGTTTTCTCAGTTGAGAATCCAAACCCGTTTTTGGAACTCCTATCTTAATGCTTAAATGTTGCTGTAGACGACATCCCAAAAGGTTGTACGCGAGAATTGCAACAAACGACGAAGTCCTCTATGAATAAGTATGATAATCGTTAGCACCGATTCCTGAGGCACTACGTTGCCCTAAATAAAATGTTCGAAAAAACCAGGTTAATCCTTACTCGGAAAACGTGGTCTTTAAATACACTCCTGAAAGAACTCTGTAGGCGATCACGATTAGTGCAGGTTGCACAGTGACCTTGCTCGCTAAAACTTATCATAAGACTTCACGGTTTATTAGTTCTTCATGAGCGCATTTACTATCTGTAACGACACAAGTAAGTCTACAACTGAACAGTGCTGTCGGAAACCATACTGGATATTGGTCAGAAAGTTGTTTCCAGCTATCACACAACCCTCCATTAAACATGCATTCCAAGAGCAACCGGCGAGATAAATAGAATGGTTGCTGGGGGACAGATAACGTCCTTAACACCTTGTAACATTCTAATGTGAATACCGTCTGGTCCTGGTGCTAAGAGTTGTGAAGATGAAAGCGTGCATTCTAACTCTGCGGGTTGAAAAGGTTACTGTGAGCTTCAAGGTTTCTAGAACGAAAATACAAACATTGAGATTCCACTTGAGGGAGAAACTTAGGCACACTGTTATCTGAGCTGGAAAGGGGTTAGCCACATCAAGCGGATGAACAACAGTTTCTAGACCAGTGATTGGCACGTGAATCGATTTTATGTGCCATAACCTATCCCATAAAGAAGAGAAAGGTGTATTTTGATTAAAAGGCCATACAAAATTGATCAATAATTTCCTTTCGCTATCTGTAATTACCTGTCTAACTTGGCATGCATTTGCTTGTACTAAATCCAGTGTAGGGTGTCACAGGAAAAATCTTAGAGCACAAATAGTATTTCAGTAGTCATCCTCCACCAAGAGTAGGAAATCGATGCAGAAAGTTGATCAACGGGTAATAGTCTGATGCACACGGCGATGTTCAACGTCATAATCACAGACTAGTGCTCGTTGTAATTAAAAAAATAAGACAAATAGGTTGCAGTTGGCATGATCGAAGAGCCAGTTAGGTGAACACGTATCTTCTGCTGAGAGATTAATAAGACTTAGAAAGTGGTCACTAGAATGTAAATAGGAGATGACAGTCCATAGCAAGAAAACTGCTAACTATGATGAACAAATTGTCAAATCGATGTGCATAAAGGTGTTAGAAATGTGTCATAAAGAAACGTAGGTTCTCCGGTGTTCAGGAGTACTCTATTCAGATGCAAGCTCACACGTTAATGGAGTATACCACCTGATTTTAAAACAACATAGCTTTTCTTATTGTTGGATCATGTCCATTGCGCGCAATAGTTCAAGTTTTGGTTGATGTGTTCTAAGTCCATGTAGCAAAATAATGCTGAAACAATGGAATAAGATATCAAATGTAATATAAGACCTAAAGCTTTCCTGGTGACGAATATGTTCAAGTTCTTCTCGGAAAGCAAGTCAGGTGAATAAACGATTAGAAATCGACGTTTCGGGAGCGTACACCTCTCCCATCATCATGTGACTTTGGGGGTTCGTAAAATTAAAAGTCCAAGTTGCATAAATTCAAAATGCTCTTTATTTTCGTAGAAACACACTGTTTGTACACCCTTGGCAGCAACACAATCTCTTGTCACTTCTGCACACGTAAATAAACAAAAGAGTTCACTTTCAAATCACAGTTGCATGTGTACAATTATCGAGCCCCATTTTGTGTCAACTGGCGATCCGTAGCTTCTTTTATAGCTCCACTCATTGTCCTAGAAATTTGTAGAAAGTTCTGTAAAAATCAAGAATGCGAACCTTCCAGTCCACTATCTGTCTCTTTCTTTGTCTGTTTTGGCAAGGTTTTAATCTCTGCATTGCATTATCTGTCCCTTTATGTGTGCCGGCCGCGCCAGTCGGAACAATCGATCAGCGACAATATTTATTAAACGTTAAAACAAAATTAATTACACAAATATAAACAAAGACAAAACACTATCAATATTCTAATTACTGAACAAAAGATCGTTTTCAGTAAATTAAATACCAGGTTAGGAGATGGCGTGAGTATATAAAATTACTTGGGTCAATTCAGCTCCTTTTGGAAACCAGCCTTAAAATGGAAATCTGTCGACTTAAAGAGCACAGATGTATACAGCTTGATCATCAAGTAATTAAGTTTCTTTGACCGAATTAACTTTCTATACTCACACCATCTCCTGACCTGGCATTTAATTTACTGAAAATAGTCTTTTGTTCAGTAATTCCAATATTGGTAGTGTTTTGTCTTTGTTTATATTTGTGTTATATCCAGTAATTGCATTCTGCAATTCTGCATTCTAAAGCCAAGCAAGGATCCTGTATTCCCAGCAAGCTACCACTCCATCAGCGAAATTCCAATCATTTCAAAATTAATTGAACGGTTGCTCCTATCCCAGTATCTCCTGTTTCTGAGGAATGGCACCTCCAGCTGGATCATGAGTTTGGTTTTTCATCGTGGCCATTCCATTATCTGCCCTGGGTTTCCAGGAATACTTCAAAATCATCGCAGTATTTTTGGATGTGGAAAATGCCTTCCCTAGCATGTAGCACTAGGGGTTACTGTACAAGTTCAAAGAAGTACAGCTTCGTCCCCTCTACCTCACCTGTTTAGAAGTTTGCTTCGGGACCGCACTCTCAGGTGTGGTTGGAGGGGAAATTGTCCTGGAGCGGCTGAAGTCCCGGAGGGCTGACCAGTACTCTTCGTTGCCTACTTGTCTGACCTCCCTGTGGTAATCCATACTGTTTTATGTCAGTATGGCAATGACGTCCTTATACTGGCACACAACAAAAACGTCTGTCACTGTCTCCCTCCACTTCAGTGACTGTACCGGTGCTAGGTGTGGGGTTCGGTAGCTCCTTCTACTCCCAGACTGTAGGACATCCAGAAAAGGGCACTAAGAATGATCTACGATGCCGACTGTACATTCCCTTCTCACATACTACAGCACAGTCCAGCATACCTTACGTTGTGTGTGAAGAAACACGTACATTGTATGCCAAGATCACTTGGTTAACACTCTTGGTCAACATGACCCTCAGCTTTCCCGGAGATGGAAGACCTACTGCCTTCACAAGAATGCCCTTGGTAGACGACTTCTGCCTCTGTTCTCTTCATACCAAATTCCGCCAGGTTAAGTCACATCGGGCTTGGTCACTGATAAATGAGTGTCACTGCCTGGGAAGACCCCACGATCTGGTAATGTCAACATATACCTTAGTCCTAGTGGACCCCTCGTATCTGGTCCCTAGGAGGACCCGTAAGCAGCCGCTCTAAGTGAGGCGTCACCCAAAATTTGGATGTACTTCTGGCGCCAGATGCACTTGTGGAGACCAACCGCCATCGTCGTCATTATAATAGCAAAACAGCTTGCAAAAACTGATATTACCTACTTAACCGCATCAGTAAATCTGCTTAACGGGTACCGTAGCGTACTTCCCAACACCCAGAAACACCCTGGCGACCTGTACTCACTCTTGGCTTTCTCTTGGAAAATCTTAGAACTGTTTCTCCTGGCCTGCCTCATCTCTTTTTTGAGGAGAGGAAAGTCCATGTAGATTATTATATCTTTTCTCAACCTTAAAAGACAGTATGGAAGTAAATATGATATATCTCTCTCTGTCTAACAAACGGGAATTCTCATTAGCTTCATCCTTTTTTACCCTCACATTTTTGCCACTTGCTAATAACATGGTATAAATAATTAATTGTAATAATTTGCAGCTTTGAACACAGTCTTATGCAGAATATTTTCTCTATCAGACTACGTCATTTTTACAGTTATGTGTTTCTATGGGCCCAAATTTTTCAAAAATGCTTGTTTTTTGGTAAAGCCTGATATTTGCTATTTGTATGTTCATCATGTGGTAACTATAAGGCTTACCACTATAATACTACAACAATTTTTTCTTAAGTAGAGAAGATTACAGTGCTCCTACCTGCTCCATCTTAAATCAGACGAGAGTTATAATCTTTTACAATAAGTAATTTCGGAAAGTTTTATATATACGCATTAGAAAATGTAGGTAGCAAGAAACTTTTTTGTTATTAGGTTTATATCGGGGGACAAAGCGAGAGAAATGTAAAGGAGGGTAGAGGGCAATTTATAAAAGAAACTGCAATCCTGTAACTTCTTGCATTCGTCTTATGTGTCAAATAAACAAAATGCATTCATCTATTCAAAGAAATGGCAAAATTCAAGGCAGGCGCCATCCTGGCAATGAGCAGGCAATGTGATGCAGTAAAAGTGAACATGTTTGCAAGAAGAGCTCCTATGACTATGTTTATAGTGTGTGAAACATTGTGAAGTGTTACGTGAAGCTATTTAACAGTTTTGTAAATACTTATAGTTATGGAAGGGGAAGCTAAGAAGAAACGAAATACTGGTAAACTAAGAAGTATGGGTCGCACATTAGTACTGAATGTATTACGTTATTTTTCAAGTAAAATTAGTACAGGTAAGGTAATGAAAGAAACAGCTAAGGCTACCGGGTGTTCAGAAACATTAGTATATAGAATAAAAAAGGAACGAATGAAAGGTCTCGTATGAACTCCATGAAGAAGGGCGGGGAAGCAAAAAATGCTATGTTAACACAATGTGATGGAATAGTGCAAAATGGAGTGCAGCGTATTGTTCATTCTTTGATGAATTTAGTTTTGGAAGGGTAAACAGTGATGACAAAACCCTACCTAATTCCTCAAGGACGACTTTGAATTGGTTCCTACAGATTTGGGGTTTAGATTTAAAGCTTTTATCACTTCCTGTCTCCATTTGGTTTGTTGTAATATATATTTTTGTCTGCAAAATCGTGTTTTGAACTACTAAAATAACAAGTAAAAAGAGTAAAATTTAAAATGCATGCACTCAGAAATTGGATCTCTTAAAATAGAATTTAATAGCAGTGTAGATAGTTCCGTATTAATGATGTATCATTTACAGTACAATATCAAACCGACAGACCAGGCGCTGCCGTGGCCAAAGTTGCATATGACAACAGAGCGCCCCTTACTCTCTTCTAAGCGTGAGACGTGCTATAGTTTGATTTTTGTCATGGACACTCCATGACACTGCAGACTGGCCGAGAGGTTAGCCTTGGATTGCCATACCATTGCGGTGCTGCTAGACGTGATGAAAACCTTTGCACTATCTAGCATTAGGGTCTTCTTTACAAACTCAAGAAGGTTAATATCTCTCCTCCCTATCTCGCAATAATAGGGACCACAGATTCAGAGGGAGAGTGGAACGATGCCTTTCAACAGTCTTCCCTTAGCTGCAGGAGTACTGGAGGATGGTGTACTAACGCCAATGCGGCTTACATGTCTGACTTCCCAACGGAACCCACGACTATTATGTACAAATATGCGGATGACCTCATAAAGGAGTGTAATAAAAGTTTTTGTTACTGTTTCCCTCCGCTACAAGGCCAGCTCCGAGCAAACAGCCACTGGAATGAGTGGAGGAGGATGACCACCAGTCCAGGGAAGAGTGCTCTTCTACTGGCAAAAGTACATGTCACTGAGGTAGTGGCATAAGTGCATCCAATACCTCTGCCAAGTACCTGGACGTCCTTGATGGTGGGTTGATTTTCAGCCCTCATATCAGGGCCAAGGCAGGGCTCGGACATGACGCACTTAGGTAGCTGTATCCCATTTTAAATAAAAATGCCTACACCTAAAACTGTGCCTTTATCGAGCAATCATCGTACCCCTGATCCTGTACGAATTTAAGATTTGAGGATCAGCGGCACTGACTACCATTGCAGACTATTGACCGTACAGATGAGGACGTTAAGGTTGATTATGATACTGGGTGCAGTTTTCCATCTCACATCCCTTACATTGTGGATGTGTACGAAGGAGATCTCATGCCATCCACAACTTGCAAGTTACCGCAATCAGCTGGCAATACTCTAAGTCACTATGACCATACAACACCTTGCAGGAGGAAAAGGTATAAATCGCCCAAAGATGCCATGGGCAAACTTACCTGAGCACACTCCCAGCTCTTGTATCCCCAGGAGCAGAAATAAATCTGGTAATACATAAATCCACCCAGGTTCCTAAACCAGCAATTGAGTAGAGTTACCCAGATTGACCAGGGCTGGATATCCTCTGTCACAGCACCTAGACACTTAGACCATCTTTATTGGACAGTATAGGAGAATGTCATGTTTCTCAAGCCATTGTCTTGGGCTAGCACTTCTGCAGCTATGGGTCTGCCTGATGATAGCCATCCTTCCATTCTCACCCTGAATGTGCGGTCTGGAAGGAATCCGCTTATCGTTTCGAGGTAGGGAGGAGGGATGTTGGCCTCCTTGACTTTGTACAGCAGGCTTTGGTGCCAGGTGGTGGCAAAGGCTTTTTCCACAAGCAGCAGTACCATGACAGTCTTGAGGTTAGTGTACTTCAAATGTTGCTACTCACTATATACTCCTTACTATTATGTATTGCATGTGCTACATGTTTTTTGTATCAAATCATACAAGTATTTTCTTAGCTTCCATTTTTTATATCAAAAACTTCCAGGACAATCTGTATTGACTCATAAACCTGTATCCAGTGTATAAAACAGTATGTAATAGGGTAAATTATTTTACAGTTTTTTGTTCATTTCAAAAAGTGGTATATCATAATTGGTTTAAAAAATCTATTTAAATAATTAAACTAAAAACTTTGCAAGTTATTTAGTTCATCATAGCATTCTCAACTATATCTGGTTTCAAACAGCGTCAGAGGAAATTCAAGATATGCATTTTATTTGTCATGAAGATATCTCAAACATTTGATATTTTAATGAAATCACTAGAGCCATTGGGGTAGCAGTATTGCCAAGCAAGCAAGTTAACATTGCATTGTCATCCAGTTCAGAAGTATATTTACAATTTAAAATCCCTAGCTCATTGTAAAGTTCATTTAAAATTGATTACAACATTTTAGTGAAAAGACAATTAGTAAAATGTATATCAGAAGGTAGAACCATGACCTTTACTTGTTCCTGGTGGTACAGGGTTTGGTTCATTGCGTGCAATCTGTTGATATTGTCCTTTGAACAGTTCCATGACAGAATGTTCATGAAAGTGAACATCAAATTCGGTGCATGTTTTCCTGAAGATGGGATAAAGCTTAGACAGATGGTCGTGGTCAATAGAGGGGAACATGTGATGCAGACAGTGATGACCGAAGTTGGTGAGTGCCAGCAGTAAGTTCCCACACACTGCCGGACGGTCTCGTACTGTATCCAGCTGCGCCAGGCCAAAATCCCTGTCAGTCCTGCAATAAAACAGCAAATGTAACAAAGATAGCAAAAACAATTGACATACATCAATGACAAGGTAATATTTAACTTAAAAATTGATATATAAATAAATCAGATATGAAATGGGCATATATATCTTAAAAACCAAACAAAATAAAAATCTGACATGTCACACTCACATGACTTTCTCTGCATCCAGAGTTGCCTATATAAGAGAATATTAGAATACAGTAGTGATAGTCAGATGTTTTAAACTCACTGCTGCCTTTGAAATTTCGTTGTCCTTGCATGGTGGAAGAAACAAAGTAATAAAATGATATTGATAAATGAATAATTACTTACCATTTCATAAAATGAAATTATTGGAAAATTCAGACAAATAATAGTTATAATTTCTGAAATGGTTCACCGCAAAACAAAACAAAACAAAACATAAATGTATGACATAATTGTATGTTTGTAACTGTAGGGAGACTAACCCTGTCAAAAAAGTGGGATTCTTCTGCTGCAAATTGAACTCAGGACCTCTGATTTGGTAGATAGTATGCTAATAATTGCATGACCTCAGATGCCATCTGGTTCATGTTTGTTTTTAGTTTTCTTCTATTTTCTTACTAGTTCTTTTGTATTTGGTTTACAGAGAATGCCTTTTTAACATTATTGCTTCCCCTGCAGATTTTTTCTGGTGATATTATGAGAATTTTCAGTGTTTTACTCAAGTTAATTTTTTCAGTAGCAGTATGTGTAGAGATAAAATATTACAAATATTTATAGTCAAATCATACTTAGATACATTGAATTAATTCTCATTACATGATATATGTCGTGGAAGCTCGAGGCTCCAGGACATCCCAATCAAGCGTTGTCACCTTCGAGAGGATACAAGCATCGGTCCATACACAATGATAAGGAAAAACAATGGTAGAAACAAATCTGCAATATTAAAGTGAGCACCCTAAGTTAAAAGTTAGAGTACGTGCATTGAACCCGTACCTCCCGCTTGGTTCTGGAACAATGACAGAAGGAAGCACTAGGATCCTAATAAAATAGAATTTCCATTTTTTTTACATGTAATGTATGTATATTTAGTGCACATAACAGTTTACACAATTAAATTTCATATCATTGGAAAATTGTTGCATTCTGCTTGACAAGGTAAAGTTTTAGGAGCTGGCAAGTGGTCAAGTCAATACAAAAGTAATTTCCTACCTACCTAGGAGCATCGCCATCATGGAATATCTCAGGATGGTGATGTGCACCATTAAGGCTAATAACACCAAAGAAGAAACTGGCGACAACAATGATCCATAGCCACATTGTTATCACATTCCATAATCCGCATCCTGTGAGGTACATAAGTGTTGGCAATATTAATCCTATAGCATCTTCTTTTGTCAGTCCAACATTATGTCCTCTAAACACCAGCAGAATCCTGTCAAAACAAATGCAATAACTTGTTATTTTGTAATTTGTGAGTAACCTAAAGTTAAAATTTAAATTCCAAATGTAACAAAACCACATTACACCACATGTTCTCATATTCTCATATTGTGGATTCGATTAAAACACAATAATCTGCTGGGAAAGCTGTGAACAGTATCAAGGTTATGTTCTTGTTGATTCTTGTGCTATGTCCAGACATTTCTGAAGTTTCGCTGTGTGATAAACAACCTGTGTAGAAGCTCATTCTGTAAAAGATAACATGGATCCTCACACAGCTCTTATCAATGTGGAGATCAGGATATTTGGGTGGAAATAAATAGATATTTTATTTGCTTATGACCGGGGTTAGGAATTTTAGGTGCAAATTCCAGATGAAAAAAGGGAAAAGGTGCTCAAATAAGATAAAAAACAGGACAAAAAGGTGCTGGTTTATTCAACTAATTCAACATTTTCTCTCTCTTCTATTCTAATTTACTAAATTACAAACAAGTACATCAAATTATCACTCATCAGAAGAAGAAAAGCACATGAAGCTTTATACTTCAAGACATTAAGCATCTCTACATTTTTAAAAGTAAGAGTGTTCTTATTAGCATATAGAATGTCTTTGTATATGCCAAAGCTTCTTTCAACATCCACAGAAACCAGTGGAGCAAATCTTGTAATCACTCGGAATGACATGTCAAAATCCTCAATGTCCATATTCTTCTAAAGACTAAGCCATATAACTGCTCCCTCACAGAAGTAAAGATATTCCACTGTTTCTCCTTTTCCAAACCTTGTTCTCCAAATAGTTTAATAGCTGCAGTCAAGTACTTGTAACTATGGGCACAATATAGTTCTGTCTGCAAATTATGTATTTTCTCTAGTAACAGAAGTTGCTGTGCCTTGGAAATTGCACCTGTGTCGGCTGGATCCAAAGAAAGCACAAAATGTTTAATAGTGATAATGGATGAAGAGAACATATTAAGGCATGTTTCCAGACTGCATGAAAACAGCAAAAATAACACCCCTTTTTAAAACAGATGACAAGAGTAGAACTGAGAACTTTAGGCCAATAGCAGTCTGATCTTCCATCTCAAAAATATTAGAAAAGGCCATGTACAATAGATGTCAAAAATTTATTCAAAAACAGAACATGCTATCTTTAGCGCAAAATGGCTTTACAAAAGGCAAATCTACTGAAACAGATATATTTAAATTTTTAGAGAGTGTGTATAGTTCATTAGATAAGAAAGAACATAATATAGGAATATTTTTAGACCTTACTAAAGCGTTTGATCTAGTTAATCACGAAGTAATGTTGGAAAAACTAGAATGCTTTGGTATAAGAGGCGTAGCAAATAGTTGGTTTAGTTCATATCTAAATCAACGTGAACAACTAGTTTAAATAGTGCAAATAAACCGCCATAATCTTACATTCGAAATACATAGATTGGGAAAAAAACAGTAACTTGTGGGGTCCCTCAAGGTTCAGTCCTGGGACCTTTCTTATTTTTGCTATCCATTAAATCACTTAGCAAATCATCTACATCCAAAAGGTTGTACTGTTTACGGATGACACATCCATAGATGTAATGGGAAATGACAATGATGTTAAGTCTGACATACTGAGCTTAGACCAAAGAATGCAGGAATGGTTTATACAAAACAGGTTAATAATAAATAAGAATAAATCTGTAGCCATTTCCTTCAGCCATATTCAGAATACTAATGTATATAAGCCGCAAATGAACTTAGATAATGAATTGGTGCACTATAAACCCACTACTAAATTCTTGGGTGTATGGATTGACGAGCACCTGAAATGGAACACAAGAGCCGTAGATGCAAACAATGATTTGCGAAACATGTCCTCAAAATAGGTACGAAAGTGAAGCAGATGTGTAATAAATACGACTCATCTAAAAATTAATAGATTTATTTGTTTTATTATTGAACTGTAAAAATGTAATTGTAGTGTTACTTTTGACGATGCTTTGTAAAACATGTTGCAAATGGCAGAATAAAATCTGAATCTGAATATATACTTTTCCATGAACCCCTTCTGGGTGTGTAATTTATTATACTAGGTTGACAATATCTGCACTTCCTTAACTGTGTGAAAAGGTTACTGTTAGAACATAGTTTTTATAGTATAGGTGAATTTTTTGAATTTCAACTACAGATAAATTGTTATATTGTACATACAGTTTCTGAATTTTCATTTCTAAACTTGTGTTGTGTAAATGTTTACTGTATAATTTTTAGTTATAAGTACTTGACGTGTCCTATATCATGTACATGATCAAAAGGATGAATAAATTTAATATACATGTAACCTCAATCAGAACTACAATGTTTAAGAATGGTGTACTGCATTTCTGTACAATAGTTTATAATTCCCTTCCTAATGACATCAAAAGCATAGATAACTACAACATGTTCAAAACTAGAACAAGGGCTTTCTTGCAGGAGCATTGCTTTTACACAGTAAAGGAGTATCTGCAATTTAACAAATCCAGATAATCATAAAACATGAATTTACTTAGCTTGTTCATTTCTCTCATTTATAATTATATCCAATTTGTGTTACATTATAATTGAATGTAGGTTAGGTAAATCTGATATTTAACTTTGTAATATTAAGTGTAAATTTACTGACGTATCCTATATCAAGGTACTATGTACAGATTTGATTTTAAAGGATGAATAAATTTGAATTGAATTCTATTTCAATAAAATGAACAGCCTTTTAAGTGAGAAAGGTTTGATAAACTGGAAAAAAGCCACTAAAGAAAGCCTGTAAATCTGTGGAATTAGCTCATAAAAATAATAATAGGATGACCAAAAAAGAGAAAACTAAGAATAAAATAGACAATGCACCATATATATACGGTTTACCTAAGATACATAAACCCGAAATTACCCTCAGACCAATAATTAATAACATTAGTGCACCCACTTACCAGTTATCAAACTGGCTACTTCAAATATTCATATCTTTCACAAAGTTTGAAAGTTTAAATATCAAAAACTCGTTTGAGTTGATAAATCTCTTGAAGAACAAGCACAACTGTCAACTCTATAGATACTTTAGTTTCTTTTGATGTCACTTCCTTATATCCAAGTATACCTACCACTGGGCTTATCCCACTTCTCAAAAAATGGCTGAAATCAATACAAGTAACCTGCAAAGCAATAGAAGAACTTTCACAACTTACAGAAATTTGTATCAATCAGAACTTTTTCAGTTTTAACAGACAGGTCTATGGGCAACCCATTGTCTCATTTGCAAATTTATTCATGAGTGCTTTTGCAACTCATATCACAAAAACCCTTCCAAGTTATTTCAAAGTTTGGTATTGTGTTGACATTTCTGCAATAGTACCTAAAAAAAACTCATAGAAGATGCTCTTAGACTTCTGAATATTCAGAATCCAGCTATAAAATTTATATTAGAAACAGAAAAGGATGGGGTTCTCCTGTTTTTGGACATTAAGATTAAAAAGATGGATAACATACTCGCTTTTGGTATTTACAGGAAACCGACACATACAGATGATTATATTAAGAATAATAGGTTCAACCCAAAACAACATCAACATACCATTTTTGATAGTTTAATCTTTTGTATGACCAACTTTCCACTGAGCAGAGAAGATTATCATGAAGAATACCTACACATGAAAATGGTAGCTACATTCAACGGCTTCAACCCAAATTTAGTGGACAAAAAAATTAACCAACTCAACAGAGCCAAGAAAATAGAAGAAACCCATCTTGGAACCTACAGGGAGAAATAAAGGGTATTTTTAAGAAGTTTATCTTCCACCCATTAGTTCATAATAAATTCCAAAAAAATGTTCTCAACACACAACTTAGTTCTTGCAGCTGAAAAAAGATTCAATAAAAGGCCCCCCAAAAATTCAATTACTGCAAAAGAAAACCCAGGAGTCTGTAACATGAAATGTAAAACTTTCCCTAATATATATATATATATATATGAAAAATGAAAAGAAACATTGACATCAGAACTAAAGAACATATAGGCAACATTAAAAACGGTGAAGTAGAAACAAAAAACAGTTATGTTTTATTTTTTAAATACCAGACATATATTAACTGGGAGACAGCTTTAATAAAACAGGTTAATCATCCCATAGATCTTTCCTTATCAGAAAAGATCTTCATTAATAAAAATCGCCATAGAATCATGAATTTCTAAACTCCACCACTGGACATCTTTGACAAATACACCATGCCATCTACAGACAACATGGAGAAGGAGGAAAGCACTACCATTTGCATCAGTCTAGACTCAGCTGATGATGAGAGCATGTCCTGTGTAAAACAGTGTCAATGACTTCCAGCCAAGTCACCGCAGAAAGCATCTACCTCAAGAATATGTGAACCAGTAATCGCATCGCTCAGAAAGTTCAAGACCTCATATGAAAGAACTGACTTCCTAAGGGAAAATAAGAATGCTAGTACCAAACAAAACGAGCATAAAAGACTACAACCATCTCCTCCGAGAAAATCTTCTGAGGAATCATCTGGAGAGGAATCAGATCAGCAGCTCTCATCTTCGCCGATCACAGTTTCTGATCATTTTGAGCGACTTGAATTAAAATTATCAGTAGGAAAGTGGTCCTCCTCCATTGAGGATGTGGAGTGGGAAAATCCTGTCCTCACTGCCAAAACGACAGTGAGAAAAAGGCAGGCTAAACTTGCTGAAAATACTAGCGTGGCCACTAAGAAAAGGAACAAACTGATTCAACCACCACTGGGCAGGTAGTTTGGTTTTACAATGCAAGTTAATATTGAAAACGGTTTTCACATGTCTTTTGTATGCCTTTTGGTACTTTATTGTTAATTATAGTTTTTATGGTTTTTCCACTTGGACTTATTTATTTTATTGTCATATTGTTTTTCTTTTTTTTTCTTTTTTAAGTAATTTATCTCTGACTATTGCCATGAATTAGTTCTTGTAAGGGCACTGATGACCAAGCAGTTGAACGCCCTTATATACAAATCGTTGTTAAGTGTCAATGACGTAATGTGTCAATATCTTCATGATTCACTTTTATTTTACCTCAAGGTATGTTTCTGACGAAGTCTCCACATTAAATCTTTAGTTGGAATACTACTTACTAGATGTAGTAGTGAAAGTACAAATCTCTTTTAGGATTTCATAAGGACTCAAATCTTTTATTTTCAGTGCTACATAAGTAATAAGGAAACTATGAAACAAGTGTTCAACTGTAAGTCGGTGGAAATAAAGAACATTTTTGAGTGGTGTAATTGGACTTTTCATTTCACGAACCCACAAAGTCACAATACTATGAAAATCCCTTTTCACACAGTAACTGTTTTAAATTATTAGGTGATTGTCAAAGTGAGAGTGAATTACTTACCTGGTAAGTCTTTGTCCCAGAAACATAGCGCTGTATATGAAAGGACTGTACACCCAAGGTCCATAGCGAGCCCACCAAGATTTACTAGGGTCTGGTAGAAATCGAAATATTGGCTCGAAAAGAGACAGCTCTAGGTCGAGGAGAGAATTAGGATACAGATGATGGCTTAAGACATGGCTGATCCTCCAGTCCCTGTAAATATGTCATAAACATAACTCTGCTTTCTCAAGCATCTAAATTGCAAAAACCAAATGGATATGAACTGACTGATAAGGTGCTCTTGTGTGGCTAGAAACAAAACTCACTTTATGTAATGATCTTAATGTTCCATTACTGTTGTATGACCAAGAAATAATAGGTAATAATTCAAGAACAATTATTTCTGAGTTCAGAAATGTATAATTGTTTAAAAGCACAGAACCATAGATGGTATATATCAGAATAGATTAGTTGGACAAAATAGATTCTTTGGTATAAATTTGCTTTTTTATGTATGTCTTACAGTTTACCAGTTACATAAAAGCCATCTACAATAAAGAGGATTTCTGAGGACATTCAGTATGTAATTTTCATTTGTCAAGAAAACATTTTAAGCTTTCCTATTTTAATAATAATAAGGATTTATTAGAAAATCAGAACTTCCAAAAAATGATGGATGTGTAGGGTAGTCTGCAGAATGAGGATTTTCTTGAAAGTGTTCCTTGGAAGATGCTGAACTTAAATACCAAGTCTGATTTATCATTTTTGAGATAAGCTGTTAAGACATACATACACAAACAGACACTTTCCTAAAAATTATATTTTTTACCAAATAAATCCCAAAACATATATTTCAAGTGATATCGGGGTACAATGAATTACTTCATCTACTTACTCTAAGTATGTGGTAGACAAAAAAATTTGGTCTCCAGTCAAATAACGGTCAGTCTCTCAATGGTTTCTACAAACTGAATGATAAGTCCAAAACTTTATAGTATTCTCTCTTTAATATACAGAATTATATCTGAGTGCATAAATACTAAATGCATTTCTTAATTTCTCTGTCTTCTTTTGTGTGTATTCTTATGTAACACTGCAGCATCTCCATTTATAATATCCTTTTGTTCTTCTGGTAGAGTTATATCTACAATTATTTGGCGTTGAAACTTATACACTGTTGGGACACACATGATGTAGTGCACTGCGTGCATTCAATGATTTGTTAAAGGGAAGCAATCCGCTGGAGAGTCACAAAGTACATGAACTGTACAAGTATTTACAGTTAGTCTGCAACACATCAAGCGTATCCTCCAGTACAGATAGAATTTAGGTGAAAACTCAAGAGATTTACTTTTAAATATTTTAGAAAAATTATTGTAGTGCACTGTAACATTAATGTTATAACAAAAAAGCATATTCTGAAGAAGAAACAGACTATAAAATATGTCAGTTCACACAGAGAACATTTTTTATTTCTGTGATGAGTACTATAGATACATGTGTTTTAAACCTGTTGCATAAAATGGAACTATTTTGATTTGAAAATATTCATACATGTAGAAATTAAAGGGTAAAAGGTGTATGTTTATTAACATAATAAATTATGCACATAACTTTTATCTCTGATTAAACAAAGTATTCAGCCAAATAAGTGAGCCATTAAAATTAACTACTTTATGTTTAAAACATTTTGTAGCATGATCTGCGACATCGAGTGTTGTGTCAGGCTCATATTGTTTTGTTATGACTTCTGCTCACTCTCATCTACAATAAAAACAATAAACATGGCAACAGTAAATAAATCCATACCTGTAGTATAGCCAACCTAACCTATTTCACCAGTGTCCAAGTTTCACTTTGTTTTAGCTTACAATTTTATATCCAATGTTTAAGATGCTCATACTCTGAGATTCTGAAGATTGGTTCTATATCCTTTCTTGTATATCAGTTTTGCTTTCCTTTATTTCTATGCCATTGGTGTACTTTGAACAAACGTTTGACATAAAGTATGATGCATTATAAGCTTGGTGTCTGGCAGTCAGAATAGAAATAGAGAAGTTGTGAGCTTTTCCAGCTTAAACACTATAAGTGATGTTGACAGGTAGCTAAAAACTTCTGAATGTTTTGCCTTCTCAAACCTTCAGACACCTCCAACAGATATATAAGGTAGTGCTCTAGCATAGTAGGTAATTCAGTAGGTATGTGAGTCGGCAAGTCATAGTCAATGCCATGAAAAGCACTGTTCCCTAAGTGAGGTGGTGCCAACGAGCAGTAAGTACAAGGAATTAGACTTCGACTGCCCAGTGTGTGAGCTGTCCAGAAGAAAAGGCTGTGTCAGGCCTATTTAATTACGGGGCTACATCCATCAGGAAACTGCAGTGAATAATAAAAGTCTGATGTGTTGCACTCATATAGCTTTCTCTACTGTTGCACAAACAACTCTTAGAAATTTTGGTTAATTGATGGAAATTAATCATTTCTTCATACTAGCCGTATATAGGCTAAGGTTTTTGATAGCGTAAACATGAAAAATTCAATGCCACGTCCGGAATTTGAACCATGGATCTCCTGGTTTCCATCCAGTCGCTCTAACCTATTGAGCTACCATGGCCAACTTGCCATCATGACATTAAATTCTCCATTTTTCATCCATGTCTGTTACACTTGGTTAAGCAATAAGCAATATATAAGTCGCCACAAACGGTGTATCTCGGATGCGGGAGCCCCTAGTGGTTTACCGGGGAAATATACGAGTCAAATGGAGAATTTAATGTCATGATGGTACGTGGGCCATGGTAGATCAATGGGTAAGAGCGACTGGACGGCAACCAGGAGATTCATGGTTCAAGTCCCGGCCGTGGCACTGAATTTTTCATGTTGACTCTATCTATCCAAACCTTAGCCTATATACGGCTAGTGTGGAGAAATGATTAATTTCCATCAATTAACCAAAATAATAAGAGTTAAATGATGAAGACTGGGACTCAAGTACTTACAATAGTAAGTTGCCACAAACGGTGTATCTCGGATGCGAGAGCCCCTAGTGGTTTACCAGGGAAATATATGAGTCAATTGGAGAATTGACGGCAAGTTGGCCATGGTAGCTCAATAGGTTAGAGTGACTGGACGGAAACCAGGAGATCTATGGTTCAAATTCTGGCCGTGGCATTGAATTTTTCATGTTGACCTATGTATCAAAAACTCTTAGAAATGCTTAATCCTTCATCCACTTCATATTAATTGAGATAAACATTGTCTTACTAATTCTTTGTAGATATAAGGGGAATAGGGCAATACAGCAGTCATACTAACATATTTTAAAGCTGGTCGCTATGTGATGTCTCTTAAATTTCATTATATTTGTATGGACAAGACATAAAATAAATAACAACATTGCATTTGAGAAAAGCATAAAACATTTGAAGATTAAACAAATAACAAGAAACATCTGGGAAATTTAATCATTCTTCCACACCAGCTGTGTGCAGGCTAAGATTTCAATAGATAGAATCAGACTGAAAAATTCAATGCCATAGCCGGGATTTGAACCACGGATCTCCCAGTCTCCGTCCAGCCGCTTTTATCCAATGAGCTACCATGGCCTACATGCTGTCATGACATCAAATTCTCCAACTGACTGGAGTGTTTTCCAGTAAACTACTAGGGGTTTTCATATACAATGAGATATGCACATTTCTTGGTGACTTACTGTACTGTAAGTACTTAAGTGCCAGGTTTTATAGTTACCACTATTAGGTTATTTATTGGAAATCCACACTAGCCATGTGTAGGCTAAGATTAGAATAGATAGAATCAGACTGAAAAATACAGTGCCATGGCCGGGATTTGAACCGCAGATCTTCCAGTCTGTCTGGTTGCCCTTAACCATTGAGCTATCATGGCCAACGTGTTGTAATGATATTAAATTCTCTAATTGACTCGTATATTGCCCATTAATCTGGGAAATTGTTTATTTTACAACAAAAATATATTTGACATGAACTGTGTTTATTAAATAACCCTATATTTTTTGTACAGTAAGATTCTATCATTTACAGTTTACCATTCATGCAAAATTCATCCAGAATGAACAGGCTTTCTGAGAATATTGCTAGAAAATCAAAGATATTCATTTCATTTGCCATGAAAATATCTTAATCCCCCCCCCCTCCATGGCGCACAGCCCATAGAGGGCCCAATGCCTGCCAACCCGACTCCCAGCCTCAGTGTGCACATATGCAAAGTAGAGGTGGGCAATCATCCAATTGATACGGGGAGCAGATGTGGTCAGCATCTTGGCACCTCAGCTGGAAAGTTGGCTTTCATGACCAGGATCGCTTACTTATTATAGCTCCTCATTTCCTCATGATGCTGAGTAGGCACCAATCCTATACCCGAGACTTAAAATCTGCACCCCAAGTGTGGGATCAATTCCGGGCCACATTCTGTGTGCAGAGAACCAAAGCATGATGCCTTAGCCCACTATGCCACGGTGCAGTTCTCTGAAAATACCTAAAGCATATGCTATATTAATAAAAAGAAATTGCCTTAGACATTTTTGTGGAAAGTTGTCAAAAATTGTTCCTCTATAATAATTGGAACTGTGGATTCTCTTGAAAATCTTTGTGTTGCATCCTTGGAAGATCTGAACTTTAATATCAAGTTTCATTTTTAGGTATGCCCCTCACACGAAAGCACACACGCACACACACACACACACACACACACACACACACACACACACACACACACACACACACACACACACACACACATACACACACATGCAGACACACATAGACATGCACACACATACCCGTGCGTGAATTCTCTCCCCTTTTTTATGTTCAGGGAATCACAATAAACTCCCACTTACTACATGTAACAGAGGAAGTAAAAAGAAAATGAAGTGAAACAGAACACTAGAACTAGTTCACATTAACAACTGGACACTAGACACAATATAATATGTTTGTTCAAGCTACACTGTCAGTAAATACTTACCTTGAAGACATAAGTGAGAGATCAAAGTAGAACATCCGGAAGTTGTCCTTGAGATGGAAGAAGTTGTGTGCTGCGATGACAGTACAAGCCAACAAAAAGCCGGACAAAATCCCCATGATATATGAATGGTAGGCAGCTGATATAAGTGAAGTGATAACAGCACTGCAGCAGAGCATGTCTATAACAAACTGAGACCTTCTGGAGGCACCAGGGTTTCTGTAGTTTAATTCCTTCATCACTTTCCTCTTCAGAGTTCGGTAAAATCCATTCTAAAAATAATCACAAACAAATATCACTAAGGCATTTCAACAACAACTTGAAGATGATGCTTAGTTCCTTAATAAATACCAACTGTGTTTTAAGTATCTTCATTGCTTTGAAATATATCTTCAATACTCTTAAAGTTTTAAGTTTTGTATTATTAAAAGCTATTAGTTTAAATTTATGCTAGAAAGGAGTGAAGGGAGTCAAGATTTTATGTTATTGCCTCATACATGTCCCCAGTGTATTGGTAACTACAATTCCTGATAGATTTTGACTATGTTTCCTGTGAGTGAATGAATGCAAGCTTCCATAAATAATTGTGACTAATTGAAGACATGTAAAACAATGAGAAATGAGTAAAGGTACTCAAGTAACATGCAGCATTAACTGAGTTATGAATGAAGCTGACTTAGCTGACACAATAGATCACTTTCTTACAATTGCTTGATGTCCCACTCTTGGCCATTAAATTGATCTATTCCAGTGAAAACAGATCTGTGAGTACAACAGAAACAAATCTGAACTTAACATGGAAATATATTTTGTTTCCTTCCATCTGATAACCATATGATTAATTTACACAACTGCTTTGTTGCAACAGTTATATTGAACAAACTAAGAGACATGTGTGGAGCAATTTTGAATTAGACAGAACTAACAATAACAGAGCTATGTGTAAATATGCAGAACAACATTTTCATGTGCTGGTAAGTGATATAACACAACACAATATTATTAAATTTTAGAAGAGTCATATTTTTTACACATCTGCTTCACTTTCGTACCTATTTTGAGGACATGTTTCGCAAATCATCGTTTGCATCTACGGCTCTTATGCGACTGAAGCTAGATCCAGCGGTGTGGTAATTCTGGGGTTGTTGCTGTCATCTGTTGATTTAGTGATGAACTTAAATGTGGGATTCTCTTCTAGCGGGATTTCATGTGTAAAGCACATGAATCACATCATGTAAATCACATGTGATGTGTAAATTTGAAATCCCGCTAGAAGAGAATCCCACATTTAAGTTCATCACTAAATCAACAGATGGCAGCAACAACCCCAGAATTACCCACATCGCTGGATCTAGCTTCAGTCGCATAAGAGCCGTAGATGCAAACGATGATTTGCGAAACATGTCCTCAAAATAGGTACGAAAGTGAAGCAGATGTGTAAAAAATACGACTCATCTAAAATTTAATAATTTTTTGCTTCACTGAGGTGTTCCAATACAGTTAAATCTCGATACAACACAATATATTTAAATAAGCATGTTACATTCATTCCCAGAGTGAATTTTATACAATCTCTATTAAAAAGCAATGTACGCTATCACAATATGATGTCCAAATACATGTTTATACACAGAGAACTACTAATAAGTTTAAAATTTGATAAAGATAACCTTTTTATAATGTGAGTATCGAGTACTTGAACCAAGCAGGATGGCTCAGGCAATTTCATCTATGGTCCGCATTTGGGAGGCCCGGGTTCAATTCCCGTGGCTGACCTACCTGATTCATGGTTTTATTTCAGAGTTTTCCCAGGTCACTAGCTTTCCCCCAAATTTCCTGGCACCTTCTTATCATCTCCATTATCAATTCATATCACCTCTCACCCAGCATGCTCTGTTTCAGGTTAGGAGAGTTGGTGAGTGTGTTGGAGCTGCATGGCAGGATGATATACACCTGGTAAACACCTCCATCCTCCTGTGGGACAGTTTTGGTCTCCAAATGGGTCGTTTCAGGAACATGGTTGGTGAGATGCTGGTTGTGCAAACATGCTAGGAGTATTTCCAATTCTGGCAGCCTCCAGTCTCCAAACCGGACAATGGACTGTTTTGGGACCACTGTAGGAGGCATGCCATTTGTACAGGACTGCCAGGGAGTTTCAAGCTGGTAAATGGTAGGGACCCTACCCTCTGCACTGTCGTGATTCCTTGGAGGCAGCCGCCCTCGTTTCCTCTTGCCGTATCCTTCCTCCCAGGATGTCCCACTTCGGACATAGGTATAACAGATCAAGTCTGGTCGACATACTAAATCCCCTCCATAGAATTCTATCCTATCGTTTCGAGTACTGGTGCTTAAAATCAGGAACAAGTATTGAGAGGGGATACTATATTGTAACTTTTGACATATTTATTATTAATGCAGACATCAAATATAATATTTTACATCACAATTTTGGAGTATAACAGTCTTAAAATAATAAAACTAAAGCAAGTCAGAGGTTCATATATCAAGTGCTTAGGAAGTCTTATATGTGAATTCTTCCTATCAAGTTTAATGACTTTCTGTATCTTTGGTGCTGAGTTAGAGAGTAAACGCTACACTTGTTTATACAAATATGACAATTTGTAACTTAAAACTTCACTTATCTTATATGAAATGATGATAATTTTCTTATAAATTCTCTGGGATCGCAATTTCATGTAAACTTATACACATCTTCAGCCGGAAACAAAGCTGTTGTCATCGTTACAAATGCTAGATGTTGATATGTTCTTGTTAGTACTACCAAAATCTGAAAATAAAACAAATTTAAAAACAGAATCGACTGCCAGTATTTCAAAATTCATTATGCAATGTTTGTATTTTAAAATAAATATCTTTTCCCAAACCATTAAATCTATTGGACCATTTAAATGTTTTAATAATTTAACTTCTGGATTTATTTCATGGTTAAATGACCAAAAATGATCTGCTACGGCCATTTATCAGTCTGTTTATACTTAATGTTACGAAAATGTTCTTTCGTTCTGGTTTCTAAATTACATTTTGTCTTTCCAATATAAACTTTATCACAATTGAAACAATTAAATTTATAATACCAGATTTTTTGTTATTAGGAATTTTGCTTTTTAGAGAAATGTAATAAATTTGTAATACTATATTTATTTTGAGGAACTAAAGTTATACCAAACTCTTTAAAAAAAAATTGAAAATGTTTATTAACCCAAGGATAGTAAGTGAATTTTTTATTTATAAAGTCTTTATTAAAACCATTAATTAAAGCAGTATTAATAATAAGTTTATATTCTTTATTAAATTCTTCTTTATTCAGGGGTATATTTATTAATATATAAATCAAACTATTGAAAACAGCAAATTTATGTGAAAAAGGTTTAACCCTTTTACTTTTTATGCAATTATCAATATGAGTAGATTTCCTATAGATACCAAAGTTTAATTTGTGTACCTCTGGGATTTATTTTATGTAATGTTTAACTTGTACAAAGTGCTAAAGGCAATTTTAGTATTCTCACTGTCCATAAGGATTACTATTCACAACAATTTTAAAATACTTTCATTCAACTTCATACTATATTGTTATTCTACTCATAAGTATAAATTAATTTTATTATTGTAATTTATTATTCAATTAATTGATTCATTAAATTCAGTATTGCTTCTTTTATCCATTTTTTTTTGTAATTTACGTCCTCCAACATTGAGTCATATTGGACGATGAATGGGATGGATAAAATGCTCAAATGGGCCCAGAGTCCATGGGGCTTAGATTTTTTTTTACTAGCTACTAAAGATAAAAGGTGAGAAAGTAGGGAAGGCATTAGGAGTGGTTTGTTGGGATCCCGCATTGAGCACTCCCGTTAGTAGAGGTGACAATGCAGAGCCGGCTGTCTATAACGGCGGGCGGGTGAAGGATGAATTCCAGGCGTCGAACATGACCAGAAGGCCCTGAACGAGGCGCGTGGGGAGTAAAGGTGAAAGTGAAGGATGGTAGTCAAGGGTGAGAGGTGGAAGTAAGAGTCTTTATTGATAATTTTTTATAATGTATTGGAGGGCATAATCTCCGGCAGTTACTGCCAGGAGGAGTGTTGTTGAGGCCATCAGGTGTGTGATTGTGGACGTGATGGTTTCCATATGTTGGGGAAGTGCGCCTGGATCCTCTTGGTGTTCTGTGCGTCATAGTCGGCTATTCTTTGCTCGGCATATTTCAAGTCATGAAGTCTGGTGTGGAGGCTGTTGTCCATTTGAGCTATTTGTGAGTGGAGCTCGTCAAGTCTATTGCTGATAGTGGATGAGTCCGGTGGTTGACAGGGTAGTGAGTCGGTGAGTTGTGTCTCCACTCGGTGCATCTTTCATTGTAGTGATGCCATAATCTCTTTATGTTTGATGGCTAAGTGCTCGGTTTGTTGCATTTGGGAGTTGATGGCCTTCATTGTCTGTTGCAGTTGAATTACTGCGGCTGAGAGTTGGTCGAGCGGGGTGAGTCTGTCAGATAGTATTCCGTGCGTCTTGGTAAGTGTGTCTTGGAGGTTGATGAAGGCAGCGTGGTTGGCGTTTTATTGTTGGGCTGCAGTGGTGATGGCTTCCTCCAGGTTGCCCAGGCGTTGGTTGAGGTTAAGGACCTCTGAGTGGAGGTCCTGAACCTCTTCCGCTGGAGGTCGGTGGTTGGCGGCGTGGAGTGCGGTTGACAGGAGCTCCTCGAGGGTATGGAGTCTGTTGGTGACACCCTGCAGGTCCTCTCGGAGGCAACCAAGGGCTTGCTGCCATCCCGCAGGCTCGTTGGCGGCTGCTTTCTGGGGTGCTGTGTCCTGTGTGTCTCCGTGTGGATATGCAGGGCACTGCGCCTGTCCTGTGAAATGGCCCAGGCCATTGCACGTGGCGCAATAACTGCGGCGGCGGCGGAGATCGTGGGCTCTGCAGGATGCTGTTGTAGTTGGGGATCCGCAGTAGTGGCACCGTGGAGGCGCGGTGCACGCATCGGCCTGTGTCCGTAGGCACAGCAGTGCCTGCGCGGAGTGTGGCACTGCCGTCTGCTCGCCTCTACTTTCAGGTTCTGTCCCAGTATGGGCAGGCCTGAGTTCAAGGCAACATCGCGATCTTGAAGATTGGCAAACCACAGGCGCACACATGTGGTTGGTCCCCTGGGTGATGTGATGCGAGTGGCACTCAGAACTGAGGGCTACTTTTGTGATGCCGCTGTTAGATGAAATCTCGCAGGGAGGTCGCGAGGTGCTCCGACAACTACTGCTGTGAAGCTAGTCGTGGTAGTTCTGGCTGTAGTCGGATAAGGGAAAACCCCGTAGAAAACCTTATCCAGGTAACTCACCCTGACCAAGATTCAAACTTGGGTTCTCTCGAACATGAGGCAGACACACTTATCTATTTTAAATTAAAATTAACATGATTAATAATGTGGCACGATTCTTCCCCATTATGCTAGACAGACCTTCAGTATCACTAGCGCATTATGTGTATTGTGATTACAGTACAGGTTATTGAAAATACTCTATACAAACTGTTCATATCCATTAAATCACCAACATACAAACATAGACTTCCTGTAAGTGACAGTACCATTACTTACACAAAACCTTTCTCATTTCTTTCGTCGATCTTCCACCTTATTTTGTTTAGGACATTTCCTATCTCATTCCATCATTTATTATCATTAGCACTTGTGATATATTTCATCTTTGTTTAACAAACTGAAAAATTAAGCAAATATAAGAAATAGAAAATGAAAGTGTGTGTGAAAATTTAAATGTGGGGTTATCTCTTTCACCAATAAAACAAGAAATTAGATTTGCTAAATTTACTTACCACCCCTGAGCCACAAAAAAGTTCAAAAAAATACTCAAGAAATACAATATAACATTGGCACCAAAAAACAATTACAACATTAAAAACCTACTTAACAGTAATAATACTGATAAGATAAAACCAGAAGAAAAGTCAGGCATTTACAAGATTAAGTGTAAAGACTGTGAAAAAATTTACATAGGGAGGACAAACAGAAACATAGGCACTAGAAAGAAAGAACATTTTAGACACTTAAGATACAAAATTATTAATAAGTCCGCAATAGCAGCTCATTTCTGGTCTGAAAATCATGAAATTGAAGATAGCACCAAATTACTAAAATACGTACAAAAACATAGTGAACTCATCATATGGGAGAGAATATACATACAAAAACATAAAAACCAACTAATGAATTTTGAAATTCTGCCAGAAGATAAACCCTACATTTAAATTCATCACAAAATCAACAGATGGCAGCAGCAACTCCAGAACTACCCACACCACTGGATCAAGCTTTAGTTGCATTACAGCCAATGATGCGAACGATGGTTTGCGAAACATGTCCTCAAATCAGGTATGTAAGTGAAGCTGATGTGTAATAAATATGACTCATCTATAATTTAATAATTATTTCACAAGTAAACAAATGACAGGCAGTATTACTTACCTCATGGAAGGTGTACGGAGAATTCCGTGGAGTTGTTGCACGACGGACCTTGAAATGCTCCAACAAATGACTTGCAGTAGAAGATATATGATGACTCTCAAACGCTTCAGTTATATCTGTTCCCTGTGGAAATAAAACACCAAAATCAGAACATTCTTTATAGGAACCACCAATTGATAGCTACTCTACTTACAGTGTAACTAAACAAAAGACAATATGTGTTTCAATTTCTTTACTAGGTATATAATAGGTAGAATATTGCACTCAGCAAATGAAATACCAAAATTTCACTTCAAGTACACCTTTCGATCCCTCAAAATAACAGTTTACAAAAACGTGTGTGTGCGGTTACACATAAAGTTATCTGTGAAGAATATAAATCCAAAGCAAATAGTTACCGAGTGTGTAGCATGGTGGTAGTGTGTTCCTCAGGTTCAAGAGGTCAGAGTGACTCATCTGTAGAAAGTTTTATTCTGAAAGATTAATGTCAGTTAACTCTGAGCTTTATGGATTCTGGACTCATTTGAACATCATTTTACCCAGTTCATTCATTGTCTGATATGATCTAACCAGTTAAAGAACATTAATTAAAAAATGATAAAAAAGGAGAAAAGTATATTAAAAATAAAATTTGCTAGAATTCCCTTTCTTCTGGATGAGTTTTGACTGTAAAACTATAACAAATGTATCAAATCTTACTACACAAAAATGAACTACTGTTTAAGAACACAACTTATACCAATTGAACATTTTCTAAATTAAGCTATTTCTGA
Source organism: Mantis religiosa (assembly GCA_030765055.1). Taxonomy (NCBI): domain Eukaryota; kingdom Metazoa; phylum Arthropoda; class Insecta; order Mantodea; family Mantidae; genus Mantis; species Mantis religiosa. Next base: position 124,862,653 of record CM060959.1, read on the forward strand.
AACATTCCTTCTTATTGAATTGAATGTTTCATTAGTTATTCTCCTCTCAAACACGAATTCCTGATTTGTTTTTAGCTTCCCTTCACAGTACAATAAATGGCAAAATATTAGTCTCCGTGTATGTGTGTGTGTGTGTGTGTGTGTGTGTGTGTGTGTGTGTGTGTGTGGGCGCGTGTGCATGTGGGTGTATGTGTGCCTGCATTTGTGTGTGTCTGTGCGTGCATGTGCGTGTGTGTGTGCATGTGTGTGCGCGTGTGTGCGTGTGCGTGTGTGTGTGTGTCAATGTTGGTATATGTTTTATAATATCATGAGAGAAATGATGTTCAAAAGTGTCCAGAGTACATAGAGCTTAGAGTTACCAGACATTCATCTTTCAGATAAGGCAAACCCTCCAATGTTATGTGATATTGGAGAACAAAATCAAATGATGTTCTAAAGAGTCCAGAGTACATAGAGGTTAGAGTTACCAGACATTCATCTTTCAATTAAGGTAAACCCTCCAACATTAAGTCATATTGAACGATGAATGAAATGATGTTCAAATGAGTACAGGGTACATAGAGCTTAGAGTTACCAGACATTCATTTTTCATGATAAGAGAAAACCTCCAACGTTAAGTCATATCGGACGATAAATGAAATGATGTTCAAATGAGTACAGGATACATAGAGCTTAGAGTTACCAGACATATACCTTTCAGAATAAGGGAAAACCTTGCAAAGAACCTTATCCAGGTAAACCACCCTCACAAAGATTTGAACTTGGGACCTCTTGAACCTGAGGCAAACGCTCTATTATCTACGCTACTGAGGCATGTGTGTGTGTGTGTCTGTGTGTGTGTGTGTGTGTGTGTGTGTGTGTGTGTGTGTGTGCGTGCGCGCGCGTGCGTGCCTGTGTGTATTCGTCTGTCCATGTCAATGGACATCAGTAAATAGCTGTGTTGATTTTGTGTTATACTTATTTAATGGTTATAATATTTCCTAAAATATCCCGATGATGGGAGAGAAGTACGCTTGTGAAATGTTGATTTCTAATTGTCTTTTCATCTAGCTTATTTCCTGAGAATGTCCTGAACATTAAAATATACTTTTAACACAGGTTTACTGTTAAATCATCAGTTAATACTATATGCATGGTTTTAATTAAAATTTTATTTCTTGAAATAAGATCTGAATTAAGATATATAAAAGTAAACTCACAATTCTAATTATCTCAGAGAAAGAACTAAGAATTTGATGGCCTCTCTCTCCTCTCTATCCCATTCCTTTTTGTTACGTTCGCTATGTTATATTGTCTAAGAAAATCTCAAATGGATCAAATATGAGTCAACAAGGTCAACATACACTGTCAGCATTAGTTACTCCAGAGTGGTCTACAACACAGTAGGTGTGGGGCCCACCAAGAACTGCCTTCCATGAAATACTAACAAATTAGTAACCTAACAGCATTCCATTTGTGTGTCTGTCTCTCTCTTTGTCACCTCCCATATACTGGCGACTAGATGGTTTTGTTTGAAATAATGTTTTAAGTAGTATTTTCAAACATAAGAAATGTATTACTGTCAGTACCTTGGTGAGTATGAGCCAGTCAGCTCCTCCAGGGTGGTTCCGAATCCAGGAAGTCAAGTCGTACAAGTCGTCATGAACACGCCAAAGACCCTCAGCTCCATCATCCGTCTGTTTGCCCTTCAGCCAGAGGGAAGGTGATTTGAGTGGGTCATCTCTGTAACTTGGATATTTGGGTACAGGTGATGGGAACATTTCTCGTGGAGCCATCTGGAAAATAAAATACACTATTTGAAATGTTACTTCCTAAATTTTGAATTTGGTTATTTTTCTTATATAAACTAATATTATGTGAATGAATAATTCATTTATTATTCAACTTTATATAAATTAACACGATAAAAGTTCTTCTCTGAACTTTTCTTTATTTCTACTTCTTTCCCATATGTATTTAACATTCTGTTGTGACTTTGTCCGGTTTCGTAAATGTCACTTCACTTTATTTTCACTGTCACTTAATAATCTAGTTCAATTTTCACTGAGATTTCACTTAAGTCACTGTTACTGCAGATAGGTGAATAGTTGTAGTGCTCTCTGCCATAGTATTCCTTGTTAACGTTACAATTCAACTTAGTTCAGTTTTCTCTGAGACTACACTTAGCTCCCTCTGTTGCTTCATTTAAATGAACTAGTTCTAGTGCTCGCTGTCACTTCATATTGACAACTGTTCCAGTTTAGTTCACTTCATTCACTGTTCAAGTTCCATTGTTACTTAGACTATACTCAGGTCAATCTTTCACTTCATAATGTGAACTACTTCAACTCTTCACCGACACTTTCCTCAGTTTTCCTTATAACTCATTAATCGACTTCAATTTTCACCAAGATCTTACTTATTTCAGTCTGTCTGCTCACTAATGTGAAGAACTGTGCAGAATTAGTTCACTTAGTAATCTAGTTCAGTTTTTAATTGAGAGTTCACTTAGCTAACCTTGTCACTTCAGTAATGTGCGCAGTGAGTCCTGGTGTCCAGATAAAGAAGTTCACGCACTCTACATGTCTCTGTCTGCCTGCAATCACCCGCGGTTCCCTCACTTCATCCCTTCCTCCTGGTGAATGATAGCTATTATAGATCTATGTGGATGTCACAGTGTACCAAGTGTCCATCTCTGTTGTCTACCCTTTAGCCTTTTTCTGAAGGTATGTAATTGATGAGGTACTGAAAATTCCAAACCAATAATAGCTGATATCTTGGGAGTAGTTAATGCCAAAGGAAAGCTAACTTGAAATAAATTGTATGTTTTAACGAGATCCACATTTGTTGTTTAGTAAGCTTTTGTCTTAATAAAGTTTATTGTGTCGACAACCACATTACTGATTTATAAGATGAAACAGCTTTTTTAAGCCCCAAACATAATTATTATATTATTTTAAATTTGCGTTAAAATGTTCAAAAATGGTTATAACATGTTGAAATATTTATGTGAACAAGAAGATTAGTAAGTGAAAGAAAGATGTACAATAGTGATGGCTATGGATATTTAAGTATGTGTGTAGGTAGATAGAGTCAACATGAAAAATTCAATGCCACGGTAGGAGAACTTGAAGCAGGAGATCCGTGGTTCAAGCCCCAGCCGAGGCATTGAATTTTACATGTTGACTCTATCAAAAACCTTAGTCTATATACGGCTAGTGTGAAGAAATGATCAATTTCCAACAATTAACTAAAATAATAAGAGTTAAATAATGAAGCCTGGGACTCAAGTACTTATGATAGTAAGTCGCCACAAACAGTGTACCTCAAATGTGAGAGCCCCTAGTGGTTTACTGGGAAATACAGCATGAACATAAAGTCTCAATCCACTTTTGAGAAAATGGTTGATTTTGAATTTCTTTTACAGGAAATCTGAAAGATGCTGTCAACTGAAGAATGAATCGCTGTTGTTTCTGCACGTTTGGGTGGGATTTACATATCAGGAGGTTCAAATGGATTTTGAATGAAAATTTCGTAAACCTGGTCCTACAGGGGCTAATATCAGACTAATGATGCAGAAATTTCAAAGAACAGGCAGTGTGCATGACGTGAAACATTCGGGTAGACCCCGGGTGACCAATGAAACTGTGTAGCAGGTAAGGAATGCTGTGACCAGAAGTCCGAAAGCATAAACCAGGAGATTAAGTCGAGAGCTGCGTGTACCACAATCGACAGTGTGGAAGATACTGCATTTCACTTTAAAAAGATGATCATACCGCCTCCAAATTCGACGTGCACTGGAAAGGGAAGACTACGCTTGTTGCAAAGCAATGTGTTACAACCTGTTGAGGGCAGTTGAAGAAGCCAATTTGTTGCAAGCCCGCCTCGGTAACAGAGATGGTAGCGTGTCTGCCTCACGTTCAAGAGATCCTGAGTTTGAATTTCGGTCAGGGTGAGGTTTTCCCTTATTCTGAAAGACGAATGTTGGATAACTCTAAGCTCCATGGATCCAGGGCTCATTTGAGCATCATTTCACCCATTCCATTCGTCTGATATAACTAAATGTTGGACGACGTAAATTACAAAAAAAAAAAAAAAAAAAATGTTGCAAAATGTGTTGTTTAGTGGTGACGCCACCTTCCACACATGTGGCGTACTCAAGAGACACAACTGCAGATGGTGAACAACCAAATGCCATCATGGAGTGGTAACGAAACACCCCAAAAGTTAATGTGTGGCTGGGGCTGACAAAATTGAAGGTGTATGGGCCATTCTTCTTTGGAGAACAAACAGTGACAGGTATTTCGTACCTTGATATGCTACAACTGTTCCTTCAACCACAATTAAAGCAGGATGGCATTTTGGAAACTTGTGGTTTTCCAGCAGGATGGAGCCCCTCCTCATTTCACACTGATCGGGAGTACCTGGATACCGCATTCCCACGTCGATGGATTGGCAGGGGTTCACACCGTATATGGGTGCCACTTTCCCCAGATCTGATACCTCTTACTTTTTGTGCATGGGGATACGTGAAATCACAAGTCTATTAAGTTAAAATTGTCATTCTTAAGGAGTGTATCAGGCAGGCAGTGCAAAACATTACACCTGCAAAGCTGAACGAAGTGTTTGAGGCAGCAGTGAATCCCTGGGAAACCTGTATGGAAGTGCAAGGTGGTCATATCGAATGAGACTAAGGAAAAACGTTCATGGATTATGTGTACCCATGTCATATGGTTTACAATACCTGTATTTGTTTGAATCTAATATTACGTTTTCTCGAAAATGAATTGAACCTTTATGTTCACCCTATATATTAGTCAGTTGGAGAATTTAATGTCAGGACGGCAAGTTGGACATGATAGCTCAATGGATAAGAGCGACTGGACGGAAACCAGGAGATCCGTGGCTCAAATCCCGGCCATGGCATAAATTTTTCATGTTGACTCTATCAAAATCCTTAGCCTATACGGCTAGTATGAAGAAATGATTAAATTCCATCAATTAACTAAAATATGTGTAGGTGTTCGTCGCTAAGGCAACAAAAATCAATACTCTTGTTCTGAAGAACCGACGCCGAAGGAACAAGACGTGTTCTTTAAGAGCTAGTGAAAGAATAAGTAAAGTATTATCTAAATGTGTATATATTGTTATATTTAATCAAGAAATACAAGAATTATGTGAATGAAGAATCATATGAATGATTTATTATTTACGAAATTTCCACTTTAAAGTAACTGAAATTCGAGACCACGATTTTGAGATAGGAGAGCTCATAGCTAGAAGTGAAAGCTTGACGAGGCAAACTTTATATAACAAAATCTATAGTTAGCCATTTCCTAATATGGTGGTTTCAACAGCCTTTTGTATAACAATGAGAAGAAGATGTATTATGCGTTGTTTTACTGCCAAGTAACCAGCCAAGCTTATAATCTTTCTCAAGCTAGAACGATTCTGTTGTAAACACATGGGAGGCGAGAAGCAGAGAGACAGAGGTACTTTAAGGGAACACTTACGTTGCTGATTGTTGGAGGACAATGCATAGATGTATTTACAGGCCGTTGAAGGCTCACGTCTCTTAAGTTCCGTTAAGGTATGTTTGTCTCTTTCTCGCCTCCCATATGCTAATAACAGGATTATTTTAGTTCGCGACATATTACACTATAATCCTGGATTTTAATGTAAATATTCTTTAAGAATAATTCGTGAAATATATCGTGTAAAACCTAGATATAACATACGGGCATCTACTGCTGTGTGTGGCGAGGACTCTTGATATACAAAGGAACTGCTTTGCGACAAAACACCGGCACACCGGCGGTACTAATATAACCCTCGTAATTGACAACATAGGACGTTTAAACCAAACGATGAACTCGCTATAAGACAACTACTGTTGACGATGATACAGCTGTTTCACATCTGACTTGTTATCAGCCTCATATCTCTATCACATTCCTCATAAATCAAAACATATATCAAGTCAACGAAGTGGACAAAAAATGTTGCTCCAACATGACCTTTCCTAATCACTGCTGTACAAAACAGTGATACTCTCGCGTTATTCCAGATAGACATCAGAAAGTTTGATATGACATAAAAAGTGTGTTTTAGCAACATCTACTCTGCTCAAGATCTTCTCGGGAAACAAGCCAGGTGAAAACACGATTAGAAATCGATGTTTCGGGAGCGTACATCTCTCCCAGCATCAGGATATTTTAATAAATGTTATAATCACAAATGGAACACTGGGTATAACACAAATATAAACAAAGACAAAACACTATCAGTACTCGCATCACTGAACAAAAGACTGTTTTCAGTAAATTGAATGCAAGGTCAGGAGATGGCGTATATATAGTAAGATTTTGTTTACCAGTTACACAAAAGTTATCCAGACTATAGTCAATTCAGAGGCTAGCCGAAATAGACGTCATTCGTGCTTAAAATATCTTCAATATTTGCACCCTTTGTTGAGGGGGGGAAAGGAGAGAGAGAGAGAGAGAGAGAGAGAGAGAGAGAGAGAGAGAGAGAGAGAGAGAGAGAGAGAGAGAGAGAGAGAGAGAGAGAGAGAGAGAGAGCAGACTCTGAAAGCGTGTATTTCTCTAAGTCCACATTGTTTCCTCTCCTAATTGAGTCCCAGTTACTAAACGTGCACTGATTGCCGAGCGGTTATAGACGAACTAGACCTACAAAGATTCGAATTCCAGACATCATTTTCATTTTTGTTAATTGTATAAATACGAAATGTGTACTATCCACATTGTAATGTAACTTCCAATTGCTAAGGTTTACTTGATTTTATGGCATTTATGCTCACACATAAAAACTGGAACTTCTAGTCTGTTTTTAAACTAACTAAAATATATGCTTTATTCCTATGTGTAAAATTAATTAAAAATGTAAATTAACTTAGTATCGTATGTAAACCCTCTGTTTCTATTACTGCCATCATTCTACGGAGCATGATGAGACCAAATGTCTAGTGAAATTTTCATGAGGATACTTCGCATTATATGCCAGCATGACTCGTAACAAACGAATCGGTCCGAGTATTTACACAGCCAATATTAAGGGAGTTTTCTAATAACAATGAATTTATTTTGAAAAGGATAAGAATATGTTATTTGCGTTTTAATAAATGAATGGGTTTAAAATAGTATTATTTATCTTCTGCAAGAAAAACAAAGTATTGCTATTAAACTAACAATAATAAAAAGAAACATGCACTTCAAGGATTCGAACTCATGTTGGTGAACTTAAGAGACACACACGGCCAAGCCGTAAAGCTATCACATAGCTTTGAAATGAAGCCAGAGTGGTATCACAGCGTCATCGAATGTTTCCGATATTTTCCAAACGGAACTTTTTTGTGGTACCTGAACCTTTTTTCTTCTTCTAGGTTGTTTGGTATTTTAATTAAAATAGTTTAAAAAGTCGTTGCAATAAAATAAAAATATTCGAAAACTTTGGCATATTTCGAAGCAGAGGGATTTTTTTTTTTTTTCTGAAAATATCGCATCCTTGCAAAATGCCAGTTTATTACTTAACCGAATTTACAAATATGGAAACACAATGGCTTTAAGTGATCTTTTAAGATCTGGTATCTATGGGATGATATACATATTTTGTTGTATTTTCAGCGAATAAAAGCCATTTATGTCCTTCTATTTCGTGTATCTCTTACGGTTTAACTGTTCTAGAACAGTCACTCACAATGAAGGACTTCTGACGACATTCTCAGAAAATCCAAGAACTACAATTCATTTGAACTGAGAAAATCAAAGTTTGGAAAAAATGATCCTAATAAGGGGATGCATTGGAGTAGATGGATATTTTTCTTAAATGTTCATATCGCATCCTTAGAAGGTACTAAGAAATTAAATACCAAGTTTTATGTTTAACCCTTTGAGTAATGTTGCTAAAACACACACACACACACACACACACACACACACACACACACACACACACACACACACACACACAAACGCACGCACGCCCTCCCGCACACGCACGCGCACGCACACACACCTTTCTAAAACTGCTATTGTGTTTGTATTGAGTAAGTCTCAGAACATGTAGGTAGCTTCTGATGAAGTCTCGACATCCCGCGCAATAATTTATCTATTTTAACTACGCAGTAAGAAATCAATATGGACTGGAAAGTTCCATTCTTAGGGAATTAGCATCATGTTTGTTCATTCAATGCCACTTAATTGTTTGATAGGGAGGTAAAGTCTGGGCTCAAGTTGTTAATTTATATAAAGGAGGATATACGTATCTAATAGGTATTGTAGCTACCCTATCTTTAGGGTACTATATTAGTATTATTAATTAGTTTGCTACGTAACTATTTAACTAAAAATTCTAGATTTCACCGGATATGCACGTTATGAGTGCCATGGAAACTAAAATCAAGCACTACAACAGATGTGTGTGTGTGCGTGTGTGTTTGTGTGAAATTAAATGTGTAGTGTTTAACGCCCGCTTTTATTACATACGGCACCGCAGGCGGTGACACTGATGATACATGAGATGAAGATGGAGCACCGGTGGAATGAGATGGCGGGGGAAACCGGAGGTCCCGGAGAAAACCCGCCCCAGCTGCGTGTTGTCCAGCACAAATCTCACTTTGCGGTCGCCTGGGATCGAACCCGGGCCGCCTTGGTGAGAGCCAAGCGGTCTAACCACTGAGCCACGGCGCGGCCATGTGTGTGTGTGTGTGTGTGTGAGAGAGAGAGAGAGAGAGAGAGAGAGAGAGAGAGAGAGAGAGAGAGAGAGAGAGAGAGAGAGAGAGAGAGAGAGAGAGAGAGAGAGAGAGAGAGAGAGCAGCGTTAACTAAAAAACGAGAAGTCGGTTAAATAACAACTTTTTAATTTCTCCATTTTTCAACGATGTGAGACGAAGATTTACAAAAATGTCCCCCGCCTTAAACTTCCCTTTACATGAGAAGTGTTTCTAATTATGATTTGCTGTAAATTGTTGATTAAATTAACGTAAGTTTCAGATATTGTTATGACTAGGGCTACGAAATTGAGGACGTATAAAGTATCTAAAAAGGACCTTTAAAAATACATAAAGCTATCCCAAAAAGGGCGTAAAGATTGGAAAAACTGACGTAAAGAAGTGATGACTACAAATTAATTAACTTTCAATTAGATATTTAACTAGAGTAGCTACAAAATAAGAATGAGCATGGGTTGAGCCAATGCGGTTATTCTGTCTTGGCGTTGCCAGTTCCACGGCAAGCGGGCAACAGAGATGATGATGATGATGATGATGATGATGATGATGATGATGATGATGATGATGATGATGATGATGTGTATAAGGGCGTTCAACTAAGACGGTCATCAGCGCCCTGGCAACAGAGATGGAAGATATATCTTTGCCTCAACCTAGCAAGTAGCATACAGATGCTGACAGAGAAGTTCGCTTGGTATTTCAGAATGTGTATGAGAACATATACGATGATTATCACATTATCTGAACCTTAAAACCTTGAACTGGAGAACAGTTCGCTTACGTAGTGGAACAGGAATTTGGGACTATTCGTCGTTAATTTGTCTCCATCTTCATCAGCCACACTTCGGGCGCAATTTGGGACAGGATTTCTAGGTTGGACGCACAATTCTTTCTCTTCTCGTGTGAGTTCTTGCGACTATCTATTTTCTCTGGTCACCAATTGTATCATCTTATTCTAAATAAGAGTCATGAGACATCTGTTTTTCAGGCGTGGTTCGGAATAAAGTTTCGGAGAAGTCAAATTCTGTAACTATTTAATTGTATTATTTAGATTACATTTTGCTTGAACTTTTTTTCCAAGTCACTTCCAACATATCGATAAATTCTTACTTTGCTATATTTATACAGAGTCTAACTATTACTTAAAAGTTCTTGATCTTGAACCACTATGCATCACACTCCACCATTACAACAAAAATCTCTCTCTACCAAGATTATTGATTTATTGTAACTATCGTTACTCCTATCTTAATTTTGTGATTGGCCGATTTAATGGCACGTCACCACATTACGTCATTAAATTATTATTTCGGCCATTCACACAATTACATACACTTTTACATATTTAAATTATTAAATATATTTACATAATCATTTTTTTTATAAATTTATAAGCTTTTCATACTTCAAACATAACCCAAAAGTACTGTTACAGTAGCTATCGTTCATATGCACACAAAACAAAATTATTCAAATTAGATGCGTTCGTCGAAAGAATGTGTTTGCTACAGTGAAACAAAATAGTGGCAGTTCAACGATTTGTGAATATAGTTTCTACTTTAATGATGCCATGTTTGTATACTACCTATAATGGACTTTAAACACATTTTTGTTTCATTAAAATACTTAATAAATACGTAAGATATGAATGAGTATTTATGAAGCATTTTTACACCATGAATCGCATGTACTAATGTTATGCATTGTGCGCAGAAATTTTAGTTTTGCAGTAACAATATTGCTTCTTTCAAGCAGAAATTTGCGACCATCATTGGTTCTCCTATATTTGAACCCAAGAGATTTCAGAATATTATGCATAGTAGATACAGAATCCTTATATTCTGTTTCCCCCCTTATTAAATTAGTCAGCATTTTGGCAGTTGGATATTCGCCCTTGTCATATAAATCATAACTTGGAAATTAATTGTTCTTTCACACTGGCCGTGTGTAGGCTAAATACTACAGCAACTACCAGCAGATCCGTGGTTCAAATCCCGGCTAAGGCATTGAATTTTTCAGTTTGACTCTATCTTTCCAAATCATAACTTGTTCTACGTGAAACACACTTTTGAAAATTCACGTTTTTTAGCTGCTCGAGGTTTCCCTGGAGATCTAAATATGGAAACTTCTCCTATGCCCGATTTCACCAACACATGTTAAAATCGACGTTAACAAATGTAACGTAACAATTGTCACAGCGCTAAAACTAATGTTAAAATGTCTTGCATTTCTGCATTTCACCAACCTGTTTTCTTAAAATAGATGATTTTTTGAACGTACTTGATGCGCTTTTGTTTTCACTTTCGTCTGCACAAATGGCGGATGAACAAAATCATAAATAAAGCCGTGAAACAAATTTCTCATCGACGGAAAAAGATTTATTATTTGAAATGGTGACGAAGTGTAAGGATATAGTGGAAAATAAGAGGACGGATGCAGTGAATGTAAAAGAGAAAGATGTCGCGGGCAAAATATTGGAAACGAATTTAATTCAAATGCATGTGTCACTACTACAAGCACGAAACAACTTTGTCGGTATTACGTAAATTTAAAACGAGGTGCGAACAAGGACAAGTGACTTCCACGTTTCAAGACGGAAGGTGGACAATGTATTATTCACATAATTCAGTGAACTATAAAATCGCAAAGTTATTAATACTTGAAGCAAAGGCGAGATCGGCATATTCCTTTCGATGTATATTCTAACTCATTATTACGTAAATTTAAAACGAGGTGCGAAGAAGGACAAGTGACTTAAACGTTTCAAGACGGCAGGTGGACAGTGTATTATCCACATAATTCAGTGAATTATAAAATCGCAAGGTTACTACTACTTGAAGCTAAGGCGAGGTGGTCATATTCCTTTTGATGCATGTTCTAACTCAATATTACGTAAATTTAAAACGAGGAGCGAAGAAGGGCAAGTGACTTGAACGTTTCAAGAAGGGAGGTGGACAATGTATTATCCACATAATTCAGTGAATTATAAAATCGCAAGGTTATTGATACTTGAAGCAAAGGCGAGATCACCATATTGCCTTCGATGCATGTTCTAACCTCTCTTGTACTTCCGCAGTAACCTTCATAGCAACATGTTTCGACAGTCTATAGCTCCGTAAAACAATTTTCTTCGGATAGTTCCTCAAAATCATTTCTTCTCATAGGCCGTACTCTATTATGAATGCCATTTAGACGGTCTTAAATAAAACAAATCGACATAAACAGCTGAGTTCATGCTCGCCATCTTGACTATTTACAATTGTTAAGGACTTAACATTAGAAATTCGGCTTGTTAGTTTAACACGAGATTTAACACGAGTGTTACGCTAACACTTGTTGGTGAAATGCAAATTTTGTTCTAACTATTGTTAAACTCATGTTAAGTCTTAACATTTGTTGGTGAAATCGGGCACTAATTTGATAAACTGTTAGCTTTCTTTAACAATGTTCGTCACAGAATGAGCACTCACGTGACATGCTTGTAACATTAATTCTCGACTGTGAGCGAAATTTGTACTTTTGAAAATATATTTAACTGACATCTGTTTGAAAAAGGAATACACATTAACAAGAATATTTATAGCCTGCTTGTGTAAAATCTTATGAGTTGTTTCGCAGTTACTAATAGACGCACCAGTAGTAAGCTTGCTAAGCGGCATATTTACTAACTTTGAAAAGCACGCGTATACTCTTAAAAGATCACCACTTTACTAAATGTAAGGTACAAAATGCAACTGCAGCATAGCACGTGTATGCTTTCCTTCACTGACAATTAACGATTCTTTCTTTCCAGTCAGGCGCCTTATCTTTGCATATCTCCGAAACCAGATATACTACAACATAGGGTTTCGAGTCATCCCTACAAAAAATAGCTCTGTAACACGGGAAAAACAAAATAATTTTGTAAGTAGTAACTTTACAGCTCGCAAAGAAATTAGCCGCATGGTTCTGCAAAGCGAGCCAGTATGCGTGCTTAATTGTACAACGTTGCACGCACCGCACTGGCTAGTAGTAATAGACCAGTCCCGCCTTATGTTCATTCCTATTTTGTAGCTATCCTAATATGTTTGAAATTACAATATTCAAGTGACATACAACATATAGGCCGAGAAAGACTACATGTAAGAAATACTTCTGATTGAGCAACCAGCAATGGACATTCCGGAGAAAGAAATTCAAAGGCAAAAAGGACAAATAAAATCCCTCATTCTCTGGCCTATAGTGACCCATAATTGGGCCTCAACTTCAGACATTAGGGAGAAACAGAGGATTTTTGCTTTAGTTATGACAGTTAAAATGTGTATGTTGGAGTAACCTTGCATTCTTGATGATATTTACATAGCTGCGAAACTTTTGACCACCAAACATTAAACCATACAGTTTATGTCAAACGAATTTTGTTTAACACATGAACCATTTCTGTGATACTTCATTCATTTCTCCATGTTTATATTTTTGTCAAACGGTAAACTGTTAGTTGTTAAATATTTTAATTTCTTTATTACATACTTATACTAAAAAAGTGGCGTATTGTATTCCATACAAAAATTTCATAGCAAGATTTTACCGTAGTAATAGTTTTTTGAGAGTCGTTGGAAAAAAGAAAACTATATTTACAAAAACAGCCGTGTCTGTAAACAAACACGACAGTACGAACAGAGCCAAACTGAAAAATTCAATGCCATAGTCAGGATTTGAACCATGGATCTCCCGCTCTCCGTGCGGTTTCTCTAACCAACTGAGCTACTATGGCCAACATGCCGACATGACATTAAATTCTCCAACTGACTCATATGTTTCCCGGTAGACCACTAGGGGTTCTCATATGCTATGAGGCGACTTACTATGCTGTAAGTACTTAAGTACGAGGCTTCATAGTTAAACCACTGCTATTCAGGTAAATTGATGGAAACGATAATTTCATCCAGATTAGCCGTGTGTAGACTAGGTTTGAATATTTTTTCAGTCTGGCTCTGTTCATTCTGTAGTGCAGATAAGGTGCGTAGAGTTATGTTGGTACGGAATGACGTTTCGAAAACAAGTTGTTGCCAACTACGGCGCTCCAATATACGCAAAACACAGCGGAACTTTGCCAACACATTTCCTTTTTCTTATTATAAACTAGCCATACTGTAATGGGAATAGTGCGTAGCAAGCTTTGTTTACTATTATTATTAGTAATAATAACAACAATAATAGTAAGAATATATAATAATGATAATAACTCTGGCAATGATCCACTGATATTTACGTCAGTTTATTTGGATGTATTGCTGGTTTGCTTACATAATGTTGACTATTCCAAAACTTTGTGCTAAATTCCTTTAAGTTTTTAAATAATTATGATAATAATAGTAAGAATATAATAGTATATAATGATGATAATAATAACTCTAGCAATCATCCTCTGATCTTAACGTCGCGCATTACAGCATCGCTGGTTTGCTTGCGTAATGTTGGTATTTTCCGCGGTAGCATGCTCTGGAAATTGCCAACGCTCGAGCTATGACGCCAGAGCCACGATATCCCTACGCACATTATCTGCCCTATTACCTCATCTATTGTTTCAAGCTTTTGTGTATAGATTTAGCATTACTTAAATTTGTTTATAATTCGCGTTCCTAATTTGGTATCCAAGAGGCATTGACAGTCGTTCATACTATCCTCCTAATGACGTGGTGTTCCATCTACCCCTCACGATTTTGTTGTTTAAAATAAAGCAACCGTAGGATTTCTAAGCGATGATGTTGACTTCAGAAACAATTACTTAGGTAATATGATTAATATTACTAACTTTCATGACACTCTGGACTCTTTTTTACGAGAGACGCGCATTGCAAACCTAAAGGAGCTAAGTGACATTTGGTTTTTGGGAAGTAAGTAAAAGCTGAATAATTATTCACGGTTTTAATATAGAATTTCGAAACAAATCATCAATATAGTTTGAATCATATTATATTGGTTACATTGTACCGTAATTACTGATACAAAGCAATAAAGGTTAATGAAACTGGCATATTTAGAAAGGTGCTAAGTGCAACTTTAAATTTGAATAGAATGCAGCTAAATAGGTACTTTGGTATCTTTGAGATACAAAATAAAGTGAAATCAGTATTATCAGTGCTATTAATGTTCTTAGGTCATTAACAATGATCGACAGGCATACAACAGTATTGGTGGAACCTTCAACTTAGGCCAAAACAGGCAGAAAAAGAGTATCTATTTTATAGATGTATGAAAGGAAGCACCTTTAACCCTCCATTGGTAGTGTGAGTCCTGGGAGCCGCATAGCTTTATTTAAATGCTGTAGTTTAAGATGAACACACTTACGTAATTGTCTGTCCAGGACATCTAATGTTACATCTTACTCAAATGTGTGTTGCAGCGATAACTTTTTCTGTTTTTTGCTGTAGCTGCAAGAAATATGAATCAGCAGTTAGCTATCGTACATATCTAGGGGGCCCCTAGCGCCTACTCTTGTTACATGTTCATGACATGTCTTTCTTTGTTAGTAAGTTGCGGAATATTGCTTTGCCAGAGGAAGGAGCTTTCAGTACTCCGCCATGAATACTAAACAGTATTCAATAGCATTGGACAAATTGACTGCTGTTGGAGAAATGTTTCCAATGTTTGTGAATAACTGTCAGAGACATTATTCTCTTTGGACAAAACCTGTCAACAAATAATTACCCCCATTTGCGTTCAACTGATTTTAGATAATATATACAATGTAAGCCAAACTATTATGGCATAAAAATATTCTGTTTGAATGATGTTTTACACTAATATGGAAATTTATTATGGACAGCAGCCGGATGGATTTGCTAAATAATTTCACAGAGGCTGTAGTGCTAAGACTAACTGAACCAATCTATAGGGCTAACAGAAATGTTACAGCAGTTGGTTGATTCACTAGTGTTTCACTAGCAGTGCACAAAATACTACCTTCTTTTGTCACTGCAGTACGCGAGAACAAAAATAGAGTTGTCCAGCAATTTTACTTCTCCAAAAGGTTCCAGCCAATACAAAAGTGTTTTTGATTTGTATTAGAAAAAACTTGTTTCATAATGTTACAAAGAAAAAAGGGTAAATCAGTAGTTCTGATCTCAGGTCTACATGCTTCATCAGATCAACTATCGGAAGTTGCGAAGAAAAAGGCTGAAATAATCATGCATTACAACAATACTAAATCTGGAGTTGATGTAGTAGATAATTTGTGTGCTACATACAATGTAGCCAGAACAACAAGAAGGTAATCTGTGTGTGTGTGTGTGTTTAATGCTCAGGAATTGACAACCAGGTCATTCTTCTTCTAGCCTCCCTGTATTTGATGATAATGTCAGGACATGACTTCAAAGCTCGGCATGATTCTAGATGTTCCATATTCATAATTTCTTCTCTGGTACACAGTAGGCAGTGAAAATCCAATTTTATAAAGATGGTTATTCAATCATGTCCAGTTATGAGACGAAAGATGGCAACAGCTGATTTTCTTGGTAGCTTTGGAATTATTTTAGGATTCTGTGCAATTTGTAATCAGTTTGAGTTTTATTTTATTGTGTTATTTTATATATATAGATTTTATCTATCTTTTTTTTACCAATGCATTTGATTGATTCATAAGAAAAGTTTATAATAGTTTTTTTGTTTAATTTTGGTTCCTTTCTTTGCCAAAAAGACTGCTGTTTCATTTGCATCTACTCCACAATGAGATGGAATCCATTGTAACACAGTTTTAGGAATATTTGAAAGTGCTGTATTTAGCTTTACTGTCGAAACAGCTACAAAGAGGAGCAAGAGCGTCAATCCTACCTAGTGATTTAAAAGAGCTTCTAAACCTGAACAACCCACAGCAGATCAAATGCACCAGAATCATTTGAAAAGGAAACGATGTAAATTCTATAGTAAAGACAAAATAACAGCAAAACTAAATATGCATGTGTGAAATATAACGCTCCTCTGTTTGAAAACGCATACCAAAATTATTTGCATTAACTGCTTAGCCAGGCAAAACAGAAAAAAATAGCTGATGACTGAGTAAATTAACATTTTCAATGACAAGATGTATTCTAAACAAATATGTTATTTTCTTTATGTATACTGGAATACACATTATAATAGCAGATAGATAATTTATTAGTATTAAGAACACAAGTATTAATGATTGTCTGTACATTGCAACTTAACTGGAACAACAATACCTACAGTTAAGTTTTAAATCTACGGTGAAGAACTCATTAACGCTATAAAGAGTTATAGCTATAGTTATAGTTATCTACGCTCAAATCCCGGACGTTGTATTGAATTTTTCAGTTTGACTCTATCTATCCAAAACCTTAGCCTGTATATGGCTAGTATGAAGAAATGATTAATTTCCATCAATTAATTTAAATAATAAGAGTTAAACGAAGAAGCCTGGGACAAGTACTTACAATAGTAAGCTGCCACAAACGGTGTATCTCGAATACGAGAGCCCCTAGTAGTTTACTGGGAAAATATATGAGTCAGTTGGAGAATTTAATGTTAGGACAGCATGTTGGCCATGGTAGCTCAATGGGTAACAGCGACTGGACGGAAACCAGTAGATCCATGGTTCAAATCCCGGCTGTGGCATTGAATTTTTCAGTTTGACTCTATCTAGCTATAAACAGGGATGCTCAGCAAACACAACCTGACTTGGTTCTTGAATGCATTTAAGGAAAGATTTCTTATATTCTCAGAAATACTGTTAAATAGATTTAGTAAAATGTACAACCTACATTTGAAACTGGTAAAATTACTAGGAAACACAGCATGGGACCATTTAGAAACCAAATCATTTGAACATATAAATTATAAAGTCAAAGAGAAAGTTTATCGTCAAAAGAAGATACTAAAGCATAACCATAATCATTGACAACCAAAACAAAACAAAATTTCAGCAAAGAACACATCCCTAGACAATGTAATTAATCTCTCAAAGCAAAATTTTAACACTGAAGAAATAGATGTGCTTAACCAAGGCCTAAAAACATGGAAAAAATATTAGAGTTACTACAACAAAAAGAATTCAGAGAAATAGATTCTAATCCACTCAACCGATGCATAAAAGATGTACAACAAACCATCATTAATAGTAAAATTTTAACAACTGCAGAACAAAAAACTATCAAACCGGACAACCCTACCCTTGCAAGACTATATGATTTGCCTAAAATACACAAACCCAACATACCCATGAGACCCATTGTAAATAATATAAACACTCCTACTTACCTTCTGGCAAAATGGCTGTCCAAAAAATTTCAGTCCTTTCCACAATTCCATACTCTGAGCATAAAAAACTCTTTAGACCTGGTAGAAAAAATTCAAAATCTTAAACTAAAACCTCATGACACTTTAGTATCATTTGATGTCCGCTCCCTCTTCCCTAGCATTCCATTAGACAAACTTTTGATTCAACTGAAAAAATGGCTAAACTCTATAAACCTAGATGCCAATGCAATAGAATATTTGGCAATGTCTGAAATATGTATACATCAAAATTATTTTGTCTTCGATAGAAAATATTATAAACAAATTTCAGGACTAGCTATGGGAAGCCCGCTATCACCATTTTTGGCCAATCTATACATGAGCTTTTTTGAAACACATATAACTAAAGCCTTCCCTTATATTTTTAAAACATGGTACAGATACGTAGACGACATCTTTGCAATAGTGCCCTACAAACAAACAGATGATGCTTTGAAACTACTCAACCTGCAAGAACCCAGCATACAATTCACAGTGGAAAATGAAGAGGACTGTACTCTACCTTTTTTGGACCTTAAAATCACAAAAAGCAATGAAAAACTAGAATTTGGTATCCACAGAAAAGCAACACATACAGATAATTACATCAAAGCAAATAGTTTCAACCCAATTCCACACAAACATGCCACCATCAACAGTCTCATACACAGATTAGTAAATCTACCCCTCAGCCAGCAAGAATATCAAAACGAATACCATCAAATCTTAAAAACTGCAATTAAAAATGGATATGGAAAAAACCTTGTAGATAAAAAACTAAAATCCTTCAAACTTCAAAAGAGATTAAAACAGATCACAGCTCTCACACCAATAAAACAAGAAATTAGATTTGCTAAATTTACTTACCACCCCTGGGCCACAAAAAAGTTCCAAAAAATACTCAAGAAATACAATATAACATTGGCACCAAAAAACAATTACGACATTAAACACCTACTTCACAGTAATAATACTGATAAGATAAAACCAGAGGAAAAGTCAGGCATTTACAAGATTAAGTGTAAAGACTGTGAAAAAATTTACATAGGGAGGACAAAAAGAAACATAGACACTAGAAAGAACACTTCAGGCACTTAAGATACAAAAATATTGATAAGTCCGCAATAGCAGCTCATTTCTGGTCTGAAAATCATGAAATTGAAGATAGCACAGAATTACTAAAATACGTACAAAAACATAGTGAACTCGTTTTATGGGAGAGAATATACATAGAAAAGCATAAAAACCAACTAATGAACTTTGAAATCCCGTCAGAAGAAAATCCCACATTTAAGTTCATCACTAAATCAACAGATGGCAGCAGCAACTCCAGAATTACCCACACCACTGGATCAAGCTTTAGTCGCATAAGAGCCGAAGATGCAAACGATGATTTGCAAAACATGTCCTCAAAATAGGTACGAAAGTGAAGCAGATGTGTAATAAATACGACTCATCTAAAAATTAATATAACAAAAGCTGTTTAAACTTGTGCTATAGTTATATATTTGTTAGAATTACTGCTTGTTGAATAGTTGTGCACAGAAGCTCAAGTAGTAAAATTATTTATGTTTTTCTTTACTTACATGAGACACACCAGAATGAACATTGATGGTAAAGTAAATCCTCAAGAGTGCACATAGGCCAAAATCAAGCTTATAGCTCTCTTTTGTAATAAAATAGCTTTTTGTGCTAAGCCATGGCTACCACAAAATAAAACTCAATAGTTCAGATGGCTATGAATGTGTGTGGTGTGGTCATAATAGGCTATCATTAGAGAATCTCTAGTAATATTATTCTTCAACACCCTTATACCGCTTGCAAAAGTTAAAGGCATATGAACGCTGGCCAATGCTCAAGCGGAGCGCTGTTGCCAAGCATAGTACAGGTACCACAGAGGTTCTGTACATAAGAGCACTTTTACACACCAGCAAACGTTCTGCCTATTTTTTCAGTAATTAAACAACACATTAAATATTTCTAAAACATTAGGGTCTTATTATGTAGAAAATAAAGCTAGCTACAGTGAAGCAATAAATATTACACATATAAAAATATTTGCTACTAAGGCTTTACTTGTCTTCAGAAATTGGTGTTGATACTTCTTTTCAAATGAAATCAATTTTGCAAACAAAAACACTTTTTAAACCATTTCTCGAACTGTAAAAACATTAAATCACTTGCATCCTCAGTCCACAGATAAACTCCGTTGGCAAGGATACCTGTTACCATGCCTTTGTTATTTTTATTTAGTATTACCAACATCTGAAAACGAAACAAACCTAAAAATAGAATCAACTGCTGGTATTTCAAAATTCGTTACACGATGTTTATTTTTTAAAATAAATATCTTTTCCCACACTATTAAACCTATTGGACAATTTAATTGTTTTAATAATTTCACTTCAGGATTTATTTCATGGTTAACTGACCAAAAATGATCTACTATGGCCGATTGATCAGTTTGTTTATACTTAATGTTACGAAAATGTTCTTTCATCCTGGTTTCCAAATTACGCTTCATCTTTCCGATATAGCCCTGAACACAATCTAAACAATTCAATTGATAAATACCAGATTTATTTTTAGTTTAAAAAAGATAAAATTCCTAATTATAAAAAATCTGGTATTTATCAATTTAATTGATCAGGTTTATATTGGAAAGACGAAACGTAATTTGGAAACCAGAAGGAAAGAACATTTTCGTAACATTAAGTATAAATTTAATTGATCAATTCCAAATATTATTCTGCAATGAAAATGTATAACCTTCCATGTTACCTACAATAATTAGTGAATCCTCATCAGTATAAAATCTACAAGAAATATTTAAAGTCATTCATATACGGTTACTCCAATTACTAAACAGGATTTCCTGATTACCTCGTTTAACAAACACATATTTAATGTTTATACCATATAAGTACAAATGAAGGTGAATTACATTAATTTTGTATTTTAATGCATATTGTGAAGTTTCAACTTGAAATGGTGGTGGTTTACAAATTTTAACGTTCTGTGTACTTAGACAATAGATATGTTTTGTAAATTTGTAAAATGATGTGATGTTTATACCTCTCATTTCTAGTTTCAACAATATCGGTGCTTAACTAAGTGTGCTTTAACCAACAAATAAATAGAACAGAAACTTAAGAACCACAGCAAAACCATTAGGCACTATAATTTCCATATGTAACCCTGAATTGGGTATAAATTAATGTGGGTTTGTGACAGATTCACTGTTACAGCATGTTATTCTTGGGGTGGTCAGCCCCATAAACGTATACTGTAGTGCTTCAAGTTTTAATTTACATTGTAGGAGTTTAAAATAAGGGAGAGCTACTTCTATAAATATTCAATTTGTAAGGCTGTAAATTGTTTTCACCTTTTTATCTCTATAGGTTGATTGTTAACTAATATGTGGACAGGTATTTCTTGTTGAAACATACCAACTGTGGGACAAAGTTCCTTTCAACATGAAATAACTAAACTAACAGCTGCAGTACACAGAGAGACTGGTACAATATAGTTCCTTTTGACACTAAAACATATGCTTGCACCTTACAATGGAAAACCGTTATAAAAGAAATTTGTCAAAAATCGGATCTAGAGACTTTCAAAATTGAACAGTTTAATTTAAAAGTGAATAGTAACAGTTATCTGACTTTCCACTTTGAAGGTAATGAAGAAAGTAAGAGGTAATGAAGTAGCATTTGTAAGCTTTGTTAAAAACACAAACAGTACATTAAGTACAGTAAGTATTAACTGCCACTTTTTAAATGCCTGCTGCATTAGAGTTTGAACACTTGTCACACATATTTCTCTATCATTACCACTCAAACACTTACTAAATCACAAGACTTGACCTGAGATTATTTCATATGTGTGAGTGTATTATGAACGATTTTCTTATATTTCCTGCATTATTCAAAATGTTTATTTGGTGCTCAGAAGCTCCTCCAGGAATATGATGCTGCATTTCTCCTATATGCCTGACTATAACAATAATGCATGAAGTTGGTAATTCACAAATAGGATACTCTCATCAGTGTGGAGGGCATTAACAAAATTATGTTTTGTAATATCTTAATTGTTCCTTAAGTAGATGTCACCACTTACAATTCCAGTAACCCATATATCTGCCTTAGGAACCTAAGTAAATTCTTTTAGTCAATGTAAATTGTTTCATATTAAGATACTGTGTCATAAAATATGGGGGTAGAAAGAGTGTACATTTTGTTAGGATTGCCATAAACATTCATTGCAAAAGGTAATTCAGCCGAGTTTTCTTTCTTTGGCTAAATTATACTAAACGCTTACTTTGTGCATGGTTTGTGTTAAATGTCTTTGCCAATATGTACTTTAGGCAGCAATCCTTAAACATTTGTTCTAACCACTATGTCAGACTTAAAAATGATATATACCACTAGGACTCAAACCAAGGGGTTTGTTGCTGTTAATGGATGTTCTTATTACAAGAACATATTTGGCAGGATTACAGTGTCAGTTTTGATCCTTCTTTTGTGATTTACCTGTCCCAGCTAGCTTTAAATTACCTGCAGGGATATACTTCAAAACTGAATTGTAATTTTGCCGGAAGTTTATAGCTGACGACTATTAGGGTTAATCTTTCAGATCTACCTGAGTAGTATGGAAGAACTGTTATTAAATATAAAGTAACCAGTTCCCAACTTGTAGTGTTAGGGTTAATCTTTCAGTGTTTTCTTAGACAATAGTGGGGAAGAAAAGCTATCAGAAACAAATCTGCAGGTTGCTTTTGAGGTGTATATATGTATAATGCTTTGCCATTTATCCATGATATTTTAAGATGACAATGTTTAATACTTGTACAGGTACATCAGTAAGGGAGCTGGAAGGATTATAGTATACACATAATGAGACAAGTATTTGTAATTCAACTCCTGCATATGTCTCTTTCTTAAGTTTGATACAACTGTCCACAGAGTTGCTTATTTGGAGAGAATAGCAGAGGTATGTGGTGTTTGAACAATGTTTGATGAATTCAAAGAAGCTGATGTTAAATTTACAGATGCTATATTGGTGTACATAACATGCATCTTTGTCCACAGAAAAACTTCCAATTGGGCAACAGTTGTTAAATGGATAAGGAAGTAGAAATAAAAGAGGAACCTCTCCCAGACAATGCAACCTTACAGAGTGAAAGACAGTTGTTTCATGAGGTTGCTTTAGTAAATACTAACAGTAATGCTGTGCCTCTGCGGAATGATTGTCATGTGACAGTCAAAACAGAAATTAAATCAGAGATTTCTTTTACCAAACATGATATACAGA
The DNA here is from genome assembly GCA_030765055.1 of Mantis religiosa. Taxonomy (NCBI): domain Eukaryota; kingdom Metazoa; phylum Arthropoda; class Insecta; order Mantodea; family Mantidae; genus Mantis; species Mantis religiosa. Next base: position 124,885,963 of record CM060959.1, read on the forward strand.
AGATTAACTTTGAAACTGTTATATGCAGCAACAAGTACAAGATAGAGGATACATCAAAAATTGAACAGACTTCAGTTTCAGAATTGGATAAGGCAAAAATTGAACAACGGGCTTCGGTTTCAGAATTCGATGAGACAAAAATTGAACAGACTCCGGTTTCAAAATTGGGTGCCCACTATTGTGAAATCTGTAATAAGAGCTTTACACATGTGTCATATTTGAAACGACATAAACTGATTCATGAAGGTAAGAAGCCACATCAATGTACAATTTGTGGCAAGAGCTTCACTCAGAAGGGAAATTTAAGGAGACATAATGCAATTCATGAGGGTTTGAGGCACCACCAATGTAAAATTTGTGGTAAAGACTTTACTCTGTTGTCTTACTTGAAAACACATAGTTTGAATCATGAAGGTAAGAAACAACACCAATGTGAAATATGTGGTAAGGGCTTTACTCTGTTGTCTCGTTTGAAAATACATAATTTGATTCATGAAGGTAAAAAGCCCCATCAATGTAAGGTTTGTGGTAAGAGCTTCACTCAGTCGTCAGCTTTGAGCAAACATAATTTGGTTCACAATGGTACGAAACCCCACCAGTGCAAAGTTTGTGAAAAGAGCTTTTCTCAGTTTTGGAATCTGAAGGCACATATTTTGATTCATGAGAATAAGAAGGAACACAAATGCAACACTTGTAATAAGAGCTTTACTCGGCTGTCATATTTGAAAGAGCACAGATTGATTCATGAGAAGAAGAAGCCATACGAATGTGCAATTTGTAATAAGAGGTTCACTTGGCTATCAAATTTGAAAACACATACTTTGTATCATGGGGATGAGAAGGCATACCAATGTAAAACTTGTAATAAGAGATTTGCTCGGTTGTTAAATTTGAAAAGACACAGTTTGACTCATGAAGGTAAAAAGCCATACCACTGTAAAACTTGTAATAAGAGATTTAATCTGTTGTCAACTTTAAAAAAACACAACCTGTCTCATGAACCTAAGAAGTAGTAGTGAGTTGTGTTAGCTTACTAAAATTAGTCCATACAGATGTCAAGAGTCTCTGTGAAATAGTTCCTGTTCCATATAGAGGTAGCTTTGCATTTTGAGTGAGTAAAGCATCTCTGTGTGGATAGTGTGTAGGTTAACTAGCATTATAGTGGTTACAAGTTTGAATGTTGTTGGTATGCAACAATAAAAATAAACTGACAACATGGGATAAAATTCATATGGAAAAATAAGGATCGCGTAATGAACTTTGAAATCCCACCAGTAGATAATTTGACAAAGTTCATAGTTCTACCACCAGAGAGAGAGAGAGAGCAGACAACAACAGATGCCAGTTGGAAAGAGATTGAAAATGGAGGCGAATGCCTTTGAAACTAGTCTCTCATTAATATAAACAAGTGATGAGAATTAATAAACCAACTACAAATAGTTTCTGAGATTGGCTATGTACTTTGAAGTATATTAGTTTATATAGAAAACACAATTACTGTAAATTCTGCCTATTGCAGTTCAGTTAAAACAAGTTCCTTCTGTTATTCATATCATTCTCTATCTGCTACATAAGTGCCGTCATAGCTTACTAACCTGCCTAAAGAGAGTAATTTGATCATTGACTTGTGGTTCAACTATGTAAATAAAATTCAAACCAAGTACTTCTTTAAATTCTCTAGATATTTTATTATACTTATCATAAAATGCTGCTCCTTGAGATTATGCAAATTTCATGAACAGTAATTTGCTGCTAACAGCTCAAAGGCGGAATTATATATTATATCTCGTATTACACATAAATGCTAGGAGTATGAGTGCCTGGACTTCAAAGGCAGCTTCCTAACGTTAAGCTGAAACTTAAAATCATGTACCATTTTGTTCTGAAGTGCATGGTTGTAGAAATAAAAAATAAAATTGACCAAAGTTTTGATTGTGAATTCATAACAATTTTATAACTTAATTTTGCAATTAGGATACCGAGGAAGAGCTAGAGAAGTTGAGATATTCTTTTTCTTCCCATATGTTGCTAAAATGAATCTTTTAGCCAAAAAATAATAACACTTGTTTCCTACATGTCTATTGTATTTAAGTTGCAGACTTATGCTTGGCAACCTGAAAATGTAATATTTCTATAATCAATAGTTGAATTTGCTGTTTTATTTCCTACCTTCATTAGACTACACTGCTGTTTGTGAAAATTGCAACACCAAGAAGAAATTATCTGTATAACTCCAAGCTTGGTGGAAATGTAGAAGAGCATGCAGGCAATAAGTGATTATGTTTGTAGAAAGATGGGGTACACATAGGCCGAACAGAGCCCTTGGGTGTCAGTCCAACAAGGTCAGTGTTCCACCCAGTGTAATCAGTGCAGAGCTGTCAAACAAGGTGGAAACAATCAAGAGAGTGCCAGCCTCATCGATGTCAAAGGGCATGTGACAACGTTGGAATGGGGCGGGTTTGTCATATCGTGACATTTCAGTTCGTACAGGGCATGCTGCTACGACAGTAATGTGTGTGTATGAAAGCAGTGGACAGAATGACCACAGCGGATGACCATCATCTTGTCCATATGGTCATGACAGATCATACAGCTTCATCCAGAGTGCTGGCTTGATGCTGGAGCATTACAACATGTGTGAGCTAGCCAGCATCTTTGGTTTGTCGCCGTCTGTTGCAGGTCAGACTGGTTACACGCATGCCATTATGCCAGCTTACATTGTCCAGAAACCACAAGCTCCTCCAATTGCAGTGAGCACATGAACACCGTCACTGGGGTGCTGAGTGGCAAAATATAGTCTTTTCGGATGAGTCCCGCTTCAACATGTCCCAGTGATGGACGCATATGTGTCTGACAATACCATGGTGAGAGCAACCTGGAGAGCTCCATTGTTGAGTAACATAGCAGACAAACACCAGGTGAGATGGTTTGGGCACTATTGGTTACAACAACTGATCTCGCCTACCAATCGATGGCATTTTGAACAGCAACCAGTACCTAATGGTAGTTGTAGAGTCTGGGGTACTACCCCTGTTCCAGGCATCTTCTCAGGCCATATTTCAACAGGACAATGCTCGGTCACATATTGTGAGGAGTATACAAGCCTTCCTTGAGGATCATCGGATACCATTGCTTCCCTGGCCAGCATGTTCGCCTAACATGTCATCCATTGAACATGTCTGGGATATGTTTGGTCGGTACCTGGCGCGCAATGTCCTCCAATAATTAGTGTCATGGAGTTGTGGGCTCGAATGCAAACTGCGTGAAGGGAAATCCCTCACGAACATATTCAGAATGTTTTTTATTCAATACCACGGCGTATAGCAGCTCTAATTGCATCACATGGAGGCCACACAAAATACTGAATATTAGGACTCGAAGCTCATGCACAGATTTGTAAAGTTAATCATTTGCTACTTGTCATTTACCTAGCCTGAATTGAATTCATGTGTTTCCTTCTTGGAGATAAGATTAACCAAAACTAAATGACATATTCAATGAGACAAGCATTTTATTACACTGTGTTTAATAATACTGAATAAAACATTTGTAACTGAAAAGGAAGCTGTTGATTTTACAGTAACTGGTTGAAAGTACAGTATAATTAAGATCATAGCAAAATGAGCAATCTTGGAACTGTCTGAGTCATTACTGACTTTTTCTCGAGTAACTGCCTGCCCTTTGCCCCTTTACCTGAAAGAGAGGCTAGGGTTATTGATAAAGAGCAAAGAACAATGCTTTAGTTTTCGTGGCTGGTGCGTCCCCATAACAACTTTAACAGTGGTTCCTCTGCTGCCCAATCACAAAATAATATTTGATGTTGCATAAGATTATACCTAAGCGAATTTCAAAGCTGTGACACTGAAATTTGGACTAGTTAAGTTATAAACTACAAAACGGCTATATTCGTTCGATGTCGTTTCTTGTGTATAGCCAGAATCCCTATCTTTAAAACATTGATCTAAATGGAGCTCTTTTTTCTCATTAGTCCAAGAATTTATTTGTCGATATTCTTTTTAATGTTATGGAGCTGCTCCATAAAATAACAAATATCAAGGAATGAGCATTTGCAAAATAAATGGTTCCTAGGCATCTATTATTAGTACAATATGCTGAACTTCTTGAAGTGGGATACCCCTGTGATTATCTGTGACAGCAGACAGTCACATCTGCAGGCTGAGTCAGCACGTCGACATCTCTTCTGCTCCAGATGTCTTTCTTATTGACTTCACATTCAGCTGTATCGACAGTATCACCCTGGCTAGAATTACCTCAATGGATACACGGCGATCTTTGCTTATGGTAGGTATATGCTGTAAAGGAGATCTCAGGCCATGGAGAAATGCACTGGTGATAATGATGATGCAAATCTTGCTAATGTAACTTCCTTGTATATTGTCATTTAACTTTCACTTAACACACAGTGTAATTAAAGATGTTCTGGAGAATCAATTTAATGTTTACACTTGTTCTCTGATTTCACAAAGTTTAAAACAGCTTTATTTAAGCGGCAGGTTTAAACTTATTAATGGTTAATGGCAATAATTTTCCAGCCACCACGATTTGTGCAAACTGCAACTGGAACTTAACTTGGCACCCAGAGTTTTCGTGGAACATTTTTATTGACTTTTCATGCAAATATATTCCTCTTAGTGAGTGATGTAGGTTTCTAGAACACTTATTGGCAATAATCACTAATGTGACTGGACTGAGCTTTCATTTCTTATGTACAAAATGTACTAAGTGCCTACATTTAATATACTTTTTACGGATTGGTTATGATTTCCCACTGATAAACCTGTTATCTCATATCAAAGAATTTTAACCTTCCATCACTGGCTTCAGTATCACATCACATAACTTCCTTTAGCATATGAAACAGGATTCTGCCTGTTATATCCTCTATGCCTTGTCCTGGTCACACACAGGACAGAAAACGTTTACCACTCAATGTAATAGAAAGAAGTTTTTATACCTGTTACAAATCTCCTCCATGTTGCTTCAAACAGAGTTTTAAACATAAAATTATTTGTGGTTGGTTTATTGACACTCGTCACTTACTTTTTCATATATTTATGAGAGACTAGTTTCAAAGGCCCTGGCCTCCATTTTCAATCTCTTCCCAACTGGCATCTGTTGTTATCTGCTCTCTCTGGTGGTGGAACTATGAACTTTTTTGTCAAATTATCTGCTGGCGGGATTTCAAAGTTCATTACGCGATCCTTATTTTTCCAGATGAATATGTTCTCCCATGTTGTCAATCTATTTTGGTTTATCACTCCTTTTAATAATTTTGGATTTGGATCAATGTCATGGTTTTCATTCCAAAAATGAAATGCTACTGCTGACTTGTCTTCTTGTTTCAATCTGATGTTTCTAAAGTGTTCTTTGACTCTGGTTTTTAAATTTCTTTTTGTTTGACCTATGTAGCATTTTTCACAATTCTTGCAATTTATTTGGTATATTCCAGATTTGTTACCTGAAGGAATTTCATCTTTTGTTTTTGAATTTAGTAATTTTAAAATTGAGTATCTATTAGTAGGTGCCAAGATGATATTTTGTTCCTTGAATATCTTTTTAAATTTATTAAATGTTTTTGGATGATATGTGAATGAACTGAATATGCTGTTGCTTTCTTTTTCTTTAATAAATGTGGTTGCTTCCTTAATGGTTTTCTTTAGTTTAGATTTTCTAATTTTCTTCAACACCAAACTTTTGTTGTATCCGTTTTCTTCTGCTATGTGTATTATTGCTTTTTGTTCCTTGAAATATTCTTCTTTTTCCATGGGTATGTTGACTAGTCTGTGTGTAAGGCTGTTTATTATTGCACGTTTATGTGTAATTGGGTTGTGGCTATTATTTTTTATATAATTTTCTGAATGTGTTGGCTTCCTGTAAATTCCAAATTTTATTTTTGTATCATTCCTGATGATATTTAGATCCAAGAAAGGTAGTTGTCCATTGATTTCCTTTTCTATTGTGAATTTGATAGTCCTTTCTTGCAGATTGAGTAATTTTAATGCATCATCTAAATGTTTACTTGGTACAATTGCAAAGATGTCGTCAACATATCTATACCAAACCTTGAAGATCAATGGGAAGGACTTTTTAATTTGTGTTTCAAATGCACTCATAAATAAGTTAGCCAAAAAAGGTGAAAGTGGATTGCCCATTGATAATCCTGATTTCTGCTTGTAGTGTTTTCCGTTAAAGCTAAAGAAGTTTTGTTCAATGCATATTTTTGTTAGAGAAATATATTCTTCTGCTTCTATTGCTTCCATATCAATTGTAGCTAGCCATTTTTTTAACAGTCTGCAATTTTTCTGTTGGTATGCTTGGAAATAAAGATGTGACATCAAATGAAACCAGTCTGTCATTTTTCTCCAAATTTATATCTTTGATTTTTTCTACTTAATCTAAAGAGTTTCTTAAATTTGCACTTTCAAATTTTGGAAAACTATTAAATTTACTTAGTAACCATTTGGCCAAATTATATGTGGGGGCATTTATGCTACTAGTAATAGGTCTCATGCCTTTCCCTGTTTTATGAATTTTTGGCAGCCCATATACTCTTGGTAATGTTGGATTATCTACTTTAATTTTGTGCAATTCTTTTTTGTTGATTATTTTGCTCTCTTTTAGCGTTTTATTTGTAGTTTCAATGCAGTACTTTAATGGATTAGTTTCTACTTTTTGGTAATTACTATCTTCTAACAAATCTTCCATCCTCTTTGTGTATTCTTCTTTTTCCAGAATTACTAGTTTATTTCCCTTGTCTGCTTTAGTATAAATAACCGGTTTCTTTTTAAGAGCTTTTATGATTTGGTTACTAAAATTCTTTTTCTTTTAATTTTTAATCTCTTCTACTATTTTGGAGCATTTGTTTTTTACTGTGTTTTTACTTTCTTCATTAAGTGTTTGTGTAGCAATTTGGATGTCAGCAATGTAATCTTCAATTTGGTGGGAATAATCTACACATGTCTTTAAACCTAGATTCAGCATATTCAGTTCTGTTTTTGTAAAATTTTGGTTTGATAGGTTTACCACATTGTTTAGATGATCTTTTAGGTTATGTTTGTCTTTTTGATTTATCTTTTTAAAAAGATAAATATATGAAAAAGTAAGTGACGAGTGTCAATAAACCAACCACAAATAATTTTATATTAATTTTGACGTCACTGTTACTAAATTCCTCCAAACACACATCAAGAGTTTTAAACCTTTAGAATTGACATCTATGTACATTTGAGCATAAATAAATATTTTCTACATGTAAAACTTGCAACGGTTGGAATTGCAGTGTATAAATGTACATTGTATAAACGTTTCTCTAAGGTAGATAGTCCCATGTGGCATATGTACTGCTATTTAATGATCAGACTAGGTCTGATTTTTCTGTTTTAAATAATTTTGAATCCAAAGACTTAAGTTTTTTTTCCATTTAATTCCCACTGAGCATTATGCAGATTTATTTTAGGAATAACCATTATCTCTTTGCTAATACATTTAATGCACTCATTTTATCTCTATTTAAAATTCAATTATAAGCAAGAGTCCAGGACACACCTATTGAAGCTACACATTATACATGATATTACTTTGCAGTTTATTATGCAGTAGTAACATTGACATTGAGCTACAACATATTATGTTACAAAATGTATTTATATGCCAGGTTACATAATTAACACATGCAATTTCATCCTTTGAGACAATGCTTTGTAACAAAAGAGAATGCCAATGCAGTAGCAGCAACTAATGGTTTAGAGGAAATAATTTTGGCAGCACTGTGGAATAAAATACTGAGCCCACTTCCACCAACACTTCAGAGTAAAACATTACAGAACAATATATGAGGCGCCTAGTATCAAAGACAGTCATTTGTTATTTTTATCAAAACTGAGTTAAGAATAAATTTATTTCATATTTGGCCTACTCTTTTCAAATCTGCAGTCCGTTTGTTTCCGAAATGGACATCTCCATGCTCAGTTAGTATAAAAAATGGACATGACTATTTAATTAACTTTAAAGAGAGTCGATTAAAGACACTAAACAACACTTACTTTTAAATTTTTCCGGAACATGTTTCTGAGGCTTTGCCTCTATCATCAGCCGGCTCTCGACTGGTTCTCATTGGTGTAGCTGACGATATTTTGTCACAGGTCTCCTCTTGTGGTGGTTCAAGAAACTTGCTGAACAAATCTTTCTGGGGGATGTCAAAATTGAATACTTTGTTCCTATTTTTTGAAATGAAGATTTGTTCCCATGTGGATAGTTCTTCTTTTCCTGATGTATGTTTTAGTAGTTTTGGTTCTGGATTTATGTTGTGGTTTTTTTCCCAAAAATGTGTGGCAACTGCTGATTTTTCTAATTGTTTATATTTTATGTTTCTAAAGTGTTCGATTGCTCTTTTTTCTAAATTTCTTTTGGTTTTTCCAATATAAATTTGACTACAGTCATTGCATTCAATTTGATATATACCAGATTTTTTGTTAGATGGAATGGCATCTTTTATGTTTGAGCAAATTAGGTTTATTAAGGAGAAATGGTTGACTGGTGCTAGTTGAATGTTTTGTTTTTTGAAGACTTTTTTGAATTTATCATAGGCCCATGGATGATAAGTGAATTTTTTGAAAATCATATTAGTTTCTGTAGCTGAGAGGGTTGTGGTTTCCTTTAGTAGCTTCTTCTTTTTTGCTAAGTTCACTTTTTTGTCCACTAATGATTTGGGAAAGTTATTTTTTGTGCTATTTCAATTATTTTGTTGTATTCTGTTTTGTATTCTTCTACTGTGAGAAGGATGTTTACCAGTCTGTGTGCTAAACTATTGAAGATTGCCTGTTTTTGGGATCTTGGGTTGTAGACATTAGCTTTTATGTAGTTGTCTGTCTGTGTTGGTTTTCTGTAAATGCCAAAGTTTAGTCTGTTTTTATTCCTCATTATTTTTAGATCCAAAAATGGTAAGTGCTCATCTTTTTCTATTTCTACAGTGAATTTGATGCTTTTTTCTTGGATATTTAAAAGTTTTAGTGCATCACTGATGTGTTTTTTTTTGGTACTATTGCAAAGATGTCATCTACATATCGTTGCCAGAGTTTGAACATCCAAGGGAAACCTTGTTAATCCTTATTTCTAATGCACTCATGTACAGATCGGCCAGGAAGGGTGATAGGGGGTTGCCCATTGCTAACCCTGAAGTTTGGTGAAAATATTTTGTTTGAAATAGGAAGAAATTTTGTTCTATGCATAATTTGGTTAGTTCGATGTAGTCTGAAATTTCAGGTGATGCCATTCCAAGTGATTTGAGCCATTTTTCTATCAATGGTGGGAGTTGATTAACTGGTATGCTGGGAAACAGTGATTTAACATCAAACGAGACTAGTGTGTCCTCTTCTTTTAGTTCAGTATCCTTAATATGTTCTATAAGTTCATAGGTGTTTTTGATGCTTAGGCTGTCGAATTTTGGAAATGAGTTGAATTTGTTTGTTAGACACTTTGCAAGTTTGTATGTTGGTGAATTTATACTGCTAACTATAGGTCTCATTGTTATGGATGGTTTGTGTATTTTGGGTAAGCCATAAAGTCTAGGTAAGGTTGGGTTATCCAGTTTAACTGCATATTTGTTGGGTATTATGCTTGATTTTTCTATTGTTTTTTCAAATGACTGTATGCAAGCTTTTAGAGGATTTTTTCCATTTTTTCAATATAATCTGATTTTTCCATTATGACAATCTTGTTGCCTCTGTCTGCCTTTGTGTAAATAACGTTTTTCTGTTTCAAAGAATGGATAGTATTATGTTTTCTCTTCTGAAAGGATCTGTTCTCTATTTCCTCCAAAATATTTTCACAATGGCTTTTTACTGAATTTTGTATGGATACTGGTAGAATTTGCGTCAAAATGTTGATATCTGCAATGTAGTCAATGTAGTTGAAGCATAAGCTGTTCACATTCCTCATGATGCTGAGTGGGCCTGGTCCTCTACTGGGGATTTCAAATCTACACCTCATGGGACAGAGTCATTGGAGTGCTCAAATACTTCAAAAAGAATGGTATGTTAGTACCAGATGAAACACAGGGAGGATCAACAAAAGAAAAGCTCATGGTGAAAAAACTGGACTCAGTGATTAATTTCATTAGCAGTCTTCAGGCGGTCGAGTCACATTATAGTTGCAGCAAATGCGCATGCAAGTACTTATCATCGGAACTAAGTATGAGCAAAATATGGCGAATGTATAATGAAGGAAGGGATGCTGAAATGAGAGTAAAGGAAGCTTATTTCCCTCATACTTGTAACACCAAATTCCATTTTGGTGTTTGCTGCTCCTAGCACTGATGAGTGCAGTACATGTTTGGAATTGCAGCAATGTATTAAGTCTGAAAAGAATGAGGATGAAAGATCAACTTTAATTCTGAAACTTAGTGTACACAAAATACAAGCCCAAAATTTTGTTGATACCTTAAAAAAATGGATTACTGTTTTCTTATGTCCTGTGTGCTGTTTTGCCAAAAGTAAGTGATCAATCAGCATATTATTCAAGGCAGATATATTGTTACAATGTTACAGTAGTAATAGACACATTACTGGATAAGTTAAACTCTGAGAACGTGTCTATTTACACATGCACAGAGAATGAGGAAAAAAATCCTCAAATGAAGTAGCATCAGCTGTTTACAGTGAGTTGAAATCACTAGACTTTGAAGCATTTGCCACAATTGAGTTGGTTGCTGATGGATGAGCTGGCCAAAACAAGAACATTAATGTTTTGGCAATGTGTAAAAAATGCTTAAAAACATCTGCCTCATCAAAAATAGAGTAGAAATTACCGTCACTGAACATTCATTTTTACCATCTCATGAAGCTCATAGAGAAGGATCTCAAAAGGATGAGAATCATAATCACTCCAGAATAGCACAAGGTATTTAGAAAGTATGGCACTGCCAAAGTGATTGGACAGTGCTGGGAACCACTGGATTGGAAGGAGCAAGCGAAATTGTTTTTGAAAACAACTCAACTCCATTTCAAAATATCTCAGTGCAAAAGAATCATGCTAAGACGTACAAAGAGAGAGAATGTAGTAGTCAAATATGAGCTATGATATTATTTGAACACAGGAATTGAATGCAGCATCACAAAAGCAGAAAAGACAAGTTTAATAGGAATGATACCTTCCTCTATTCCAACAGGGTCAAAGTGAACCAACTAAAACTTGTGAATGTGGGAAGGTTACTAACCAAGCATTTCGGAAGTGAGTGGAAGGAGAATCCCCATCTTAAGTGTATTCTGATATCACTCAAGGTTGTAGTGAAAATGAGACAGAAAATATTGTTGAATGAAGCTTTGAAAACCCTTGTACTGAACCAGATATTATCTGCACAGAAATAGAGTAACAAGAAGGTAAAGTATATGATATATATGTGAATTAAAAATATGTTTTTCATTTTCTAATGCTGTAACTGAAGCTATTATAATAATTGAAATAAAACAGTAACATTCATTGCATTCAATTGCAATTCATTTCCTTAACCTGGGAATTCTTTGTTTCAACAGTGGACACTTGCAGTTATGTTTCAAAAATGGACATAAGCCAAATTTAGTTTCAAATGTGGACATTGCATATTTCTGCTGGTTTTATAGTATATTGAAACAACACTTTTAAGTGGAGACCTTGATTATTTTCTTATCAGAGCTGCAAACATTCCACACAAAAATGTTCAGCTTAACAAAATGAAGTTGCGATACTAAAACACAAACATCTCTGTAGAGAAAAATAATGTCTAAGGCTCTTATCCATCTTTGAAACTAGGCTCCTCATATATGAGGTTTTTCCAAAATTGCATAGTAAAGCAATGAAAACCATGTCATCAAAGCTGCACAATAAAACAGTGAAACTAGTTCTACCAATAATATAGAGTAGAACAGCGAAACTGCTTTCTCCAAAACTCCAGAGTATACTATAGCACTACCGCCACTAGGATTAGAATAAACATCAGGACTGGTTTGCAAAATTCTTAAAAAAATCTGGAACTTTTCCACCAGTATACAGTTAAAGTGGAAAGAGTATAAAGTAGTAGTACTTCCTTCATTGCTCAATAAAACACTCAAGGGACATCCAGCAATACTTGCAGTCAACATCTACTTATGCTAAAACTCTATAGTACAACTGGAAGTACTTCCAACATATCAGACTAAAACTTGGAAGCTAGTCTACTAATAGCCGGAAATACCTTCAAAAATTCTCTGGTGTAAATGTCATATGTACATGTACTAATACTCCATAGAAGTAACACTGGAAGTGTTTCCATCAGTATTCTATATTATAAAACCAGAATACTTTGGCAAATACACACACATAGGAACACACTGGAGGTACCACAAGCAAAATTTTGGAGTAAAATATTGAAAGTGCTTCCAGCATATGCCAAAGTAAATCACAAATTCTTTACACCAATATTACAAACTAAAATATTGGAAAGAAACTCGCAAACCTCTTAGAGTAAAACACATTAAGTATTTCCCAGAATATCCTGGACTAAAGCAAATGAAATAATTCAACCAATTTTCCGGGTGTAACAGTGCAAGTATACCATCAATGGTCTAGAGCAAAGCAATGGAAGTACTTCAAGCAATACTCTACAAGTAAACCAGTAGGAGTACTTTCAATAATTATTTGGAAAGAAAGCTGGAAAGTCTACCACTAATATTTGGAAGTGGAATATTAAATGTGCTTCCAGTAATACTCTGGAGTGGAAAATGGAAATTGCTTCTACCAATTCCCCCAAGTGAAACACTAACAGCTTTTACCACTGCTCTGAAGTAACATACCGGAAGTGGTTGGAACATTACTTGAAAATTAAAGCAGTAATTTGATTCTACAAATACTCAAGAGTAAACAATTGCAACTACGTCCACCAACATCTGAAAGTTGCTCTCAGGTGTAGAACTGAAACTTGTTCATTATAACAGCTTAGACTGCAGATTGTATGTAATCCCAATAAACTATTTCTTTGAACCTATTACTATTTCTTGCTCTCATGAATCACATTGTGCTTTTTTAAATTTGACAACCGTGTAAAGCTCTTATTGCAAGTTTTACACTGGTGAGGTTTCATATCTTCATGAATCACAATATGAGTTCTCAAAGATGACAGGTGAGTAAAACCCTTATTACAAGTTTTACACAAATGCGGTTTCTTGCCCTCATGAATCAAAATATGAGTTTTCAAAGAAGACAGGCGAGTAAAGCTACTACTACAAGTTTTACACTGATGAGGTTTTCCACCTCCATGAATTAAGATATGCTTTCTTAAATTTCCCATCTGGGTAAAGCTCTTATCACAAACTTTACATTGGTGAGGTTTCTTACCCTCATGGATCAAAATATGATTTCTCAAAGATGAGATGTGAGAAAAGCTCTTATTACAAAAATGACACTGGTGTGGTTTCTTACCCTCATGAATCAAAATATGAGATCTCAAAGATGACTGGTGAGTAAAGCTCTTGTGACAAGTCTTACATTGATGTGACTTTTTACCTTCATGTATTAAACTATGGGTTTTCAAACTTGACAAATATGTAAAGCTATTGTTACACATTGTACATAGGTATGCCTTCTTACCTTCATGAACTAAACTATGTCTGTTCAAAGTTGACAAGGAACTAAAGGTCTTATTGCAAATTTTACACTGGTGTGGCTCTTTGTCCTTATAGTTCACACTCTTCTGTTGTAACTGTAAAGAACTTACTAAACTTTCTCCCTCATATCTCCATTTATCAGATTCTTCTGAAAGATATACTTCTACAGCTGAATTAAGTGTGACATCACTTTCCTCATGTTCACATTTAAGATGGTCTTTCTCATTAAAGATTGTGGATATTCCTGGGACATCAGCATAGGAAAATGCTGATGTATCAGTGTTAGCACCAGAAACTGCTTCAGTACTTAATCTGAAATGGAGGACTTGGCATTATTAAATATGAAAATCTGAAAACAATCGGGTTAGTTAACAATAGATAATTATATAGAAAAAGTAATTTTAGTTAAAAGATGCCAATGTAAAGCCAATATGTTGCTAAATATGGCTGAATTAACATTGTTAATCCTGAATATCATTAGATAATTAACAAAATCTTTCAGTTAAAAGCACATTAATAATAAAAACAATCTAACACTTGTGTTCATACAGTAATGTTATATGCTCTGCAAACTCCATCAACTACCAGGTTTGCTCTAACTAAAGCTATTCAAAGTAGGTTTGCAGGCAGTTCCTACATGGATTACATTCGAGAGAAAATATATTCAGAACAAAGTGCTTACCATGAAGGTGGCAACAAATACTTTTAATGAAAATGACATTTTATAGATTTCTAACAAAGCATAAGAAACAATGTTGAAGATATTTGAAATAGGCTAACGTGTGTGCCTAACCATCAAGTCAGCTGGGTTTGAAAGTGGGTCATTGTGAGCTTTTATTAAATCATAATTTTAGAAAACCAAAATGTAATGTGAATGGCAGTTTGGTGAGTGAGGATTGTCTTGAGAGTCTGTATACTAGAAATCTTCATAATACAATTTTTTATAACACGATTGATGTCCATGCTCTCTCTCATAGACAAATTGTTCTCTAAAAATGTTTAATTTACACTAACTAGACATTAAAATATTTTTCTACTGATGTGACTACACAGACAATTTGGTTTTGTATTTGATCCATGCTTGTGTCTGGGGATTCATTAGTCATTATATTCCTACTTGCATCAATTCAAGGACCCAGCAACCCATCTACAACATTAACTATTGTTATATAAACATTTAAAGTAAATGAGCACTTTAAAAGTAAATGATACTTGTAAGTAAAAATAATAAAGTATTACCTTGAAGATTTTACTAGAGGGAAGTCTCCATTCTGCAACAGAACAATTTCACAGCATTTATTACAGGTCCTGCTTAAATGGTTATGAGATATGAGGAAAGAAATACTTGACATTTCATAAGAAAAACAGATAATATGGAAAGTATAAAATTGTCTGCATTTGAGAAAAACTAAATAAATGTTTACTACAACATCTCATTCAACTCATAAACACATTAAAGAAACTGACCAAAATGCTTCAGATGCATGGGGATACAGCAGAAGCAAGAGGAGAGTAACAAACTAGGTTTGTCTAGGTCTACAATATGGAAGTTCAAGTGTATAAAGACACTGGAACTGTAACCAAGAAATTTAACAGCTTTCTTTCATATAAATGATTTATACACTGGTAGATTCCATCCAAATTATTTTAAACAGGAGTAATAATATGAATAATAATTATAAAAAATAAAATACATTTATATTGATTTTGAATATACATGATTTAATTACAATGTGATGCAATGCTAAAATATTTAGAAAATCAAAGTCAAAGCAGAATACAATATGTAAATTACCTTAATCTTTTGAAAATACTTCCATTTAACATCAATACATTTTTGTATGCAATGAAGCAATGGTAACCTTATTTCTAAATTACTTCAGAAACCAGGTTTTATTAATTTTCCCCATCGCCTGCGGTGCTGTATGTAGTAAAAGCGGGCGTTAAACACAACACATTTCATTTTCCCCTACTGCATCTAATGATGAAAAGAAATGTTTTTATATATTTCATTTTAAATGTTGGAAATAAAAAGGAGTCAGAAGGTGTCACCAAAGGGCTATAAATAAAGGGTTCCTGGTACACACTCTTATGTTGTAGTGCTTTATCGAATTAAACTTATTTGGTTGCCCTAGAGGTGCATACCAGGAAGCTCCATAACCAGATAACATTCATCCGAGATTCATAAAAGATTTAGGGATAAAAGCTAAAACAGATTTATTCAACTTCTGGAAAAAGTTCTGTTCTTTCCAATTGTAAAAAACCTATTATTACCCCAATACTGAAATCAAGTAAATTAGCAGATGATATAAATAACTATAGTCCTATATCATTAATTACTGTTGCAGTAAAGATTAAAGAAAGAATGATTTCAACCACATTAAATTGGTAACTTGAGCAGTCATAATCTTTTATCACCATGCCAAACTAGTTTCTGAAAAAATCATACAACCAGTGAACAAGTCATGAAATTCAGTCAAAAATTAAAGTGAGATTTAATAGAAAAGAAGATCTGTATCATAGCCATATTTGTTGATCTGAAATATGCATCTGATATTATATGGGAATGTAATCCTATCAAGAAGGTAAAATAAATGGGAATTAAAGATAATATCCGTCACTACATGTCAGATTTTATTTCAGAAATATATTGTGCAACTTCTTAAGGTTTAGCATTATCCAGCTAAAAAAATACATGACCTCGGGGTGAAGTACTTAGCAGCATTTTATTCAATACCTAGGTACATCATCTGCCCATACAACTTCAAAAAACAGGCATCAAAACTCCACTGTATGTAGATTACTTTGTAATTTGGAAATTACTGTAATAAGGCAAGCTTGAAATTTGCAAGACAAATGCTCAAAATTCCCTGCATTTATTTAAATGGTATTCAAAAAACCGTATGAAAGCAAAAACTGTAAAAAGTAACTTTTCTTCATCAAGGAAACATCCAATATTTCTCTGAGTTATTAATCAAAACAATAATATCTTTGAGTCAATAATATATTTTATCAATAATATCAATTCATATTCTCTGAATTTCGTTTGCAAACAATTATCCTTGAAAAAATATTGTCACGCAGACGGCGAACTCGCGTTGCCGATCGATAATGCGGACTGGCGGTGGCGGGGGGGGGGGGGACGCATGGGGTGGCACCTCCTCCTACCGCGCGAAGGTGCGCGATGGTTCCAGAATGATTTCCCCCTCCATAATGGAAGAATCGAGAGACTTCGGGGCGATCGATACAAGCGAGGCGACAGTTAGTCGAGTGAAGTACGTCGCGGCGTGCGGACGTGTAGCCGAGTTGAGTGAGTGACCGTGAGCCGGGCGGACGTGTAGTGGAGTTGAGCGGACGGGTAAAGACGAACTGGCAAGGTTGAATGGTGTAAATTAAATTGTAATTGTGTACATTAAACTGTAATTGGAATAAGGTGGAAATAAAGAACATTTTTGAGTGGTGAAATTGGACTTTTCATTTCTCCATCCCACTTCTGACACCAATTGTGACTTTGTGGGCTCGTGAAATGAAAAGTCCAATTTCACCACTCAAAAATGTTCTTTATTTCCACCTTATTCCAATTACAGTTTAATGTACACAATTACAACTTAATTTACACCATTCAACCTTGCCAGTTCGTCTTTACCCGTCCGCTCAACTCAATTACACGTCCGCCCGGCTCACGGTCACTCACTCAACTCGGCTACACGTCCGCACGCCGCGATGTACTTCACTCGACTAACTGTCGCCTCGCTTGTATCGATCGCCCCGAAGTCTCTCGATTCTTCCATTATGGAGGGGGAAATCATTCTGGAACCTTCGCGCACCTTCGCGCGGTAGGAGGACGTGCCACCCCTTGCGCCCCCCCCCCCCCCGCCGCCGCCAGTCCGCATTATCGATCGGCAACGCGAGTTCGCCGTCTGCGTGACAATATATTCTGAAAAAAATCAAAGGTAAAGCAATCAACCATTGTAAAATACCAAAAGGCTTGCAGGAACTAAATGGGGTTGTTCAAGGTCTATATAAAAACCACATTTATATATATATATAACACCAGTTTTTAAGCATGGTGAAGCACAGATAACATCACTTTCAAATTCCATGACACCAGAGCCTACACAAAATCTTAGGAAAACTTAAGAACAATCCAAGGTTATCTTAGCTATTAAAACTATAGTGATTACAAGGATTTACATATAATAGATCTATAATGGTATATTAAGAAATGCGGGTCCTTTTAACACATCACTTTTCTAGAGAATAAAAAAATAAATTTAAAACACAATGTGTCTGAAGTTTAGTTTAGGCTTCATACAGAAAGTTCAACTCATAAATATATTAGATTACCCATTTAAAATAGAACCTCTCTTGACTGTTAACAGTCCACTGATCATTGAACCAGAAAAAAACTTTGATATAGTTGCAGATTTTAAAAGAAAGAAAATTTATCTATAGAAACTAAAGTATATTCCCTTGAAAGCATCAATGTAAGACTTGAAGAAAGGATTCACATCGATACAGATGGCTGTCTTTACAACCAAGAATACAGAGCAGGAGCTACTAGTATATTCTTTCCTTTCTATAACCATGTTAGAGATTATTTCACACGATTTGATGGAACAATTGATGCAATTTTAGTTTCTTACAAAATCATGGACAAATAAGCTTTTCAACATAGTTTCCTTATCAGATTCCAAAGCAGCTATTCAGGCTATTATTGCAACTGGCTGCCCTAAAATGGAAAAAGTAAATCACATTCATAATACCATTAAATTTTTCCAAAATTTAATTAAATATTTAGTTTTATAATGGAATCCTGTCCACTGTGGAATTTCTGGGACTAAGCATGCAGGTTTGTTGACCAAGAAGGTTCCAAAATTGCTCAAACAATGAAACAAAATATTCCCTATGATTAAAAACATTTTCACATCTAATTATGACAAATAACTTAAAAAACTTAATTTCTCCAAAATAAAGTTAAGCAAATTCCAGATCTAACTAGAAAATCATTTGGAATGATCAGAATAATCATAGGCCATGACTGAGTAGAAATTTGTTCAAGATTGGATTAATGACTTCCCTAAAGAGTTTTTATGTGGTAAAGAGAATGTAATGATCACTGATCATCTCATTGTATGTGATTTCAAAAATCAAGATGATCTAGTATTTAAATACTGGGAAGCCAGATAAAGAAGGGTTTTATTATGAAATTTTGAGCATTACACAAACACATAGAATGCTTTTAAGTATCATGCATTGATATACTAATAAAGAGAGAACATATATATAGTAATTAGATTTGCTATCAGTGCCATGATTTGTCAGGATTACGGCAGCAATAATTAGTGACAGAATTTTATCTTACAGACCTTCTGACAGTGTGTCTGTGTTATATATAAGTGTGACTGTTTCTGATACGTTAACATTATGAAACACTTTGTAGCACATATTTTATGTTGTTTTGAATTCTTTTAAAATGAATGTATTACAGATAGTTAAAGAGATGGTAATTTATCTTAAAATATAAGTTTAAAGTAAAGCAGGCCATGAGAATGATGCAACAAAAGTTAAGGTTTATAAAAGATTATGAGAATTGGTAATTTCTAGAATGAGATTACGTAACCTATGATGTTAACCAATAAAAGCTTAAAATTTGTGTAACCATGGCAACATAATAAGGAAGAAGTTGGAATCTTTGCAAGAAGCAGGTCTTCTGCAAGCATTCGTCTTAGGAATCAGACGTGTTTATTTACGCGATGCTCTGCATGGCTGCAGAAAATGTTTAAGTTATATTAATCTGCACCTCCAAGATATTTTCGCCATGCTACAGTGATATCGAGATATAGCTCAGTGTAAGCTTATTAAAAGCAAAGTTTTGAGCAAATATAGCAGTGAAATGCACAAAATATTTATTGACGACACGTGCATTAAACACGAGTCACTAATTGTATCATTTGACAATTTAGCAAATTAAACATCCTATAATATACAACATTCTGTAAATAACCAGCAAATACGTATTCATCAAGAAGAAATAAAACATATTTTGGAACAATTTTCAGAATTATTCTTAAATTAATTGGTAGCAAAACCCTTAATTCTTCAGTTCTGTTCTGATACCTCGACCCGGGTGCAGAGATTATTGCTCGAGAGCAGCCATGCAGAACTTCATGAATTCTGCTAGAACTTCACCAAAGGTGAGAAACCTATCATCACCGCCTTCATCCACTATAATCCCTTTAGCTTCTTCATTTAGAAAAAGTTACTTTGTGTCATGTATTAAATCATTGATAAACAGAGACCTTAACGGTGTGTGTGTGTGTGTGTGTGTGCGCGCGTGTGTGCGCGCGCGTCCGTGTGCATTGATGAGCATATGCACGAGCATGTGGCTTGCCAACAGCAACAAATGCTTCTCTTTTTCTTATGTACTGCCTTTAGATCATTAGGAGAAGTGTCTTGCTAAGAACAGCTATATCAAAGTAACTTTCAAGAAGGGAAAATAACAATTCTTTTGTTATCAAATACAAGCATTTGGACTTTTTGTAAATAAACAAAATATTAGTTTTTGCATTTGGTGTACATTGCAGTTATACTTAAATTACATTTATTAAGATGGAAGGTAAAGGGACAATTAGTCTATGGGAGTGAAGAAAAAAATGAAAAGTACACAGAAAAGGAAGCAAAAGATGTCAACCAAGTTATACACTGAATCACAATTCTAGTTTACTTGAAGAAAGAGAAGGCAGAAGGAACATACCCAAAGAGAAATGAAAGAAAATGAGAGAGTGAACGAGAGAAAAAAAGAACCAATTGAAACTTACATTGTGAAGACAAAAGTGGAGCTACGAGCTAAAACGGGGAAGCAATCATAAAAGATATGACAAAGCAATAAAAGGAAGTAAACGTGAAATATGGGAGTAAGGTTAGCCAGTAGAACATAAGGAAAAGGAGAACATTTCGGAAGACAACTAGGGCAGTTAACACTAAGCGTAGCACACAAACAAAAAGAAGCAATTAGCTTATATCTACCAGACATTTTTATTTTATTTTATTTTTATTTATTTTCAGTTCAGTAAAGTGTTAAATACACAAAAGAACCAATATAATATGTATGATATGTATGATATTAACAACAATAAAGGCTCTGATAAATGTTCATGGGCACCAAATATTTAAGATGTATACACAATACTCAATATACAAATTTCAATATAATTTACTGCAGTTTTCTTTCAGTTTTAATATTTTTTTCTCTCTTTATTATCAATGCTGATGTTAGGAGGCGCTTGGGTTCCTTCAGAGCGAGGGAGCCAAAACATCTGATCTGAGATGAAATCAGGGTTGAGGGGTCGGCTCAACATGAATGATGGAGCAATTGCTGTAATGGTGGTGGGGGAAACCGCAGGACCCGGAGAAAAGCAACCCCAGTGCCGTGTTGTCCACCAGAAATCCCACTTTGCGGTCGCCTGGGATTGAACCCGGGCCGCCTAGATGAGAGCCAAGCAGTCTAACCACTCAGCCATGGCACGGCCTTGATTTAATACATAAATTTTTTTTTTTGTAATTTACGTCCTCCAACATTTAGTCATATCGGACAATGAATGAAATGGGTGAAATGATGCTCAATGCGTCCGGGGTCCATGGAACTTAAGAGTTACCTGACATTCGTCTTGAAGGATAAGGAAATCCCCGGAAAAAACCATATCCAGGTAACTCAGCAAGACCAAGATTCAAACTCAGGAGCTCTTGAATGTGAGGCAGACATGCTACCATCTATGCTACCGAGGTGGGCTAAAACTTTTATTTTCTGGGCAAAATATAGAGATGGGTTCTGTACACAGAAGTTTAAATTTTAGGATAATTTAAATAACGAGATCTGCATTCAACATATACAGAAACGGTCATGGGTTTTAAATAGCCCAAAAATGAAAAGTTAAGTCTTATAACTGGGTTGTGTATAATCTTTCAGTCAGTCTATGTTCTTTGAGTTCATATAACATGCATTCATTTTTCATTTCAACAGTAGCTGATCATAAGATATTGTGACTTTGTGGCTTCGAAGAATTAAAAGTCCAAGTTGCAGAAATACAAATAGTTCTTTATTTCCACCGATTACAGCTGCTACACCTATCACACAGTTACGTAACACTCACAATTACGATCCACACTCACAATTACCTAACACTGCACTCGCTCTCTCGATCCGACTAAGAACTCGGGACTGCGGACTGAGAACTGCCTGAGTCGTCTAATGCGCTGCTTTTATAGGCAGATCGCTGCATCTCGAAGCCTCACGGCTCGGAACAATGATCCCTAATGTTCTAGAGGTCAAGGGGGGGGGGGAAGAGATGGCAGAGTGGCTCATGATACTTTTGTAACCAACCCCTCATGGAGCGCCCAAGATAAATGGGTAGGCGTGGCCTTAACTCCTCCTGTCCCCAACCAGCTGCCAGCTGGTCGTGCTTTCCGATAATTAGGTGACACTGCTCTCTCCTCAAAGCTGGTCGTCCCGAACAGTACCATCGCCGCGGGCCATGCAATCCAGGTGTACCACCAACATCTTTCCTCAGGGCACCTTCTGGATGCGGTAGACCACGTGGTTAATCCTCTTCACCACCCGGTACGGTCCTTGCCATGGCTGCTAAAGCTTTGAGCAAGGTCCCTTGGTCCGGGTAGGGCGGTAAAACCAGATCAGGTCACCTTGCTGGAACCCTTGGCTGTCGGTTTGCCTGTCGTATCGGATCTTCATGCAGTCGCTCGTCTTCTGTATGTTCTGGCGAGCCATCTCGTGCATGTCATGGAGGTAGTCCACCAGGTTCTCCACATACCCGGTTGCTGGCTGTTTCGCTTCCGGAGGGCTCCAAAAAGCCAGATCACAGGAGAGGCGTAACTCTCGGCCAAACATTAAGCTGGCTGGCGTCATCCCCGTGGTGTCGTGTGTTGACGAGCGGTAGGCCAGCAAGAACAGTGGGACCTTGACGTCCCAGTCTCGCTGATGGCTGGCCACGACCTTCCTCAGGTGTTCCTCTAAGGTCTAGATGTATCCTTCGACCATACAATCCGACGGGGGATGTAGAGGTGATGTGTGGATCTTGTTCATCCCAACCCTTTGTAGTGCCTCCTTCATTAGGTTGGACTCAAAATTGGTACCCTGGTCGCTGCGGAGCTCCAACGGCACCCCAAATCAGCAGAATACTGGCTCCACGAGGCAGTCTGTGATTGTCTTTGCCTCATGGTTCGGGATGGCATACACCTTCGGCCACTTGGTGAAGTAATCCACGATCACCATCAGGTTCTTGTTCCCTCGGTCGGACAACGGAAACGGTACAGTTATGTCAACGGCGATCCGACGATGTACTGCTGCATGAGATCCCGGCTCCTAGTATGGGGGCCGCAACTCGCTGCACACACATGACACTGTCGGCACCATCTCTCAGCGTCTGCTGGGAGCCTCAGCCAGTATTAGCACTGCCGTAGTTTTTCAATCGTTCGGTTCACTCCCAGGTATCCTCCTAAATTACTGGCGTGCACTTCTTTCAAGATTTCCGGGACCTTACTCCGGGGAAGTACCAACTGTTCTCTCTGCGTCCTCCCATCAGGTGTTTTCCATACCCGGAACAGCACGCCCTCTCTTATCTTCAACGAGTTCCATTGGGCCCAGTACGACTTGTACGTGGCGCTCCTCGGTGCCATGTCCTCCTAGGTTGGTCTTTTCCCTGGCTCCACTTCCCTCAAGAGTGGCCCCAAGTCGGCGTCCGCCAGATGCTCCCTCCTCAGGCCTGCGCTATCCCAGCCATCCACATGCACTGCCGTGACTACTCTGACAGCTGCGGCATGCTCCCTCCCTTCCACTCTTGTGCATTGGCCGCACTTCTCTGGACACGGTCTTCGGGACATAGCGTCTGCGTTACCGTGGCTCTTCCCTCTGCGATGCTCCGAGGTGAAGTAGTACTCCTGCAACCTCTGGACCCAACGTGCTGTCTGGCCTTCCAGATTCTTAAAGCTCAATAGCCAGGTTACGGCAGAATGGTCAGTCCTCAGGTGGAATGGCTGACCGTACAGGTACTTGTGGACGTGCTTCAAGGTCTTTACTACCGCCAATAATTCTCGCAGGGTGACGCCGTAGTTCTTCTCTGCCTTGGATAGAGTCTTGCTGCAGTAGGCTATCACCCACTCATGGCCATCCTGGACTTGAAATAGGTCGCTTCCAATACAGTGGTCGCAGGCATCGGTGTCCTCAATGAAGGCGCCACCTGGTTGTAGAAATCCCAAAATTGAAGCACGGCACAAGGTCTTCTTCAGGTGCTGGAAAGCGTCTTCGGCGTCATCCGTCAACACATAAGGTCGGTCTTCTTCTGTCAGGCGGGTGAGGGGCTTGGCGATGTTGGAGAACACCTTTATGAAGCGTCGGTAATAACTGCTCAGCCCCAGGAAACTGCGCAACTCTTTCTTATCCTTTGGAAGAGGCCAATCTCTCACAGCCTGTGTCTTCTCCGGGTCTGTGGCCACGCTGGATGCTGAGACTATGTGGCCCAAGTAGTTCACTTCCTTGCGGAAGAGCTGGCACTTCGCATTCAGCTTCAGGTTGGTCGCCTGCAGTCGCTGTAGCACCTTGCTCAGGTTCTCCAGATGGTCTTCGAAGGTCTTGCCGACGATGATGATGTCGTCCAGTTATAACAAGCATGCGTCATAAGTCAGTCCTCTCATCACTGATCCCATGAGGCGTTGGAAGATAGCTGGCAAGCTGCAGAGGCCAAAGGGCATAACTGTGAACTGCCAAAGTCCTTGGCGTGTCGAGAATGGGGTCTTCTCCTTGTCTCTCGGGTCTAGAGCCACCTACCAGTAACCAGACTTCAGGTCCAGGGTTGAGAACCACTGTGCACCACCTAGCGTGTCCAGGGTGTCGTCAATCCGTGGTAAGGGAAAACAGTCCTTCCGGGTGAAAGCGTTCAACTTCCTGTAGTCTACGCAGAAGCGTAGCTCACCGTTCTTCTTTGTCACCAAGAGTACAGGGGAACACCAAGGGCTGTCAGACTCTTCGATCACTCCCCTGGATCTCATGTCCTCCAGCATGTCTCGTACCGCCCCTTGTTTCGCCAGAAAAACGCGTCTAGGTGGTTGCCGAATAGGCCGGGCGTGCCCGGTGTCGATGCGGTGAAGCACTTTGGCCATGCGGCCGTAGTCACTGTTATCTTTGCTGAAGACGCGCTGGTATCGTCTCAGCAGGTCGAACTTTCTCCAGCTGTTCTGCGGTCAGGTTGTCGGCCGCCCTCTCCAGTAAGCCTTCTAGCCGGGGCCTCAGGTATTGCGTCGGCACCGGCTCCTGTCTCTTGTGGATTGCTGTTACGCTTATCACGGGCTCGCACGTTCCCGAACTCCGTCCGGCCAGGACGTCGTGATCGGTGTCCGTTGGATTTAGCAGTTTCACTGGCACCTCCTCTCCGCACGGCAACAATGCCCTGGCTACACATAGTCCGTGTACAGGCGTCCTCTGGTCCAGCATCATGTTCCAGGTTTGCTGACCTTCCAGTCGCGCCGTCACCACCACCTCGCTCCTCGCGGGGACAACCACGTATTCGTTCAAGACGACCCTGCAGATTCCAAGGCGCTCTTCGGGTTGACAGAGTACAATCTCTTCTCTGTTGAGGCGCAGGAGCTTGCTGCCGACGTCGACCGTCGCCTCGTGGCTGCTGAGGGCATCCACTCCCAGAATGACCTCCTCAGCCACCTTCGCGACCTACACCCACAGACGCACGGCACTACGTCCCAAGGTCAGCTTCAGCAGGACCTCCTCCACAGGCAAGGTGTCACCCGATGCCGTCATCAGCTGGTATGGTCGGCTCGGCTTCCTGGATGGCAAACCCTTGGCTATGTCGGGTCTGATCGGGGCACGGCTGCCCGGGTGTCCACCAGCACGCGGCACGGCTTCCCTCACCCAACCGTCCGCGATGAGGCTGTCATCCATCCGCCGGCTGACGGCGCGCAGTGTCACTCTAGGAGATGGTGTGGACAGCGCCGACGTGCTCCTAGTCACGCCGGGCCTCACTCGTTCTTCCGGCTGCTCTTCCTGGTGTCGGCAGTCTCTCTAGGTGTCCCGGCTGTCCACATCCCCAACACACGCCACTACGTCTTCGCCGGCCTCCCTCAGCTGGCCTTCTGTCTCCAGTGTAGCGGGCAGTCCTCGTTCTCGAAGTCGGGTTTGCCGTCACCTTGGCCGCCTCCATCCTCAATGCTGCCGTCAGCGACTCGTGGATAGTTGTGTAGTCACCGAGCATTAGGCGCTGACGTATCTCTGTGTCTCGTACCCCGTCGACAAAGGCGTAGGGGGCTTCCCGGGATACGAACTCCGGCGGGAGGTCAACCAACACCTTGCTAGCCAGGTGCTCAATCGCCAGGGCGAACTCCTGCAGCGTCTCTCCTGGCTGTTGCGACCTTGTATTCAGCTGACTGCAGTAGGCTGCGGCTAGCCGGTGGTTCCAGGGCCTCCCAGACATCCTTGGGAGCCGCCCTTGTCGGGACCGCGTTTAGGACTTCCGCGGCCCGTCCCTGGAGGCTGGCTATTAGCTGTGCGGCCTCTTCCTCCAGTGACCACTTGTTATGCCTGGCCACCGTGTCGAACTGGCGGCGAAAGACCTCGAACGTTGACGCGCCGTCGTATTTTGGAGGTTTGACGCGCACCAATGTTGTGTCGCGTCCCTCAAATCCTTCAACCTCCTGCCGACGACGTCCTCCAGCTTGGCGTTCAGGAACTTGACGCTGCTTTCGGCTTTTCCTTCCAGCTCATTAACGCGGCTCGCCAGGTCTTCGACGCGTTCGCCTACGTCCGAGACGTCCTCCTTTACGCCGGCCAACTGCTCCTCTTACTTTGCGGCAAGGGCTTCGTTCGCTGCTTTCATTTCCGAGGTCAATTCGGTCATCTTTACGATCAGGTTGATGTTTGCCGCTTCTGTTTTCGCAGCAAGGTTGTCATTGTCTTCATTTCCGAGGTCAGTTCGGCCTTCATTTCCATCATCTTCTCGGTGATGTCGTTAGCCGTCTTCATTTCTTCCACTTCCTGTAGAATCTTTTCTAATTCAGCCTCCATGGTGGTAATATCCCGCTTCCTGACACCAGTTGTGACTTTGTGGGTTCGAAGAATTAAAAGTTCAAGTTGCAGAAATACAAATAGTTCTTTATTTCCACCGATTACAGTTGGTACACGTATCACACAGTTACGTAACACTCACAATTACGATCCACACTCACAATTACGTAACACTGCACTTGCTCTCTCGATCCGACTAAGAACTTGGTACTGCGGACTGAGAACTACCTGAGTCGTCTATTGAGCCGCTTTTATAGGCAGATCGCTGCATCTCGAAGCTTCGCGGCTCGGAACAATGATCCCGATTGTTCCAGACGTCAGGGGGAGGGGAAAGTGGCTCATGATACTTTTGTAACCATTCCCTCAGTGAGCACCCAAGATAAATGGTAGGCGTGGCCTTGGTGTCTCCTGTCCCCCACCCAGCTGCCAGCTGGTCGTACCTTCCGATAATTGGGTGGCAATATTCAACATACCAGAATAATTTTCTATGGCTGTAATACGAGTTTCCCTAAGTATTATATATTTTTAAGAACTATTTTGACCATCATTTAAGTCCTTTAAATGCAAAATATGACAAAGTTGCGCAAGCCTTACCAACTTTGTATGACATAATTCAAACGATATCACCATACAAATACCAGTCAAACTGTTGTACATTTCTACACAACTTACCTTACTGTCATCACAAGCTGATGATTGTTCTGTTTCCAGGCGCCATGGTTCTTCTTTAATATCTATTTTCTGAACAATTTCATGATCACGGTTGTAGTTCATCATTTCAGAATACATGGGGAGAAGTTCACCCTTGTTCTGTGAATTAAAGTATGAAACCAGAGTCTGTTGCTCAATTTCTGCTTTCATATCTACCTCACAGTTGCTGCTACATTCAATTGTTTCAGACTTAATCTGCAGTACATGTTGGCTACAAGGAGTCTCTGATTCAATTTCTGTTTTGACTGTTACATCACAATCATTGTCCAACAGCACAGGATCATTATATTTGTTCATTGTAACAATCTCCTTGTTCTATGAGGATATGTCATTAAGAGGTGATCCTCCTTCCTTAATTTGTTTCCCAACTCGCTGGGGTTTCTGAATGTACAGGTACTAATTTCAATAACACGTCTGTAAAGGAAGAAACACATTAACATGAAGCAATATCTATAATTTTAACATTAGCTTATTTAGAACCATATGTTGTTATTCAGATCATGCTGCACACTTCTGCTACGCTATCACGGATAAACTTGGAAAGTTGCATCTGATTGAGAAATTTAATCATACATGCAGTACTCAAACATAAATCTTTGACATGCACATTAAACTTTCTCATCTGTTTAAGAATCACACAGAATCTTTAAGGCAATGTCAAATATTAAATATCTAAAAAGCATATTGGAAAGGCTGGCAACTATTCTGGTTATATTGTGTCTTAATTATAATTGAACTTATACAATATGTTGTTGTTTTCAAATGCTAGGCTTTGGCAATGAAGCCATTACCTCTCTTGCTCTCCAATATTTCTGTGTAGTGGGTCCGGCAGGTAGAGCTTCACAGGTTAAAAGATGTTCTTCAGTCATTTCCTCATCTTTGTTGCACAGAGGACAATTTGGATTTGTATAAATTCCTATTCTGTGTAAGTGTTTGGCCAAATGCTCATGTTCCGTAAGTAATCTAAAATTTGCTACTGCAGCTTTACTTGGGATTTCTGGAATAATTTATGGATTTTTAATTAAAATGTTACATTTTTTATCTTTGGCTTTGTTAGATATTGATTGGTTTTGCTTGTTTTTATATTTGCTTTTGATTAATCTTTTTATGGATGTAAAAGGCAAGTTTTTACTTTTGTTCTGAATTAAATTTGCACCCTTTTTTGGCAAGAAAATCAGCTGATTCATTTCCAAGTTCTCGCCTGTAGTGAATCAGATGTGTTAGAGCCTTCACTGTTGCCATCTCGTTATCCCCACTCTTTTTATATTTTCCTCTCTCTCTCACACATTTGCGAGTCTTCTTGGCACTAAACGTAAGGGAATGCAGACTGAATTTTCCAAACTTTTATAATACCGGAGTTGTTGAAATCATAATTGCAACATGAATATTCGTATATTATGCAAATGCTTTAAATATTTAGTTTAAAGTTAATTATAGTTTATGAATTACTTATTTTTCTAATCCAACGAAAATACCAGCAGTACATCCGTATAACTGTAAATGTTACTTACGTTAAGAGATAATTTGTCATTGTCATTGTCTTCAATGTCTGAGTACTGCAAATTTATGATGATAGGTTCCAAAATCTTGTTACATGCTATTTCTTTCTAAAAGTCGTCTTCTTGTAGTTTATCTGATGTCTCACACAGTTTTCCCAGTCTTGCTGTGTTCCTAGTCAATTTCTTCGTGACTAAGCTGTTCAACATCAGTTTAAAAATATTATTTCTGTTTGCAACATAATTTGAACCCACATTAACTCTATTGGATTATTCTAGCAGTAGTAAGGGGGAGAAGATGAACCCCATCTCATTGAACCAGCTGACACAGTTTTTCATGAAAGAGTAACGGAATAATGCTGCTTTGAACTCTGGAGTAAATAGAGATTACGAACCATTCATAAACAAAGATATAATGTGACCATACATGTTCAGCCAGACTAGCAAGAAGTATATCATTTCCTCTCATTGAATTTAATAAACACCTTCGCTTATTCAAAGTACATATTTCCTTTACCATGTCATGTCAAATGTTTACGTTTCAGTTTTGAGTAATTTCAAATATATGTTCACACATATACGCCAACCAATAATGATATTCATTACAGAATATACAAATATAACAATCTGTAACTTAAAACTTCACTTATCTTATAAGAATTTATGATAATGCTTATAAATTCTCTCGCATCGCGATTTCATGTAAACTTATATACATCTTCAGCCGGAAATTTGCAAGATAAGGCTATAAAATTTACATTAGAAACTGAAATTCATGGATATCTTCCATTTCTAGATCTAAAGATAATATATATTAATAAATTAAACTTTAGTATTTATAGGAAGTTTACTCATATTGATAATTACATAAAAAGTAAAAGTTTTAACCCTTCTTCACATAAATTTGCTGTTTTCAATAGTTTGATTTATAGATTAATTAATATACCCCTGAATATAGATGAATTTAATAAATGATATAAACATATTATCAATACTGCTTTAATGGTTTTAATAAAGACCTTATACATAAAAAAATTGAAAAACTCAAATATCAGAAAACTGTTAATGATATTTCTACCCTAAAAAAATAAAAGACGATTACAATTTTGAAAAATTTACTTACCATCTTTGGGTTAATAAACATTTGCAAAAATGTTTTAAGTAGTTTGTTATAACTTTAGTTCCTCAAAATAAATATAGTATTAAAATTTTAGTTAATTGATGGAAATTAATCATTTCTTCACACCTGCCGTATATAGGCTAAGGATTGAGATGAATAGAGTCAACATGAAAAATTCAATGCCATGGCCAAGATTTGAGCCACGAATCTCCTAGTTTCCGTCCAGTCGCTGTAACTCATTGAGATACCATGGTCAACGTGCCGTCCTGATATTAAAGTTTCCATTTGACTCGTATATTTTCCCGGTAAACCGGATTTTTGATGGATAGTCAACATGAAAAATTTAATGCCATGGCCGGGATCTGAACCACCTTAGCCTATATACGGCTAGTTAAATGATGAAGCCTGGGACACAAGTACTTACGATAGTAAGTCGCCACAAACGGTGTATCTCAAATGCGAGAGACCCTAGTGGTGAAGAAATAGTGTGAAGAAATGATTAATTTCCATCAATTAACCAAAATAATAACAGTTAAATTATGAAGCCTGGGACTCAAGTACTTACGATAGTAAGTCGCCACAAACGGTGTATCTCAAATGCGAGAGCCCCTAGTGTTTTACCGCGGAAATATACGAGTCAAATGCAGAATTTAATGTCAGGACGGCACGTTGACCATGGTATTGTTGTTTGTTTTGTAATTTACGTCCTCCAACGTTAATTCATATCGGACGATGAATGGAATGGATGAAATGATGCTCAAATGCGTCCGGGGTCCATAGAGCTTATAGTTACCCGACATTCGTCTTACAGCATAAGGGAAAACTCCGGAAAAAAACCTTATCCAGGTAACACACCCTGACCGAGATTCGAACTCGGGACCTCTTGAACGTGAGGCAGACATGCTACCACCACGCTACCAAGGCGGGCTTGACCATGGTAGCCCAATGGGTTAGAGCGACTGGACGGAAGCCAGGAGATCCATGATTCAAATCCCGGCCACGGCATTGAATTTTTCATGATGACTCTATCCATAGTATTAAAAATTTATTGCGTTTCTCTATAAAAGATAATCTTTCTAATAATAAAAAATATCGTATTTATCAGCTTAATTGTTTTGATTGTTTTAAAGTTTATAGTGGAAAGACAAAATGTAATTTAGAAACCAGAACAAAAGAACATTTTCGTAACATTAAGTATAAAAAGAACTGATAAATCGACCATAGCAGATCATTTTTAGTCATTTAACCATGAAATAAATCTCCAGAAGTTACATTATTAAGACAATTAAATGGTCCGATAGATTTAATGGTTTGGGAAAAGATATTTATTTTAAAAAACAAACATCGCACAATGAATTTTGAAACCCAGCAGTCGACTCTGTTTTTAAATTTGTTTTATTTTCAGATTTTGGTAGTATTATCAAGAATATATCAACATTTAGCGTTCGTAACATGGCGACAGCTTTGTTTCCGGCTGAAGATGTGTATTAAGTTTACATGAAATCGCGATCCCGGAGAATTTATAAGAATTATCATAATTTCTTATAAGTGAAGTTTTAAGCTACAAATTGTTATATTTGTATATATTTGTTTGCTTCACTGTTAATAGCTTCATATTTTACGTATACAATACAGTGCTTACGTTGCAATGCATTGTTATAATATAATGGTATCCACATTATTTGTATTATGAAAACTATTTGAGCTAAATACATTACTCTCTCCTTTCTCATGGATCAGTTTTTGCAAAATCTGAATTGTTGTCTTAGCACAGAAAGTATGTATTAGAGATTGATTAGTTTGCCGCTCGTCACACAACACTTAGGGAGAATGCAATAAGACAACACCGCAGGACTTTGATTGGTTGCTCACCTAGTAGCGCTCAAGGGCACACACCTTCCCATTTGAAACACGCAATAGTTGTGTACAACCAATTAACTGACAACTTAAACCTAACTTGTAACGATCAATTACCTGCATCACAAGTCATCACTAGTTGTATGCCAAATAAGTTGGAAAATTAAACCTAACATTCATTAGCTATACTGATTAACTCTGATATCAAAGTGTTACCATGATTAAATGGACACCTAAGGGTCACACTCAGTGTCCCAACCATGCTGAATGGGAAGAATAAGAACAAAAACACTAGCTTTGATGAACCACTAAGAATGGATTCTACATTAGGATAATGTGCCAGGCTGTAATCTGTATCTGTGAAACAGATATTAACAAATACATTTCTGTGCTCACACATCCTCCGTATTAACCTGATCTCGCTCCATGTGACTAATTTCAGTCTGTTGAAATGGTAAAAGCATATCCAGCAGAGTTGTTGAACAGGGTGATAATGAATGAGCTATAGCACTGCTTCAAACAATGCAAGGCATTCATGCTGCAGTGTGTAGATAAGGGAGGGGAGTGTGTTGAAGGAAATCACAGCTAGCTGCAATGTTGTTGTTGTTTTCAAATGCTAGGCTTTGGCAATGAAGCCATTACCTCTCTTGCTCTAACATATTTCTGTGTAGTGGGTTCGGCAGGTAGGGCTTCACAGGTTAGAAGATGTTCTTCAGTCATTTCCTCTTCATTGTTGCACAGAGGACAATTTGGACTTGTATAAATTCCTATTATGTGAAAGTGTTTGGGCAAATAATCATGTTCCGTAAGTAATCTAACATTTGCTACTGCAGCTTTACGTAGGATTTCTGGAATAATTTCTGGATTTTTAATTAAAATGTTCCACTTTTTATCTTTGGCTTTGTTAGATATTGTCGCGGCAACAGGCATAAAAGTTTCGACACAAATAGTGTCGGTAATAAAGAGCTTGCGTAATCAATTTACCATAGCGCGGCTAGTGTACACAAAGGAACTGATAGGCGGCTAGCGTTCACAAAGCGCCGACAATTAACGTTAGCGCCGATAAGCAAGAGACGGATAGTTTATCACAGTGGTGAAAGACTTGCCGGCCCAGAAAGGGTTTCACGTTTCTCGAAGGTGATAAGAATATTCGGATTACGTCTTTAAATGCCTTGTTTATTCCAGAAAAATCTAGTGATTGACAGAACAGTCTGGAATTCATGAATGGGTGTATAAAAAGAAGCCATGGCTAGTGATCAGTCAGTTGTGTGTAAAACGAGAGTTAGCTGTGAAGTGTTGTAACGAAAGCTAACGTTTGTCATTGTCAACGACCTTGGTGCTGTAGATTGTGATATGTAATACAATGTTGTTACGTGAGAGTTGCACAGGGTATTCCTACGGAAATAAAGAACATTTAGAATTTCGGCAATTTGGACTTTTAATTCTACGAACCCACAAAGTCACAACTGGTGTCAGGAGTGCGACATGGAAGCTGCATTGGAAAAGATTTTGGAGAAGATGATGGAAATGAAGGCCGAACTGACCTCGGAAATGAAAGCAGCAAATATTAACCTCGCTGAGAAAACAGAAGCAGCAATTAGCAACCTGGCCGCGGAACTGAACCAAATGAAGACGGCTAACGACATCACCGAGAAGATGGAAGAAATGAAGGCCCAATTAACAACGAAGACGGAAGCTGCAAATAGCAATTTGGCCGCGACAATGACCGCAAAGATGACCGAATTGACCACGGAAATTAAAGCGGCGAATGATACCCTCGCCGCAAAATATGAAGAGCAGTTAGCCGGCGTAAAGGAGAACGTCACTGAGCTGGCCGAGCGCGTCGAAAACCTGGAGAGCCGCGCTAACGACCTGGAGGGCAAGGCCGACAGTAACACCAAGTCCCTGACCGCCATGGTAGAAGACATCGTCGGCAGGAGGTTAAAGGACTTGAAGGCCGACGTGCCGGGACGCGACACAAGATCGGCGCGCGTCAAACCTCCTAAATACGACGGCGCGACAACTTTCGAAGTCTTCCGCCGCCAGTTCGACGCAGTGGCCAAGCACATCAAATGGTCACCAGAAGAAGAGGCCACACAGCTAATAGCCAGCTCCCAAGGACGTCCCGCGGAGGTCCTGAACGCGGTCCAGACAGCGGTGGCGCCCAAGGACACCTGGGAGACCCTGGAGAACCGCTTTGGAAACCACCGCTTAGCCGCAGCGTACCGCAGCCAGCTGAAGTCAAGGTCAGAGCAGCCAGGGGAGACCCTGCAGGAGTTCACCCTGGCAATTAAGCAACTGGCTAGCAAAGCCCTAGCCGACCTCCCACAGAGTTCGTATCCCGAGAGGCTGCTTACACATTTGTCGACAGGGTACGAGATACGGAGATTCGTCAGCGCCTAATGCTCGGCAATTACAAAACCATCCAGAGGCGCTAACGGCAACATTGAGGATGGAGGCGGCCAAGGTGCCAGCTATTCCGACGTCGAGAACGAAGTGTCTGCTACACCGGAGACAGATCAGCCGAGATACGCCGGCGAA
Source organism: Mantis religiosa (assembly GCA_030765055.1). NCBI lineage: Eukaryota > Metazoa > Arthropoda > Insecta > Mantodea > Mantidae > Mantis > Mantis religiosa. Next base: position 124,920,406 of record CM060959.1, read on the forward strand.
GTGACCTGTGTTCGGGATGTGGACAGCCGGGACACCTGGCGAGAGACTGACCACACAAGGAAGAGCAGCCGGAAAACGAGTAAGGGCCGTCGTGGCGAGGGGCACGTCGGCGCGATCACCCCCATCCCCTTGAGTGACACTGCGCGCCGTCAGCCGGTGTATGGGTGACAGCCTCATCGCGGACGGTTGGGTGAGAGGGAAACCGTGCCGCGTGCTAGACACCGGGGAGGCCGTGACCATCGTCATACCTGACGTGGCCAAGGGTTTGCCAACAAGGAAGCCGAGCCGACCATACCAGCTTGTGACGGCATCGGGCAACAGCTTGCCTGTGGAGGGGGCCCCACTGAAGTTGAGCTTGGTAGGGAGTGCTGTACGTCTGTGGGTGTTCGTCGCGAAGGTGGCTGAGGAGGTAATACCGGGATTGGATGCACTCAGGAGCCACGAGGCGACGGTCGACGTCGGCAGGAAGGTCATGCGGCTCAATAAAGAAGAGGTGATACTCCGGCAGCCCGACGAGCATCTTGGAATATGGAGGGTCATCTTGAAGGAAGATGTGGTGGTCCCCAAGAACAGTGAGGTGGTGCTGACGGCGCGACTGGAAGACCAGCGGACGAAGAACATGATGCTGGACCAGAAGACGCCTGCGCACGGACTCTGAGTAGCCAGGACATTATTGCCGTGCCGAGAGGAGGCTGCTCAGCCTGGCAGACACCGATCACGACGTCCAGGCCGGAACGGAGCTGCGGGAATGCGAGCCCGTGGTCAGCGTAACCGCAATCGAGAAGATACAGGAGCCTGTGCCGACGCAACACATGGGGCCCCGGCTGCAAGGCTTATTGGAGAGGGCGGCCGACCACCTGACCGCTGGAGAAAGTTCGACAACTGCTGAGGCGATACCAGCGCGTCTTCAGCCAAGGCGACAGCGTCTACGGTCGCACGGACCGCATCGACACCGGAGATGCCCGGACCATTCGGCAACCTCCTTGATGCGTTCCCCGGGCAAAACAAGCTGCGGTACTGGATATGGTAGATGACATAAAATCCAGGGCAGTGATTGAAGAGTCTGAGAGCCCTTGGTGTTCCCATGTAGTTCTGGTGACAAGAACGGCGAGTTACGCTTCTGCGAGGACTACAGGAAGCTGAACGCTGTCACCCGGAAGGACTGTTTCCCCTTTCCCCGGATTGACGACACCCTGGTCACGCTAGCTGGTGCACAGTGGTTCTCGACCCTGGACCTGCAGTCGGGTTACTGGCAGGTAGCTCTAGACCAGAGAGACAAGGAAAAGACTGCATTCTCGACGGCTTTGGCAGTTCACAGTTATGCCCTTTGTCCTCTGCAACGCACCAGCTACCTTCCAACGCCTAATGGAATCAGTGATGAGAGGGCTAACATATGACGCCTACCTGCTATACCTGGAGACATCATCGTCGGTAAGACTTTCGAAGACCATCTCCAGGATCTGAAAAAGGTGCTACAGAGATTGCAGGCGACCAATTTGAAGCTAAATGCAAAGAACTGCCAGCTCTTCCGCAGGAGGTGAACTACTTGGGCCACATAGTTTCACCAACCAGAGTGGCCACAGACCCGGAGAAGACACAGGCGGTGAGAGATTGGCCTATGCCAAAGGATAAGAGAGAATTGCGCAGTGTCCTAGGGCTGTGAAGTTGCAGCTATTACCATCGCTTCGTAAAGGGGTTCTCCAACATCGCCAAAACCCCTCACCCGCCTGGCAGAGGAACAACGACCTCATGTGTGGACGGATGAACCGAAGGCGCTTTCCAGCACCTGAACAAGACCCTGTGCGGTGCTCCAATTTTGGGATTTCTACAACCAGGACGCGCTTTCATTGTGGACACCGACGCTAGCGACCACTGCATTGGAGGCGTCCTATCCCAACTTCAGGACGGTCACGAGCGCATGATAGGCTACTACAGCAAGACTTATCCAAGGCAAAGAACTACTGCGTCACCCGGTAAGAATTACTGACGGTAGTAAAGACCTTGGAGCACTTCCACAGGTACCTGTACGGTCAGCCATTCCACCTGACTGACCATTCCGCCCTAACCTGGCTATTGAGCTTTAAGAACCTGGAAGGCCCGACAGCACGTTGGGTCCGGAGGCTGCAGGAGTACGACTTCACCTCTGAAAATCGTAGAGGGAAGAGCCACGGTAACGCAGACGCCATGTCCCGAAGACCCTGCCCAGAGGAGTGCGGCCAATGCACAAGAGTGGAAGAGAACGAGCGTGCCGCAGCAGTCCGAGTAATCACGGCAGTGCCTGCGGATGGCTGGGATAGCGCAGGCCTGAGGAGGGAGCAGCTGGCGGACGCAGACTTGGGGCCACTCTTGAGAGAAGTGGAGGCAGGGACAAGACCAACCTGGGAGGACATCGCACCGAGGAGCGCCACCTACAACTCGTACTGGGCCCAATGGGACTCACTGAAGACAAGAGAGGGCGTGCTGTTCCGGGTATGGGAATCACCTGTCGGGAAGATGCAGAGGGAGCAGTTGGTGCTTTCTCTGAGTAAGGTTCGTGAGGTCTTAGAGGAAGTGCACGCCGGTGCTTCAGGAGGGCACCTGGGAGAAAACCGGACAATCGACAAACTCCGACAGCGCTACTACTGGCTGAGGCTCCGAGCAAATGCTCAGAGATGGTGCCGTCAATGTCACGTGTGCGCGGCGAGTCGCGGCCCCCAGTCTAGGAGTCGGGTCGCATGCAGCAGTACAACGTCGGAGCGCCATTCGAAAGGATCACCGTCGACATAGCTGGACCATTCGCCGTGTCCGATCGGGGCAACAAGTACCTGATAGTGGTCGTGGACTACTTCACCAAGTGGCCGGAGGTGTATGCCATCCCGAACCAGGAAGCAAAGACAAACACAGACTGCCTTGTGGAGGAAGTGTTCTGCCGATCTGGGGTGCCGTTAGAGCTCCACAGCGACCAGGGCACCAATTTTTAGTCCAATCTGATGAAGCAGGCACTAGAAAGACTTGGGGTGAACAAGACCCGCACAACACCTCTACAGCCCCAGTCATATGGCATGGTCAAGAGATACATCAAGACCTTAGAAGAACACATGAGGAAGGTCGTGGCCAGCCATCAGCGAGACTGGGACATTGAGGTACCACTATTATTACTGGCCTACCGCTCGTCAACACACGACACCACTGGGATGACGCCAGCCAGCTTAATGTTCGGTCGAGAGTTACACATCCCCTGAGATCTGGCTTTTGTAAGCCCCCCGGACGCAAAACAGCCAGCAATCGAGTATGTGGAGAACCTGGTGGGCCATCTCCACGACATGCATGAGATGGCTCGTAAGAAGATCCAGAAGGCTAGCGATCGCATGAAGGCCCGATACGACAGGCATGCCAAGAGCCAATGGTTCCAGCAGGGTGACCTAGTCTGGTTGTACCGCCCTACCCGGACCAAGGGACGATGCCCGAAGCTCAGGCCGCGCCGTGGCTCAGTGGTTAGACCACTTGGATCTCACCAAGGCGGCCCAGGTTCGATCCCAGGCGACCGCAAAGTGAGATTCGTGGTGGACAACACGGCGCTGGGGCGTGTTTTCTCCGGGTCCTCCGGTTTTCCCCGCCATCGCATTCCACCGTTGCTCCATCTTCATCTCATGTTTCATCAGTGTCAACGCCTGCGGTGTCGATGTAGTAAAAGCGGGCGTTAAACACTACACATTTCATTTCATGCCCGAAGCTCCAGCAACCATGGCAAGGACCGTACCGGGTGGTGAAGAGGATTAACGACGTGGTCTACCGCATCCAGAAGGTGCCCCGAGGGAAGATGTTGGTGGTACACCTGGATCGTCTGGCCCGCTACGATGATGCTATTCGGCAGGACCAGCCTTGAGGGAGCAGTGTCGCGGCAATAGGCATAAAAGTTTCGGCACAAATAGAAAACAGACGGTGGCAATTATTTCATGGTAATAAAGAGCTTGCGTAATCAGTTTACGATCGCGCGGCTAGTATAGACAAAGGAACTGATAGGCGGGTAGCGTTCACAAAGCGCCGACAATTAACGTTAGCGCCGATAAGCAAGAGACGGATAGTTTATCACAGTGGTGAAAGACTTGCCGGCCCAGAAAGGGTTTCACGTTTCTCGAAGGTGATAAGAATATTCGGATTACGTCTTTAAATGCCTTGTTTATTCCAGAAAAATCTAGTGATTGACAGAACAGTCTGGAATTCATGAATGGGTGTATAAAAAGAAGCCATGGCTAGTGATCAGTCAGTTGTGTGTAAAACGAGAGTTAGCTGTGAAGTGTTGTAACGAAAGCTAATGTTTGTGATTGTCAACGACCTTGGTGCTGTAGATTGTGATATGTGATGCAATGTTGTTACGTGAGAGTTGAACAGTGTATTCCTACGGAAATAAAGAACATTTAGAATATCGGCAATTTGGACTTTTAATTCTACGAACCCACAAAGTCACAATATTGATTGGTTTTGTTTGTTTTTATATTTGCTTTTGATTAATCTTTTTATGGATGTAAAGGGTAAGTTTTTACTTTTGTTGTGAATTAAATTTGCACTTTTTTGGCAAGAAAATCAGCTGATTCATTTCCAGCAATTCCGCAGTGTGCAGGTATCCACTGTAATATAATTCTTTTCTGTAGTTTTTGAAGTTGTTGGATCAGTTTGTGACATTCTTTAATTTGGATTGACCTCATTTTATATGAACTTATTGCACATAATGGTGCTTTAGAATCAGAAAGTGTGACAGCATTTTTAAATTTATCTATTCTGTATAGAAGGTGTTAGAGTGAAATATGAATAGCCGTTACTTCTGCATCAAAATTTGTTGTGTGGTATCCTGCTGGTTGATGGAATGAGAACAGTGCACAATTAATTCCTGCTCCTGAGTTGTTATCCAAGTTCGATCCATCTGTGTAGATATGTAACCATTCTTCAGTTAGGTATCTATTGTTCACAGTTTCTAATGCTAGCGCTTTTAGTACACGTTTGGAAGTTTCAGATTGTGTAACTATTTGTTCTAAATCTAATTAAATATTAATTGGTTCAAAAGTCAGTGGGTTTTCTTTGATTAAAATGTTTTCTTCAGAATTAGGAAGATTCAGATTTGTTTTTAATTCCATAATTTTGTGTAGGAAACTTGTTTTTTTTTTTTTTCATCTTGATTGGTTGCAGTAATGTTTTCTCAGATTTTGTTGTTTTTAACCACAACATTTTTTCATGTTGTATTAGTGCCTGCTCGTCTAAAGTTAGATTTATTGGATAGTTCTGAGTTAAGGCTTGCATTGCCGCAATTGGACTTGTTTTTGCTGCACTGGTTATTAGTCGCAGGGCCTGATTTTGGCATACTTCTAGGTGATTTATGTTAGAACTGTTTGCTGTAATTATTACCTCTGCATTATAAAGAAGTATTGGCTTGATGAATGTTTTGTATGTGGTGTTCAGTGACTCCCGATTGCTGCCCCCCTTGACTCCAGCTAATCTTTTCAAAATTGAAATTTTTGTTGTTGATTTGGCTAGCTGCAATATATTTGCAATAAATCACACTGCCTCCTTATGTTTCTGCCATACGTAGTGTAACATAATTAACAGGAGTTTTAGAAATGTAAGCAGTGAGAGTAGACCATAGAAAGCACATTAAAACTCTACCATAATTTAAAATTGGCTTGAAAATATGTAGAGCATGTATAGGCCTTAGCATACGCATTCTAAGTGTATACTAACTGAAGGTTAGGTTTAGTATCATATACAGCCTGGAGTATAACTTATTGAACCACAATTAAACTGTACATTAACTTACAGATCGCTATAACCCATGTAGGAAGCAATCATAGGCCATGGCAAATAAAAATGACTGAGTGAGTGAGCAAGCGAAATGGGTTTAAGAGCTGTTGACAGCTGGATCATTTGGGCCCGCACATTTAAAGTGTATAGCTAACTCCAAGTTAGCTTTTCAACATGTAGAAGGTGGCTGTAGGATACAGTAAAGCTCAGTGAAAGTAAATAGTAACTTAAGTTTACAACATATACATGGCAAGCATAGTTCATCTAAAAATTGTATTAGAATTTAGAGTTTGCTTTAAAACATACATGAAACAGAAGTAGTTCACAGCAAACAAAATCAAACTATGAAATCATGTTTTCTAGATTTACCATATGGTTGGTCCCAAGGTCTACTAAAGCTAAATGAACTTCGGAATGAGATATGAAGTAAGCAGCAGCACTAACAGTTAGTGGTAAAAATTCTGTTCATCTGACCTACAATAACATTGTCCTGGAAAATATAAATTTTGTGCACTGGTTTGCAATTTGAAAGATGGTTGGTTGCTATCTAATGTTAAGCAGTTGGCAATGAAGTCATTTGCTTTCTTGCACTCCAGTACTGAGTAACAGACTACCTAGAAAGTACAAAATGTCTAATACTTTAATATAACACCATATCAAATTTAATAATAAAAAGACAATTTAATATTGACCTCTACAGAAAAACAATTAACACTGTTACTGCATTAAAGATATACTGTTCAGCCTTTCAGTTTTATAATTGTTGCATTTTAATTCTTTTTAAATGATTGAAAAATCTTTAGGTCTCAGATTCTGATTCTACCTCTGACAACATATTTCACATATCCCATTCCTAGGACACGAGTAAGCCAGTTACCACTTTGTGGATTCTAAAATTTACACAGTGGCAATACATCTGTTTTTTTTTTTTAGCAAAATTTACTTCTGCTTTTGGCTCATCGCTCAGACTAAAGGTCCTGTAACATAGAAAAGGGCAGTTATGGTGAGAACAGTACCTGGTTGATATACTGCAGTGTAGATATTCGAACCTGATACTATAGCCTTTTGACAGCAGTGCATATGGTAATATTTTTGAATGCAAAATTTGTAGTCTTTAGCACATAGTGTCTTAGGAAACATTGGAGCATTTGCCCAATCTTTTGTTAAAAAAGCAATATTGATAACATGAATAGTCTAGGGGATACTCTACAATCTCCTATTATTTTCACATATTCAGCAAGAAGGTCTCTATTTTCAACCCTCTTTACTAGCATACCATATTTCACAAAATTTCAATCACAGTGCAAATATGTTCAATTTCAATATAATTCAGAATTTTATTGTCAATTTACCCCTGCACAAAAACTTTCTTTGTCTTCTTCCGAAGTAACATTCATCATCATTGCCATCCGTTTTATGCATCATACAAGCAGTAGCAGTAAGTATACAGTACTGGGAATGGCATGGACATGTATGCAAGAATGGCGTTGTGGACGACCTTCTTTTCAAGCATCTCCTGTCATCTAGAGATGTCATATCGAAATAATTTTTATACAGACGATTGTTGAATGTCCAAACAATACTATGCATATATTGCTTCTTCTGATAATGGTGTAGATGGAATGCTGCAAATATCAAGTTCCAAAGTTTTAGACATAATTTTAACTTATAGTGAAACACAGTGCAATTCTCCATCTGCTCAATGGCTCTGTACTGAAATATTTTTTAACAGGATTATATGCAGTGCAAATACACACATTGTCATTTATCAGTGGAACCGTGATAAAGGTAATAAAACTATGAACAGTCATAATCGAGGGCAACAATGACTTGATAAAGTTTTCAGCATGGAAGAGGAACATACATGAGGTACGTGTTTCACACTGTACTGTACTGTACTGTACTTAGAAATTTTAAAGAACAGTTATTGCACTTATATGTCATTCAGTGAGTACAAAGTTTATCAAATAAAACTTTTATTGAACAGCTAGGATTTTCAAATGGCTGCTTCATCAATTTGTACAAAATCTAGATTTTGGAGCAAATGTGTTGGTCAAGCATGATCCTTGTTTCATGTGAAGAGGTACCACAAACTTTCTCAACACACAAACATGGGCAGTGAAAATCCTAACAATCATAAAAAGCAGAATTTTCAGCACAGATTTTCAATTAACATTTGTGAAAACACAACTGGAAATCATTTTATTGGTCCATTCATCCTTTCATTGGGCTTATTGCAGCGTATCTGTTTCTAAAGTTTCAATTGCCTAACCTATTGAAGGATTCAGTATTCTTTGAGTGTACACTTGAACTATTGTTTATTCTCACTTAATAAAAACAAACTAAAATTAAACCACGTCAATACACCCTTAAAAATTTGACATAAGGGGTAAATGTGGTTTCTTCACATCACTCTGTAGTCCATGGTCAACTGATTGATGGAGTCTTTCCCTAACGGTTGGATCAGTCTATTTGGACCTGCGGCTTAAGTTGTCTAGATCTTATTTCTGGCTTACCATGAAAAAGAGCTGCAAAGCCCACTGACCTAGCAGCTGAAGAAATTAGAAACAAATTAGAGGTCTGAGCCACGAAATGTCAGCACTGGCTAAAAAGATGTGAAGCTTTCTACAAGTAAATGGACATATGAAACTGATTCCTTAAAATCTAATATCAAATATACATACTGGAGGCAAGCTCAGATAATTTAAATTATTCCCAATGATTTTGCATACCTCTAATTGCTAATAAATACTAGTGATTAAAATTGCAGTACTCCGTGACTTTAGAATTCATTAAACATGTCCAGCACTGTCAATTTTACACATGCTTAAGCTGTCAATTTTGTTTACTTTCATTTCCTGAAATATTTTGATATCTAACGCACAAATCTTATTACAAACCATGGTGCTGAAAGAAAGCATAAGCTTTTTGACCTCATAACCTTATATTAAGTCATGTCAGAAGTAAGTGCTGGCATAAGTGCTTCCGATACCTCTGAATCATGTTGTACATATTCCTTTTTTAGATTCGTAATTAAATGAACATATCCTCTTGATCTACAGGCCAATTTTAAAATGATTATAATACAAATTAAATAGAATCTTACACTTTGCAACTACCAAAACTATAAATAATAGCAAAGGGGATTTAGCTAAGAATGCCATAGCCTTTTGTTTGCATTTCAAGTAAAGGATTGCTTTATCAAATAAATATCACTCCAGTATAATATTAATACACAATTAAACTACTATCAGTACAAAAATTCTTAACAAACCTCTTTCCAAGAAGTCGAAACTTTCTTACCAATTCCACTCCACACCCTGCAGTGCAAAGTCATTAGTGACAGTTCTATGTCAGTGTTCTATTGTTAATAAGGTAGTTAAAATGTTTTTCTTTTGATTGTGGCTAAACAGTGAGCGAATTGAGAAATACATGAAGGTAATGTTAATAGTGGCTTGATAAATACTGAAGCTAATGATCTCTCAATACAACTGTCAGCTAGGACTCCAACTGAGAAAAGGGGCATTACAGAGAGAGAGAGAGAGAGAGAGAGCAAAATCAGGAAACAGAGCACTAATATGTTAGTGAATATTAGAAATTTTCTGAAGACAGTAATTGAAAATGAGGGAGAAATTTGAATAAATGAACTGCCAATGCAGCCAGTATGGAAACTTCAGTAATGGACACTGCCAGCTACAGTACTTCAACTGAAAAGAAATTCAATAAAACTAAACTGCCAACTTCGCTTGTAATTTACTTCATAGGACTGTATATGAATTGATAGAGTCGACATGAAAAAGTCTATGCCATGGCTGGGATTTGAACCATGGATCTACTGGTTTCTGTCCAGTCGCTCTTACCCATTGAACTATCATGGCCAATTTGCCGTCATGACATTAAATTCTCCAATTGAATCATATATTTCCCCGGTAAACAACTAGGAACTCTTGAATCCGAGATACACTGTGACGAACGGGGAAATATATGAGTCAATTGGAGAATTTGTCATGATGGCAAATTGGCCATGGTAGCTCAATAGGTAAGAGCGATTGGACGTAAACCAGTAGATCCATGGTTCAAATCCCGGCCGTAGCATTGAATTTTTCATGTCGACTCCATCAATTCAAAACCTTAGCCTGTATACGGCTAGCGTGAAGAAATGAATCATTTTCATCAATTAACTTAAAAAATAATAAGAGTTAAATTATGAAGCCTGGGACTTGCAATAGTAAGTCGCCACAAACGGTGTATCTCGGATGCGAGAGCCCCAGGGAAATATACGAGTCAATTGGAGAATTTAATGTCATGACAACAAATTGGCCATGGTAGCTCAATGGGTAAGAGTGACTGGACGGAAATCAGTAGATCCGTGGTTCAAATTCTGGCCATGGCATTGAATTTTTCATGTCGACTCTTATCAATCCAAAACCTTAGCCTGTATATGGTTAGTGTTAAGAAATTAATAATTTTCATCAATTAACTGTATATGAATGTTACATAAAAGGTGAATCTCCCACTGTTTAAATTAATCAATGGAAATTAATCATTTCTTCACACTAGCCGTAAACAAGGTAAGGTTTTTGGATAGATAATCAAACTGAGAAATCCAATGCCATGGCCACAAACAGTGCATCTCAAATACGAGAGCCCCTAATGGTTTATCAAGAAAATATATATGAGTCAACTGGAGAATTTAATGTCAGGACAGCATGTTGGCCATGGTAACTTACTGGATATGAGCAACTGGACGGAAACCAGATCTGTGGTTCAAATCCCGGCCATGGCATTGGATTTTTTCACTTTGATTGTATCTATCCCACTGTTTGCCAATTATGCACAAGAAGACGATTGGAAGTGATTGTTTCTATATAGTAAAAGTACAGTAGATAGCCTTTTGATATCTATGGGATTTGAGCATGGTGCTACAAAAGGGAATGTATTATAGGTGATTCAAAGGAAATACTTGTGCAGAAGTACAAATATATGAGTCAAATCAATTATCTTCGTGGGCAGAGTTACAATGCCATACATTTAGATGAAACACAGTCTGATGATAATTCCTAATCTATGAAAAAAGGGTCAATAATAGTGATCCCCTTATCACTGCATTTTAAATCAAATCAAAATAGTCTGGCATCCAGAAATCTAAAGAAGAAACTAGTGTGAGATAATACCAATCTAAAAACAAGAATGCAGTGTAGTGACACTAAAACAGTGGTAGCAATAAATAAAACACTTAAATGATGTGAATAATCAATATGGTAAACTTTAATCACTTTTAACAAGGACAACAAATCATAGATGTTAATGACATGTTTGTTATTGCTGTGTCAGAAATGGATAAATTGTACATTTTATATTTGCATTATCATAAGCATATTTAACCGATACATTTTCATCATAGTTAATGCTACATTTCTTAACCAAATTTAACGTCTTAGAGATTATAATTGTTACAATACTATATTTTATAAATGAAGATAATTTGCTCTTTTGCATTACAATTTCTTCCAACTGGATTAAATGTGTAGCTTTTTATTAGCGATTTGTAACAGCAATACAGGAAAATTGTGCATTACAGTGGTCAAAAAGACTCCAAATGTGAGGGATGTCTACAAAGAAACGCACATGTTCCACGCCACAGTAAGAGTGGAATCTTACAAACCACCACCCAGACCACAGCAATGCACAAACTGCCAGCAGTTTACGCACAATTCTGCTGGATGCTTACTCCAGCCAGTCTGTGCCTTCTGCGGAGAGGTTGGACACAAACGTGCTAACTGCCAGCGACTCGGCATTCAGGAGGCTACTCCTCGATGCTACAACTGCGGGGACTCCCATTCCTGTCGCTATGCTAAGTGTCCAGTGTGGCAAGAGGCACGCATAGAATTGATGACTTCCAAAGACGGGCAAATGTCTAAATATAACGCCAAACCTAGAGTTCGTCATAACACCGACCTACCCAAGGAAGCGTTCTCTGGAGCACGTTACCCAGGACTGCCACCACGCACTCCTATCCAATATCCCAGCTATGCAGCAGCAGTGACCAACTCTGTAAGTCCAGCACCAACAAGAGAGAAGGTGACGATAGAACCACAACACCCGCAGCCGTCGCAATCCTCTACTTCCATAGCACAACCTGTGACACCCCAACCACCTCCCAGGCAAACACGACCCGCACAAAACAGGTCAAAACTGTATTCGGCGCCCAGGAAGCCCAGGCCAGATGATTCTACATCAAGCGGTTTTATACACACAGTCACCAGAGACTCAGCCTCTCATCTCACCATCCCAGACGAGGCGTTCAACACCATGGGGCAGATTCCAATAAATCTACAGCCATTATTTGCCGCCTATTTGGCTGAGGCACTGAAAACTTGCCCCTCTACAGTTCATCTCTACACCATCTTTGTGCACGCCGTCCTCACTTTCATGATGAACAATGGCTGTTAGAGGTGGCAATGTTACAGATCTTCTCTCCCTGAAAGTCTGCTATTGGAATGCAAATGGACTCAGGCAGAAGTTACAAGAAACCTCCAACTTCATAGCAGACAAAGGGGTGCATATCCTATTGGTGCAGGAAACACACCTGTCTTCCAATATTAGAGCCCGGCTACCTGGCATGGTATGCTATCGAACTGACAGAGCCGACGGCTATGGTGGCACTGCCATCTATGTGCGCCGTAACATAGCTCACCACCCGCTAATCACTGGTTAGACACCAAACTTGGAAGCCACAGGCATACAGGTGGAAACTACCAAAGGACCACTCCGACTTTTTTCAGTATACATCCCCCCCAATAAACCTATAGTTGCTGGAGAACTTGATACCTTATTTGCTGCAAATACTGCCACACTGGCCATGGGCGATTATAATGCCAAAAGCCCAGCTTGGAACTCCACTATTCTGAATGCACGAGGAACAAGCCTGGAACGTTATGTTCAAACAAGGAACATCATGGTACCCTCACCGTCCTCTCCTACAATCTTCCATGGTGATCGTAATCCTCCGGACTGGCTAGATATAGTCTTAGTCAAAAATGTCCGTTCATATCCCAGGCTATTTACCCTTCCAGAGCTGTCTTCTGATCACTACCCTGTGCTACTATTATTTCAATCCCGCCCAAATTTCAAGGCTAAACGCCTGTTGCCAAACCCCCGGCGTACCAATTGGGAGGAATACACCAAGATTATGGCAGCTGAGCCTCCGACCTTTGATAGATGTGCTACCACCGACGAGGCCGATGCAGTCATCATGAGCATTTCGTCATCTATTACAAATGCTATATCAAAGGCTACACCACCTGCCCGTAACACTTATAGTAAAGTCCGAAAACTCCCTCGTCACCTGCGCGATCTAACTGCGGCAAAGAACAAGGCTCGGCGTCGAGCACAGTACACAGGTTGTCCCATGGATCGCAGGGAGTACAACAGACTCCGGCAAAATCTTAAAATTGAGCTCCAAGATCATGCTAATGCGGATTGGGAACGACGGCTCTCGTCACTAGACACAGAAGATCAGTCACTTTGGAGAATGTCAAAGGCTCTATTACGGCTCCCAGTTCAGGATAAACCTCTTCGCCATGGCCTAATCACAGCCCAATCTACAAGAGAAAAAGTGGGACTCATGGGTACTTATCTTGAAAGTACCTTCCATCCAGCAGACACCTGCAATGGGGACCACATCCACCAAACAAATGAAGCAGTTCGGGCATACCTCTCTCAGCCACATGATCCAGAAGAACCTCCACCTACAAACCTCACGGAGCTGCAGCAATACTTATCCTCCGTAAAACCCTATAAGGCCGCAGGCTACGACAATATTCCCTATGCTGCACTGCAGCAACTACCAATCTGCTGGAAGGAAGCCCTGGTCAACCTCTTCAATGATCTGCTCTGGCTTGCGTACTTCCCAACCATCTGGAAGCACGCCAAGGTGATCACCCTCCCGAAACCTGGCAAGGATTCCTCCACTCCAGAGGGTTATCGTCCCATCAGCTTGCTCCCCAGTTTGAGCAAGATCTTTGAGGTCATCCAATCTCGCCTTAACCAATCACTAGAGACACTCCAAATACTACGGCCCGAACAGTTTGGTTTCAGGCGTAAACATTCCACGGTCCATCAACACCTACCCTTAGTGGATCACATTATCACTGGCTTCAACAACCGCCACTTTGTCGTAGCTCTGCTACTTGATCTTACTCGTGCCTTTGACTCTGTCTGGCATGCAGGCCTCCTTTTCCATCTCGTACAGTACAACATTCCTTCATATCTCATCCATCTAATCAATACTTATCTACACAACTGGACTTTCAGTGTCACCATTGAGGAAAATCCCCTCTAAATCCCATCCTATCAATGCTGGTGTACCCCAAGGCAGCGTTCTTGGACCTGTCCTTTTTCTCATCTATATAAATACCCTGCCATCCTACGTAAACTGCACGCTCTTCCAGTTTGCGGCTGATACAGCAATTGCCACCGCCTCCAAATGACATGAACTTGCTGTACGACGACTGCAAATTACGCGGACCAATTAACAACCTGGTTCAACACCTGGCGACTTAGTGTTAATCCCACTAAATCTCAAGCCATCACCTTCACCAGACGAAGGGAAGATGATGTCCCAGAACTATGCATTGCCGGCGGCTCACTTCACTGGACAAACCAGGCCAACTATCTTGGTGTTACCCTAGACAGCAAGCTCACCTGGAAACCGCACGTAGAAAAAGTATACAGCAAGATCTCCCATAGGATGGCACTACTCTATCCCCTCTATCACAGAAATTCCTGCATGTCCATTCCCAACAAACTACTGCTCTACAAGCAAGTCCTCCGTCCTGCCATCACTTATGCATGCCAGATATGGGGCATTGCTGCTCCTACACATCTCAATAGGCTCCAGGTACTCCAAAGTCGCTTCCTCCGAATATCAGTTAATGCTGGCTGGTACATTCCCAACAGGCATATTCATCGTGACACATCTATCCCCACTCTCCATGACTACATCCACTCTCTCTCCCAAACGTTCTTTGACTCTCTCCCGCACAGCTTCAATTCTCTAATTTGAGGACTTGGAGAGTATGACATAGACCCTGGTGAAAGCTACAAAAGACCTAGACTTGTCTTCGGCAACTAAAACTTAAACATTCTTTCAAATCCTTCAAATTTTCATTCTTCATAACAACTACACCCACTTCTAGACTATATACCCACTAAAACAATCCCACCGCCTAACCACAATCCTTCTATTATAACCATTCTTCTACCAGCAAAGGACCTAGTCCTGGCACGGTAATAGTCAGGAAAGTACCGCCTACAAGGCGGCTCAACTTTCCAACGACGCATACGCAAGAGAACTTTGCCTTTCAGGACATTTTGCTTCATAGGAAAATTTTAACTAAACATAAACAAAAGCAGGCAATCTGGCCGTCACCAACTGTTGCCAATAAGGTAAATAAAATGTCGTGAATGCCTGCATCCCACTTGGTCGACCGCTGAGAACAGTATTGCGTTGTTAATTTGCTTTTATTTATTAGTTTTTGTGCCTGAAGTATCTAATGGTTTTTGTGATAAAGCCAAATCATGCTCTATGTATTTATATAACTTCCATGCATTGCAATGAAGGCTACTTGAACAAAATAGGAACCCAAATTCCAAAAAAAGTTAAAAGGAAAATTACCTTTAACAACACAAGCTTCTATATCTGTTAATTACTGTACAGATGTCTCTATAAGCAATTGTTTGTGTTCTGAAAGAAGCTTAATTTTCTTTTTATTTCAATCTACCACAACCACAACACTTGGCAGATTGAAATACTACACACTTCCTGCTAGAAGAAACCGGTTCACTAGTCGCAAAGTGCTTCCTCTGTTTCGTAAGTTAATATTTTCTTCTTACACTACCAAAGCACAACTTCGAAAATATTTACGTAGTTCCAACTCATTACTATTCCAGTACAAAACATGTACTGAGTCATACACAACATACACAATAAGTTCTGTGATACACAACAGGAAGAGGAAGTAAACGACACTGCACGAACTGTCTAGCAAATCCGAATAATACAATGGTTATTTCATATTTAAAGGTCGTGCGATATATTAATCTGTGGGAGGACGTAAATTTAAATAAAAATAAATAAAAACAAAATATCGTTCCTTTCGTACGGAATAATATCAACGGATCTAAGTATTATGTTTGAATTAACAAGCAAGGTTACTGTTTTCAGGAAACAAGTTTTTTCTTGCAAAATACGGTACAAGAATTAAGAGATGTAGAAGTTTTATATTTTGTAGATATAACAGTAATTTGTTTATAATTCGCGTTCCTAATGTGGTATCCAAGAGGCACTGGGCACTAGCAATCGTTCATACTATCACATTGATGGCGTGGTCTTTCGTAAAATAAAGCGGCTGCAGCATTTCTAAGCAGCAATGTCTTACTTGAGAAACAATTACTAAGGTAATATGACTAATAATACTAACTTTCATGACACTCGGGACTTTCTTACGAGTGACGCGACAGTTTTAATAAGTATTACTGAGTACCTGGGTGCAACAACAGCATTA
Organism: Mantis religiosa; assembly: GCA_030765055.1. NCBI lineage: Eukaryota > Metazoa > Arthropoda > Insecta > Mantodea > Mantidae > Mantis > Mantis religiosa. Next base: position 124,936,746 of record CM060959.1, read on the forward strand.
ATGGGAAAATGTCATGTTAAGAACTTTGAGGTCTTGAAGTTTTGAAAGCGTAGGAATCATTTAATAATTATCATTTAATAATGATAACTGAGAGACAGATTTATTATCTAGAATGTACAAATGTCTAATACTTTAATATAACTCCATATCAAATTTAATGATACAAAGACAAATATAGACATCTACAGAAAAAAAGTGCTGTTACTGTATTGATTCAGTTTTATAATTGTTGCGTTTTAATTCTTTTTAAAAGATTGAGCAATCTTTAGGTCTCAGATTCTGATTCTACATCTGATAGCATATTTCACACATCTCATGTTCAGGACACAAGTAAGCCAGTTACCTTTTTGTGGCTTCTAAACTTTACACAGTGCCAATACATCTGTTTTTTAGTAAGATTTACTTGTGCTTTTGGCTCATCACTCAGACTAAAGGCCCTGTAACATAGATAAGGGCAGCTATGGTGAGAACAGTAACTGGTTGATACACTGCAGTGTAGATATTCGAACCTGATACAATAGCCTTTGGAGAGTAGTGCATACGGTAATATTTCTGAATGCAAAATATGCAGGCTTTAGCACGTGGTGTCATATGAAACATTGGAGCAAGTGCCTTTGACCATTCTTTAATTAACCAATAATAATATAATGACATTCATTAATAACATGAATGGTCTGGGGGGTGCTCTACAATCTTCCATTATTTTCACATATTCAGCAGGAACGTCTCTATTTTCAAGCATCTTTACTAGCATAACATATTTTGCAAAATTTCGATCCCATTCTGTAGGAGTAAAAATATTATAAATTTAAATATAATTCAGAATTTTGTTGTCTCTTTACCCCTGCTTGAATGCTTTCATTGTCTTCTTCTGAAGTAACACTCGTCACTGCCATCTGTTTTATTCACCATGTGGCTTGCGTCTTGCATCTTGCTAGCAGTAGCAGTAAGCACAGGGTACTGGGAACAGCATGGATATGTATGCAAGAACACAATCTTCTTTTCAACCATCTCCTGCCATCTAGAGACATCATATTGAAATAATTTTTACACAGACAATAGTTGAATGTCTGAGGAATACAATGCATGCATTTATACAATAACAGCTTTAGCCGTTTAATGCTCTTGTTGCACCCGGATATTCAATTAGTGTTCTAGTTTTTCTAAGTACCTGTGACTTTTGTGCTCCAATATGTATTTAGAATAAATTTTTAGTGTAGTTTTACATGGAGGAATATTTTCTTAACTAACACATGAGTTGATAATTATATATTTATTTACATACACTACCTGTAATCATTTTGGAGAGTTCATAGCAGCCAGATTCTTTTTTTGTTCACTTCAACAGTATAGTAGACTGTCATTTCTTACCATAAATTACACTTACTAGCAAACTCTGTACATGGTGTATTCCTAAAATACGCGCGCGCACACGCACACACACACGCACGCACGCACGCACACAAACACACACACACACACACACACACACACACACAGAGTACGGCTGTTGGATCTCCAGCACTGATGTTTTGCGGTTGTAGGAGGTGGAGGGGGAAGGTTAATAGTACCAACATTCAGTAATGAGCAATGGAAAACATACCCTCAAAATTATCTTTACAATGAAAATATAGGACTATATTAGCTTTAAAACACTGAAATCCAACTTGCAATTTCATTATCATGCAAGATATTCATTACAACACCACTCTATTTGCTCGCCTCAGTAGTGTAGATGGTAGTGTGTCTGCCTCATGTTCAAGAGGTCCCAAGTTCAAATCTCGGTCAGGGTGAGTTACCTGGATAAGGTTTTTCTGGGATTTTCCCTTATTCTGATAGACAAATGTCGGGTAACTCTACTGTAGTACTGGGAATCTTTACATGCGGTGTCATGATCAGGAAGTTAAAACTGTCTGCTAGTGCCAGTGAGCATTGTTACTGCTAGGCCTGGCTTCCGAATCCAACACCGTGTTGACAATTGAATTTTGTTTGGACCATGTGGCTTCAGTTGCTTGCGCTGTTGAAGTTTCTTTGCTATTTTGTGCGTGTGTGAATTCCTACTTTTAATGTCTGTAAGTCCTATTATTATCACTATTATAATAATATGGCTACTGGTTCGTGAAATATTTAAAATATGCGTGTTCCTCTGCTTGAAATTCCCGTTAAGAAACTGACAACAGCCTGCTTACCCCTCTCGAGAAATGTTACAGCCAGAGAACAGTCGGCCAAACTATAGTGTATAACATTCTCATTCATGCACTTCAGATTTCTAAGAAAATATTTTAACATCTATTAGAAGACACCGCCAAATTAATATTTTTCGCATACATGTAGAACAAGATAATAAATGCTATATTATAAATTAAATATTAAGTTATGAAGTTAGAAACTAAATAAAAGAAATTGTAAACGAAACATGACTATTTTGATTCAACTTTTCTAATTATACATTAGAAGTAACAATTGAATAACAAAGACAGACTTATATACTTTGTTGGGTATCGCTTGTGTTTAATAACTGTCTTACACATTCTCTTTATAGAACTAACCAAGTTTCAGCATATTGCTGGGTTTATTTTGTTTCATGCTTCCTACACATGTTTATGCTCTTGTTTAGATCATACTTTACTTTTACAGACTAGTTTCTACTAATGCTTATTGGAATTCAAGTCTAGACTCTGAGGAGGTGTTTGCAGCAGTTTGGGTACCTTGCAGATCAACCAGTTCATGTTCAGTATTGCCTTGTGTTGAACTCTGTATCGAGGTTTTACGTTCTTAAAAATGTCAAAATAATATTTTGGTCTATAGTGCCATGAATAAATTGTATATTACTAACACCGTTGGATGACATGCAGGCCCAAATCATAATGGAACCATCACCATGTTTAACTGTGGGAAGTATTTTTGGGATCATTATCTGAATTTGATTTTCTCCAGACTCTGTTTATCCCATTTGACTCAAATAGGTTCCGCTTAGTCTTGTCCAAACATATCAATTGCTATTCCAAAAGTTGTGATCCTTATGAACATGATCCTTAGCAAATGCAACTCATTTCTTGTAAGACTTGAAGCTTTCGCGGCGAGCGTTATTGATTAAGGCTTCACGGATGATCAGCCGTGTCAAATTTATTAAGATCGAGCTTTCGGCCATTTCACACTCTATGGCCTTCATACGTGACCCTATTCATATGTTAATCGGTGGGCAGAGCATTCCCTGCCCTGGCCAATGCTCGAGTGTCTAACATCTTGGATTGGCTCGGCTGGCGATGGACATAGCTACCATCCGCTCATAAATTTGACGCAGCTGATCACCCGTGAACCCTTAATCAACCCATCACCACACACTCTTCCTGTTTACTGCACTTACATATGGCTTCCTCCTGTGTGTTCAGCCATGATGTTCATACTTCCGTAAAACAAAGGAATATTTTGGTCAGACATCTTCTTTCCAGACGTATTGTAGTATTCAGGTTCATTACATTACTGATGCTTAATTTTAAAATACCTTTCAATTGCACATTATCTCTCGTAACAGAACAAAACATCACTAATCACTATTAAATTCACAACAGTATGTCTGGTGTTCTAAACGCATGTTTGAGTGAACGTACGCAGATCATTTAAAGTCAGCATCTCATGTTTAGTATGAACCTATGGGCTAGAATGATTACTGGCCATATCATTGGTCTGTATCTACTCCGAAACAGGCTAACAGGACCAATCTACCTCACATTACTTAGAGATATTTTCCTTACCTTATTTACCTTATATTGCTCACTATACATTTGGCAGGTAATGTAGCTGCAACACAACAGAGCTCCGGCACACTTTGAGAGAAATATGTGGAATTACCTCAATGTTACATACCCCAATCAATGGATCAGTAGAGGGGACAAGTTCCATGGCCAGCACAATGAACAGATCTGACTCCACTGGACTATTTTCTGTGGGGTAGTATATATGCTACTCCTGTAACGTCAGAGGAGGACCTCATTGCATGAAGCAATTGTCATTCCTTCAGGTCACTCACACTTATTGGAGCATATTTGTAATACTCAGTGCCACGAGGTATCCAGTTTCAACCCTGTTTGGTGTATTAAACAGCTTTATCCTGCCTACTGTTTGTTGTATTGACATGTTGAATGGACACTTTGATGGTGTACTGCACCCAAACCATGCATCTCTAGATATGGGTTACTGTTTGGAAAATGACCTGTTTGCCATCCTGCACAACATACTGAGTGTTATCAGTGTTTTTTGACTCAGTCTGTATATTAACTCAGTTGTACCTATCAAACGACTAAAACCAACAACTTCTTGAAACTGTACATATTAACTTATTCAATTATGTTCGAAAATATTTAAGCATATACTTTTCAAATGATCACGGCAGTTTCTCACTTTAGAACACCTTCTCCTTGTCTCTTTCCCGCTTTTCCCATATAGATAACAGCATCCTCTGTATTCTAGCGTTCACTTGGCGATGCCAGAGTTGTAGTTTCAAAGCAAAACATTTGCACGTCTTCTAATCTCAGATGGTATTTGGTCCATTTGTTATTTGAGGCATTACACTCTTCCAGGCAATGCCATTTTAAAAAATCCATTCTGTTTATTTGTTTTTCTGGATGGTGGGCTTTGTAAATGCAATGTGCATTTATTGAAGCATTGTTGAGATTATAAAAATAACCATGGGCCATAGTCTAGTATTTCTAGCAATATTGTTATGTTGGCATAGCTGATATACCAAGTGCACTCCAACTTAAATCATGTTATAAAATATCACCAATTTCGGTATATTTTGGGCACACATATCTTCATCTGTTGCTCTTACATGGTGCATAGACAATCAAATTATAATGTTTTTGTTCTCTTTTGGCATTTGAAACCAGTCATGTCTTTTTGAAACCCAAATGGAAATGAGTTTTATTCTCTTTGTTCATTTGACAAGAAGTTTGCTGAAATTTCTCTCTTGTTCTTCCTGATGGTTCCGAGGTGAGTGAGTTTCTTTACATAGAGCAACTTTATGGAAAGAAGTACAATTGGGAACCAATTATCAGTAGTGGTGTTTATATTTATCCCTCTGATAGGTTTAACTAATCGTAAAACAATTTCTCGACAACTATTGTTTTGCGGATAGAGACCTTCAGATTGTATACCCACATATAGTTTAAGATGGTCTAACTACATTATGGAACTCCATCGGCAATAGTAAATACAGAAACTTTTCAAAAAGTTGTGGTATCTATGGGTGTAACACTTTAAAACAAATTATCAAAATCCATTAAATTAATTGAAATGGCAAGAATATTCAAAGCTAAATTAAACAAATATTTGCTTGATGGTTATTTTTATAGCATAGAAGAGTATTTAGCCACTAATATTGAAGAATTAATTTATTCAAGAAACCATGTAAATATATTTATTCAACTTAGCTTACAAATATTGAAGTATTAATCTAATTATTCAACCATTCTTTCATTTGTGTACTCTTACTTGAAGTCTATGTGTTAAAATTATTTTACATTGGCCACCTTTGTGGCTAAATACTTGTTATTTTAATCTTTACATTGTGACGTGTCCTATGTCATTGTACACATGCACATTGTAAGTTAAATAAATACTCTATTGTATTATTCAAATACCTGGGAATCACATTGCAACCAACAGTTTCATTGTTCAGGATACACATACAGGACAGAGTTGCCATTGCCATCAGAGCCATGGACAATACAAAGAATGTATAATTACTAGCTATCAATTGTTTAAGGTGAAAATAATGCATATGGCTCTGTATGGTGAAAAGCTATACTCCATTTGGCCTTAAAGTGTGTATGAATGTCAACATTATGCCCTAGCACAACTTTGAGAAGCAAAACAGTGAACCGCGTGTGGAAATAGTTTGTTACTACATTGCATATATTATCACTTATTTCATACATTCAATATGTACACGTTATCTTGAGCACTAGTTTTATGGTGTGGTGCGAGCAGGGGGGAAGGAATGAGAGTTGTTTCTGCAGTGCAGTTAACCTAGAAAAAAACACAATTCAGCAAATTAGTGTATAAGTTAAGCGAAGATATGCGCCTCAAGTATGAGATATGTGGACAAACGGTAAATTGAATTCGATCCAATAAGCTGTATACTTATATAGTCACTCTTTATATAACAGATCAAAATAGAAAATAAATATTATGACAGTTATAAATACTCATTCACTTTGTGATTCAACTCCGGTGCATCACTTTCCTCGCTAGTATCCTTTGATGTGTTAATGATAATTTCAACAATTGCATTTTGTATTGCACCATCGTTTCTCCAAGCTCTTGGACCTTCTCCCAATCCATCGCAGTTACGGAAGATAATACTTCTATAGCAAGTTTCCGCAGATTTGTGGCCAACATATCACCAGCAACATTGCATCCTCTGAAAAGATTATTTTTGCCCATGCTGGCTTAATTGCATTCAGAACACCATTATAAGGAGGTAAACGAATAATAGTGTGTCCCTTTCCGAGAGCCATAAACATCCTCAACATACGTTTGTTGTAAACTGGCTAGCTAATTAACCTCGAAATTGCTAAAAATGAAATATGGCGGACATGTGAAAGCTTAGCGTATTAGCCACTTAATGTTAGAATGTATAGCTCATTTCAAGTTTGAAGTTGTCATCTGTGTTTACGGAGTTAGACAAAACTTACCGAATGAGAACTTTTAACCCGAGCGCTCAACTTATTGCACGCATAATCAGTGAACTGGGCATTGAGTGACATTGGTGAAGTGCTTATTTCCTCAGAGTAGTTTACAGAAACGTAGAAGTGGAAAACCTCTAAAAAGTGGTGAAAAGAATACTGTGTTAAACGTGTTTAACCATCTGTTCACCATCATATCATCAATACACACCACCATGCCAGTAAGGGACAAGGGTCCCGAAATGACAAAATGTCGAAGGCCCTTCCTCTGAGGAGGAGGTCCAACCTTCATCGACACCACTGCTGCTGCAGGTGATTTTAATGGCTGGTGCCCAAGCATGGCTTAGTTTAAGTCCATTGTCTCTATAGTAGTTGTATGTGTGTAGTTTAATATGAATGACTTCCTTAATGAGTTTGTCCAAGTACTTGCCAGTGTGTTCTAGAATTTAGTGTCTGAAAAATTTATTTTGTGGACACAAGTCTTTATTATTGTTTTCTTTACATTTGCTGTGTTTTCCATCACTTCATTTTTCTTAATTTCACTTTTTAATATGAAACTCCTGGACATTATATGTTTATTATTATTTAATGGGCAAATTTATGATGGTAGTCAACTTATAAAGGACAGTAAATAGTTTATAGGAATTAAAAAAATTGGCATTACACTAAGCATAATTAAGCAAAATATTGTGGTTTCACAAAACAAGCTACACCAAGAACATAAAAAAGTGTCTTAAATTGGAAGGTTTTAGAAGTGATCAGAGAAGTTAAATACCAAAGATTCAGGCTGAAAAGCAAGGAAAAATGGGAGGTACACACTAGAAACATAAATGCAAAAAGAAAGCCTGCTGTAACTAAAATACAACTAAGTAAATACCGCCTAGAAATGACAACCAAGTGGTTGGAAAGAAGGTATAAGGCACCAAGGCAATCAAGATTTATTGGGTAACAAACAAATAGGTAGATTATATGCACAGAATACTTTGTAAACAATATTTAGGTTTACCACGAGCAGTGCCAAAGAAAGAAAACAATGGGAGCTTAGGAGTATAATAATAATGCTGAGATTAATACAGTTGTGGTATAGATGTTAAATAGAGGAGAAATCTAAGAATCATGCATAAGCAGCGAAACATTTGGAAAGTACAAACAGCTGGTGGTCAGATATAGGAAAAACAAGAATGGGACACAGATGGAACCAATCTTGATAAAGTATCTAAAAGTAGAGTAGAGGGTTTATAAAGGCAGGAAGTATGGAAAACTTTGAAGTATGGAAAACTTTACTGCATCAGTAAATAGAGTATGTTGGGGATGAAATCAATTTGCTGTTTACCTTAAAAGACAAAAAAGAGCATCCTTTGATAGCAAGAGAACACTATTCCTGAGTGGAATAAGGGGTAGTCAAAAAGGAGCATGTAAACTGTACAGTGACAAAGAAAGTTTAGCATGACAGAATATAAGGAGTTAGCATTGTTAAGGATAAAAGTTCTTAAAAATATGAAGGCAAAATTTAGCAATGAAAGAAGTGAAGAAAAACAAATTATAAATGTAGATGAGTTATTACAGAAGGCTAAATAAGAGTAAGGAGTAGAAGAGAAGAATACAGAGGAAACAAAGGGGATAATTAAAATAAATTGGAAGGGACAACTAGATTTTCACAGAGGACAAAAGCACTTGGAAGCCCTGCAAAGTGAGGCAATTTTACATAGTCTAATTTACATAAATAATAATATTTAAAATACAAAGGCCTATTAAGGAATTTCAAAGTCCCATGAGTTCTCAATTTAATTCATTGGTGCACCTCCAGAAGGAAGTCTGCAGGCAATGAGAGTTGGATATTCCAGGCTGACAATGGAAGCACCAGCTCCTGAAACTACTCCCCCAACAATTAGACAGTACAGTTATAAAATCTATTCTATCACATGAAGTATTATTTGTTACCTGCTTTTCTGTTTACTGCATTTGAGTTTGAAAAGTTATCACATACCTTCCTCTGCTATTACAATGGACTAAATCACAAGATTTGACCTGAGCTTAGCACATATGTCTGCACTTATATTTCCTGTGTTACCAAAACTGTTTGGTGCTCAAGTACATCTTGAGAAATCTGATGCTGAATTTCTCTGAACCTAAGAATAGCAGTCAAGCTTACAGTTCATAATTCACAAACAAGGTGCTCTCATTGTTGTGTAGTAGCAAATAGCATTAACTAAAATATATTTTGTAATATTTTATTTATTCCTAAAGTTGATAACACCACTTACAATTCCTGTCATACATCTGCCATATGAGTCTAAGTAAACTCTCTTAAATGAATCTGAATTGTTCCAGATTAAGTTATTCTATCATGAAATAGGGGATAGAAAGAGTACAAATTTTGTTAAGATTGTCATAAATATTCATTGTTAAAGGTAATTCAGCCAGTAGTTTTTTTCTTTCCTTTGCTAAATTATATTGATTGCTTACTTTGTGCATGGTTTGTCGCTAAATGTATTTGCTAATATGTACTTAGGCAGCATTTCTTTAATTTAAACATTTGTTTTAACCACTACGTCAAGACTTAGTATATAGTATACAGTGTCAGGACTCAAACCATGGGGTTTGTTGTTGCTAATGGATATTCTTACTACAAGAACATATTTGGCTTGATTCCGGTGCCAGTACTGATTCTTCTTTAATGATTTACCTATTAGAGAAAACCTTAAAATACATACAGAGATATACTTCAAGGCTGAATTGTAATTTTGCTGGAAGTTTATAGCTAACCATTGTTAGTGTTAATCTTTCAGATCTGCTTGAGTAGTATGGAAGAACAGTTACCAAATACAAAGTAACTAGCTGCCAACTTGTAATGTTGGAGGAACTTTAAGGTTAACCTCCATCAGGGCTCTAATCTACCAATTTTTTTCTGTAAAAAACAAGTGGGAAAGAATAGGATTCAGAATATAAACTAGCTCCGATAATGGCCAAATATACAGGTTGTTTTAAGGTATAAATATATGACTGATTGCTTTGAAATTTAACCATGATATTTTAAGTTGATGCAGTTTAATACTGGTACAGGCACCTCAGTAAGAGAGCTGGAAGGATTATAGCATTCACATGAGACAAGTATTGAAGTTTGTCTCCTGCACATGTGTTTAAATTTGTGAAGTCTGCTAACATTTTCCACAGTTTATTGGCAGAGAATAGCAGAGGTATGTGGTGGTGTTTGAACAATGCTTGATGAATTTAAAGAAGCTAAAATTCAAATTTAAAGACACTAAATGGTATACATAACATGTTCCTTTGTCCGCAGAAAAACTTCCATTTGGGCAACTTCTGTGAAATGTATAAGAAGGTAGAAATAAAAGAAGAGGAACCTCTCCTAGACAGCACAAGCTCACAAAATGAAAGAGAGTCATTTCATGAGCCTGTTGCAGCGAACCCTAAAAGTGATGTATCTGTGGAGAACGACTGTCATGTGACAATTAAAACAGAAATTAAATCAGGGACCTGTTTTACAAAACATTATATTTAGCAGATTAACTTTGAAACTATTATATGCAGCAACAACTGCAAGATAGAGGGGACAACAAAAATTGAGCAACTGACTAAAATTTCAGAATTGGATGAGACAAAAATTGAACAGCAGACTGCGATTTCAGAATTGGATGACACAAAAATTGAACGACAAACTCTAATTTTATAATTAAATGCACACAGTTGTTAAGTCTGTGGTAAGAGCTTCACTCAAAAGGGTTATTTGAAACAACATAGTTTGATCCATGAGGGTAAAAAGACACACCAATGTACAATTTGCGGAAAAAGCTTTACTCATTTGCGAAGTTTGAGAAGACATAATGTGATTCATGAAGGTCCAGTGTAAAATTTGTTTTGCAGGTTTTACTCTGTTGTCTTATTTGAAAGTACATAATTTGATTCATGACGGTAAGAAGTCCCATCAGTGTTAGGTTTGTGATAAGAGCTTCACTCAGTCATCAGCTTTGAGGAAACATAATTTGGTACATGAGGGTAACTTTGTGAAAGAGCTTTGCTCAGTTGTGGAATCTGAAGACACATATTTTGATTCATGAGAATAGGAAGGCACACCAATGTAACATATGTGATAAGAGTTTTACTCTGTTGTCACATTTGAAAGACCTTAGATTTATTCATGAGCAAAAGAAGCCATACAAATGTAATTTGAAGTTTTCTTGGCTGTCAAATTTGAAAACGCATACTTTGTATCATGGGGATGACAAGGCACACCATAAGAGATTTGTTAGATTGTTAGATTTAAAAACACACAGTTTGGTCCATGAAGGTATGAGGCCATATGAATGTAAAACTTGTAATAAGAGATTTAGTCGGTGTCCAAATTTAAAAAAAAAAAACACAACCTGATTCACAAACGTAAGTAATAATACTGAGTTGTGTTAGCATACCAAAACTTTTCCATGCACTAGTCAATGTTTCTAGGCAATAGTTCCTGTTTAGCTAAGGAGGTAGCTTTGGGTTTTGGTGGAGTAATGCATCTCTCTAGGGTACTGTGTAGGTCTGACATTCTAGAGGTTACAAGTTTGAATATTTCTGGAATACATTACCTGGTTAAAAATTGGAATTTTGGGTAACTGTAAGCACTAGGGTTTTTAGTTGATTTGATCTAGTTCCATTGTCACTTCACTTGTTGCATGATATTCACTTCACGTTGACATAGAGTTTACCACATTTCAAATTTTTTACTCTTTTGTAATAACTACTCACAAACTCGCACTCATTTACTCACGGATTGACAGATCCACAGATATAGACTTGCAGGCAAGCATCCACTCTACGACTGCAAGACCTAATCGCTTGGTAAATTTAAATATTCAATACTTATTTACCTTAAAATCAAGCCAAACTAGCACATTTCATCACCTCCCTTTGTTTGATACTCATTCCGCAGGCACAGAATGTAATATATCTTGTCACAGCATAAAACCTGAAAGGGAAGAATGCCAAATATTAATTAATACCCTAATCAATAAAAATATTGAAGATCAAGAGAAAAGTCCCCCCCTTTATATGTGGATTTGATTCTATTAGATGTTAAAAGTATTTTGAGTAGTTAGAAATTATTTTTTAATTAATCGCCAATGGCAAGTGATATTGGATGATAAAGGAAATGGGTAAAATAATGCTGAACTTAGTCTTGCATAAACAGAGTTCAGAGTTCTGGTATTCATCTGTAAGGACAAGGGAAACTCCGAAAGAAAAAATATTATCTGAATAACTTGCCCTGACCAAAATACAAACTCTGGACCCCTTGAACGTGGACCAGACATGCTACCAAGGTGCTGCTCACTTTGCAAGGTATTCTTACGTATTTAATTTGATCTTTTTGTATTAATTTTCTGAGGGTAAGTAAAAAAGACCTCTGTAATATAAATTAGGCCTTAAGCATTTAATCTTAGTATACAAACCTGCAAGTACAAGTGACGAGTCCAAATTGGAAATGGTATTTTTCAAATGACTCCTGGCTCTTTCGACCAATCACTACTTTTCAATATTGAATGATATGATAGATGGCATCAATCTTTTTTTCTGTGTGTCAGTATGGGAAGCACTCTTTATTTGCTTTAATTTTTATACATTAGTACTAGGAAAGGTGAAAGGTTACAGTTTTACTTACTACAAGAAAATGTAAATATGACTAAAATAAATGCTGTGAATAAAACGTTTTGTAGTTCTACTGATTTCGAAAGTGTTCCATGCTTAAGTGTATCTTTGCAAGGTTCGTCTAAGACAGTTTAAAGCTTGCATTTCTTACTCCTTCCTGTTTTAGTTTCTTTCTACTATGTACATTGTAGATCTCGCCCAAAAATTTAATATTAAGATGTGACTGAAAATATATGCTTTTGACTCTCCTGAATCCAAGACCAACAGTTTTAGAAAAACATATATGTAAAAATGAATCGTGAAAATATTGACACATGCTTTACTCACACTGTTTTTCACAAGACATGTTTCAAGAGCTGTTGCTCTTGACTGGTGTAAATTGTAGTGTTTTCGTCCTCCGTGTTGTTGGTAGATGGCATGATGTATTTGTCAAAGATGTCCGATGGTGCAGTTTCAAAATTAATTATTCTATGACAATTTTTATTAATGAAGACTTTTTCCCATACAGGAAGATCAATGGGATGACTAACCTGTTTTATTAAAGCTGTCTCCAAGTTAATATCATGTCTGCTATTACAAAAATTAAAAGCAACTGCTGATTCTTCTATTTCAACATTTTTAATGTTGCATGTATGTTCTTTAGTTCTGATGTCAATGTTTCTTTCTGTTTTTCCTATATATTTTAGGGCAAGTTCACCATTTCATCTTGTACCTTCCTGGTTTGTTTTACAATAATTGAATTTTTGGGAGTCTTTTGTAAATTGTTGATATTAAGTCTATTTTGAGGTGGAAGAACTATTTCTCAACACACAACACGGCCTCTTCTGAATCTAAGATAAGCATTTTTAGCTAAATTACTATGTTTGTGCCTAAAAGTATATTTCAAACATGAAAAATGAAATATTGCCATAAACTGGTGACATGGAATATTAATGAGGAGAGAACATGACCTCAACGCCATTACATTTTAGTATTATATCCTTTATTTAAATAGGCTCTACATAGGGCCTTTAAAATGGCTTACCTTAGAGTGATGTTTCCAGGTTTCCGATTGACTGATGACAGACTCGCCTAATCTGAGTTCTCAGCGTATAGCAGAAATTAGGGGGAACAGAGAACAGACTCAGTTCATGGCCGGAGAATTAGTGAATAACAGACGAGCAAACAGTAGTACCAGATGTCTCCTCTGGTTACAAAACCCATGTTATAATCTAGTCAAACTATCAAATATGAGTTGATATTCCATTTGCATATGTGGAAGGATGCTGAATATTGCATACAACATACTGAAGCCTGCAGTAATGATAAGGTCCATAATTTGTGGAATCTGATCTGTGACATAAGATGAAGCGTCGTAATATGAATCTAAGCACATAGCAGATAAACACCAAATACTGTACTGTGCTGAACTTTAGGGATAATATAAGCATATTCATGACTGCCCACGTTTGTAGCGCCTCAGCTTCACATTGAAGGGGCTCCTACTGTGAATCACAGTCAGGTGAGTGTCCTGGATAAAATTTTATCCGCGGTTTTTCCATAATCTGAAAGATCAATGTCACTAACTCGGTTCTGTGAGCCCTGGGCTTATTTGAGCATTATTTCACCCATTTCATGTATCATCCATTATGACAATGTTAGAGGACGTAACTTAAAAGAATAGATATATTGATGAGGTAAACTGATTGTAAGGGGAGGAGCGATAGAAATTAGAGACTGTTGCTTATTTAGAAGTGGCGGAAACTGTTGGTACAGCAGGAGGAGTAATGGGGACTGCACAGTGGGGCCTAGCTACAATGGTAGGAAAGGAGAGCAATTCAAATGATAACCATGTAGTTATCATCTGCTGTCGGAGGTAATCGGCAGAACCAATTCTGACAACGGTTTGCTCTCCACTTTTTTCGTTGAGTATACAAGAAATGTCGGGCTAATTCCATTTATTTACAAAGTATTACAACTCTCGCCTTTCAAGCATTGCAGATTACAAACAACATTATTTAACATTACCATTATTTTACTCGATACGACTTCAGCCACACCGATAAACTGGGCAGTGTACAAGCTTATTTGAAAACCCAAATTATTCACGTCTATAAATTAGTTGTTCCAAGAATTACTCCCCTAACGATTAACGGAAGTATGACCCAGGCAAATTAACAGTCAGAAAAGCCATTCAATAAAGTACTATCCAACGAATGTTAAGTCCAAACAAACAAAATAACTCACCCTTTGCACACTAGAAGAGCAAGTCATGACTCCTTGTCTCGCCTGCCCGGAGGTATATCTGAGAGGAAAAACAAGGATACTACCACGCACTCCTGTGGGAGAAACGGAAATCGCGAAACAAATGAAACGTGTGCCTGAGCAAAGGAACGTGCCATCAGCACAATAACCCATCCCGCGGCATCTCACAACATGCGCTTGGCATTGTAGGAACATTGATTTAATATCGGTATAAGAAAACTCATGGTAGAAAAGGATAAACCTTATACAGTGCGATCCATATAAACCAGAACCATTGCAAAAGGCCATAACTTTTGAACCAATTATAGGACACGTGCGACTTTGGGATAATATAATACACAATTGGGAGGTTACATTGCACTATTTACATCTCAGAGAAAATGTTGGAAGTGTCCTCCACCAACATCTATACATGTTTGCACTCGTCTCAGCATATTCTCTGAAGTTTTACGGAAAGTATCCTCGCCAGTGTTACTTATTTTGGTTTGAATGGATTCCTTGGGAACGACAGTTGTCCATGGCTTATCCTTGTACACTTTATTTTTGAAATACCTCCACAAGAAAAAAATCCGGTGAGGTGAGGCCAGAGGATCTGGGGGCCACAGACCTTTTGAGATTATTCGATCATCAAAGAAACTGGTCGCAACTTCCATGGTGTCATTAGATGTATGGCACATTGCTCCATCTTGCTGGAAATAGCCTCTCAATTCTATATCATCCAGCTGTTCCACAAATATCTTGAAGATACCCATATAAACTTCAGTGTCTACAGTCGTATCAAAGAAAATGGGACCAACAATCATCTGACGCTGTGCACCATACTCCAACCTTTTCACCATTCTCCCAGAGCCACTGAGATTAAAAACAAATTTCTACATTCTACGAGCTTTCAAAGGGAAATTATGGCATATTGCAATGGTTCAGGCCTATATAGATCGCACTATACCACCAGATTATTTACTGGCCACTGATAGCACTGTCACCACAACCATCATTAAGGCTACTGGCCACAGAGCACAATTCTGTTTTCCTGAGATGGGACAGACAATATCCAGCTTCCTGGGCGTGCTGATCCTTCATTCCAGAGAGAGGTTCACTAATCGCTGATTGAGCATAAGGACGCCCAAAGGCCGAAAATGCGGGCAGGCAACTAAACCAGTTGTGTTCCATCACAGCAGAAATCTCCATGTAGGTGGAGATTTCTGCTGGGATTTCTAGAAATCTCACTGTGCCAAACTGCGGTGGTCAGGTATTTTCCGGACATATAACAAAAGGGAGCAGTCGAGGTTGTCACACAAATCAAACCCAGGAGAAAAGGAACTTAAATGCGGGTTTCAGATAGACTGTTTTTAAAATAGAACCCACATGTGAAAACAAATGAATGAAAACTATAACTTTCCAGAAAATCGTGGATAACAGTAAGCAAACAGATAGATAACAAAATCGAACAATTTAAGTTGATTTATAATCACAAAGAGTGATTAATTAACCATAGTAATATAAAAACAATTAATATCCATGTGATAAACATTAAATCTAAATTTCATCAAAATAATTTAAAACAAGTTAAGCATAAACAAGTTAGCAATATAAACAAGTTAATCAATATAAAGAAGATAAACAAGGCCTTGTATCAATAAATGCGCATAACTAAATCACCAATGTTCAGACAACACAAGAACACGAACACGGAACACACATGATTACTGAACAAGAAACATTGCAAGCACATAGCAAACACACCTAAAATACTCTGCCATCATACCAGAGACACACTATACCCAACAGAACGCAACGCTTTCATTCCCAGACACATGAAACCTAAGTCTATTCTTTCGCTCACAAGTTGACTCTACACAAACGCGCGGCGGGCAGGAAATGCGCCGTAGAGGTAATGCAGTCCAGCGCTCACAAACCACGCTTCCACCTATAATCTGTTCGCTGTTAGAATAAAGTACTACTCCGAATTCCGCTAATGGAGCTGACTTATATTTATTTTGTATTTTAATGCATACTGTGAAGTTTCCTCTTGAAATAGTGGTGGTTTACAAATTTTGATTTTTTCTTACATAAAGCAAGATGGAAGAAAAAGAAAGATAAATGTTCATGGTGGTCTACACATGTTAAGCTGTATCTTTCATAATAAAGTAACCTGTTCGATGACTAGGAGCATTGCTCACTATGGATCAAACCAGTAAGCAATACCTAGCCTAAATTTTAAATAAATGTAGTACCTGTACTACAGGCTAGCCTTTTGTAATATCATCCAGAAGTTCTTAAGAGGCCTCAGTTGAATGCAAGTCAACCTACACAAATACCTAAAAATACACAACCATTTGTGTGTCCAAAGTTTTGGGCCACTGCTGACGTATTATGTACTACAATTTTAGAGCATGCTTACATCTGTGTTTCTACTGTAAACTTCATTTCATTTTTTATGTAACCTATCATTACGAGGAACTATCATCATCCTATTGCATTTCTGTAGATATAAGAGATGTGTCAAGATTTACCAATTTGACCTTTCCTAATATATTTACAGTTATTGAAGATCATGCTCTCCTTAAAGCAGTAACTGAACCAATTAGACACTGTCTGATATTCTCCTATGTACCAGTCCATTATAATGCCATATACCTGCTTCAGTGCAAAGGAATATCCTAAGTCATTTCTTTTAGCTAGGTGTGGGTTAATACCAGTTTCTCTCAGTACTCTGTACCAGTACATGATGTTTCCCATGGTACACGATACTTTGATACTCAATAGCATCATTTATACTAGTTTGAATGCAAAATAGAATTGTATAAGACCAATGAAATTAAGTGCACGTTTGTAAGACAACATTTAAAGCCATCAGTATACTTATCTATCAACTCCACATTAGACGTTTTAATATTTTGTGACTTCAAAATAAAATAGAAGTTGCAGATTTACCACTGAAATATCAAATAAGTATCGAGTGAATTTTCTGAAGAATCGTTTGATGTCAGCACCCTCTACGTATTGCCAGTATCGAAGAGCCATCCCTAATTTTAACCAATTCACAACAATTATTTGCATGCTAGCAAGCATAGTCAAGACTTTACAAAAATTACCACTGCTAATTGGTTGTAAATGTTGTATACTAAACATTTCATATACACATATCTAAATTTTTTTACCCAAGTTCTCAACAATAATTTCAACTATTATGGATGTTAACTGTAATGTGAGGAACATAGACCGGCAGCCTCATTTGTTGCAGTCTATTTGGACATTCGCACAGTGAAACTTCAGTCACAAAAATTCTTTTTACATGTTTTGGAAATCTCTTTCATTCTTTGTACTTAGGCACTAGATGTGCTTTGTAAATATGCAGACTGATGTGTCATTTATACATCTACATTTCCAGGCTCAACATTATGCTTAATTAACTGTGCTTTAACCTCCAAATAAGTGGAACAGGAACTGAAAACCCACAGCAAAACCATTTTCACACTGTAATTTGTAAATATAACTCTGGATTAGCCTAATTAATGTGAGTTTGTGAGAGATTCAGTGTTACAGCATGCTATTTTTGAAGTCACCATTCCCATGAATACATACTGCAATGCTTGTAGTTTTAGGTTTACGCTGTGAGAGTTGAAAATAAAAAGATAACTACTTCTATAAATCTCCAGTTTGCATGTAAGGCTATAAATATTTGTCAGCCTTTTTATCTGCATATGTTGGCTGTTAACATGTTGACATATTCCTTACTGAAACATACCAACTGTAGGACAAAGTTCCTTTCAACATAAAATAACTAAACTAATGGCTGCAGTACAGAGGACTTGTCCAATATTATTCCTTTTGGCACTAAAACCAAACAGACCCTTGCTGTTTACAATGAAAATTATAAAAGAAATTTGTCAAAAATGTAGACCTACTGACTTACAAATTTGAACAGTTTAATTTAAAAATGAATAGTATCACTAAGTTACCTTATTTCTCACTCTTAAATCAAAAGTTAATCTTCTTAAATTTTGAATTTACTTTATTTGTGTTTATAGCTGTGATATAAATTTATTTTTCTTGGTTTAGTATATTGAAATAATCTGCAGTTTGAAGGTAATTAATGAATAAATTGTTTTTGTAAATTTTGTGAAAGCAAAACAGTACTTTAAGTAAGTCTGAAACATTCTAAGTCAAAGTCTGTTTTAAGTACAGAATATATCAGTTTACTGAGGACTAGCGCGCCCCATTAAGGTATAGACATTTTAAACAAAACTTCAGACTAAACCTCTTTCACTACACTTTATTCATTTTCAAAATATTAGAACATTTAGATCTGTAGCATTAAGTTCAATAGATAACAATGAAATAAACAAGAACATTTGTAAGAAATAAGAAAATTGTAGTTTTGCCGAAAGTTTACAGTTAACCACTGTTAAGGTCAATCTTTCACATATACCTGAGTAGTATGGATGAACAGTTATCAAATACAAAGTAACTAGCTGCCAACTTGTAATGCTGCAGTTACATAAAGGTTAACCTCCATGAGGGCTAATCTTTCAATGTTTGCCTTAGATAACTAGTGGGGAAGAATAGCTAACAGGATATACAGGGCTATTCTGTAACTTCTGGTTAAGAATTCTGCTAACACTTACTGTTACGGCTAACAACTGAGCACTAACAAGTATGGCAGGTTTTCAGATTCTGTAACCCTGCTTGTTATGGCGACAGATCTTCTCAACCATGTTGTTAAGCACCTGGAGCGACTCATCGCAAATTCATATGCTTTGCAGCCATGATTAGTTTTTCCACCGCTCTGTGCGCGCCAGTTCAAATAGTGTAATTACGATTACTTAATAACGTCCGTTCTGTGCAGACCAAGTTGGAACGCAAGCAAGCTACAAAGTCTTCGGAACAGCAATAAAGTACACATTGATTATTGCAGAAGTGTTGCCATTATTAATTGGACGTGATTTATAAATAAAAGATGCTGTTTTAGGGAAGTACATAATTTTTAGTAAATATTGTGACTTTGTGGGTTCGTGAAATGAAAAGTCCAATTACACCACTCAACAATGTTCTTTATTTCCACCGACTTACAGTTAAACACTTGCCAATTACACAGAATTACGTGCTGCAACAATTACAATTCACCAGTTCGTCCGTTACAATTTCCTTGTACTCGCGGTTACGTAAGCTCCGGTACACCTTCACATACCAGTTACGTACAGTCTTCCGTTGCACAATCTTCTCGTACATTAACACGTCACTGACTAACACTGCTTTCTTACACCAAGAACTGTCCTCATTCACACACTAACCAACTGACTGACTGACTGACTGACTCCGTCTGTCTGTAACTCTCTTTATATAGGAATATCGCCGGTTTCTAGTGACCAGGAGAATGTTCCAGATTACGTAATTTCCAGAAACAGGTGTAGAGAAAACAGGCGACACAGTCATGTTTTTTTCCCTGACCACAGTCTGTCACCACTACAAGACAAACGAGGAGGAGGTGTGGCTAACCGAACCTCCCCCTGCCTTCCGCTGCCAGCTGCTTTCACAGGGTGTCCCAGCGCTCCCGTTACACTGCTCCCTCCTCAAAGCTGTTCGCCTCGAACAGCCCCATCGTAGCGTGCGAGGCGGTCCAGGTGTACCACCAGCATCTGCCCGGAGTCTGAGCCAGAAGTAGCGCTGCCGTAGTTTGTGAATCATTCGGTTCGCTCCCAGGTGTCCTCCTGAAGTACCGGCGTGTTCTTCCTCCAAGACTTCCGGGACCTTGCTCCGGGGAAGTACCAACTGTTCTCTCTGCGCCTTCCCATCGGGTGACTCCCATACCCGGAACAGCACGCCCTCTCTGGTCTTCAACGAGTCCCATTGGGCCCAGTGCGACTTATAGGTGGCGCTCCTCGGTGCGATGTCCTCCCAGGTTGGTCTCGTCCCTGCGTCCACTTCCCTCAAGAGTGGCCCCAAGTCTGCGTCCGCCAGCTGCTCCCTCCTCAGGCCTGCGCTATCCCAGCCTTCAGCAGGCACTGCCACAACTACTCGGACTGCTGCGGCACGCTCCTTCTCTTCCACTCTTGTGCGCTCATGGCCGTCCTGGAACTGCGGTAGGACACCTCCAATGTAATGGTCGCTAGCGTCGGTGTCCACAATGAAGGCGCCACCCGGTTGTGGGAAACCCAAAATTGAAGCACTGCACAGGGTCCCCTTCGGGTGCTGGAAAGCGTCTTCGGCGTCCTCCGTCCACACATAAGGCCGGTTTTCCTCCGTCAGGCGGGTGAGGGGTTTTGCGATGTTGTCGGCCTTTTCCTCTAAATCATTAAGGCGGTCGTCTACTTGACCCTTCCGTTTGCCCAGGTTCGCGACGTCATCCCTCACGCCGGCCAACTGTTCCTCAAATTTGGCGGCGAGGACCTCGTTCGCCTCCTTCATTTCCGTGGCCAGACTCGTTCGCTGCCCTCATTTCCGTGGTTAACTCGGCCTTCATTTCTTCCATCTCCGCGGTGATGTTGTCGTTGGCCGTCTTCATTTGTTTCAACTCGGCGATGCGGTTGTTGTTTGCCGCTTCTATTTTTGCAGCGAGGTTTTCAGTTGCCGTCTTCATTTCTTTCAGTTCCGCTAAAATCTTTTCTAATGCTGCCTCCATGGTTGTAATGTTCGGTGATGTTATGTTGTTTTCCCGCTTCCTGACACCAGTTGTGACTTTGTGGGTTCGTGAAATGAAAAGTCCAATTACACCACTCAACAATGTTCTTTATTTCCACCGACTTACAGTTAAACACTTGCCAGTTACACAGAATTACGTGCTGCAACAATTACAATTCACCAGTTCGTCCGTTACAATTTCCTTGTACTCGCGGTTACGTAAGCTCCGGTACACCTTCACATACCAGTTACGTACAGTCTTCCGTTGCACAATCTTCTCGTACATTAACACGTCACTGACTAACACTGCCTTCTTACACCAAGAACTGTCCTCATTCACACACTAACCAACTGACTGACTGACTGACTCCGTCTGTCTGTAACTCTCTTTATATAGGAATATCGCCGGTTTCTAGTGACCAGGAGAATGTTGCAGATTACGTAATTTCCAGAAACAGGTGTAGAGAAAACAGGCGACACAGTCATGTTTTTTCCCTGACCACAGTCTGTCACCACTACAAGACAAACGAGGAGGAGGTGTGGCTAACCGAACCTCCCCCTGCCTTCCGCTGCCAGCTGCTTTCACAGGGTGTCCCAGCGCTCCCGTTACAATATTGTCTTATATGAAGTAAGCATTTTAAATTTTATTTGTTTGGCCTATCAATGCAATACAAGCAAAACCTCGCTGTACACCTTGAAGTACTAATAGCATAATTAAAATTGGATGTCGTATTTTCATTGTAACTGTGTCCAACCAGTACTGGAATGAAGTTTAAGCTCTAGTGCATCCTAAGCATGAACTTCCTGCTTTTATACCTTCTATTTAGCTGAGAAATATACCATTTTACAAACATTTTGATAATTGTGCGCCATATAAGATATGTTCTCAGTTTAGAAATAACGTAATTCATGAGAGATTAAGAGCGGAAGTTATTTCGCTCAAGAATACAGTGGTAGGATGTTATATTCACACTTAGCATATACATAGTTTCACCTCTTCAGGATTAATGTTTAAGCAATTCTCGCAAAGTAATGCAAACCGAAGTAACAGCTAAATATTTGAAATGCTTTGCATTGAATAACACTGTCCTGCGACACTTTGATGAACGAATGGAAGTACCACAAGCAGTTTTTGTTGTAATTTTACGTCCTCCAACGTAAAGTCATATCAGACGATGAATGGAATGGGTGAAATGATGCTCAAATGAGCCCAGGGTCCATAGAGCTTAGTGTTACCCGACACTCGTCTTTCAGGATAAGGGAAAACCTCGGAAAAACCTTATCCATGTAACTCACCCTGACCGAGATTCGAACTCAGGACCTCTTGAACGTGACGCAGACACTCTACCACCACGCTACCGAGACGGGCACCGCAACCATGGTATACTTTCAAATAGCTAATCAATATATTTCTTATACGTTATCTGCGTTACGAAAACATTATGAGAAATATACTACAAAGGCTATTATGAGCTTCTGGGTGAAATAAGGGCTTAAAGCTTCCCTGCTTGTACTCTCAGATAAACTATTTTCTTAGTAATTTTGGATCTCTCAGAAATGAACAAGGTGAATGATTTCAGCAAGAAATCAAGGAGATGGGAAGGAGATATCAGGGTCGATCGAACAATGTGGACTACTGATGGTACTTGAAAATAGATGTTCGTTAATCACTTAAAAGGAAATCAGCGCAACAGATTTACCGGCCAAAGGAAATATAGCTTAACACCTTATTTTCCTTATTCATTTTGTAGAGCACGATTATATTATGCAAATTTTACGTCCTCCAACGTTTAGTCATATCGGACGGTGAATGAAATTGGTGAAATGATGCTCAAATGAGTCCGGGGTCCATGGAGCTTAGAGTTACCTGACATTCGTCTTTCAGGATAAGGAAAAATCCCGGAAAAACCTTATCCAGATAACTCATCCTGACCGACATTAGAACTCGGGACCTCTTGAACGTGAGGCAGACATGGTACCATCTACGATCTCTACATAAAATCCCGCCTCGGTAGCGTAGATGGTGGCGTGTCTGCCTCACGTTCAAAAGGTCCAGAGTTCGAATCTCGGTTAGGGTGAGCTACCTGGATATGATTTTCCGGGGGTTTCCCTTATCCTGAAAGACGAATGTTGGGCAACTATAAGCTCCATGGATCCCGGATTCATTTGAGCATCATTTCACCCATTTCATTCATCGTCCGATATGACTTAATGTTGGAGGACGTAAAATTTACATAAAACACCACTTTTAAATTATTATTTCTGATTTACGAGACAACCTTACGGGATAAACATAAATGCACGATTCAATTTAGCACACCGAAATAAGCTAACGTCACCTTTCCGATCGCAAACCAGCGAAAAGTAATATTTTACAGGACAATGTGATTTCTTATAATAATCTTTAATCAATGCTGAAATGAAATACAAGATCTGGAGATTTAATAATATACATGTTCTATTTTTAAGCATTTAATATAAAGAAACTGCTTTAAATTTGGATATTTGTTTACTTTGGCATCAGCTGCTAAAGGAATGTAGAAGTTATAGTTTGTAGGAATTTCTGACTCAAACCAGCATTGGAAATGTTAAACAGCAGAAAATTAGATGTAAGTGCTAGATTACAAGATAATTCTGATGGAGAAATGAATCTCGGAGCAAACCTTTCTTCGAGATGTTCTTTGCTACCGTGTAAATGACTAGAGGTCAAAAGTTAGGTTAAGTAACTACGAATATCTCGGTAAGTATACACTTTTCATTGTTTTCACACACAAATTTATGGTTTCACTTTACGATGTACGAATAACATAAAGTTATCTATCTCCTGCGGTGGTCTTCATTCCTTTGTGCTTCTAATTCAATTTTTAGCTGGTGCTAACAACAGGGTGTCGCCTCTTGTTATCCTTAACTATTACTTCTTCTCATCAAGATGTTATCGTTATGATGTAACAGAATAACAAGCGGCTTTAACAAGTAGCTCAGCTTCATCTAGACGTTAGAGAATAGCACTAGCCCCAATAGTTGCAAATATGCAGGTTGTTTTGTGGTATACATATATCAGTGACTGCTTTGGAATTTAACCATGAAATTTTAAGAGTATGCAGCTTGATATTTATACAGGCACCTCACTAAGAGAGCTGAAAGTATTATAGCATCAAATAATGAGCCAAGTATTGAAGTTTGACTTCTCTTTGAATTTCTCCAGTCTCATTCAACTGCACAAGGAGCTATTTATCTGAAGAGAATAGTAGTGGTGTTGTTTAAACAATGCATTATACATTTAAATTTATAGATACAAAATTGTGTATTCGATATATTTCTTTGTCCACAGAAAAACTTCCAATTGGGCAACATCTGTGAAATGTATAAGGTAGAAATAAAAGAAGAGGAACCCATCTCAGACAATGCATCCTCACAGAATGGAAGAGAGTTGTTTCATGAGGCTGTTGCAGTGAACCCTGACAGTGGTGCACCTCTGCAGGGGGATTGTCATGTGACAATCAAAACAGAAATTATATCAGAGACCTCTGTTACCAAACATGACATAAAGCAGATTAACTTTGAAACTGTAATATGCAGCAACACGTGCAAGATAGAGGACACAACAGATATTGAACAACAGAACCTGGTTTCAGAAGCACATGGACACAGTTGTCAAGTCTGCGGTAAGAGCTTTGCTCAGCGGTCATATTTAAATCAACATAATTTGATTCATCAGGGTAAGAAACCACACAAATGTAAAATTTGTGAAAAGAGTTTCACTCAGTTGGCTAATTTGAAAAGACATAATGTGATTCATTAGGGTGTGAGGCAACACCAATGTAAAATTTGTGATAAAAGCTTTACTATGTTGTCTTACTTGAAAATACATAGTTTGATCCATGACGGTCAGAAGCCCTATCAATGTAAGGTTTGTGATAAGAGCTTTACTCAGTCATCAGCTTTAAAGAAACATAATTTGATACATGAGGGTAGGAAACCACACGAATGTAAAGTTTGTAATAAGAGCTTTTCTCAGTTAGGGAATTTGAAGACACATCTTTTGATTCATGAAAATAAAAGGGACCACCATTGTACCACCTGTGATAAGAGTTTTACTCGGTTGTCGTATCTGAAAGAGCATAGATTGATTCATGAGAAGAAGAAGCCATACGAATGTGTAATTTGTAATAAAAAGTTCACTTGGCTATCAAATTTGAAAACACATACTTTGTATCATGGGGATGAGAAAGCACACCAATGTCAAACTTGCAATAAGAGATTTGCGCGGTTGTTAGATTTGAAAAGACACTGTTTGATACATGAGGGTAAGAAACCATTCCAATGTAAAACCTGTAATAAGAAATTTAATCAGTTGTCAAATTTGAAAAAGCACAACCTGACTCATGAACGTAAGAAGTAGTACTGGGTTGAGTTAGCTGACGAAAACTATTAAATGGAGCAGAGCAACCTTTCTGTGAAATAGTTCCTGTTCTACTATGGAGGTAGTTTTGGAGTAATGCCACTCTGTGAGGGTAATGTGTCGGTGTAACATTCTGGAGGTGACAGGTATGAATATTCCTGGTGTGATTACTGATGAAGACCAAAATGCCGCATAATTGCAAGCTCTAGAGTGCAGACATCTACTCTATAGACCTCAAGACCCAATTGTTTGCAATGCTAAATATTTCGTAAGACACATTTGACTTAAAATCAAGCCCAATTGGTGCATCTCATTACTTCCCTTAGTCTGTTGCTCATTGCCTCTGAGTCAGAATGCAGCATGTCATGTTCTGTATCTTCAACTCATATTTGTGAGAAAATAAAACGTAAAATGGAGGGAGATAAGTTGCAAGTATTATAGCAATAACTTTTTAATTAACGGCCAAAGTTAATGGGTCTTAACGAACGACAAATGAAATGGCTAAAATGATGCTGTAATTAATGTTGCATACATGGAACTCTGAGTTACGTGATACTCATCTTCCAGGATAAGGGAAACGCACCCTGGCCGAAATTCGAAATCTGGGCCTCTAGAATTTGTACCAGGCACATTGCCACATATGCTACTGAGCTGCTGAGGTATACCCTGCTCAATTTGTAAAGCAATCTTAAGTAATTAGATGTTTTACTATTAATATTCTGATGGATTATTAGTAACTACCTCTGTAATATAAATTAAGTCAGAAACATTTACTCTTAGAACCCAAAGCTGGAAGTACAAGTGGTACCTCCAAATTGTGGAATGGTACTTGTCAGATCAATCCTAACTCTTGACTAATCACTACTTTTCAGAATTCAATGAGATGATGGAGGACATCGAGTTTTCTTCTTTGGTCAGTATGTGAAGTACTCTTTGTTTGCTTTAATTTTGTACACATTAATACTGGGAAACCTAAAAGAATAAACATAAACTTATTAGAAGAAAATGTAAAGACTAGAATATACAGATAAAGCGTTTCGTAGTGCTACCCATTTTCAAAGTGTTCCATGCTGAAGCGTACCTTTGCAAGGTTCTTCTAAGATCTGCTTTAAAGCCTGCAAACCTTACTCCTTCCCGATGTAGTTTCTCCAACAGGTACATCATGGATCTCACCCAAAAATTTAATGCTGAGGTGTGACTTAAAATGTACTTTTTCATCTCTCCTGAACCCATGTTAAGAATTTTTAATTAAATGCCAATGTTTCTGCGCAAACATATTTCAAACACGAAAATTGAAATATTTTCACGATTAGGTGATAGGGGCTGTTAGGAGATAATATGATCTCAATAACGCAATTACAATATTAGCATTAAATTTGTTAAAGTATGCTTTATTTTATAATTTTATGTTCTCCAACGTTAACTCATATCAGACGATGAATGTAATGTGTGAAATGATTGTCAAATGAACCTGGGGTCCACAGAGCGTGGAGTTACCTAACATTCCTCTACCAAGACAGGGAAAACCCCGGAAAAATCATAGCCAGATAAATCACCCTGACTGACATTCAAACGCGGGACCTTTTGAATGTGAGGCACAAATGCTACCATCTACGCTACCGAGGCGGGCAGAAGTATTCTTTGAAAAGGGTCTTAGTCACTCCAGGAGTCCCATGCTTGCAGTGTTAATTTAGTGATATTCAATGTAGGTTTTCTCTTAGTCTATTAGACATTTATTGCTGAAATGTTGCCAGTTGTAAGATTATGCCTTTGTCTACACTTAAGCATGGGAATGTTTGTTTCATAATTAAACCTAACTTTTTATAAATATATTTTAATTAGGTTTTTAATATTTTTTAGGAAAGCAGGAAACAGCTTCTGATTCTTACAACACTTTTTTTAAAATATGCGTAATATAATAAACATATCCTAAAGGTTCCAATGCAATATTTCTTCTGGAAGTTTAGGGAAGCTACATTATATATAGTTAGTTACTAACACTCCCCACATGGCAACCTTGGCCTTCGGGGTAACCTCACCCCACCAAGTGATGACCGGACCCATTTCTCAGGTGGAGGCACCCAGAGGGCGGTGTCCATTACCTCCGATGATAGGGTGATAGTGAAGATGGCGGTGAGGTGAGAGGACCTACAGTTTTTACCGTGGACTCCGAACCACGTTGGGCATAGGGGATACTTCACGTGTGCTAGACAGAGGTGAAGGCGTGGATAGGGCCGACTTAAAATCGCCAACCCCAGAGCCGGGAATCGAACTCGGGACCCTTAGAACGGGAGCCGCGAACGAAACCACCGCGCTACCCCGGCGCCCCGCTACATTATATATTAAACATTTTAACTTACAGAAAGGGCCTCTAAAGTTTTCAGTGCGTTCTTGAACCACATGCTGGGTTATCCTAAAGTTTTCTCTTGCATCCTTTCAGAGCTACAAATATCCTCTGCTCCAGTGTTCTAAATGCCTTATTAGTGCCCAAATTCCTCGCTCTTTTAATAAATTTTTGCATTGCTCTTCATTTTGTTTAACTTTCTTAGCAGAGCTGCATATGTTAGCTGACATTAGGACAATCCGAGTATTAGATTGTAGGTTAGGACTTACATTATTTGTTGAGGCAGCTATTACTGATGTTCCTGATTTCGTTAAATACTTTCAAATTGCTTCTTCTACCCATTTCTAGCCCATAAATGTCACTCATATGCAAACGATAGATAAAAGTTCACTAATAGGTTAAATCCCAAAAACCACATGTAATAAGCAATATTATACTGAACAAACAATAATTTGCTGCTATCTCTGGTGAAATCTTTGAACTAATTAACCCAACAGCTCGAAGATGGCTAAAAGGTCCCTTCTAAACATTTACCACCTCCCAGTAGCAAAATTTGATTGCATTATCACAGTAAGTTCAGTTGTTTTAGACTCTTCATTAAGAAGTACCACGCCGCTTTATTTCACATTTGAAATGTATTCAACATTGAGTAAACCACATAAATTATATACCATTTTAAGGTTGAAATCTCGATTGAGAACATCACAGTAATAAGAATATTGACCTTAGCAAAACTGATTATAACAACAGTGATAAGAAAAACAGTCTCCACATAGTTAAACGACCAAAGAGGCCGAAATGAATTAAATAGTAAGGGATAAAGTTTGGCATATGGGGAAAGCATCACATATGGTAAAGATAAATCGAGGGGACGCGAAAAGAAGAGCAAAAATTAGGGAGGAAGAGAACACACACTCAGTTTGTGGCCGGTTACTTAATGAGACAAGAAATGCGCGAGGAAGAAGTAGTAATAGATGGTGCCTCTCATTACAAAGACTAGTAAACTATGCTCTACACAGACAACTGTTAGGTCCAAGTTGACGTTCAGTTCGGTGCATAAGTCCTTAATATTGTAGGAAGGTCTAACATTACGTAGACATTGAGAAACTAGAGAATTCCTGGAATCTGTTTTGTGATGTAAGACGAAACTAAGGGCAGTAATTCAGGGATACGTGCATCATAATATGCAGCTAAGCACATAATAGATAAGCACCAACTTCAGGTACTGTCCTGAACTTAAGGGATAATATAAGCCTGTTCATGAGGGCCCAATTTGATAGTAAAGCGCCTACCTCCCTATCAAGTGGTCCCGAGTTTGAATCACGGTCAGGTGAGTCATCTGGTTAAGGATACCCATCTGTGAAAAACCTAAAATCTACAGTTTTGCTTGGATTGAATTCAAACTTTAACACAACTATTGTGGTATGAACAATAGTTCACATACCAATTTGCAGACCTTTGTGCAAAATAGTTCTTGTGATATTAATATATTTATAGTGTTTTTATCATTTAATGAAACTTCCTCACGATGCAAATTTAGTTTGAGAAAAATTATACTTTGCAGTTATATACATAAATAGATTGTTAGTAAATTGATGGGATAAAATTTTAATCATACCCTTGGTTTAGGATAAAAAATATTTTATTCTCAATTAATTAATTTTAATATTTCCTTGTGAAATATAATTTCTGTTATTTAATTGCACAAACATTAGTGACATAAAACAACTATCTCATCAATTTTATTTGGTGCTATTTTTATCCAAGCACAAAAATTTTCAAGGTTCTATTTTGAAAACTGCATCGCGTGGGGCATTTATATTTTGAATAACCTGAAAGTTAGAAACATGAAAAAATGTGCGAAAAATATTTATTTATTTTATGAGAAAATGTGTTTTAATGCTTAGCATATTATGTAACACTTTTTGACCTGTATAATCTCTAGAAAGCACATGCTGCATATGTAGGCCCTTCTTCTTCTCTTCCTCATGAGTTAATTTGGAAAAGCGAGGTTTCCTCCGACATTTTTTTGAATGCTGGTTTGCATATCTGCTCACTTTGGTACACACGGCGTTTATCTTTTTCCTCAATTTTGTATGCAGCTGGAGTAATTTTTTCATCTAGTAAGTTTTTTTTTAATTCTTGACTGGCTCTGCAATACATGTTAAATTGTAATACAGCAGATGTTACAAAAAGTTATAATTTATTTGTTGAAATGAAAATTTCTTTGGGGCATTTGGACCATATTACACGATGAAGTGATTCATTTGCTTTGTGTTTAGCCTGATGTACCTCTTTTTAGAAGTTCATCATTAGCTAGCCCTTGGTAAACTGGTAAGATTTTGCTAATGACTAGTGGTGAAAGTGTAGATTTCATTGTAGTATCATTATGAGTAGGTGTTGGGTCCTCTTTGGCACTTACTCTGTTATAAAAACGCCAAGATTTACCCGTTGAACATTTATTATATTGGGGTTTCTCATCAGTTGATGAACAGTGGTATAATGTGGCAAATATTGCTGATTTCATTAGCTGTATATCTGGACTATTGCCTTTTATGGCTTTTCTGTAGTAATTTGTTAATTTTACTATTGGTTTGTCTTTTAAACATCCTGCTGTTTTTCCCCCCAATGTAATGCCCTTGGAACTGCTTCCTTAATCAAATTTCTCAGGATTGTTCCCAGTCTCTTAGTCACATGATTAATGCACTCATCTTTGGAAATTGGTACATCACCATAAACTGCCAGTTCTTGTAAATGTTTATGAGTTTTTGCATCACAGACACTACGGTAGTATTCCTCATGTTGCACATTCTGATGGATCTCTGCCATAAAACTGCTGCAGCTGTCATCTTCATAGCTGAAGATGACCCAGTAAAATTAATTTCACATTGATCTGCTGCTTTGTGTGTAATGTACCAGGCCTTGTATTCATCGCTCTTACTATCTGAAGTTTTAAGTTTTTGTTCACAAAACCCACAATATTTAGATAAAATTTCAAAGTCTATAACTAGTCCTGTTAAAATATCCATCACAATACCTATGCCATGTAGTGAAGAGAAACCACGCTTTTGCCAGGTGCCATCGTAACTTGCTTTTATATAGTTGAGTGTGCATTGAGATTGGGGTCCAGTTCAAGGTAAGCATCGCATACAGCTAAATGTGCCTCAGTATACCCTGTTGCAATGTTACATTTTGCTTTGCCATATCTTTTATGTGTGTTATATGTGGAAGTGCTCATAACTTACATTCCCATACCCAAGCTAAATTGTTGCAGTCCAGCATGCCCTTTGTCTAACTCAAGAAAAGTGCTTATCATTCTTCGGTTTACTTCAAATGGTGGCCTTTTAGATTCAGCTGTATTTATTCTCGGACTTGTGTATGTTCCACTGCACACTGCGTTGCAAGTACTACATTTGACAATTTAGATGCAAATGCAAAAGTATTGCTAAGATTGGCACCCAAGCTATTTTCACGACACATGCCACATTTAGTACCATGGAAAATATTTTTCCAGAAGTCTGAATGCACCAATGTGAAGTCAACAGGAAGGTCTGGAAGGTTGCTTCATTGGTGGTAAATACTGAAAAGTTTATTTTGGCTTACACTTGGGGTGCACTTTTTATTTCGTATCTCTGGAGTGGGAAGCTCTTCTTGAACTGAAGTTGAAGGCTGTGTTTCAGGCAAAAATGTTTCTGCATTTAATAAATTTTTGGGACTATGTTTGCGCCATAGTGTAGCTATTATATTACAAGTTCTTTTGCAGATTCTAGATGTTTTTATACTCCCTTTATTACGTGTGTCTTTTAGTCTATTCATGATGATGAAACAAAGAGTCCTTGAAAACAAACACTAACCTAAAACGAAAGCTTACCTGTGAATTGACGTACACTGCGTCCTAATTTTGCACTTATAATCTTCATACAGGTATGATACACCACTAAACACAATTTCTTCAATGAAATCTTGTCCAATAATCACTTATATATATTTTACACAACTAAATTTTCTCGGTGTACACACAATCTCTTGCAAGTTGTTAGGTTATTTTTAAGACGCTACTGCCAGCCTATTGAGACGGCTACTGCGTCTGAATATAACGTTGAATCCAGGAAGCTCTGATTTTCGTGGTGTAAATACATAAAGGCAGTGTTATCTTACAAAAACAAGGCTCGGCGTCGAGCACAGCAAACAGGTTGTCCCCTGGATCGCAGGGAGTACAATAGATTGAGGCGTAATCTCAAACTCGAGCTTCAAGAGCATGCCAATGCAGATTGGGTACGTCGGCTCTCTACCCTGGACACAGAAGACCAGTCTCTCTGGAGAATGTCCAAAGCTCTTTTACGCCTCCCGGCTCAGGACAAACCTCTTCGCCATGGCCACATCATAGCACAGTCTGCCAGAGGAAAAGTGGGATTCATGGCCACCTATCTGGAAACCACGTTCTATCCAGCTGACACCTGCAATCAGGACCACATCAAACAAACTAACGAGGCAGTTAGGGCATACCTCTCCTGACCACATGATCACGAACAACCCCCACCTACAAACCTGACTGAACTGCAGCAATGCCTATCCTCTGTCAAACCTTTCAAAGCAGCAGGCTACGACAACATTCCATACAAGGCGCTACAACAACTACCAAACTGCCGGAAGAAAGCCTTAGTAAACCTCTTCAATGATCTACGACTGGCATACTTCCCGACCATCTGGAAACATGCCAAGGTGATCACCCTCCCGAAACCAGGAAAGGATTCCTCCACTCCGGAGGGTTATCGACCTATTAGCTTGCTCCCCAGCTTGAGCAAGATCTTCGAGGTCATCCAGTCTCGACTTAACGAATCATTGGAGACACTTGAGATTCTAAGGCCAGAGCAGTTTGGTTTTAGGAGGCAACTTTCCACAGTTCACCAGCTTCTCCGCCTAGTGGATCACATCATCACTGGCTTCAACAATCGCCACTTCGTCGTAGCCCTGCTTCTTGATCTAACTCACGCCTTCGACTCTGTCTGGCATGCAGGTTTTCTCTATCGCCTTATACAATACAACATTCCTTCTTACCTTATTCACCTTATCAATACCTATCTCCACAACGGCCGCGCCGTGGCTCAGTGGTTAGACCACTTGGCTCTCACCAAGGCGGCCCGGGTTCGATCCCAGGCGACCGCAAAGTGAGATTTGTGATGGACAACACGGCGCTGGGGCGGGTTTTCTCCGGGATTTCCGGTTTCCCCCGCCATGTCATTCCACCGGTGCTCCATCTTCATCTCATGTACCATCAGTGTCACCGCCTGCGGTGCCGTATGTAGTAAAAGCGGTCGTTAAACACTACACATTTCATATCTCCACAACAGAAACTTCAGTGTCACTATTGAGGATGTCACCTCTGACACCTTTCCTATTCACGCCGGTGTACCCCAAGGCAGTGTTCTTGGACCCGTTCTTTTTCTCATATACATAAACACCCTGCCATCCTACGTCAGTTGCACGCTTTACCAGTTCGCGGATGACACCGCGATCGCCACCAGCTCCATACGCCATGAACTTGCAGTGCGTAGACTACAAAAATACGCGGACCAATTGAGCACCTGGTTCAATACCTGGCGGCTTAGTGTCAATCCCACTAAGTCACAAGCCATGACCTTCACCAGGAGAAGGGAAGACAACGTCCCGGAACTTCGCATTGCTGGCAGTTCTGTTCACTGGGCGACACATGTCAAATATCTCGGTGTCATTCTCGACAACAGGCTTACCTGGAAACCGCACATAGAATATGTGCACAACAAGATCTCCCGTAGGATGGCCCTACTCTATCCCCTCTATCATCGAAATTTCTGTATGTCCATTCCCAATAAACTCTTGCACTACAAGCAAGTCCTTCGTCCCGCCATTACTTATGCTTGTCAAGTATGGGGCATTGCTGCAAAAACTCACTTCAAAAGACTACAAGTCCTCCAAAGCCGTTTCCTCAGGACATCGGTTAATGCTGGCTGGTATATTCCCAACGTCAATATTCACCGTGACACATCCATGCCCACTCTACGTGACTATATTCTCTCTCTATCACAAAAATTCCTGGACTCTCTCCCGCAAAGCTTCAATACTCTCATACGAGATCTCGGAGAGTATGACATAGACCCCGGCGAAAGCTACAAACGACCCAGACTTCTCCTCACTAACTGAAATCACCCCATCTTTAAAAACTTACCTAACCATTCCCTTGCTCAATATCACACTCTACCTTCTATTAAATAAAAATCCACCAACACTATCCCACTGTTTTTCCACCATCTGCTATTAACCGCCACCGTTCTACCAGCAAAGGACCTAGTCCTGGCACGGTAACAGTCAGGAAAGCATCGCCTACAAGGCGGCTCAACTTTCCAACGAAGCGTACACGAGGAAATACAGCTTCATTCTTGTCCTCGTTGTAAATCGGAATAATGCCTTGCATATTGACCCTGAGTAAGGCATTAGTAGTGATGGGAGCTGATATGGTCCCACAGGGTGAATGCGTGTTATGTCATGTAGCAATTTCAAGGTGTCGGCACGTCTTACTGGGCAGGTCGTTATCTCGTCGCCCTATGCGTAGGAGGTATACCGGTGTTAATGCCACTTGAAATAGTATTCTGA
Organism: Mantis religiosa; assembly: GCA_030765055.1. Lineage (NCBI taxonomy): Eukaryota > Metazoa > Arthropoda > Insecta > Mantodea > Mantidae > Mantis > Mantis religiosa. The sequence goes on from CM060959.1 coordinate 124,971,319, forward strand.
AATATAGTGATAACGCCTTCCTTGTTAAATACGGCCTGCTAATGAAAGTACTCAAGGCGTTACTACCCTGTCCGGCTGAGCAGGTTGTATTTGTGCTATTGTGTGTCATATTCCTCGCTATGTCTGTTGGTGGTATGAGGTATTCGTTTGATAGCGGTTTATTGATAATGGCTTCCCGCACTGCCTCATCCACTCTCTCGTTTCCAAGAATTCCTACATGGCTCGGAATCCATATAAGTTCGATCTCTGTCGTCGGCGGTAAAATTTCCAAAAGGTTTCGTATAATTATCTCATGTATGGGTCGTTTTACCGCCTTCACTGGTCGTTGTGGTGCCGTTAGCAAGCTAAGGGAGCCGGAGTGTATAAATACTTTTGTTGATCCGTGACTTCGCGCATATTTCAGTGCCCGGTATACAGCTATTGTTTCTGCCGTATATATCGATGTATCCGTATGCAGTCGCCATGTCATTTTGTGTCCTGAATTCCATATATATAGATGCCTGCACTTGTACCTGTTGTCGTTTTTGATTTGTCTGTGAATATGATAACTGGCGACTATGTACGCCTGGTAGCTAAAACTGGTGATATAAATTCTCGCTATGCCTGTTCGTAATCTGTCGTTATTCTCTTAAAATACTGCGTGTCTACTTTAATGTTGGGTGGCAGTTCGTATGGTGGCTTATGTAGTAAGTATATGAGCCACGTCGGTGTCCTGTAGATGTATATATGAGTTTGAAATGCCACTATACGTGTCTGGACGGTGAAGATGTCCATCCTCTTCCCGCTCCTGTCTCATTAGTTCTGTTAGTCGAGTCAGTTTGGAGAGCAATATATTCTGCGTGTGTGTAAGTAGATCTGCTGTAAAGCGACATCCGTTTTTACACGACCTTTCCTGTATGTCATATGTTGCGAAATGTTTGGAAGTGAGGAGTTTCGCTGGACGTCCTGGAATACTGAAAACTATATTATACAATTGGTAGAAGAAGGACTCCAGTTGTCGACGCACACCCTCGGTTGGTACTGGTGCCATTAATAATCCATACTCAAGCCGGGAGTGTATTAAAGGTGGTATTAAGTTAAGCATGCGTCGGGGGCGCATGCCCCAATGGTTTGCTGCCATTGCTCGAAATAACAATTTCAACTTCGTCAATTTCGATAGCAATGTGTGATAATGTGTTGTGTATTTCTGGTTCTGTTGTAAGTGCACCCCTAGAAATTTGATACTTCGCACTGGTCGGATTATATGATCTTGTATTCTCATTGTGTATTGTGATGCACGCATTGATTTCTGGAAATGTACGCTGTGTGTTTTTTAAGTTTATTTCCATGCCTATATCACTTAGATACTTTACGACCTTGTTGCAATCTGCCTCAAATTGTTGTACGTCTCTCTGGGACCCCAGTGATATTGGTGTGTATATCACTAAGTCGTCTGCAAATTGCAGAATCGTAGCCGTGACCCTTGTGGACGAGATATCACCAACATACAACGCGTAAAGCAGTGGACTGAGTGACGATCCTTGGATCAAGCCTCGTGATGTGAACCGACTGTTTGTGTTTCTCATGTACGTTGCCAGGGAAGTTTGTCGATGCCTATATAGGTTATCTACGAGTCTACCAATAATCCCAGGAATCCCGTATATTGCTAGACGTTCTGTTAAACGCTGTTGCAGACATGGTCATATGCTGATGACAAATCCAAGAACAGGGCCAGAATCTGTCTTTTGGTCCTGAACGCTATCTGGATATCCGTGGTCAGTACGTATATCGGGAAGGCTGTCCCATGCCCCCTACGGAAACCGAACTGGGTTTTCGGTCATAGCTGGTTTCTTTCCAGACGAAGCGTTAGTCTATCCTGCAAGATTTTTTCAAATAATTTGCGTAGTGCAAGCAGCATTGCTATGGGTCGATAGTCTGTGGGATATAGACCCTCAACTCCCGGTTTCATGATTGGATGTATTATGGCATGTCTCCACGAGTCTGGGGGGTAGCCGGCATGTAATATTTGTGTGTATGCTTTCGCTAAAAGGCGATACCACGCTTCGGGAATAGATTTTAGATGTTTGTATGTGATACCATCTTCGCCCGGCATAGATATGTCATTGGTTCCTCGTAGGTGGTTGAGGACCTCCTGTGCCACTATGGGACGCAGGAGAAAATCTTCCATATCTACCGGTTCTGGGGTTCTCATTGTACTTCCTATCACGTCGTCCGGTGCGGTATAAGTACTGTACCTGCAATTCCTGTTGTCCCGTTATTGGGTATGGTTTCTGTTGGTTTCTCGAATGTTTGTACCATTTAAGCCGCTGCCACATGACGGTCGTCGGCTTGTTCGAGGTAATAGATGCGCAGTATATTGCCCACGACGCTTTCCTAATCTTTCGCATCTTCCGGTGTACTCGTGCCTCTGTTTTTGGCCGTCAGGTACGTCTCTCGTGTTCTCTCCAGCTGGTATGGTGCGTAAGCTCGTCGTTTTTCCGCCACCAGACGTGAGCACTCCTGTGTCCACCAGGGAGGTCTCGGTATTCGGGATTGTCGTCGCAATGTCACCGGATGGTTGTCTTCCACGTATTGCATTAGTGATGTCTCTAATTGTACGTATTACACCGACGTCTCTTGGATATGCTCCATTGACCTTATTATATATTCGCGGAAATGCTGTGGATCAAATCCTCCCTTCCTGCGCGCTTGATATGCTGGGTGTCCTCTGTGTTCGAGGGTCGAGATGTTTATCATCAATGGGAAGTGGTAACTGCCCATAGTTTAAGTGTATTTCCTAACTGTAGCCTTAGGTGCTATGTCCGCTGACGCGAAAATCAGGTCAGGCGTAGTGTCGCTTTGTCCCGGTCTCCGTTGTCGGGTCGTGTATTGTCCCGACATTAATTCCCAGTCGTACGTCGAGGCCATCTGTACTATCGGCAGGCTACACCTGCTTTGTGCACTAAGGCTGTGGAAATTAGGGATGTTAAAATCACCACATTGTAGGTGTTTGTTATGGCGTGGCGTGAGCAGGGCTTCCCATTCCTCTCTCGATAACTGTCGTCCCGTCTTATAGATGCCTAACAGGTTGATATGTCCCAAATTAACCCTCATTGCTTCCAGGTGTGGTGGCATACGAATATCCGTCTTCCAGTTGTAGACGACTAGATTCTCTTGGATGCCGATGGCCACCCCCCCCCACCGTGTGTTTGTCTATCCGTACGGTATATTTTATATCCTGGGATTCGGAATCGTTGGTGGGTCTGTAACCATGAGTCTACAATGATGAACGCCTGCGGTCGCGTTCGCGCTAGAAATGTTTGGAACTAAGCTATTTTGCTGGTAATGCTTCTGGCGTTCCAGTATAACTCCGTGAACTCTGACATATTCAGGTTTATTATGTTAATTATAAATGTAAATGGGTCTGTAACCCCATTAATGTGTGTAGGAGGTATTCCGGTGCTTGTTCCTTTAACTTCGCGAATAATTGTTGTAGTAATCTAGTATCTGTATGCTCTTCTCCCGTAGATCCACTCCTTCCCTGTTCCGTCACTTTTTTTTCTGGTGCCCCTACCTGTCCCTCTTGAGACTTCTCTCTGGGTATTGTCGGGACCTCGCCCCGCATCGCCGTTTCCAAAGCCCTTGGACTCCTGATCTGTATCCCAATATTGGTCGTCATCCGCGTTTGTATTGGTCTTGTTGCTTCTACTGGCCAGCGACCATGTGGTGCCCATCACTCTGATCTCCACTCTGGTGGGGTAGCTTTTTGTGATTCCAGGCACTTGCGTTTTGTAGAGCTATTCTGCGTGGATACCCTGTTCCCCGCTGAAGGGTAGCTGGGTCCGTACTGGTCCGTTCGTGCCGATAATCTAGGATAGTTGTCCTGCCTTTCCTTTCTTGTCGGATTGTCTCCGGAACGTTTCATTATGTCTGCATATGTTATATTCCCTGACGCCATTTACCGTGCCTCAAACCTCGATACTGGTAGTTTAGCTATGGTGCTTGCAATTTGATTTTCTAATTTGTACGCCGGGCAGTGTTGTTTGTCCGTTGCTGCATGTTCCTGTTTACAGTTTACACATCTTGGCCTATCTGTTTGACAGTCTGATTGTCCCTCCACGTGTGTCTGACCACATCGCAGGCATCGTCTACTATTATGACAAAATTTCGCACGGTGGTTGAATTTACCACAATTGCTACTTATTACTACTCGCTGTGTAAAGGGATCTACGGGAAAGCGTTGATAATACAGGTGTACATGTTCCGGTAATATTTGGGTTCTCAAAGTGATCTTGATAGACCGAGTGGGTACATATTGGGTTTCCCCATTTGACTGTATTCTTCTTTTCAATCGGTATGCATGATGCAGGGGAAGTTGTCCCGTTATTTGTAGATGTGTACGTATTTCTTCTAAATCCATATCTGAGTCAACTCCTCTAATTACTCCCGTAACAAATAAATTCAAAATGGTATGTATGAGTGTGTGTTGTGAACATTATCGAAGTTCGATTCCAAGAAATCGTTCGCATATTGTGTTGTCGCAAAACGGACTTCTAGCTGGTTAAATCCGGATTTATGACTGTGTGTCACTCCCTGTGCATGTACATATAGCCATTTACGTAGTTTTAGTGGGTGAAAGTTATTAATATTTTTGCTGTTGCTACGTATTATCACAAAAAACGGAAGGCCACGCCGTGGCTCAGTGGTTAGACCGCTTGGCTCTCACCAAGGCGGCCCGGGTTCGATCCCAGGCGACCGCAAAGTGAGATTGGTGCACAACACGGCGTTGGTGTGGGTTTTCTCCGGGACCTGCGGTTTCCCCCGCCATCTCATTCCACCGGTGCTCCATCTTCATCTCATGCATCATCAGTGTCACCGCCTGCGGTGCCGTATGTAGTAAAAGCGGGCGTTAAGCACTACACACACAAAAAACGGACCCTGATCCGTTGTTACGTATCTTAAAGGTTGTTTAAGTTTGTTGGTTGATGCCGTGCCTTGATCTGGTGGCGTCACATTCAACTGTTCTTGATTCGTCTTCTCTTTAGGTAAAATCTGGGTGTCTTTCTGGAATATTAGTCAATAATGCTGTAGTGATAATGTCTGGTACTATCATATTTCCTCCTTCGACACTTTCCATATTTTGTACTTACTATCCCCGGGGGCCGCTGCCCCCGTAGAAGTAGCCTATTCACAGTAATCGGATACGGTGTGTACTTTGTAATAGTAAACTGCTTAATGTTACCTCTGTGATTCCTACAGAAGCCGGTATGCGAGTATTCCGCCTAGTTATAATGCTACTCACTGCCTTTCCGCTTGTATTAAATGCTGCAGTCGCTGTGTAAGTTTAACCTATAATAATATACGCTTCCCGTACTCAATGGCTGGCAGCAGCGTGTGTTCACTCGGTCTCCATGTTTATGCTCTTGCAAGTTGTTCATAAACACACAAATATGAAAACATGGACTCCAGAACGTGGTACAGTGCAGCCAACACAAAGATAGGGAAGGTACATTACCCTCTCCAAAAAATCCGCGACATTCAGATTGAGAAGACCGAAAGAAACGAAGAAATCACCAGAATAGGTGATTTAAAGCACCATGCCCATTCACAGTCAGCCATTTTAATCGTCACGTGACACAGTTTAAAGGGCCGCATGTAATTAAAAAACATAGCAAATAGAAGTACAAGGATTACTATATTTGATTAGCCAATTTCTTTGTCATTTTTTGAACTTTTTGACCAATTTTCACAGATGCGTATCCTTAAGACTGTCCAGAATTTTTCCTTATCCTGAAAGGTGAATGTCGATAGCTAAGCCCTATGGAAACTGAACTCATATGAACATTATTTGACCCATTGTATTTATCGTTCGATATGACTTAAGCTAGAGGGAGTAACTTAAAAAATAGATATATTGATAAGCTGAAGTGATTGTATGGGTGCTATTATAGAAATTAGGGAATTTGATTGTTTGGAAGTGGCGGAAATTGTCGTGCAGCAGGAGGAGTGACAGCGGAACAGTGATGCAGAAAAAGTGGAAGACGAATTTCAGATTGTATGATGGGCACCAAACGCTTAGTAAAATACAAAGTGCATATCATAATATTATAACAGATATGATAGATTAAATATATACATAAACCTAAATTTTCAGCATTAACAAACCAAGCAAATGTTTTATACAGTAGTCAAATGATATTTCAAAATAGTTTTATAATATGTTTATAATGAAATGATAAAGAATAAAAATGAAGCAGCTCAACTAGTGTTAGCAAAAGCGTTTTAATCACTAAACTGAGGGAAAATAAATATAAAAATTAGAACCATCTGCATGCCCAATATAATCATATGCTTCATTTCATAATCAAGATTTCAGTGTTTACTACAATGAGAAAGTCTGTCACAATTGCACTCACATGTAAAATTCTGTATTCAAATTAATATAGTCAATTCAAATGGCAACAAGAATGTCACTGGCAAGACTGTCATTCTTGTAGAAAGAAAATTAAAATACGGAGGACTGTAGATAATAAAGTAAATTTATATGGTATTTGTTTGTTCAGCGCTGGGGCGGATCTCCGATTTCCCCAGCATCTAATTCCACCGGTGCTCCCATCTTCATCTCATGTATCCTCTGTAGCAAAAGCGGGCATTAAACACTACACATGTCACTTTCTATACATGAAGTTTTTAAAGAATTTTCACATTCATAATATACTCACAATAACAGTGGTTCATGGAGCGACCCGCGCGTTTAAGGACAAATCATATCAGTTTATATCAGAAATGCGTGCACGTAAGTAAAGGCAAGGAAGAGAATATACAATTCACACAACACTCCGCCGCGAATACAATTCAATGGGACCTCATGGTACTCCGAGGATAAGATAACCGGAATACTATCTGAAATCACTTAGTATTCATACCAAACAATTCATAGGACATCACGATATATCTATCAACAAAAATAGTATTTAATAAATTGGGTACCGAAGAAAAACCACATAGCGACGTCCCCTCGGAGTAGCTGTTGCTGAAAAAATATATATAGCAATATCCTGACACACTCTAAGTGTGCGTAATGAAACAAAAATTACATGTGCATATATATATTATAACTAGACCGCGAACAAAATGAAGTTGAAGGCGTGGCTTACCAACACTTGAGTCCTCTAACTTTCCCCCTCTACCGTCATTTTAGATTGGCTTTTCTCCATGGCACGGACTGCACTGGTCATGTTTCATTCACTGTTACATTCACTCTTTGCATTTTCTGCCGAATCACTGCGTTGTTCCTTAGGGGTTGAAGAGACAATGATTCTATCTATCTGTTGATCGATGTGAGGTCATATCTGAGGTAATTATTTTCTGTTAATTTTGAAAATCATATCAGCATTAACATATACTCGTTTCGTGTGGTTTGCCCTCTGTCGCATGCAGGAAGGGAGGGCTGGGAGTCATGTGATACTTAGATGGCGAGAAGGGGAGAAGGCTCTCCTCGCGCATGCGCACACCGACCGCAGTTTATACCGTCTAGATACCACAGTGAAAGGTTTATCACTAGTTTATTCCTAGCGGCCACTTCCATGTAAAACAGAGAGACTCAGTAATGCAGATCTGTGCGCTATAAATTGCCCCTAGCACAAGTAGTTACTGAGATCGATATCACCAAAGAAATACAATTGTAAGCTTTCGTTCTTCTTGTAATGTGTTTCCTCTCCGTTATGGATCCACTGTGGTGTCATTAATAAGAGGACACTCCCAGTAGGTTGGTCTCCAATGACACGAACTTCCAGTCACCGTACAGCCCTGTATAGTTTAAACGCCTGCCAGCATAACTTGAGAATGTGGTAAGTCTTTGTACAAATAAAAAGCGAAATAGTAAAACATGACTACAAATCCATCGTAAACGATTCCCTTACTTTTTCTGCGGACAGTGCGGCTGACAATCTTGCACTAATTAATAGTACCGGCCGGCGAAAAACCACCACTACAATAGTTCAAAACGTAATCTAAAGTAACAGCTTAATTAAATGTGATTCTGAGGTAACACCTGATACGCCCTTTAAACAGGGAAAATGAGGTAGACCAATTAGAATTTAAAAATTGAAATAGATTAATAAACGTAAAATGCCCAAAACTGGCACAGGGAGGTTATAGTCGCGCTGCTGGAACGGTTACCATAAATTTATCTTTGTTAATAGAAACCTATCAGATAACGCACTGATTATTCTTGTAACAGTCAAAGGGATACTGACACCTCTTCCGGCCCTGTGCTTAACACCAATGAATGCATCACTTCAGCCAATGGAATTCGCAGGAGTCACAAATGACAGATATATGTTCACTCCAGGTGGAGTAGTCAGTGCGTTATCTGAGAGGTATCTGTTACCAAAGATATATCCATGGCAATCATTCGAACAGCGCGACTATAAAGTAGAGCACCGCGCCAGAAAAGGTTCACATGCACAAGGTAGAGTGATTTGTAACGCACCAGCGGTAGGCTTGTAGTAACATGGGTAATATTATGACATAAATTCAACAGGTTTCATAGGTAAACTACCTTTCATTAGCAGTATGGCACTGAAAAGGACATAATTCATTTCTGCAGCTGACGGGCCAAGTAACATTTTGGTAGTAGATCGTCACTGAATATTACAAATGCCAGTTTTAAACCAATCACATTGTTGTGTCGCCGCAGTCGTAATAGAGCGCGGTATGCGTCGCCGACAGCTACAAAATTGTTCATGTAGTATAATGCAAGTTGAAGATCTCCTTTCAATGGGAGTATTTAAAAATTTAAAAACTTCCCCTTGTAATCCTTCTTGCCTCGTCAGAAGTTTGTCACTAAAACGATGTAATTATTACTAAATGTGCATGCAGTAATATCGAGGTCAAAATATCCGTCAATTTCAGCGGTATCAATAAGCAATTGAAATGTTGTGTTAAGCAGACTGCATTTTAATTGAAGCAAATCATGTTCAGAAATATCAAATGTAATAAACAAATGATTACAGCGTAGTAAAATTGCATCATTTGGAAAGACAGAGTAGGACTGAAAAATGCAATGCGTAGCTGGGATTTGAACTACGTATCTTCCGGTCTCTGTGCGGTTGCTCTTAACGATTGAGCTACCATGACAACCGTGCCGATTTTATATTAAATTCTCCAACTGACTCGTGCTTGGAGTGCACATTGGCCTGATAGGAATTTCCTCCATATCAATGTCACAGCACGATCATGAAGAGAAGATGAACGTGGTGAAATGACACCTGTGAATGTTGAAAAAGACAGGCGAAACATAACACTAGAAGGTATAAATATATAACATAAGGTGTACATGAGTTTTGTATAGGGCAGATGGTCCCAGGATGCCTAGAGACAACAGAACGTGGCAAATAACAAGAATATAGGAAAGTGGATGAAAACAATCGTGATTACAGTCCAAACTGCTCACTTGACATATTCCTGCTTCCCTTCTTTACTCAGACGTTCCAATGTTTCATAGAGCTGGCCCACACCGCGTGAAGTGTTAACCTAAAATGAAAGTATGCAATACAAGCACTTTTGCTAATGACTGCTTCACAATAATTTCCTGTTCGTCAGCACTAAATACTAATATACTTAAAATATTATTGGCAATGCTACTGAAATATACTTACAGTTGTATTTAAAAGCACCACATGAAACAACCATAAATAAATAAACTTCTCTTCAACTGCCACAGGGGCTTCCACTGAGGAAAATCTGCCATTACTACCTAACTGTCCAAGAGTCGCTATTGTTTCCGCAAACCTACGAAGCATGGTATTCAAGGTTACGAATGCGTAAACAGTATTGAAGGAGTCGCGGAGCTCGTTACTTGAATTTAAGCAGCTGTTAAATTGTCTGTAGGCCGCGGATGTTCGCAAATAAAGTTGGAAAATGTATGCAGAGGGAATCAAACATTGTTTAGTATGAATACTATCGTTTTTCTTTTTTCCTGAAAATTTTGGAGCTCTTCATTGCATGCTTGGCCACTGATCTGGGAATTCGTAAGCAGTAATTTATTGCCAATAACTTTATTAATGGCATTGATCAGTACCACATAAAACAAACATAAATAAATAAACTTCTCTTCAATTGCCACAGAGGCTTCCAGTGAAGAAAATCTGTCATTACTACCTAACTGTCCAAGAGTCGCGATTGTTTCCGAAAACCTACGAAGCACGGTAATCAAGGTTACGAATGCTTAAACAGTATTGAAGGAGTCGCGGAGCTCGTCACTCGAATTTAAGCAGCTGTCAAATTGTCTGCCGCACCGCGGATGTTCGCGAATAAAGTTGGAAAATGTATCCAGAGGAAATCAAACATTGTTTGGTATGAATATTATCGTTTTTCTTTTTTCCTGAAAATTTAGGAGAAGCTCTTCATTGCACGCTTCGCCACTGTTCTTCTGAGAATTCCTCAGCAGCAATTTATTGCCAAAGACTTTATTAATGTCATTAGAGTAAATCTTACGAAAAAAAGTTTAGATCTTGCTATGGCGAACATTTGTGCCTAATAATCCTTTGATTGAAGCAGTAGAGATATTCTGTGTAGATCGAAAGGTATGACAATCGAATCTCCCCAAAGCGGTTCGAGTTCGATCCCATGTGAAGAGCGCTTGTGAGATTTGTGGTGGACAAAGTGGTTTTGGGACGGGTTTTCTCCGGGTTCTCCGCTTTCCCCCGCCTTCTTATTCTATTGATGCTCTGTCTTCATTTCATGTATGTTCAGTGTCACTGACTACGGCGCGAAATGTAGTAAAAGCGAACGTTAAACACTGCAAAAAGTATAGATTTTTATATTTATTGATTTGAATTTTGGAAAATTTATACCTTTTTCATATAAGAGGTCGTTATTTGCTTTTAATTCATTGGCAAACAAAAGAAGCCATTTCAAAGCGACCGGGTGGAATGTGTTCTCCTACACCCGTGGTATCTACAATAAAACATACATATTCTGTTTAGGGCAGCTACGTAACAAGAATGAACATGGACTTTGCCAATACAGTGATGGTCCCCTCTTGGCGTTGCCAGTTCCACAGCGAGCGGAATTTGTCTCTGACTCACTGAATCCGCATAATGGGTAAACTGAACTTCATTATCACTTCGATGCGTTGCATTTGCAATACAAGCATATCCTTAAATGATACATGAAGAACAATATGCAAGCCACTAAATACAAGCAATTCAAACATGATTCTTGCTGCAGTGGTTAATGATTAACGCAGGCTTCGTGTAACTTAAAAACGGGCGTAGAATAACCTGCACTTTAAACGTTGTGCATTGTGGGCAAAAATATCGCTGCTTTCAAACAGAAATTTACAACCAACGTTGGTTGCCCTTTATTTGAACCTGAGATAGTTCAATATGTTATATATATAGAAGCTACAAAGCTATTCTTCACTAAATTGGTCAGCCTTTTGGCATCTGGAAATTGTCCTATAAATCATAAATTGTTCTACATAGAGCACAACTTTGAAAATCGTCTAACCTGATAGCATGTTTTTTCACTGCTCAATGCTTTCCAGAAGAATATGCGAACTTCTAATTTAGTGAAATAGCTGCCTGGTTTTAACAATGTTAATCACAGAATCGGCACTCATGAGCCCTTAATGCACGACACTGAGGGAAACCGCTATGTTCGTAAACTTCTTTGACAGCTGTTTGAAAAACGAATACTCATGGAAGATAATACTTTTGCGTGCCTATGTAAAATCATACGAGTTGTTTCGCTATCACCACTAGGCACACTAGTACTAGGCTTGCTAAGCGGAATATTTACTAAATGTTAAAAGCACGTCTGCACCCTTTAAAGATTAGCACTTTAATGAATGAGAGTTACAAAATACATAAGCACGTGTCTCTGTCTCTTCACAGGCCGTTACCGATTCTTTTCGTTCTGGTCAGGAGAGTTATGCTTCCATATCTCCGAATCTGTAGTGATTAACGCAGGGCAGACACATCAGTGGCAGATGATCCTTCTTCGTCCTCAAATTTGGATGCTCTCTTCTTCACTGTCAGAAATTCCAAAATTTTCCTCATATTTCCTATCTGAATCATCTTCCAAATTAATTATGGACCTATCACTAATTTCATATATTAATCCATCTTTCTCCCAATAAAACTGTTCAATATTTTCAACGTGTTCACAAGCTCCCCGCCAGTTTTTATCCGACACTTTACCTACCACACCATCAAACAACACTTTTACGTCACTATGCTTAAATTATATGCTATATTTTGAGAGTTATTTTTTATCTGTGCCCATATAAGTCTTATAGCATTAAGGAACAATGATACGCAGAGTCGTATTACAGCGTGTTCGTATATCTGCACTGTGATCTATTTCATAAATTTTGAGAACACATTTCTTCCGCTTTATCACATTCAATATTACTGTTACAGAGCCATGATTGCATTACTGATTTAAATGATAAGGGAGCCTTGTTGATTTGAATAGAATGATAAGATGCCTTGTCGATTACTATAGCACTGCTGGAGGCAATGTTGGGCCACAACCTGATTAATAAATCAATTTGTAAATGCTTCACTATTTCTTCATGATAGTCTTTGCCTGATATTGATTTAAAACTTGGGAGAACGTTGGTAGCAACACTCTGAAGCTGATATTGCATACTTGGACATATTAGGTAAACATGGCCATCTATAATTCAACTTAAGTTAATAACCAAGCAGGCCATATAGATGATGCAACAAATGCTTAGGTTTATTGAAATCCCAAATTGTGACGTAGGACCAATCACAAAAGCAGAGAAAAGAACCAATGATTTTATTCTTAAATTTTTTCTTCTGGCTTTAACTCTCGAAGAGGGTAGACGTGTTTTCGGTAAAAGACTGCTTGTAACTACGAGAAGTTAATCATTTATGAACGTTTAGTAAACGTTTAAAATATACATCGAAGACGCGACGCTACAATAAATAATTTAAGTAGAAAACCGTTGCATCATTTATAAATAAAATGAGAAAATTAATATGTAGTAAAGGGCTATATACATCAGTGGAAAAAGTTGCATGTAAAGAAGAAAATGATGTCGAGAAATATAATTCCAAGTAAATTGAAACGGTGTAAATTATTTTATTCCATAGTTGCCCAAAAGTGAAATCCCTTTTGTATCGATACCACGCCTGAGAAGTTTCACATCTCATCGCTCGCCGCAGCTGCCGGAGAGAGGATTTATAGAAATCTTCGAGAGCTTCATCTTCACGACTTTTAGACGAAAGGTTCATCGCTTCTACATCAAGGTATGGTTTGGCTTCTACATGCGTCGCCACACCGAGGGAGCGCGAAACGTTTGCACGTGTGGGGCGTAGACCTCACGAAGGAGCGAATCCCAACTTCAGATATGTCGCCGCATCGTGTGATATAAATCCAACACACAAGGAGGGGAAGCGCTCCAAATATGGCGCCCAACGTGGACCCTGGATAGATCAAAAGGGAGAGTGGAAAGAAGAAAATCCCTGGAAGGGCAATGCACATATACGTGTGTTAAGAGAAGAGTGAAGACTGCAAATTCCAAGTAAGAGTGGTAGAAAAACAATTTATATTTTTAGTCCATTTATGTTGCTAAGAAATCAGAAGATAGTTAGAAATATGGAGAGTAGAAAAGAATTAGATAAGTGTACAGATGTAAAGGAAGATGTTGAAAAGCAAAGCACGGAGGAAGTAGGGAAAATTAAAGATAATGAATGACGTTGGATAGGTTAGAGAAAATGATGATTAATATGAAGTCAGGGTTGGAAGCTAGTTTAAAGTATGTAAATTTAGGTTTGAAAGAAAGTTTTGCACAGACTATTAGTAATTTAGAAACAAATCTGTCAGAGAAAATTAACAGGAATACTAGAGATATAAATGGATTGGAGGTTAAGCTAACACAGAAACTAAAGATAGAGATAGGTTCTGAGCTATCTGAAAAAGTGAGAGAAAGTAGGAAAGAGTGTAAGGGAAATATGGAAAGATTTGACGTTGAGGTTAAAGAACTAAGAGAGATGATTGAAGAAACTAGGTTAGGTTAGGAACATGTAAAACAGGAAAATAAGTTAGAAGTGAACAAAGAATTAGAAGTATTTAAGGAAAAGCAAATAGACGTAGCAGATAACCAAAAAGATGAGTTTGAGGAAAAGTTAGATCAAGGAATTGCTATAATTAGAACTGAGATGCAATCACAACATAAAGAGGTAAACTCTCACCAAGAAGAAATTAAGTTAAACCTTGGTGAAGTAAATCAAAAGATGAGAGTCAGATTCAAGGAATCAAAGACAATCTTGAAAAAGAAAAAGATAATGTAAATAAATTGACACGTTGTAATTGCGTTGCAGGCAAATAAGTAATGTGAAAGATGTGTCTAGAGTTGAAAATGTTAATGATGGTTACCAGACTGGTAATGTAAACACGAATCCAAATACTTGTGATGCTATGAGCAAATGTAGTGATCTAGTAAGTAAAAAAAATGAAGTATACTGCAATAGGAATAATCAAAACGTGCCCTCACACACATTTTCACACTCAGGATCATAATGAATGTGTTAACTATTCCCTTAATGATATCATTCCACCATGTTTTGATGAAGAGTCCGGTGATAATCCTAAGGTTTTCCTAAAAGAACTGGAAGAGTATTTTCGCATAAAACGAATTCCTAATGAATTTAGAATGATAGTTAAAAGATGTATGAAAAATAATGCATTAGAATGGCTTAGGTTAAGCTCAACCTCTCCTGAAACGTATAACACATTTGGGACTTTGTTTTTCAACAGATTTTGGTGACGAGAAAGACATAACAGAGTAAAAATTGAGTTGGCTACAGGAAAATGTGAGGCAAAGAAAGGTATCTCAATAACTGAATATTTTCTAAAATTGGCGAATAAGAGTAAGTTAGTGAATCCTGAATTGTGAGAAATGGATATAGTAAATACCTTGATCAAACATTATCCTCCACACATTAGGAATCACTTAATTGTGGAGATTTTTCTGATGCGATTGAGTTGCTTTCTTCATTTGAAGCATATAATACAAATCAAAATTAAAACACTAACCCAACAGAAAGTCATGGCTCATATGTAAATAATAGGTTAGTTGATCAATCTAATGGAAGAGTAAATTCTGGTCGAGGTCAAAATCTTGAGAATCTTCGAAATTTCAGGAAGAATGAGACCATAGTTTTAGACGTAGGTATGAAACAGTTATGCCTCGGGGAAACAGAAACGTGCCATCATTTGGGAGGTACAGGAGTCAAAATTCCAACACACAGAGAATCGATCGAGAGGGTCAGATCAATCACATACGATTTTACAGAAATTACCGGGAACGTAGCAGAAATTTAAATCAAAGGCATGACATTTCACAAGATCATTCTATGGGTAACACCTCAACTCAAAGGTTGCCTGAAAATGTGAGAGCTGAACCAGAAAACCGACAAATTAACACGACAAATTCACGAAATACAGTAAGTGATACCAACTTAAGAACTAACATAGATATTCAAAATTCTCTTCCGGAAAACTAATCACCAACGTTGGTTTATGTATTGTGAAATAATAGAAAACGTTATAAAGCACAGTCTAAATACAACCACAAAATTCACCCCCTACGAGCTGGTGACGGGTAGACCATCTAAACCTTTAGTAATAAAATTCCCCACCACTGATGAACCCTCCGATATACAACTTTCGGAAGAAGAAAAGATGATAATTGCCTACCAAAGATTAGTAATTAGAGCTAATAAAAGACGCCAAAAAATAAAGAGAGAGAAAGCCATTTGGGATCCCCAAATCGGTGACGAGGTTCTAGTGAAAACTATCTATCTTTCAGATTATAATCGAAAAATCTACTGGGGAATGAATTTGACTTACAGAGGACCATATCGAATTATGGAAAAGTTCGGGGAACACAGTTATGAAATTGCATCAGAAAATGGGAAAGTAATTGGGAGATACCACAAATCTTAATTGAAAACATTTAAGAGACCAGACACACATACACCTTGAATGACACTGCAAAATTTCTGAAATTAATAATAAAGTAATGTGTAATTACAATTAAAGAATGAATTTATGGATCACTTAAAAAATTAGTTGGTGTTTACAATGTCAAATCAACTTATTCTTGTTTTAATGTTGTATTAACATTCTCTATGTGTTGTATCCCTAAATGTAATTTTTTTCCAGTCAAATGTTAATTTGTATTGACAAGTTATTTTGTTCACAAGTTGTTTAGAAAAGATATTTGTAAGTCAGGGGCAACATCCAGAATTTCTGAAGGAAAAAATAGATAAGATTGTTTTAGAAGAAATTAGTTCATAAATTCTTGATGGAGGCATTTGAAGCTGATATTGCATACATGGACATATTAGGTAAACATGGCCATATAGATGATGCAACAAAAGCTTAGGTTTATTGAAATCCCAATTTGTGACGTAGGACCAATCAGAATTAAGTGTTGCGGTGGCTTAGCAACAAAAACAGAAAAAAGGACCAATGATTTTATTCTTAAATTTTTTCTTCTGGCTTTAACTCTCAAAGAGGGTAGACGTGTTTTCGGTAAAAGGCTTCTTGTAACTACGAGAAGTTAATCATTTATGAACGTTTAGTAAACGTTTAAAATATACATCGAAGACGCGACGCTACGATAAATAATTTAAGTAGAAAACCGTTGCATCATTTATAAATAAAATGAGAAAATTAATATATAGTAAAGGGCTATATACATCAGTGGAAAAAGTCGCATGTAAAGAAGGAAATGATGTCGAGAAATATAATTCCAAGTAAATTGAAACGGTGTAAATTATTTTATTCCATAGTTGCCCAAAAGTGAAATCCCTTTTGTATCGATACCACGCATGAGAAGTTTCACATCTCATCGCTCGCCGCAGCTGCCGGAGAGAGGATTTATAGAAATCTTCCAGAACTTCATCTTCACGGCTTTTAGACGAAAGGTTCATCGCTTCTACATCAAGGTAAGGTTTGGCTTCTACATGCGTCGCTACACCGAGGGATCGCGAAACTTTTGCGCGTGTGGGGTGTAGACCTCACGAAGGGGCGAATCCAACTTCAGATATGTCACCACATCGTGTCATATAAATCCAACCCACGAGGAGCGGAACCGCTCCAACCCATTGAACTCCCCGAGCTGGCCTTTCCTATTGGGATGCGTAGTGGAAAAACCAAAATCGTCCTCTTCACTTTTTCCGCACTCTGTTTTTGTATAATTTATTTTGATCCACGTGTTATCTATGAAAATAATAGGGGCACCAGAAACCCTTATCTCTTTTACTTTTCTTAGAAATGCGAATCATTTTACACAACGTCTGGCCATTCCGTCAGAAGTTTTCCTCCAAGTGAGTTCTTTACAAATCTAATTTTCATTAAGCTCGACACAGATATAGTTGGTTTTTGTGCATTTTAGGGCCTCCCTGACATTGATACAATTTTCCTGTCATCTGATCTTAAAGCTCTTAAAGCTTTTAACTTTCTTCCGAAGCCTCTAACACAGACACTAGCACCTTTCCCAACACTGCTTAAAATAATCTCAAAATTCTAATAAGATTTTTCACATTTCCAACACCTTACCAACCGATACTTCACTTGCAGCACCACTGATGCCTGCTTGTGCTTACCCTCATACCACAGCAGGTCATTAGGGAATACTATAGCGCTTTAAAAGGAACTGACAATTTCAAGGAAACAAACCCACCGCCTGTGCTAGACAAGGATAGTGCAAAAAGTGCCAAGTTAAAACTCCTGCATTATAGTACGATAATTGTTCTTGTGTGTTGAGTGATTTGCCTCTGATTACTTAAATAATATTCAATAGTTAAATGCCACCCTTCATACTTCAACTGATTGCAGCTCATTCAGGACAACATTATGATCTACCAAGTCAAATGCTTTGGACAATCTATAAAAATTCCTATAGCTTAGTTATCAGCAGTCTCTTATCATGTTTATAGTCAATTTTCAGTGTTGAAATCTGTGCTATTTAGCTGACATCACATCTTATTTATGGAAAAAGATTATACAAAATTTAATGAATGACTTTTTCTGTTATTTCTAAATATACTGTTACCCAAACGACAAGCCCGCGGTGCCGAGCAATAAATGAAGGCCGGTGGAGATTCGGGAAACTTAGGGGCCGATCGTTACCGGAAGCGACAGACAGTTGAGCGACGTGTTTGAGAAATAAACAGTTTTAGGTTATCTAGCAAATTGAATTTGTGAAGAGTGTATTTGCTCTGAGAATAAAGTACAGTTTTTGTGTTTGTAACCTCGACCTATATTTCACGAACCCACAAAGTCACAACTGGCGTCAGAAGTGGGATAACGGCCATGGAATCGGCATTGGAAAAGATTTTGGAGAAGATGATGGAAATGAAGGCCGAACTGACCTCGGAAATGAAGACGGCAAATGAAAACCTCGCTGCAAAAACAGAAGCGGCAAATAACAGCCTGGCCGCGAAGCTGGAGACTACAAATGACAACCTGGCCGCAAAGCTGGAAGAAATGAAGGTTGCGAACGAGGCCCTTGCCGTGAAGTTTGAAGAACAGTTGGCCGGCGAGAGGTATAACGTGACGGAGCTGGGCAAGCGGATGGGCCAAGTGGACGAGCGCGTCGAGGACCTGGCGAGCCGCGTTGACGACCTGGAGGGAAAGGCCGACAGCAGCGTCAAGTCCCTGAACGCCATAGTAGAGGACGTCGTCGGCAGGAAACTGAAGGATTTGAAGGCCGAAGCGCCGGGACGCGACACAACATCTGCGCGCGTCAAACCGCCGAAATATGACGGCGCGTCAACATTTGAGGTCTTCCGCCGCCAGTTCGACACAGTGGCCAAGCACAACAGATGGTCACCGGAGGAGGCCACACAGCTAATAGCCAGCCTCCAGGGACGGGCCGCGGAAGTCCTAAACGCGGTGCAGACAACGGCGGCGCCCAAGGACATCTGGGAGGCCCTGGAGAATCGTTTCGGGAACCACCGCTTAGCCACAGCGTACCGCAGCCAACTAAAGGCAAGGTCACAGCAGCCGGGGGAGACGCTGCAGGAGTTCGCCATAGCGATTGAGCAGCTAGCTGGCAAGGCCTTGGTTGACCTGCCACTGGAGTTCGTATCCCAGGAAGCCGCCTACAACTTTGTCGACGGGGTACGGGACACGCAGATTCGTCAGCGCCTAATGCTCGGCGATTATAAAACCATCCACGAGGCGCTGACAGCGGCATTAAGGATGGAGGCGGCCAAGGTAGCATCTATCCCGACGTCGAGAACGAGGAGTGTCCGCTACGCCGGAGACAGAAGACCAGCTGAGGGACGCCGGCGAACACCCAGTGGCCTGTGTTGGGGGTGTGGACAGCCCGGGCACCTGCAGAGAGACTGCCCACACCAGGAAGGGCAGCGGGAAGAACGAGCAAGGCCCGGCGTGGAGAGGTATACGTCGGCGCCATTACCACCATCCCCTCGAGTGACAATCCGCGCCGTCAGCCGGCGGATGGATGACAACCTCATCGCGGACGGCTGGGTAAGAGGAAAGCCGTGCCGCGTGCTGGTGGACACCGGGGCGGCCGTGACCATCATCAGACCTGACGTGGCGAAGGGTTTGCCGACGAGGAAGCCGAGCCGACCATACGAGCTTGTGACGGCATCGGGCGACACCATGCCTGTGGAGGAGGCCCTGCTGGAGCTGACCTTGGGACGGAGTGCCGTGCGTCTGTGGGTGTTCGTCGCGAAGGTGGCTGAGGAGGTGATTCTGGGACTGGATTTCCTCAGGAGCCACGAGGCGACGGTCGACGTCGGCAGGAAAGTCCTACGGCTCAACGGAGAAGAGGTTATACTCCGTCAAACTGAAGAGCGCCTTGGAATCGGTAGGGTCATCTTGAACGGAGACGTGGTTGTCCCCGCGAGGAGCGAGGTGATGGTGACGGCGCGACCGGAAGGCCGGACAGCAGGTTTGATCCAGAGGCAGCAGGAGTACGACTTCACCTCGGAACATCGCAGAGGGAAGAGTCACGGTAACGCGGACGCTATGTCCCGAAGACCCTGTCCAGAAGAGTGCGGCCAATGCACAAGAGTGGAGGAGAAGGTGCGTGCCGCAGCAGTTCGAGTAGTCACGGCAGTGTCTTCGGATGGCTGGGATAGCGCAGGCCTGAGTAGGGAGCAGCTGGCGGATGCAGACTTGGGGCCACTCTTGAGGGAAGTGAAACAGCCAGCGACCGAGTATGTGGAGAACCTGGTGGACCACCTCCACGACATGCACGACATGGCTCGCCAGAACATCCAGAAGGCGAGCGACCGCATGAAAACCCGTTACGACAGGCAAGCCAACAGCCAAGGGTTCCAGCAAGGTGACCTGGTCTGGTTGTACCGCCCGACCCGGACCAAGGGACGCTGCCCGAAGCTTGAGCAGCCATGGCAAGGACCGTACCGTGTGGTGAAGAGGATTAACGACGTGGTCTACCGCATCCAGAAGGTGCCCCGAGGAAAGATGTGGGTGGTACACCTGGATCGCCTGGCCCGCTACGATGGCGCTGTTCGGGACAACCAGTCTTGAGGAGGGAGCAGTGTTACCCAAACGACAAGCCCGCGATGCCGAGCAATAAATGAAGGCCGGTGGAGATTCGGGAATCTTCGGGGCCGATCGTTACCGGAAGCGACAGACAGTTGAGCGAAGTGTTTGAGAAATAAACAGTTTTAGGTTATCTAGCAAATTGAATTTGTGAAGAGTGTATTTGCTACGAGAATAAAGTACAGTTTTTGTGTTTGTAACCTCGACCTTTATTTCGCGAACCCACAAAGTCACAATACATTAATGACACCAGTCTATAGTTCCTTACTTCCTCCTTTAAGCCTTTTCAGATACTGGTTTAACTATTGTCCATTTCAATTGATCAAGAAATCCCCTATACTAAGTGAAAGAAAATGTTGTTGTACACTGGTTATAGGATATGTTATAGCTTCCCTTCCACAAAATATCTGCTACTTCATCAGTAGCTTCTAAGCATTTATGCTTTTATATTTTGTAACATATTTTATTTCATTTACTATTGTGTGGGTGGGAATATCGTTTTCCCTATACATGCCCATTTGTTGAATATTTATTTAGGTTATTCCTATTCTTATGTAATATAAGTTTTCTCTTTGGGTTGTATAATAATTAATAAAGATATTTGTTGCTTCTGTGGGACTTCATCATCTACATTTATTTTTAGGTTCTCATTCTAGGTGCTTGATTTAACTAAATTTTGTCCCCATACCTCCCAAAAAGCCTTTCGCTTGTTCTCTTCTTATATACTTGTCATTGCGCATTCTAATTGATTTGTTATATATTCCTTTGTAGATTTAAAAATTATGTTTTAAATTCATCAGAAGTATTACTTTATTTTTTATTTTACTCAGGCATCTTAATTTTCTCACTGAAATTTGAATATTATTCATCTTTTTTTAATCTTTGACCTTTAATATATGAGCCGCATTATTTAAGCAATGACTAAAGGTGTTGGCAAATTCCTAATAGACATTATTTCCTGAGTTGCAGTTTAATGACGCTGCAATGAGCATGTAAGCTATCTTCAGTAGAGTCCTGAGCCATGTGAAGTGTGCCTGCCTTGGTAGTGTAGATGGTAGCATGTCTGCCTCACGTTCATGAGGTCCTGATTTGGAATCTCAGTCACGGTGAGTTACCTTGATAAGGTTTTATCTGGGGTCTTCCCTTATGCTTAAAGTTGTCGGATAGCTCTATGCTCCATGGACCCTGGACACATTTGGGCATCACTTCACCTATTTCATTCACCGTCAGATATGACTTAACGTTGGAGGACATAAGCTTATAAAAAAATTGAAGTGTGATGTCATTGTGTGACAAGCTACGCTATGTGTCTAGGACTCCCTCTCTTAGCCAGTGACACAGTTCAATCAGTTTCAGCGACCACTGCCTGCACAGTTGCACCAGCCTTGTTTTCAGTTGCAGCGCAGTCAGCCTCCTGGGTAGTCTTCAGGTCACCAGTATCAAAGTGACCCAACTGTAGCCTGCTACTGATGTGACAGAAGAGGTCACATAGCTCAGTTTTGTCAAAGCTACCTTAGGTAAAGAACTAGCACCCAGCATCAAGGGACCCGAAAGCACCACAGCCATGTTTCAGCCAGGCTGTAAATTACCAGAAACCACCAAGTCTAGAGGTACCGCAGACACCTTCACAGTCATCTGTACAGAGGGATGTTAGATTTTACAAATTCAAGGCACATCTAATAAATGATATTTTATTTGATTCAGGTAGTGCAATTAGTGTACTTAGTGCAGTTCATGTTAGCGTTCTTTCTAAATTGCAACCTATTGAGATATTGTTGAGAAGTGCTGAGAGCAAATTCTTGGGTGCACCTTAGTGCACTACTGTTGAATTTCTTATTAACAATACTCTTTTTCAGGAAAATATTTTGGTTGTTGAATATATTGTACATGACTTAATTTTAGGCAATGATTTTCTTAATGAACATAGTGTAGTTATTGATTATGTTAAAAATTTAATTACGACTACTACTGACGGTAACAATCTTAGAAGCTCTATTTATCATAATATTGGACCTTTTGCTGATATGGCTATTAATCCTCTGCAAGATAAATCTGATAAGGTAAATGGCGTTAAATTAGCTGTAGTTCAGGGTGTGCCAGTTCCTGTCTTGTTTACTAGTTCAGTAACAGTTCAATCTACGACACTAATTACTAATATTGTTCTGTTTGAACTCTCTGAGTCCATTATGCAGAGGAAGCATATTTCTGTGCCATCTGTTTTGTGTCAGCCTAGTTATAAAATTGTTATTCTAGTTCATGATAATACTGCAGTACCTCAGACTTTGTTTGCAGATACTGTGTTGGTAAAGCCTTATGATGTTGCTTTAGTGCAAAGTAATTCTATTGCACCCCCTGATGTTACTATTTTGATAGCTCGTAATTATGTTAGCATGCACAGTAACTCGTCTGATACACAGAAAGCAGATTTACATACTTCGCTTCTAAAATTTACCCACAGTTTTACTACATACTTTCAGGAATGAGATACTACTGAAGGTGCAGAATTTGAAATCAAAGTAAGAGATCCAGCAGACCCCTTAAAGAATACAACTTAAGCTAACAGAAATTATTGAACAACAAGTCAATGAGATAAAAGGTGCTGTTTAATAACAGGGTCACAATCTACTAGGGCTTCATCTGTAGTGTTGGTTAAAAAGGATGGTTCAGTGACATCATATTGATTATAGGAAATTGAATGCAGTACTAGAAACCTCTTCATTTCCATTGCCACTTGATGATTTACTTTCTTATTTGGGGGATGCTAAATGGTTTGTTTGATTGGATCTTTTAACAGTTTATTTTTAAGTGTCCATTGCAGAAGACAGTAAAAAGTATTCTTCGTTTCTGATTTATCAAGGTCAGTATGCTTTCGGAACACTCTCGTTTTGCATAACTAATGCCCCTTATTTTTAGGTATATAGCTGATAAACTACTAGGTGACTTTAAATACAGGAAGGCATTCGCTTATTTGGATGAAATTGTTTTTGCCAAAACATTTGAGGAACTCCTAAAATATTTAGAAGCTGTCTTTCAACATTTAGAAAAATATAACTTCAGGCTTAAGCTACAAGTGTTTCTTTGCACTGGATAGAGTTAAACACTTAGGTTTTGAGGTTTCAAAGGATGGAATTTTTCCTGATTCAGATAAAGTTGTTTCTATTAAAAGTTGCCATCTTCTGAGAATGTTAGGTATGTAAGAAAGGTTCTAGGACTTTGTAATTTTTTATAAAATATTCATTGAAAACTATGCCATCATTGCTAAGCATCTTATTTAATTCACTAGGAAGGTTACTGTACAACAACAGGTTAGTGTACAACAATCAAAATGTCGAACATTGAAATTCCTTGCTCATTATACTTCAGATGCCTATAATGAACTTCATACTGATGCTAGTGGTTTTGGTGTTGCCTGTTTCCTTTAGCAGAACAATGATGTTTTGAAATCTTTGTGTTATACATATAAAACATTGTCAAAGTATGAGAAAAATTATAGTGTCGCTGAGTTGGAACTTTTGGCAGCCTCGTTTGTGCTTACACATTTCTGTACTTTTGCTTTTGGTTATAATGTTAATAGTTGATCAACTGTGAAAGCATGTTGTAATACACTGTGTGATTATGACAAGTTACTGTAAGTCACAATTTTTGAAAAATTGCAAAATCAAGACATAATGTAGATATGCACTTGCTTTATTGTCTCTGATTCTGTAGTACAACCTGTTACAGATTTATCATATCTATAGGTAAGAAGTGCCGGAGTTAGTTCAAGCCAACATCGACCGCAAGCACCTTCCTCCTGCCTCTCACAGCTGAAGGTATTAGCAGAGCAAGGGCTCACATCACAATCTCTACTCACTTTAATCGTTGTCAAGGAAATGGTTCTCTTTACCACAGGCTACTAACGCAAGATACAAGCCCAGTTATTCCTCTTTATTAACTAACCAGAAGTGTGAGCATTCACAAACAGTTTACCAGTAAGTAGTACACCGTAACACAGTAAACAGTGTTTCATGAAAATGATTATTCCTAGGTGGAGTTGTGAGATATGATTGTGTTTTGTTTGTTCTGTTGTGGCTAAACCTTATCAGAAACTTTTTATTTTACTAGGGACTCGATTATTATAATGCATACATGTTATTCTTTATATATAAATGCAAGTGTCTTTTTTGAGAACATTTTTAAAATTATTAATGAAACAAACAAGGCAATATATAATTTGTTATTATCAATCAAACAAACAAGACTAATTTTTAATGGACAAGGCATTTGATTCTGGTGGCCTAGGGGAGATGTACAATAGGTATGTAAATTGTCTTCAATAGTGTCTTGAGCCAAGTGATATATGACATTGTGTGTAAAGTTAAGAGGTGCATGTCTAGGGCTCCCTCTCTTGGCCATCAAGGGATCAACATGTGCATACGAACATTAAACGTGTGGCTGCGCCCTCCTGGCCACCATGAGCCCAAGGTAATTGTAATTTTCTTAAATTAATATATTTTTTAAACAGGTTAGAACATCTGTTTTGGCTGGAATACCATAAGAATACCACCCTTTCCAAGTATGATTTTGATTTTTCTGCCTAAGTTGCATTTCCACGGTCTGTTCTTGGCCAACCTGTTAGCATTTGTGTATCCATGCCCATCATGGCCAAGTACATGACAATAATTTATCCCATGATTCTTTCCTTAGTAAATGATTAAAAGAGGCGTGCTCTCTGTTTAAGGGCCTAATAAACTACTTAATGGGCTCATGAATGAGGCAATGCCTTTTCAAACTTGACAACTGAGTAAAGCTTTTATCACAAGTTTTACATTTGTGTATCCTTATGACCTTCATGAATCACAATATGGTTTTTCAAAGTTGACAAACGGGTAAAGCTCTTATTACAAATGTTACATTTAAACGGCTTTTTACCTTCATGCGTCACAATATGGTTTTGCAAAGTTGACAAACGGGTAAAGCTCTTATTACAAATGTTACATTTAAACGGCTTTTTACCTTCATGCATCAAATGATGTCTTCTCAAAGCTGAGGACGAAGTCAATCCTTTTTTACAAATGTTACACTGATACGGATTTTCACCCCCATGAATCAGTTTATGTGATTTCAAATTTGACAACTGAGTAAAACTCTTATTACAAACTTGACATTGGTGTGGTTTCTTACCCTCATGAATCAAAATATGGGTTTTCAAATAAGCTAAGTGAGTAAAGCTCTTATCACACGTTTTACACCGGTGTGTCTTCTTGCCTTCATGACACAAATTATGTGAATTCAAATATGACAACTGAGTAAAACTCTTATTACAAATTTTACATTGGTGTGGTTTCTTACCTTGATGAATCAAAATGTGTTTTCTCAAACTACTTGAGTTACTAAAGCTCTTACTGCAAGTCTTACACTGGTATGGATTCTTACCCTCATGGATGATATTATGGGTTTTTAAACTACCCAAGTATTTAAAGCTATTATTACAAGTCTTACACTGGTAGACCTTCTTATCTTCATGAACTAAATTATGTCTCTTCAAAGCTGACAGGGAAATCAGATTCCTATTACAAATTTTACACTGGTGTAGCTGTTTGTCCTTATAATTCAAACTTTTTTGTGGTAACTGTAAAGAACTTACCAACCTTTCTCTCTCATATCTAAACTTTTGAAATGATTCAGAAAGGGGTAATTCTGAAGTTGGGATAACTGTGCTATTATGTTCCATAAATTCACATCTAGGGTGACCCTTTTCATTATAAAAACTTCTGTAACTTCCCGAGACTTCAGAAGAGGATAATATGAATTTACCACTGCTAGGACCAGAAACTTCTTCAGTACTCAATCTGAAATGAAGATGATTTAGCATCAGTATGTACAAATATGTGAGAGGTAAATCTTTAAAAAAATCTCTCTTTGCTAATAATAGGTACATAGTTATATATTAAGTGCCACTGTAGTTAAAATGCTTAATGTAAAGCTAGATGTTGATAACTGCATGAGAATTAACACTGTTAATCCAGAACATCATTAGATAATAAAATCTTACAAATAAAAACAATTTAAGGATAAGAAGTCTTGATATTTGGATCAATATGCTTGTTGTGTGCTCTGCAAAATTCAGCAACTACCAGCTGTGCTCTAAGGACAAAGTTTTTTAAGCAGTTCCAGTATGCATTACATTTGGGAGAAAATTAATTCATAAGAAAATGCTTATCAAGAAGACAGCAACTAATACCTTGAATGCAAATGAAAAAAATTTCATATTCTTGAATGAAACCACAAGAAACAAACGTTTGAGACCAAATATCTGTAAACTCATAAAGTACATTAAATGTTTGACCAAAAGCAAAAAGTCTCAGATATAAAGTTGCAAAATACACATTTCAAAATTTTGAATTTAAGTATTATTATTACAATCACCATCATCATTTGTTAGTATACTTCATCCTACAGTTTTAAATCTGCTGACATGGCGGCTGCTGCTTTTAAAAATTGAAAGCCACTAGGCTTGGGCATGTGAAAATGTGTAACTCTAAGATCAGTAGGCCAGATACAGAAAGTCTTCATAGAAATTCAAAATATAAACTTCCCCTTTAAGTTATATTAAACACATTTAGTATATATAATATTTAAATCATAACAATTAAGACATTTTTAAAATACAAAACAAAACTATACATTTTTTCCATGCGAAGAATGTATGTTACACGTGTTGTCACACATGCACGCACATATGCACACTCTGGAATGCAGTTCGTCGTGTAGCAACGGGCATAATACAAAGCTCCCCACAACTCACCACCCTAACGAAAGCTGAAGGAACAGTTACACAAGACCTCAAACAAATGATGAGTTATATACTAGAGTACTTCATATCAGAAAAGAAAGAAAGCAAAGACACCGAGTACTATACATCTATAAGACTTGAAAACAACACCCCTATAGGCGCACACACACTGATTGACAATTCATTCGACGGGAAATAGAAGATCATCTAAAGAGGCTGAACCTAAATAAAAGACCAGGAGAAGATGGAATCACGAGTTCAATTCTACTAAAAGTATTCAAAATATTCCCAAAATATATTACAGCCATATATAACAGCTGTTTAATAACAAGCTACTTCCCAAACTAATGGAAGAAAACTAGACTTATACCTATTGTCAAACCAGGAAAAAAATGGAAGCGCCGAGGTCAGAAAATTTCGCCCCATCAATCTGCTGAATACAGGAGGGAAAATTCCCACAGTAGCAAAATGACTAGAACAATTAACCCAACAACAAACTTCAGAACCATTTTAACAGGACATGGAAGACTGAAAGCCTTTTACAAGAGATTCCACTTAATCGATGATACTACATGTACCAGCAGCAGAGGAGATGAAATAACAGATCACATCCTGTATGATTGCATCCAATGGAATGGGCAAAGGAGAAAACTAAGGATGCAAATAAGCAAGAAAGGAGGGAGGTGACCAATACACAAACCACCACTCATGGGACAGTATCTAAGGGACTTCAGTGAATACGTCAACACAATTAATCTGGAAAGTGCAGAATAACCAAAACAGAAGTTTAAATAAGTGTGTTATTTCTAAAAACTTCAGTGATTACAATCTGATGATATGAACATTTAATTAGGAAACAAAGTAAACCATAATATGTAATAATACTAATGTATTGGAACATGTGGATCAATAAAGGATTAAAATAAAAAAAAAACACAAAAACAAGCACATGTACACACAGCCCTAAACTCCTTGCACCTAGCTTAGGCCAAGGTGGCCCCAGGAGAAGAGACACCTCCCAACCCCTCGCCGTGAGTGGTACAGGCTTGCAGCAGGATTGGTAGTCAGGCCGCCTGCCCAGTGCACACTCTGTAAGTTCGACCCAGCTGACAAGGAGATACAATTTATGGCAATGGTGAAGGGGAAATAATTAAAACTGACCATTAAAACATTGCCAATAATACACTATATGTAACATCAGAACCTTTAAATTATAAGTACAAAATTGAATTGATAGAGCCGACATGAAAAATACAATGCCATGGCCAGGATTTGAACCACGGATCTACTGGTTTTCATTGCTCTTACCCATTGAGTTACCATGGCCAATTTGCCATCATGACATTAAATTGTCCATTGAACTCACATATTTCCCCGGTAAACCACTCTCGCATCCAAGATACTCCGTTTGTGGTGACTTACTATTGTAAGTACTTGAGTCCCAGGCTTCACCATTTTAACTCTTTAGCCTGTATACGGCTAGTGTGAAGAAGTGATTAATTTCTATCAATTAACTGATATAAGTACAAAATTGATTAACTAAATAATAGACAGAGCTTTAAGGTTTTTAAGTTCAATTTTAAGACCAGCGTCACCACGCAAATAATACTTGCAACAACAAAGCATATAAGCTGTAGCGCTAGGGTGTGAACAAATACCTGAAATATCCTACCAAGTAACAACAGGAGTCCTATACAGTCTTACCTACAATGTGCGAGGTACAGGCCTGGCTCCATGTCAAGCGAGTATTCCAGCACCAAAAACTTACTCCCACTGACTCGCGCTACGAGACAGTTCTATTATTTCCTGAAATGCAGGGGCGCTTTAGAGAGTACTGTAGCACATTTCTCCTTCCCAATCCAGTAGAGCTTTTCTAGTGGAGCAATACCCTCCAGCAGAAGCCCACACTCCCCACTGAGCCCTCCAACACAGTGGAAGTCCGTAAATAAATTTTTCCTCCACATGGGGAAAAAAGTCAGCTGTTTTCAATCAATTGATGAAGAAGGCCATGGACCTTGGAATGGCCAAAAGCTTGAATTTACTTACTTTGGCATGGCTGATCACCCATGAAGCTTTAATTAATGACACTTGAATAGTTCTATAAATTAATAAGTACATGGATTTCAAATAGAAAGTAAAAGACTGTCACGTAAAATTATAATGTATTAGGGTACACCCCAACATTTCAGTCATGTGGCTAGTGGTGAACAAGAGTGAGGAAATGCTCCAGACTTTTAGTTAATGCCCACAAGTGAAGTAAGGTACACTTACAAAGATTTGGTTATTCTATCACATCAATGATTACTTCAGATATAGGTATAAACTTTAAACAAAACACTGCATTTCACTTACATTCCTAGCCTTAACACAATTGAGTGAATAGCTTATACTTTTATTTTCCCCATAAACATGTGAGAGAGTGAGTGCACAACTAAAAGCCTCTCTCACTGCATTTTTTGTTTTCTACAAGTAATACAAATATGGAAATTCTTTGCAGAAAGTGTATTTCGAAAACATCACACCGCATAAAAAGATATTTAATATAATAACTTTTTATTTGTTCAATAAACTAAAAAAAGGAAAATACTAAATTTAACCTTGGAATTACTTTCTTTAGTTCCTATTGTTTATTTGTATTTCCTTTCTAGTATCATTACTAAAATGCACTAGTTATCACTGCCTTCATGTTAATCTAAAAACACAATTCATGATATGATTTGCAGTATAGAATAAAAAGAAGTATTTCAGAAAGTGGAGTGCTATTGTTACTAAAATTAGGCAGTCAACCACAGAACTGACGATAGGGGAGAAGTCCCCAGAAACTAGTCTTCATAAAAAACTTGTAAGTGGAGAAAAGTATATACAAGGTTGACTCACTTGCCTGATTTTAGTATTAATACCCTTTGTTACAAGCAAAAAAAACTGATATCAATATATCAATAGAAAAAATATGTTGCAAATTATAAATACCAGAAGCAGAATTTAGATATTGACTTTAATATCATCTGCATATTTGATGCAATAATTTACATCTAAAAGATGGATATAATATTACTTTCTATGAAAACAGCTTCATGGCAAATCCAAAATATACAGCAGATATGCTACAAAACTTGGCTGGCAGTCACTTGCCCCATGTGGTGGTCATACCTGTGTGGACGTCAATTCATATTCCAAATCACATTAACAGAATAAACACAAAAAAGTATCTGAGATGTTGGAGATGTTATCCACTTGCATTAATATGTCTAGCCTATATTCTTACAAATTTCCATTCACACATATTATTATTTAAGCTTCTAAAAAAGCCATAATATCTATCATATATTGCTTTAATTGTTGTAATCTTTGGGGATTAGTATGTACACCTTATTTTTCAAGTTGCACTTTAAGTAAAAATCGCACGCTCTAGGATTAGGAGGAGAAGTGGGCCATTAAAGGCATTTACATCTATAGCTGTATTATCATCCTTATTGATATGTGCCTCTTCTTTAATAATATTCCAAACTGTTTTACATTTATTGAGATTTAACTGTATTGGAACACCACAGTGAAGCGAAATAATTATTAATTTATAGATGAGTCATATTTATGACCCATCTGCTTCACTTACGTACCTATTTTGAGGACATGTTTCGCAAATTGTTTGCATCATCCGCTCTTATGCGACTAAAGCTTGATCCAGTGGTGTGGGTAATTGTGGAGTTGCTGCTGCCATCTGTTGCTTTAGTGATGAACTTAAATGTGGGATTCTCTTCTGGCGGAATTTCAAAGTTCATTAGTTGGTTTTTATGTCTTTCTATGTATATTTTCTCCCACATTTTAGTAATTCGGTATGTAGTAATGTTTTACATTTGTTAGGTGAGACAGCAATGAGATTGTCATACACAGTTCGTTTGGCTTCATTTCTCTTTCGCCTGTTCTGTTTTTGAATTTAAATAAACTGTATGATGTGCCAGAACTTGACTTTTTAACAGTTTGAGTTTATTGTTATCCCACAGTAATGATTAAAAAATGTCCACAATAAACTGTAACGACTAATCAGTTGCATGTGCAGTGGCAGAGTTGTGCTGGAAATATTCAGCCTCACATTCAGTGTCAGATGTTCAAAACATGGAGCCACTATTTTATTTCTGTATACTTCTGCATTTATTGCACATACATATAAAAAGGTCCTGTTATAGTCTATTCGTTTACTGCATAACATTCCCTGATTTTTTTTTTTTATTAATCTTAGGAGTTTCAACACAAACTTGTGTTTTTCTGTGACATAACTGTTTCCAGAACAGTTTGACTTCTAAAAGTTCTGTTATATTTCATGCTAAAGCTTTGGGAACCTCAGTTTCTTGTACAAGGCACCTAAGAGGTTTTTGAGATTACTATTCTAACCCCTTGTCCAATTTCAACTAACTTCTGTTCCACAAGTACATGCATTTTAGCTTTCTTTTAATTTCATGAACTGATCCAATCTCCCAGAATTTATTTGTAAGCACACAAACAGCCTCTCTAAACAGAAGGAAGTCACATCAGGAAATTTAGTACCAACCTGCCTTACATATCCGTGAAAGACGAAATAAGTGCACATGTATTGGAAACACTATTTCTTGTACTGTATATTCTGACCGAGACATTCTGAAAACATTTAAAGTAAAACTAAACACGCCTGATGCCATTCATGTATTAACTGACTAGAACAAAAGTAAGACTGATGCACGTATCACAGATGTATGACATGCATGCAGGGAAATGCAGTGAACGTCACATGGGGCATGTGTCTACCAGTCAAGTTTTGTAGCACACACACTTTATTTATTTTATATATGAATGAGCTAGTAAAATTAAATGAATTTAAATTGATGGAAAAATGAATGTGAAATGGAAATATTTGTATCACATTCACATTTTTGTGTTTTGCCTGGATTCAAGAGCCTCTTGTTCTCATTGTCAGTTTTACTAATGAGGAAGAAATTCATGAAACCAAGCAAGCCACAATGTGTAATATGTATGCATTTTTATGATTTATTGTTATATTCCCATTGGTATAATTCAAGAGCACAATGAGATCTGCTATAACAAAAATATAATGATTAAGTAACAGTTAAATATGAATGTAGTACTAGAACAGGACTTATAATTGGAAATAGCCTTACCTTGAAGATTTTTCTGGAGGGAAGTCCCCAATCTGTAACTGAATAATTCAAGAAATAATTTATACAGCATTAGTTACAAATTCTCCTTAACATGGTTACAAGAAACAAGCATTTCAAGAAAACCAAATAATGAAGAAAGCATTTGATTGTTTGGATAGGAAAAGAAAAACTAAAGGAATGCCTGTAAATCATAATATATTTAATTTATAAAAAATTAAGCAAAACTTACGACCAAAATGGTTACTGTGCAAGGAGATACCAAAGAAGGAACAGGACAGCACAAAAGTCAGTTTGTCTAGGACTATAACCTGAGAGTTTTCAATGTATATAATATAGGGACTTCAAACCAGAATGTTAAAGAGTTTTAGCTTTACATTAATAATTTGAACTAGCTGGTTCCATTCTAAAAGTTGCAATAATAATGATGAAAATAATAAAGGAGTTATTCTTCTGCATTTTCAATATACAGGATTTGTTAACACTACGAGGCAACACTATAAATGTTTAGAAAATCAAACAAAACATAATTTAGAATTATTTTATACTTTTTTTAAATAATCCCCTTTAATTAAATTTAAAGGGAGTCGATTAATGACACTAAACAACACTTACTTTTAAATTTTTGAGGAACATGTTTCAGAGACTTTGCCTCTATCCTCAGCTGGCCATCGACTGGTTCTCATTGGTGTAGTTGACAATATTTTGTCATAGGTCACTTCTGGTGGCGGTTCAAGGAACTTGCTGAACAAATCTTTCTGGGGGATGCCGAAATTGAATACTTTGTTCCTATTTTTTGAAATGAAGATTTGTTCCCATGTGGAGAGTTCTTGTTTTCCTGATGTATGTTTTAGTAGCTTTAGTTCTGAATTTATGTTGGTTTTTTTTCCCAAAAATGTGTGGCAAATGCTGATTTTTCTAATTGTTTATATTTTATGTTTCTAAAGTGTTCCTTTGCTCTTGTTTCTAAATTTCTTTTGGTTTTTCCAATATAAATTTGACTACGGTCACTGCATTCAATTTGATATATTCCAGATTTTTTGTTAGATGGAATGGCATCTTTGATGTTTGAGCAAATTAGGTTTTTTAAGCAGAAATGGTTGACTGCTGCTAGTTGAATGTTTTGTTTTTTGAAGAATTTTTTGAATTTATCATAGGCCCATGGTTGGTAAGTGAATTTTTTGAAAATCATTAGTTTCTGAGCTGAGAGGGTTGTGGTTTCCTTTATTAGCTTCTTCTTTTTGCTAAGTTCACTTTTTTGTCTACTAATGATTTGGAAAAGTTATTTTTTATGCTATTTCAATTATTTTGTTGTATTCTGTTTTGTATTCTTCTGCTGTGAGAGGGATGTATACCAGTCTGTGTGCTAAACTATTGAAGATTGCCTGTTTGTGGGATCTTGAGTTGTCTGTCTGTGTTGGTTTTCTGTAAATGCCAAAGTTTAGTCTGTTTTTATTCCTCATTATTTTTAGATCCAAAAATGGTAAATACTCGTCTTTTTCTATTTCTACAGTGAACTTGGTGCTTTTTTCTTGGATATTTAAAAGTTTTAGTGCATCACTGAAGTGTTTTTTTGGTACTATTGCAAAGATGTCATCTACATATGGTTGCCAGAGTTTGAACATCCAAGGGAAACCTTTGGTGATCCTTATTTCTAATGCACTCATGTACAGATCGGCCAGGAAGAAGGTTGCCCATTGCTAACCCTGAAGTTTGGTGGAAATATTTTGTTTGAAACTGGAAGAAATTTTGTTCTATGCATAACTTGGTTAGTTCGATGTAGTCTGAAATTTCAGGTGATGCCATTCCAAGTGATTTGAGCCATTTTTCTATCAACAGTGGGAGTTGATTAACTGGTATGCTGGGAAACAGTGATTTAACACCAAACGAGACTAGTGTGTCCTCTTCTTTTAGTTCAGTATCCTTAATGTGTTCTATAAGTTTGTAAGTGTTTTTGATGCTTACGTTGTCGAATTTTGGAAATGAGTTGAATTTGTTTATTAGCCACTTTGCAAGTTTGTATGTTGGTGAATTTATACTGCTAACTATAGGTCTCATTGTTATGGATGGTTTGTGTATTTTGGGTAAGCCATAAAGTATAGGCAAGGTTGGGTTATCCGGTTTAACTGTATATTTGTTTGGTATTATGCTTGATTTTGCTATTGTTTTTTTTTCAAATGACTCTATGCAAGTTTTTAGAGGATATTTGTTAATAATTTCATATTCATTGTCAGTTAGCATTTCTTCCATTTTTTCAATATAATCTGATTTTTCCATTATGACTATCTTGTTACCTTTGTCTGCCTTTGGGTATATAACGTTTTTCTATTTCAAAGAATGGATAGTATTATGTGTTCTCTTCTGAAAGGATCTGTTTTTAATATCTTCCAAAATATTTTCACATTGGCTTTTTACTGAAATTTGTTTGGACACTGGTAGAACTTGTGTCAAAATGTTGATATCTGCAATGTAGTGTTCAATTTTGTTTGAGAAACTCACGCATGTATTTAATACATTATTTAAAAGACCCAATTCGATTGGACACTGGGAATGGTCCAGCTATGTCGACAGCGATCTGTTCGAATGGCGCTCCGACGTACTGCTGCAATGTGACCCCAGCTCCTAGTCTAGGGGCCACGACTTGCCGCGCACACATGACATTGACGGCACCATCTCTCAGCATCTGCTTGGAGTGTCAGCCAGTAGTACCGCTGTTGCAGTTTGTCGATTGTTTGGTTTGCACCCAGGTGTCCTCCTGAAATACCGGCGTGCACTTCCTCCAAGACCTTCGGGACCTTACTTCGGGGAAGTTCCAACTGTTCTCTCTGCATCTCCCCATCAAGCGATTCCCATACCAGGAACAGCACGCCCTCTCTTGCCTTCAGTGAGTCCCATTGGGCCTAGTACGACTTGTAGGTGGCGCTCCTCAGTATGATGTGCTCCCAAGTTTGTCTTGTCCCTGCCTCCATTTCCCTCAAGAGTTGCCCCAAGTCTGTGTCCACCAGCTGCTCCCTCCTCAGGCCTGCGCTATCCCAGCCATCCGCAGGCACTGCCGTGACCCCTTTGAGAGATGCGGCATGCTCGTACTCATCCACTCTTGTGCATTGGCCGCACTCAACTGGGCAGGGTCTTCGGGACATGGCGTCTGCGTTACCGTGGTTCTTCCCTCTACGATGTTCAGAGGTAAAGTCGTACTCCTGCAGCCTCTGTACCCAATGGGCTGTCTGGCCTTACAGGTTCCTAAAACTAAGTAGCCAAGTTAGAGCGGAGTGGTCAGTCCTCAGGTGGAATGGCTGACCGTACAGGTACTTGTGGAAGTGCTCCAAGGTCTTTACGACCGCCAGTAGCTCTCGCCGGGTGACGCAGTAATTCTTCTCTGCCTTGGATAGCTCTTTCTGTAGTAGACTATCACCCGCTCATGGCCGTCCTGGACTTGGGACAGGACGCCTCCAATGTAATGGTCGCTGTCGTCGGCGTCCACAATGAAGGTGCTGCCTGGTTGTGGAAATCCTAGAATAGGAGCAGTACACAGTGTCTTCTTCAGCTGCTGGAAAGCGTTTTTGGCGTCTTCCGTCTACACATAAGGTCGGTGTTCCTCTGTCAGGCGGGTGAGGGTCTTGGCAATGTTGGAGAACCCCTTTATGAAACGGCGGTAATAACTGCACAGCTCCAGGAAACTGCGCAACTCTCGCTTGTCCTTTAGGCAAGGCCAATCTCTCACAGCCTGTGTCTTCTCCGGGTCTGTGGCCACTCCGGTTGTTGAGACTATGAGGCCCAAGTAGTTGACTTCCTTGCGGAAGAGCTGGCACTAATTTGCGTTTAGCTTCAGGTTAGTCGCCTGCAGTCTCTGTAATACCATACCTTGCTCAGGTTGTCGAGATGGTCTTCAAGATGGTCTTGCCGACGATCATGTCGTCCAGGTATAGCAGGCAGGCGTCATAAGTCAGCCCTCTCAACACTGATTCCATTAGGCGTTGGAAGGTGGCTGGTGCGTTGCAGAGGACAAAGGGCATAACTGCGAACTGCCAAAGCCCTTGGCCTGCCGAGAATGCAGTCTTTTCCTTGTCTCTCGCATCTAGAGCCACCTGTCAGTAACCCGACTTCAGGTCCAGGGTCGAGAACCACTGTGCACCAGCTAGCGTGCCCAGGGTGTCTCAATCCGGTGTAAGGGGAAGCAATCCTTGCTGGTGACAGCATTCAACTTTCTGTAGTCCACGCAGAAGCGTACCTCGCTGTTCTTCTTCGTCATCAAGACTACAGGAGAACACCAAGGGCTGTCAGACTCTTTAATCACTCCGCTGGAACGCATGTCCTTCTGCATGTGTCGTAGCGCCGCTTGTTTTGCCAGCGGAAAGCGCCTAGGTACTTGTCGAATAGGCCGGGCGTCTCCGGTGTCGATGAGGTGAAGTACTTTGTCCGTGCGGCCGTAGTCACTGTTACCTTGGCTGAAGACGCGCTGGTATCGTCTCAGCAGTTATCGAACTTTCTCCAGCTGTTATGCGGTCAGGTGGTCAGCCACCCTCTCCAATAAGCCTTGCAGCCGGGGTGCCAGGTGTTGCGTCGGCACCGGCTCCTGTGTCTTGTCGACTGCGGTTACTGTAACCACGGGCTCGCACGTCCCCAGCTGCGTTCCGGCCTGGATGTCGTTATCGGTGTCTCTCAGGTTGAGCAGCCTCACTGGCACCTCTTGACACGGCAACAATGTCCTGGCTACACATAGTCCATGCACGGGCGTCTTCTGGTCCAGCATCATGTTATTCCAGTCACGCCGTCACCACCACCTAGCTTCTTGCCGGGACAACAACGTCTTCCTGACCCTGTAGATTCCAAGGCGCTCTTCGGGTTGCTGGAGAATGACCTCTTCTCCATTGAGCCGCAGGACCTTCCTGCCGACGTCGACCGTCGCCTCGCGGTTCCTGAGGGCATCCAATCCCAGTATCACCTCCTTAGCCACCTTCGCGACGAACACCCACAGAAGCACGGCACTGCGTCCCAAGGTTAACTTCAGTAGGGTCTCCTCCATAGGCAAGGTGTCACCCGATGCCGTCACTAGCTGGTATGTTCGGCTTGATTTCTCGACGGCAAACCCCTGGCTATGTCAGGTCTGATGACGGTCACGGCTGTCCCAGTGTCTACGAGCACGCGGCACGGCTTCCCTCTCACCCAACCGTCTGCGATGAGGCTGTCATCCATACGCCGGCTGATGGCGCGCAGTATCACTCAAGGGGATGGTGATGTCACCGACGACGTGCTCCTCTTCGTCGGCGTTCCTCGGCTGGTCTTCACTCTCCGGTATAGCGGATACTCCTTGTTCTGGAAGTCGGGGTAGCTGTCACCTTGGCCACCTCCATCCTCAATGCTGCCGTTAGCGCCTCGTGGATGATTTTGTAGTCGCCGAGCATTAGGCGCTGGCGTATCACGATGTCTTGTACCCCGTCAACAAATGTGTCGGCGGCTTCCCGGGATACGAACTCTGGTGGGACGTCGACTAAGGCTTTACTGGACAGCTGCTTGATTGCCAGGGCGAACTCCTGCAGCGTCTACCCTGGCTGCTGAAACCTTGACTTCAGCTGGCTGCGGTACGCTGCGGCTAAGCGGTGGTTTCCGAAGCGGTTCTCTAGGGCTTCCCAGATGTCTTTGGGCACCGCCGCTCTCTGGACCGCGTTCAGGACTTCTGCGGCCCGTCCCTGGAGACTGGCTATTAGCTGTGTGACCTCTTCCTCTGATGGCCACTTGTGTTTGGGCACCGTGTCGAACTGACGGCAGAAGACTTCGAAGGTTGTCACGCCGTCGTATTTAGGAGGTTTGACGCGCGCAGATGTGTCGCGTACCGGCGCGTCGACCTATAAATCCTTCAATCTCCTGCCGACGAGGTCCTCTGCCATGGCGTTAAGGGACTTTGTGTCACTGTCGGCCTTTCTCTCCAGCTCGTTAATGGGGCTCGCCAGGTCTTCGACACGCTCGTCCAACTCTGTGACGTCTTCCTTTACCCAGCCAACTGCTCCTCAAATTTGGCGGCGAGGGCTTCATTCGCAGGCTTCACTTCGGTTGCCAGGTTATCGTTCGCCGCTTTCATTTTCGTGGTCAGTTCGGCCATCTTCGCGGTCAGATTGCTATTTGCCGCCTCCGTCCTCGTTCTGTTCTGACATCTTCGAGGTCATTGTCGCGACCAAGTTCTTGTTTGCAGCTCCCGTCTTCGTTGTCAATTCAGCCTTCATTTCTTCCACCTTTTCGGTGATGTTATTAGCCGTCTTCATTTCCTCCATTTTCTGTAAAATCTTTTCCACTGCCGCGTCCATTGTCGATATCCCACTCCTGACACCAATTGTGACTTTGTGAGTTCGTAGAATTAAAAGTCCAAGTTGCAGAGATTCCAAATGTTCTTTATTTCCGTAGGAATACACTCTGTTCAATTCTCACGTACCATTACGTTACATACACAACACAATCTACCAAGGTCGATGACCATACAAACAGCGTTCTTACTACATCACTTTACAACTGTTTACTCCCTTATAAGTCTCTGTTTACGACTGACTCTTGGCGAGTCGTCGCTTCCTTACTTCATATATATATATATATATATATATATATATATATATATATATATATATAATTTACGTCCTCCAACGTGAAATGATGCTCAAATGAGCCCAGGGTCCATAGAGCTTAGTTACCTGACATTCGTCTTTCAGGATAAAGGAAAACTCCGGAAAAAACCTTATCCAGGTAACTCACCCTGACCGAGATTCGAACTCGGGACCTCTTGAACGTGAGGCAGACATGCTACCACCACGCCACCGAGGCGGGCATCACTTCCTTAAATGTCTCATTGGTATCACTAGATATTTCTGGAATAAACAAGAACTCAAATATTCTGTCACTAGACGAAACCCAAATCTTCCATACGGGAAATTTTATCTGTGCCGACAAGTCCTTTATCTCCGCGCCATATTTATTTGTTCCGGCATACTCTTTATCTCCGTGCTGCCTATCAGTTCCTTTGTGTGCACAAGCTGCGTTATCGCGATTGGCTCACAACGATATGTACTCTCAAACAGATCCACTAACAGAACAAATAAACAGTTCAAACTGTTTTCCACTTCATTTGTCTCTTGCCATCTTGTTGTGGGTAGACAGTACATTGCAATAATGCATTACAGAAAATATTGAAGATGTCCATCAACCCTCAACCTGGACTTACAAATCTGCCTAGGGATTCCTACATTCTGTGATACTATTTAGGTATGGCAGGTATTACAGACATGTTGATCTATTACACAGAAAATTAAGCTAGTTACAGTGGAATAATAAATATAATACAGATAAAATATTCACTAAATATTTTATTTGTATTATGTTGTTCTATGTCATCCACTAGTCCAGTGTACACCACACTTTTTAAATGGTTCCATAAGTAAAATTCCAGTGGATAAGGTTCACTCAATCACCATGTCTAATCCAATGTCTTCGAAAAGAATTGTCAAAAATTTGACTACATCCAAATTGAGGTATGCATGTGTATGAAACCACATGGCACAATGAGCTTGTTAGAGGAAGTTTGTCCTATAAGAATGTTAAGTGCATTGTTCCACTTAATGATATGGATAGCACTTATTTGCTGAAAAAATAATAACACACAAGACATCAATTACTAGAGATATCCCCCTGCATTCAGTTTTATGATGTTATGTGGTCTCATCAATCAGCAAAGGAGATGATACTAATGCCATCTATGGAGAAACCAGTTCCCCTTAGTTACTGTACCTTTGCAGTAGCATAGGCATTATATTCCAAACTTATACCAGCTTTGTCCTAAGGTTATAATGGTGATGTAAACAAAATCGCATGCGCGAGAGTACTGCAAAGTTTTGTAATGCTCACAGAATGAAAAGATAATTTGCAAGCAACTTTCACAATTACTTACACTTAGAGAAAATAAATATTAAAGCACCACTCGGGTTGCAAATGCAGCATTAAAATGTATACATAATGTTCTGCATAATAAATAAAAAATGAGTATATGCATTATTCTTAATGCAGACATTGCTTATGGACAAAGACAGTGCCATTCAATTTGTAGCACAAGACAACTTCCATGCAATATGTAAATATCTCTGAAAATATTGAAACAAAGGTAATGCTAAATTTATCTCGGAAAATCTGTGAAAAGCATTGGGTGGTAGCTACTGAGAACATAGTTAATATGCGTGAGGAGTTAACTGGTGTATCAATGCAAGCATTAATATTTCATGCAATGAAGAACTGAAACCAGGTGTTCCTAACACTTGCAAAAAGAAAAAAAAAAAAAAAAAGGAAAAAAAAAAAAAAACATACAAAGGAAGGAAGCATGAAGGGGAAGACGAATGTAATAATTTTGTAAGAATGGTATTTGTTGCTTAAGCTTATAAAAAGTGTAAATTTATTAAATTCAAATTTTCAGAAGATACATTATTGAAGTCCTCTCAGTTCTATGTCAAGTCATTTGCTGTAAGGATCTGTACAACCTTAAAGGAACAGATTGTGTGAGTTTTTGAGATTTTTTATTTTCTTAGATGATATGTGGTGATAAAGGGTTCATTCGGCCAATTGTCAGCTAGTATTTTAATTTTTAAAAGCCCTGAATTATGGCTGAGAGAACACTCACACATTGTCACTTTTTAGGGGTAATCCTTGACGACATTCCCAGCCACCCTTAAGAATTGACCCCTGAGCTACAGTCTGTGAGGTTTAAGTAGTCGTGTGCCTTTTAGAAAGAGAAAGGAATACTCACCGTTTCACTCTATAATGTAGCATGCATCAGTGGCAGAGCGCCCCTTCTCCACTCTGTCCAATTGTTGCTCATCCCCCGATTCACAGTCAGAAATTTCAAACGAATCTTCGTCTTCTTCTTCCGATTCCAAGTCTTTTAAATTTATAACTAATCTGTCTGTAATTTCATCTATCAGACCGTCTTTTTCCCGGTAAAACTGTTCGTTGTTTTGTACATGTTCACACTCGCTTTTCCACTTTTCTGGAGTCACCTTTCTAATCGCATTATGAAACAATGCTCTTACATTGACTTTTAAATGAAATGTTATGTTTGAAATCAACATTCTTCACTTGTGCCTGTATAAGTCCTATAGCATTAAAGTCACAGTGATAAGGTGGCAATCTTATTACGGTATGACCGTGTACCTCTGCGAGACTGTCTATTTCATACACTTTGAAATTATATTTTTTTCAGTTTAATTAATTCGTATAGCACCGGATTTGTTGCTCGTGGATCAAACTCA
The DNA here is from genome assembly GCA_030765055.1 of Mantis religiosa. Taxonomy (NCBI): domain Eukaryota; kingdom Metazoa; phylum Arthropoda; class Insecta; order Mantodea; family Mantidae; genus Mantis; species Mantis religiosa. The sequence goes on from CM060959.1 coordinate 125,013,087, forward strand.
ATATTCCTATAATGAAGCCATTCCTGCATATAGGATTTGAGTGAAGATGAAGTGGGTGCTTTATTAATTTCTATGGAATGATAAGGGGCATTGTCCATAATGACACTATTAGACGGGATGTTAGGTAGTAATGTATTAAAAAACCAATCCTTGAACATGTTATTATCCATTTCTTCATGGTAGTCTTTGGTTGAACTTGAATTAAAAGTTAGCAGGGCATTGAGAATAAATCGTGCTAAATATCCAGCATGTTCAACTATAAAGCGCTGTCCTTTGCCAATTGGTGTTTTAAGAGGGAAATCACCTTCATTTTCATCAGCGATACACTTTCACACCGTATTTCTCGTATGGTGTATATTTTTCCACGTTTCGTCAAAGTACACTATAGGCCTACCTGTAGATTTCAGTTCTTTCACTCGTCTTAAAAATTTAAATTTTTTAGAAACAATATCCATTCGTCCCATTAAAAAGTGCCTTCCTTGTGAATTTTTACTGTAACTGAAATTAAGCTTTTTAAGAATTTTCCTTAAGGACCACACGCTTCCTTTAAGAAAGTCTTTAGCTTCTAAAGTCTCATATATGACCAGAAAACTAGGCAGAAAGTCTGTACAATACAGCGAATAGATTGTTAGCTTAATAGCAGCAGCTGTGAATGAATCAATTTCTGTTTTTCGCGCTCTTCTATTGGGGCGCTTTTTGCCTGATGTTTGCAGTCTACCGCCGCTAGCTTCTGCATTTTTGTGTTCTTTTAAATTCGTTGGACAGAACGAGAAGAAATACCTATAGCAGCAGCAGTTCTCTCAATGATACTCGTCACTGAAATAGTCGGCTTTCCACATTTAAAAGCTTCACATTCATCACTCAAGAAACTGTGAACTTTTGACTACAATTTCCCTAGAATCTGCTTTTAGAACTTTCCCTCGGGATCCAGCTTGAAACAACACAAACATAACTAAAACTACAAGAAAATAATTCAACATTATATCCATATGTTGCAACAATTAAAACCTTTTTTGTGTCGTGTAAATCAACAAAACAAATTCACAGTTCTATCGCTCATACGCCACTGACAACCTTTAATCAACACACAACGGAGTGGGGGTTGCGAGCGTCTACTTTCCACGAATCACTACAAAGCAGTGGTTGCTGACCCGCCCACGTGTGCTAGACAAGCACAGCATTCTGTCTTAGACAAGGATAGTACAGAATACGCCAACTTAAACCTCACAGACTGTACCTCCAGATGTCACATCTGGTGTGAGATGCCGTAAGCCCTACTTCAAATCTGGTGGAGATGCTAAAGTGACATTCCCTTTATCATTACTATATGTAAGAACACTATGCCTTAATCTCTTGTTTCTGACTTAGAGTTATGTGGGTTAATGTTTTTGACAGTTTAAACATTTTATTCATTTCTTTGTGATGTAAACATGTATTTTTCAGCATTTATTCTAACAATAAAAGAACTACAAGATAAAGCTTAGTAAGCTTAAAAAAGGCAAACGTGTTGCTCATCTGCTGGTTCTTGAAAAAAAAAAGAAAGTTCATTGGGTGCAAAGATCTATGTGATCATACAATAACATCGGCATTCTCTCCAACCATAGGTAATGGCAGACCTATATATTTTGCTTGTACGTTTACATCAGTATATAATCTTAGAACAGAATGGCATACAGCCATTTCACTGGTACTTGCACACTACTCCTCCTTATATGTTTCCTCCAGGATTGGGAAGGCAGTATGGAGCCTCATTAACCCAAATGACCACACAAAACAGAAACTAATGAGGCTGCTGTGTGGTTAGAAACTACTTCTGATACAGGCAGCTCAATGCCTTTGAATGATGTACATGTCAACTTGATTTTGGTTTGGTAATGCACCATGTGCAAGTTCATTGCTTACTGAAAGACTCCTCCTTATATGTTTCTTCCAGGATTGGGAAGGCAGTATGGAGCCTCATTAACCCAAATGACCACACAAAACAGAAACTAAAGAGGCTGCTGTGTGCTTAGAAATTACTTCTGATACAGGCAGCTCAATGCCTGTTGAATGATGTACATGTCAACTTGATTTTGGTTTGGTAATGTACCATGTGCAAGTTTATTGCTCACTGAAAGTGTTCCTTGTGGACCATATGGTATTAAGTATTTGGGCATCTACATACTGTAAGTAGTGTGTGTCGAAAGGTGACTGTGACTGTACCACAGGAATTGTTCGTCATATTCTGTTTCACTTCCCTCTATATTTTATATTGCTTTTATACTGAAACTCAGTAACAGTATGTTCATAGAACATTTCACTTATGTTAGGATTCTAGAGAGAGTGTGTGTGTGTGTGCGTGTGCGTGTGTGTGTGTGTCAAACATTTTGCTCAATTGCAAATATGTTCATCCATGTAGTAGATCAACAACAAATGGAGGACAAAATGCAGTAAGTATTGTGACATTAAGTTCAACTTCAAACTGTTTTATTTTCACCAAATTCATTAGCTCAATATTACCTCACAATCAGCCTCTGTTTTACACAAATACATCACTTTGACACTTCTTTTCATGTCTCTTTAGAATGCTCTCTTTGTGCCACTAATAATCTTCTAACATATACAAAAGTTTCACCTATTACATGGAGGTATACACTATTCTAAACATAACGTGATCTATCAAAATTTTGCTGTATTGGAACACTACAGTGAAGCGAAACATATTAAATTATAGATGAGTCATAATTTTTTACACATCAGCTTCACTTATGTACCAATATTGAGGATATTTTTCATGATCTATTGTTCGCATCATCAGCTCTATTGCGACTAAAACTTGATCCACTGGTGTGGGTAGTTCTGGAGTTGCTGCTGCCATCTGTTGATTTTCTCATGAATTTAAATGTGGGATTGGCTTCTGACGGGATTTCTAAGTTCATTAGTTGATTTTTATGTTTTTCTAGGTATATTTTCTCTCTGATGACGAACTCCCTATGTTTTTATATGTATTTTAATAATTTGGTGTTATCTTCAATCTCATGATTTTCAGACCAGAAATGAGCTGCTATTTGAGACTTATTAATGTTTTTGTTTTTTACGTGCCTGAAATGTTCTTTCTTCCTAGTGTCTATGTTTCTTTTTGTCTCCCTATGTAAATTTTTTCACAGTCTTTACACTTTATTTTGTAAATGACTGATGTTTCTTCTGGTTTTATACTATCTGTATTGTTGATGTTAAGTAGCCTTTTTAATGTGGTAATTGTTTTCCTGGTGTCAGTGCTATGTTATATTCCTTGGATATTTTTGGAACTTTTTTGTGGCCCAGGGGTGATATGTACATTTAGAAAATCTAATTTCTTATTTCATTGGTAAAAGAGCTGTGATTTGTTTTAATCTTTTTTGAAGTTTGAATTATTTTATTTTTTTGTCTAGAAGGCTTTATCAATATCCATTTCAGACACCTAAGACAGAAAAATATTGACAAGTTTGCAATAGCAGCTCACTTCTGGTCTGAAAATCATAAGATTGAAGATAGCACCAAATTACTAAAATACATACAAAAACAAAGGGAGAAAATCATCTGGAAGAAAATATACATAGGAAAGCATAAAAGCCGATTAATGAACTTCTAAGCACTACTCGGTCGATTCCCACTCTTCACTATTTTCTCAATACTTCACCTCCTGGCATTTCACTGGCTTTTATATAATCCTGCCGCCATAGTATGTTGTTCCAGAAGCTGAATGTTGTCATCTTGCATTTTGGAACAGTACTTGTGCAGTAACAACATGGTTTCAAGCTAGTCTCATGACGTTTTCATTATGTTGGCCACCAGTAGTTCTTGAAAGCATACCACTCCTGTTCCGCCAGCCAATAAGCAATAAGGTGAGGCAATTACCCTCCTCCCATTCCTTCGTGATTGCAGTGAAGTTGCCTGACTCAACTCTTCCCATCCAAAACAGCTAGGTGTTAATGAATGTTACAGTATAATAAGTGTGTGGGTACATTCATGTGGGTGTGTGTATGTGTGGCATTGCTAGATTCCTAACATCAAAGCCTTTGATTTCCATAGGATATTTATTGTCACATATTAAATCTACAATGAACATAAACTTTGACTGAAAAAGTATGAGGGCATGTAAGTGTCTGCTTTTATTGTTCCTATTAGTGTATGTGTGCAGTAAAACAGTATTTTGTTTGTTAACTATGTTATCACTTGCCATTATCAAATCAGCATCAGTGGTATGCCAGTATTTACCATTGTAGGAGTTCTTTTATCTGCTAGGAAATCTACTATCATAGGGAGATCACTTACATTCACACTTAAAAACAAGAGGGATGGACTGGAACCCATAATTCTGGAATAACAAAGCCAGAGCACAACCAACTAAGCTAAGCACACAGAAGAGAGAGGGAGAGAGAGAGAGCCTATGTGCGTGTGTATGTGTGGGGTTTACTAACAGCAAAAAACTCATCTTGCCCCTCACAACATTTATTATGTGCTACGCATTAGATCAGCAAAAAAACTGCCCTTCTACAACTTGTATATTAAGCAACTATTAAATCATGGTAACCTCCAGGGAACAAATTAATAGCTCTTTTAGTATAAAAAGGAAGCACTCTTAACATTTTGTAAATAAACAAAGTATTACTTAGCACAAAAGTGAATTGAGAAGATATTGACACACTGCTTCACTCACACTGTCTTTTCACAGGACATGTTTCAAGAGCTTTTGCTCTTATCATCAGATGGAAGTCTACTAGAGTAAATTGTAGTGGTTTCCTCTTTCTCTGTATCGTCAATAGATGGCATGATGTACTTGTCAAAGATGTCCGGTGGTGGAGTTTCAAAATTCATGACTCTATGACGATTTTTGTTAATGAAGAATTTTTTCCCATACGGAAAGGTCTATGGGATGATTAACATATTTTATTAAAGATGTTTCCAAGTTGACGTTATGTCTAGTATTCAAAAAATGAAAAGCCACTGCTGATTTTTCTGTTTCACAATTTTTAATGTTTCTTATATGTTCTTTAGTTCTGATCATTATGTTGACGACATTTTTGCAAAACAACAGTTTCAACCCAAAACAACACCAACATGCCAGTTTCAACAGTTTAATCTTTCGGATCATCAACTTTACACTAAACAGAGGAGATTATCAAGAAGAATACCTGCTCATAAAAAAAGTAGCTATGTCCAACGGTTTCAACCCAAATTTAGTGGACAAAACAGTTAACAGACTCAACAAGGCTAAGAAAATAAAAGAAACCACCAACCTAGAACCTACAGGAGCAAAAGAGAAAAAATTATTTTCAAAAATTTACCTTCCATCCATCAGCCTATAATAAATTCCAAAAAATCTTCTCAAAACACAACATAATTATTGCACCTTAAAATAGATTTAATATCAGAAATTTGTTAAAAGGCCCTCTTAAAAATTCAATTACTACCAAAGAAAACCAAGGAATCTATAAGAACAAATGTGAAACTTACCCTAAAATTTATACAGGAAAAACAAAAAGAAATATTGACATCAGAACTAAAGAACATATAAGAAATATTAAACATGTGAAACAGAAAAATCAGCAGTAGCTTTTCATTTTTTGAATATTAGACATGACATCAACTTAGAGACATCTTTAATAAAATACATTAATCACCCCATAGACCTTTCCGTATGGGAAAAAGTCTTCCTTAACAAAAATCATCATAGAGTCATAAATTTTGAAACTCCACCACCGGACATCTTTGACAAGTACATCATGCCATCTATCGACGATACAGAGAAAGAGGATACCAGTACAATTTGCACTAGTCGTGTTCCAGCTGATGATAAGAGCAAAAGCTCTTGAAACATGTCCTGTGAAACAACAATGTGAGTGAAGCAGTGTGTCAAGATCTTCTTGATTCACTTTTGTGCTAAGTTGTGCTTCACTGTCTCTACACTTCTTTCAATTTTATACTTTGAAAGTATTATTTGTTGCATTTGGTGCAACATGTAGTTAGTATTGTGACTGCAAGGGTTATGTAGAATCAAGTCTGATTTGCAGAAATTTAGAACAGCCCTTATTGCAGTAAAAAGACGTGAAATTGACAATCAGGTGTTTTTAAGGTCGACTTGGTGCTCTGCGCATGTAAATAAATGAAAGAAATCACTGCAGTACAATTCAAACATCCACTGTCGCAATAACCATCACACAACAGCACTTCTAACAATTTACTGGTATGTATACCTCCAGTGATTGTTTGTAGAATGCCGTAGATCTTCCAAAAACATTCATGGCGGCAAGAGAAAGACAAAAATTTCAAAGCCTGTCTCTTTCTTTCTGTTAGCAATTATCCAGCTCTCCTGCCTACGCACCCGGCTCCCGCTTGTCGCGGCAGCACAACAATACCATTGGTGACAATATACATTAATTCCAATTTACAGAAATGAAAAATACAGGAAAATCTGCTTATGGAAGTGATGGAAAAGCTCAAAAGTAACACTGGTCGACAAGGTTTTTTTCACAAGAGATCTGAATAGGGAATCTAGTGGCATTTTCCATCCTGAATTCAGATATGTAGTCAGAATTTTCCCATCAGGCATAGTTTTTCTGTAAAAGCTACTTTTCAAAATATGATTTTAGCGTTTTCTTTGACCTGTCATAGGAACCGTTACCTCATATGTAGCTATTTTACTCAAGCTGTATTATTGAAATTATTTGCAATGTCATGCTGAAGAGCAATAAAACATGACTGTGCAGGTTCATTGTTCTTCATTGTTGTTGTTTAGACATGTTCAGACCTGTTTGGCATTGTGATGTCAATATTGAGCTGACTGTGAGATTGTTGAGTAGTGAAATATTTTCTTCCTTTCTGTTTAGAAGTGTATGTTGTGCATGTTGTATTTCTGTGCTTTACTTTTTCATCATGCCAAGAAATTGTGTAAATCATGCAGATAAATTGTGCTATATTTGTGGTGAGCTGACCTTCAAGTCTGAGAGGCAAAATTTGACCCCACTTGTAAAGAAGTATTATAAACTTTACTTTGGCTGTCAAGTTGGTGATTTTGATAAGAGCTGGGCCCCAAATACATGCTGTGTTTCGTGTGTTAGACTGCTGACTGGGTGGAAAAATGGTACACATCATATGCCATTTGCAATTCCCATGATTTGGAGGGAACCGAAGGATCATTTAACTGACTGTTATTTTTGTTTGACAAATATTAAAGGAATCACATCTAAAACAAAATATACAGTTAAGTATCCGAATTTGCAATCTGCAATGAGACCTGTCTTACACAGTGAAGAGTTCCCCGTACCAGTATATGCAGATACGACCTTAAGTGATAACTCTGGTTCTGACCTGACTGAAACTCCAAATGATTCAGATGAAAATAAAAATGATCTTACATATGAAGCCAGTAGCTGTTCATCAGAACCATACTTTCCCAATCAGCAAGACCTTAGTGACCTGATTCACGATTTAAATCTGTCTAAACAGCAAGCAGAAGTTTTAGCTTCCAGACTCAAAGGGTGGAGTCTACTCCAAAAAGATGTAAGAATTAGTAGATATCGTAGCCGCCATAGTGTTTTCAAAGTATACTTCTCTGAAGAAACTGGTATTGTGTTTTGTAATAATATTTGTTCAGTTATGGAAACTCTTGGGCTTCAACACCGGCCAGATGAGTGGCGATTGTTCATAGACTCCTCTAAAGTAAGTTTGAAGGCTGTGCTGCTACATATTGGCAATAAACTTCCATCAATACCAGTAGCGCATGCCGCTGATATGAAAGAGACATATGAAAATATGAAACTAGTTTTAGAGAAAATACAATATGGAAAATATGAATGGAATATCTGTGGTGATTTAAAGGTCATTGCTTTATTGCTTGGTTTGCAATTTGGGTTCACCAAATCTTGCTGTTTTTTGTGCGAGTGGGACAGCAGAGATAAGAAGTCTCACTATGTTAGAAAGTCATTGCCAAAACGTGAATCTCTTATACCTGGCCAGACAAACGTGGCATGTGTCCCTTTAGTGAAGCCTGAAAAAATATTTTTACCTCCATTGCATACTAAGTTAGGAGTTATGAAAAATTTCGTCAAAGCTATGGATAAACTTTCTGATGGATTCTTGTACTTGAAATCGAAATTCCCCAAAGTCAGTGATACTAAATTGAAAGAAGGAGTTTTTATAGGACCACAAATCCGATCATTAATGGCTGATGAACATTTTGAGGGACTGTTAAATCCACTGGAGAAAGCAGCCTGGCAGTCTTTCAAAAGTTTGTGTTGCAATTTTCTTGGAAACCATAAAGCAGAAAACTATTGTGACATAGTGGCTGATCTTCTGCATTCTTATAAAGCTATGGGATGCAACATGTCTTTAAAAATTCACTTCTTGGACTTTCACTTGGATATCTTCCCCGAAAACCTTGGAGCTGTCAGTGATGAACATGGTGAGCATTTTCATCAGCAAATTTCTACAATAGAGAAGAGGTACCAAGGCAAGTGGAGTTCCAATATGCTGGCTGACTACTTTTGGACTAAAATGAGAGACGTTCCAGATGCAAAATATACCCGAAAATCACTATCTACCACTTTCTAGGTAAGTCAGAATCAGTAGTTATAGAGTTAGATAGCTAGTTACGGATTTTTTGGAACATTATAAAAATTCAAATGAATATCACACAAAACTCCTGCCCGATGGGGAAAAACTGTAATTATATTTGAATTCAGCATGAAATATACTTTTAGAATCTGTTGTTTTAATTCTTGTGAAAGAAAAAAAGTTAAATTTTGTCGACCAGTGATAATCAGATAAAGAAGGAAAAACATATGATAGGCTGCAACTGAAACTAAGTTCCCTAAGTGGAAAGAACAGTCAAAGGACGGGAAGAAGAAAGGGAATAGAAAGGCATATAACTAGATTTTAAGAAAAATAACACACACTGACTTGGCGGAAAAGTGAAAATTAGAAAAAATAAATAAATATTATATTATGAACAGACAAGTGTAGCTAAAATCTGAAAAAAGTGGAAGTCAGTAAAGTCAGATGTAACTACAAGCAATAAGCAGGTAAAAGTGAAATATGTGGGAAAGACTAGTAGTGGAGAGACGAGAAGAAAAAGGGAGAAAATTGGGAAAATGTCTATGGAAGTCAACAGTGAACATAGCAGAAAAATAGTAACAAAGAAGCAACTAGCTTGTATCTAATATGTATGCGCAATGACAATAAGGATTCATATCCAAGTTCATGGATGTCAAAATTTAAGATTTGTACATAACAAAACGCTATGGCATTGAATTTTTCAGACTAAGTATACTTTTCTGATCCTTGACACACGTACACACAGCTAGTGTGAAAGCACAATTAATGTTCATTAATTGACCCAACAGTGGTTTGAACTGTAAAGCTCAATACTTACAGTACTTACTATATGTGCGCAATAAGAAGAACAAGTCCTCATTCGGTAAGTTTCGTTTAACTCCGTAAACATAGATGACAACTTTGAAATTTGAAATGCACTATACACTGACATCTAGGGGCTAATATGCTAAGCTTTATCATGTCCACCATATTTCGTTTTGATCAATATCGACGCTAATTAGCTAACCAGCTTACAACAATCGTATGTTAGAATTAGAATTTTAGTTCGTCTTTGGCAACATATACATCTTATGAGACATGTCAAAATGTATAAATACAGTATATACATAAAGTCAATTGATTACATACAATATACACAGTAAGAAGCTTTCCTATAGTTTCATGTGGTATTTGCTTAGACTAATTTACTACAAGAAATGCCATAATATAAATATTACAGGTTTGTGAATGTACTATGATCCCAGTGCTTATTTACATTGTTATTGTTCTAAAAATTCATTAACCGTACAAAAAAGTGTGAATGCAAATATTACTTAAACTTATTCTTAAAGTGTTTTAATGATGCAGGTTGTTTAAATGAATTCGGAAGTTTATTCGTACAAAAAAGTGTGAATGCCAATATTACTTAACCTTATTCTTAAAGTGTTTTAATGATGCAGCTTGTTTAAATGAATTCGGAAGTTTATTATATAACATTATCCCTTTGTAGTTAAAACTTCCTTCATAAAGGTTCGTTTGGTGCACTCAAATTGCCAGTTTATTTTCGTCACAAGTGTGGTGGTAATGTATATCAGCATTTACTAGAAAATGATTTATATTTGTATGGACATTTGTGGATGTTATGGCTCTCGAAAGGGCACACATTATTATTCGTCTACCTCTGTATAACTGTGATCTGAATGCAATTGAGCTGGCGTGGGCAAAACTAAGGAATGTTTTCAGAGGATGCAACATTACTTGTGATACCTTCGCTTTTCTTACACACTATTTTTCTGAAGTATGTTTTTCAAGGTTGACCACACTGCAGAAACAAAAGAGCGTTAGTTGTCGCTTCTTCTCCTCTACCCGCACCACACCGTAAATGCAGCGCTCAACTTATCTTGTACATACTACATATTGTTAGTCACCATTAACCGCTTCGCCGATGGCCATTTAAACCCTTCAGCGGCCGGAAACGGATACCCAATAAACAGAACAGGACATTTAAATTGTTAAATGCTGTAAAAATGCATCATAAATACAATTCCGTATCTTCCGTATTTATTAAGTTATTTAAACGAAACAAAAACTGGTTTAAAACTCATTAAAGGCAGTATAAATCTACAGTAACAATAAAGTAGAGACTACATTAATAAATTGTTGAAATTTCACTACTTTGTTTCACTGTAGCAAAAGCCATTCTTTGTGCCGAACGCGCCTAATATGTGAATCATTTTGTTTTGTGTGTATACGAGCCATAGTATATATGTATAGCTACGCAAGCAACTTCTCAGGTTCAAGTTTAGTTTATTTATGCTATGCCAAGCGATAATATGACAAGAATATGTTGCGTCACACGCTCACACACTGGAATGAAAACTCTGTCAGCATCTGTTATTACAGTGTTTCTCAACCAAGGTTTCTAGTAGCCGTATGCAGCAGTTTTCGCTCTGTATTTCAGTTATTTATACTCTCTCTGTGTCCAGAATGATTTCTTGTAGCTATCAAGAGCTAAATGTATGGCACATTTGAAATTGTTAAATTTCAATGTTAACCATGGCTTATCCCGGTAATGTAGCAAATAAATTAGCTTGGGTATGTGTACAGGCTTCTGATATTACTGTAGAAAATCTGGAAGATTTGTTGTACGATTATGAAGGAGATCTTTAGGACATAGGTAGCAGTGACGTGTACTGGTCTACAGCTGGCATGTTAGCTACTCCATTGTTTGGGGAAATGGCGGGTCAAATATGGGTCATACGGATCAGCTATTACCAGCTATCCCTCTTTACGGAAAGCAGTTAAATGGTTAAAAAAAAAGTATTTTTATACCACTGGATATAACTATGCACAGTTGTTCAGTAATTTTCAGAGCTGTAAAAGACATTCATCTACCTGTACTTGCATGTATAAAGAGCTCGTAACCTAATTGAGTATTATAATACTCAGAGGCCTCTTTATACTAGGGGGTAGCAAAATTCACACATCATCCCTCATACTTGAGAGAAAACACTTTCCTAAAAGTATACCACCCACACCCAAAAAACTTGTAACCATTTCGAAAATGTGTAGTGTGTTGCGAAAAAGAAGTTCGCAAGGAAACCAATATTATTTGGTGTGAATCTGCAAATGTGCCCTTGGGTGTTTATCCAGGTTTGGAGGTGTACAATTCAAAAAGAAACCTTTAAGAATACGTTTACATTCCTTATAGAACTAATTTAAATTTATTGTAAAACAGCAAGATTAAAATAATTGGCGTTAAATGAGCATTAAATGCATGTATGCGCAGGACGTCTATACACGTCCATATCGGTTTGGGGCACTTTAACTTGGACGTCATATGACGTCCATATCGGTGAAAGGGTTAAGATAGTCATCTCATGTATATATGAGAACCAGGAAAAATGTCAGTCAGTTGGAGAATTTAATATTGTACTGACATGCTGTCATGGTAGCTCAAAGGTTAAGAGCAACTGGATGCAGACTGGAAAATCTGTGGTTCATTAAAATAGTTTATTAAATGTAGTATTTGCTCAGCAAAGTATAGAGATGGGTTCTGTAAACATAAGTTTAAATTTTGGGCTAATTTAAAAAACTAGATCTGTTAACTGAGTATCAAGGAACAGGTATTGTGTTTTAAATGCCCAAAAATGTAATTGGTTAAAAATCTTATAACTGGGTTGTCTGTTTTCTTTCTCCTTTTTTCCTTTTTTTTTTTTTTTTTTTTTTTTTTGAGTCCCAAGTTGTCCTTTTATTTCATTTAATGTACATTTTGTTTGTTATGAGACATGTCCGTAAAATAAGGTCTCCAATTTTATTTAATACAGAAAACATGTTTATTGTCAATGCATGTTACATTGATGAAAAGGCGGAACTTACAGCTATTTTTCAACGTAATCACCATTGCGATTGACATACTTTTGCATGCGCTCTGGCAGTTTTTGTATACCCTTGTCATAGCGCTCTCCCACCAAGTTGCGCAGGTAGCGCTCAACCCACCTCGCACACATCTTACAATAATGCAAATGTTCGGGCAAAATCTTGTCAATTATAGTCTTACTGACTTCAGGGATAAGTTCGCACAGCTCACGGACTGTCACACACCAATCTTTAAGCATTTCTTGCTCCACTTTTGCAATTGTTTCGGCTGAAATCGAAGTCCGACCAGAACGCTGTTCATCATGGACGTCTGTACATCCGTCTCTGAACTCTCTGACCCACTTTCACACGTTTTTGATGTCCATACACTGTGGCCCATAGACTTTGCATAACTGACGATGAATTTCAGTGGGGGTAGTGACCTTGGTACTCAAAAAATGGATCACTGCACGCAACTCCCCCTTGGCGGTGGAAGTGATAGGAAGCTCCATCGCAAATGGCTGCCCGGCCAAGACTAATGGTTGCAACGGATTCGTTGTGGTGGGGATTTTAAAGGGTGAAACCAAGCTACACGTCAGTGTTACCGGATCTCGCATAATAGTGTTCCTCACGGCTCCAGTGCCTTGGAGACCTTATTTTATGGACATGCCTCATGTTTTAAGTGTAGCTGATTGTAAGACCATAAATATTACAGAAAAACTTGCTATCATTTTAATAAACATTTTAAGTATTATTTTCAGTCCACCATCCGACAAATTTACACACATAAACACATAGCCTCATAAATGTTGTGTCAAATACTTCAAACGTTTTACAGACCACAAAGACACTAGAAAACAGTACAACACTTGTAAAGAACTTACCTTAGTATCATCAGAAACTGATGAAGTTTCTGCATCTAGCCAACAGGGCTCTTCTTTAATTTCTACTTTGCAATCAACTTCATGCTTGTTGTATTTGTTCTCCATTACAGGATCCACTGTAAGAAATTCTGTATTATTTTGTGAACCAAAGTCTGAAATCAGAGTCAGTTGTTCAATCTTTGGTTTCATATCTATCTCCCAGTTGTGGCTGTACGTAACAGAAACCTCAGTGTTAACCTCCTTGACGAGATGTTTGCCAAAAGGAGTTTCTGATTTAATCTCTGTTTTGACTGCCATTTCACAATCACTGTCCAGAGGCACAGCATCCCTGTTTGTCTCCATTTAGCAATATCTCAAAAGAACTCTCTCTTGTTCTGTGAGGCAACTTTGGCTAAGCAGGTATCCTCTTTCTTATTCTTTTATTATTTATCTTAATGGTTGCTGAAACTTCTGAATGGTACTGTTGTCAATTTCAATAAAAAGTCTGTGGAAGAAACAAATGAATACCATTTAACATTAGCATAATATAATTTTAATAATTTTCATAGTATAATTTCAACATTGGCCTTCGTTCAAATCATGGCACACACCTCTGCCGTTTTTATCATTAATAAACATACTACATGGCAAAGCATGAATTTCTAAATTTTTAAATGTGAAGTACAGATGCAAAAATATTAAGTATCCTGTCCTGCTCCATGTTACCCTATGTATGTACTTACCAGCTGGAGTAATAATAAATAAGTAACATATAATTAAAATAGGCCTACAGGAATGAACAGAATAGGAGTCACCTGAAATTAAGTTAACGAATTACAGGGGAGGTTCATCCTTACGTGCTGCAGCACGCTCTTTTCTGTTTAATAAATCACACTGTAGAAATTTTAAAAGACCATGTCAATAACAATGCATTATTATAAGTGTAAGAAATCGAGTACAACCAATAATGAGCCATTGATGCATGGAAAACACCTGCGTAACTTATGGAACGTATCCTTGACATCAACGTGCTGAGAGCCAGCAAGCTCGGTAATCAGTATTGCGAAAGCATACAACCTTCCGCTCTTGCCTCCCTGATGTCCTAAGTTCCCTAGATTTTCGTACAAATGTGTGCTGCATCTGGGTGTTGCGAGGTAATCGTTTGCTGCACGTTGAAGCAGGATCACCAACACTCGTAGCTGTAGAACTTGAATATGCATTGAAAATCATTTAACAATCTATCATTGTTTCATATTTTAGTTCTAGAAACTAATTCCATCCATCTTACGTAAACAGATCCAATACCTAACAGTTATTAAATCGCAGGACACCTATCATGTTGGCATCATACTGCACTACTGCGACCATCACAAGAATCCCTCATAACAGGTGCATATGGTTCGCATGCTCGCATTATATCCAGATTAATACCAGATTCTCAACTCCGTGGTAAAAATTGAAGACACATAGGGCACTCCTCCTGATCCTTTCAATGCCAGCTAAATGAACTAACCAACATGTCGTCGGTAATGCAGTGAGCTTCTATTTCAACCAAGCTATGGTACATTGCCCCCCCCCCCCCCCAACCCTTTCCTGCCGTGTTCAGCGACTGATTGAATCCAACATCTTTCGAAGCCTAATCTCATGCACCAATGAATAATTTACGGCACAATTCATTTACCACATATTAGCATAATATGCGCTAAATATGCTGAGTATATGTGAGTAAATTATTCATCACTGTGCGAGATGTGACTTCGAAAGAAGTTGACCAATTAAATTCAGAAAAAAAGGTCTCAGAAGCCACTTCCAAACTTGATCTTTTTCCTGTTGTCACTAAGCATTATAGATTTCATATTCATGTAATAAATGAATAAGTAGGTCTTTAAGAAACAATTGCAACTTTGACAGAGTAAGATTACTCAAGATGCTGTCGAGGTTATACATAACACCTGTACTTCCTTTCCCTGAAGTGTGAATTCCTAAGCTTGTTACTGTGATAATTACAAGAAAACCTGACACTAAATCAATGCATTCTACAGGTACTGGAAAACAGGAAAGGATATCACAAGGTCATGAGTAATGCAATTTCTTTATACACAGAATAATGTTGAAAAATTCCCTGGAAGGAAAGTGGCAAAAAGAAAAAAACATTATTAAAGAAATGCATATATATAAATTGTAAAAGAAGATACAAACAACTATGTACAAAAGAATAGCACTATCTCATTAAACAGAAAACAAAGAAGCTCTGTTAATAGCTTATATTTACTAAAAATTTCAAAAGCTCTATAGTACATACATCATTCATGATATTAGTAAAACCTCACAAATTAGTACATGAGGCAAAGACATACATTGAATAAAAGACACTATTTTATATACTTCTAATCACTTTGATTGGATTATCATTCACACATGCAGTATAAATGATAATGATTTGAATGAAAAATCCAGCTAATTGAATCTAAGAAGAATATTAAGTACATAAAGCTGTATCATTCATTTAAAATTGTCCTAAGCTTAACTTTGTCTTTGAAACACAGGAATATTAGTCTTGAATTTGTAAATGCTTTAATGACCTGCATAAGCACAGTAATACATGCTGAAAAAAGAAAATAAGCAGTTTTAAAAATTTATTTTAATGCAAGGTGCCTCTTCCAACAGAACATTTCATGTAATTATCTGACTGGGAAGTATGATTTGTTGGTACAGCAACTGTTTTGGTAAATGGCTTACTTTAACTTGATAAGACTTTAAGCTATATATGTACTAAGATGGCAATTGGTGCTCCCTGCATAGGCTATGAGATACAACTGAATGTGTGTCACATAAGTAAATCAATGAAAGGTTACACTCAGAAGCATTACTGCTGTTTGTGGTCTTAATTACGCTGTGAAAGTGCTGGAATTGTCTGTTTGAGTTGTTAATAGGTTTAATTAAAATGCTTACACATCTAAGCATTATTTCTTTTGACAATCCATAATCCCTTATCAGTTCAATGGAATGAAACAGTAAGTGCATTGTAGATGAGGCTATATCTCTTTTCAAAATTATGTGGCTTTGCATCACTGCATGACGCATGTTGGCTGTTAAGCTCAAATATCCAGAGTTTGCCCGACTAGCTCTGCAATGTATTTGAGATGCTACCAACAATGTAGATGCTGAAAGATATTTCAGTAAATATAATTTGATGGTGAACGACAGAAGAACTCAAGCGACAGAACAGAATGTTGAAATATGATCAGCGCTTTCATTCAATAGCATTACTGAATCATAAACTAGGATAATTTAGTGCATTTTCTATTTATTGCGTTCTACATCAATATGGCTTTTTCTATTTTGTGTTATGCGATACGCTTTAGTCTGTATCAGATTGTTCTATATTTCTGCATATTGCTTTAACTTATAGTAATGTGAAATAAATTGACACTTTATGCACTTTTAACTCACTGTCATTAATAATCCTCAATAAATAAGTTTTAAATTTCATATAAATAGTATTAATATTCATCATTTAACACAATCAACTCAAACTACCTTCAAAATGCTAAATACCACTACCCCTACCTATTGTTTATTATGAAGCTTTACTAATTTGAGACATGTCATTCTCTGTCTAAGTCCTAGCTGCAGCTGACATTGTACATATTTTAAGAATAAGTGGAATACTGGAAATAATGTAAAAATGGCATATAATGACAATGGCACAATGTCATTTTAATAATTTCTTGGAATGCACAATTGCACTTAATACTTGTTAAAGCTTTTACAAGATCAATTCTAATCCCACCACATCTCTCCTAAGATGGCTATTCAGGTACATTATTTGGCACAGTGTGTACAATATTACATAGTGATTACTGCATTAAACAAGATAGAACAATTATTAATTTTTAGATGAGTCGTATTTATTACACATCTGCTTCACTTTCGTACCTATTTTGAGGACATGTTTCGCAAATCATCGTTTGCATCTTCGGCTCTTATGCGACTAAAGATTGCAAATGTGAACTTCCTTACCTCCATGTTGTCCGGTTATTAAAATTGGCTGGATCTAGCTTTTGCGTGTTCCTCTTGACTTGACGTCACTTCAATATATCGAGATTTAACAAGCTTTAGTCGCATAAGAGCCGAAGATGCAAACGATGATTTGCGAAACATGTCCTCAAAATAGGTACGAAAGTGAAGCAGATGTGTAATAAATACGACTCATCTAAAAATTAATAATTATTTTGCTTAACTGTGGTGTTCCAATACAGTTAAATCTCGAAGATAGAACAAATTGAATTTATGGAATCTCAATTCATATTTTTGATTGCTGTTAAAAACTATGAGATTCTTTATCACTGATGTAGGTCTACATTGATGAGTAAGATTAAGAGAACCTAATTCTTCAAAATTTCATTGCAATTTAAAGAAAATCTTTATAAAAGTTCATATCCAAGCATGTTGCCCGAAGATTTTAATTTAAGTCCCAGATTATATGTAAACACAGATAATGCCAATTATAAACAAAGAAATTCTACAGAAATCAAAGAGAATTGAATTCTGTACAAATCCACAGCCACAGTTTTGGTATATCTGAAAATTCACATACTTGGGTTAGAATGACACAGCGAAGCATGTAATACAGAAGGCAAACACAGTATATCATTATCAAAAACAGATGGTGCCACCAAACATTGCAAATACATCCTTACACTCCACTGCCAGTATAGGGCCTATCCCTGATCTTGCTTGAGACCGAAGGTCTGACATTCAGATCTTCAATGTCCAGTCATGTGTGCTCTATCCCAGTTAACACCCCCTGCATTATATCCAAGGACGATATTCCTTTGTTAACATCATTCATTGGCTGATATCAGTTTCTTTATTTTGTGTGAGTGTGAAACGTGTTATAAAGTCACTATATTCAGTGTATGAGTAATTTAATATGACGAAAACTTCAACCAATAGATAATGAACACGGCTAGCCCGCCTCGGTAGCGTGGTGGTAGCGTGCCTGCCTCACGTTCAAGAGGTCCCGAGTTCGAATCTCGGTCAGGGTGAGTTACCTGGATAAGGTTTTTCCGGGGTTTTCCATTATCCTAAAAAGACGAATGTCGGGTAACTGTAAACTCTATGGACCCTGGGATCATTTGAGCACCATTTCACCCATTCCATTCATCATCCAATATGACTTAACGTTGGAGGACGTAAAATTACCAAAGAGAGAAAGAGGGGGAAAAAAACCGCTTAGTGAACTTCTGAAAACTCCCTTTTCAAGGCGAGCATTGAGAAAAAGAGTTAGTATACAAATGTTAGGGCGACAAAAACCCGATCTAAAAGTTGAACAAAAAGCGGAAGGAAGTAGAAATTCTGTTTATACCATGAAGAAACATTGGCGCATGGACTTCATTTTTCAGATCTATGTAACTTGCATGAACTTTTCCCGCAGCACACTGTCATTTTTCGGCACGAGCCACCACTGACGAATTAGTGTTCAATGTTCATTAAGAGTCAGTGTAATTTAGAAATAAATCATGTACAGTTGCTATTCAGTATAATTTATCGTAAGAAATGACAGTGAACTGCACTGTTGAAGAGAATAAAAAACGAGAATTTGACTGCACTGAATGCTCCAAAATGGTTACAACCCTTGTGTTAGGTTAAGAAAATGTTCCGCCGTATAAAATGTCACTAGAAGTTTATAATATATATATATATATATATATATATATATATATATATATATTCGCGCACAAAATGTCACTTGCACTTGGAAAAACTATAATAAACTAATTACACTTGGAAAAATTGTCGCGTCAATCGTAAGCAAGTCCAGAGTGTTATGAAAGTTAGTAATATTAATCATATTTATTACCTTAGTAATTGTTTCTGAAATAGACATCAGCAATTTGAAATTCTGTAACAGCTTTAGTTACACATCAAAATTGGGATGTGTAGATGGAAGACCACGACATTCTAGTACATTAGTATGAAAGACTACCAGTGCCTCTTGGATATCAAATTAGGAACGCGAATGATAAGTTAAAAGTGCTGAATAAAATCACAAAATGTTGTATTTGTTAATTCTTGTGCTGTACTTCTGCAAGGAAAAAGTTGTTTCCTGAAAGATGTAATGTTGCACGTTAATTCAAACTAACATAACACTTGGATCGATTGATTCTATGATGCACGAAAGTATGATTCTTTCCTTTAAGTTTTTTTTTTTTTTTTTTTTTTTTTTTTTTTTTAAGAAAGCAGTGAATTAGTGAGATAATCAGAATGTCCAACTGTGCGATATTCTTCTATATTATTATTGTTTGTTTTTATTATTATTGTTATTATTTTTATTATTATTATTGTTATCATTATTGTTATTGTTATCATGATTATTATTTTAAATTTACGCCTCCAGCGTAATCCGATAACTTTTAAATATGAAATAAGGATTCCAATATTCGGAATTGCTACATAGGTCGTTCAATATCATTTACTTCCTCTTCCTACTGTATGTGACTTAGTAGATGTGTTGAGCTGGAATGGTCTTGGGAACATGTACCTGCTTTGGTGGTGTATAAAAAGGACATTAAAGAGTTATGTAGAAAATGAAGCTAGTTACAGTGAAGCAATAAGTATTATACAAATATAACTAGTTATAACAGAAAGCTTCACTAATCTTAAGAAAAAGGATCTCAACTTCAACTAATTCAAACTAATAAGAAAAATTGACATCATTTTTCTTAAGGTAAGAAAAGGTTTTTGCTACAAATAGTTATATTTGTATAATACTTTAAAGAGTTTTTGCCACAGCGTGTTTTCTGATACAGTGTCAGCTGTTGTCACATGGCTTGAATACAGTAGGTATATATTGTAGTGTATGTTGCTGAGTCAGAATATTTGCACGAGTCATTGGATAAAGTGTGTAAATGAGAACAGAAAATGGAGCAATTACTTGATATCGCAGTGTTCGGTGGCACTGATGATCAGTTACTGGAAGATATGGTAATTCATGATATTAACAGTAAAAGAAATATCCCCCAAGGAGGCGTGGCAATTGGGAGACTAGATGTAAATCAATTTAAAGATGAAGAATGCCGACTCTATTTTCATTTTGGTGAGATGGCTTTACGACAGCTAGTAAAGGCTTTACATGTACCTCCTAGAGTTGTAACAAGAATGATATTTTGCTACAGGTAAGTTTGAATAAACAATTTATGAACTGACAGTAGTACAGTTACTATTTCAGGAGTGAAGGTTTGTGCATATATCTTCGGCGCCTCTGGCCTCCTAGCATATCCCAACAGGCTGTCTGAATTGAACATGGTTTTTGGCGTATCTTCTTCATATTTATCAGCAATAGCCAATGCAACGATGAATATAATATATAGAAATGGAGGTCGCTTATTAAAAGATCTGGCTAACCTAACATGGCTTGACAGAAATAAATTGCAATATTATGTACATGCTGCATCACTAAAGGGAGCACCTACAAGAAAGTGTTAGGCCTATAAAGATGGTACAGCTCGACCTATTTGTAGACCTTAACTGAATCAAGCAGAATATTATTCAGGACACTAAAGGCAACACTGTGTAAAGTATCAATCAGTTTGGAGTCCTGATGGATTAAGCGTTAGCCTATCTGGTGCTTACCCTGGTCGCAGATGTGATAGTGGTATGTTCAGAAAGTCCTTGGTTATGAATTGGCCAACTGGAACAGTGTGCCATATTTATAAATAGAGATCAATATGTAGTGTATGGGGATTGTGCATATCCCATTAAGGAATTGTTATTTTGCCCTTTTTCAAATAGAAATCTCACTCCACAACAACAAGAATTCAATACATGCATGTGTTTACTAAAACAAGCCAAAGAATGGGAGTTTGGAAAGATTGTTTCCAAATTTGCATTCTTAGATTACAAGAAAAATAATACATTATTGGTGCAGGATATCAACACAATGTATAAAACTGCAACAATATTCACCAACTCCCACACATGCCTATATGGAAGCCAAATATGACATTACTTCAATACTGCACCTCCTGCATTAGATTAATATTTATGGAACACAAATGATTAAAAGTTCCTGGTAATCCCAATGTTTGACAGACTCTGTTAAATGAAGTATAATGAAGAATATGTGAACATTGTAAGTTTAATGAGATATAGCCCTCCTAAACAAATTCAGTATAACAAATATAGCTTGTAACTTTTCAGTATGAAATTAACCAAGAGCACTATATATATTATAGATATACAGATATGTCTGCCGTTCACATAATATTAAAATAATAACAATAGAAACAATAGAGAATAAATAAGAAAATAAGATATATATATATATATATATATATATATATATATATATATCCAACATTTTTCTTGAAAACAAAAAGTAGGTCGAACATGATAACCCTGCCCGAAGCTATTGGCAAAAAACAATGCACCACTTCCAAATTAAAAGTCTGCCATTTTCTTCCATAAGTTGCATGACAGTGGGCCGGGGTCACAATGTTCCACTGTATTAATTTACACCTATTAGTATGAAATGGATTAATTACAATGACCTGTTATATCAAATAAACAAAACTGACTAAAATACAGTATGTCACATTATTTTTTAGTTAGAAGCAGAACCATGAGCTCCATTAACTTCTTTTGCTGGTCAGCCAGCTTTATTCTCTGTCTTATTTCTTCAATTTCAATGTCCACTCTTTTGCAATCTGAAGTTTTAATTTTGCTTCCCTTTCACTTTCCTGCATTTTCCACTTATCTTCTTGTAATTCTACTTCTCTTTCTTCTAAATTAAGTTTTGTCTGTTCAATGTCAACTTTTGTTTCTTCTATTTATAACTGTTTCTTTTTAAGATCATTTTCGGATTCTATTCTTTCATACAAATATTTCAAACTGAAACTTTTAAGTTCTGATTCTCTACATCTTTTCTTTTTTGCTTGACTTACATGGTAGAGTGGTTCAATAGGGTAAACACTCTGTCGCATATCTATGGAGTCTGCTGATTGCGCTCTGTGCTGGACCCTGGTTCATCACATATTAAATATGACTTCACCATTCATGTGTTGTATAAATAACAGACCCTTTATTTTATAAAACCAGACACTCTCATTTACATTTGGTTGAGTTATCAGCATTCCATTTAATTTGACAAATTTGTGAAAAACACAGTGTTCAAATGATTACACAGAACATGAAACTAGCTACAGTGAAGTATTGAATATTACACAAATATAACTATTTGTAACAAAAACTTCACTTATCTCAAGAAAATGATGTTAATTCTTCTTTCTAATTGAGATTGATTTCACAAACAAATTGCCTGCATCGTCAATCCATTAACACACTTCGATTGTCAAGGATTTTGGTTACTATGTTATTATGTTTTCCTCAGTATTGCCAAAATCTGAAAATGAAATAAACCTAAAAACAGAATCAACTGCTGGTATTTCAAAATTCATTACGAGATGTTTATTTTTTAAGATAAATATCTTTTCCCAAACCATTAAATTTATCGGACCATTTAATTGTTTTAATAATTTAAATTCAGCATTTATTTCATGGTTAAATGACCAAAAATGATCTGCTACGACCTATTAATCAGTTTGTTTATACTTAGTGTTATGAAAATGTTCTTTCGTTCTGGTTTCCAAATTACGTTACGTCTTTCCAATATAAACCTGATCACAATCTAAACAATTAAATTGATAAATACCAGAAATTTTATTATTAGGAATTGTATCTTTTTTAGAGAAATGTAGTAAATTTTTAATATATTTATTTGGGGAACTAAAGTTATACCAACTTCTCTAAAAAAAATTTGAAAATGTTTATTAACACAAGGATGGTTTACCCTTAAAAAAATAAAAGACGATTATAATTTTAAAAAATTTACTTACTAAATTATTAAAACAATTAAATGGTCCGATAGATTTAATGGTTTGGGAAAAGAATTTATCTTAAAAAAATAAATATCGCTTAATGAATTTTGAAATACCAGCAGTTGATTCTGTTTTTAGGTGTGTTTCGTTTTCAGATTTTGGTAACACTGAGAAAAACATAGTAACATGGTAGCCGGAATCCTTGACAATCAAAGTGTGTTAATGGACTGAAGATGCAACCAATTTGTTTGTGAAATCCATCTCAATTTAGAAAGAAGAATTAACATCATTCTCTTAAGATAAGAGAATTTTGTGTTACAAATAGGTATGTTTGTGTAATAATCAGTGTTCAAAGCTGAACATTTGTTTCAATCCTGCACATTTGTATGTTTTACTTAATATTATTATTTCTCATATCTTATCATTAGTATTTATCATATTCTATGTCAACTCTTCTTCTATTCTTGTTTTATATGTACATTGTTTACTTCGCTCATGAGACCAACCTTTATGTCTTAGCTTGTACCTGCAGTACAAATAAATCTGTCATCAGTGGAACTGTTTTGTTGTGCCCTATGTTTATAGGTAGAGAAGATGAAACGGTCTGGCAATATTGTAATGACTGGCTGTCTCACACACACTCAATCACAGATTAATTGATCTATTTGCCTTGCCATTAACTTAGTCTGAAAAACGTTTCTTTGAAATAAAGTGCATTTTGCTAATTCTCCATGGCTGAGCACAAAGCCACATTCCCTGAAGAAATAGCAAAGCACGTATAAAGGCAATCTGGTTATCTGTAAACTACAAATAGGATTCCATGTTCTCCTGGTTATTTAAATGGGTTAGATATATATTGCCCATCTTATTTTAGAAGCAGTGACAATACAGTGAACCATCAACTAGTCTTCAGAACCTGGATTTTCTTGGCCAATCTTTGATATCATCTCTTGGAGTCCTGGTGTCTTTTGTTGTAATGGTAAATGTATATAAATGTAGTTTAAAGTTGTATAAACTGGAAAATGCCTATCTTCTAGATGCTCCACAACTAAGTTAATGTACAGTTTCAGAGTGGTTTGTTATGGTGTAAGCTGACTTCCGACATATCCATAAGCTACTTATAATTTAATGTATAGTTTTAGTGTGACTTGCTATGAACTATATTCACCTCCTACCTGTTGTAAAACCTTAAGTTAATCTACAGTTTCTATGTTTACTGTGATCCTTGTCCACCTCTTAAGTATCCTAAGGCTAAGTTAATGTGCAGCTTCATTGTGGTTTACTACGGCCTGTACAACTTTCTAAATCTAATGCTGACTACCAATTAATTTACCGTTTCACTATGGCCTGCTACGGACTTACCCCACCACCTACACTTTCTAAAGCTAACTGTATGTTAATGTGTAGTTTTACTGTGATTGGCTATGGACTGTGTTCACCTCCTACTTGTTATAATGCTAACTGTATTCTTAACATCCAGTTTCAGATTGATTCTTTATGGCCTGTACCCACCTCATATGTTTCAAAGCTATCTGTAAATAAATATAGTGTCATTGTCATTAACAATGGGTTATGCTCGTTTGTTAGCCTGCCTCGGTAGCATGGGGCTAGCATGTCTGCCTCACGTTCAAGAGGTCCCGAGTTCGAATCTCAGTCAGGATGAGTTACCTGGATAAGGTTTCTTCCAGGGTTTTCCCTTGAAACGATATGTTTTAGTTAGAACATTTTATATGAATATTTTTTTCTGGTGACTTAGTAGGCCATGAAATGACAATATTAAAAACAAATATATGTGTAATTTTGTGATTGGCCGTAGTAATAATTGTATTACATAATGTGACGTAGCAGTACATCGGCCAATCACAAAATTGATAGAGGAGTAATGATAGTTACGAAAAATCAGTAATCTTGAGATGGATATGTTCTTCAGTCTTGTTTCATGACGAGGAAAAAATGTCGCAGTGAATATAAAAGTTTTGTAACGGAAAGTTAATAACCTTCAAAAAGAGTTATTCGGTATTCGTAATAGTAACAAGTGAATTGAAATTCAGATTATACAATTAAATAATATATTACGAAATCAGAGTCATATAAAATTTTATTTCTGTCACCAAAAATCTACACCTGAGAAAAGATCTCATGACTCTTATTTAATCAAATCTCAACCTGGATCTTCCAGTCGGTGTGCTTCCTATCTGCTGCGAGTGGAGGAATAACGCCACACCCTTATCCTGAAAGATGGATGTCGGATAGTTCTATGCTCTATGGACCCTGGGCTCATTTGACCATCATTTCACCCATTCCAATCATCGTCTGATAGGACCTAATGTTGGAGGTCGTAAATTACAAAAAGCTCATCTGTTACATGTTGTAAAGCCAACTGTACACTAATGTACAGTTTGGTTTGGTTAAATATAATATTGATTGCCTTTTGCGTTTTCTGAATGTAACTTCAACTGTAGTAAAATTTCAGTGTGACTTGCTCTGCCCTAGGCCGTCCCGTGGCTCAATGGTTAGACCGCATGGCTCTCACCAAGGCGGCCCGGGTTTGATCCCAGGCAACCGCAAAATGAGGTTTGTGGTGGACAACATGGCGCTGTGGCGGGTTTTCTCCAGGATCTCCAGTTTCCCCCCATCTCATTCCACCGGTGCTCCATCTTCATCTCATGTATCATCAGTGTCATTGCCTGCGGTGCCGTATGTAGTAAAAGCGGGCGTTAAACACTACACATTTCATTTTCATTGCTCTGCCCTATACTAACCTCATTTAAGTTCTCAAGCCAATTTTAAGTTGATGTACTCATTCAATTTGGTTTGATTTGGCCGTCAACCCCTTCTGCATATTCCATAGGTATATGTAACTAAGAGTACTTGAACATAATTAGCACCAAACTAATGAAGCTGTTCCTAAAAACAAAATTATTAATGCATTATGGTATAGTATCATTGCATTCTATTATAATTCTTATGTATGCAGCATTTGCTTTGGTAACAAAACTGATTCTGGCATTGAGTATCTCAAATCTTACTCAACCATCCAGGAAGTGTGCTTAATTTTGTGAAACTGGAGTTCTGTGGCATAGATTGAACAATGGGTCTAAAGAAGATTATGTTTAAAATTATTCTATTTTATGGTAACAATTATAAGTTTATTAATTCATAGATGGGTCGTATTTAATACACATCGGCTTCACTTTCATACCTATTTTGAGGACATGTTTCGCAAACCATCGTTTGCATCATCGGCTCTTATGCGACTAAAGCTTGATCCAGTGGTGTGGGTACTTCTGGAGTTGCTGCTGCCATCTGTTGGTTTAGTGATGAACGTAAATATTCATTCATCATTCTGGTGGGATTTCAAAGTTCATTCGTTCGTTTTTATGTTTTTCTATGTATATTCTCTCCCATATGACGAGTTCACTATGTTTTTGTACGTATTTTAGTAATTCGGTGCTGTCTTCAATTTCATGATTTTCAGACCAGAAATGAGCTGCAATTGCGGACTTATCACTATTTTTGTATCTTAAGTGCCTGAAGAGTTCTTTCATTTTAGTGCCTATGTTTCTTTTTGTCCCTATGTAAATTGTTTCACAGTCTTTACACTTAATCTTGTAAATATCTGACTTTTCTTCTGGTTTTATTTTATCAGTATTATTACTGTTAAGTAGGTTTTTAATGTTGTAATTGTTTTTTGGTGCCAATGTTATATTATATTTCTTGAATATTTTTTGGAACTTTTTTGTGGCTCAGGGGTGGTAAGTAAATTTAGCTGTGATCTGTTTTAATTTCTTTTGAAGTTTGAATGATTTTAGTTTTTTATCTACAGTTTTTCTCCATATCCATTTTTAATTGCAGTTTTTAAGATTTGATGGTATTCTTTTTGATATTCTTGCTGGCTGAGGGGTAGATTTCTAATCTGTGTGTGAGACTGTTGATGGTGGCATGTTTGTGTGGAATTGGGTTGAAACTATTTGCTTTGATGTAATTATCTGTATGTGTTGCTTTTCTATGAATACCAAATTCTAGTTTTTCATTGCTTTTTGTGATTTTAAGGTCCAAAAAAGGTAGAGTACAGTTCTCTTCAGTTTCTACTGTGAATTGTATGCTGGGTTCTTGAAGGTTGAGTAGTTTCAAAGCATCATCTATTTGTTTGTAGTGCACTATTGCAAAGATGTCGTCTACATTTCTGTACCATGTTTTAAAAATATGAGGGAAGGTTTTAGTTATATGTGTTTCGAAAAAGCTTGTATAAATTGGCCAAAAATGGTGATAGCAGGCTTCCCATAGCTAGTCCAGAAATTTAACTCAGTTAAATCTCGATATAATTTTAAGTTTCTTTCTCCACATAGTGTTTAATGAAATTAAGTATTGCAGTTATCAAATAGAATGCCAAACAGAAACAAAGAAGAGTATCTTCTCTCAGATGGTGTAGCATAACAGAATAAGAAAGAGTTCTTTACTAAGGTTGTTTCAGTAAACAGAAAGCATGTGCTGAGTTTAGATGCAGATTCTCATATGGCAAACAAAATATACATTGTGACAAGGAGAAAGAAGAGTGTATCATAATCCCTTTGTGATTCCTCATTAGATACGGTTGGTGAATCATCTGGAACTGTATCTATCCAGGTACAGATGTATTTTTTTATCATGAAAAGTGCAGAGTGATGCGCAGTGGTATCTGGATAAGTCCACCTCAGAACGGTTGCAACTGGAGGGGAGGTTAGGTCAATTGCATACCATTTGCAAGCAACTAAACACGTGCAGAGCTATTCGGTAACACTACAGCTTGTTTCAAAATGTGCTTGTCTCCTGGTTCCAAGAGAGCATTTATAAATGACGCCTCCTAGCAGCACATTAGGAAATAAAGTGCCACATTTAAAAACACGAGAAGTAATAACCAATATCCACAGATTTATAAAAAAGGAACAATGGTCTGGGTCAGCTATAAAAATCTGGGGAAGGGTATCTGAGGCAACAGTTGTGTCTGAAAGCAGTTTAGGAGAGTTATTAAGGAAAGAAAAGCTAGTGCAACAACGTCCTTCTCTATGCCCAGTAAACAAAGATTAAGAACATGCACAAAATCTAATTTGGATGTTTTAATTCAGAAGTAGTTAGGCGAACTATGAATAATTTTTAAAGCACAGAAAAACAAAGACCAACTTTGAAGAAAGTGCTTATAAAGCTAAAAATTCTACTGACTTCCAAGGCAGTGTCTGAACATTAAGAAGAGTTCTTTTGAAGCTAGGATTATTTAAAAAAAAAAAAAAAAAAACACTAAGCGTGACAGACAAATTTTAATCGAATACGCACCATACGTGCAAAAAGGCTTAAGTATTTACGAAATATTCGGAGATATCGAAGTGAAGATATATAGTTTATATGGATGAAACATATAAATACAGCACATACTGGACCATATGCCTGGAGTGAAATACGTTACAGGGACTCTGCAGCGATATTGAAAGGCCGACAGTTGTTTATCATGCCTGCTGGAGGAGAACAGGTTTTTGTTTCAAATGCCTATGTACTATTTAAGATCCAACAAAAGCGTGGAGATTACTGCCATAGTAAAAATTACAACGTAGTTTATAAGAGCTGCAAAACTGGCTTTGAGAATGAAATTTGTTTTTAGACCCCTTATGCACCACCCTACCCTCTCGTAATGTTACGCGTGTGATGCATTGTGGTGATAGGTGCACTATCCCCACCAAGTTGCTACTCATCCTACCGCGCAGGATTCCTGTCAAGATAAAATAATACATCTGTACATTGAATCAAAGTCAGTAGAATTATTTATCTTTCATTTCCGTGGCATGTTTTGCATAATGCATGTCACTCAGTAACTTAGCCAGGAGGAGGGATTTATTTTATATAATGTGATGTAAACCAGAACAATTATGTCATTATTTTCATTTTCATTCAGATTCATGTTTATTAAAGTAGCATGAGATTGTGTTTCATTAGTAATTGCAATAATAGTATCCAAAATTACATACACATAGTTTTGTACAGCTTATCAGTGTGATGCATTTAAATAATGCATTTTATATTACGGCAATCTCCTATTTGTACAGATTGATAATGCTTCAGAACGTTTGTTTGTGTTTAACACTCATTTTTACTACAATTGGTACTGCAGGCAGTGACACCTATGATACATGCAATGAAGATGGAGCACCAGTGGAATGAGTTGACGGGACAAAACTGGAGTATGCAGAGGAAACCTGCACAGACCCATTTTGTCCACCACAAATCTCACAGACGGTCATTTGGGATTGAACCCAGGCCACTTTGGTGAGAATCAAGTGGTCTAACCACTCATCCATGATGCGGCCAAAAATTAGTTATACTACCATATACTTCCTATAATTACAGAAATGATCTAATAAGAAAAGATTTCCATTAATGGCATAGTTTTATTTTTATA
The DNA here is from genome assembly GCA_030765055.1 of Mantis religiosa. Lineage (NCBI taxonomy): Eukaryota > Metazoa > Arthropoda > Insecta > Mantodea > Mantidae > Mantis > Mantis religiosa. The sequence goes on from CM060959.1 coordinate 125,042,669, forward strand.
ACTAGAGCAAAAGAATTGATAGTTATTGCGAAAAGGGATGGATTACTCAAGGTTGATGATTTGTATACAATAATAGCGACAATGACAGTGAGACAGTGACTAATTTAGTTGGTTTTATTTTCTGGTTATGGAAATTGCAGAAGAATAGTGCTGTTTAACCTCATTTCATTATGTTAAAAATATTATGTTAAATAGTTATGTGGGTACATATTTAGAGCATTTATAAGCATTAAGGTTACCTTATTATTTTGCACCCATGTTATATATAATAATTGGTTAAACTTCATACCAGACGCACAGAGCTCTATCTGTGTTTAGTCACATACTGAATGACAAGTTACTAACATTTCACCCTTCTAACTAATAAGATAAGAAATGAATGTAGCGCTGGTCAGTGAAGTTCAATATGCCTCAACACTCTGTAATGCAGTACTACTGTTCTTAGTTAGCAAGTTAGTTCTTCTTTCCTATCTCTCCGGAATAAATGCTATAAATGCTAATAACACAGTCAGCTACTGATCCCGGGTTTGATTCCCGGCGGGGGGGGAAACAGGATGGAGACTTTTCTTTTCATCTTCCCCAGAATTTGGAAGTATGAATGAGAGTGTAAATGTGTGCGTGATCTAATGATTAGAACCCAACGAATACGAGTTAATACCTTCGATATGTTCCAAAGGAGGACGGCCGCTGATATGACCATTGCAGTTAAATGGAACAAAAAAGAAAAACACACATTGGCAATTGTAAGAACCACTGGAAAAAAACACACTGGCAATTGCAAGCATTGCTGGCATGCTGGAATTTAGCCTCGCTGGAGCTCTTTTATCTGCCAATAAGTCTGCCCACTTAAGGCTTGCCTATAAGTAGAACTGTAATTCATTGGTGTGAGCTGGATTTCAACCTGTAGCCTTGGGTTCAATAGGCCAGCACTTAACCAAATGAACCTCTTAGACAACACTAGCTTACCTAACACATGGCTCATCATAAATCTTGTAAGGGGAGCGAAGTATATTTGCCTTCAGGTAACCTTCACAAAAAAAAGACATACACCTGACTTGTCTTGTACCAGGCTCTATGTCTGGGTGACCTGACTTACTGCATATTATAAACCTTGTAAGTGAAGAAAACTATTTAAGACTTTAAGTACACACACGCACACACTCATTCCTCAAAAAATGGCTAACCCAGACTACAACGGACCCCAGAGAAATAGATGACATCAATCTTACAGATTTATGCATAAGGAATAATTACTTCATATTTAACCAAAAATTCTACAGACAAAAGGATTAGCTATGGGGAGCCCACTTTTGCCTATTTTAACAGACCTATACATGAGCTATTTTGAAAAACACATAGTAAAGGCCTTCCCACAGATATATAAATTTTGGCGGAGATATATTGATGGTGTTTTTGCTATCATTCCGGAAAAACTTAGAGAAGATTCTCTAAAATTTCTAAACCTGCAAGATAATCACATCCAGTTTACTATGGACATAGAAAGAGACAACACCCTACCCTTTTTGAACCTCAAGATAACTAGAAATCGTCATGGTGTAGATTTTGGAATATACAGGAAGCCCACACACATAGATAATTACATTAAGAAAAATGAGTACAACCCAGTTTCACATTAACTAGCTGCCTTTAGAAGTCTAATTCACCGGCTATACAACATCCCACTGAGTAAGGATGAATCTTTGAAAGAACACATAAAAGACATAGCGGCATTAAATGGATTCAACCCAGCCATCATAAGGAACATGATGAAGAGAAAGGAAAAACTGAAGATAATATCAAAAAATACCACTTTCACATCACTTAAAAACACAAATTGGCAATATAGAAAATTCACCTACCATCCCTGGGCTTTTAGAAAATTTGAACAAATATTCAAAAGACTAAACTTAAAACTAGCACCCCAAAACAAATTCAGTCTGAGGAACCTGCTAAATAAACCACTGAAAAATACAATCCCCAACAATTTGAAATCAGGAATTTATCAGATTAATTGTTAAACCTGTGAAAAAAGCTACATAGGAAAAACTAAGAGAAACTTGTTAACCAGGCAAAAAGAACACCAGAGGAACATTAAGTTGAAACAAACAGAAAAATCTGCAGTTTCACACCATTTTTGGACAGAAAACCACAACATTGGCCACAACATTAAACTGTTAAAATCTTTAAGTACACCCATAGAATTGGATATTTGGGAAAACATATTCATAAACAAAAACCGTGATAAAGTTATAAATTTTGAAATCCTGGCATTAAATGAAGTATTAAAACTTAGTGCCCCTAAGACCAGATGGCAGAGTGATCGGAGCTCCGTAGTAGTGGAAGAAGAGGAAGGTTCATTTAGTCACCAAACGAATGATCTTGAAAACGTTTCAATTATACAAGTAAGTGAAGTTTGAGTGTAAACATAGTGACTCATAAATCAAACTCAAATATGAAGAATACTTCACTGTTAATAATGCTTCTGCTTTTAATATTTATATAGTTTTGCAATTTTAATGAAGTTTAGTAAATTAAGTGCAGATTTTTATATGTGAGCAGAATTGTGACATACTTTCCTACTGGTAAACTCTGATATTCTGATTATTGAAATTAAGCATATGACAATATTGGGCATGCAGATGGACCCAGCTTATATATTAATTTTTTAACTTGTTTGCTAATTGTGGCCTGCTTCACCCCTTGAATTTGATTTTAAGGGGCTCCACTATGTTTTGAAACAACTTTGACTCCATTATTTTTCGTTGATAAATATGCTGCAGCTTCACATTCTGATCAGAGTGAAGACCAAATTAATCTGAAATGTTATAGTTATTGAGTGGTTCCCTGAAGGTGTAAAATATCAATGTATATTGTTTAAGTGTTTGATACCCACCATAGAATTCGGAATTCGTCTCCCCCTTTTTATGTATCCCTGTGCCCCTGTTACTCCTATTCCTGTTGTACCAACAATCTCCGCCACTTCCAAATAAGCAAATTCTCTACTTTTTATGGTTACTCCCCTAAGCAAATTCCCTCCTTTCTATGGTTACTCCCCCTGTAGTCACTTCACCTCACCAATACATATATTCTTTTGATTTACGTCCACTAATGTTAAGTCATATTGAACAATAAAGTGAAATGGGTGAAATGATGGTCAAATAAACCCATAGGGCTTAGCTAACCGATATTCATCTTTCATGATATGTGAAAACCATAGACAAAATCTTATTCTAACTCGGGACCTCTGGTACGTGACACAGACATTCTATCTACGCTACAAACATGAACCCTTATAAATATGCTTATATTATCCCTAAGGTTCAGAACAGTAACTGCAGCTGGTGTTTATCTGCTATGCGCTTAGGTGCATTAGCTACATATATGATGCACATATCCGTGCGCTACTGCCCTCGGCTTTGTCTTATGTCACAGACCATGTTCCACAAATTCTGAATCTCATATTGCAGGCTTCTCAATGTTCTACGCATTGTTACACTATCCTACAATGTTAAGGACTTATGCACCGAGTGGAACGTTAACCAAACTTAAGTGTTGCCTGTCTAGAGATTGACATAGGGTTTACTAAATTTTGTAACAAGAAGTGCCATCTGGTACTACTCTTTGCTTGTGTATCTGTTGTCCCACTAAGTCCCAGGACACAAACTGAATTTATTTTCTATTTCCCCTAATTTCTGCTCTTCCTTACCCTTCCCCTCAATTTATCTTTATCTTAAGTGATGCTTTCACCATACCCCAAAACTTAATTAATTTCATAATCTATGGTTGCTCAACTCTAGTGGAGACTGACGTTTTTTATCATTCATTACTCCTGTTATTATCAGTATTATTACTGTCAATATTCTTATCATTGGAATTTTCAGTTTAGTAGTACTCTGTAGCTTTTTTATTACTGTATAAGAGCCCCTTCTTCTATACTGATTTATTTTTTGGGCAATCCTTTTGTAAATCACTAGAGAGAGCTTTGTAATTTGACTGGAATTGTGGCATGCTGGCACTATGTAACACTTAATTTTCCAGTAAGTTTACAAATTTGTAAGTTTCTTTAAATAACAAGTTGCATGTCATATGTCTTCTTCATATTTCTCGTTGCATAGTAGCATCACTTAGCTTTGACGGGTTAGCTACTTCCTCTTAATAAAACACCAAATGGAGTTCTAAAGCTTCTATATTACTGGAAATATTGTATTATGAATTAATTGGGATGTAAGTGATATTGACTGAAAGCGGAAATTGATTGAGCATAAAAAGTACAGAACACATGATGCGAAGATGGCTTATGGTTAGAGCCCAGATTGGGCGGGTCCAACTTCACACTGTCAACCCGACTGCTGCCAACATCTCCCTAAGGTAAACCATTTTTAAAGGTACTTTTTGAAGCATTGGTGTTTTAAATATGTTGATGATAGTTTCTCGGGCTAACAGCCAGGTCAGATTAGGGTAACTACCCAAGCTTTCAGCGACTAACTCTGCCGCCATCCTCAGGGGAACTGAATCTGGGCTACTGGTGTTGCGATATTTATACCTGACGCGCGGCCGATAAGGACCGCCTACTTTTTTCCCATTGGCCGAGCTCCGGCCGATGGAGAAACGTGCGGAACCAATCAGGTGATTGCCGATGCTTCTTTGTACTGTGGAGGAGAGATATGCTGAATGACTGATGTCCATGCTTTGCTGATTTGAAGGCCTTCTTCCCTGTTGAAGTTGTTTTTATTCGCTTTAATGTATAGGGCTTCTTTCACCACTCTATCGTAGTACCTAGACGACTTTTCAAGTATTTTTGTAGAGTCGAATTTGATTTTATGATTTGTATTATATCTGTGCTCAGCCACTGCAGATTTTTCTGGGTATCCTAGTCTAATACAACGTTGATGTTCTTTGATGCGATCTTCTACTGTTCTACCTGTTTGTCCTATGTAAACTTTGCCGCAACTGCATGGGATTTCATAAATGCCTGGTGCACGAAGACCTAAATTATCTTTAGCAGAACCTAAATACTGTTTTATTTTGGTTGGGGGTTTGAATACAGTTTTTATTTGATATTTCATGAGCAATCTACCAATTTTACAAAGAAGCATCGGCAATCACCTGATTGGTTCCGCACGTTTCTCCATCGGCCGGAGCTCGGCCAATGGGAAAAAAGTAGGCGGTCCTTATCGGCCGCGCGTCAGGTATAAATATCGCAACACCAGTAGCCCAGATTCAGTTCCCCTGAGGATGGCGGCAGAGTTAGTCGCTGAAAGCTTGGGTAGTTACCCTAATCTGACCTGGCTGTTAGCCCGAGAAACTATCATCAATAATCAACGCCGGGAAAGCTTCAAGTCATTAATCACTAACCTTTACGGGGAGGTTATCCACCGCAGGCTATGTGAATTCGAACGTCTGCAAAAGAAAAGGGCTGGTCTACTGTGTTCGCTTGCATTCTTGTTAAGATGTCGTGACGCAGGTATTATACCTAAGTTCTGTAGACTAAGACACGCGGTGAATTCACCGGAAGTGAACAGGATTCTAAGACGCGCAGGTTTGTCCCTGGTCAGAGAGAGGATACATCACACACGATGCGTACTAAGTAAGGTAAGCCATAGCCTTCTTTCATTACATCTCGAACTTGCTTCAAAATTCAATCCACGTGATTGGCATTGGTTTCAACAATCCATTGCAGCACAGATATACATCCATTCACGCAAAGCCACAGACAGACAGGTGAGCAAATTCACGAGACTATCTTACGTCCCTGAGGGACCCATTACTCCTCTGGATGAAAAACGCTTGGTTATCAACCTATCAGATACAGTGCTGAGCAAGGATATGGTCTCCATTTTGTCAAAAGGGCTCAACTTCGCCCCAACTCCCAAGTTGGTTCCATATAAAGACATAATTAGTGGAGTAGAGTGTGCTATGTTTAACATTCCTAAAGAAGTGGCTGAAGAGATTAGACAGGAAGTAGGCAGTACATTAAAAAAGGCAACTCTTCCAAAACAGAATATCACTAGAGCTGAACGACAAGCGCTACGTGACATTAAGATGAACAAAGAGCTTTTGGTACTTTCCGCAGACAAGGGAAACGCAGCTGTTGTGATATCAAGAACCCAATATCAGTCGAAACTAATGGATTTGCTTTCTGATAAAGCCTACAAAGAGATTCCCAAAGATCCAACCAACAAAGTGGAAAGAAAAACGGCCGCTCTATTAAAATCCTCTGGTCTTTCTCTAGAAGTCATCAAAAAGATAACGCCTCATCACTCGACTCCCCCCAGACTTTATGGCTTGCCAAAAATACACAAACCAAACATTCCGTTCAGGCCCATTGTTGACGCTATAGGCTCTCCGACATGCTCTGGCTAAATATCTAACTGAGCTAATGCAACCATTGATTGGAAATTGCAGTCACCATGTGAGAAATTCATCAGAATTTACCAAAGTCATACAGGAAATCCAGGTAGCTACCTCAGACATACTGGTTAGTTTCGATGTAGAATCTCTCTTCACTAAAGTGCCCCTCCAAGAGACATTAGAATTGTTGAAACCCCACTTTGATGACAAGATGATCAGCTTATTCCACCATGCTTTAACTTCAACGTACTTCCGGTTTAATGGCACCTATTACGAACAAGTGGATGGTGTTGCTATGGGTTCTCCATTATCTCCGGCTATAGCCAATTTCTACATGCAGGAATTTGAACATGTGGCACTCAAGACTGCACCCCTAGTTCCTACTCATTTCTTCCGTTATGTAGACGATACTTTTGTGGTATGGCCACACGGAAAAGATGCCCTGACAGCTTTCCACGAATTTCTCAACAGCATCCATCCCAACATTAAGTTTACCATGGAAATTGAACACCCGGACGGCTTACCTTTCTTGGATTTACTTATTTATAGAAAAAACGATGGTCACCTGGGTCATAAGGTGTATAGGAAACCAACCCACACTGATCTTTACCTTAATAGCACCAGCTGTCATCACCCGGCACAAAAGCAGACAGTCCTCTCAACACTCATACATCGAGCGATTGCTATCTCTGATCTCGAAAATCTACCTCAAGAAATAAAACACCTGCGTACAGTTTTCAGGCAGAACCAATACACTAACCAGGAAATAAACAGAACTTTTAAGAAAATGTACTCCAAACGCAACCGTGAACCCAACACAAAGAAAGAACACGCAGGCTTAGCAGTCATCCCTTATTGTGGCGCCCTGTCGGGGAAAATTGGTAGATTGCTCATGAAATATCAAATAAAAACTGTATTCAAACCCCCAACCAAAATAAAACAGTATTTAGGTTCTGCTAAAGATAATTTAGGTCTTCGTGCACCAGGCATTTATGAAATCCCATGCAGTTGCGGCAAAGTTTACATAGGACAAACAGGTAGAACAGTAGAAGATCGCATCAAAGAACATCAACGTTGTATTAGACTAGGATACCCAGAAAAATCTGCAGTGGCTGAGCACAGATATAATACAAATCATAAAATCAAATTCGACTCTACAAAAATACTTGAAAAGTCGTCTAGGTACTACGATAGAGTGGTGAAAGAAGCCCTATACATTAAAGCGAATAAAAACAACTTCAACAGGGAAGAAGGCCTTCAAATCAGCAAAGCATGGACATCAGTCATTCAGCATATCTCTCCTCCACAGTACAAAGAAGCATCGGCAATCACCTGATTGGTTCCGCACGTTTCTCCATCGGCCGGAGCTCGGCCAATGGGAAAAAAGTAGGCGGTCCTTATCGGCCGCGCGTCAGGTATAAATATCGCAACACCAGTAGCCCAGATTCAGTTCCCCTGAGGATGGCGGCAGAGTTAGTCGCTGAAAGCTTGGGTAGTTACCCTAATCTGACCTGGCTGTTAGCCCGAGAAACTATCATCAATAATCAACGCCGGGAAAGCTTCAAGTCATTAATTTAAATATGTTGTTTAGGTACAAATATAGATGTTTTTCTAAAACTGCTTGTCTTGGATTCGGGAGAACCAATAAAAAAAGAAGTTACACTGTCAGTCACATCTCAGTATCTAATTTTTACTATGTACCTGGTGGAAAATCTAAAACGGGAAGGAGTAAGGATTGCAAGCTATAAACTTAGGCAAACCTTGTAAAGGTATATTCAGCATATAGGTAGAATACTTTCAAAATGAGGACCATTAAGGAACCTTTTATTTCCCAGTATATATTTTGGTGAACTTTACACTTTCTTGTACTGTGTTAACACCTAAGATTTTCTAGTATTAATATGTACAAATTTATAGCAAATAAAGAGTACTTCACGTACTGAGAGAGAAAAGAAAACTTGATCCCTCCTTCCTTTCATTCAATATTGACAAGCAGTGATTTGGCAAGAGTCAAAAATGATTTGAAAAATACCATTCCACAGTTTGGAGGTACCAAATTTGTGTACACTATATTTGTGTACTAGGATTAAAGCTTGTGACTTAATTTACATTACAGGGATCTTTCCTACTTACCCTCAGAATATTAATAGTAAAACATTGAATTAAATATGTAAGACTAACTTACAAACTGAGCAGCACCTCAGTAGTATGTCTAGTCCATGTTCAAGAGGCACTGAGTTCGAATCTCGGTCAGGATGAGTTATTTAGATAACGTTTTTCTTCCAGGTGTTTCACTTATCCTGAATGATAAATATTATATAACTTTGAGCGCTGTGTATGCAAAACTATCTCAGCATCATCGTCCATTGACTTACCAATGGCCATTAATTAAAAAAAGAAAAAAAAAAAAAAGATTCTAACTACTCCTAAACTGCTTTGTACCTGGCCTCATGTTTTAACTTTTATTTGGTCACAAATACGGCTTGAGAATAGACAACACAACAAATGTGGAATGAGTACCAAACTAAGAGAAGGAATTAATAGTTTGGCTTAACTTAAAGTTAAATGTGTATTACCAAATATCTAACTGCCAGGCAGTTATGTTCTGAGTCTGTGGAGCGGATGCCTCTCTGTGAGTCTATTGTCTGTGGATTTGTGACTCCATATGCAAGCGAGTAAATGAGGAAGAGATTGCACACTGCTGAATGTTGTTATGTTGAATATCAACGTAGAAGTAGATGTCATGCTACAAGTGAAGTGACGGTGGAACTAATTCAAATTAACAAACATCCTAGAGCTTGTAGCTAGTCAGCACTGTGGTCTTTATCCAGGTAATGCATACCAATATTCAAACTTGTATCCTCAAGAATGTTAGACCAACACACTACCCTAGAGGCACATTACTCCATCTAAGCTTAAGCTAGATAGTGGAACACGAACTACTTCACAAAAAGACTCTTCATAGTTGAATAGAATATAGTTTTGTTAAGCTAACAGAACTCAATACTACTTCTTACGTTCATGAATTAGGTTGTGTTTTTTCAAATTTGACGACCGAGTAAATCTATTATTACAAATTTTACATTGGTAGGGCTTTTTACCTTCATGAGTCAAAATGTGCCTTTTCAAATCTAACAACCGAACAAATCTCCTACTGCAAGTTTGACATTGATGCGCTTTCTCATCCCTATGATACAAAGTGTGCGTTTTCAAATTTGATAGCAAAGTAAACCTCTTATTACAAATGACACATTGGTGTGGCTTCTTCTGCTCATGGATCAATGTATGCTCTTTCAAATGTGACAACCGAGTAAAACTCTTATCACATGTGTTACATTGGTATGCCCTCTTATTTTCATGAATCAAAATATGAGCCTTAAGATTCCCTAATTGAGAGAACCGCTTATCACAAATATTACATTGATAGGCCTTCTTACCCTCATGGATCAAAGTATGTGTTCTTAAACCTGACAACTGAGTGAAGCTCTTATTACAAACTTTACACTGATGTTCCTTCTTCCCATCATGAACCACATTATGTATTTTCAAGTAAGATGACAGAATAAAGCCCTTACCACATATTTTACATTTGTGCTTTTTCAAACCCTCGTGAATGGCATTATGTGTTTTCAAACTTCCCAACTGAGTAAAGCCCTTACCACAAACTGTACATAGGTATCCCTTCTTTCTCTCATGGATCAAATTATGTTGTTTCAAATATGTCTTCTGAGTGAAGCTCTTACCACAGGTTTGACAAATGTGTGCATCTAATTTAGGAAGCACAGTCTGTTGTTCAATTTCTGTTGAATCTTCTATCTTGAAGTTGCTATTGCATAAAACAGTTTCAAAGTGAATCTGTTCCATATCATCTTCAGCAAAAGAAGTCTCTGATTTAAATTCTGTTTTGATTGTCACATGATGATCACTCTCTAGAAGCACAGCATCACTGTTAGTACTTACTGCAACAGCCTCATGAAACAGCTGTCTTTCATTCTGTAAGGCTGTGTTGTCTGGGAGAGGTTCCTCTTCTTTGATTTCTATTTTCTGATCCATTTTACAACTGTTGCTCAATGGGAAATTTTTCTGTGCACAAAAGAAACATATTATGTTAACAATATAGTATCTATAAATTTAAACATTGGCTTGCTTAAATTCGACAAAGATTGTTCAAACAACACCACATACCTCCGCTATTCTCTCCAAATAAACAATTCCATGGACAATTGTATCAGACTTCACAAATTCAAAAACATGCAGTTGTCAAACTACAAATACATGTCTCATTATGTGAATACTAGTCTTTCCAGCTCTCTTACTAAGGTACCTGTACAAGCATTATACCTCAACATTAAAATATCATGATTAAATATCAAAGCAATAACTGATATTATATATACCTGAAGAGCAACCTTTATATTTGGCAACTATTAGGGTAAGTTTGTACTTCGATAGCTCTTCTTCCGCTCTAGTTATATGCAGGAAACCAAAGATTAGTCCTAATGGAGGTTAACCTTAAAGCACCAGCAACATTACAAGAAATTATCAATATTTAACCATCAGAAGATTAATAATAAACAAGGTATCTAATACTGAGGGAGTAAAGAACAGACCAAGATCAATTGCATTAATAGTAAGGATATTATACTACGTGCAAGTATATTTACTCTTCCAAACCACACTTAGTATAATCTTAAGACCTCTGTTCTTATTTAGAGCAACAAGTATAGAAAGCAACATTTCATCTTTCTATAGTTTGGTGAGATAGGACATATGCACACTGTTAATAGGATTCAAATTAAACAAAAAAGAAAATGATTTATTCTGTGGATCATTATACAGAAGGGACACACCTTTTAAAATTACAAGTTTTTTGACATGTAAACCTCAATTGAGGAGTGTTTTTTTTAAACTTTATAAATACAAAATTTTCAAAACTGAACTGAATCAGGCATAGAAATGGCATAATATTGACCTTTTACACCAACCTCTGAACCTAGGATTAGCAAAAGCCAAATAATGCCAGGTTTATAAGCACACAAAATCACTGTTTTAGTGAAACCTGAAATATGTGCTCTAGGAGTTACAGCAAAGATCGAAAGATACAATAAAATTACTCTGAAGTGCATAGCTATCTTTCCCTAGCATGCAGCTGGTTTAATGGACTAGATTGGCGCGTAGGATTGCTGTATATCATGTTACTCTTTAGCAAGAAACAGTGATGCAGACAGACTTAATTGGAGAGCAATTACAACTTACTTTCAGTGAAGTATGCATCTGATACTGTTGTGTTAGTGTGAAAAGAGGCATTGGAAGCCAAATCAAAATGAATGATGATTCATGTGATTCAAAATCAACATACAAGTTGAAGAATGTTCTGGAGGGAGAAAATCCTTATTCCAGAAGAGATTACTTTGACCTGCAACATAAATTAAAAGGTGTAAATCTATTATTAAACCTTTTATTAAATGCACTCATGGGCTTGAGGTTTTGCCTTCCAAAGCTAAAGGAAGGTATGCAAAGCTGCTCAACCACCATCCTGTGATATCATTAAATAAAACAGACCAGAATAAGTTTGTTAAAATTTTTTAACATTTCTTCACCTCAGTGCAGAGTAGTGAACATGAAGAAAGAGAAATGGGAGAAAACAGTGACAGTCAAGTATAATTTTTGATAATCAGGCTAAAATTTTGGATTGAACTTTTGATGTTGACTTTATCAATCCAAGTGAAGTATATAACCTTAGAAAAAGGAATGGTGAAATAGTGCCTGTTTGTACTGCCACTTTTCAGGGAGTTTCTGGTGTGTCAAAGGATAGATTCTCCTATCTAGCAAATAGGTTTCATGAAGGAGGAAAATTGCCAAAGGAAAGAAGAGGGAAGGAGCATAAGGCCGTATCTGTTGCCATTACGGATATGAAGAAATAGAAATGCAGAGGGGAAGCCACCATGGCAAGGGGAAGTCTGCAAGAGGTAATTTTCCTTCAGATCTCATAGTGAATACAATGCTCAAGAGACTGTGAAGAAACAAAAGGTTTAAGACTCAAACAATGCTCCCTATCAAAATACAAACCTGCATTTTATTCAAATTTCAATTTACCTTTCAGGACTCCTCATACGGACACCAGATCCACTTGCAAGGTTGGTTTAATGGAAATAAAAGCTGAAACGTGCCTGGTTATGAAGAATGAACTATGCACTAAATACAGGTAACATGAGATTCACACCAAGTGGTTAAATAATGAAGGAAGATAATCCAACTGTCATCCAGTTTTGCTTTGACATGCAACAAAACCAGCCTAATCCAAAATTATCAGTTAGTGAAATTTTTTATGACAGACAAGTATGGTTATACAATCTGCGCATCATGATACATGGTAAGGAGCAAAAAAAAAGGAAGATATCATTTTCTACACCTGGTTGGAGACAGAACCTTCAAGAGGATGTGATGAAGTTGTTTTCGCTTTGTTGAACTTGCTTTCTTAGATAAGAAGGAACTAAATAATGGCACCAATACTATACATCTATTCTCAGATTCTTGCAGCAGCCAAAATTAAAATACTTGTATGATGGCAATGCATACAGTATTCTTGTAAAAGAGCACAAAATTCAATAATATTCGGCACTTCTTCCCTGTTCGTGGCCATAGCTACATGCCCCGAGATAAGAGTGTTTGGTAGAATTGAGAAATCCTACAGACAGGAGAGCATCTTGTCTCCTAAAGAATATTATGATATTTTAAAACAGCATGGTAATCTGAAGGTTCTGAACAGGGACTGGATAGTGAAAAATCTAAAGGACACTGCCACAAAGTAGTAAAATCCAGGCTACCACTCCAAATGAACAGCCAGCTGTCATTTCATAAAAAAGAGCGAAGTTATCTGTTAATGTGTCAGTAAATAATACCTACTTTGGAGATGCAGCACAGTTTGAAATCCTGAGAAGAAAGAAATCCTGCAATCTAACAGTACTAATAGCCACCCTTTTACCAAAACAAAATATGGTTAGCAAAGAAAAGAAAGATATGTCTGCTCTGCTTAGGTATTTTGAAATTCCGGATGATACAAAAGAGTTTTACAGAGATTACCAAAGCGATTAAAGCACCTAGAAATGTAACAGTAAAAGCTTAACAATAACATTGTAACTATCACATGCAATACTTATAGTACCGTGCTTCATGTGGTATTGATAATTTTGTCTTGAAATCAAACAATTATATTAAAATGTAAAATTGCTATTAATGTATGGAAAGATAGAGTCAGACTATAAAATTCAATGCCATAGCTGTGATTTGAACCACGGATCTTCTGGTTGCCGTCCAGCCACTCTAACACTTGAGCTACTACGGCCAACGTGCCGACATGACATTAAATTCTCCAACGACTCGTGTTTTTCCCGGTAAACCACTTGGGAGTTCTCAAAAACACATGAGACAACTACCTTAATGGCGACTTACAACGTGTAAGTACTTTAGGGCTCAGGCTTTTATAGTTAACCACTATTAGGTCAATTCATGGAAATTGTTTTTTCACACTGGCCATGTGTATGCTAAAGTATGGAAAGATACTTTAGCCTGCACATGGCCAGTGTGAAAGAACAATTTCCATTAATTGCTATTAATGTATTATGCTACTGTTTTCTCTAATGTTTTTGTGTTCCCAATAAAGCTAACGCCATCAATGACAATAATGCAATATAACAATACTTGTAAACTACATAAGGCCATGCCATGGCTGAGTGCTTCGACTCTGATCAAGGCAGTACAGGTTCGATCCCAGGCAACCGCAAAGTGAGCTAGCACTGGGGTAGGTTTTCTCCAGGATCTCTAATTTCCGCTGTCATCTCATTCAATGAAAAAATCTCAAACAATAAACGTAATACTTCCACAGAAACTACTCACAAAGCCAACACCATATTAGCATCTGTTCCCAAACTATATCAATGCCAGCTTCCAAGCTCACTATGGAACCAATCATATGCTTGGAAACCAAACGGGTACTTCATGCTGGGTAAGAGGAAGATGAAAGACACTGGTTAAGTGCTATCTCATGTACTTGCACATTGCATCAACAGCATGGCCAGCTGATCAATGCATGCTACTGCAACAATAGGTGTGCCAACTTGGTTTTAACAAAATTAAGTTTACACTTCACTGCAGCAATACCAACATTCAATTTTAGAACAATAATAAAGACAATGATCCAAATCCAAAATTACTAAAAGGAGTGACAAACCAAAATAAACTGACAATATGGGATAACATATCCATATTGAAAAATAAGGACCTAATAAACTTTGAAATCCCTCCAGTAGACAGTTTGAAAAAGAAGTTTATAGTTCCACCACCAGTGAGAGGAGAGCAGACAAGACAGAAAGAGGTTGATAATGGAGGCGATAACTCGGAAACTAATTCCTCAAAAATATAAAATTTAAGTGGCAAAGTATTAAAACAACTATAAATCTTTTTTCTCAATTAATTTTGACGTCACTGTTACTAAATTCCTCCAATTATGCATAACTGCAGTATATGTTTATGGGGATGACCACTCCAAGGATAACATGCTGTAACAGTAAATCTCTCACTAACTCACACTAATTTATGCCCAACCCAGGCTTAAATATACAAATTATGGTGCCTAATGATTTTGGTGTGGTTCTTGAGTTCATGTTCTACTTATTTGGATGTTAAAAAGAACTTAGTTAAGCACAGATACTGTAGAAACTGCAAATCAGAGGTAAAAATTACATCAGTTTACAAATTTACAAAGCTCATCTAGTGCCTAAGTACAAAGAATGGAACAATTTGTAAACCACCACCATATCAAGAGCAAAATTTACAATATGCATTAAAATACAAAATAAATGTAAGTTATCTCCATTGGTAGTTATATGGTACATCTATTTGTTAAAAGAGATATTAAGGAATTCTGCTACAGTAACTGAATAACTATATAGGAATGACTTTAAATATTTATTGTGAGTTTAATGTTGATTAGGATTTGCTAATAATTGTAGGTAACGTGGAAGGTAATTATAAGGGCTAGGAAGTTGAGAACCAATAATCTGCCTAAAGAGGACCTTCACAAAGCGCTAAAGAGTCCCAGAAAGGACCTAAAGATTTAAAAAAAGTCAAGACGTTTTATTAGGCTTAGTTTATGGATGTTTGTGATTAGGATTTCTTTCACAAACTGCCAAACTGCAGTGAAACCAACCTACCCACTCCTACCCACTAGTTGAGGTCATTGTCAAGATTGGTCAAATTGAACGGGATATTTAGAGAGGGTTTACTAGGTTCTCTGTTTGGTGATAATGACTTTAATATGATAGAAAGGGTCCTCTCATCTGTTACCTGCTGTAGTTGGTCTTAGGAGTATGTATTAGAAATTGGTATTTAAGTTAGCCTCTACTGAACAGCAGAAGTTAAAGTAGCAGAAAGAAAAGCTTGACAAAACAAATATGCTAATAAAAAAAAAAGGGGAGGGCTTTTAATAAACGATATAGCTAAAAAGGCAAAAAGGACAAATAACACTTCTAAAAAGGATGTTTAAAGAAAAAATAGCTAAAAAGAAGAAAAAAAAAAAAACCAACTTCCTACCCTAGTTATTAAACATATATTATACAGTTTCATGCCCACATTGGTAGCATAGATGGTAGCATGTCTGCCTCACGTTCAACAGGTCCCGCATTCAAATCTGTCAGTCTGTTACCTGGATAAGATTTTTACCGGTGTTTTTCCTTATCATGAAAAACGAATGTTGGGTAACGCTAAGTTCCATGGACCCTGGGCTCATTAAGCATCATTTCACCCATTCCATTCAACGTCCGATGAGACTTAAATTTGGACATAAATTAAAAAAAGATATTTTTAATGATAATAATAACAATAACATTTTATTATAGTAGTAATAATAATAATAATAAATGGTGGTGGTGGTGGTGGTGGTGGCGGCGGCGGCGGCGGCGATGGTGGTGAAGCTTACTATGCACTATTTCCATTACAGTATCGCTAGTAGTTTATAATAAGAAAATGTTGACAACGTTCCGCCGTATTTGCGTATCGTCAGTTTATTTGGGTATTACAGCATCGCTGGTTTGCTTACGTAATGTTGGTATTTTCCGCGTTAGCATGCTGTGGCCCGCCTCGGTAGCGTAGATGGTAGCGTGTCTGCCTTATGTTCAAGAGGTCCCGAGTTCGAATCTCGGTCAGGGTGAGTTACCTGGATAAGGCTTTTCCGGGGTTTTCCCTCATCCTGAAAGACAAATGTCGGGTAACTCTAAGCTCCATGGACCCTGGATACATTTGAGCATCATTTCACCCATTCCATTCATCGTCCTATATGACTTAACGTTGGAGGACGTAAAAAAAAATTAGCATGCTGTGGATGTTGGCAACTCTCGAGCTATGACGTCAGAAGCAAGATATCCGTACGTACCGATCTACATCTTACCAAATCTGGTACAGAGTTTACTCGTCAGTGTAATTTACGGTAAGAAATTACAGTTTACCGCAATGCTAGATTGAATAAAATACGAGAATTTCACTGCACTGAATTCTCCAAACTGGTTAAATGGACAACATACAAATAAATAATAATCAACTCTTATGTTAGGTTAAGAAAATGTTCCACCGTATAAAATGACCCTAAAAGTTGATTCTAAATATAAATTCGAGCACAGAATGTCACATGTACTTGCAAAAACTATGACAGAGTAATTACACTTGGAAAAATTGTTTCGTCAATTATAAGCAACTCCAGAGTGTCCTGAAAGTTAGTAATATTAATCATATTACCTTAGCAATTGTTTCTGAAGTACACATCACCGCTTAGAAATTCTGTAACATCTTTATGTTACACATGAAAATTGTGAGGTGTAGATGGAAGACCAGTATATGCTAGTACATTAGTACGAAGGACTGCCAGTGCCTCTTGGATACCAAATTAGGAACGCTAATTATAAACAAATTAAAGTGCTGTTACATCTATAAAATGGTTGTATCCAGTGTTGCAAGATCTACCGATTTTGGAGGATATTTCCTGCTATTTTAGAAATCTACTGCTCTGCTCTACTTTCAAAAGTAAAGAAAACTGCAAAATCTCCTGCTTTTCACATATTTGGTAAATTTAAACAACTACACTCCCTCCTCAACTTCTATTTTCCCAAGCAAAGCATTTCTTAATGAGTGATTTCTTATGTGTTTGAATACGTGAACTCCCCGAAGTGCCAAGTGACACGGAGTGTCGGCCTTGCCTAAGTGTGTACATATGCTCAGCTCACGTCTTGTGGCCCGCCTCGGTAGCGTAGATGGTAGCATGTCTTCCTCACGTTCAAGAGGTCCCGTGTTCGAATCTCGGTCAGGGTGAGTTGCCTGGATAAGGTTTTTTCCGGGATTTTCCCTTATCCTGAAAGACGAATGTCAGGTAACTCTAAGCTCTACGGACCCTGGGCCCATTTGAGCATCATTTCACCCATTCCATTCATCGCCCGATATGACTTAAACGTTGGAGGACGTAAATCACAAAAAAAAAAAAAAAAAAAAAAAATCACGTCTTGTGTTTACTGTTTTAAACCCGAGACCAGCGACGAGCTATGAGCTAACAAATAAATGCTAACACCTTAATCAGCACACATGAGGTATTTCTCGACTGCTTTCCTCATACCATTTGTGTGGTAGAGAGGTGAGTTGGTTACTTGAATTGTTAGTGCTCATCTCGGTATGTACGTGCTAGCAGCAGCACAAATCTGGCGGGCTGTTTGGAACAGCCCGATGGGTGGTCAAATCGTGTACCTGCTCTGGGAAGAGCTTAACCACGTAGTGGCGGGATGTGGATGTTGCAGAATGACGGGTGTAATTTAAGTGGGGTTAGTGTAGGGAGGTAGCTTTTTGCTCCTCAGGGAATGATGAACCGGGTGCTACGGACAGCGAGCACCGCTGGTGGGTTAGTTAATAAACTAGGAAGAAGGTGTGTATAATTTTGAATATTCCATAATAACAATTTTGGAGTAGCTGAAATTTAATTTAGGCTGTAATGGAGATCATGTGGTTACCGGTAGTGACCGCAAGACATGCGGGGTAACCGGTATCGCTTTAAGCGACGCTCACGAGGAACATAATCCCCAAGGGATCTGACGAGGGCGCTCTGATGTTGGGGCAAACCCTCGAAGAATTTTGTCGCCCGGCGCCTAATTTCATCCTCCACATATCGGAGGGATGAAGCCTCATGAAGTAATCTCACGGGGAACCTTGTACAAACAGAATAAATAATCCGAAGACATTTATTCTGTGCACGTTGGAGCAGAACTAGATGTGAGCCTGCGGCCATACCCCAGACTTCGCACGCATAGAGCATGATAGGGAGGACCAGAGCCATAAAGAGGCGCAACTTTAGGGGAACAGACATCGCAGACCGAAGCACAGGGTATAGTGATGCCACGGCACCACACGACCGATGAGCTTGCTCCTGGATGTGCTCCCGAAAAGTTAGGCCCTTGTCCAGCTTGACTCCCAAGTACTTGATTGAATTCTCCCACCTGATCCCTTGCCCGAAGTAGGTAAATTGGGGGAAATTGGCGGGAAAGCGGCGCTTGGTGAACAATATCGCTTGGCTTTTCTCCGTATTAATGGACAATCGCCAAAGCGTGCACCATTCCTGGAGGAGGATTAGGTATCTTTGGATGGGGTTGAAGGTTCTGCGTGGGTGTCTATTTGTTGAGAATAGCAGCACGTCGTCAGCGTACTGTGCTATGTTGACGTGCTGTTCAGTGGGAAGGTCAGCCACATAGACGCTGTACAGCGTCGGGGATAACACAGAACCTTCGGGGACTCCGCCGCGGATAGACCTTCGTGTAGATGTTTTTCCCGCCACTGTGACAGTGAAGAATCTATGCTTTAGGAAAGAGTGAAGAAGGTGTATGACTTGAGTGGGTAGCTCCAGTTGGATGAATTTGTACAGAAGACCCGCGTGCCAGGTCGTAGAGAAAGCCTTTTCCACGTCCAGAGAAACCGCCGAGGTGAATGCCTTGTCCTGGAAACCCAGGGTTGCAGCCTCCACCACGCGCAGCAACTGCTGTGACGTAGAATGCCCAGGACGAAAGCCAAACTGGTGAGGAGGGATAGCTTGTATGTCACCCAGAAGGGGGGACATGCGGGCTAAGAAAAGTCTCTCGAAAACCTTCGAGAGAACAGAAAGGAGGCTAATGGAGCGGTAGTTGGCAGGATTAACCGGGTCTTTCCCTGGCTTCAAGATGCATATCACCCGAGCCTCTCTCCAACTACGTGGAAAGTGACTCAGAGAGAGACACATATTGAAGACTTTGGTTAGAAATAACACGGCCCTGAAGGGAAGGTGGCGGAGCATGAGTGGCGTTATGCCATCAGGTCCCGCTGCCTTTTTTGGTTTGAGGCGCCGGAGTACGCCCTGAAGCTCACTGGGCCTTATAACTGGGAGTCTGTCCGCCTCAGCCGGGGGTCGCCGAAAGTATCGACGTACCTCCTGCCTAACGCGGTCAGAGAAGGCAGGGTCCTGGGGGTCTTCTCTAGGCCTCATGGTCCTCTCAAGGTAGTCGGCGAACACCGTAGCCTTGGCCTGTGGTTCGTAGGACAGGCCTTGGGTACCCTGGAGTGGGGAGTTTTGTGTCCCTTGGCGGTTCCGAAGCCTTTTAATGACCCTCCACACGTCTCCATCCTCGAGGTTCATACGAGACATCGTGTCCTCCCACGCGCGCACTCTGTGCTCACGGAGGCGGGCACGAACCTCTCGGCACAGTCGCCGATGAAGCCCTCGATTATGAGGCGTGCGGTGTCTCTGGTAGAGCCGCCTTGCTGCCCATGAACGGCGAATGAGAAGTAGGATGTCTAGGGGAAGAACATCCGGATGAAGGGGGGCTGGGGTGATAACTGTAAGGTTGCGGACCGTTCGCTTCACGACTGAGGTGAAGGACGAGACCGCAGCCTCAAGGGAGGGAATGTCGGTTATGTTGGGGTTGGGAGGAATGGAGTCATTCAGGCAGACTTTGACGCAATCCCAGTCCACATCCCGGTTTTGAACCGAGACGTCATGGTTGGCAATCCGTGTATTAACCTCAGCAAGTACTGGGTTGTGATCTGAATGTAATGCGTTAAGCGAAGTGAGTGAGAAATGAAATGGAAAGCGTTTGATGATAGCGAAGTCGATGTGAGATGGGCGACCCCGACCACGCGGGTAATGAGTGGGTTGCCATGGGCCCTCAACTCGAAGGTGAGGGTCCGCATCTACCATGCGGATAATGTCACTGCCTCTCCTATTAACTCGGGGACCATGATGCCAACGCTGATGTTTGGCATTAAAGTCCCCGGTCATAATGACATTAGGATGTAAGGAAAGAATGGATTGGTAGTCATTGGCTACGAACTGTGAGCGGGGAGGATGGTATGCTGATACTACCAGGACTTCAGAACCGCCAAGGTTCACGCAGGCTGCCGTGGCTTCTAATGTCTGGAGTTGTGGAAGCTGGACAGCTCGATGGCCCACACTTCTCCTCACCAGGATCGCTGTGCCACCTCCACGGCGACCAGCACGATCCGTTCGGAGACAGTGATACCCCGAGAGATGGAAGAGGATCTGGGGGCGGAGATGGGTTTCCGACACCAAGATGAGGTCCAAAACATTGGATCTTGCAAAATGTCGGAGCTCGTCCCGTTGAACCGCCACTCCAGCCGCGTTCCAGAACGCGAACCTGAACGAGGTACTTGACCTAGTTCGTGCTGCCATTCTGGGCCGGGTCGGTAAAGGTCAGAAGGGCAAGCCCCTCCATGGCTGTCACCATGCGGGTTGCGGGGTCTGTAGTGGAGGTATACCGCACCAGCAGTTCACAGAGTCGCTCACCGTGGGACTGTAACAGCTGATACAGCCACGTCAGCAACTCCGACCGTGGTGAGGAGGAGGGAGTAGTGTGTGAAGTTTGGGACTTCGAAGGTGAGGAGTGTCTTGGGGCTGGCCTACCTTTGGCTTTCTCGTCCCTAACCTGTCGAGCAGGCTTGGGTTCACCAGACCCGCTCCCAGCCTCGGAATCCGAGTCCGCCCTTTTGGCCGCCTCACGACCCTCCTCCCTTCTAGGAGTGGCTCTAGGTGGGGCTGGAGCTTTGTGTTGTTTTTTGTGTTTGGCTGTGCGTGTGTGTGTATCCTTGGGGGGTTGTGTCTTGCCCCGCAAAGTCGTCGAGTCACCGGCTGGTTTGCGCACCACCTCAGCAAAGGATGGGGCACTATTGGAGCTAGGCAACTGTTGCCGTGGTGCTATGGAAGAGGTCGCCCTCTCCGCTGCTGGCTCAGAACGGGTGTTCTGGGTTATTGGCCCTGGAGCTGGTCTCCTAGAGGCAATAACCGCCTTCCTGGTAGGGCAACCTCCATAGCACGCTATGTGCCCTCCTTTGCAGTTGGCGCAGGTTGGAACTTCCATGATGGCACGGGAGCAGTCCTCTCTGAGGTGGGTGCCACCGCACCTCAAGCAGCGAGGATTACGGTGGCAGAAGAGGCTGGAATGATTAAATCCTAGACATCTGTAGCACTGTGGGGGCCCGCCAGAGCCTTTGGCTGGTTCCAGAGTGACCCGGAGGTAGCAGATGGTGCGAACATCATCCAACTTAACCTCGGGGTCGTTTACCCGCTCCACCACTACTAGGAACAGGGGAAGGGGAGCTTTAGTTCCCTGGCGGGTGAGGTTTGCCCTTATGTCATCCACGGAAGTGTCCGCGGGTAACCCTCGGATGACTCGGCGTACATCACGGGCCTTATTCAGGCCAAAGGTAAAATGAGGAATTTTCCTCTGCTTGAGTTGCAGCAGTATTTTGGTATAGTCCCCCTCGTTCTTTGCGTGGAAGACAAATCGGCTTTTATTCCTCTTTACCGAGCACTCATTCTCGAGGGTCGGCATGACCTCCTTAAGGAAGCCTACCGCCCCCAAGAAGTTGTCCACGATAATAGGCGGTATGTGCCGCCTTTGCCTTCCAGCCTGGTTCTGACCGGAGGTGGGTCGAGAAGACTGGCCAGAGGGCACGCCCTCTGCAGCCAGTCTTGCTGCTCGCTTGGTTCTCCGTGATCTTACCTCACGGAACTCCTCACCCTCGCCATCCGACGAGAGGTCCGATGAGCTGGGCTCCCGGCCTCCCCCAGATGCCGAGGAGTAAGGAGAGTTGCAGGAGAGCACGGATGTCCTCCCACTCCTGGATTGAAAACTGCGCACACTATTGCGCTCGTCGTCGGAGTCGGACTCCGAAATTTTGCCTACACGAGAAACAGCTTCCTGCGATACGCCCTGGTTAGAAGGTTGTTCAAGAAGGACTACCTTGCCCTTTCCGCCGTGGCGTTGTTGGCAAGGTTTCCTCTTCCTTAATCCTCCAGTGGAGGTGCTTGGATTGGCCGTAGCAGCCGGTTCATCAGACCCTGTACGGGTCGAGGTGGAAGGAATATCACTGGCTTCTGCCATTACGGAAAGATTGGAAGTGACAAAAAGAAAGAAAGAAAGAAAAACTAGTGAAGGAGGTACTGAGCAGGTACACTAACAGCCCTGCACCTGAAGGTGCAGTGCAATCAACCGTCCTACGGGTGTCCTTACCTCTAGGCAGCGGGTGCTGAACAGCTTGCAACTCAGAGGACCGGACACCTGTTTTAACAGAATGCGCCTTACCCAGTTACAGGGACTGGATGGCTCAGGGCGTGAGTCGCCCCGCTACCTGTGTAGATTTCCCTTCTTGAAGATGGTGAAGAAGGCAGCTGAGTGTTGTCCCTCAGAAGAAGGCCGCGTTTTCTGCGCCGTCCGTGGAGCAGCGCAATTAACGGGAGCTTCCCTAAGATCCCTCCCGATGGCGGCAATTGCAGACTCCAAAGCTCTGGATGCGCTGGTAACTCTCGCAGGCGATGTTTCCTCTTCGGCGTCTCGAAGCGGAATGTACGTGCTCCAGAGGTCCAGAGGTAGTCCTAGTCGGGCGGGGCTTTCCCCGTCCGGGTGTCATATGCCGCAGTACCTAGCCGCTTTGCGGCTTAACCTGCGAAATGAACTAGTAGATCCATGTTCTGCTGGGGTGTTTGAATTTGTTTACTGTTTGAAATTTTGGATAGGTTTGGAATGGGTTGCCCCTCTTTATCGTGGGCAGCTGTACTTAATCGTTCTCCCTTTTTGGGAGACACGAATTAGTTTTTTACCCCGTTTTGGATACGGGTTGTGTAGCGCTTGTCCTTTGGCGTAGAAGTTGTTCCCAGAGACATCTGCGGTTTTCCTTGGGTTACCCAAGGGGTCCCAGGACGTCTCTCGGCAGTCTGAAGGACGGCAAGCGCCTTTGATCTCTCGGGTCATACCTTCCCAGGGAGTTCACTAAAGGGTTGGGGTGAATTTGGATTTTCTCGTACATTGATCGTGCCCTCTCGCGAATGACGTCGACAATGTACGGGATCTGGGAGTGCTCATGTAGGATATGAGCCGGGAATCTCCAGCCTGTATCGTAGATGATGCGTAGTGCCTTGTTCTGCAGCGTCTGGAGTCTGACGAAAGTGGTATTAGCCACTGTTCCCCAGATCTCACAGCCGTACAGAATCATAGGCGGAATGATCGCCCGATACAGTTGGAGTTTGAGACGGATCGGCATGGTTGATCTGAAGATAGGGTATAGGCTCCGGAGTGCGACGTGCCCCAGCTGGACCTTGCCCTAGACGTGCGGAACGTAAGTTAACTTACGGTCCAGCGTCACCCCGAGATACTTCGCCGTTTGCACCCAAGGGATTCGACGGCGCCGTAAAACGAAGTTCTGCTGCAACCGGTTGGCTATGGTTTTCGCCAGGAGAATAGCAGAGCTCTTCTCCGGGTTAGTTGCCATTCGCCATTTTGCGCTCCATTCGCCAATGGCCCGGAGCTGGGTTTGGATTTGCCGGAAGCTGTACCGTGTATTCCTATTGACTGCGAAGATCATGAGATCGTCCGCATACTGACAGGTTTGGGTGTTGTGATGAGTTGGGATGTCGGCCATGTAAGCTGCGAAGAGCGCCGGCGACAGCACGCTGCCTTCCGGTACTCCAGCGCCAATGGGCCGCTCGGTGGACAGCTTCCCCTCCATCTTTACTCGGAAGCTTCGGTTTCCGAGGAAACCGGCCACCAAGGAAATGTATGGACGGGGAATTTCATGCTCCAGGAGTTTGTAAATGAGTCCTTCATGCCAGGTAGTGGCGAATGCCTTCTCCACGTCGAGCAGCACTGCTACCGTTTTAGACCTTTCCTGGAAACCCAGGGAGGCCTTCTCGGCAACCCGCAGTAGGTGCTCGGTCGTGGAGTGGCCAGAACGGAAGCCAAACTGGTGTTCCGGGATTAGGCCCCTTTCCTCCAGATGAGGAAGGAGCCGGGAGAGGAGCAGTTTTTCGAATACCTTCGATAAAACTGGGAGAAGGCTGATTGATCGGTAACTGGAAGGAAAAACCGGATTTTTCCCCGGCTTTAAAACGCACACCACGCGCGCCTCCTTCCAGATAGCTGGAAAGTGGCGCATGTATAGGCACGCGTTATAAATCCGGGTTAAGTGAATCACGGCTCTTCGTGGAAGGTGCTTGAGCATTTCCGCTGTCACACGGTCCTGCCCAGGTGCTTTGTTGGTTCTTAGAGAGTTAAGCGTGGTCGCTAACTCTCTAGGGGTAACGATGGGAATGTGGAACTCCTCGTGGTCAGGGGGCGGAGCTTCTAGGAAGTCCTCCACCACCTGTTCCACGAGGTCAGCATGGTCATCGTCCATTGGCTCTACCCTGGGTTGGAACTGAGCCTCCAGATAATCTGCTAGCGCCTCTGCCTTTTCTTTCGACTCGTAGACGAGTCGACCTCTAGGGCTATGTAGGGGGTGCTGGTGTACGGTTTTGTCTTTCCGCAGGCTACGGACTATTCGCCATGGTTTTCTCTCCTGGAGATTGGTTTGCCTTAACATGTTTTCCCAGGCCTCTTTGCGGTGTGCTCTTAGGAGTCGTCTTGCCAGGGATTTGAACCTCTGGTGTACTTCTCCTATCCTGGGATGGCGAAATCTCTGCCACAGCTTTCTTACGGCGTTTTTAGCCCTTATGAGTTGTTTGATGGGTCCTGGGATATCTGTGGGGTTTGGCGTGTCTATTGGGATGCGGTGTGTGTGAGCACGGACCGCGTTGAGGATGGATGTGGAGAACTCCCTGGCTGCCGCCTCGAGCGACTCCACAGAGTCGATTCGAGGGCAGGCTTCCACGGAGTTTTGGATGTGAAGAATGGCGGCATCCCAGTCGACTTCATCCACCCAGTCAGCCGTTGCCAGAGCTGCGACGGTAACGTCTGAATTGATCACAACTGGGTTGTGGTCAGAATCCAGAGCATTCACCGCCGTGAGGTCCAGATGAAATGGAATGTTCTTGGTGATTGCGAAATCTATGACGTCCGCCCTGCCACGAGGCGGGAAGTGCGTTGGACCCCGCGGGCCATGCGCATGAAGGGTTGGATCTCCGCAGATGAAGCGGTAGATGCTCCTTCCCCTATCATTCTGGGTTCGGCTGTTCCATCCTGGGTGTTTGGCATTGAAGTCACCGGCTATGCACACTCGGTGGTCTAGGTTTAGGAGTGCCCTGTAATCCGCTTCATAGAAGGGATGGTTGGGCGGGTCATACACCGCCACAAGCACTAGGTCTGAACCGCCCAAGGAGAGCCTTATGGCGGTCGCCTCCAAGTGTTGAAGCGGGGGGATGGTAATG
The DNA here is from genome assembly GCA_030765055.1 of Mantis religiosa. NCBI lineage: Eukaryota > Metazoa > Arthropoda > Insecta > Mantodea > Mantidae > Mantis > Mantis religiosa. The sequence goes on from CM060959.1 coordinate 125,068,734, forward strand.
GGAGTATGGGTGATGTGATTTTTGATGAATATAGCTGTACCGCCGCCCCGCCGGCCGACTCTATCGGCTCGGTGGACGGCGTAACTTGGCAGGCTAAATTGTATAGCAGCATGCAGATGCGTTTCGCATACCATAAGGAGGTCAATCCCGTGGTCACTTACAAACTCCAAGATGCCCGGTCTCTGTTCCCGGACTCCGTTTGCGTTCCAGAACGCGGCTCTCAATGTTCGCTGAGTTCTTCTCAACGCCATTTACGAGCTGGAGTCAGGGAAGAGGAGCCGTGCAGTCTGTTGCAGAATGCTGTGCTTTTGCAGAGCAGGGATGCGGGGATCTGTCAGTTGCTCCCTGCAGCGCCTCAGAATGGGGAGGGAGCGATGAATCAGTTCGGCGAACCAGGCAGAAAGCTCATGGAACTCCGCTAAGTCCTCGTTTGAGACGCCAGTGTCCCAAATCGGCGCAGGTGTTGTAGCGAGGGGTGCCTCTCCCTCATTGGCTGTTGAAGCCACTGTAGCTGGAGCTGGTGGAGGGGGGAGAGCAGTGGCGGCAGGGCCGCTCTGTCTCCCCGCAGGTTCTTGGGCTGGTTGCCCGGCCGTTGCTGCCGCAGTTGCCGGCGGTTTCTCCCGCCGGGCTGCGGTGGCCTTCTTCTGGCGAGGAGGCCGCTGTGGCTTTGCTGCAGATGCAGCTGGTGGTTGTTTGGCGGTAGTTCCAGAGCTTACTGGCTGGGTCGCTGCCGGAATCTGGCTTGCCTCGGCCTGCTGCAGCAGCTGTTCCTGCTTGCGCAGCGCCTGGGCAAAACTGACTCCAGGCCGAACTTGTGCTGGCTCCCTGTTTGCGTTCCTGCCCTGTCTTGCCTGCACTATTCGCAGTCTAGCGGGACAGCCGCCGTAGATGCCTATGTGGGCCTCTCGGCAGTTGGCGCACTTTTTCTCCTCTCTGGGGTTCGGGCATTCGTTGACGTGGTGAGGGCCTGAACATCGTATGCAGGCGGTCTTCCTCTCGCACGCATGGCTCGAGTGGTGGAAGCCCAAGCACCTGTAGCATTGGGCTGGCCCCTCTCTGCCATGGTACGGTTCGATTCTGATCTTGGTGTTGTAGAGGTGGGACACCTCATCAATTTTGGGAAGACCTTCGCCCTCCTTCTCCACTATTACGAGGAATAGTGGCATGGGAGTCCTTACGGGCTCCTTGCCTTCCTCGCGGACTTGCTTGGTCAGCTGGACCACGGTACGCGGCGTAATGCCGTGTTCTTCCGCCAGGCCCACCTTTATGTCCTCTGGGTCGGTGTCAGATCCGAGACCTCGGATGACTCTGCGCACCAGGTTAGGTCGCTGCAGCGAGAACGTGTGGAATTCTATCCCCGCTTCGCGCAGCACCCCCCTGGCGGCTTCATGGTCCTCCGGGGTCGTGGTCTTTAGGATCACCCGACTTGGAAAACGGGTGGCCTGGAAGCTAGCCTGGAGCTTGGCCCTCAGTTCCCTCATAACCTTTATGTGGTTGGGGAACGGGTCCGACACAATTGGCGGGATTCTGGCCGCCTTTTGTGTGCGGGAGCTCTTGGCGTCCGCATGCACTGCAGGGGTGCCAGGAGCAGCACCCTCCGGCTTCGAACCGGAGGGCCTCTTGCGCCTTCCCTGCACGGTGACAAAGCCTTCGGCGTCTGTGTCGCTCTCCGGTAGGGGAGTTGAGACGCCCTGGAGGGGGGTGATGGTGTTGGAGCTCCCTGGTTTGGGGACTGGAGAGATCGGGACAGCTATCCCTTGGTTAAGAAGGCGGGAGGCCTTCTTCTGTTTCTTTTGTGCCTGGGCCTTGGCCTTCACGAGGTTCACCCGTGGGCCGGAAGAGGATGAGGATGCAGAGGTTCTACTAGTCATCTCGTCAGGACTTACCTGGCGGCTGGTACTTGGCTTGTCTGAGTCTGTAGCAGGTGCCATCCGGCTCCCCACAGAGGGTCGAGCGCTGTTACACGCGCCGATTGGGGCGGACCCCGGGTCCCAACCTAAGTCGGGACCCTTGGCTTTGACCTTGTGAGCCTGCAGTTTCGTCTTTCTGTCTGTCGGTCCCAAGTACTGTGTTCCTCTGGACTCTGGAGTTGCTGCTCGACGCGTTAGCTCTAGCAAGTCTGCTAGGAGAGGGTTGGCTGGGCTGCTGCTGCTTGCCAGTGCAGGAGAAGGCTCTGCTGGCTGGAAGAGGGCAGGCGCTGCTGTGCCTGCAGAAGAAGGCTGTTGCGCAGGCTACGCTGCGTAGAGAGAATGCGCTGCTTCGCCGGGCTGCTGCTTCCTTTATGGGCACACTCCAGAGCACGCGTTTTACAGTCCACGTGCTCGTGCCCTGAAGAACTGGCGCAACCGGTCTAAAATGCTGCTTCTCTCGACGAATGGACTGCACTGAAAGAACTCGAGACGGACGATGCCGAGCATTCGAGTGACAAGCGTCGAATGAGACGAGTCATGTACGTGCTATATGGCACTAGACAATTTTATACCTACGCATTGATTTATTCCTCTTCGGTATTTTCTACCTCTTAGACAACAGTTGGATTCACTGGTGGCATGTGAGTAATTCAGCAAAATTGAGTATTTCGGTGATGTAAGGCAGACATATCTTTTTCTCTTGCACTGAGGTTGAGCTTGAGAAAGAACTTTGGTACTTTCAGTGTTCAATTCTTAGCTAGCGAAGGTTTAGTGCGTGCGCTTTTTTTTTTTTTTCTCTCTCTCGTGTTATCTTAATATTAGGTACCTACCTTCTGTGTTCTTATACTTGAGTAAGAAACAGAAATACAGCCAACCTTACAAATCTGAGCGGGAGCATGAAACTAAGTTCAGCGGCTGGTTAAAATCTTCTAATAAGAGGCCTAATTTTGCATTATGCAAACTGTGTGATTACTACAGATATTTCATCAGGTGGGAAAAGTGCTTTAGAGAGACATGCAGCAACTGAAAAACATATTCAATCTACAAAACGGCTAGTTGGACAGAAAACTATCATCATTTGCTCATAAGGCTACCTCACTGATTACCAAAGTAAAGGAAGCAGAAATTCGGCTTGTGGCTTTTTTAGCTGAACATAATATTTATTTCAATGTCATGGAACATATGCCTTCTCTAGCTAAATCCATTTGCCCTGATTCCGAGATTCAAAAAAAAAAAAAAAAAAAAAAAAAAAAAAAAAAAAAAAAACTTGTTCCCAGTCGAAAGCAACAGCAATTCTAAACAATGTTTTGGGCCTTGAAAGTAAAGAAATGGTATATGCAGCATGAGAGATAATAAATTTTCATTGTGGATGAATCAACAGATATCAGTTCGTCAACATCTGTTTAGGCTTCATTTGAATACTAGCAAGGTTTCGGATTCGTTTTTTGATTTGATATCTGCAAGCAATGCTAATTCAATTAACCTATACCAAAGTGTGGTGAACTTTTTCGCTTCTAGGAATATTCTTTACAAAGACAACCTCATTGGATTAGCTACAGATGGAGCCAGTGTTACAATGGGTAATACATTCACTATTACAACAAAGTAAGAAACAGAAGTTATTATTTTTACATTTGGCTGTATGGGCATTGTCAGTTCTGATAGCAAAAAGAGAAAAGACTGCAAGTTATTTTATAGTAGTATTTCTAATATGAGAACCAAATCAACAAATAAGAAATGTAAGGGTGGTGCATAAATTTAGTGCACAACTATTTTTCATGTACTAATGGATAAATGTACAGTGGAATCCTGAAAACTCGACTCTTGATAATTGGAGATTCCTTATACCTATTTTTTTTTCCATTTTTGTCATTTAACTTGACTGATTATTTCTGTAATCCACTATGCAATATAAACAATATGGGTAAATTTGAATTATCGCTGTGAAGTGATAACAACAACCCATGGCGCAACAGCCCATAGAAGGCCAAGGCCCGCCAACCCGACTGCCGACCTCACGTCCACATATGCAAGGTAGAGGTGAGCAAACATCCAACTGATACAGAGACGATATGTGGTCAGCATTTCAGCAACCCCCAGCTGGCTTACTTGACCGAGGCTACTTACCTATTGCAAGCTCCTCAATTTTCTCACAATGCTGAGTGGGCATCGGTCCTATACCCGGGACTTAAAATCTGCATGCCCAGGGGTGGGATAGATCCCGGGGCACATTCCCTGGCAGGGAATCAAAGTGATGCCTTAGCCCATTACACCACAGTGCAGAACATAATTAAAATTATACTATAAGTCAAATTAGACACTCTGTACTTGACATACCACAAATTTCCTTTCAAATTGTTTTGCCTTCACCTGAAGGCATTATTAGCCAATTGAATCCAATTTTAAGTATAAACTGTAAACTGCACATTTATTAGGTTTTATATTTATCCATATGAATGTTCCAGTGTTTTCCTTATCTGTTCATTGTTCAAATATTAATGCTCATTGGCAAATGAAGAAATCTGGTGGCATTTAAAATTATTCATATTCATTTCATTTCATCCATAAATCATAGAACTCATGATGTGGGATTGTCAAATTACTAACTACACAAAAAATAGTGACAAACAAGAATTACAATAAGTTGTTAAGATAATAATGAAATTAATAATTAAAATTTACATTCCTTTATTCCTACCCTTTGTCATTTAAATACTCTTCTACTGAGTAGTAACACTTTTGTAACAAATACTTCTTTGACGTGCTTTTAAACTTTTTGAAGGACTCAATGTTTTTTATTTCAGTTGGCAGTTTATTGTAGATATGAATTTCGTTGAATTTAAAACTGTGCTCATACATTTTCTTTTCATGATAGGTGACATGTAAGTTTGAACTATTTCTCGTATTATGGTCATGAATATCATTACTTTTTTTAAATTTATCTAAGTTCGTTTTAACCTGTACCATTATTTCTAAAAGGTAAATGCTTGGTAATGACAATATGCATAATTTTTTAAACCATTGCTTACAATTAGCTGTTCTCTTTAAATTTGTCGTAGTTCTAATCACCCTTTTTTGGATTCTAAATACTTTGATAATGCTATTATTATTTCCCCATACTGTTATACCATAAGAAACTAATGATTGAAAATTTGCAAAATAGGCTATTTTTAATGTATTCAAATTTACACTGTGCTTCAAAATTGATATTTGGAAACAAATACTACTTAACTTCTTCATTAGACTTTCAATATGTATATTCCAATGTCGTCCATCCAAACTCCTAAAAATTTTGTCTTTCCTGTACATCTAATTTCATTTTCATCCATTATAATTTCAAGTAAATTAACTGCCGTATTGATTTTATTATAAAAACCCAATTCCTGACTCTTGTCCTTATTTATATCTAATTTGTTATTTTGAAACCAAATTGATACTTCTTTCAAATTATTTATTACATTTTCTTTGAGTTCATCATTTTCACCTGATATCAAGAGGCTCGTATCATCTGAAAATCAGGAGCATTTTAAAGAAATTTGTGAATAAAGTGGCAAATCATTAATATGCAAAATAAATAGCAATGGCCCTAAAACTCAGCCCTGCGGAACTCCACAGTTTATGCTAGCAGCCTTTGATTTTATAGTTTTTATTTCCTTTGTAGCTTTGTCAACAAACTCTATTTCTATTATTTGCCTTCGCTCTCTCAAGTAGGAGACAAACCAGTTATTTGCAGTTCCCCTAATTCCATAATGAGATAATTTCGTTAATAGTATTCCATGATCAACTAAATCGAAAGCTTTAGACAGGTCGAGGAATATTCCAATACATTTTTCTGAATTGTCAAGCTTTTGGTGCTCTTTGTCTATAAACTGTCTTAGTATTAATGGACTTTCCTTTTTGAAAGCCATGCTACCGAACAGAAATTACATTAAATTTTGAAATAACGTTGCACAGTCTAATAAAAACCACTCTTTCTAATATTTTAGAAAAGGTCAATTGCAGTGAGATGGGTCTAAAATTTTGAACTTCCAATTTTGATCCCTTTTTATGCATTGGCAGAGCACTGTTTTACCAAGAAATTTGAAAAACCATCCAAATTAGTAGAGCTTTTATTTTTAATACTTTTTATTATGGTGTGTAGTTCATCTTCTGTTGTGGGTGCAAGAAAGATAGACGGATATGTTTTATTATTTATTATTTTACCTTCCGTTACTTTTGACTCCCCTACAATCAATTTTGGTACCTCAGCATAATAGTGACTAAAAACCTCTGCAACCATCTGAGGATCATCTATAATTTTGCCTTCTTTCTGGAGTTTGTAATCATCTCGTCCTCTAATAAGTGTAAACTATTACAATCTTCAAAGTATGAACTTGAAAGAAGCGTAGAGACATATAAGCACAACTTGGCACAAAACTGAATCGAGAAGATATTGACACATTGCTTCACTCACACTGTTTATTCACAGGACATGTTTCAAGAGCTTTTGCTCTTATCATCAGCTGGTACTCGACTAGTGCAAATTGTAGTGGTTTCCTTTTTCTCCGTATCATTAATAGATGGCGTGATGTACTTGTCAAAGATGTCCGGTGGTGGAGTTTCAAAATTCATGACTCTATGACGATTTTTGTTAATGAAGAATTTTTTCCCATACGGAAAGGTCTATGGGGTGATTAACATATTCTATTAGAGATGTTTCCAAGTTTATGTCATGTCTAGTATTCAAAAAATGAAAAGTCACTGCTGATTTTTCTGTTTCAACCATTTTTAATTATTTCTTATATGTTCTTTAGTTTTGATGTTAATATTTCTTTTTGTTTTTCCTATATAAATTTTAGGGCCAGTTTCACATTTGATCTCATACATTCCTGGTTTTTCTTTGGTAGTAATTGAAGTTTTGGGAGGTCCTTTTAACAAATTTCTGATATTAAACCTATTTTGAGGTGCAAGAATTATGTTGTGTTTTGAGAAGAATACAAATACAAGACATGACATCAACTTGGAAACATCTCTAATAAAATACTGTCACCTAATTATCGGAAAGCCAGAAGGAACCAGAGGCATCCGGGCCACACCCACTCATCTCAGTCACTAACTGAAGGGATGATTAGGTAAGTGTCACGTATCGCAGGCCGCCTCTTCCCGCTTCCCCTGCCGTCTGAACCTTCGCGGTGATTCACTGAAACGAGAGACTTCGAGAAAACGGCGATATTCTTATAAAAAGGGCTGCAGTGAGTGAAAATGAGTGAGTTCTTGTCGAGCAGTCCTGAGGATCGCCCAGTGAAGGAACGGACTGCATACGTGCATAGGAGGAGCCTACGTAATTGCGAGTGCAAAGTGGAACTGTAACGGACTGACTGGTGAATTGTAACTGTGTGCATTACGTAACTGTGTAATCGGCAAGTGTTCCGATTGTAATTCGGTGGAAATAAAGAACATTTTCGAGTGGTGCAATTGGACTTTTCATTTCACAAACCCACAAAGTCACACTGGCGTCAGGAAGTGGGATAACGGCCATGGAATCGGCATTGGAAAAGCTTTTGGAGAAGATGAACTAATTAACAGCGAAGTCGGAAGCGGCAAATAACAGCCTGGCCGAGAAGCTGGAGACTACAAATAACAACCTTGCCGCGGAACTGAAACACACGAAGACGGCCAACGACAACATCACCGAGAAGATGGAAGAAATGAAGGCCGAATTAACAGCGAAGACGGAAACGTCAAACAACAACTTGGCCACGACAATGCCCGCAAAGATGGCGGAACTAACCACGGAAATGAAGGTAGCGAACGAGGCTCTCGCCGCCAAATTTGAAGAACAGTTGGCCGGCGTGAGGGATGACGTGACGGAGCTGGGCAAGCCGATGGGCCAAGTGGACGAGCGCGTCGAGGACCTGGCGAGCCGCGTTAACGACCTGGAAGGGAAGGCCGACAGCAGCGTCAAGTCCCTCAACGCCATGGTGGAGGACGTCGTCGGCAGGAGGTTGAAGGATTTGAAGGCCGACGCACCGGGACGCGACACAACATCGGCACGCGTCAAACCTCCGAAATATGACGGCGCGTCAACATTTGAGGTCTTCCGCCGCCAGTTCGACAAAGTGGCCAAGCACAACAATTGATCACCGAGGTCTACTTCCCATAAGCCCCAGCCCCATAGGACCGGGAACCCGGGCCTCATCTGTTATTTCCATTAGGACAGTACCTATTTTATAAACTGCCCCCCCGTCTGCCTTACGGCAAACAGGACGGATGTGGATACGCCACATACGCGCCAGTCCTTAATGAACCAGCTACCAAATAACCTTGGTAGGGCCGCCAGTGTCTAGCTCACCAGCTACTAGCTCTGCAGGCTAGTCCCCGGGACTTATAGGACAACCCGCTGCCCCCTCCGGGCGGCCCGGCCAAGCACAACAGATGGTCACCGGAGGAAGAGGCCACACAGTTAATAGCCAGCCTCCAGGGACGGGCCGCGGAAGTCCTGAACGCGGTACAGACAACGGCGGCGCCCAAGGACATCTGGGAGGCCCTGGAGAATCGTTTTGGGAACCACCGCTTAGCCGCAGCGTACCGCAGCCAATTGAAGGCAAGGTCACAGCAGCCAGGGGAGAAGCTGCAGGAGTTCGCCCTGGCAGTTGAACAACTGGCTAGCAAGGCCCTAGTCGACCTCCCACCAGAGTTCGTATCCCGGGAAGCTGCCTACACATTCGTGGACGGGGTACGAGACACGGAGATTCGTCAGCGCCTAATGCTCGGCGATTATAAAACCATCCACAAGGCGCTGACGGCAGCATTAAGGATGGAGGCGGCCAAAGTAAAAGCTATCCCGTCGTCGAGAATGAGGAGTGTCCGCTACACTGGAGACAGAAGACCAGCCGAGGGACGCCGGCGAACACCTAGTGGCCTGTGTTGGGGGTGTGGACAGCCCGGACACCTGGAGAGAGACTGCCCACACCAGGAAGAGCAGCCGGAAGAACGAGTAAGGCCCGGCGTGGCGAGGAGCACGTCGGCGCCGTCCTCACCATCTCGAGTGACACTGCGCGCCGTCAGCCGGCGTATGGATGACAGCCTCGTGGCGGACGGCTGGGTAAGAGGAAAGCCGTGCCTCGTGCTGGTAGACACCGGGACGGCCGTGACCATCATCAGACCTGACACGTGGCGAAGGGTTTGCCGACGAGGAAGCCGAGCCGACCACTCCAGCTTGTAACGGCATCGGGTGACACCCTGCCTGTGGAGAAGGAGGCCCTGCTGAAGCTGACCTTGGGAAGGAGTACCGTAGTCTGTGGGGGTTCGTCGCGAAAGTGGCTGAGCAGGTGATACTGGGATTGGATGCCCTCAGGAGCCACGAGGCGACGGTCGACGTCGGCAAGAAGGTCCTGCAGCTCAACGGAGAAGAGGTTATACTCCGTCAACCCGAAGAGCACCTTGGAATCTGCAGGGTCGTCTTGAACGAAGACGTGGTTGTCCACGCGAGGAGCGAGGTGGTGGTGACGGCGCGACTGGAAGGCCAGAGAACCTGGACCAGAAGACGCCTGTACACGGCCTATGTGTAGCCAGGGCATTGCTGCCGTGCCGAGAGGAGGTGCCAGTGAGACTGCTAAATCTAACGGACACCGATTACGACGTCCAGGCCGGGACGAAGTTGGGAACGTGCGAGCCCGTGGTGAGCGTAACAGCAATCGACAAGACACAAGAGCCGGTGCCGACGCAACACCTGGGGCCCCGGCTAGAAGGCATACTGGAGAGGGCGGCCGACCACCTGACCGCAGAGCAGCTGGAGAAAGTTCGACAATTGCTAAGACGATACCAGCGCATCTTCAGCCAAGGTGATAGTGACAACGGCCGCACGGACAAAGTGCTTCACAGCATCGACACCGGGGACGCCCTGCCTATTCGGCAACCACCTAGACGCGTTCCGCTGGCGAAGCAAGGGGCGGTACGAGACATGCTGGAGGACATGAGAACCAGGGGAGTGATTGAAGAGTCTGACAGCCCTTGGTGTTCCCCTGTAGTCTTGGTGACGAAGAAGAACGGCGAGCTGCGCTTCTGCGTAGACTACAGAAAGTTGAACGCTGTCACCCGGAAGGACTGTTTTCCCTTACCCCGGATTGACGACACCCTGGACACGCTAGCTGGTGCACAGTGGTTCTCGACCCTGGACCTGAAGTCGGGCTACTGGCAGGTGGCTCTACACCCAAGAGACAAGGAGAAGACCGCATTCTCGATAGGCCAAGGGCTCTGGCAGTTCACGGTTATGCCATTTGGCCTCTGCAACGCACCAGCTACCTTCCAACGCCTCATGGAGTCAGTGATGAGAGGGCTGGCTCACGATGCCTACCTGCTATACCTGGACGACATCATCGTTGGGAAGACTTTTGAAGATCACCTTGAGAATCTGAGTAAGGTGCTACAGAGACTGCAGGCGACCAACGTGAAGCTGAACGCGAAGAAGTGCCAGCGCTTCCGCAAGGAAGTGAACTACTTGGGCCACATAGTCTCAGCAACCGGAGTGGCCAAAGACCCGGAGAAGACACAGGCTGTGAGAGATTGGCCGCGCCCAAAGAATAAGAAAGAGTTGCGCAGTTTCCTGGGGCTGTGCAGTTATTACCGGCGCTTCATAAAGTGGTTCTCTAACATCGCCAAACCCCTCACCCGCCTGACAGAGGAACAGCGGCCTTATGTGTGGGCGGAGGACGCCGAAGACGCTTTCCAGCACCTGAAGAAGACCCTGTGCAGTACTCCAATTTTTGGATTTCCACACCCAGGTGGCGCCTTCACCACTGACGCCAGCGACCAGTGCATTGGAGGCGTCCTATCACAGATCCAGGACGGCCATGAGCGGGTGATAGCCTACTACAGCAAGACGCTCTTCAAGGCAGAGAAGAACTACTGCGTCACCCGACGAGAGTTACTGGCGGTAGTAAAGACATTGGAGCACTTCCACAAGTACCTGTACGGTCAGCCATTCCACCTGAGGACTGACCATTCCGCCCTAACCTGGCTATTGAGCTTTAGGAACCTGGAAGGCCAGACAGCACGTTGGGTCCAGAGGCTGCAGGAGTACGACTTCACCTCGGAACATCGTAGAGGAAAGAGCCACGGTAACGCTGACGCCATGTCCCGAGCACCCTGTCCAGAAGAGTGCGGCCAGTGCACAAGAGTGGAAGAGAAGGAGCGTGCCGCAGCAGTCCGAGTAGTCACGGCAGTGCCTGCGGACGGCTGGGATGCGCAGGCCTGAGGAGGGAGCAGCTGGCGGACGCAGACTTGGGGCCACTCTTAAGGGAAGCGGAGGCAGGGACGAGACCAACCTGGGAGAACATCGCACCGAGGAGCGCCACCTACAAGTCTTACTGGGCCCAATGGGACTCATTGAAGACCAGAGAGGGCGTGCTGTTCCGTGTATGGGAATCACCCGATAGGAAGACGCAGAGAGAACAGTTGGTACTTCCCCGGAGTAAGGTCCCGGAAGTCTTGGAAGAAGTGCACGCCGGTACTTCAGGAGGACACCTGGGAGCGAACCGAACGATTGACAAACTACGGCAGCGCTACTACTGGCTGAGACTCCGAGCAGATGCTGAGAGATGGTGCCGTCAGTGTCACGTGTGCGCGGCGAGTCGCGGCCCGCAGACTAGGAGCCGGGGTTGCATGCAGCAGTACAACGTCGGAGCGCCATTCGAACGGATCGCCGTTGACATTGCTGGACCATTCCCAGTTTCCGACCGAGAGGCCACGCCGTGGCTCAGTGGTTAGACCGCTTGGCTCTCACCAAGGCGGCCCGGGTTCGATCCCAGGCGACCTCAAAGTGAGATTTGTGGTGGACAACACGGCGTTGGGGCGGGTTTTCTCCGGGACCTCCGGTTTCCCCCGCCATCTCATTCCACCGGTGCTCCATCTTCATCTCATGTATCATCAGTGTCACCGCCTGCGGTGCCGTATGTAGTAAAAGCGGGCGTTAAGCACTACACATTTTTTCCGACCGAGGCAACAAGTACCTAATGGGGGTCGTGGACTACTTCACCAAGTGGCCGGAGGTGTATGCCATCCCAAACCAAGAGGCAAAGACAACCACAGACTGCCTCGTGGAGCAAGTGTTCTGTCGATTTGGGGTGCCGTTAGAGCTACACAGTGACCAGGGTACCAATTTTGAGTCCAACCTAATGAAGGGGGCACTACAGAGTCTTGGGGTGAACAAGACCCGCTCGACGCCTCTACATCATCCCCAGTCGGATGGCATGGTCGAAAGGTACATCAAGACCTTAGAGGAACACCTGAGGAAGGTCGTGGCCAGCCATCAGCGAGACTTGGACGTCAAGGTGCCACTGTTCTTGCTGGCCTACCGCTCGTCTACACACGACACAACTGGAATGACGCCAGCCAGCTTATTGTTTGGCCGAGACTTACACCTCCCTTGTGACCTGGCTTTTGGAAGCCCTCCGGAGGCGAAGCACCCGGTGACCGAGTATGTGGAGAACCTGGTGGACCACCTCCACGACATACAGGAGATGGCTCGCCAGATCATCCAGAAGGCGAGCGACCGCATGAAGACCAGATATGACAGGCATGCCAACAGCCAAGGTTTCCAGCAAGGTGACCTGGTCTGGTTGTACCGTCCTACGCGGACCAAGGGACGCTACCCGAAGCTTCAGCAGCCATGGCAAGGGCCGTAACGGGTGGTGAAGAGGATAAATGACGTGGTCTACCGCATCCAGAAGGTGCCCCGAGGAAAGATGTTGGTGGTACACCTGGATCGTCTAGCCCGCTACGATGGTGCTGTTCGGGACGACCAGCTTTGAGGAGGGAGCATTGTCATCCAATTATCGGAAAGCCAGACCAACGACAGCTGAGAAGGGACCAGAGGCATCCGGGCCACACCCACTCAGTCATTAACTGAGGGGATGATTAGGGAAGTGTCACTTGTCGCTGGCCGCCTCTTTCCCCTTCCCCTGCCGTCTGGAACCTTCGCGTTGATTCCCTGAAACGAGAGACTTTGAGAAAACGGCGATATTCCTATAAAAAGGGCTGCAGTGAGTGAATTGAGTGAGTTCTTGTCGAGCAGTCGTGAGGATCGCCCAGTGAAGGAACGGACTGTGTACGTGCATAGGAGGAGCCTACGTAATTGCGAGTGCAAAGTGGAACTGTAACGGACTGATTGGTGAATTGTAACTGTGTGCATTACGTAACTGTGTAATTGGCAAGTGTTCCGATTGTAATTCGGTGGAATTGGAGTGGTGCAATTGGACTTTTCATTTCACGAACCCACAAAGTCACAATACATTAATCACCCCATAGACCTTTCTGTATGGAAAAAAATCTTCACTAACAAAAATCGTCATAGAGTCATGAATTTTGAAACTCCACCACCGGACATCTTTGACAAGTACATCACGCCATCTATCGACGATACGGAGAAAGAGGAAACCACTACAATTTGCACTAGTCGAGTACCAGCTGATGATAAGAGCAACAGCTCTTGAAACATGTCCTGTGAATAAACAGTGTGAATGAAGCAATGTGTCAATATCTTCTCGATTCACTTTTGTGCTATTACAATATTCCTTTTTAAGGACAGCAGTTTCTTCCTTAAGTAGAAATGTTTGTAAAATGGAAAAATAAAATGTGTAGTGTTGAATGCCTGCTTTTACTACATATGGCACTCCAGGGCAATGCTGGACAATGCTTCATGAGAAAAGACATGCTGGATGTAATAAGCCTAAACAGCTGAATCTTGGATGGGAATCATTAAAATAAGCCTAGCAAGCTGCAGGACCATTCAGGAAACAAATATCTAAAAATGATCAAGTGAGAAATTGTAAAATGGTAGACTTATTGAGGAAAATGACAGGCTGCAAAGACATTGAAGATGATTTTTGAGTTTGATTTTTGAGTCACTATGTTTACACTCAAACTTCACTTACTTGATGTTGGATAATTGAGTGTAAACATAGTGACTCATAAATCAAACTCAAAAATGAAGAATACTTCACTGTTAATAATGCTTCTGCTTTTAATATTTATTGAAGATGATGCTGGAGAATGGATGAAGCAAGAAAAAATCTGTGAACCTTGATGAGATTCTGAAATAAAAGCACAACAGAAGGAGTATGAGGGCAAAAACAAGGTGGGCTTAGGGGAAGATAAAGAAATGGAAGAGTGACAAGATTAAAAAGATGTCTCACAATGGACTTCAATGCTGTGTTATCTAGAGGAACAAGAGCGGTTGAGCACCCTTAAACACAATCATCATCATTTAGAAGAACAAGATGCATCTGCAGTGTACATTTGTTTCTTTGTTGCCTACTGAAATAACTGAGTGTAAGAAACAGCATCGTAAGACTTTTTTTTGTACAATGAAGTAGTTATTTCTTCCCTGATCTATTTATGTATGTACATATATTAAAACTTTCTTTTTACATTCATTCTTTTACAAATATGTTATATAATTGTTTCCTATATTGTGCTATAACATGGATTTATATAATTTGCAGTATTATGCTGTGTTGTATAAAACCAGACATTTTGCTAACCTGACACTCTCATTTACATTTGGTCAAGTTATCACCATTCGATTTAATTTGACAAGTTTGTGAAAAACTCAGTGTTCAACAACCAACTGTGATGAGCTGCTAATCAGCTGATGATGAGACTGCAACAGTTTCAAAAACATTCCTGATTTTGTAAAAGGATGTGAGTAAAGTTACAAGTTTTAAAAGGTATGACTCAATTTTAGTCTTTGTACACTAAATTAGTGTCATTGTTAACAACGCTTTTATTTATAACTATAAAGTGTTCAAAGCTAAAGATTTGTTTCAATCTTTCACATTTATATGTTTTACTTAATATTATTATTTCTCATCTATTATTATTAGTATTTATTATATTCTATGTCAAGTCTTCTTCTATTCTTGTTACATATGTACATTCGCTATGGTTCATGAGACCAACCTGTATGTCTTAGTTGTGCCAGCAGTATAAATAAATCTGTCATCAGTGGAAATGTTTTGTTGTGCTCTAGTTTATAGGTAGAGGAGATAAAGCGGTTTGGAAATATTGTAATGACTGACTGTCTCACACAGATTGAATGACAGATTAATTGATCTATTTGCCTTGCCATTAACTTGGTCTGAACAATGTTTGTTTGAAATAAAAAGAATTTTGCTAATTATCCATGGCTGCGCACTAAACCACATTCCCTGAAGAAATAGTAAAGCATTTATAAAGGCAATCTGGTTATCTGTAAACCACAAGTAGGATTCCATGTCCTCCTGCTTATTTAAATGGGTTAAATATATATTGCCCATCTTATTTTAGAAGCAGTGACAATACAGTAAACCATCAACTAGTCTTCAGAACCTGGGTTTTCTTTGCCAGTCTTCACTATCATCTCTTGGAGTTTTTAGAGGCTTCCTCAGCAGAATGCTGGTTTCTTTTGTTGTAATGCTAAATGCATATAAATGTAGTTTCAAGTTTTATAAAATGGAATATGCCTATCTTCTAGATGCTCCACAACTAAGTTAATGTATAGTTTCAGAGTGGCTTGTTATGGTGTAAGCTCACCTCCTAGATATCCATAAGCTACTTATAATTTAATGATGCTATGGCTTACACTCACCTCCTACCTGCTTTAAAACTAAGTTTATCTACAGTTTCTATAGATTGAGTCAACATGAAAAATTCAATGCCATGGCCGGGATTTGAACCACGAATCTCCTGGTTTCCATCCAGTCGCTCTAACCCATTGAGCTACCATGGCCAACGTGCCGTCTTCCCATTAAATTCTCCATTTGATTTGTATATTTCCCCGGTAGACCACTAGGGGCTCTCGCATTCGAGATTCACCATTTGTGGTGACTTACTGTCGGGAGTACTTGAGTCCCAGGCTTCATCATTTAACTCTTATGATTTTAGTTAATTGCTGGAAATATACCCTTTCACCGATATGGACGTCATATGACGTCCAAGTTAAAAGGCCCCAAACCGATATGGACGTGTATAGATGTCCTGTGCATACATGCATTTAATGCGTATTTAATGATAATTCTTTTAAACCTTATGTTTTACAGTAAATTTAAATAAATTCTATAAGAAGTAAAAGCTTACCTTTAAAAGTTTCTTCTTGATTGGTACACCTCAAAACAGGGATAAACACACAAGGGCACATCTCCACATTCACGGCAAATCATACTAGTTTCCTTTCGGACACCTTTCTTGCGACACACCAGACATTTTCTAAAGAGACGCGAATTTTTTGCTGTGGGTGGTACGCTTTTAGGAAAATGTTTTTCTTCAAGTTTGAGGGATGCTGGGGTGGTGGATTTTTTACCCCCAGTATGGCAAGGTCTCTGAATTTTATACTGCTCAATTAGGCTGCGAGCTATTGATATGCGAAAGTCCAGATACGTTATTGTCTTCCGTGGGTTTAAAGCTCTCCAAATTACTAAACAATTGTATATGGTTATATCCAGCTGTATAAAACTGCTTTTTTTATACCATTTGATTCTTTTTCACAAAGAGGGATATGTGTGTAATACCTGATCTACTAGATCCACTTCACCCATATGCATATTATATTTCTGCATAATATCGGGCTTGAAAATTGACATTTTGTTACCAGCATCAATTTTTCCAGTATCAATCATCAACATCTTAGAGCTGCAATTAGATAATGCTGTAACAACCCTCCTGTCTTGCCAAACAACATAGTTCAAGGGTGGGAGCTGATGCACTTGCATTTCTCCTCTTCTGAGAGCCTTCGCCTTCACATCTTTTGGCAAACCAATACAATTTGAGCATACTGTTCCAATTGCATTTGGTTTTCTTTTGTATGAGGCCATGAATAATTTAAGGGAACTGTACTAATTATATAAATATATAGTCCTACCCTGATTAAGTACAGATTCCATCAGGTGCACTACTATGGAACCAGATAACCCCAAATCTGTTTCTCCGGTGTTATCAGTCCCTTGGCAAGTGTATATGCAGCTATTGTAAAGATATCCTGTTTTACTTTCACATACATCAAAACTCTTTATGCCAAATCTGGCCCTCTTTTTTTTATGTATTGTTTCCAACCTAAACGGTCCTTCCAAAGCATCAGGCTTTCATCAACAGTGTTGTTTTCACTAGGCACATAATTTTCTTTGAATTTTGAAATAATGTAATCAAAAACCGCTCTGATTTTATATAGTTTATCATTTACATTTTATGTGCAGCTGAAATGAAGGAAGCACAAAATGGAAGTAAACCTGTTATTTGACATGCATTTCCCAAAAAATGGGGTAGCTAGCATGTCATCTGTAGACCAGTTGGTCTACGAATAACACCCATGAGCATAATTAGACCAAGTAGTCTGTAAATCTCATTCATTGTTACTTCTGTTCACTTCTGAATTCTACTCTTAGGTCCTAAATTGCCTTTAGCAATCAGGTCTTTCTACACCCTACTCGCATATACATTTGTTTCCGAAACAATGAGAGACAGTAAGTCAGTAGTAAAAAATTTGTGAAAATGTCAATTGGTTGGCTGTCAGAAGTTAGCTGAGTATGTGGTTGTACACCAGAGGTTGTGCTCGTGAACGTATGTCTATTTGTGTTAGAGTTATTTTGACAACTCCGTAATGTTGATTCTTCACAAACACCTGTTGGAAATGAGTCATTTTCCTCCTCACTGCTACCTACATCCTAACACCCCCCCTCAAAATCTGAAAACTCGTCATCAGTGTCCAAATCACTGTCTAACAGCAAAAAGTCTTCCACATTTTCTGATGCAATATCAGAAGCCCGCACTCTTCCTACACTAGCTAATTTATTTGCTACATTACTAAGTGAAGCCATGATTAGCACTGAGGAAACTATTTCAACTGTGTTTTAGCTAAAGAAATTGCTTGGAACCATGACGCAGTCAAAATTACTATATGAACTGAGCGAAGAAAACAGATACGTCAGCTAACAAACTTCGGTTGTGCAATTAGCGAGATGCTGACAGAGTTTTCTTTCCAGCGTGTGTAACGCAACATATACAGTTATTATTACATGGTAGCATAAACTGAAACCTATAAACCTTGAAACCAACACTTTGTGTATTCAGCTGATATACACATATAGTTTGTAAACCAAAAGTACTCAGAATTAGGTGCGTTCGATGCAAAGAATGGCTTTTTTTAGAGTGATACAAATTAATGAAATTTCAACGATTTATTAATATAGTCTCTATTTTAATGATACCGTAGATGCATACTGCCTTTAATGAAACCAGTTTTTGTTTCGCTGAAATAACTTAATAAATATGGAATATACGAATATTCATGAAGTATTTTTGCAGCATTTAACAACTTAAATGTCTTGTTCTGTTTATTGGGTATCCGTTCCCGGCCATGCAGGCTTTAAATGGCCATCGGCGAAGCAGTTAATAATGTAAAAATTATTTGTGGTTGGTTTATTGACACTCGTCACTTACTTTTTCATATATTTATGAGAGACTAGTTTCAAAGGCCCTGGCCTCCATTTTCAATCTCTTCCCAACTGGCATCTGTTGTTATCTGCTCTCTATGGTGGTGGAACTATGAACTTTTTTGTCAAATTATCTGCTGGCGGGATTTCAAACTTCATTACGCGATCCTTATTTTTCCAGATGAATATGTTCTCCCATGTTGTCAATCTATTTTGGTTTATCACTCCTTTTAATAATTTTGGATTTGGATCAATGTCATGGTTTTCATTCCAAAAATGAAATGCTACTGCTGACTTGTCTTCTTGTTTCAATCTGATGTTTCTAAAGTGTTCTTTGACTCTGGTTTTTAAATTTCTTTTTGTTTGACCTATGTAGCATTTTTCACAATTCTTGCAATTTATTTGGTATATTCCAGATTTGTTACCTGAAGGAATTTCATCCTTTGTTTTTGAATTTAGTAATTTTAAAATTGAGTATCTATTAGTAGGTGCCAAGATGATATTTTGTTCCTTGAACAATTCAAGGAACAAAATATCATCTTGGCACCTACTAATAGATACTCAATTTTAAAATTACTAAATTCAAAAACAAAAGATGAAATTCCTTCAGGTAACAAATCTGGAATATACCAAATAAATTGCAAGAATTGTGAAAAATGCTACATAGGTCAAACAAAAAGAAATTTAAAAACCAGAGTCAAAGAACACTTTAGAAACATCAGATTGAAACAAGAAGACAAGTCAGCAGTAGCATTTCATTTTTGGAATGAAAACCATGACATTGATCCAAATCCAAAATTATTAAAAGGAGTGATAAACCAAAATAGATTGACAACATGGGAGAACATATTCATCTGGAAAAATAAGGATCGCGTAATGAACTTTGAAATCCCGCCAGCAGATAATTTGACAAAAAAGTTCATAGTTCCACCACCAGAGAGAGCAGATAACAACAGATGCCAGTTGGGAAGAGATTGAAAATGGAGGCCAGGGCCTTTGAAACTAGTCTCTTATAAATATATGAAAAAGTAAGTGACGAGTGTCAATAAACCAACCACAAATAATTTTTATATTAATTTTGACGTCACTGTTACTAAATTCCTCCAAACACACATCAAGTTAATAATGTCCTCATACTAGCCGTACATAGGCTAAGGGTTTTGGTAGATTCAGTCAACATGAAAAATTCAATGCCACGGCTGGGATTAGAACTGCGGATCTCCTGGCCATGGCATTGAATTTTTCATGTTCACTCAATCTATCAAAAAACTTAGCTTATATACGGCTAGTATGAGGAAATTATTAATGTCCATCAATTAACTAAAACTATAGTTTCTATTACTTTCTTGGAAGTGTTGAAAACAGTGTTGTTATGATAAATTAACTTTAAAGAGAGTCAATTAAAGACACTAGACAACACTTACTTTTAAATTTTTCCGGAACTAGTTTCAGAGGCTTTGCCTCTATCATCGGCCGGCTCTCGACTGGTTCTCATTGGTGTAGCTGACGATACCTTGTCACAGGTCTCCTCTGGTGGCGGCTCAAGGAACTTGCTGAACAAATCCTTCTGGGGGATGTCGAAATTGAATACTTTGTTCCTATTTTTTGAAATGAAGATTTGTTCCCATGTGGATAGTTCTTGTTTTCCTGATGTATGTTTCAGTAGTTTTGGTTCTGGATTTATGTTGTGGTTTTTTTCCCAAAAATGTGTGGCAACTGCTGATTTTTCTAATTGTTTATATTTTATGTTTCTAAAGTGTTCCTTTGCTCTTGTTTCTAAATTTCTTTTTGTTTTTCCAATATAAATTTGACTACAGTCATTGCATTCAATTTGATATATACCAGATTTTTTGTTAGATGGAATGGCATCTTTGATGTTTGAGCAAATTAGGTTTTTTAAGGAGAAATGGTTGACTGGTGCTAGTTGAAACAAATATGCAGTTAAACCGGATAACCCAACCTTACCTAGACTTTATGGCTTACCCAAAATACACAAACCATCCATAACAATGAGACCTATAGTTAGCAGTATAAATTCACCAACATACAAACTTGCAAAGTGGCTAACAAACAAATTCAATTCATTTCCAAAATTCGACAGCCTAAGAATAAAAAACACCTATGAACTTATAGAACACATTAAGGATACTGAACTAAAAGAAGAGGACACACTAGTCTCATTTGATGTTAAATCGCTGTTTCCCAGCATACCAGTTGATCAACTCCCACCGTTGATAGAAAAATGGCTCAAATCACTTGCAATGGCATCATCTGAAATTTCAGACTACATTGAACTAACCAAATTATGCATAGAACAAAATTTCTTCCAGTTTCAAACAAAATATTATCACCAAACTTCAGGGTTAGCAATGGGCAACCCACTATCACCCTTCCTGGCCGATCTGTACATGAGTGCATTAGAAATAAGGATCAACAAAGGTTTCCCTTGGATGTTCAAACTCTGGCAACGATATGTAGATGACATCTTTGCAATAGTACCAAAAAAACACATCAGTGATGCACTAAAACTTTTAAATATCCAAGAAAAAAGCATCAAATTCACTGTAGAAATAGAAAAAGACGAGCATTTCCCATTTTTGGATCTAAAAATAATGAGGAATAAAAACAGACTAAACTTTGGCATTTACAGAAAACCAACACAGACAGACAACTACATAAAAGCTAATGGCTACAACCCAAGATCCCACAAACAGGCAATCTTCAATAGTTTAGCACACAGACTGGTAAACATCCCTCTCACAGCAGAAGAATACAAAACAGAATACAACAAAATAATTGAAATAGCACAAAAAAAGAACTTTCCCAAATCATTAGTGGACAAAAAAGTGAGCTTAGCAAAAAAGAAGAAGCTGCTAAAGGAAACCACAACTCTCTCAGCTACAGAAACTAATATGATTTTCAAAAAATTCACTTACCATCCATGGGCCTATGATAAATTCAAAAAAGTCTTCAAAAAACAAAATATTCAACTAGCACCAGTCAACCTTTTCTCCTTAAAAAACCTAATTTGCTCAAACATCAAAGATGCCATTCCATCTAACAAAAAATCTGGTATATATCAAATTGAATGCAATGACTGTAGTCAAATTTATATTGGAAAAACAAAAAGAAATTTAGAAACAAGAGCAAAGGAACACTTTAGAAACATAAAATATAAACAATTAGAAAAATCAGCAGTTGCCACACATTTTTGGGAAAAAAACCACAACATAAATCCAGAACCAAAACTACTGAAACATACATCAGGAAAACAAGAACTATCCACATGGGAACAAATCTTCATTTCAAAAAATAGGAACAAAGTATTCAATTTCGACATCCCCCAGAAGGATTTGTTCAGCAAGTTCCTTGAGCCGCCACCAGAGGAGACCTGTGACAAGGTATCGTCAGCTACACCAATGAGAACCAGTCGAGAGCCGGCCGATGATAGAGGCAAAGCCTCTGAAACTAGTGCCGGAAAAATTTAAAAGTAAGTGTTGTCTAGTGTCTTTAATCGACTCTCTTTAAAGTTAATTTATAGTTTCTATGTTTACTATGGTCCTTGTTCATCAGCTAAATATCCCAAGGCTAACTTTAAGTTTATGTGCATCTTCACTGTGGTTTACTATGGCCTGTGCAAGTGTTTAAATCTAATGCTGACTACCAGTTAATTTACAGTTTCACTGTGGCCTGCTACGGACTTACCCCATCACCTACACTTTCTAAAGTTAACTGTATGCTAATGCATAGTTTTTGTAATTGGCTATGAAGTTATGTTATAAAGCTAACTGTATTGTTAACATCCAGTTTCAGAGTGCTTCGCTGCAGCCTGTACCTACCTCTTTTTTTTTTTTTTGTAACTTACGTCCTCCAACGTTAAATCATATCGGACGGTGAATGAATTGGGTGAAATGATGCTCAGATGAGTCCAGGGTCCACGGAGCTTAGATGACAATGGTCTTGAAGGATAAGGGAAACCCCTGGAAAAAACCTTATCCAGGTAACTCACCCTGATCGAGTTTCAAACTTGGGACCTCTTGAACATGAGGCAGACACGCTACCATCTGCGCTACTGAGGTGTGCATGTTTCCAAGCTGTCAGTAAATATATAGTGTCATTGTCATTAGGAATAGGTTACGATCATCTCTTACAAAATGTAAAGCCAACTTAACATTACTGTACAGTTTGGTTTGTTTAAATATCACATTGCTTGGCTTTTACATTTTCTGAATCTAACTTCAATGGTAGTAGAATTTCGGTGTGGCTTGCTATGTCTTATACTCACCTAATAAAAGTTCTGAAGCCAATTTTCTTTAAATTTGTATACTCGTTCAGTCTGGTTTGGTTCAGCCGTCACACCTTTGCATTTTCAAAGCTATGTATAATTAATGGTAATTAACATAATCAGCACCAGACTAGCTGTATATAGGCTAAGGTTTTGGATAGACAGAGTATTTTTCAAGTACTTAAAATAACAAGTCACCTCAAACAGCATATCTCGAATAAGAGAGCCCTAGTGGTTTACCTGGAAAATATATATGAGGCACTTGGAGAATTTAATGTCACAACGCCATATTGCCCATGGTAGCTCCAAGGGTAAGAGTGACTGGATGGAAACCAGGAGATCCGTGGTACAAATCCTGGCCATGGCATTGAAGTTTTTAGGTTGACTATATCTAAAGAAGAGTATGTTCTCTCAGATGGTGTAGCATAACAGAATAAGAAAGAGTTCTTTCCTAAGGTTGTTACAGTAAACAGAAAGCATGTGCTAAGTTTAGATACAGATTCTCATATGGTAATCAAAACATACATATATTACATCATGTCATATATGAAGTATATGACGCGATTGAAAATTGTGACAAGGAGAAAGAAGAGAGAATCAAAATCCCATTCGTCCGATATGACTTAATGTTGGAGGACGTAAGTTACAACAACAAAAATATCCCTTTGTGATTCCTGATTAGATACTGTTGGTGAATTATCTGGAACTGTACCTATCCAGGTACATTGAATCAAAGTCAGTAGAATTGTTTATCTTTCATTTCCGTGGCATGTTTTGCATAATACATGTCATTCAGTAACTTTGCCAGGAGGGGGGATTTATTATATACAATGAGATGTAAACCATAACAATTATGTTGTTATGTTTATTTTCATTCAGATTCATGTTTATTAAAGTAGCATGATATTGTGTTTCATTAGTAATTGCCGTATTAGTATCCAAAATTACATACACATAGTTTTATACAGCTTATCATTGTGATGCATTTAAATCATGTGTTTTATATTACGGCAATCTCCTATTTGTACAGATTGATAATGCATCAGAACTTTTTGTTTGTGTTTAACACTCAGTTTTACTACATGTGGTACATCAGGCAGTGACACAGATGAAACATGAAATGAATATGGAGCACCAATAGAATGAGTTAGCAGGGGAAACCAGATACCCGGAGGAAACCTGCACAGATGTTGTTTCATCCACCACAAATCTCACACTGTCATTGGGGATCGAACCCAGGCCATTTTGGTGAGAATCAAGTAGTCTAACCATTCACCCATGATGTGGCCAAAAATTAAAGTTATATTACCATATACTTCCTTTAACTACAGAAATGATCTAAAAAGAAAAGCTTTCCACTAATGGCATAGTTTTATTTTTATAACTACAAGAGCAAACGAATTGATAGTTATTGGGAAAAGGGTTGGATTACTCAAGTTTGATGATTTGTATATGATAATAGCAAATATTACATTAAATAGTTATGTGGATACATATTTAGATCATTTATAAGCATTAAGGTTACTTGTTTTATTATTTTGCACCCATATTGTATATAATATTTGGCTAACCTCTCATATCACATGCACAGAACTCTATTTGTATTTAGTTAATTACTGGATGCCAAGTTACTAATATTTCACTCTTCTAACTAATAAGATAGGAAACGAATGTAGCACTGGTCAGTGAAGTTCAATACGCCTCAACACTCTGTCATACAGTACTACTGTTCTTAGTTAGCAAGTTAGTTACTTCTTTCCTAGCTCTCCGTAATAAATATTACAAATGCTAACAACACTGGCAATTGTAAGAACCATACCAGCACAGCTGGCAAGCTGGAATTTAGCCTCACTGGAGCTCTTTTAGTTGCCAGTACATCTGCTCACTTGTAATGCTCGCCTATAAGCAGAACTGTAATTCATTGGTGTGAGCTGGATTTCAACCTATAGCCTTGGGTTCAACAGGCCAGCACTTAACCAAATGAACCACTTAGACAACACTAGCTTATCTAACACATGGCTCATCATAAATCTTGTAAGGGGAGACAAGTATCTTTTGCTTTCAGGTAACCTTTGCAAAAAAGACATACACCTGACTTGTCTTGTACCAGGCTCTACGTGTGGGTGACCTGACTCACTGCATATTATAAACCTTGTAAGAGAAGAAAAGTGTTAAGACTTTAAGGACCACACACACGCACACGGAAACGTACACGACAAGATGGCGGGGGATATTGATATCCGTGTTGAAAGTACTTTGGAGAAGTTAATATAAACTACAGAGAAGGGTGGTAATTTAAGAAAAGATTAGAAGGTAGATATACACCAAGCGGTGAGTACCCTGAGGAAATGTTATGTTGGACTTACGAGTGAGTTACACAGTAAGATTGACATAATTAAGGATTTGGAAGAAGAGGTTAGGGATTTCAGGGAAGAAGCTGTAGCAGCCAACAGTATAATGTCGTGGCGCTGGGCATAAACGTTTCGGCACAAATAGATAATAGACGGCAGATAATGTTTCACGAGCTTGCATAAGCAGTTAACGATAATGCGGTGAGTGTTCACAATGCCGGCAAACAATGTTACCTCAGATAAAGAACTCGCCGGCACAGTTAGGATTTCATGTCTGGAAGTTTCTAGAGATATCTCGATTGACAGAGAATGGTTGTTTTTCTTGTTTGCTCGAGAAGGTTCTCGAGTTATGGATGGAGATATAAAAGGGATTGTGACATGCCAGCAGGACAGTTGTTGTGTAACAAGAGTTGTGTGTAAACCGAGAGTCAGCTGTGAAGTGTTGTAACGAAAGCTAATGTTTGTTATTGTCAACGTCCTTGGTAGACTGATGGTGTACGTAACGTAATGCTGCTGTAATCTATAAGAGTATTTCTACGAAAATAAAGGACATTTTCAATTTCTGCAACTCAGCCTTTTACTTCTACGAACCCACAAAGTCACAATAGCAACCAGGAAGCAGGTGGCATCTGTTGGCGGAAATGTGAGTTACGAGCAGACGACAAGTCACGAACACTTAGATCGTAAACGGGCAGTTGGGAAGTTGGGAAACAGAATAACACCTTCGAGACTAGGGAGTATCTTCTGGATACTATGAAAGACAGGAAATATAAAGTAATTATGTCATCTAAACAAAATGAGAGTACTGATGCAATGAAAACACCGCTAAAGTACAAAATTAATCCAATGAAATTAAAAGTAGGGTTACCAACCTGAGGTCATTAAGGAACAGCAAATTAATTCTTGAATCAAACAGTAAAGAAGACATCGAGATCTTAAAAAATGAAATTGATAATCAGTGTAGCCAATTCTTGGAGGTGAATGTCCCTAAGTTTCGAAACCCATACGTTATCGTTTATAATATCCCTGACGACGTATCTGTGAAAAACTTCGTGGAAATTTTAATCGCTCAAAACGAAGATTTGAATATAGAAGAAGACACCGTGAAAGCAAATTTTGTGTACAAAAATAAGAAATATAGCCGAAATCTTGTAGGTGAAGTCTCCCCAACATCATGGAGGAAGTTGACGAAGGCCAAATTGAAGTTAGGGTGGAGAATTTGCAATGTGAACAATTATGCTAAAGTGACACGGTGCTTTAAATGCTCTAAATTTGGACATCGAGCTCAGGAGTGTAATGGGGAAGAAACATGTCCACGATGCTCAGGAAACCACAGCCTAAGAGAATGCCAAGCCCATGAATCAGAAATTAAATGTATTAATTATATTAACCACAATAAATTAAATTGAAATGCCCAGATAGAAGAAAATCACACATCTATGGATAACATGTATCCATAGTTCCATAATAAGAAAGTACATACAAAATACGGAATACTGAATATGGCAACTCCTATATCACGAATGGCTAATGTAAGACACAATCAAAATATATTCCAATCCGAACTTAAATGTATCCAGATCAATCTACAACATGAGAGACAGGCGACTGATAACCTCATACAAATAATAGAAGAAAACGACATAGACTTAGCATTAATACAAGAACCATATATTTTGAACAAAAAAATGGCAGGGATTCCTAAAAGATATAGAATATTTATCACTGGAAGGAAAAGAAGTAGAGCAGCAATTATTGTTAATAACAAACAAGTCGATGCCCTATTAATAAAACAGCTATCAAATGAAGACACAGTAGTATTAGAGATCAGACATGAAAAATTAAGATTATATATACAGGGTGAGTCACCTAAAACTTGCACCGTAAATATTTCTGAAATGGTATGTGCTATTGATATGCGGTTTTCACGGAATTGAACTATAGGCAGGGGCTCGCATTTTCAAATGATACACAGATTTTTTTTTTTAAATGGAACAATGCGTATTGACATTAAGAAAATAAAAGTAGAATAAATTAGAATGTCAATGGTGTTTTTTGCACGATTCTAATGTAAGTAGTTTACGAGAAATCGTCATTTGAAAATTGAACGCACCGGCAGTTGTTTGTTCCATTCAATTGCTTAGTTGCTAGGCTAGGATGTTGTTATGTTTGTTTACAATGTGTTTTGTCTACACTGGCAGTTATTTTGTGATAGTTGAAGCAGTAGGACGTGCTTGGAAGATGGTATTTACCAATGCAGGAAAAGCAGATATGCTCATAGTTTATGGTGAATGTAGAAAGAATGCAGTTCTTTCTTGTACAGTGTACTTGGAAACATATCCGAATAGACGTCAACCATCTCGTCAATTATTTGTGAACCTCTTCAACCAATTACGTGAAAGTGGTAGTATAACGTCTAGAAAACGCACCAGAAACAAACGAGCAACTGGAGAGCAAGGAGAAATTAATGTTCTAGCTGCTGTTGCAGTAGATCCCCACATTAGTTCTCGTGCAATCGCACGAGGAAGCGGCATCAGTCAAAGAAGTGTAATCCGCATCCTCCATCGTCATAAGTTCCATCCGTATCACATCTCTCTCCATCAAGTGCTGCATGGCAATGATTTTGAGAATCGTGTGAACTTTTGTACATGGGCATTGAGACATGATACTCCAAATTTGTCATGTATCTTGTTCACTGATGAAGCAACATTTACTAATCATGACCAAGTAAATCTAAAAAATATGCACTATTGGTCTGTTGACAATCCTCGTTGGCTGCGTCAGGTAGAACGTCAGCATCCATGGAGTGTGAACGTGTGGTGTGGAATAGTGAACCATCACATCATTGGCCCTTTTTTCATAGAAGGAACACTGAATTCACAGAAGTATCTCAACCTCCTAACAGACGATCTTCCACAGATGTTAGAAGACGTTCCCCTTCAGACTAGGAGGAATCTGTGGTATCAACATGATGGCTGTCCGGCCCATAGTGCACGAATTACTACAGCTTATCTTCAAGGATTGTTTCAAAATCGGTGGATTGGACGAAGGGGACCTGTACCTTGGCCGGCCCGTTCACCAGATTTGACTCCTTTAGATTTTTTTCTGTGGGGAAAGCTGAAAGACACTGTCTACAAGGACATACCAACTACACCAGAAGATATGAAACGGCGTATTACTGCTGCCTGCGCTGAAATTTCCACTGAAATGCTAGAACGTGTACAGCAATCTTTACATACTAGACTGGAAGCTTGTATTGAAGCTGGTGGTGCTCATTTTGAACACAGGCTTTGAGGGTACAGTTTTGTTTACTTGTCAGAATCCTCATTTTTCTTCATTCACTTGTTTTTCTTTAGTTTGTCCTAGCCATTGTCCCGTTTTGTACAAATGACGATTTCTCGTAAACTACTTACATTAGAATCGTGCAAAAAACACCATTGACATTCTAATTTATTCTACTTTTATTTTCTTAATGTCAATACGCATTGTTCCATTTAAAAAAATGTAACTTTTGTACATAAATACACTTTCTAAAAATTATAAAAATCTGTGTATCATTTGAAAATGCGAGCCTCTGCCTATAGTTCAATTCCGTGAAAACCACATATCAATAGCACATACCATTTCAGAAATATTTACGGTGCAAGTTTTAGGTGACTCACCCTGTATATATATCCAGTATGTATTTAGATATCGGCGGAAATATAAATGACAATCTGCAAAAAATAGAAGAAATTATAGGCTTTATAAAAGGAAATAGAACAGGATTACTAATAGCTTTGGACAGTAATGCTAGTGCTAGGTCCACAACATGGCATGATCAACTGATGAATGCACGAGGAAGAACACTGGAGGAATTCATAATAAGTAAACAACTATATATTATGAATGAAGAAAATGAAGCCACCATGTTTGACAACGAAAGAGGAACAAGTAACATTGATGTTACCATTACTAACACCAAATTACTCAAGAGTATTAAAGTCTGGACCATTAGTATCGAATAAAGTTGTTCTGACCACAAGTACATAATGTTGCGGTAACGGGCATTAAAGTTTCAGCGCAAATAGACAACAGACGGATAGGAGTCGTTCCATGACAAATCGCACAAATTTCAGGGAAAATTGACCTTCATGTCTCCGATTTCATTGATATTGAGTTTATATGTTCTATGAAGGAAAAAATGATACACGTATTTTTTTTGTTAGTCTCTGGTTTAATTATTTTGGCCAATAAACACCATTAAACATTTGGGTATTTTGGGCGCATCGTTCTACATTAATGTGAATATATCTGGTTATTTTTGGCAGAAAAATATAATTTTTGGCTCATTTACTAAATTGAAATGTATACTTCATTTACACATTAAACAAAAAATATATCGTGTAATATTTACACTTTCAGAAAGGCATTAAGATTACAAATATCATTATCAATGTTAGCACATTGCTAAAAAAATTCCGAAAAAAATTTAAAACTAACCTCATGATGTCACATCACCTCAGGAAAAAATTCAGATTGGGATTCCAAATAATAAGACAGAAATTAAGTAACTTACCAAGTCGTGCAGCGCTGCTTACAAGGTCAAGACGCACACACACCATGTGGCAGCTGACGGCGCATCTTGCATTGCACTGCCATCATCACCTACAAGGTCAATTATGATTTCTGTTTCCAGAAGCTTGGTGATGATACTATTCTCTTTGATCACATTCATAACACGACGTTCCATAGTTTGAAATTCCAGTCACAAATTTACACTTGCAGTCACCACATATTTTGTTGCATTGATTTAAAATTAATCATAGATTGGTTAAAGAGTTTTAATATCCACCACTCTCCCTTCGCTTTGCAACGAATAGTTTTTTATTACTGCCTGAGATACAGATATTGGCACAAAAGAATGCAATTGTAAAGTGCCTTGCACCACTTTTACTTGTTGGTATCTTGATTGAAATACATTATTGTGCTCCTTTTGTTGAATATCGGAGAAAAAGTTGAAAACTACATTGCAAATGTTCTTCTCGGTCCAGGTGAACAGTTTTCTTGGACTTGTGATAGGGTCTATTCCAGGCTGAAGGCTAGGTTTTATTGCAAGTCTTTTAACAGTACCAACGATGTGGGATGTGGCAAAAAGTGCCACTCTGTTAGAATTTGAAAGTCATTTTCGTGTAAACAGATGTTTGAATAATTTGTTTTATTTTTATACTGAGCACTTGAACCATCTGAAAAGTATATTACTTTACACAGTACTCTCAGTTTCTGTCTCAGAAACAGTAACAGTTTTGTTTGGAAAAGATGGACAGCTCTGGTGTCGTGTTTTAAGCATTCAGAAATAGCAACAAAGTTAAAATGTTTTATGTCACTATTGTCTTTATAATAGACCACAAAAGGATGAATTGTGGCCTGACTATTGTTCCACTGTACACCTGAACAGCATAATTTTCCGAGAAATCAGCTATCACTATGCATTCGCCTAGTGCCAGATTTTCTTTACACTCCTGCAAAAATAAATTCTTCTGCTGAGCTATGAATGTATGTGGAAGTAAATTGCTGAGTTTTGTTAATAATTTGCCTAGAAAATCCTCTTCGGGCGATATCAAGGTTTCTAAATTTGTGTGATCCAGTCACCCACTGTCTGTAGTTAATCTCATGAGTAGCTTGTTCATCAAGCAGTTGTAAATGATTTGTTATAATTTCAGTTCCTGGACAAGCTTTACATGTCTTTAAAAAACAGTTAGATGATGGGGGGTTGCAGACGATGTGTGTCAAGCAGTCCTTATAATTAGTTAAAATGGGATTTGAATTTGCAGTGAGATGATAAATACTGATACCATCAAGCATTAATTTGACATTTTCATGATGAGCACAAACACAAACTGAATGGGTTCCACTAGTTCCAAGAAGTACACATTCCTTAGGCCTTAATTCCGCAAATTTTGAAAACCCTATTCTGACATCCGGATGCGTATCTTTAAAGCTTTGGTAAGTTTCCTTAAGATTGCAAAGTATCAATCTTTTCTGTTTATGGATTCTCTTAACATTTTCTTTAACAGAAACTACATTTTTTCTGCCAGGGATAACCCTATTCACATCAGAATCATAAAATTCAGACACCTCTTTAAATGTAGATGGGTCAAGGTTTTTTCCAGATTTGGTGTCTGGAGTTCCTAAAATTCCTTTTTCTTTAGCCACCTGTTTAGATATTCGTATTATGTGAGTTGACACACCAAAATGTTGTTTTATTTTCTTGTAAGACCAGCTGTCAAAAATCGTCAGTATTTGTATTTTGAGAGTTTTGTCATCAGCTTCATGGAAACAATTTATTAGTTTCTGTATTATTTCAGAATGATGTGAATTTTCATTTGAAGTGGAGTCTGCAATATGAAATACTTTATCCTTCATTGCCTGCGGTATTTTCTGAAACTTATCCTGAGGATAACGTTTTTGCGTCAATTTTCTTTTTTTATAGGCGATTCTCCTGTTGCCACTAAACTCTCATTCAGTTTTCTTACTGCCTCTTTTATGTCCATACTTACTGCATCACTGGAGCATGAGGAAAAACTATCACTATCTGTATTTTCGCATTCTTCTAGTACTGCACCTTCACTTGCAATTGGTACACATAACTCACCTGTAATTTGTTGCCTTGGAAGTTTAGAAATTTTCTTGCGACAATTGTCACACACTTTCAAATTGCAAGATAGGTTTAGGCCTTCCAGTTTGAGTTTAATGAGCACTGCTGAGGTTACTGGCCTTAACGTTTTATGTCCTACTCTGTGGTTAACTAGTTTGAATGGATTAAAACAATAACTCCTTTAAACCAAATCTGACAAGATGAAAATAAACTTCCACACTTCAGAACTTACATGGAATGTCAGTTGACAACATACTGAGGTTTCAACTTATTATGCATAGATGCAGATCTGAATGGTAAACACCGGAAGTAAAATGATAGCTTGCCCGCGTATTCACAGCACTCTCGGTCCGGACGTGAATCACCTCACACGCCACCAGTAAAGTATTTATAACACTGCGTTTTACTTCAATTCCATTCTGAAACCAATGAAATTCCGTGCACAATATTTCAAAGATTATAATGACATTTTTTCGTTTTTATAAAGTAATAAGTTGCTAATTAAAACACATTTTGAAAAACTTACCCCACTAAATGGCGCCCATTTTTTGTTTTCACCGAACCTAAAAAAATAGCATATTAAACTGCAATATGTGTATTTCATAAAGTCTCAAACACTAACATTTCATTATTCATATAATCTTTGTTATAACGATTTTCATAGAATACAGCAGGCGAATATACGGAAAATATAATATTCAATAAACCTCTAAATAATCGTACCACACCAAAAACAAAATAGAGAGGTTATTTAATGTCTTCTAGGTGTTATGTAAAAAAAAATTGGAGAAAATACGAAAAGGTCATGTCTCAGACGTGTTCGTTTTGACATGGAATGACTCATAGGTTTCACGTAGAACGAGCTTGCATAAGCAGATAAACATAGCGCTTGAGATAAAAGACTTACCGAAACAAACAAACTGAGATAAATGGAAATTTCTGGTAATATCTTGATTATTTGGTTTCTTTATTCTTCTGGAAGAGTCTCGAGTTACGAATTAGGTATTTGAGGACGTGACGGCTCGCAAATAAGAGTTGTAAAGCAGAGTGAGAGGTGAAACAGTGTTGTGAATGAGAGACAGCTGGAAGTGTTGTCGTAACGAGAGCCAATGATGGAATCTGCTGTCACTGTTTATCGTCATCGACCTTGGTAGACTGATGGTGTACGTAACGCAATACTGCTGTAATCTATAAGAGTATTTCTACGAAAATAAAGGAGATTTTTAATTTCTGCAACTCGGCCTTTTACATCTACGAACCCACAAAATCACAATTGGTGTCAGGAAGCGGGACGACGACAACATCACCGAGAAGATGGAAGAAAAGACCGAATTAACAACGAAGACGGAAGCTGTAAATAGCAACTGGGGCGCGACGATGACCGTGATGATGACCGACAGCAGCCGGAAGAACGAGTAAGGCCCGGCGTGGCGAGGAGCACGTCGGCGCCCTCTTCACCATCTCCTCGAGTGACTGCGTGCCGTCAGCCGACGGATGGATGATAGCCTCATCGCAGACGGTTGGGTACGTGGGAAGCCGTGCTGCGTGCTCGTAGACACCGGGGCAGCCATGACCGTCATCAGACCGACGTAGCCAGGGGTTCGCCGTCGAGAAAACCGAGCCGACCATACCAGCTAGTGACGGCATCGGGTGAAACCTTGACCGTGGAGAGGGAGGCCCTGCTGCGTTTGACCTTGGGATGGAGTGCCGTGCGTCAGTGGGTGTTCGTCGTGGAGGTGGCTGAGGAGGTGATACTGGAACTGGATGCCCTCATGAGCCACGAGGCGACGGTCGACGACGGCAAAGAGGTCCTGCGGCTCAATGGAGAAGAGGTCATAGTCCGGCAACCCGAAGAACGCCTAGGAATCTGCAGGGTCATCTTGAAAGACGTAGGTCCCCGCGAGAAAGGAGGTGGTGGTGATGGCGCGACTGGAAGGACAGCGAATGAAAAACATTGTTGCCGTGCCGGGAGGTGCCAGTGAGGCTGCTTAAATTAGCGGACAGCGATCATGACGTCCAGGCCGGAACGGAGATGGGGACGTGCAAGCCCGTGGTCATCGTGACAGCAATCGATAAGACACAGGAGCCGGTGCGAACGTAACACCTGGGGCCCCGGCTGGAAGGCTTACTGGAGAGGGCGGCCGATCACGTGACCGCAGAACAGCTCGTGAAGGTTCGACAATTGCTGAGACGATACCAGCGCGTCTTCAGCCAAGGCAGAGAAGAATTCCTGCGTCACCCGGCGAGTTATTGGCGGTAGTAAAGGCCTTGGAGCACTTCCACAAGTACCTGTATGGTCAGCCATTCCACCTGAGGATTGACCATTCCGTCCTAACCTGGCTACTGAGCTTTAGAAACCTGGAAGGCCATGTAGCATGTTGGGTTCAGAGGCTACAGGAGTACGACTTCGCCTCTGAACATCGTAGAGGGAAGAACCACGGTAACGCAGACGCCATGTCCCGAAGACCCTGTCTAGAGAAGTGCGGCCAATGCACAAGAGTGGAAGAGGAGCGTGCCGCAGCAGTCTTAGTAGTCACGGCAGTGCCTGCGGATGGCTGGGATAGCGCAGGCCTGAGGAGGGAGCAGCTAGCGGATGCAGACTTGGGAGCACTCTTGAAAGAAGTGGAGGCAGGGACAAGAACAACCTGGGAGGACACCGCACCGAGGAGCTCCCTACAAGTCGTACTGGGCCCAATGGGACTCGCTGAAGATCAGAGAGGGCGTGCTGTTCCAGATATGGTAATCGCTCGATGGGAAGACGCAGAGACAACAGTTGGTACTTCCCCGAAGTAAGGTCCCGGAGGTCTTGGGGGAAGTGCATGGCAGTACTTCAGGAAGACACCTGGGAGTTTCAACAGCCGTGGCAAGGACCGTACCAGGTGGTGAAGAGGACTAACGAGGTGGTCTACCGCATCCAGAAGGTGCCCCGAGGGAAGATGGTGGTACACCTGGATCGTCTGGCCCGCTACGATGGTGCTGTCCGGGACGACCAGCCTTGAGGAGGGAGCAGTGTCGCAGTAATGGGCATTAAAGTTTCGGTGCAAATAGACAACAGACGGACAGGTTTCACGTAGATAACGAGCTTGCATAAGCAGATAATCATAGCGCTTGAGATAAAAGACTTACCGAAACAAACAGACTGAGATAAATGGAAATTTCTGGTAATATCTTGATTATTTGGTTTCTTTATTATTCTAGAAGAGTCTCGAGTTACAAATTAGGTATTTAAGGACGTGACAGCTCGCAAAGTGAGTTGTAAAGCAGAGTGAGAGGTGAAACAGTGTTGTGAATGAGAGACAGCTGGAAGTGTTATTGTAACGAGAGCTAATGATGTAATCTGCTGTCACTGTTTAACGTCATCGACCTTGGTAGACTGATGGTGTACGTAATGTAATGCTGCTGTAATTTATAAGAGTATTTCTACGAAAATAAAGGAGATTTTTAATTTCTGCAACTCGGCCTTTTAATTCTACGAACCCATAAAGTCACAATAACATACAATATAGGACAGGGCAATCCACGTATCCACATTCCAATGACCCACCATTCCATGCGTTACAGAATACGAGAAGAAAAAATGGAAGCATTTGATAAGATATTCCTTCAACAGATAAGGGAGAAGATGAAAACTAATCCTAGTGAAGAAGAAAATGGAAAACTTGATATAGAACTGGCAAATAAGGCGAGTCATGAAGCTTATGTTGAAAGAGTAGTAGATATACTACAAGTCTCGCTGAGGGAAGCTAGCAAGAAAGCATTTGGAGTATGTAGATCAGCACAAACAACGAAAGGAATAAGACAAACTTCATGGTGGACAGATGAATTAAAACTAATGATAAAAAAGGTCAATGCCCTGAGAAGACCTTTCAGAAAACCAAAACAAATGAAGATCTAAGAGAACAACGCAAAATACTATATATAAATGAAAAAAGAGAATATGAATCTAAAATAAAAAAAAGAAAAGCTGAACTCATGGAAGCAGTACTGTAGTGTGCCAGTATCAACAAACCCCTGGAGTGAAGTATATAACCTGGCTTCTAGGAAAATGAAAGCATCACCAATACTACCAACAACAGAGAAATCGGATGGAACCTTAACCATCAATATTGATGAAACGCTAAATTGTATGCTAGAACAATTAATACAAGAAGACCACGAAGCAAGCAACACTGAATATCATAAACATATAAGGAAAATAGCTACAGAACCAATAAGTACAAAGGATGATCTGGAATTTACCCAAGACGAAATTAAAGGAGTGATAGAAAACTTTGACCATAACAAAACCCCAGGAGAAGATGGAATTATTAGTAAATTAGTCCTCAGGATCTTCAACATGTTACCAAAATTCATAACAGAGATATACAATGTATGCTTGCAACATGGGTGTTTCCCGAGATGCTGGAAAGGAGCGAAAGTAATACCTATAGTCAAGCCTGGCAAAGAAAACAGCTCAGATGCCACCAAATTTAGACCAATCAGTCTACTAAATACAGCAGGAAAGATCTTGGAGAAGTTGCTTATAAATAGAATTATGTATCACATACACAGTAAAAATCAATTAAACAACAATCAGTATGGGTTCATCCCACAAAAAAGCACGATAGAGGCAGCAGTGAAAATTAAAGAGTTTGTAGAAGAAGCCATGGGCAATAGAAAGGTAGTCGCTCTAGCCTGTCTAGATATTAAAGGAGCATTCGATGCTGCTTGGTGGCCCAGCATCCTAAAAGCTTTAAAAGACTTCAACTGCCCAAAAAAACTTATTCAACTTAGTTAAAAACTACTAAGCCAAAGAACAGGTATATTGACAATCAATACTGTAAACAGAGAAAGAGAAGTTACAAAGGGTTGCCCACAAGGATCGTGTTGTGGACCCGGGTTGTGGAATGTAATGTACAACTCTATTTTAAATATAAGCTATTCAACATCAACAATAGCAGTGGTGTTTGCGGATGACCTGATTATAGCATCAAAAGGAGAAAATGCAATAGAAATAGAAAATGTTAGGAACAATGAAATGAATAAAATAAAAAAGTGGGCAAATAACAACAAAGTAAATTTTAATGAATCAAAATCGCAGGTTATGCTTATATCAAGAAGAAAACGGAGAGAAACAGAGACATAAGAATCTACTTAAAATAATAAAATACTGGAGCAACTAAACAGGACCAAATACCTAGGAGTAATAATAGAAAATAAATTTAACTTTTCAGACCACATAAGCCAAGAAGTAGAAAAATGTAGAGTTAATTCACTCACTCTCCAAGTCTGCCAAGCTGAACTGGGGATTGACTCATGAGGCAATCAAGATCATCTACAAGGGAGCTATTTTACCATTGATGATGTATGGCACTCCCCTCTGGATCGAAGCAATTAAGAAGCAGCATAACAGACAAAAACTAATCAAGACTCCAGAGACTTATTAATATCAAAATGGCGAAGGCCTTTCACACTACCTCCACTGCAGCCCTTTGTGTCATGGCTGGAATGTTGCCAATTATAATAAAAGTAGAAGAAACTGTGCAACTATATAGGATCTTGAAGGGAAAAGAGAGTGTGAACTGGATTATAGATCATGATATAGAGCTGAGGAATTAATGTCTTAGAAGTAACCTACAACAAAATACCAAAAAGTGAAGTAATCAGCAGGCTAAAGTGCTCATGTATATAAAAATGGCAACAAGAATGGCAACAAACATCAAAAGGTGAAATTACAAAATCCTATTTTCCCAACATAAGTGACAGGACTAAAACTAAAATAAAACTAACATCAAATCTAACATCATTGTTAACAGGTCATGGGAAAACTAAAGTGTACTACCACCGATTTAAGATAAGTGACAATCCAATGTGTAAGTGCAACCAAAATGAACAAACTGTGGACCATTTAATCTAAAGAAATCAATAACAATGGCTGGTGGACGCTGGACACCAGAAAAAAGGAACTTATACAAAAATACACCAAAAGTTTCAGTATATTTGTAAACAGTATCAACATAGATAATCTGTAAATAGTCAAGTAGAATGCAAATATTTATATTAATTTATAGCATTGTAAGTCTGAAGGAAATCTGATATGTAAATCAATAATGAAAACAAAATTTAAGGTAACTGTGCACCCAAGCATATAGTATTACACATAATGTAATGGAATATGCTGTATAACACACACACACTCGCACACGCCCACGCCCCCAACCCACCCCCACCTCCACACACACAAGCTGCATTTGCTTTCAGTTTATAACAAATGAGGCAATTATGAATCAAACTTCTGATAGTGTTTCTGCCATTCAATATCCAATATCTGTCTCTAACTAAGGATAGTAGGCGCTGACAACCTGCATGCAAGAATCTTCTATGCTCATGCTCAACAATGAGTTTTGTTAAATGATGACGACTCGGTAATATCAAGGGATATTTCTGATCATAGGTTAAAACAAAATGTTCTAGGCTCCCACCAACTCGAAGTAGTCCTTGACTGTCTACAAAGGGATTCAAAGATTTCAAACGACTGTCAGCGCCAACTGTTTGGTCAGATGTTAGCTGCATTATTTCTGTGCTAAAAGCTGATAATTGTACAATATTAATAGATGTATTTAAAGAATTCTGTAATTCAATAAGTGATAAAGGCCCAAGTTTCCTCTTGGTCTTTAGTTTAGTACAGTTGTAGCAGAACCTCAAACAATATAGCAAAAATGTGAATCGAGAAGATATTGACACATTGCTTCACTCACACTGTTTATTCACAGTATAATGAATAAACAGTGTGAGTGAAGCAATGTGTCAATATCTTCTCGATTCACTTTTGTGCCAATTTGTGCTTCACTGTCCCTACGATTCTTTCAAGTTTATACTCAAGCAATATGCTACAACACATTGCAATCTAGACAAAGTAGAAAATCTGGTAATTATTTAATCTGGTCTTACAGCCACAGCATAACAAGTAAGTTTGGTTTTAATATTCTGGAATTTCCTCTTAATTGGAAATTTCATCTAATACAGGCCAAAGAGTAGCCTTTCCACTAAGTGAAGGTGGGCCTTTCCACCAAAAGTTATTTTCAATAAATGTCTCAGGAAGAAGACCTCTTGATATCAGATCTACTGGGTTATGTTGTGAAGGAACGTGTCTCCATACAGCCCCTTCAGACAACTCTTGAATCTCAGACACCATATTAGCAACAAATGTCTTCCACTGTGTAAAAGGTGCTGATAACCATGACAATACTACTGTAGAATCAGTCCATAAATAATGGATTTGAATGATAAGTTTAGTGCTTCTTTCACCTTCTTTAGTAAACAAGCAA
Source organism: Mantis religiosa (assembly GCA_030765055.1). Taxonomy (NCBI): domain Eukaryota; kingdom Metazoa; phylum Arthropoda; class Insecta; order Mantodea; family Mantidae; genus Mantis; species Mantis religiosa. The sequence goes on from CM060959.1 coordinate 125,107,666, forward strand.
GCAGTAATGCACCACGAAGTTCTAAAAGTGGAAGTGATAATCTCTTCAAAGGTGCAACTCGTGAAATTGAGCAAAGAAGTTTTACAAATGTCCTTCCTTCCTTATTTATGGAGCGTATGTGGAGGCACCCTCCAAATGCTCTTTCTGATGCATCGCAGAATCCATGTAATTCAATGTAGCTAGTTGAACCATCACCTATTACTTTACGATCAATATGAATATTGCTAATTAGAGGAAGTTGATTGTAAAGTATCTTCCAATCAGCTGTCAATTTCTCTGTCAAAGGCTTATCCCAATTAACTTGTTTTTGCCACAGGTTTTGAAGAAACATCTTGCATAAAACAACAATAGGTTTTATAAATCCCAAAGGATTAAAAATGCCAGAAATTACTGATAGAACTATTCTTTTAGTAAGTCCAGATTAATCTCTTGCACCTAGATTGCTCATAATTTGAAATGTATCCATATTCGGATGCCATAATAATCCAAAGGTCTTGACTCCATTTTTGTCAAGCTGTAGTGGAATGTTTGCCAGAAGTTCTGGATTGTTACTAGAATATTTGCACAATGAAAATCCACCTTTCTTCAGCAGCCATCAATTCCTGTTGAAGCTTAACCGCCTCTTCTAAAGAAGCAGATCCTGAAATGCAGTCATCAACATAAAAATCTCTCAAAGTTGTTGCTGCTACTTTGGAAAAGATATGTGCTTCTTCATGAGCCAATTTTCCAATTCCTTGAACAGGTTTAGAATCATTATACCTCTTAAGCCTTAATCTCTGAGCACATGCCTCATATAAAACATGATTGTGATCCTGTGTCTAACGAGTCTGCCCCTGACCATTACCATTCTTAACTATTATCAAGGTTGTGGATAGGAGAATGCGTTTTTGAGGTTCAATTTTAAATGCACAATAACTATTGATGCCATTATCTCTTAATGAGATGCTTGGATCTGCTGAACCTTCAGCATTACTAGTGTGTTTCTGTTTAGAATCATCAAGGTTCACTTAAGTATGATGTTTTTTACTACAAATGCAACAGGTGCTTGATTTGCATTTTCTGACTATATGACCTGTTAGCAAACAGTTGAAGCACAGATTGGCACTTTAACAACTTTTCTGCATTCTAAAACAGGGACTTGTCGGAAATCCTTACATTTTGTTAATGCATGAGCATTATTACAATATTCACACTTTATTGTTGCAGAAATGTAAGTCTGTGGAAAGCTAGATTTGTTTTTGTGATTTGTGGCTTTCTGAGAGTGAGGATTAACATTGACTTGTATTTAACTTAGAACTTACTATTTCTAATGATTTACATTTTCCTTCTAGGAAGTTAATAAGATCCTGTAGAGAAGGGAACTTATTTGCATCTAAAGTATCTTCAAATTCCTTTCTAACCACTGTATCTAACTTATCTAGCACTAGTTGTGACACTATCAGATCATCTAATGAAATGTCTAAGTTTAATGCCTTTATTGCATTTAAATTACTCATGGTTTGATTTATCAGTGCCCTTAGCTCCTTTGTTTGATGATTTATGAGCTACAGGTAAATTCAACAAATGTGCAAGATGAGCAGAAGGAATGAGTCGAAAATTGTCATAACGACTGCAGATAGTTTTCAATGCAACATCAAAATTGGAACTTGTAACTGGAATGTTAGCTATCCAATTGTGTGCTTCGCCAATTAGCGACGATAGCAAATAATTAAACCTCTGAATATCATCTAGAGACTCATTATTAACAACTAAGCTCTCAAATGTATAAAAAAAGTGCTTAAAAGTCGTTACATCTCCACTGAATGAAGGTTATTTTATTGTTGGCAATTTAATTGTTTTCTTACTAGCACTTGAAGTTGAAATAGAATGGCTACTGGGATTATTTTCAGCATTTCTCTCTGTACTTTGTGCTATCAATTTAGACATTCTTGCTTTTATTTCACAGTAAGACCATTCAAATGCTTCTCTATAAGAAGCGTGGCTTTCAACATCTTCAAATAATTCTGACTGTGATTAAGCATCTTCAAATTTACCTCTAATATTGGGCAAATCTTCCATTCTTACATTTATCAAATAAATATCAGAACCTGTTTGAAACTGTTCAACAAAATTTACAAGATGAATAAGGCTTGCTTTAGCTACTGCTCGTGCTGTAATTAGTTTCCTCTTAATTTGTTCATCCATGCTGAAAGTGTACAATACAAGAATTGAAATCAATGAATCTAGGTGATGAGATCAAACAAAGAATAGGAATGTATATGTAAGAATAAAATTAAACAAAGTTGAGAAGAATGCAAAGTACAATGGTTGTAAGTAACCTCAGCCCGTAAGGTAGGTTACTACTTAGATACTAATATTAAAAACTCAAACCTGGAGCTGCAGAAATGGTTACCATCCAACAATCTTACTACGTAATAGTCATGTCAACATCGTGTACCATCGGCTTGCTTCATGCTCTGACGTCAGCTTCCAATTTGGAGAAGACAAAATGGCAGCGTGCTGAATTCATAAGTGTCAACAAATATGTTACAAAGTTCCTGTCCCAGTACACAATTTCACTGACAATTAACCACCAAATTCACTATATCCGGCCCGGAGGACCAAAATGTTCTGTGTGGTGTAAGTTTTGGCCGTCAAATCAAACTCACAACATAAACGGACTGTATTGTAGAAGAATCGGCAAACTGTCAGGAGAAGAAAATGTTTGATGCTTATATTGATATATTTAATTTCCTACTCTCAAAGCCAGTACATTCTTGTACTCACACTAACTACCACACCTTGCAGATATCACATATAATGAAATCTAATACTTGATTAAACATTAAAACAATTTACAGTACAAAACTAACTTGTTGCCACGAACATGTTTCAATCTTCTCACTGCTATTCTCAATTCTTTTTCAAAAAGGTCCACCAACTCCTTTAAACACAATATGACCAACTGTCACTGAACAGCACGTCTGCTTCATATTCAAAAGGTTCCTATTTTAAATCTCAGTTGGATTAGCTATCTGGCTCAGGCTTTACTGGGCTTTCTGCTTATCTTAAAAGACAATTGTTGGGTAATGTAAGCTCCAAAGGGCCTGGACTTATTTCAGCAGAATTTCAAACATGTCATTTATCAATACAATTTTGAGTCGAACTAATACTCAATGCTCCATTTATTGCTAGTATTTACCTAGAACACGTTTCGTTAGGATCTTCCTAACATCATCAGTTTACTAAAAAGTGTCCAAGGTCCAGTTGCATTAACCACGTGGGAAAAAATCTTTATAAAGAAATATGAAAATAAATTGTTTAATTTCGATATTACCTTTGAAGAAAATCCAAATTTCAAGTTCATCAAGATAGCGACAGAGACGCACCTATCACCTCCAAGGAGTTCACTGAACCGGCATCCATTAGTCGACAACAGCTGATGATGTTAGGAAGATCCTAACGAAACGTGTTCTAGGTAAATACTAGCAATGAATGGAGCATTGAGTATTAGTTCGACTCAAAATTGTATTAATTTTGTGCTTCATTGTATCATAGTCCTTAAACAACGGAATAATGTCATTTATCGTCTGATTTGGATGACATTGCAGGACTAATTAAAAAGAAAGAAGATACGCACATTCAGATTACTGTTGCTATGTAAATGTTTGTATATGATCTAATCCTGTACTGAACCACCATCATCCCAGGCTTCCTACTTTCCTCAACATTACGACGATATTGCTCCCCATATGCCCACTCCGTTATCAGTTACCTCTAGTTCCTAATGTTCTCCTGTGCACCTTTATGAATTTCCTCACCAAGAGGAACATGCAACATGCAACACCTTGCCATGACTGGTATTCCTCAGTTATATTTTGGCTTCGGCCAATTGGGCAGATTTATGCAAATAATTTTGCACCTCAAGTGTGATACAGTCCCACTTTTTAGTTACATATTCATTTGTATATATGCTAGTGTGATTACCGCTGGTATCCTTTATAGTTTTTAGTTTACTGTATACCTGAGTATTTATATTTCTTTAACATTTAGTTCATAAGGAAATGTGATTACTGCTATCACTGTGTTCATGTACATATATAGTTTGATATGTACCATTTACTGAGCACTGGAGGAGTGCAAAGTAGGCATGCAGATTTGCCGACAATTTTCTTGGTATCCTTATGAACGAAGTTATAGGTTTTTAATCACTTTTGTGATAGTATTATACTTGTTTTGAGTATTGCATATTTGCTCTTTCAAAGATATTTCTATTGACATTTTCCACATTTACAGTTGTTGCACATGTGTGTTAAAATGTAGCTTCACTCAAATGGGAATCTTATTGCAATTTATTGTACACTGCTACAATACAGCATTTATAAGTGACGCATAAAGAATTTATCATCATCATTATTATTATTGTGACTTTGCGACTATTATCATTATGATCATTATCATTATTATTATTATTAATTATTCCTATCCAATTTCCCACCCAAACCCTTTAAGGTCCCCTTGATAAAACACACTGAAACATTTTAAAGTGACATGTTGTTGTACAGCTACTATATCCCTTAATTCCATACTGTGTAACTTTTTATTGCACTTTTTTAAGTTATGTTTTCAGAAGGACTTTTCCATCAGTGGCGCAGGAAGCTCATGATATACATTCCTGGAGTATGACTAAAGAACTATTTCTCCTCGACAGATGCCATAGGTTGATACATGTTATAAATTTACAGCATTTAATTGCCCGACCTGCTTATTTCAAATTTAAATCCATTAAATAAATACTATGCAAATTTCCTTTATGTTGTTCAATAATGGCACTGGGGACTAGTTGATCTGAATCATTTTTCCCCTTATAAAGTCTGTAGGTGTCACTTTTGAGTCCTTTGCATTTGTCCAGATGCTTGTTCACGATGACATCCTCTTTGCTTTATCTTATTTGTTATAATGTACACTTTGTAAATTGCTAAGCGTTTGATACCCACCATTGGATTTGGAATTTGTCTCCCATGTTTTCTGTATTGCTGTGCCCCAGTTACCACAGTTGTTGTACCAACAATCTCCACCACTTCCAAACAAGTGAAGTCCCTACTTTGTATGGTTACCCCCGCTAAGCAAATTCCCTACATCCTGTGGTTACACCCCCTGTGATCACTTCACCTCATCAATACATATACTCTTGATTTATGTCCACCAATGTTAAGTCATTATGAACAATAAATGAAATGGGTGAAATGATACTCAAATGAGGCCCTAGAGCTTAGTTTCTTGACAGTAATCTTTCATGATAAGCGAAAACCACAGACAAAATCTTAATCTAACTCAGGACCTCTTGAACGTGACACAGACATTATATTATCTATGCTGTAAATGTAAGCCCTTAAGAATATCCTTATATTATCCTTAAAGTTCAGAACAGTAACTGCAGCTGGTGCTTATCTGCTATGCGCTGGAAACATCTCCCTAAGGTAAACCATTTTTAAAGGCACTTTATGAACCATACTTTTATAAGACTATTGGTGTTTTAAATATGTTGTTTAGGCACAAGCATAGATGTTTTTCTAAAACTGATTGTCTTGGATTCGCAAGAACAAAAAAAAAAAAAAAAAAAAAAAAAAAAAAAAAATTACACTGTCAGTCACATCTCAATATTTAATTTTTGGGTGAGAATCATGATGTACCTGATCGAAAAATTAAAACAGGAAGGAGTAAGACTTGCAAGCTTTAAAGCATATCTTAGACGAACTGTGTAAAGGTATATTCAGCACTTAGGAAGAATACTTTCAAAATGAGTACCATTAAGAAACCCTTTATTTCCCAGTGTATATTTTAGTGAACTTTACATTTTCTTGTACTGCATTATCTTCTAAGATTTCCTAGTATTAATGTATACAAAATTAAAGCACATAAAGAGTACTTCACGTAGTGAGAGAGAACAGAAAACTCGATCCATCCATAATTTCATTCAATATTGAAAGGTAATGATTTGGCAAGAGTCAGAAGTAATTTGAAAAATACCATTCCACAATTTTGAGGTACCACTATTTTACTTCCAGATTTGTGTACTAAGATTAAGGCTTGTGGCTTAATTTACATTACAGAGATCTTACCTACTTACCCTCAGAATATTAATAGTAAAACATTGGATTAAATACGTAAGATTAACTTACAAACTGAGCAGCACCTCAGTAGTATGTCTGGTCCATTCAAGAGATCCCGAGTTCCAATCTCAGTCAGGATTAGTTGTTTGGATAATGTTTTTTCCAGGTGTTTCACTTATCCTGAATGATAAATATTAGATAACTCTGAGCCCTATGTATGCAAAAATTATTTCAGCATCATCGTCCAGTGTGACTTATCAATGGCCATAGATTAAAAAAATTCTAACTACCTCTAAAATACTTTTTACCTGGCCTCATGTTTAAGCATTTATTTTGTCACAAATACGGCTTGAGAACAGAGAACATGACAAATGTGGATTGAGTACCAAACTAAGAGAAGGAATGAAATGCACTAGTTTGGCCTGACTTTAAGTTAAATGTGTATTATCAAATATCTAACTTTGCCAGGCAGTTATGTTCTCACAATCTGTGGAGTGGATGCTTGTCTGCGAGTCTATTGTCTGCGGATTTGTGACTCTATATGCAAGTGAGTAACTCATTAGGGGGTTGCAAACTTATGAATGTTATTACATGGGAGTGAACAATTTGAAAGATGCTAACTGATACATCAACATGAAGTGGATGTCATACAACAAGTGAAGTGGCAGTGGAACTAATTCAAATTAACAAACACCCTAGAGCTTGTAGTTACTCTGGACTTTATCCAGGTAATGCATACCAACAACATTCATACTTGTATGCTTTAGAATGTTAGACCAACACACTATCTTAAAAAGGCACATTACTCCATCAAAATGCAAGCTACATTCATAGTGGAACAGGAACTACTTCACAGTTGAATAGAATAGTTTTGTTACACTAACAGAACTCAGTACTACTTCGTACGTTCATGAATCAGGTTGTGTTTTTTCAAATTTGACGACTGAGTAAATCTATTATTACAAATTTTACATTGGTAGGACTTTTTACCTTCATGGGTCAAAATGTGTCTTTTCAAATCTAACAATCGAACAAATCTCTTATTGCAAGTTTGACATTGGTGTGCTTTCTCATTTCTATGATACAAAGTATGTGTTTTCAAATTTGACAGCAAAGTAAACTTCTTATTACAAATGACACATTGGTGTGGCTTCTTCCGCTCATGAATCAATGTATGCTCTTTCAAATGTGACAACCGAGTAAAACTCTTATCACAAGTGTTACATTGGTGTTCCCTCCTATTTTCATGAATAAAAATATGTCTCTTAAGATTGCCCAATTGAGAAAAGCGCTTATCACAAACATTACATTGATACTCCTTCTTACCCTCATGAATCAAATTATGTGTTCTTAAACCTGACAACTGAGTGAAGCTCTTATTACAAACTTTACACTGATGTGCCTTCTTCCCATCATGAACCACATTATGTATTTTCAAGTAAGATGACAGAATAAAGCCTTTACCACATATTTTACATTTGTGCTTTTTCAAACCCTCGTGAATTGCATTATGTGTTTTCAAACTTCCCAACTGAGTAAAGCCCTTACCACAAACTGTACATAGGTATCCCTTTTTTCTCTCATGGATCAAATTATGTTGTTTCAAATATGACTTCTGAGTGAAGCTCTTACCACAGGTTTGACAAATGTGTGCATCTAATTTAGGAAGCACAGTCTGTTGTTCAATTTCTGTTGAATCTTCTATCTTGAAATTGTTACTGCATAAAATAGTTTCAAAGTTAATCTGCTCTATATCATCACTAAAAGGAGTCTCTGATTTAATTTCTGTTTTGATTGTCACATGATCATTCTCCAGAAGCACAGCATCACTGTTAGTACTTACTGCAACAGCCTCACGAAACAGCTGTCTTTCATTCTGTAAGGCTGTGTTGTCTGGAACAGGTTCCTCTTCTTTGATTTCTACTTTCTGATCCATTTCACAACTGCTGCCCAATTGGAAGTTTTTCTGTGCACAAAAGAAACATTATGTTAACAGTATAGTATCTCTAAATTTAAACATCAGCTTGCTTAAATTTAGCAAACATTGTTCAAACACCAGCACATACCTCCGCTATTCTCTCCAAGTAAAAAACTCCATGGAAAGTTGTATCAGACTTCACAAACTACAAATACTTGTCTCATTATGTTAATACTATAGTCTTTTCATCTCTCTTACTGAGATACCTGTACAAGTATTAAACCTCATCAATAAAATATCATTGTTAAATTTCAAGGCAATCATTGATATATCATTGATATACTGCAAAAACAACCTGTAATTTGACAAATATTAGGGCAAATTTGTATTCTGATAGGCCCCTCTTTCTCTCTAGTTAGATGCACGAAACAAAAGATTGGTCCAAAATGGGAGAAAAGATTACTACAACCAATCAAGATGAAAACCCAAACAAGTTTCCACACTAAGTTACAGAGTTAAAAACAGATCTGAATTTTCCTAATTCTAAAGAAAACATTTTAATCAAATAAACCCACTAACTTTTGAACCAATTAATATTCAATTAGATATAGAACAAATACTTACAGAATCTGAAACTTCCAAACCTGTACTAAAAGCACTAGCATTAGAAACTGTGAACAATATATACCCACCTGAAGAATGGTTACATATCTATACAGATGGATCTAACTTGGACAACAACTCAGGAGCAGGAATTAATTGTGCACTGTTCTCATTCTATCAATTGTGCACTATTCTCATTCTATCAACCAGCAGGATACCACACAACAAATTTTGATGCAGAAGTAATGGCTATTCATATTTCACTACAACACCTTCTATACAGGATAGATAAATTCAAAAATGCTGTCATACTTTCTGATTCTAAAGCAGCATTATTTGCAATAAGTTCATATAAAATGAGGTCAATCCAAATTAAAGAATGTCACAAAATGATCCAACTTCAAAAACTACAGAAAAGAATTATATTACAGTGGATACCTGCACATTGTGGAATTGCTGGAAATGAATCAGCTGATTTTCTTGCCAAAAAAGGTGCAAATTTAATTCAGAGCAATAGTAAAAACTTATCCTTTACATCCATAAAAAGATTAATCAAAAGCAAATATAAAAATAAACAAAACCAATCAACAAATCCAGAAATTATTCCAGAAATCCCACGTAAAGCTGCAGTAGCAAATTTTAGATTACTTACGGAACATGATTATTTGGCCAAACACTTACACAGAATAGCAATAGCAATTTATACAAGTCCAAATTGTCCTCTGTGCAACAATGAAAGAACACTTCAGAAATATTAAATTCAAACAAATGGACAAGTCGGCCATATCACATCACTTTTGGTCTGAGAATCACAACATAAAACAAGAAATAGAACTGATCAAACAGGCAAAGAAACCTCTGGAACTACAGATTTGGGAAAACATATTTATTACGAAAAAACAGGACCTCTTGATGAATTTTGAAATTCCCGCGGTAGATGACGTCATCAAACTTACCAGAACGTTAGATGGCAGCACAACACCAAGCCAGATGCAGACACCAGATGCATCATCAGTCTACCACAGAGCTGACGATAGGGGAGAAGTCCCCAGAAACTAGTCTTCATAAAAAACTTGTAAGTGGAGAAAAGTATATACAAGGTTGACTCACTTGCCTAATTTTAGTAAAGATAGTTTCCTTGTTAGTTTTTCTCCATCAAGTACCAATCCTTCAGAATAGAAGGGATAGTAAAATATTAATTTTAATATTGTGCTCTAACGAATTTGTGTTATGCTATAAAATAGAAGTTTATAAGTTAATAAATAATTTATAAATAAATAAAAGTTCAGAAGTAACCACTGTCAATGCAACACTCTTCAAAATAAACTAATATTTTACATCTGTCCTAAATAATCATATATTTGAATATTACACCACTTTTATTTTACACTTTGCCTAGAAGTTATTCAATTTATGTCTTTGTGAAATCAATCACACTGTTCCCCACTGACACAGCTGAGATTTTCTGCAGAAAGCCCAAATGAGAGTACAGTAAGTGTACTTTCACACTCGTATTGTGAAACAGCTTTTGAAATTTCTTTTAAAATAGGTTTGTAATTTGGATCCTTGTAATTTCCTAGAATCCTTTTGATGACAATGTTATAGCCAATCCACACCTGGTCTTCATTATCTGTCATTGTTTCTTCAAATAAGGTATCGGATATATACTTCCTAATTTATGGCCCAACAAATATTCCCTCCTTAACTTTAGATCAAACATTTCAGGGAACTTCTTCCAGATTTATTTGTAGCAGTTATCATTCTTATTTAAAGCCTTAATAAACTTATAAACTTGAACTGGACATCAAGATCAAAAAAGTGAACAACAAACTCACTTTTGGTATTTACAGGAAACCGACACACACAGATAATTACATTAAGAACAACAGTTTCAACCCAAAACAACACCAACATGCCATTTTCAACAGTTTAATCTTTCGGATCATCAATTTTCCACTAAACAGAGAAGATTATCAAGAAGAATACCTACACATAAAAAAAGTAGCTATATCCAACGGTTTCAACCCAAATTTAGTAGACAAAACAGTTAACAGACTCAACAAAGCTAAGAAAATAAAAGAAACCACCACCCTAAAACCTACAGGAGAAAAAGAGAAAAAACTTTAAAAAATTCACCTTCCACCCATCAGCCTATAACAAATTCCAAAAAATCTTCTCAAAACACAACATAACTCTTGCAACTCAAAATAGGTTTAATATCAGAAATTTGTTAAAAGGCCCTCCCAAAAATTCAATCACTACCAAAGAAAAACCAGGAATCTATGAGATCAAATGTGAAACTTGCCCTAAAATTTATATAGGAAAAACAAAAAGAAATATTAACATCAGAACTAAAGAACATATGAGAAACATTAAAAATGGTGAAACAGAAAAATCAGCAGTGGCTTTTCATTTTTTGAATACTAGACATGACATCAATTTGGAAACATCTCTAATAAAATACGTTAATCACCCCATAGACCTTTCCGTATGGGAAAAAATCTTCATTAACAAAAATCGTCATAGAGTCATGAATTTTGAAACTCCACCACCGGACATCTTTGACAAGTACATCACGCCATCTATTGACAATACGGAGAAAGAAGAAACCACTACAACTTGCACTAATCGAGCATCAGCTGAGGATAGGAGCAAGAGCTCTTGAAACATGTCCTGTGAATAAACAGTGTGAGTGAAGCAATGTGTCAATATATTCTTGATTCACTTTTGTACTGCTTAATTAAACCTAATTTTATGTATAAAGAAAACATTTTTGGGGTTCACAAGACAATCAGTAATAACATTTTTCATTCCTTGTATCAGACTGCCTCTCTGCTGGCAATTTTTTCTTCTCCTGTGGTCTGATTGGACTCCCATCATAAATAAAGCATGGTATTTTATAATAGTCTTTATTGCTGACCAAGTAGCATGCTAATTAAGTTCAAATCTCCAGATACCAGCTACTTATGTTCTGATCATTTTACTTTTTCTAGAAGTAATTTTAGGTTATGGTTAGTTTCCTTGAGGTGAAATGAATTGGCTACTGGAACTGATTCCTATTTATGTGCATTATAGAATAGTCCACCTTTCAGACTGATTTTAGAGGAATCTGAAATCCACCTGGAAAGTATACAGCAGCTTCCATGGCAATCACCAAACCAGGAATATTGAGAGGATATGTTAGATTTCCTCCCTAAGAGAAATATGAAACAAGTTCTTTTTCGTGGTCTCTGTACCAAGAAAATTATATTCCCTGAGAGGTCTTTTTCTTTTGCTCTGGACCTTAATAACTCAAAGAACCCTAAGGAAGTTGTAAGCCTCTAACCAAATCATTAAGTTCTGATTTTGTGAAATTATGTGATTGAGGTTGATGAAAATCTTGTTCTTTGACTGTATCAAAATCATGCTGTCTCGAGAACTTTCTTCAGAATCTAATGAAGATTTCTTTGCAAATGCTAGTAATGGAGAGACACAGGAAGACCGCCCGCCTTGGTAGCGTAGATGGTAGCATGCCTGCCTCACGTTCAAGAGGTCCCGAGTTCGAATCTCGGTCAGGGTGAGTTACCTGGATAAGGTTTTTCCAGAGTTTTCCCTTATCCTGATAGACGAATGTCAGGTAACTCTAAGCTCCATGGACCCTGGACACATTTGAGCATCATTTCACCCATTTCATTCACTGTCCGATATGACTTAACGTTGTAGGACGTAAAATTGCAGAAAACAGCAAGACCAGGACCATGTGATAGGGCCTGTTTGCTGATAATAAATTTGGATAAATAATTCATTTCATATTCTTTGTGTTGTATCCTGTAATATCAATACAGAAAAATAGCAATCATCCATGTGGCCTTGAGGCTCATGCCAGATCCTCAGTTCTATGCAAGTGTGACATACTATTTTTAGTGCCCATTTTTTGTCAAGATCTCCAAGCTTCATATGAAAATAAGCATTGCAGGCATGAACAAAATGTGTGATATATATTTTGTCTTCTCTTTCAGACAGCAAAATTTCCAAAGATATGGCAAAATATATCAGGGCTATTTTTATTCTTTCTAGAAGACAAATTTCTTCAAATGACACGAATGTATGGCATACATCTGACACTCACATAAATAGATCCTCACATTTGAAAAATAAATTATAGACTGAACTAAACTTGATAGGATTGAACTTAGAACAAGCTATGTATTGTCTCTTTAGGTTGCGAAACACATTAATTTCAACAAAGAAATTATATGTATTTCTTGGTTTTGTACAATATTTATATGCAGAACTATATTAAAATATTTTAGGTGAAAGTACTAATTATAACAAAATGGTACGTGGAAGAAAAAAACTGTTTACAGTTTTGGAATCAGCACATCAAATTCAGTCGAATAGACATATTTCGGAGGAAGCCCCAGAATCATGTCTATCAGTGTAATCAGGCTGATTCAGTTGTAGAAATCCTCGTTGTGTCCCATTATGGAACATGTTTTGACAAACCACTCAACAGCGACAACGCACTCCTCTATTGTCCAATGTTCCTTGGCTGACTAATCAGTCTGAGAGAGAGAAGCAGATGGCTAAAAATATCTCCAAGGACGACAATACAAGGGTGCCACACATAATGAACAGAAGCCTCAAGTAATTTGAACATATAACGTATTCACATACTTTATTATTTATGATGGATCCTGTATCAATTACAGCAACTGTAAATGAATAATTAAGATATTACAAAATATAATTTTCTTAATGCCCATTACCAACTGTATATATGACCACTATTCTCGTACATATAGGAGAAACACAGCATTGGATCAAGGTGCATCTGAGCACCAGACACTTTTCATAACACAGGAAATATAAGTGGTCATTCATAATACACTTATATGGTAAGTTCAGGTAAAATCTTGTGATTTAGTTAGTTGTAATGGCAGAGAAATGGGCATGACAACTGTTCAAACTCAAATGCAATAAGTATTTAGAGTGATAGGTAACAAATAATACTAAACGTAATCAAATTACTTGTAGTCCAATTTTATCACTCCACATCACTTTCTAATGTTTGAAGGAAAATTTCAGGAGTTCATGCTCCTATTTCCAGCCTCGAAGGTCTGACTGTTGTTGCCTGCAGGCTTCTTTCAGGTGTGTTCATTTGTTTTTGTAATTAACAGTAACCAGGACAACATTCCAAAATCCATCCAATGACATTCAGCAGAATTATATGTATATGTAACTGGGTTCAAATCAAAATAAATAAAGCCTACACAGAGAAATAAAGGAGAAGTCTGCTATAACTATTATAACAATGACAATGAATTTTTAATTTGTGACTTGGAGTTTAAACAATCAAATCATATGTACCTGCTTATAATCACAGTGTAAATATACAATTATAGTGAGTGATACTACATTACCAAGGACAAAATATAAAAAGAAGCCACTAATGGTGACAATTATAATAATAGAGAAATGTACACTCAAATTTGAGCATTAGGTTATTTTCACATTTCAGTCTTTGCTATAGTCTGATGACAATTATGAAATCTGCAATGCTCATAGGCTAAGAAAGTTCTGCACAGAAACAATGATCAACTGAGACAGTATTTCCTGCATTTAGAGCTCAAATGCTGCTATATTTTTGGAACCTATTGTGAGCTCAATGATCTTGAAGAAAAGTCATTCCAATATAATAACTCTTTACTATTTAATGAGATTCTGTAAAAAAGAGTTTAGATACAACAAATGTGGTACCTAAGACACTGAAACTTTCCGTTCCTCAGAATAGCTTGGTATGTTTAGGAAACGCACCAATGAAAAATACTAAATTCGTTAATTTTCATACTAACAAGCTGATAGAGTGACAATGTATACAATTATAGAATCTTTAAAATCAACATTATAATAAAGGAAATCATAGATTTGCAAAACTAAAGTTATTATCTATAAATATAAAATAACATCTACGTTTAGTGAACTTCAGTAACTAATTGTTATCATTATTATTCACTGAATTATATTTGCTTGAGTTTCTATTTTTCTTTTTCTTAATTTTAGTGTATGCTGTATGTTGAAATGAAATGTATAGTGTGTAGCACCAGCTTTTACTACATGTGGCACCACAGTCAGTGACACTGGTGATGCTCGAGATGAAGATGGAGCACTGGTGGAATGAGATGGAAGTTAAACCGCAGATCCTGGAGAAAACCTGCCCCAACGCCATGTTGTCTCACTTTGCAGTTGTCTGGGAATGAACCCCAGCTGCATTGGTTAAACCGCAGATCCTGGAGAAAACTTGCCCCAATGCCATGTTGTCTCACTTTGCAGTTGTCTGGGAACGAACCCCAGCTGCATTGGTGAGAGTCCAGCGATATAACCACTAAGCTAAGGCATGGTCCACAAGATGTACACTGCATCAAGTTTGCTGGATCCCTTGTCCTTGGTTTGAAAGGTAAAAATCTTGTGACATGAAGTTATATGAGGGGGTCCCAAAAGAAACCGGATTGTTGTCATAAAAATTATTGATGAACCTTTTTACAAAATTACTGCAGATTACAAGCGATGCACTTGTCAAGTCTCTTTTCCCACTGTTGGAAGCATGTTTGGAACTCTTCAAGTTTGATACTGTCCAGTGCCCTTTGCGAAGCTGTTTTTACCATCTCCACATCGTCATAACGCTCCCCTTTTAGCATTTTTTTCATTCGTGGAAATAGGAAAAATTTGCACAGGGCTAGGTCTGGCAAATACGGAGCATGGGGAATGACAGATCACCTCTGAGATGCCAAATAGTGGGTCACTCATACGGCAGTGTGTGCTGGAGCGTTGTCGTCATGCAGAAACCAGTCACCTGATCCCCAAAGTTCCGGGCATTTCCTCCTCACATCCTCTTGCAGACGCCTTAAAACATCCAAGTAAAAGTGCTGGTTAACAGTCTGGCCAGGTGGTACAAATTCCCGATGCACAATTCCACAAACATCACAAAAGATAATGATCATCGTCTTCACATTTGACCTCACTTGCCTTGCTTTATTTGGTCTGGGAGAGTTGGGAGTCCTCCACTGGCTTGACATTTGCTTGGTATTTGGATCATACCCATAACACCAACTCTCATCCCCTGCAATGATTTTGTTCAAGAAGTTTGGACCACATGCAATCTCTGTTTTCAAGTCCTGACACACATTCATGCAGATGGTTTTGTGCTCCTGTGTGAGAAGGCGCAGAACAAATTTAGCAGCAAAACGTCTCATTTGCAAAATCTCCCTCAAAATCCGCTGCCACAAGCTCCAACTGATTCCTGTCGCTGCTGAAATTTGGTCGATTGTTTGGTGACGATCCTTGTTGATCTTTTGGCAGATCTTTTCAATGTTCTCCTCATTTCGCGACGGTGAAGGTCATCCAGAACGAGCTTGGTCTTCAACACACATCTCATCACGTTTAAAGTGCCCAAACCACTCGAAAACCTGTGTGCAGCTCATAGCCTCCTCCTGGAAAGCTTCCTGAAGCATTTGGTGTGTCTGCATTGCAGCTTTTTAAGCAGGAAACAAAATTTCACACACACTCTTTGTTCTTTTCAAGTTACCATAACGACTTCGCAGAGGTAGCCTGCCAACAGTCAGAGAAACAGAATACCACACTTGCACGTTCAGCTCTACACTGACGCCATCTGCACAGCTGTTTCATGAAGGTCTCTACTAACACCATCTAGCGTGGGAACCCTGCACTACGTCTAAGAGTGGCAGCGCCCTTGGAGTCCGGTTTCTTTTGGGTCCCCCCTCGTATTAATATTATCATTTGTTTTAGAAGTTCAGATTTTCCCTACACAACATCAATTTCAAAACTTTAAATGAATCGAATATTTTGAATTAGAAGCAAACATATGAAGGCAGCAATTTATTGGTGGCTCTTTAAATGTTTCATAAGAATAAATTAATTTTTAGATGCTAAGCTAAGTTTTAATTTCAACACTCCTTTACATTTATCTTGCTTTGGCCCCCGATGTAAACCCAATAACAGAAAAGTTTCTCACTGCCTACATTTTCTAGTGCATATACATAAAACTTTCCACAATTACTTAATGTAAAAAATTATAACACTCATCTGATTGAATATGGAGAATTCTAACTTGGCAGGTAGGAGCAATATATAGTCTTCTCTACCTAAGAAAAAAGTGTTGTAGTATTATAGTGGCAAGCTTTTTAGTTATTGCATGATGAACATACAAATAGCAAATATCAGACTTTTACTGAAAAACAAGCATTTTAAAAAAATGTGGACCCATAGAGAAACAAAATACGACATAATCTGATACAGAAGGTATTCTGCATAAGACAGTGTGCTCAAAGCTGCAAATTATTACAATTAATTATTTATACCATGTTATTAGCAAGTGATAACAACACAAGGTTAAAAAAGGACGAAGATAATGAGAATTCCCATGTGTTAGAGAGAGATATATCTCATTTACTTCCATACTGTCTTTTAAGGCTGAGACAAGCTACAGCTCCAAGCTTCCTCTACCATTTAGCTCTACCATCTGATCCCCTATCCTTTCAGCTATACTCACAGTTGCAGAGTAGATTGTAAACCATTAAGGTGAAAATCTTTTAAGTATATACAATCCTATTCTCATAAGTGTAATCTTCCGGGTTACATTCTTATTTACAACAGTATTATACCACTTGCAAAAGTTGAAGGCATATGAACGCTGGCCAATGCTCAAATCGAGCACTATTGCCAAACATAGTACGTGTACCAACAGAGGTTCTGTACATAAGAGCAGTTTTACCAGCCAGCAAAGTTTTTGGCTACTCTTCCTGTAATTAAACAACACATTAAATATTCCTGAAACATTAAGATCTTACTTTGCCACATGTCACAGCAGTGGAATAGCAAGCATGGTTTCCAATTCAGTAACTCACTTTCCGAATTCATGGATCTTTTCCAGAGATTGAAACACAGGTACGCTCCCTTTTTCTAAGGATGAAGCTGCTTCACAACAAATTCGTGACACTGTGTATACACTACCTACACCACAAGGTTACACAGTTAATTGCTGGAATTTTGAAAAATCTACAGTTGCCCTATATCCTGGATTGGAGAACTTTTGTAAAAACCTGTTCATAATTTTTCTGCCCTGAGAATGAATCACTTCATGTTTGTTGATCGAAAACTCACTTGTCCCATCTTATAGGGACATGTTCATGCACTCGGATCACTGGAAAAAATATATGTGTATAATGATGATAGTAATAATAATTTAATGTTATATTAACAATATTTCAGCTTGAGTTTAACACACGACTTAACGACGCCATTCACTTTAACAAAATAACTACTCTACTCTGAAAATGAACTGAAAATTAACTCTGTTTCAAACTGCGTGACTTCAGTTTAAATAGTAGGTGCATTATTTATTTATGCTCGAGATATTGTGAGGAAAGAATAGTTTTGTTTTTTTAGGCATATCTGTGTTGAATAGATGGATGTTGGGTAATGATAACCATTTGAAGATAAAACGTGCATCGCTTGTGTTCTAAATATCGTAGAGACAGGATTTTTGTACGGTCATGATCAGAAAATAAAATTCTCACTTATAAGATTGACATCTGCCATTTTTCAAACATTTATCTGAGCATAATTAATTAGTATAATGTTCTCAGTTCAGGCGTGCGAGATGCGTGTACCACTTGGCGGCTTATTGCACCACTATTGCACTGTTCAAGTAAATAACAAAAAAACGAGAATTTGGCTGCACTGAATTTTCCGAAATGGTTACATGTACTGAATGTAAATAAGTAATTGTCAACTCTTAGGTTAAGAAAATGTATCCCCGTCTAAAATGATACTAAAAGTTGATTCTAAATACCTACATATTCGAGCACAAAATGTCGCATGTACTTGGAAAAACTGTATACACAGTAATTAGACTTGCTAAAATTCTCGCGTCATCGTAAGAAAGTCCGGAGTGTCATGGAAGTTAGTAATATTAATCACATTACCTGAGTAATTGTTTATGAAGTAGACATCACCACTTAGAAACCTTGTACCGCTTTGTTTACGATTTCTTTCACATCAAAATCGTGAGGTGTAAATCGAAGACCATGCCATTTATAGTATAGTTAGTATGAAGGCCTGCGAGTGCCTCTTGGATACCAAATTAGGAAGGCGAACTATAAAGAAATTAAAGTACTGTTATATCAATAAAATAAAAAACTTCTCTATCTAATAGTTCTTGTACTATAGTTCTGCAAGGGTAAATTTGTTTCCTGAGAAATGTAATCTGCTTGTTAATTCATACTACTATAACATTTGGAGCGATTGATTCTATAATGCAAGAAAGGAACGATTCTAGCGATTGATTCTATGATGCACGAAAGGAACGATTTTTTCTTTTAAATATGTTCTTCTTTCCCTAACGTCCTCCAACGTTAAGTCAGTTCGGACGACTTTTAAATGTGAAAAGATTCCATAATTCAGAATTGCTAGAGTTCGTTCAGTATGGTTTACTTCTTTCTACCATATAGGTATGTAGACTGAAATAATGACAAAATTCAACCATTTTCAGAAAACAACAATAAGTTAGATATGGAAACTTGTGTTATTACAGTACTTTTTTTTTTTTTTTAACTTTCTTGGAATTCAGCTTCACATGATGTCCAAGTGGCCTTGATTGATTACAGCGCAGACGTAGTTATGTATTAATCTGTGGCTACGTCAATAAATGTGTGGCATGGCTTGACGTTTTGACTGCGTGATTTTGATATAGAAAAGCACATAAATTAGGTTGCAGGATTTCCAAGGCTGCCCTAGGAACATACTAAGGTTATATCATCACTATATACGCTAAGGGCTTTACTGCTTTAAGTGCGCGATTTTGTAAAGCGTAATTTGAGTGGCATAGTTTTTCCAAGTACAAATGTGTAGTGTTTAACGCCCGCTTTTACTACATACGGCATCGCAGGCGGTGACACTGATGATACATGAGATGAAGTTGGAGCACCGGTGGAATGAGACGTGGCGGGGGAAACCGGAGGTCCCGGAGAAAATCCGCCCCAGCGCCGTGTTTTCCACCACGAATCTCACTTTGCGCTTGCCTGGGATCAAACCTGGGCCGCCTTGGTGAGAGCAGTCTAACCACTGAGCCACGACGCGGCCGTTTCCAAGTACAACTTGACATTTTGTGGTATTAGGTAATAATATATTAAATGGCAGTGTCAGTTTATCCGGAATTTTTGTTTAACCTCATTCCTCAGCAAAATCAAGAAATTGTTAATTCTGTGGTAAATATTTATGGGTTGAGCCAATATGGTTATCATACTGTCTTGGCGTTGCCAGTTCCACAGCTAGCAGGCGACAGAGATGGATCTGTTCTTGTCTCACCGAATCTACCTAGCAAGTATCATACAGATGCTGAGATGTACAGTGGTACAATGCTGACAGAGAAGTTCGCCTAATATTTTAGCATGTGTGTGAGAAGATATACAATAATTATCGCATAATCTGAACCTTAAAACCTTGACCTATAGAACAGTTCGCTTACGTAGCTGTCGTTCATATGCACACAAAATAAAATGACTCAAATTAGATGTGTTCTACGAAAGGTGTTGCTACAGTGAAACAAAATAGTGACATTTCGACGACTTGTGAATATAGTTTCTAATTTAATGATGCCATATTTGTGTACTGCCTGTAATGGACTTTAAACCAATTTTTGTTTTATTCAAATACTTAATAAATACAGAAGATATGAATGTGTATTTATGAAGCATTTTTACACCATGAATCTCCTGTACTAATGTGCATTGTGTGCAGAAATTTTAGTCTTGCAGCAACAATATTGCTTCTTTCAAACAGAAATTTGCAACCATCATTGGTTCTCCTATTATGCATAGAAAATACAGAATCCGTGTATTCTATTTTCCCCTCATTAAATTGGTCAGCCTTTTGAGAGTTGGCTATTCACCCTTGTCATATAAATCATACATTGTTCTATGTAAAACACACTTTTGAAAATTGTCCAAGTCGGTAGAATGTTTTTTAGCTGCCTGATGTTTCCCTTGGGATCTAAATATGGAAACTTGTAATTTTGTGAACTGTTTGCCTTCTTTAACAATGTTTGTCACAGAATGAGCACTCACATGACAAGCTTGTGCTGTTAATTCTCAACTCTGAGCAAAATTTGTACTTTTGAAAATGACTTAAATTGACATCTGTTTGAAAAAGGAATACACATTAACAAGAATATTTCTAGCCTGCTTATGTAAAACCTTACAAGTAGTTTCGCAGCTACCACTAGGCGTACCAGTACTAGGCTTGCTAAGCACTCTTAAAAGATTACCACTTTACTGAATGCAAGATACAAAATGTAACTGCAGCATAGCACGTGTGTGCTTTTCTTCACTGACAGTTAATGATTCTTTTTTTTCTAGTAAGGCATCTTATCTTTCCATATACCCGAAACCAAATGTGCTACAAACATGGGGTTTGGACAGTAATCCTCAGAAAAAATAGCACTGTAACATGGGAGAAACAAAATAATTCTGTAATTAGTATCTTAGGGCATGCAAAGAAATTAGCCATATGGTTTGGCAAGCCAGCCAGTATCTGTGCTTAATTGTACAATGCTGCACACACCGCATTGGCTAGTAGCGATAGAACAGCTACACCTAGCCCCACCTTATGTTCATTACTATTTTGTTGCTACCTTAGTATTAAAATTGTTAAGCTGAAAAACTAAAGATGAAATCAAACTAATCAATACATGTGGAATATACCAAATTAAGTTGTAAGAATTGGGAAAAATTCTAAATAGGTCAAACTAAAAGAAATCTATAAACCACAGCGACAAAACATTTTTATACATCAAATTGAAGCCCGCCTTGGTAGCGTAGATGGTAGCATGTCTGCCTCACGTTCAAGAGGTCTGGAGTTCGAATCTCGGTCAGGGTGAGTTACCTGGATAAGGTTTTTTCCAGGGTTTTCCCTTATCCTTCAAGATGAATGTCAGGCAACTCTAAGCTCCATGGACCCTGGACTCATTTGAGCACCATTTCACCCAATTCATTCATCGTCCGATGTAACTTAACATTGGGGCGGACGTAAATTAAAAAAACAAAAAAACATCAAATTGAAACAGCCAGACAAGTCAGCAGTAGCACATCACTTGTGCGATGAAACTTAACCTTGAGCCATATTCAAAACTATATAACTTAATAACTATTAAGTTATTCAAAACAGCATTGCCTTTTATTATGACACCATTAAAAGGCATCATAAACTACAAACTGACAAAGTTAAGTGGTGTAATGTGAAAAACCAACCAACAAATAGTTTATCCATGGATACACACACACACACACGCACACGCACACGCACACGCACACACTCACACGCACACGCACACGCACACACCACACACACACACCACACCCCACACACACACAGATTAGATAGAATTACTGCAGACAGTCTTGGGTAGCCGGTATCTCCTGTGTTACCCCAAAAAGGTTAGCTTGAGTATTACTATACATCAACATGGTCCTGATCAGTCTCGTGATGACACTTTTCTGTACTGCTCTGTTTAGAACAGCCTTAATCATTTATGGTTATAAAATACTATGAAAGACTCCTGCTACATTGAGGTATGTAACCTTATAGCCAGGGAACTCTCAAGCCAGAGCATGATGCTGTTATCACCATAGCTTGTCCTTGTCTCAGGCAGCATGTAGCTTGACCAAAGTCTGTGGGAGAGTTACATTGCAGCCTTTTGTATGTAGGAAAACACAAAGAAGAAATTTCTTAGTTGATTGTGTTAGTACTTGATTCATTATTGTCCTTGGCTAAATAAATCATGTTTCCTACACTGTTAATGTAACAAGAAATTACTAAATTAACAAAATTAGTAATGTTATTAATAAAAGCAACATCACTTACAGCAGTGATGGTTTTAAGCATGTATTATTAACTTCTTTTGGTGAATTGTTTTACCATTTCACTGAATTGACCATGAATTACACTGCCTTCTAGAACCTCTCATAATTGTTAATTTTAGATTGAATTTTCGTTTGAACCCATTTCTTTTTCATTTCATTTTAATAAACTGCATTATTAACAGTTCACAAGCAAAAAGAAATAGCATAATTAATGAAGGAAAAATTGTAAAGCACTACAACAAAAGTAGAAGCAGTAGCATTAAGCTATTTTGTATTAGGACTGCTGAAATTCATGGATATTTTGACATGGAAATTATGGCTTGCACATATTTTAATAATAACATCCTTGTTAGTGTAAACAGTTCCATCACTTTGTTGGACACCTCCACACATTGTGTGATCTATTGATGGATCTGTTACCCAAACGACAAGCCTGCGATGCCGAGCAATAAATGAGGGTTGGCGGCGGGAGGGGAGACGTAGGGGTGGCGGGGTCTTCGTTTACCCCTCCTCCTGCCGCTCTTCCTGATGTGGGCATTCTCTCTGCAGCTGACCGGGCTGTCCACACCTCCAACATAGGCCACTAGGTGTTCACCGGCGTACCTCGGCTGGTCTTCTGTCTCCGGCGTAGCACACACTCCTCGTTCTCGTCGACGGGATAGCTGCTACCTTGGCCGCCTCCATCCTTAATGCCGCTGTCAGCGCCGCGTGGATGGTTTTATAATCGCCAAGCATTAGGCGCTGACGAATCTCCGTGTCCCGTACCCCGTCAACGAATGTGTAGGCAGCTTCCCGGGATACGAACTCTGGTGGGAGGTCGACTAGGGCCTTGCTAGCCAGTTGTTCAACTGCCAGGGCGAACTCCTGCAGCGTCTCCCCCGGCTCCTGTGACCTTGTCTTTAGTTGGCTGCGGTTCGCTGCGGCTAAGTGGTGGTTCCCGAAACGATTCTCCAGGGTCTCCCAGATGTTCTTGGGCGCCGCCGTCGTCTGCACCGCGTTTAGGACTTCCGCGGCCCGTCCCTGGAGGCTGGCTATTAACTGTGTGGCCTCCTCCTCCGGTGACCATCTGTTGTGCTTGGCCACTGTGTCGAACTGGCGGCGGAAGACCTCAAATGTTGACGCGCCGTCATATTTCGGCGGTTTGACGCGCGCAGATGTGTCGCGTCCCGGCGCGTCGGCCTTCAAATCCTTCAGTTTCCTGCCGATGACGGCCTCTACTATGGCGTTCAGGGACTTGACGCTGCTGTCGGCCTTTCCCTCCAGGTCGTCAACGCGGCTCGCCAGGTCCTCGACGCGCTCGTCCACTTGGCCCATCCGCTTGCCCAGCTCCGTCACGTTATCCCTCACGCCGACCAACTGTTCTTCAAACTTCACGGCAAGGGCCTCGTTTGCCGCTTTTATCTCCGTGGCCAGGCTGTCGTTCGCTGCCCTCATTCCTGTGGTCAGTTCGGCCATCTTTGCGGTCATTGTCGTGGCCAAGTTGTTGTTTGCCGCTTCCATCTTCTCGGTGATGTTATTTGCCGCTTCTGTTTTTGTTGTTAACTCGTTCATCTTCGCTAAAAGCATTTCCAATGCCGATTACATGGCCGTAATGTTCGGTGATGTTATCGTCCCGCTTCCTGACACCAGTTCGTGGTTCGTGAAATAAAAAGTCGAGGTTACAAACACAAAAAATTGCACTTTATTTTCGTAGCAATACACTGTTCACAATTACAATTTAATGTACACAATTAGTTGATTTTCCAATATCAATCTACACGTACGCTCGACGCTACTTACACAACGCACGCCATAACAACACTACTCTCAATTGACTGTCCCTTCCGGTATCGATCGGCCCCGAAGCCTCCCGAATCTTCCGATTATGGAGGGGGAGAACATTCTCGAACCTTCGTGTTACTTCGAGCGGCAGGAGGAGGGGTAAGCGAAGACCCCGCCACCCCTACGTCTGCCCTCCCGCCGCCAACCTTCATTTATTGCTCGGCATCGCGGGCTTGTCGTTTGGGTAACAGATCATGTACCTGTGACTCTCCCTTGATCCTTCTCTCATTTTTACTGCTACTTTTTCACTTTTTAGGTGTTGTTATTATTTATATTGTAACAGGAAACATCTATACACATAAATGTATATCTGTATGAGTACACTGCTTATATTTGCTTATGTAATTCCCAAACTTTGTAGTTTGTACACATTTTCTGTATGTTTTTATAATGGGTGGGCCTTTTTCTCCTGATTCTATATATATTGTAAATATTATTTGTATATTACTTTAGCTCTTTTATTGCTCGGTATACACATCTGGAGTTTTCGACTTTGGCAAGCCCTGGCTTTCTGTTGTAGACTGTTACTATACAGAAATTATAGGTGACACGTGAATAATAATAATAATAATAATAATAATAATAATAATAATAATAATAATAATAATAATAATAATAATAATAATAATAATAATAATAATAATAATAATAATAATAATAATAATATTAATAACAATAATAACAATAATAATAATAATAATAATAATAATAATAATAATAATAATAATAATAATAATAATAATAATAATAATAATAATAATAATAATAATAATAATAATAATAATAATAATAATAATAATAATAATAATAATAATAATAATAATAATAATAATAATAATAATAATAATAATAATAATAATAATAATAATAATAATAATAATAATAATAATAATAATAATAATAATAATAATAATAATAATAATAATAATAATAATAATAATAATAATAATAATAATAATAATAATAATAATAATAATAATAATAATAATATTTATCATCATCGTCAATCATATGCCCGCCTCGGTAGCATAGATGGTAGCATGTCTGCCTCATGTTCAAGAGATACCGAGCTCGAATCTCGGTCAGGGTGAGTTACCTGGATAAGGTTTTTCCTTATCCTGAAAGACAAATGTCGGGTAACTCTAATCTCCATGGACCCCGGATGCATTGAGCATCATTTCACCCATTTCATTCATTGTCTGAAATGACTAAATGTTGGAGGACATAAATTACAGCAAAAAAATCATCAATCATCATCTTCATGATTATTATTATCCTTTTTCTCATCCAAACTCTTTGGGGTCCTTTTGATAAAACACATTGAATCATTTTAAAGTGACATGTAATCATAGAGCTGCTATATTCCTTAATATCATATTGTATAGCTTTTTATGAGTTTTTATATGATGGCTAAAGCACCTTTTCTAAGTTATGTTTTCAGAAGGACTTTTCCATCAGCGATGCAGAAGCTCCTGATACATTGCTGGAGTATGACTATACAACTATTTCAACTCAACAGAAGCCATAGGTTGATAGATGTAAGTTTACAGCCTTTACTTGCTCCACCTGCTGGTTTCAAATTTAAATCCAACAAATAAGTAATATGCAAATTTTCTTTAATATGTATAGTAATGGTATTTAAATTTTCTTTCTACATGTTTGACAATCTTGCCAACAATATTCTTGTTGGAATTTGAAATATGTTTAGTTATTTAAGTGCAGATTTTTATATGTAGGTAGAACTGTGACAGTGTTTCTCATTGGTAAATTCTTAAGTCCTGATTATTGAAATTAAGCTTATGACAATGTCTGGAATGCAGAAGGGTACAACTTTTATACTAATTTTTCTTATTTTTCCTTGGTGAGTGGTTAATATTTCTTTGGTAGCACCAGTTGAATTGCTTAATTGTTTTTATATTACTGATCACTTTGTTATTTCATTATATACATATAACAAAACTAATCTGGAATATTATCATTTGAATACTGTGTAGAACATTTGATTCGTTTGTTAATTCTGTGCTGCTTTACCACTTGAATTTGATTTTAAGGCTCCATTATGGTAGCAATATTTAAACGTTAGCATGTTTTGAAACTACTTAGCCTCCATTATATCACATTTTTCATTGTTAAATATGCTGCAGCTTGACATTCTGATCACAGAGTGACTTGCAAAATAATGTTATGATTTAATGGTTCTCTGGAAATTGTAAAATGTTATTAATTTTGCTTTTCAGATTATTGAACTGTTAGCTCTATTGATTTATTTATTGATATTGATTGGTACTCCTGTACTGACAGTTCCCATCACCTCCAAACAAGCAACATTCCCCAATTTCTATGTCTCCTCCCATACACTCACTTCACATCAAGTCATATCGGGCAATAAATAAAATGCATGAAATGTTGCTCAAATGAGCTTAGGATCCATAGAGTTTAGTTACTGACATTCATTTTTCACTAAAATGAAAACTGTAGACAAATATTATTCTAACTCAAATGAAATTCAGACTTGGGACATCTTGAACGTGAGGTAAACACTCTACTATCTATGCAACAAATGTGGGTACTCATGAATATGCTTATATTATCCTTAAAGTTCAGAACAGTAACTGCAACTTGTGCTTATCTGCTATGTGCTTAGATGCATTAGCTACATATATGAAGCACATATCCCTGTGCTACTGCCCTTGGCTTCATCTTACGTCATAGACCACATTCTACTAATTCTGTATCTCGTAATTACAGCAGGCTTTTCAATGTTCTAAGCATTATTACACTGTCCTACAATGCTAAGGTCTTATGCAGTGAGTGGATGTCAACCCAAATGTAATAGTTGTCTGTCTAGATAATAACATAAGGTTTACTAAACTTTGTAACAAAAGGCACAGTCTGGTACTACTGTTTGCTCGTGTATCAGTTTTCCCACTAAGACCCCGGCCACAAACTGAATGTGTTTCCTATTCCCATAATTTCTGCCCTTCCTTACCCTCCCACTTGATTTATCTTTATCATAAGTGATGCTTTCACCACATGCCAAACCTCATCCCTTATTAATTCATTCTTATATTTTCTATATTTTCATTCTTTGGTCGCTTAACTCTAGTGGAGACTGGTTTTTTTATCATTCATTACTCTTATCATCAGTATTATTGACAATATTCTTATTAATGGTATGTTCTCATTTTAGTAGTGCTTTGGAGCTTACATTTTGGTTAAGTAGAGGATAGCTATCCATATCATGTATTATTGTTTGTTCTACATTAATGTTCATATAATTTATTACTATGTATGAGCCCATTCTTCCATATTGATTTACTTCATTTGATAATCCTTCTACAAATCACTGGAGAGCTTTGTAAATGACAGGAAATGAGGTGCACTGACATTATGAAAAAAGCTTATTTCAGATATTTCCTTTGTTTTCAAAATTTTCTGTTAAGTTTCTATTAATTTGTAAGTTCATTTGAATAACAAGATAATCCCATATGTCTTATTCAGATATCTCACTATGGTTTAACTTCTTACTTTATTACACAATGTTCATCCTACAGTAGCATCACTTAGCTTTTATGGGTTAGTTACTTCCGGTTAGTAAAATACCAAATGTAATTCTTAAGCTTCTAAAATTACTGGAAATATTGTGTTAATGTCAATTAATATGGATTTGATACTGACTGGAACTGGAAATTGAATAAGTATAAAAAGTACAGAACATGTGATTGGAAGATGGCTGTCTGCTTAGAGCCCAGATTGGGGGAGTCTGTCATCACATAGTCAACCCAACAGCTGGAAACATCTCCCTAAAGTAAACAATTTTTAAAGGAACTTTTTGAAGCATACTTTTATAAGACTTTTGGTGTTTTAAATATGTTTAGGCAGAAACACAAGTGTTTTCTTAAAACTATTTATCTTGGATTCAGGAGAGCCAAAAACATACATTTTCAATGTCATCTCAACATTAAATTTTTGGGTGAGATCTATGATGTATCTGGTAGAGAAACTAAAACAGGAAGGAGAAAGGATTGCAGGCTATAAAGTATCTTAAGCGAATCTTGCACAAGTATATTTCAGCATAAAAAGCTTTATTTGTATATTTAGTCATATTTACATTTCTTTTAATAAGTTAACATCTAAGGATACCTAGTATTAATGTGCACAAAATTTAACCAAATAAAGAATATTTCACATACTGAGACGAAAAGAAAACTTGATGCCATCTATCATTTCACTCAATATAGAAAACTGTTGATTAGTCAGAAGACTCAGCAGTCATTTGAAAATCAGCATTCCAAAATTTGGAGGTACCACTTTTGTACTTCCAGGTTTTTGCACTAAGATTAAATGCTTGTGGCTTAATTTATATTTCAGAGTACTTTCCTACTTACCCTCAAAATATTAATAGTAAAAAAATTAAATACGTTAGACTATCTTGCAAACTGAGCAGCACCTTGGTAGCGTATCTGGTCCATGTTCAAGAGATCCAAAGTTCAAATCTCAGTCAGGGTGACCTGTTTGGATAAGATTTTTTTTTCAGGGTTTCCCATATCACGAAACTTGGAGCTTCATGTATGCAAGACCTATTCAGCTTCGTGTTGGTCATTTCATTTATCATCCAATATGACCTATTACTGGCCATTATTTAAAAAAACGATTTCTTACTACCTCAAAGTAGTTTTCACCTGGCCTCCCTGCCCTTTCAGGCTTTGTTTTGGCTCCAATATGCTTGAGAATAGAAAAGGCAAATGTGCATTTTGCATCTCTGGAATGAGTACCAAACTAAGAGAGGGGATGAAATGTGCTAGTTTAGCTTAATTTTAAGTTAAATGTATAATAAATATTTCACTTTGATAGGCAACTGGATCTTGTAGGGTGGATACTTGCCCACAAATGTAAAAATCATTGGACTCATGACTGCATAAGCAAGCAAGTAAGTGAATGAGGGGTTGTGAAGTGCTATTTCACGGGAGTGAACAATTTTGAAGTTCCTAACAGCTACATGAATCTGAAGTGAATGTCATGCAATAAGTGAACTGATAGCGAAACTAATTCAATTTTGAAGTTCCTAACAGCTACATGAATGTGAAGTGAATGTCATGCAATAAGTGAACTGATAGCGAAACTCATTCATATTATCCAACTCCCCAGAGCTTGTGGTCTTTATCCACATAATGCTTACCAATAACATTCATACTGGTATCCTCCAGAATGTTAGACCAACACACTGCCCTCACAGAAGCGCATTACTCCATGGAAACCAAAGCTTCCTTCAAAGTGAAAGAGGAATTATTTCTCAAAATACTCTTCACAGTTGAGTGGAATACGTTTGGTAAGCTAATACAACTCAATACTACTTCTTACGTTCATGAATTCGGCTGTGTTTCTTCAAATTTGATACCTGATTAAATTTCTTATTACAAGTTTTACATTGGAATGGCTTCTTACCTTCATGGATCAAACTGTGCCTTTTCAAATCTAACAAACGAACAAATCTCTTACTGCAAACTTGACATTGGTGTGCCTTCTCATCCTTATGATACAAAGTATGTGTTTTCAAATTTGACAGCAAAGTAAACTTCTTATTACAAATGACACATTGGTGTGGCCTCTTCTGCTCATGAATTAGCGTATGCTCTTTCAAATGTGACAACCGAGTAAAACTCTTATCACATGTGTTACATTGGTGTTCCCTCCTATTTTCATGAATCAGAAAATGAGCCTTCAGATTCCCCAATTGAGAAAAGCGCTTATCACAAATATTACATTGATAGGCCTTCTTACCCTCATGAATCAAATTATGTGTTCTTAAACCTGACAGCTGAGTGAAGCTCTTATTACAAATTTTACACTGGTGTACTTTCTTTCCATCATGAACCAAAGTATGTATTTTTAAGTAAGATGACAGAATAAAGCCTTTACCACAAATTTTACATTTGTGCTTTTTCAAACCCTCATGAATTGCATTATGTGTTTTCAAACTTCCCAACTGAGTAAAGCCCTTACCACAAACTGTACATAGGTATCCCTTCTTTCTCTCATGGATCAAATTATGTTGTTTCAAATATGACTTCTGAGTGAAGCTCTTACCACAGGTTTGACAAATGTGTGCATTTAATTTAGGAAGCACAGTCTGTTGTTCAATTTCTGTTGACTCCTCTATCTTGAAGTTGTTATTGCATAAAATAGTTTCAAAGTGAATCTGCTCTATATCTTCGGTAAAAGAAGACTCCGATTTAATTTCTGTTTTGATTGTCACATGATCATTCTCCAGAAGCACAGCATCTCTGTTAGGATTTACTGCAACAGCCTCATGAAATAACTGTCTTTTACTCTGTAAGGCTGTGATGTCTGGGAGAGGTTCCTCTTCTTTGATTTCTATTTTCTGATCCATTTCACAACTGTTGCCCAATCCTGTGCACAAAAGAAACAAAACAATATTGTATCTCTAAATTAAACATTGGCTTGCTTAAATTCGGCAAACAGTCTTCAAACAACACCACATACCTCTGCTATTCTCTCCAAATAAAAAAATCCATGGACAGTTGTATCAGCATTCACAAATCCAAAGACATGCAGAAGTCAAACTACAAATCCTTCTCATTATGTGAATACTATAGTATTTCCAGCTCTCTTACTGAGGTACCTGTACAAGTATCAAACCTCATCAATAAAATAACGTAGCTAAATTTCAAAGCAATCACTGATATAATATAAACCTCAAAAGCAGCCTGCATATTTGGCAACTATTTGGGTAAGTTTGTATTCTGATAGCTTTTCTTCTCTTCTAGTTATATGCAGGAAACAAAGGTTAGCCCTAATGGAGATTAAAACTCCTGCAACATTACAAGAATTTTGTATTTCCGTATCAGTAGTGTACATTTAAAAGATTGAAGTTTAACAGTGGTTATTACAAACTTATGAACAATAATTTAAGATGCAACAGTTTATTTACATTGACATAAGAGAGTTTACTTAGACTCATAGGGCAGATGTATGTGTTGCAGGAATTGTAAATGGTGACTTCTAAAGGAATAATTATGATATTACAAAATATAACTGAGGAGTGATTTTTTTTTCAAAATTCAATAAATGCAAAAATTTCAAAATTATGTTAGGCATAGTAATGACCTTCTACATCAACCTCTGAACCCAGTATTAGCAAAAGTCGAATATTGCCACGTATATAAGCACTCAAAATCACTAGAAAAAACCGAAAACGCAAAAGAAAAACGATATCTGCATTCTTATGGCCATGTGCATTAGTCTCGATCAAGATATTACCATGATAGCGATCATTTGTGGTGCATCAAAGATGGTAAAGTTCGTCCAGGTTTTAATTGCCCTTTAACTCTGACCGGCCATAAGTGGCCGATTATCGTTATTTTGGCTCGCAATTTTTAAATGGTGACATGTTTTGGAACACGACAATTTCGAGTACGAGCTGTTATACATTCACGGTGGTGACAATAATCGCATGCTTCTTATAGTGGTAGAACAAATCATTTTGATGATATGAATGATAGGACATTTCAGGAAAGTTTCAAACTATCCAAGGAAGTAGTTTGGTGGTTAGTGGACAAATTGTATGATAGGCAACAAACAGAAATAATCCGATATCATCTATGAATCGAGTGTTAACAATGTTAAGATTTTATGCAGCAGCTGCATATAATATACTAACTGGCGATGCGTGTTATAAAGTGTGTTGCGAGCAATAGCAGATCTTGGACTTAATTATATACAATTTCCGGCAAGTAATGCAGATGTAAGTGCTGTCTTCAGTAACTTTACTGCAATTATTGCTTTTCCAGGAGTATCTGAAGCCATAGATTGCATGCACATAAACATAGTCACCTGGAGGTGAAAATGGCGAAGTTTATAGACACTGAAAAGGTTATTTTTCATTCAAGTCCCAAACTGTGAGTGATAATAATTTACTTGTTGCAAGGTGGCCAGGCTTGGTGCATGATAGTACTTCATTTAGCAACTCCAGCCTAAGAACAAGGTTTGAAAATTGAGGAGATAGTGGCTATAATTGCAGGCCATATTTAATCACCCTGATTATAAACCCACAAACTGCTGCTGAACAACTTCTAATGTACATATAAGAACCAGAAACACAGTGGAGAAGCAGTATGGAGTTTGGAAAAGGTTTCCAGCATTGTCATTGGAGTTAATATGTGATGTGCAAAATGCTAGGTCAGTAATTATAGCCACAGCAGTGCTGCACAACATTGCCAGGAGTTTGTTTCCAGGAACCTCCTCAAGATCCTGAAATTCAAAGGCTCCTAAACCATCTGTAACAAGTGAGAGGAGCAGACATTGAGGAAAATGATCCTGTTCCAGCAGATCATCAAATGCATCATAATGACACAGTGTCACGAAGAGCAGTGAGATAGGCAACAATAAGTCAACACTTTAGTTAAGGTACATATGTATTTATTCATAAGGATTTATTTACACACTGTTTTTATTTTTCCAGCATTTAAGTTTTTCTTTTAGTACCACTATCTTGTACTCCTTGATTTCCACTTCCTTTTCGTGCTCCTTTTTAATGAGGTCTAACTGTGACGTCTGAACCTCAACTCACTTTTCACAACCATCTACAATGCCTGTTTCAGTTTGGGTGGCATCCTGCGTTGCTCACACGTTTTTGGTGTAAAGTTCAACATATTGATCTCATTGTTTCCTCATCATGCCACTCAACAAAAGCTGTTCATATAAAAAATCAATATTTGAATTATCTAGAACTTCTGATCTACCTTCTAAAAATGTCAAGCATTGCTTCAACCTTACTAAAGAATCTTTTGAATTTTCATTCATGCTGTCTATGCTAACATACCTTAGTAATGTATTCTCCAGTTGCGACCATCTGGTAAGTTTTAATGATGATGGTAGAATCCATTTCAATTCACTAGAACTTACAATATAGTTGCCCACACAAATTTGGATACTAAGTGTGTCATCTACTTTTACACTTTTAACAACTGTAGGTATGCCTTGAAAACACATTTGAGAGAAGCACACAAAATCAGAGAAAACAACCTTTTGCCATTTGTTCAGATTCCTTATTTTATTTTCACACCTTTCATATAAATCACTAAAAACACTTATCACATCATCAGCCAACCACTGTTCATTTTTTCTTTCAAGTTCCTCGTCTGCCTTTCGCCTTCTATCGTCTGAATTTGCTCGAGCAATGCCACTAAAGCTGCCAGCTAGTTTGCTTATATACTTTGGTAGACTGGGGAACAAACGAGGCACAGCAGTATCTACCAGCTTTGGACGAGCACGAGGAAATGTAATTTCATTGCCTTCAGCATCTTTATCTTTATCACATCATCTGTTTCAAAGTGATTGATGCACACAACCGATCTTTTAGATGGATTCCAGTTCTTCCTAGGAATACATGTTACCCATTTAGCGTGCATTTCGGGGTCTGAAGGAAATCTTAATAGAGTAACATAACCTCCTTTACTGAATTCGTAACTGCTACTGCATTCAGGAACACAGCACTTATCATCTGAAAAGAATACAGGTATAGTTACCATTAGTACCAGAGTAACTGAAAGCATATGAATGATTTCGTTTGTCATTCTAAACCTAACCTAAACGGTAGTATCTGATTTATAGTACCAATTATTTTACAAACTATCACAGATCTTACCTTAAATCCTTGATTTTAGTAGTGTAGTATAAACATGTAACTACATAGAAAATGAGGTAAACGTTTACCATACCGCACTGCAGAGAATATTTTAAAAATATTTTAAATTAGCAGCTGCAAACTTCGTAAGGCCCGTTAAAATCAAAGTAGAACAAGCCGTCTTCACAGTGTTGCCGATTCTATGCATTCCGGCCTGTGTAGAGTCGGCCTTGGAAGTTAGGAGTCCTATTTGTATACTCTATTTCTGCTACAACTTGTTACACATGTGTTTCTACCTTGACAAATGCTAAGCAAAAAACAAATGACAAGTGACGAACATGAGGCAGTGAACTTCCGAGTGTGTTCGACAACCTTCTCAACAGTTACTTTTGAAACGAGTGGTGCGCTCTAAGGCAGTGAGCGCCTACCAGATAATCACAGCCAGCTAAACAGCAATTGAGAATGATGCACCAGGATGTAAGCTTTACCACGATTAAATTTTAACTGTGTTTAGGTAAACGTCTCTTGAGGGTTTGTTTAACGAAGTTGGTGCACACAGCCATAAGATTTAAAGCAAAAGCTGACAAGTGCAATGACATTACTCACAAGTGTTATAGCTCTTTTTCCCTATCATGCAGTTGGTACTAATGCACTAGATTGTCAAATCAAATAGTTGTATATCGTGTTACTCATCAATGTAACAATATTTACCTGCAGGTAACATTGATGCAGACTTCATCGTAGTCACAGCAGCTACAGCTTACTTTCAGTCAAGTATTTACCTGATACTGTTGTTACTGTGTATAGAAGTACTGAAAGCTAAATTAAAGTGATTGATGATTCTTGTGATTCTGACAATAGCATACAAGTCAAGGAATGTGGGAGAAAATCGCGATTCAAGAAGAGAATTTCTCAATCTCAAATGCAAATTAAAAGATGTAAAATGGAACCTATTGTTAAATGCACTCATGAACTTGAGGTTTTGCCTTCAAAAGCTAAAGGAGAGAAGGAGTGCAAGGATACAGAGTTTAGTTCTACTATGACGATATTACCCAGTTCCAATGTCATTTGATATCATTAAATAAAACAGACCAGGATAAGTTTCTGTTAAAATTCTTGGAATATTTTTTAACCTCAACGCAGAGTAGTAAACACCAAGAATGCAATATGAAAGAAAACAGTGATAGTAAAGTATAACATTAGAAAAAGTAATGGTAAAATTGAGGCTATTAGTACAGTGACTTTTCAGGAACTTTCTGGCATATGAAGTGATAGATTATCTAATCTAGCAAGTAGGTTTCATGAAGGAGAAAAGTTGGTGAGGAAAGAACAGGAGAGGACAATAACAGGAAAGGAACATAAGGGCCTAACTATTGCTACTAAGGATGACATAACAAAATATAAATGCCCGCCTCAGTAGCGTAGATGGTAGCATGTCTGCCTCACGTTCAAGAGGTCCCGAGTTCGAATCTCAGTCAGGGTGAGTTACCTGGTTAAGGTTTATCCGGGGTTTTGCCTTATCCTAAAAGACGAATGTCGGGTAACTCTAAATTCCAGGAACCCTGAGCCCATTTAAGCATCATTTTACCCATTCTATTCATTGTCCAATATGACTTAAAAAGTTAAAACAATGTAAATTACAAAAAAAAAAAAAAAAAAAAAAAAAAAAAAAAAAAAAAAAAAAGGAATACAAATGCAGACAGAATGGCAGGGTTAAGTCTTCAAGAGGTTTTTTGCCTTCAGATTTCACCATGAATAAAATGTAGGAGATTCTGTGAAGAAAGAAAAAGGTTAGGACTCCTAAGAACAATGCTCCTTATCAAAATACAATCATGTAGTTTACAAACATTTCATGCAATTAATTAACTATATATATATTATACATAATTTATAATTATTTATATTACTTGTATTAATTATATTAAACTGTACAATTGTTATTATTGTATTATGCTATTCTATTTATTATATTATTTTTGTATTCCTAATAAAGTTAAAAGCTATCAATTAAAACAATACAATATAACAATACTTGTAAAATATGTACTGTACAGTAGCAGCATTATGTCACATACACAATTATAATCTAACAAGGTCGTTGACCACAACAAAGAACTTACTCAACTTCCACTGTTTACAGCACTCTTGTTACAACTTCCGTTTATGACTGTTTACTACTACTCGCTGGCATGTCACAATCTCTTATATATACCTCCATTGATAATTTCTAGACTGTTCTATAACAAATGAGAAACCGAAAAATCTCTATCAATCAAGATGTTACTAGAAACTTCCATTTATGTCAGTTTGTTTTGGCATACCTTTGATCTCTGCACTATGTTTATCTGCTTATGCAGGCTCTTTATCTCCGTGACATGCCATCCATCGGTTATCGTTCCCGGGAACCCTTTAAGCACGTACACTGCCAGTCATAATAATGGATTCGCAACACTGCTCCCACTTGAAGGCTAGTCGTCCCAAACAGCAACAACTTAGCGGGCCAGACGATCCAGGTGTACCACCATCTTTCCTCGGGGTACCTTCTGTATGCAGTAGACCACGTCGCTAATCATCTTTACCACCTGGTATGGTCCTTGCCACGGTTGTTGAAGTTTCGGGCAGCGTCCCTTGGTCCGGGTAGAGTGGTACAATCACACTAGGTCACTGGCTCTTGACTTGCCTGTCGTATCGGGACTTCATGCGGTCGCTCGCCTTCTGGATGTTCTGACGAGCCATCTCATGCATGTCGTGGAGATGGTCCAGCAGGTTGGTCTTGTCCCTGCCTCCATTTCTCTCATGAGTGGCTCCAAGTTGGCGTCCGCCAGCTGCTCCCTCTTCAGGCCTACGCTATCCCAGCCATCCGCAGGCACTGCTGCGACCCTGACAGCTGCAGCACGCTCCTCTTCCATTCTTGTGTATTGCCGGCACACTTCTGGGCAGGGTGTTCCAGACATGGCATCTGCATTGCCGTAAATCTTCCCTTTACGATGTTCAGAGGTGAAGTCATATTCCTGCAACCTTTGGACCCAACGTGCTGCCTGGCCTTCTAGGTTTCTAAAGCTCAGTGGCCAGGTTAGGACGAAGTGGTCAATCCTCAGGCAGAATGGCTGACCATACAGGTACTTTTGGAAGTGCTCCAAGGTCTTTACCACCGCCAATAATTCTCGCCGGGTGACACAGTAGTTCTTCTCTGCCTTGACTGAAGATGTGCTGGTATCGTCTTAGCAGTTGTCAAACCTTCTCGAGCTGTTCTGCGGTCAGGTGGTTGGCCAACCTCTCCAATAAGCCTTCCAGTCGGGACCCCAAGTGTTGCATCGTGGCCGGCTCCTGTGTCTTGTTGATTGCTGTTACGCTGACCACGGGCTCACACTCCCCAGCTCCATTCAAGCCTGGACGTCATGATCAGTGTCCGCTAGGTTAAGTAGCCTTACTGGCACCTCCTCTAGGCACGGCAACAATGTTCTGGCTACACATAGTCCGTGCACAGGCCTCTTCTGGTACAGCATCATGCTCTTCTTCGTTCGCTGTCCTTCCAGTCGCGCTGTCACCACACCTCCTCCTTTCTCGCGGGGACAACCATATCTTCCTTCAAGATGACCCTGCAGATTCCAAGGCATTCTCCGGTTGTCGGAGTATGACCTCCTCTCCATTGAGCCGCAGGACCTTCCTGCCGACGTCGACCGTCACCTCGTGGCTCCTGAGGGCATCCAGTCCCAGTGTCACCTCCTCAGCCACCTCCGCGACAAACACCCACAGATTCAGCACTCCTTTCCACAGTCAACTTCAGCAGGGCCTCCTTCTCCGCAGGCAAGGTGTCGCCTGATGCCGTCACAAGCTCGTATGGTCGGCTTGGTTTCCTGGACGGCAAACCCTTGGCCACGTTAGGTCTGATGATGGTCACAGCTGCCCCGGCATCTACGAGCATGCGGCACGGCTTCCCTCTCACCGAACCATCCATGATGGGGCAGTCATCCATCCGTCGGTTGACGGCGTGCAGTGTCACTCGAGGAGATGGTGTAGATGGCGCCGACATTCTCCTCGCCACGATGGGCCTTACTCGTTCTTCCGGCTTCTCTTCCTGGTGTCGGTCATCTTCGTGGCCAAGTTACTATTTGCAGCTTCCGTCTTAGTTGTTAATTCGGCCTTCATTTCTTCTATCTTGTTGGTGATGTTGTTCCACTTCCTGACACCAATTGTGACTTTTTGGGTTTGTAGAATTAAAAGTTCAACTTGCAGAAATTCCTTCAGTAACAGCATTATGTCACATACACAATTACAATTTAACAAGGTCGTTGACCACAACAAAGAGCTTACTCAACTTCCACTGTCTACAACACTCTTGTTACAACTCCTGTTTACGACTGTTTACTACTACGCGCTGGCTGTCACAATCTCTTATATATACCTCCATTGATAATTTCTAGATTGTTCTATAACAAACAAGAAACCGAATAATCTCTATCAATCAAGATGTTACTAGATATTTCCATTTATCTCAGTTTGTTTTGGCATGCCTTTTATGTCCGCCCTATGTTTATCTGCTTATGCAGGCTCTTTATCTCCGTGATACACTACCCGTCTGTTATCGCTCCCGTAAACCCTTTTAGCGCGTATGCCGCCAGTAGTAATAATATATTCGTGACAATATGTATGTATTTACGAGCAGGAGTAATTATATATAAATGAAAAGGTCCTACAGGAAGGACAGGAATCATCAGAAATTAAGTGAACGAATTAATGTTGGATGTACATTTATAATCAGTGTAATTTAGGAATAAACCATGTACAGAGTTTGTTATGTAATTTACGGAAAGAAATGACGGTTTACTGCAATGTTCAAGTGAATAAACAATGAAAATTTGACAGCACTGAATTCTCCAAAATGGTTCATGGACAGCATGCAAATAACTATTTATCAACTCTTATGTTAGGTTAAGAAAATGTTTCCCGGATAAAATGACACTAAAAGATGTTTCTAAATATAGCATATACTCGAGCACTAAATGTCACATACTAGGAAAAACAATAACACTAAATTTAGAGTCATAAGACGGGCAAAGAAAATGGAAAATCAAAATTTTATAGCAAAGTTAAACAATAACATTAAAGCTGCTTGACAAACAGTTAACAAAGGAAATGGAAAAAGTAATGCTAAAGGGATAATACAGGAAATAAAGAGTATAAAAGAGAATGTAACAGAGTCGCAATTAATTGCAGATTCCTTTAATTTGTATTTCTCAGAATTAGCAAGTGAATTAATTAAAACGGGCACACATTTTAAAAAGTATGGGAATGTAACTGCGAAAATACAAAATGTTAACAGTAGCATGTTTTTGGATCCAATCACAGAAATAGAAATAAAAGTAGTGGGGAAAGGAGAAACAGTCATCTGGAATGGATAACATTCCAGACTAGATTATTAAAACAAATGTATCAAATACATAAAGACACCATTAGTAAATATCTAAAATGTATCAATAGAACCTGGAAAATTCCCTCAAAACTTAAAGGTGCTGTAGTAAGACCTTTATTCAAGAAAGGATATAAGCTAAAAATAGAAACTTACAGACTATATCATTATTAGCAACTTTCTCCAAACATTTTGAGCAGTTAATATGTCGGCACAGTTTGGTTTTAGATAAAACAGATCAACAGAATCAGCAATTTATCAGTTGTTAGACATACTAGAAGAGTCTGTCGACAGGAAACTGTCAAGCATTAGGGTTTACTTGGATTTATCCAAAGCTTATGATTTTTTGGACATCAATATATTGTTATCCATTAGAAAAATTTGGATTTCATGGAAAAATCAATGATTTGATGAATTCATAAAGAGAAAACAAACTGTAGAATTGGAGTTTCTTGAAGGTAATAAAATGAACAGGTGTAAGTCAAAAGACAGTGAACTAGGTAATGCAATAAGGCTCAACCCTAGGTCCATTGGTTTAATTTATATAAACAATATGCCATTACGTCAACAAGCAGATATGATTCTTCTCACTGAAGATAGGAATGTGTTGATAAAAAGTAACAGTAAACAGGAACTACAAAAAAGAGCAAATCAGGTAATGGCTGAATTATACTCTGAATTTCAAGTTAACAGGCTAGAAAGAAACATAAGTAAAACTACTGCTAGATTATTTCATAACTATCAAAATAAAGCACATCTTACACTACAAATTTATTATAACACTCTCAACATAAAAATATGAAAAAAGTACAAAGTTTCCGCGATTTAACCTAAATGAGAATCTAAAATGGAAGAACCACAATGAAAAATTAGGCTCTAAATTGAGTTCAGCATCTTAATAAGATATATTAAACATCAAGTATTTCAATTTCCAAAGAAATGTATATTATGCGAATTTCTGCAGCCGTATGTCCTATGGTTTAATATTTCGGGGGAAAATGTTATGAAAGTGAGCAAATATTTAATCTGCAGAAAAGGGCAATTAGAATAATAAGTTACAAGGACAGTTGGCCACGCTGCAGAGTTCGAGAGCTAAAAATATTGTCTCTTGGCTGTGTATTTATACTGGAGACTTAACTCATGTCAAAAATATAAAATTAGCTTGAAACGTCAAAACTTCCATCAAAATATTATTCGACAAAGGAATCCCTTGCT
This sequence comes from Mantis religiosa, assembly GCA_030765055.1. Taxonomy (NCBI): domain Eukaryota; kingdom Metazoa; phylum Arthropoda; class Insecta; order Mantodea; family Mantidae; genus Mantis; species Mantis religiosa. The sequence continues at coordinate 125,148,287 of CM060959.1, forward strand.
TATTCAGTTCTGTAGAACCAGTATAGCTAAAAATAATGTGATAAACATAGTGTGACATTGTGGGTTCGTGAAATGAAAAGTCCAATTACACAAACTCAACAATGTTCTTTATTTCCACTGACTTACAGTTGAACACTTGCCAATTACACAGAATTACGTAATGCACACAATTACAATTCACCAGTTCGTACGTTACCGTTCCGATGCACGTACACAGTCTTCTCGACCGTTCGCTAACACGTCAAGCACTGACTGACTGACTGACTGACTCCACTCATTCCAGCCCTTTTATAGGAATATCATTGTCTTCTAGAAGTCTCTGGTTTCCGTGAATCACCGCAAAAATTCCAGATGGCGGACGAAGGGGGAAGAGGCAGCCAGCGACAAGTGACACTCCCCTAATCGTCCCCTCAGCCAGTGACTGAGATTAATGAGGGGGTGTGGCTCGGCTGCCTCTGGTCCCCTCTCAGCTGTCGTTTGTCCGGCGTTCCGATAATAGGGTGACACTGCTCCCTCCTCAAAGCTGGTCGTCCCAAACAGCACCATCGTAGCGGGCTAGACGATCCAGGTGTACCACCAACATCTTCCCTCGGGGAACCTTCTGGATGCGGCAGACCACCTTGTTAATCCTCTTCACCACCTGGTACGGTCCTTGCCATGGCTGCTGGAGCTTCGGGCAGCATCCCTTGGTCCGGGTAGGATGGTACAACCAGACCAGGTCACCTTGCTGGAAACCTTGGCTGTTGGCTTGCCTCTCATATCTGGTCTTCATGCGGTCGCTCGCCTTCTGGATGTTCTGGCGAGCCATCTCGTGCATGTCGTGGAGATGGTCCACCTATTCCACATACTCGGCTGCTGGCTGTTTTGCTTCCGGAAGGCTTCCAAAAGCCAGGTCACAAGGGAGGCGTAACTCTCGGCCGAACATTAAGCTGGCTGGCGTCATCCCAGTTGTGTCGTGTGTTGACGAGCGGTAGGCCAGCAAGAACAGTGGCACCTTGACGTCCCAGTCTCGCTGATGGCTGGCCACGACCTTCCTCAGGTGTTCCTCTAAGGTCTTGATGTATCTTTCGACCATGCCATCCGACTGGGGATGTAGAGGCGTCGTGCGTGTCTTGTTCACCCCCAGCCTTTGTAGTGCCTCCTTCATTAGGTTGGACTCAAAGTTGGTACCCTGGTCACTGTGTAGCTCTAACGGCACCCCAAATTGACAGAACACTTGCTCCACGAGGCAGTTTGTGATTGTCTTTGACTCTTGGTTTGGCATGGCATACACCTCCGGCCACTTGGTGAAGTAGTCCACGACCACCATTAGGTACTTGTTGCCTCGGTCGGAAACTGGGAACGGTCCAGCAATGTCAACGGCGATCCGTTCGAATGGCGCTCCGACGTACTGCTGCATGCGACCCCGGCTCCTAGTCTGGGGGCCACGACTCGCCGCGCACACGTGACACTGACGGCACCATCTCTCAGCATCTGCTCGGAGTCTCAGCCAGTAGTTGCGCTGCCGTAGTTTGTCAATCGTTCGGTTCGCTCCCAGGTGTGCTCCCGAAGTACCGGCGTGCACTTCCTCCAAGACTTCCGGGACCTTACTCCGGGGAAGTACCAACTGTTCTCTCTGCGTCTTCCCATCGGGTGACTCCCATAACCGGAACAGCACGCCCTCTCTGGTCTTCAACGAGTCCCATTGAGCCCAGTACGACTTGTAGGTGGCGCTCCTCGTTGCGATGTCCTCCCAGGTTGGTCTCGTCCCTGCCTCCACTTTCCTCAAGAGTGGCCCCAAGTCTGTGTCCGCCAGCTGCTCCCTCCTCAGGCCTGCGCTATCCCAGCCATCCGCAGGCACTGCCGTGACTACTCGGACTGCTGCGGCACGCTCCTTCGCCTCCACTCTTGTGCACTGGCCGCACTCTTCTGGACAGGGTGCTCGGGACATGGCGTGGCTCTTCCCTCTACGATGTTCCGAGGTGAAGTCGTACTCCTGCAGCCTCCGGACCCAACCTGCTGTCTGGCTTTCTGGTCGCGCCGTCACCATCACCTCGCTCCTCGCGGGAACAACCACGTCTTCGTTCAAGACGACCCTGCAGATTCCAAGGCGCTCTTTGGGCTGACGGAGTATAACTTCTTCTCCGTTGAGCCGCAGGACCTTCCTGCCGACGTCGACCGTCGCCTCGTGGCTCCTGAGGGCATCCAGTCCCAGGATCACCTCCTCAGCCACCTTCGTGACGAACACCCACAGACGCATGGCACTCCGCCCCAAGGTCAGCTCCAGCAGGGCCTCCTTCTCCACAGGCAAGGTGTCGCCCGATGCCGTGACAAGCTCGTATGGTCGGCTCGGCTTCCTCGTCGGCAAACCCTTCGCCACGTCAGGTCTGATGATGGTCACGGCTGCCCCAGTGTCCACCAGCACGCGGCACGTATTCCCTCTCACCCAACCGTCCGCGATGAGGCTGTCATCCATACGCCGGCTGACGGCGCGCAGTGTCACTCGAGGGGATGTTGGTGGTGTCGTCGACCTGCCCCTCTCCACGAGGCCCTTATTCGTTTTCCGGCTGCTCTTCCTGGTGTGGGCAGTCTCTTTGCAGGTGTCCGGTCTGCCCACACCTCCAACACAGGCCACTAGGTGTTCGCCGGCGTCCCTCGGCTGGTCTTCTGTCTCCGGTGTAGCGGACACTCCTCGTTCTCGACGTCATTATAGCTGTCACCTTGGCCGCCTCCATCCTTAATGCTGCCGTTAGCGCCTCGTGGATTGTTTTATAATCGCCGAGCATTAGGTGCTGACGAATCTCCGTGTCCCGTACCCCGTCGACGAAGGTGTAGGCAGCTTCCCGGGACACGAGCTCTGGTGGGAGGTCGACTAGGGCCTTGGTTGCCAGTTGTTCAACTGCCAGGGCGAACTCCTGCAGCGTCTCCTCCGGCTGCTGTGACCTTGCCTTTAGCTGGCTGCGGTACGCTGCGGCTAAGCGGTGGTTCCCGAAACGATTCTCCAGGGCCTCCCAGATGTCCTTGGGCGCCGCCGTTGTCTGCACCGCGTTTAGGACTTCCGCGGCCCGTCCCTGGAGGCTGGCTATTAACTGTGTGTCCTCCTCCTCCGGTGACCATCTGTTGTGCTTGGCCACTGTGTCGAACTGGCGGCGGAAGACCTCAAATGTTGACGCGCCGTCATATTTCGGAGGGTTGACGCGCGTCGATGTGTCGCGTCCCGGTGCGTCGGCCTTCAAATCCTTCAACCTCCTGCCGACGACGTCCTCCACCATGGCGTTCAGGGACTTGACGCTGCTGTCGGCCTTCCCTTCCAGGTCGTTAACGCGGCTCGCCAGGTCCTCGACGCGCTCGTCCACTTGGCCCATCCGCTTGCCCAGCTCCGTCACGTCGTCCCTCACGCCGGCCAACTGTTCTTCAAATTTGGCGGCGAGAGCCTCGTTCGCCACCTTCATTTCCGTGGCCAGACTGTCGTTCGCTGCCCTCTATTCGGTCTTTATTTCTTCCATCTTCTCGGTGATGTTGTCTTTGGCCGTCTTCATTTGTTTCAACTCGACGGTGATGTTGTCGTTGGCCGTCTTCATTTGTTTCAACTCGGCGGTGATGTCGTTGGCCGTCTTCATTTGTTTCAACTCGGCGGTGAGGTTGTTGTTTGCCGCTTCTGTTTTTGTTGTTAACTCGTTCATCTTCGCGGCCAAGTTGTTATTTGCCGTCTCCAACCTTTTTTCCATTTTCTCGGTGATGTTGTCGTTTGCCGTCTTCATTTCCGATGTCAGTTCGGCCTTCATTTCCATCATCTTCTCCAAAATCTTTTCCAATGCCGCGTCCATCGTTGTAATGTTCGGTGAAGTTGTCGTCCCGCTTCCTGACACCAGTGTGACTTTGTGGGTTCGTGAAATGAAAAGTCCAATTACACATACACAACAATGTTATTTCCACCGACTTACAGTTGAACACTTGCCAATTACACAGAATTACATAATGCACACAATTACAATTCACCAGTTCGTCCGTTACCGTTCCGATGCACGTACACAGTCGTCTCGTCCGTTCGCTAACACGTCAAGCACTGACTGACTGACTGACTCCACTCATTCCAGCCCTTTTTATAGGAATATCATTGTCTTCTAGAAGTCTCTGGTTTCCGTGAATCACCGCGAAAATTCCAGATGGCACACGAAGGGGGAAGAGGCGGCCAGCGACAAGTGACACTCCCCTAATCGTCCCCTCAGCCAGTGACTGATATTAATGAGGGGGTGTGGCTCGGCTGCCTCTGGTCCCCTCTCAGCTGTCGTTCGTCCGGCGTTTCGATAATTGGGTGACAATAGTTATCAGATCATTTAATACACTACCACAGAATATTAAAGAAATCGCCAATATTCATCACTTTAAAAAGCAATTAAAATCGTTCCTACTACTGCATACCTTTTACTCTATGAATGTAGAGTGTTGTAGTCGGCATGTGAACTATTCTGTCCTATAATGTGTATTCAAGTGCATATAATGAACTTAATATCTTAAATTTTATGTAACTATTCGTTATCTATTGTATTTATGTTTATAACTGTGGTTCTTGTACACCTACACACACATAAATGAATGAATACAAATTTTTCACACAATGAATTAAAAAAAAATGTACCTGCCTTGTCCGAAGGGATGAAAACATAATTCAATAAAATATAGACTAAGAAAAAAAATCTCGCGTCAGTCGTAATAAAGTCCAGAGTGTCATGAAAGTTGGTAACATTAATCACATTACCTTAGTAATTGTTTCTGAAGTAGACATCACCGCTTAGAAATTCTGTAACCGCTTTATTTTACACATCAAAATTGTAAAGTGTAGATACAAGACCACGCAATTTTTAGAACAGTATGAACGATTGACAGTGCCTCCTAGATACCAAATTAGGAACGCAAATTATAAACAAATTAAAGTACTGTTATATAAATAAAATCACATGTTGTAGCTGTTAATTCTTGTACTTCTGCAAGGAAAAACTTGTTTCGTGACAAAAGTAATATTGCCTGTTAATTCACGCTAAGGCAATACTTAGAGCGACTGGTTATATGATGAACGAAAGGAACGATTCTTTATTCTAATTTTTTTTTTTTTTTCAGTTTAATTTACGCCTCCAACGTTAAGTCATATCAGACGACTTTTAAATATGAAATAACGATTCCAACATTCGGCATTGCTACAGAGGCCGTACAGTATCGTTTACTTCCTCTTCCTACTCTGTTTGACTCAGTAAACTGTGTTTTGTACTGGAATAATGAGTTGGAAGTTGTACTTTGGTGGTTTAAGAAGATTATGATGTGTATTTCAGCCCAATATTATGATTTCCAAATACGTACGTAAATTATTGACCTACTTTTATATTTCAGTAAGTAGGTAATATAACACACTGATACAATATCGTCAATCCAGCGAGCAATAGTAATAGTTTACGGTACATTGGCATTATACCGTTATAAACGCCGGAGAAATGAACGGTAAAGTATTTATGTGAGAGACGTGACTTTGAAAGATGTTGACCAACTATTATCAAACCTAAAATTTGTGAGGAACGTTTACCAACAAGTTGTTACTCACCATTCAAGGTGCCAATATAGGTTGTATTTCAAATGTTCCATCAGCACCAGTTGAGGGACATAACCTCGCTCTGCATCTGTGATATCTGACCAACCGACTAATTTTCAAATACCTCGAAGAATGGGACGTGCGGGTTCGAAATAATAAACCAACTTGGCGAGATCGCAGGGCGAGAACAACAAACCTAAAATTTCTGAGCAAAAGTTACCAACAACTTGTTACTCACCACGCATGGTGCCAATATAGGTTGCATTTCAAATAGTCCATCACCAGCGTCTATTTTTACTTGAATTATTGCCTCTCTCTGTATTTGGGTTAACTGGCTAATTTTCACTGTCCATGAAGCTGGAAAATGTCAATTCATCATTAACAATAAAGCAACCAAGCAAGATTGCAGGTTGAGGACACCAAACCTAAGATGTGTGAGGAAGATATACCAGCAACTTGTTACTCACCATGCATGGTGCCAATTTGGGTTGCAATTGAAATATTGAAAAAAGGATCGTAAAGGCCACTTCTGCTATATATGAATACTTATGCATTATGTTTTCAACTAAACATTACAGCATTAATATTCCTGTTACATAAGAATAATATAATTATGCCTTTAAGAAAGAGATAATGAGGTATCTATATAATATTATAGTATACACTACGCCAAATGACGTATCTGAATAACCATGTTTGGAAACCTGATGGGCTGGATGTAAACAACTTAGGCTTTCACGGCCAGCTTCATTCCAAAATGTGTAGTGTTTAACGCCCGCTTTTACTACATACGGCACCGCAGGCGGTGACACTGATGGTACATGAGATGAAGATGGAGCACCGGTGGAATGAGATGGCGGGGGAAACCGGAGGTCCCGGAGAAAACCCGCTCCAGCGCCGTGTTGCCCACCACAAATCTCACTTTGAGGTCGCCTGGGAGTGAACCCGGGCTGCCTTGGTGAGAGCCAAGCGGACTAACCACTGAGCCATGGCGCGGCCTCATTCCAAACAGATGTAGTGGTTTCACTGGTCGAGGTGTAGTTATGGGCTGGAGTTGGCATTGAGAAAACTTCAGATGTTTTGAATATAATTGTGCACTGTAGGAAATTACTCAAATGTCACTGTATCGTCATCATCGTTATTATAATGCAAGTGTACTTTCATTTCTAACATTCACCTGATATATAACAGTGCCTAGGCCCAACACATGTTTCACTTAACACTTAAGTCTTCTGCAATGTAGTGATATCATGCTATAAGAATAACTTTGCATACAGTTGACATTAAAGCCTCACATGGTAGGTACATCATAACACAATTGGTACAAATGAATTTAGAGAAATAATTACATGTAATTTGACATTTACACGGCATTGATGTATTACTCTGCGATCCAATTGTTCCCGACATGTATTTGACACTATGTATGGATAATATTAATACAAAATGTATTATGCCAATATGCCGTAAACTATTACTTAGTGGTGAGCAGGCGCGCCTCTGGGTGAATTGATTAGGTTAACCTTAATTCGCAAAATCATTATACTGTCACATGATCAATGCAATAAGATTTAAGTAGGCTAATGATCGCATATGAATTTGTAATAGGGACGATATTAAGTGACTGATAAACTTCGAGCGAGAGGGAAAACAGAAAACAAAATTAACTAAAACAGCAATAATAATAATAAAAACAAAAGAAATGTGTTACTGCTTATTGCGTTACTTACTAGTTAATTAAAATGACTCACATTACTGCTTATATATCAAGTCCATTTTTCTTTCTTTCATCCTCGTGAAAGCATCTGGGATGTCTTCGTAGAAGGGCTGAGTTTTCATTAGTTCACTGAGTACGTACTTGTGAATAGAAATAGTAGCCTACGATTTTAATGTGCTATTGCCTAAGCTTTCTTTAAGCACGAAAAACTTCGTTCTGCAGAACTAGTGGACAGTATTGTAAGAACCAGGTTAAACAATTTGTATGCATCAATAAAGATAGTTGTTTCATATAAGTTCTAGATTTTTAAATACATAATGATTTGAGATTTATTTAGGCAGTTACAGAAGCAGTAAATTGCCTAATTAAAGTTATTTCTTCAAATGCTGCAGCCCTGCCGTGGCTCAGTGGTTAGACCGCTTGGCTCTTACCAAGGTGGCCTGGGTTCGATCCCAGGCGACCGCAAAGTGAGATTTGTGGTGGACAACACGTCGCTGGGGCAGGTTTTCTCTGGGACCTCCGGTTTCCCCGGCCATCTCATTCCACCGGTGCTCCATCTTCATCTCATGTATCATCAGTGTCATCGCCTGCGGTGCCGTATGTAGTAAAAGTGGATGTTAAACACTACACATTTCATTTCATTTCAAATGCTGCAATTAACACTCACTTTTTTAATGTACCTATATAATATTTACAGTTTCTGGATGACTAGTAGCTAATATTATTAAACTAATCTTTTGCCTAATAGCAGTCATTCTTCTCAAACTGCTTAATGATATAGTATAGTGCAATACTGTGATTAGATTGATTTAATTTTCTTTCTACTTTTATCTGCGTATTTCATTACGTGTTTGAGGTTCTTTCTAAAGGTCTTTCCCTAACCTTAGGTAAATGCCTGGTAATGCCTGAGGCAACTAACCTCATTAATATTGAAACATGTATTATGCTTAATACATAGCTGAACTGTTATAATGTTACGCTAAACTTTCTTTGTAATACAATGAATTAATTACTCATGTTATTCATCACTTTAAACTTTTCAGCAATCCTTACAGTATTATTACAGAAAGTTACATTAAAGCTTACTCTTAAATATTCAAGTTTGTCATTTCTGTTATTTATATCACTTTGTGCAACAGCTGCAGTTATATGTTAGTGTCTTTGTTTTAAATGAAAAACATTACTCATGTTATTCATATCATATAAATGACTTACAAATGTATATATTACACAGAATGTTTTGCTAAAGTTTCTTTGTAATTAAGTGAATTAACCATGTTGCATCACTGTAAGTGTTTTGAGCTATAGCTACAGTGTTGTAACTAGTGTTCTGCTATAGATTCTTTGTAATTGATTTAGATGAACTACTCAAGCTATTTAAGTAAATGTCAAATTAATTTATTATGCTAATGAGCCAGAATAATAAAATGAAGGAGTAACTTTCAAAACAGTTTTATTATTAAAAATGTCCTGTCAAATACTATATCCTATTGTTAATTCCTTGAAAGTTCATACAAAATTTTGAAGTAATTGAAAAATTGAGAAAATAATGTACAAGTGCCATTCAAAAAATTCACTGCAAGACTCAGCTGATAATATGTTCTAATACTGTATTGCTACAGATTATAGAAGATAATTACGTGAGCTTTTAGAATATGCGACAACTTTGAAACTGCAGTCAGAACTTTCAAGGCTCACGTAATTATCTTTGTGCGTCATCTGTATCATTGCAGTATTGGAACATATCACCAGCTGACAGCTGAGCAAGTATGAAAAATACAGTGATAGCATTCTGGCAACGTAAAAGTTTGGGCGCGCGATTTTTCATAATTTAGTGCGCCACCCGAAAAAAGGGGCGCTGCAATCACCTCATGCTGCCAACGATTAACATAGGAGGTTCACTTCTAATAAGTATTTGTTCTGTGGGTGAAGCCAACCATTTTAAGCAGTGCAATTGATAATAAAAACAAAAGCCTGTCAATTGTTCGCCATAAAACAGGCTACACAACCTCAACAAACTGAGTCCTTGAGAGTGAATGTCTTTACTTGCCAACAATAATCACTATGTAATATTATTGTACACACTACACCAAATTATGTACCTGAATAACCATCTAAAAAAGAGACCTGGTTAGATTAGAATTGATTTGAAAATGCTTTACAAGTTTTTAGGTGTAATTGTGCATTGCAAGAAATGGTTAAAATGTCATTTTGTCATCATCATCATCATCATCATCATCATCATCATCATCATCATCATCATCATCATCAACAACATGCCACTTTTACTTTTATTTCTAGTATTCCACTTATTCTTAAGACATGTACAATGTCAGCTGCATCTAGCTCCTAAAAACATGGCTTGATCTCAAATTAGTAAAGCTTCATAATAAATATTAGGTTATTAATCCTCTTCCTTGTTAAGGTGCAAGGCCTAACACTTAGGTCTTCTGCAATATAGGGTTACCAAGTTTTATGAATGACCTTGAGTACACTTGACATTAAAGGCACATAGTGTTGAGCACCTCATATATTGCAACACAATTTGGACAAATGAGTTTAGAAAAATGAGAAGTTAAAGTGACATTTGCTCGACATTGATGTATTATTCTGTGGCACATCTGTTCTCAACATGTACTTGCCACCGTTTAAGAGTAATAATCACTTTCACTGCCTAACTAAAACTACAAATAGCAGTAATAGTTCAGAGTGTAATGTTCCATTGAGTTACTTATATGACACATTCCATTGTATGTCATGGCGTGAGAGGTTTACACTATGCAGAGCATTTTAATTGTCATCTTAGTCAGAAAGTACATTGCTTAAAGTCTTACAGACTTAAAGTAAGCCATTTACCCAAATAATTGCTGTGCACATTAAGTAATTTATACTTTACAGATAACTACATGAAATGTTCTCTTATTGAAAGATACACTGTGCATAAATTTTACTTTTAAAACTGCACATTTTCTTTTTTCTTCAGCATTCATTGCTGTGTTTATACATGTCATTAAAGCTTTTACAAATTCAATGCTGTAATATTCTTATGTTGCTAAGACAAAGTTAAGCTAAGGACAATTTTAAATGAATGATAAAGCTTTAATGGGCTTATTATGTTTATAATAATTTATTCTGCACTTGTGAATGATAATTCAAGCAAAGTGATTAAAAGTATGTAAAATAGTGCCATTTATGACATGTATGTCTTCAGTTGCTGACACTGACTCATGTATTAATTTGACATTATTAATGTCATATGAATCAATCACAAATTTCAGGTTTTTCTCTTTATATACGTTAGTATACTTGTGCTGAAAATAATGTTTGTACTATACAGCTTTTCGAATTCTTATTAAATGTAAGCATTAACAGAGCTGCTTTGTTCTCATTTTAAAGAAATAGTGCTATCTTTTGTACATAATTGTTGGTTTCCTCATTTAATATTTATATATACATTTCTTTAGTTTTTTTCATTACACATAACTTTATAGTGTCCTTTCCTGTTTTCCTGTACCTACAGAATCATTATTTTAGTATTAAGTTACCCTTCTTGTAATTTTTACACTAAGAAGCTTGAGGGAAAGGTAACACAGATGTGTTGTATAACCTTAACAGCATCTTCAGTAAAACTCACTCTCTTGTTTATTAAAGTTGTAATTGTTTTTTAAAGACAAAATTATTAATTTGCAACAGGAATATTAGAGGTATAATACTTTGTGGAAACCATAATTACTCATATTTAATAGGAAAAGATGAAGTTGACAAGTGATTCTTGAGATATTTTTTCACAAATTCATATTTCTTTTGAAGTCAAATCTCGCACACTGATGAATAGTTTACCGCACATTTCCTCAGCGTATTTGACGCGTGTAATCCTAATATGCGATAGTTGAAATGTGCCGTAAACTATTCATAAGTGGTGAGATGTGACTTCGACAGAAGTTGGTTCTATAAGTCGCTGAACTCCTTGGAGAAGGGTGGGGGGAAGCAGATGTACCGTAGCTCCATCGCAATAGAAGTTCACTACATTACCGAGCACGGAATCCTTAGTTCCAACAGGAGCCGGGGTAAAGGTTCAGGAGGAGCACCCTATGCGGCTTTAATCCCCACCACGGAGTTGTTAATCTGGTACAAGATCTGGCATTACTCTGTGCAGGGGGTGTTAAGTGGGATAGAGGCTCTGATTCCACATTAAGCTTCTCAAAACGGCCGTACAACAGATTGAGCGCTGTACACCAACTTTAAAATCTGTCGGTGTCAACAGATATCTCTCTTTACACAGCTTTAAAATCTGTCGGTGCTAACGGAATCTAAGCCAAGTCAAATTAAGCGTAAAAAATGGTCATCAATTTGTAAAATTCGCAAGACTTATAAGGCCTGCGGTGGCATATGAGCAGCAACAAGGAAGGGAATGGACTTTCATAAAGACCTATCAGTAAGTAAGATGTTAACATGTAGCTAAATACCGAAAATTAATATCATAACGTAACCTAAATTGTACCTTCATACATATTCATTTATAATTAAATTCTTTAGATTATGTAGCCTTATAATGTATCAAGCATGTTTTACATGAAAAACCATTAGTTTCATTAACCTTGTTACTTAATTATTAATGCAAAAACAATGTTTTCCTGCTTTCTTTTAGCTACCTCATCATCTCAGGCTACCAGGAATACGATGGCAGAAATCAAATGTGCCGAATGATTGGAAATTTTGTATGTTTATTGTTTTGGTGATTTGCACTGATCTTCAGGACCAGTAATATAGAACAAAGCTTTCTTTCTCACCTATACAGAAACTTATTGTGGCTTATCAGATATTTCTTAAAGTATGAGTTTCATTTCAATATCAGTGGAAAATTAACAAAAACTTTGAAGAATGTTGTGACCAGTACGTTCTAAATTTTCAGGAAAAGTGAAGTTATTTTAGGCAGTTGATTGGATATATTCATTGGTTTTGTGTTAGAAGTTTTAAATTTAAAATATTTGAGTCATATATAACAGTCCATGTAAGGTAAGTAGTTTCCAGTTTAAATTACTGCATTCCTAAATTACACCTATTTTGAAATTGTCATTTGATTTCCATGAGTTTATATAAAACAACTTTAAGCCAAAATTAAACACCATGAATATTATTCTGTGATTTCTTCAATATTTAAGCTTCGTTTTGGGCTGGGGTTAATTTAGTCCATATAATTAGCTGTCATCAAAGACAGAAATACTTAAACAATGGCCTATTAGCTTTATAGAAATATCTGTTTGCATGTTGTTACGTATCATTAATTCTCATGCTTTTTGTGCTAACATGTGTACAACAAACTTATGCACGAAGATTTTCAAAAAAAAATCTTCCATCTCAGACTACCTTTTATATGAAACATTTGTGCATATTAGTCACAGTACTTTTCCTGGATTAAGTAAACTAAAATATATGAATTATTTATAAGGATGTATTTGCAATGTTTGGTTGGAGCATCTGTTTTTGATAATGATAAACTGTGTTTGCCATGTGTATTACATGCTTCACTGTGTCATTCTAACCCAAGTATGTGAATTTTCAGATATACCAAAAATGTGGCTGTGGATTTGTCAGAATTATTTTTTTTGATTTCTGTACAATTTCTTTGTTTATAATTGGCGTTATCTGTGTTTACATATAATCTGGGTGCTTATTTGGGCAACATGCTTGGATATGAACTTTTATAAGGGTTTTCTTTAAATTGCAATGATATTTTGAAGAATTAGGTTCTCTTAACCTTCCTCATCATTGCATAACTACATTAGTGATAAATAGAATCTCATAGTTTTTAATAGCAATTAAAAATATGATCCGAGATTCCATAAATTCAACTTGCTGTATATTAAATATTACAATGGAAGTAGAAAGAGACAACACCCTACCCTCAAGGTAACTAGAAATCGTCATGGTGTAGATTTTGGAATATACAGGAAGCCTACACACATAGATAATTACAAAAAGAAAAATGAATACAGCCCAATTTCACATCAAATAGCTGCCTTTAGAAGTCTAATTCACTGGCTGTACAACATCCCACTGAGTAAGGAAGAGTTTTAGAAAGAACAACACATAAAAGAGATAGCAATATTAAATGGATTCTACCCAACCATTATAAGGAACATGATGAAAAGAAAGGAAAAACTCAATATAATATAAAAAATACCACTCTCACACCGTTTAAAAGCACAAACTGACAATATAGAAAATTCACCTACCATCCATGGGCTTTTAGAAAATTTGAACGAATCTTCAAAAGACTAAACTTAAAACTAGCACCCCAAAACAAGTTCAGTCTGAGGAACCTGCTAAATAGGCTACTAAAAAATGCATTCCACAACACTTTGAAATTGGAAATTTATCAGATAAACTGTGAAACCTGTGATAAAAGCTATATAGGAAAAACTAAGAGAAACTTGTTAACCAGGCAAAAACAACACCCGAGGAACATAAAGTTGAAACAAACAGAAAAATCCGCAGTGTCACACCATTTTTGGACAGAAAACCACAACATTGACCATAACATAAAACTTAAAATCTTTAAGTACACCCATAGAATTGCATATTTGGGAAAAAATATTCATAACCAAAAACTGGGATAAAGTTATAAATTTTGAAATCCCGGCATTAAATGAAGTATTAAAACTTAGTGCCCCTAACACCAGATGGCAGAGGGATCGGAGCACCGTAGTAGTGGAGGAAGAAGAATGTTCATTTAGTCACCAAACAGCTGAGGATGAGATCGAATGATCTTGAAAACGTTTCAGTTATACAACAAGTAAGTGAAGTTGAGTGTAAACATAGAGACTCATAAATCAAACTCAAAAATTGTTCTATCTTGTTTAATGCAGTAATCCATATCTAATATTGTACACACTACACCAAATAATGTACCTGAATAGCCATCTTAGAAGAGATCTGGTGGCATTAGAATTGATCTTGTAAAAGCTTTAAAAAGTTTTAAGTGCAATTGTGCATTGCAAGAAATTATTAAAATGTCACTGTGCCACTGTCATCATTATATGCCATTTTTATTTTTATTTCCAGTATTACACTTATTCTTAACACATGTACAATGTCAGCTGCAGCTAGGACTTAGAGAATGGCATGATCTCAAATTAGTAAAGCTTCATAATAAACAATACGTAGAGGTAGTGATATTTAGCATTTTGATTTTTACATTTAGAATTTTGTAGCATTTATACATTTGCAATTTAGCATTTTATAGTATTTTGAAGAAAGTTTGAGTTAATTTTGTTAAATTATGAATATTAATATTAAATATATGAAATTTAAAACACATTTATGGGGGTTATTAATGACACTGAGTTAAAAGTGCATATAGTGTCAATTTATTTCACATTAATATAGGGTAAAGCAACATGCAAAAATATAGAACAATCTGATACAGACTAAAGCATATTGCATAACACAAAAAAGATAAATCCATACTGATGTAGAACTAACACAATAAAAAGAAAATGCACTAAATTAGCCTAGTTTATGATTCAGTAATGCTGTTGTATGAAAGTGCTGAACATATTTCAAAATTTTGTTCTGTCGTTTGAGTCCTCCTGTCACTCACAGTCAAATTATATTTACTGAAATATCTTTCAGCACCTACACTGTTGGTAGCATCCCTAATACATTGCAGAGCTACTCAGGCAAACTCTGGGTATTTGAGCTTAACAGCCAACATGTGTTCCATACAGCGATGCAAAGCCACTTAATTTTGAAAAGCAGATATAGCCACACATATATAATGCACTTATTGTTTCATTCCAATGAGTAGATAAGGAATTATGGACTGTCAAAATAAATAATGCTTAGATGTGTAAGCATTTTAATTAGACCTATTAACAACACAAATAGACAGTTGCAGCACTTTCATTGCATAATTAAGACCACTAACAGCAGTAATGGTTCTGAGTGTAAATTTCATTGATTTACTTATGTGACACACATTCAGTTGTATGTCATAGTCTCAGGGGTTGCCCACCTCGGTAGTGTAGATGGTAGCATGTCTGCCTCACGTTCAAGAGGTCCCGAGTTCGAATCTCGGTCAGGGTGAGTTACCTGGATATGATTTTTTCTGGGGTTTTCCCTTATCCTTCAAGATGAATGTCGGTAACTCTAAGCTCCATGGACCCTGGACTCATTTGAGCATCATTTCACCCATTTCATTCACCATCCGATATGACTTAACGTTGGAGGATATAAATTACAAAAAAAAAAAAAAAGAGAAGAAGGTCTCAGGGGTTGACACTATGCAGAGAGCACCAATTGCCATCTTAGCACATACATACCTTAAAGTCTTACCAAGTTAAAGTAAGACATTTACCAAAACAGTTGCTGTACCTACACATCAAGCAAATAATACTTCACAGTCAGATAATTACATGAAATTTTGTTCTGTTGGAAGATACACTTTGCATTAAAATTTATTTTTAAAACTGCTTATTGTCTTTTTTCAACATTTAGTACTGTGCTTATACATGTCATTAAAGCATTTGCAATTTCAAGGCTGTAATATTCCTGTGTTTCAAAGAAAGTTACGCTTAGGAAAATTTTAAATGAATGATATAGTTTTTATTTACTTAAAATACTTCTTAGATTCATTGAACTGTATGTTTCATTCAAATCATTATCATTTATACTGCATGTGTGAATGATAATCCAACCAAAGTGATTAGAAGTATATAAAATAGGTATTTTATTAAATGTATGTCTTCTGTTGCTGACACTGCCTCATGTACTAATTTGTGAGGTTTTACTATACTATTGTCATAAATCAATTACAAATTTCAGGTGCTTCTTTTAATTTTCGTTAGTAAACTTAAGCTGAAATAGTAAATATAAGCCATTATATTATATAAGCCTTCTTTGTTTTCTATTTAAAGAGGTAGTGCTTTTATGTACTTAGTTGTTTGTATCTTCACTTACAATTTATATATACATTTCTTTAGTCATATTTACCATTTTTTTTTTTTTTTGACACTTTCCTTCCAAGGAATTTTCCAACATTCTGTGTACAAAGAAATTGCATTACTCATAACCTTGTGATATCCTTTCCTATTTTCCTGTACCTGCAGAATTCATTGATTTAGTGCCAGGTTTTCTTGTAAAATAATACCTGAAGATTTCCCCCCGACGAATACGCTCACTTTCTTCTCGGGCAGCCAGCCAGGTGAAAAGATGATTTGACATCAACGTTTTGGGAGCGTACATCTCTCCCATCATCAGGATGTTTATAAAATGTTATACACAAATGAAATACTGGATATAACACAACTATAAACAAAGACAAAACACTATCAAAATTCTCATTACTGAACAAAAGACTGTTTTCAGTAAATTATATCCAGGTCAGGAGTTGGCGTGAGTGTAGGAAATAGTGTCAAAGAAACGTAACTACTTAACTTGAATGTCAAGCTGTATTGAAAAGGGTTAAACTTTATGCCAACTCCGAGTTATCTTCCAGTTGCTGATATCATCAGCAGGGTGGAATCCGCTGTTCAGAAACTTACATTAAATAGTGCCGAATAAATATGCACTGCGGTGGTTGCTGCTGTCACTCACACCACACTTCCTAGGCCCAATATCAACCGAGATGAAGGTTTAGCGCTTAAGAGACTTCGGAATGATGAAAACTTGCTTGTCTTGCCAGCGGACAAGGGTAATGCCACTGTGATCCTCTCCACAGCCCCATACTTAGAGAAAATGAAGCAGCTCTTAAATGATCCGGCCTACAGGATTATTGATAAGAATCCTACCTCTTCCATCGAACGTCAGCTGTACAACTTATTACATGATCCTGCCTTCGGAAATTAAGAAGGCGGTATCACCGTCAGGTTGCAGGCCTCCTAGAATGTATGGACTTCCAAAGATCCACAAACCGGACGTTCCTTTATGCCCCATTGTGGACGCCAGGAGCAGCCCTACATAACGGCTGGCACGTCACCTGGCTGATCTATTACAACCTCTGGTAGGGGATTGCCCACATCATGGGAGTAATTCCACACAGTTTGTACATACGCTTAGTTACCACTTCAAGAAGCCATCCAACTTCTGAAGGAGCATTTTCCGGCTGATATCATAGAGCTCTTCCAACATACCCTGACGTCCTCTTTCTTCTTGCTTGGTGGTGCTTTCTTTGAACAAGTAGACGGAGTAGCAATGGGCTCCCCTTTGTCACCAGCTATAACTAATTTCTATATGGAACACCTAGAACATGAAATACTTGCCACAGCGCCACTTAAACCATCTCATTTCTATAGTGTGACCCTCTCATTTAATTTCATTCATCCTCCAATATGACTTAAATTTGCAGGATGGATTAAAATAAACATAAAAAATAAAACTGCTATTTCAGCAAGTATCGCTCAAGTTACCGGTTTCTAATTACGAGGACTGATCAATAAAGAGTTATCATGGTTTTTCTACGGTCATAATTTTTCACAAGAAAATTCAAACTTATTATATTCTGTTAGCTTAATGTGAAACAAACACGCCGTAGTAGTTTCATTGTTTGTACTCCTGGTTCCCGCCTGTGAGAAACAGGCAAGTTCAGACATGTTCAGTATCGCCTACCACTGCAATGGAAGTAACACGCAAGGAACAATATGCGGCTTTGACATTCTGCTTTCGTATTAAAAGAATATTCATTCGAGGCTTATCCAATGTTACAGGAGGCCTATGGAAAGTCTGTTCTTCCCTACAACACAGCTCGAAGGAGGTTTAAAATGTTTAAAGAGTGGAGACAATCAATTTCAAAGGATGGTGGACCCGGTGCTCTTACGAAAGAAGACATCAACACTGCTGTGGCCATTATGAGAAAGCATCGACGGATTAATTTAAGATCACTTTCTGAAATATTGCACATTTCACTGGGTGCCACCCACACGTTGGTGACAAAGCATTACACATGAGACGTGTTTGTGCGCGATGGGTTCCAAGATTGTTGATTCCCGAACAAAAGGACATTCGCGTGTAGCTCTGCATGCAGTTAAAGTTTATGTTAGAGGATGATTCGGAGTTTCTTTCAAACGTAATCACTGCTGTTGAAACTTGGCTATATCATTTTGATCCTGAGAGTAAACAGTAAAGCTCAGGGTGGAAATCTCCTTCATCATCAACGCCCCAAAAAGCAATAGTGGTTCCTTCTGCTGGGAAAGGTATGGTCATCTCATTCTTTGATATTCATGGAATAGTTTATCAGCATGTTGTACCTGCACACACATCAGTAACTGGACAATACTTCATTAACAATTCGACAAGATATTCACTGTCCCTACACTTCTTCAAAGTTTATACTTTGAAGATACAACGTTTTTACCAGATACATCCTGCTGTCCAGAGATGGCACTACCTGTAATATTTTATCGCGAAGAAGAGGAATTACAATTATTTACAGGTATTTGTAACAAAATAGTTTATTGTCTTTGAATGTGGCTTAGATTTAATTTTAATGCATGATGTGAAAATAAACGGGACTTTAGAGTTCATGCAGAGACAATGTCGAATTAACAAATCATTGAATATGAGAGGCAAAGTCATTTAAGTGGATATATATTCACAACTTCCGAAAAAATGTTGTACAATTTATTGTTATCATAGTTCTACATGTATAAAATTTTAAATTTTGTTGGAACTGTACGTGAGGCATACAGTTTTATGGCATTGTAGCATATCTATTAGGTTGTCATAAGTGATGTTGGCAGGGTCTGTTAACTCAGATAGGAAACCAGGAGACACATTAAGGTTCGCGAAACACCCAGGGTCTATAGATACATTTTGAGCGCTGCATGCGCCGGATTCAATGCCGCCAATATAATTATTTTGGCTGCCATGTTGCATACTATTATATAAAATAACTTCTGCTTAGTTCAAAATTTAATAGTTATTGTATTATTTTACTACTTATGAAGTAATTTTCGTAGTATTATTGGCCTATTATCGACCTTATTTGAGCTCAATGTATGATATGAATAAGACACTACATTGGCTAACCTGTAAATATTTGAATTAAAGCTTTAACGGCAAGGAGGCCAAGCCAAATTAAGTTCTGAATACAATTTTCATCGATTTGTGAAATTGTAAAAATTTGAAAGAACTAGGAGGACGTATGGGCAGCAGGAAGAACGAGAATAGACTTTCACAAAGACCTATTGGTAAGTAAGATTTAGCATGTAGCTAAATACCGACAATTAATATGACATAACCTGAAATGTGCCTTAATACATATTCATGCATAGTTAAATTCTCTAGATTAATGTAGCACCTTATAATGGAAAAAGTGTGTTGTTTTACATACAAAAGCATTAGTTTCATTAACCTTGTTACTTTATTACTGCAATAATGGGATTTTCTGTTTTTTGTCTTTCAGGGGTCATCCATCATCTCAGGCTACCAGGAATACGATGGCAGAAATCAGAGTGCAGGATTATTGGATATTGTGTATGTTTCTTGTTTTGGTGATGTGCAGTGATCTTCAGGAACTTTAGTAATGTAGCACAAAGCATTCTTCCCCGTGTATACAGCAATTTAATGTGGCATATCAAATATTTCTGAAAGTTTGAGTTTCATTTCATATCAGTGGAAAATTTAACAAAAACTTTGAGGAATACTGTGGCCAACAAGGAAAAGTGAAAAGTGAAGTTATTTTAGACAGTTGATTGGGTGTATTAGTTTTTGTGTTTGTACTTGTAGTTTTAAATTTAAAATATATAAGTCATATATGAGTCCATGTAAGGTAAGTAATATGCAGTTTAAATTACTGAAAAAATAGCTGTGAATTTTCAGATATACCAAAATTAGCATCATCTGTGTTTACGTATAATCTAGGTGGCTTAAATTAAAATATTTGGGCGAGATGCTTGATATGAATTTTATAAACTTTTTCTTTAAATTACAATGATAAGTATTTTGAATAATTAAGTTCTCTTAACCATACTCATCAGTGTATATCGACATCATTGATCAAGAATGTCACAGCTTTTAACAGCAATTAAAAGTATGATCTGAGATTCCATAAACCTAATTTGTTCTATATTGTTTAATGCAGTAGTCACTATGCAATATTATTGTACACACTACACTAAATTATTTACCTGAATAACCATCTTTGAAGAGATCTGATGGGCTTAGAATTTATTTGAAAAAGCTTTACAAGTTTTTAGGTGTAATTGTGCATTGCAAGAAATGACTAAAATGTCACTGTGTCATCATCATTATATGTCACTTTTAATTTTATTTCTAATATTCCAGTTATTCTTAAAACATGCACAATGTCAGCTAGCTAGGACCTAAACACAGTGTGGCTTGATCTCAAATTAGTAAAACTTAACAATAAATAATAGGTTATAAATCCTCTTCCTTGTTAACACACACACACACACAAATGGGTTCAGAAAAATAACAAGTTAAAATGATATTTGCACACCATTTATGTATTCTGTGGTACATCTGTTCTCAACATGTACTTGCCACCATTTATGAGTAACATTGGTACACAATTTCTGTAATGCTAACCATTTTAAGGGTGATATAACATTTCTAGCGTGACCCACAGAAACGTTACATGTCACATGAAACTACACTGTTAAACATCCTCTCATTGTTTTAAGTTGGAATGAAAATCTCAATCTTTGGCATGAGAAAACGATGTTTAACCTAATATATGAGCCATTCGTTACATGCAGTGATGCGAAGCCACATAATAATTTTGAAAAGTAGATAAAACTGCACATTATTTTGCTATATAATGCACTTCTTGTTTCTTTATAGTGAACACATAAGGGAATTATGGACTGTCAAAAGAAGTAATGGTTAGATGTGTGAGCAAATAAATTACATTACTAAATTATTTTCTATTAACTACTCAAACATACAGTTCCATCACTTTCACTTCTTAAGTAAAACTACAAACAGCATTAATATTTCATTGTGTAATCTTTCATTGAGCTATTTTTTTGACACACATTCAGTTGTATGTCATGGACTGAGAGGTTTACACTATGCAGAGGGCTCCATTTGCCATCTTAGTCATAAAGTACAATGCTTAAAGTCTTATCAAGTTAAAGCAAGCCATTTATCCAAACAATCGCTCTGCACATTAAGCAAATTATACTTCACAGTCAGATAACTACATGAAATAATCTCTTATTGGAAGATACACTGTGCATTAAATTTTATTTTTAAAACTGCACATTTTCTTCTTCAGCATTCACTACTGTGCATATGCATGCCATTGAAGCATTTAAAAATTCAACGCTGTAATATTCTTGTGTTGTGAAGACAGAGTTAAGCTTAGGACAATTTTAAATGAATGATACAGCTTTAATGTAATTATTATTTTTCATAATTTATTCTGCACTTGTGAATGTTAATTCAACCAAAGTGATTAGAAGTATATAAAATAGTGCCATTTATGAAATTTATGTCACCAGTTGCTAATACTGACTTCTGTACTAATTTGACATTATTAATCTTATATGAATCGATCACAAATTTCAGGTTTTTCTCTGAATATACTTTAGTATACTTGTGCTGAAAATAATGTATGTACTATTGAGCTTTTAAAATTCTTATTAAATATAACCATTAACAGAGCTGCTTTGTTGTCATTTTAAAGAAATAGTGCTATTTTTTTTGTACATAGTTGTTATCATTTCAAATTTATATATCGGCACGTTGGCCATAGTAGCACAATGGTAATGCGGCTGGACGGAAACCAGAAGATCCGTGGTTCAAATCCCGGCTATGGCATTGAATTTTTCAGTCTGACTCTACGTTTCCACAATTTAGCCTACACACGGCCAGTGTGAAAGAATAATTAATTTCCATTAATTATATACATACTTCTTTAGAGTTTTTTTTCTCACTGTTATTCCAGGGAATTTTTCAACATTCTGTGTACAAAGAAATTGCATTACATATAACGTTATGGTATCCTTACCTGCTTTTTTGTATCTACAGAATCATTATTTTAGTGTTAAGTTATGTTTATTTTAAGTATTACACTAAGAAGCTTGAGGGAAAGGGTATACAGATGTCTTGTATAATCTCAACAGCATCTTAAGCGATCTCACTCTCTCGTTTTTAAAATTTTAATTGTTTTTAAAGACAAAATTATCAATTTGCAAAAGGAATAAAGATATAATGCTTTGTGGAAGTCAATTATTCATATTTAACAGGAAAAGTTCAAGTGGATTCTTCCAAATTTTTTCACAAATTGGACAACTTCTTTCGAAGTCACATTTCGCACACTTATGAATAGTTTATCGCACATTTCCTCAGCGTATTTGACGCGTATTATCCTAATATGAAATAGTTGAGATGTGCCGTAAACTATTCATGTGTGACGAGAAGCGATTTCGAAAGAAGTTGGATTCCATCAATCAGTAAAAATGGGAGCCGAAGGGAAGGGGAAGTGAATGCACCATAGCTCGGTCGCAATAGAAGCTTACTACATTACCGGCCTCACCGGCCGTAGTTTCCAAGGTCGCCGGGGTCTAAAGATTTAGGAAAGAGCACTCTATGCGTCTTCAGTTTTTAACACGGAGTTGAGCATCTGGTATTAATCTGTGGATGTTGGTTTTTAGGTTTAGTAAATTTTATTGGATTCTTTGGTTTGACAATGCTATTTACAGGATTCCATGGCTATTGTTGGGTATATTGCGAGCATGTATCAGTCTTCAGTTATTAATAAACAATCACAAAATAAAGATAAAAGGTTTGAACTTAGAGTACTTCTAAACACTACTGTAAACAAGATTATAAAGTCGCTGCCACAGCTCGAAGAATATCTGAAGTGGAAGGAGAAAGAGTCGTTAGTGGGTGTGTGGCACAATGATAGTTCCAACGTTTCAACAATGGAGACGAAAACACTAAAGATTTACCACGTCCTAGAAGGCCTAAGGTATGGAACATTATGGGTTCGTGAAATTAAAAGCCCAGGTTACAAACACCAAAACTTGCACTTTATTTCCGTAGAAACACGCTTCGTACACATACACAATACAACTTGCAAGGTCAACGACCACAACAAACAAAGCTGTTTACGCGCACGCGTTCAATTACCGACTGACCCCTCCTGTGGCGGGCGAGCAGCCTTCTCATAGATTACTCACATTCCAGAAATTTCTGAAACAATCGAGACCCTGTTAGAACAAAGAACTAGAACCCTCTGGAATTCCGTCACCCCCCCCCCCCCCCGCCCGCCGCCGTTTCGGCGAGCTTTCACCTACACTGTGCACGTTTGTCTCTTTCAACTAGTCACCGGCGCCGCCTCGATCAACAATGGGCTCGCGACAATATTGAGGATACATGCCAAGTTTTCCGAGAAAATCCGCAAAAAAAGTGCACGTAGTCTGGCAGAAGAACTTGGAGCGTCAAAAGATACCATACAGTACGACATTAAGACACTAGGAAAATCACACAGAAGCCGTAGACCTACCCCATGAACTGACACCTCAACTGCTGAACGTAGAGTGGTTATCTGCCGGCAGCTTATCCGTAATCCCGAGGATGATAGAGAAGAATTGTTACTGGTGATGAAAAATGGATGTAATAACTGAAACCCTTGTAGCAATAATATTGGCGAGCAAAGTTCCACGTTGGCGCTACAATTTGAAGCTAATTATATTGGCGAGCAAAGAGTTCTACGTTGGCGCTACAGTTTGAAGCAATGTAATGTGTGGCTCAGGGTAAAGCAATGAGGTTAATCTCAGGATATGCGTGGATGTGTGTGAGAAGGATGGTTTTAATGACACTGGAATGCCCGTTTCAAACTGGTTTAATGACTGCTTCTTTTATTATTACATTAAACTCGAAGTTGCCGACCAAGGATTACCAATATCACTGTTTAATGTTACTGAAGGCGGAATGCTTATTAATCGATCACTTCTGGTCTGCGTGGCACAAGACAGGAGAAATTAACCGCCCTAATCAGCCTCACGCCGTGGACTGAATGACTGACCGCAGATGCGCATGGGTGTACATGTGACTTTCACTTTCTTGAAACACTTTTCACAAAGATTCCCTTTTTTGATTATTTTGTCATGCCATTATTAAGCGTCCGAAGGATAGCCCATTCAACAAGTCAAGTACTAACCTTTAGAAATCTGCTAAGGACACTGTTTCTTACATTTCTTTTGTTATAACAACTATCCTCCCAAACTGCTATTTGACTCAACTGCCCTTGCACGTGTTGTAACAAAGAACCAACATTCCTTTGACATCCATCGTGATTCCTTATACATTGCAAATCTTAATTTCGGTATCACCCTGATGCCTCGAAGCAGTGGCTTGATGCCATCTAACCTACCAAACATGGTTAAAAAATCAGTTCGGTCCCAAGGTAATGTTGTGTGTTTGGTGGAATTTGAACGTGTGATTCACTGGGAATTTGTTCCAAACGGACGAGCGATTCATGCGAACCTTTATTCTTAACAACTGGAACCAGTTAGACGGAGATACACAGCCTGCTTCACGGAAATGTGGTCTTTTGGGTCTAATATGGACTTGCAATGTTTTCAGGACATCCCTGCAGTATCGTCCAGTTATTGATGTGTGTGCCACTACAACATGCTGATGAACCATTCCATGAATATTAAAGAATGAGATTACAATAACATTCCCAGCAAAAGCAACCACTTTTGCTTTTTTTTGGGGGGGTGGGTGCTGAAGGAGATTTCCACACTGAACTTTGTTGTTTGCTCTTAGGATCAAAATGGTGTAGCCAAGTTTCATCAGCAGTGATTACGTTTGAAAGAATCTACGGATCTTCCTCTAACATCAACTTTAACTGTTCGGGAATCAACAATCTTGGAACCCATCGCGCGAAAACACGTCTCATATGTAATGTTTCTCTCACCAACGTGTGGGTGGCACACAATGAAATGCTCAGTATTTCAGAAAGTGATCTTAAGATAATTCGTCGATGCTATCTCACAATGGCAGCAGCAGTGTTGAGGTTTTCTTCCGTAAGAGCTGTAACTGGAGCACCGGGTGCGCCTTTCTCTGAAATTGGTTGTCTCTCCTCTCTAAACAGTTTAAACCACCTTCGCGCTGTACTGTAGAGACGAACAGACTCTCCATAGACCTCCTGTAACATTGTATATGCCTTAACTGAAGATTTGTTCAGACGAAAGCAGAATTTCCTCGCGTGTTACCAGCATTGCAGTGGTAGGCGATACTGAACATGTCTGAACTTGCCTGTTTCTCAGAGGCGGGAACCAGGAGTACGAACAATGAAACTACTACAGCGTGTTTGTTTCACATTAAGCTAACAGGAAATAAGTTTGAATTTAAGTGCGAAAAATTGTGACCGTAAAGAAAGTTACGATCATTCCTTATTGAACAGTCCTCGGATTATTTATTTACTCATATGATTGGAATTACAGTCTATACTCATACGAAATTTACTGCCCATTCTTAATTTTTATCATTTCATTTGTTATATCTGGTTGTACACTTACACGACATAAGGTAAATGATAGGCTACTTGACAGCTCACAACGCCTACACAGAGTCAATTTTATATCAGTAACTCTGATAAAATATATTACATTCATAATTCCTTGGAACTCCGGAGGTGTGAGTGAAATCACTTTGTACCAACATTTGGAATAAATATTAAATGATAGTTATATAAGTGAAGAATCTTCCAACAATAGGGCTATCCCACTCCCAGAAGATATTCTTTAAACGTGTAATAATTGTGACAGTTTGTTGTTTTATGGTGAACCGTGTGTTCAATTTTATCAAAGCGTTCATATGTTTCATATATTTGTATGGCAAACAAAAGGTTTAGCCTGAATTTTCTGGGCATAGACTTCATTCTAAATGACTTTTATATAAGAACCAAACTTAAGATGTAGACAGCTGCATCTAGATCCTCGTTTACTGTAAAATGCGAAGCTCCATTCTTGTGTCTCATGGTAACAGCATGAAATATACAAGGCGGCAAATAATCAACAATATGTAAACTACCAAACAAACAAAACTACAATACAGTCAACTAAAATGTTACTATTACTGTTAAAAGTACAATTAAGTTAGAAATACTTTTATATACAATTATCTGTGTTATCACTGATACAGGAGTGTAGTTGAACAAAACTGAGTAGATTGAAGTAGTGGCGTTTGTAGAAAAGTGCAATGAGAAGGCGCTGTGACTCCAATAATGAATCTACTGCTTCAGTACACTATATAGGAGACTCCATATTGAACATACACTAGCAGAAAACACACACACACACACACACACACACACACACACACACACACACACACACACACACACACACACACACACACACACACACGACTGGACATTGAAGATCAGAATGTCAGACCTTCGGTCTCAAACCAGATCAGGGCTAGGCCCTCTACTGACAGTGGAGTGTTTTGTAAGGAAGTACAGATGTATTATTTTATCTTGACAGGAATCCTGCGAGGTAGGGATGAGTAGCGACTGTGGTTGGGATGGTGAACCTATCGCCACAATGCGTCACACGCGTAAGATTACGAGAGGGGAGGGCAGTGCATAAGGTGTCTAAAAAGAAATTTCATTCTCGAAGCCAGTTTTGCAGCTCTTATAAACTAAGTTGTAATTGTTACTTTGGTAGTAATCTCCACGCTTTTGTTGGATCTTAAATAGTACATAGTCAATTGCAACAAAATCCTGTTCTCCTCCAGCAGGCATGATAAACAACTGTCGGCCTTTCAATATCGCTGCAGAGTCCCTGTAACGTATTTCACTCCAGGCATATGGTTCAGTATGTACTGTATTTATATAAGTTTCATACATATAAACTATATAAACTTCACTCCGGTATCTCCGAATATTTCGTAAATATATAATCTTTTTTGCACGTATGCTGCGATGTTCGATTAAAATTTGTCTGTCACGCTTACTGTTTTTTTTTTTCAAATAATCCTAGCTTCAAAAGAACTGTTCTTAATGTTCAGACACTGCCTTGAAAGTCAGTTGAAATTTTAAGCTGCATAAGCACTTTCTTCAAAGTTGGTCTTTGTTTTTCTGTGTTTTAAAAATTATTCACAGTTCGCCTAACTACTTCTGAATAAAAACATCCAAATTGGATTTTGTGCATGTTCTTAATGTTTGTTTACTGGGCATAGAGAAGGATGTTGTTGCACTAGCACCAATGGCTTTTCTTTCCTTAATAACTCTCCTAAACTGCTTTGAGACACAACTGTTACCTCAGATACCCTTCTCCAGATTTTTATAGCTGACCCAGACCATTGTTCCTTTTTTATAAATCTATCAGCATTGGTTATTACTTCTCGTGTTTTTAAATGTAGCAATTTATTTCCTAATGTGCTGCTAGGAGGCGTCATTTATAAAAGCTCTCTTGGAACCAGGAGACAAGCACATTTTCAAACAAGCTGTAGTGTTACCGAGTAGCTCTGCACGTGTTTACTTGCTCGCAGCTGATACACAACTGACCTGCCCTCTCCTGCAGTTGCAACCGTTCTGAGGTGGACTCGTCCAGATACCACTGCGCAACGCTGTGCACTTTTCAAGATAAAAAAAATACATCTGTATAATACGTGGCAGAATATGAGGTTGGAGT
Source organism: Mantis religiosa (assembly GCA_030765055.1). NCBI lineage: Eukaryota > Metazoa > Arthropoda > Insecta > Mantodea > Mantidae > Mantis > Mantis religiosa. Next base: position 125,176,182 of record CM060959.1, read on the forward strand.
TATATATATAAGCCATCTGATGTATCATTTTATGTGCCTAGAAGCAGTCTCGGGGGTTTGTGGCGCTCTCCAGGATCGATGTGGTACTCACCAAGACCGCGGATGAGGGAGTTGAAGTTGTGCGAGAGGTTTTGATAGAAGGAACGTGAAAGGGTATGGATGTAGTCTGTTATCGTGGGGATACGTGGGTCACGTCGGATAAATAGATTGGGGATGTACCAAGGGGAGTCTGTGGCAATGCAGAGGAATCGGGATTGTAGAATCTCAAGGCGGTGTAGGTGAGACTTGGCTGCTCTTCGCCATATTTCACACTAGCAGAGATTTGAACCCTTTTACCAGTCTCGTCCTGCTGTCCAGAGATGGCACTACTTGTCATATTCTAAAGCAGAAAGGATGAATTAGAGTTATTCACGGAGATATATAGCACAATGCTTTCAGGTTCTTTAAATGTGTGTTCGATTTAATTGCTTTGTATTATCTGTAAACAAATAGAAGTTATGATATATATTGAGATAATATCGAAATGAGCAAATGATGGTGTATCGGAGATGAGGTCCTCTAAAGTGAATATATATTTACAATTTTTCTAAAATAAATTCATGCTTTACTTATGCTTTTCTCCGTTTCGATATGACATCGTAACTTTTCTAACATATCTCTATTTGTGAGTAATTTACCTATATCACTCACATGATATTTACTGGGCATGTAACATTTCATTAGGATAAATCGCAAGCTGTATAGGTATTATTACAAGATAACTCATCTGTTGGCTGACACACCTTTCTATAAAATCCTTCTTTTACTTTTACACTCATGGGATTATAAAACCTGTAGTTCTCACTCTTGAATGGAATTCAATACCTCGCTACTTATCATTACCCACTGCTGTATCTCTCAGCCTTGGTAATTCACTTCTACTTACAGGGGACGGTGTGTTTAGGACAATCTACAATGAACCTATCTCACATTATGATTCAAAATGGATGCCACAGTGGGTGGGAAATATTTTTAAACTATCCTTGTCTACAAACTATAATGCAGTTAAATACAAATGTGGTGCAATATCAGACTATTATGCAGATAAAGCAGTGCTCTACACAAAAACACTGTCTTAAAAGGAAAATATATATAACTTTAATATTAAATAATGACCCATTAGCAAGTAACTATATAGGCTTAAATATTCTTGCACCTTGAACTAATGTAGTGTCATTTCTGAACTAAGGATACACATTTAAATTACAAAGATAACAAATGAAATAACACAGCATACCACATACACAATACAGAACTTCTGACATTGAGTTCACTCAAAAATATTAAACTTTATTACTGTCGCCGGTCGCATTGTTGCGGCCGGCGCGCACAAAGGGACAGACAGTGCAGCGCGGAGATGAAAATCTTGTGAAGCAGATAAACATATTTAACTGGAAGGTTCGCTTTCTAGTACCGTCTTGATTGTTAGAGAACATTCCATAATATTTTAGAACGATGAGTGGAGCTATATAAGAAGCCGGGGATCGCCAGTTGAGTCAGGCGTAATCGGAACTTGATAATCGTGCGCGCACAGCTGTGTTTTGAAAGTGAACTCATTTGGTTTTGGTCGACGAACTTGAAGATTGTATCAGTGTATGTTTAGGTAATTCTGCTACTGCAAGGGCTGACCAAGGTGTATTTGTACGGAAATAAAGAGCATTTTGGAAATTCTGCAAACTGGAATTTTAGTTCTACGAACCCTAAAATTACAATACTGTACACAAACATTATACACCTACACAAAAAAAAATGAATGTTTCACACAAAATTTCTACTATTTATAGCAATTAGCTACTTTATTTAGCAGCCTTAGGATGCAATTTCTTTTGCTTTAATTGAGACTTTTAATTTCTCTGCAGTAATATCTTTACTTATCACTTTATAGAACACCTTCACTAGTTCTGTAAGAGTGAATACACACTGACAGATAAAATATGATAAATACGTAACTAAACCAGCAGTCGAAATGAAGTACATAACCTTAAAATATCTCTGAGCGACATCTTCCATACAATCTACAGTTTTGTATAGAACAAGAATTACAGTAATATTTCTACTCCAGCTACGTATTTAAATAACAAAGAACATAATTTATAAAATACAAGCAACATACTGCTTACATGAAACTGGCGGCCATGTTTGTGAGTGTCAACATTATAACTCTGATCGGACATTTAAAATAAATACAAAATAAGTTTAGAACATCTTTAATTGATACAGCTATCTCACGTCCACAAACTATACTTTACATGAAAACATTGTGATAATCTGTTGCTATGTTTTGTAAAATATGTCTAACTAGTTCATAAAAATATATGTTTAATATATTTACATGTCAAAAATGTATGTTGAACTTTCTTGTAATAAAGTCATCTTCATTCTGAATGAGTCGTTAATGCTGAGTCGTAAGATATATACATAATAAATGTAGCCATCACTAAAACACTTAATGTCAACGCATTTAATGACATGAAATATTTCAGTGTTTTTGGTTTAAATTTTCCAGTGCCTAATTTAAGTTCCATTCCCATTCGAAAGATCATTAAAATTGAGATACATATTTTAGGTACCCGCTTTTAAAGCATTTACAATCTTTTAGTTCCCCTTGTATCTACAAGGAATTATTTAAAGAAACTACTTCTGTAAACATTTAAATTAAACTTGTCACGCACAATTAGAAGCCTTGGCAGAAGAAGGGTTTGAGAAAGTATTGTGACTCTCATACAATAATCTACAGCTATGTAGAAGACGTACATTATTGTGTACTGGCAGATATACCTTACCCGACAAAAAATGCTGCTTTACCAAGTTCGTGCTGCGACCCAGAGATGGCACTATCTGTAATGTCTTATTTCCCAAAGATGATGTGCAATTATTTAGAGACGTCCACAACAAATCTTGTTCATATTCTGTAGAAACGGCTTACTTTTAATTTGTTTGTAATATATATAAATATAGATTATATTGAAAGAGGAAATCATTCAATAGGAGATGCGAAATTTCCCATACTGAATATATCTTTAGAGTTTTCTGAATTAGTGTTGTGGGTTAATATGAAACTTCCTTCATATAAGTTTTTAGAATATGGTACTATTATCCAATAAAGTATGCACGAGGTATTCCGGACCGGAATAGCGGCCATAGTAGTTGGAAAATACTTATCAACAACTCTTTGTCAGCAAACTACGATATTTTGACTCAGTAAACTACAAATATGGTGTAATAACAGACTAGTGTGTAGATAAAGACTGTACTCTACACAAAAGGTAAATAACTATAGTTTAATATGAAATGACCAATGCAGAGTTTATGCAGAGAAAATATACACTGACAGATTGAATATGAAAATCGTGTAACAGGAAACCAGCAGTCTAAATGAAGTACATAACCTTAAAACAGAGCTGAGGGAAAGCTTCCATGTAGTCTACAGTTATATAGAGAACAAGAATTACAGTAATATTTCTAAACTACAGCTACTTATTTAAATAACAAAGAACATAGTTTATAAAATACAAACATACATGTAACAGAAGGTCATATTTGTGAGTGTCAACATTGTAACTCTGAACTGATATTTAAAATAGATACAACATAAAGTTACAGTATCTTCCGCTGATACAGCTATCTCACCTCTACAAACTACGCTTTATGCTCCTTATGTATTGGTACCATTTAACTTGATTTTACTACATGGAAATAAGCAGAAGGAAGAATATATACTGAGATATTAGTGAGTGAACTTATATTTGCATATGGGAAATGAAGTCTTACAAAATGACTATATATTGACAAATTTTGTAGAAAATCTTCATGGGTTTAATGAAAATACCTTTATAGATATCTGTATTTAATATCTACATATATGTTTCAAAGTGTACCCTCAGGCGACAATGTGTGCAGCAATCAAACGTAGCAAAGATTACGATATATACATTGTATGTTTGCATTTTAACTGAGTTTTCACCTTAAACGTTACACTACAAATCCGTTACACTGATTACAAAGATTAATCAAGCGACGGTATGATTAACACAAACCGTGTAGAGTAGATAGACGTTTGTATACGTTTACTACAATACTTAAAACTTGAACTGCGCCCAAATCTCTTTTAGTAAGATCTGTATTGTTTAAACCACGTGGTTATCAAAATATTGTAAAACTATACAATAGGTGTTAGCAGATCACGCAAAAGCTACAAAATATATATTTTTGGATGACATACTACTTGAAAATTTTAAAACCTCCCGTTATTTTATTTTCAAACCTTTATACATCAAACTACACTGTTGGGAAAATGAGGGCATAAATATATAAAATAAAGTTTGTAAAACTAAGTCTTCAGTATATCCTAATTTTTAAGCCTCTTATGTGCAAACTGATATTATTTGGCCAGTCTGGATAACACTTGGTTACTAAGGCTACACAATACTTACAACCCTATCATTAATTTCAGCGTCATGATAGAACGCAATTCTTTATAAGATCTCGTCCTTTACCAACGAAATGTTTAGGGCAAATTCAAAATGCGTTATTACCATTAACTAATTTGTATGTTACTTACGCAGAGCAGTTTTATTACACAAAATTAAGATAAAGAAGTGTCCATGATGACGTTATTTTCTTACAGAGAAATTATGTTAAAACCTTCTCTGATAATTCGTAATAATATTCCATTGGAAATGTAACGTTGATCTTCACTTTACTCCCAAATAAACGTCATTAATAAACCATATATGTGTGATAGATTGACATTACTGGAACAAACTTTTTGAATAAATATAAAACGATACTTATATAGGTCAGGTATCTAACAAGGATACCTCCACCACACCTACACAACTGTGATAACTTATTTTTGGGAAAATGTCTTAAACTGTTATCAAATATTTTAATTAATTATACTTGAAATCAAATAATACTTTTAACTTCACTTTTCTCTGGCAGCCTTTATTCTAAGTCTCTTTTGTATAAATGATAACAACAAAATATTTCCTCATGAAGGACTCTTTAAAATACTAAGCTCCATTCTTGTGTTTCATGGGAACAGCAGTAAATTTGAAAGGCAGCAAATAATTAATGATATGTAAACTAGTCAAAACATAAAGTTTCAATAAAATAAATCAAAACGTCCATATGACTCTTAAAGAGAAATCTAAGTTAGAAATGCTTTTATGTATGTACAGTTGTCTCTCTTATCACTGATACAGCACTGTAGTATGAACAAAACTGAGTAGATAGAAGAAGACTGGGATGAGAAAACATGTGAGTCCAATAATTACTCGACTGCTATAATAATACATACGAGTTTTCAATTTAGTTATAGTGATTACATACCGCCAGACACTTCATAAACAATTAATTTGGCAACGAGATAGCACCTTTATACCAGCCTCGTCGTGCTGTCCAGAGATGGCACCACCAGTAAAATTCTAACGCGTAAAAGATGAAATACAATTATTGACAGAGGTTTATAGCAAATTGTATTTGTGGTCTTTTAATATCACTTGGATTTAGTTTTCTTGTTACCACATCCGAACAAACGAATGCCGTAATACATACTGAAACAATACTGACGCAACAAATAATTACATATGAGAGACGAAGTCATCTAAAGTGAATATATAACTCTAATTTTACTAAGTACGCAGCAAAAACCTTTTGGCTGTTAACAGCCCGTCAGTACACGACTTGGACTATACTTTATGTTATTCTGGTAGTCCTTTGTAATCTATTCCTTAATAAGGTCAAACACATTTTGGAAATCTTACTCCACAAACGTGCGTGAGAAACATGAATATCTAACACTACTTTCTTTCGGAGTAGCACACATATACATTACTACTACTCATTTAGTTATATGATTGGAGTTACACAGCGCACTCACCCGAATTTCACTGAGTATGTATGTATGTTGGCCCTTTCATACTTAATTTTATCTTTTCATTCTGATAATCAATGCAGGTATTAATAAACGATAATTAATCTGTTGGCTGACACACAAACAGATCTTTCTATAAAAATGCTAATTTCGGTTTTAGGTTGCGGGGATTACAAAACATGCATTTATGATGAACTATCAACATCCACATTGGAATGGAATGCAATATAACATTAGCGATTGCTATATCTTTCAGCATGACTAAATCAGTTGTCCTTACGCTGGACGTTGTTCCAGAACAAAACCTTCTCGCACTGGCATTAAAAATGGCGGCCGTAAAGGGTGAGAAATGGTTATAAACAACTCTCATCCACAATGACAGGTGTGCAGTGAAATACAAATATGGTGCAAAGACAGTATATTTGGTAGATAAAGGCTGTACTCTACACAAAAAAAAAAAAAAAAAAACGTTCCTAAAAGAAAAATAAATATAATTTGATATCCAAGAGTAGCCAATGTGCAAGTAACTGCGTGTTTTATACATTCTTATACTCTCCCCTAATGTAATAGTATTTCTAATCTACAGCTACACATTTAAATTACAGGGAAATGAGAAACAACTGAAAGCAGCATACCACATACATGATACATAACTGCTAGCATTGAGTTCACTGTTCACTAGAAATTATTAAACATTATTCATGTTACTGTTCACAACGTTATATAACTACACAAAACAATGAACCATTGACACAAAATTTTGATATTATAGCAATTAGCTACATAATTTAGGACCTTAGCTCGGAATTTACCTCTGCATTCATTGGAAACTTCTAATTTTCAGCAGAAATATCTTACTTAACACTTTATAAAACTCCTTCACAAGTTTCTGCAGAGGTCATACATAGTCACAGACAAAATATGATAAATGAGTGAGTTTAATCCAGCAGTCTACATGAAGTACCTAACCCTAAAACAGCTCTGAGCGACAACTTCCATACAGTCTAGAGTTTTGTATAGAACAAGGATTACAGTAATATTTCTAAACTACAGCTACGTATTTAAATAACAAAAATCATAGTTTATAAAATACAAACAGCATACTACTTACATGAAACAAGTGGTCGTGTTTGTGAGAGAGTCAACATTATACTCCTAACGCACATTTAAAATAAATACAAAATAAGGTTACAGCGAATACTCGAATACTCGAATACTCCAGGGCAGGCCATTCCCGCCTTCCCGCGCAAAACACTGTCACTGCAGACTGAGGGGCGTGACGTCACTGAGAATACAAAGCAAAAGCGCTTACACGTGAATGTACGTAATGCAATATTATGATTGCACATTATAAGATAAGATAAGGAGCTGATACATGCAAATTCCACAATCCTTCTGATGAAATAAACGAGATGCAGTTGCTTATGAGCTATTGTAGTTATTTGCTGTTTTTTGTCGTAACATTATGAAAACCATTGCGCTGTTGCTGAAAGCATACATGCTTCGTATAAAACTACGAATGTGATTTTCCATTGTTTGCCTAAAGATCGAGAACTATAGCGCAAGTGGGTTTTACGCTGTAAAAGGGCTGATCCGGTTAATGTGAATAATGCAAGGATTTGTTCCGATCACTTCCTGCCCGAAAAATATGAACGGGATTTAAAAAACGAGCTGTTAGGTTTGCCGCTGAAAAGAAAATTAAAGGGCGACGCTGTACCGTCATAGAAAATTCCTAATTGGCATGGCAATGTATTTGAGGCGGTTGTAACAAGTACCAGCAAAACCAATTTGCAGGTAATTATCAGATACATTCCATTTATGTATTTGTTTCTATTTGTACACTGAGTTTATTCGCTCCTTTTTTATAAGAAAAGTTTGATGCGTGGAATAATAATAATAATAATAATAATAATAATAATAATAATAATAATAATAATAATAATAATAATAATAATAATAATAATAATAATAATAATAATAATAATAATAATAATAATAATAATAATAATAATAATAATAATAATAATAATAATAATAATAATAATAATAATAATAATAATAATAATAATAATAATAATAATAATAATAATAATAATAATAATAATAATAATAATAATAATAATAATAATAATAATAATAATAATAATAATAATAATAATAATAATAATAATAATAATAATAATAATAATAATAATAATAATAATAATAATAATAATAATAATAATAATAATAATAATAATAATAATAATAATAATAATAATAATAATAATAATAATAATAATAATAATAATAATAATAATAATAATAATAATAATAATAATAATAATAATAATAATAATAATAATAATAATAATAATAATAATAATAATAATAATAATAATAATAATAATAATAATAATAATAATAATAATAATAATAATAATAATAATAATAATAATAATAATAATAATAATAATAATAATAATAATAATAATAATAATAATAATAATAATAATAATAATAATAATAATAATAATAATAATAATAATAATAATAATAATAATAATAATAATAATAATAATAATAATAATAATAATAATAATAATAATAATAATAATAATAATAATAATAATAATAATAATAATAATAATAATAATAATAATAATAATAGTAATAATAGTAATAATAGTAATAGTAATAGTAGTAATAGTAGTAATAGTAATAGTAGTAATAGTAATAATAGTAATAATAGTAATAATAATAATAATAGTAATAATAGTAATAATAATAATAATAATAATAATAATAATAATAATAATAATAATAATAATAATAATAATAATAATAATAATAATAATAATAATAATAATAATAATAATAATAATAATAATAATAATAATAATAATAATAATAATAATAATAATAATAATAATAATAATAATAATAATAATAATAATAATAATAATAATAATAATAATAATAATAATAATAATAATAATAATAATAATAATAATAATAATAATAATAATAATAATAATAATAATAATAATAATAATAATAATAATAATAATAATAATAATAATAATAATAATAATAATAATAATAATAATAATAATAATAATAATAATAATAATAATAATAATAATAATAATAATAATAATAATAATAATAATAATAATAATAATAATAATAATAATAATAATAATAATAATAATAATAATAATAATAATAATAATAGTAATAATAATAATAATAGTAATAATAATAATAATAATAGTAATAATAATAATAGTAGTAATAATAATAATAGTAATAATAGTAATAATAATAATAATAATAATAATAATAATAATAATAATAATAATAATAATAATAATAATAATAATAATAATAATAATAATAATAATAATAATAATAATAATAATAATAATAATAATAATAATAATAATAATAATAATAATAATAATAATAATAATAATAATAATAATAATAATAATAATAATAATAATAATAATAATAATAATAATAATAATAATAATAATAATAATAATAATAATAATAATAATAATAATAATAATAATAATAATAATAATAATAATAATAATAATAATAATAATAATAATAATAATAATAATAATAATAATAATAATAATAATAATAATAATAATAATAATAATAATAATAATAATAATAATAATAATAATAATAATAATAATAATAATAATAATAATAATAATAATAATAATAATAATAATAATAATAATAATAATAATAATAATAATAATAATAATAATAATAATAATAATAATAATAATAATAATAATAATAATAATAATAATAATAATAATAATAATAATAATAATAATAATAATAATAATAATAATAATAATAATAATAATAATAATAATAATAATAATAATAATAATAATAATAATAATAATAATAATAATAATAATAATAATAATAATAATAATAATAATAATAATAATAATAATAATAATAATAATAATAATAATAATAATAATAATAATAATAATAATAATAATAATAATAATAATAATAATAATAATAATAATAATAATAATAATAATAATAATAATAATAATAATAATAATAAAACTATTTTTATTAATAAGCAATATCAGCAAGAGATCGCCGGTGCGAAGTTAGGACCGTGCGAAAGAGGGCGCTGTCTATTATAGTAGCTTTATCTCCCAAAAAAAAAAGAATTGACCCGTCGACCAGCACGGAGGTAGCTCCTGACCACTCTGTTGTTGCTGAAGAGGAAATAATTAGACTAAAGACTCAGATGCAAGCCCTGAAGAAAGAAAACGGTGTTTTGAAACGGCAGAACAAGGTACAGAAGTAATATTTTGTAGCTTCCATGGACAAAGTGCTGCGAAGTGTAATGGAATGATGCAAAACTTTATTTCTATAATAAGTTCCAAGTTTCCCGAAATTCATCACAAAGCTATCTCTCTTAATGCGAGGACAAGAACCTTCATTAGAATTAGGCACTTAAACAAAAGAGCGAAGGCAGAAATGATCAGGAAACTTGCAGCAAAGAGAATCTTCAATGGGTTGCTTCGTCATTTTCTTGAGCTACACTGATTAAGTACATATGAATAGTAACATGTTTTAAACTCTTAATACAACTGCTAGAAAGAACCTTCATTATAATACACAAGTGGATGTTTATTCCTTCCGATTTTACACGTAGCAGAGCTTAAATAACACTTACTGAGGGGCTAGTGTTTAACTCTCGCGGTTGAACTGTATTCTCAATGACGTCATGCGCGTTAGCCAATGGCAGCGCGACTCTCCGGAATGGCCTACCTGAATATTCTAGTTGCCTTGGGTTACAGCATCTTTCATTGATACTGCTATCTCACCTCCACAAACTATACTTTACATGAAAATGTTGAAACAGTCTGTTGTTAAGTTTTGAACAATGTGTCCAACAAGTTCATCCAAATAAAATATGTTTAATATATTTACATGCGATAAGTATATATTGGATTTTGTTGGAATAGACTATAAGGTCGTTTTGGTTCTAAATGATATTTCTATTAATAGTAAATACTCACAAAGTAATTGAAGATACTCTTAAAGCGGATAATATATCAGTATAAGAAACATTTCCTTGATATAATTTCATTTTCTAGTTGTTTTATATTTCTAACATATTATACACCTTTATTTTTCTCGAAATCTAAACGGAAGACCGTGAAATTAGAAAGCCGGAATATAGCGTCCCGCTTTTTAAACAGTCACCAAACGTTTCAGTTCCCCTTGTTCCTACAAAGAATTATGTAACGAAACTACTTCTGTAAACATTTAATTTAAACTTGTGTTACATAAAACTACAAGCCGTGGTAGAAGTATGGATTGAGAATGGAATGTGTGTCCTATACATTAATCCATTGCTATGTAGGAGACGTTCATTTATTTATACGTACCCAACACTGGGAGAGACTGTACTTGTCAATGAAATTGCCGAAAGAGGAACTTTTACCAATATCGTGTTCCGCTCCAAAGATGGCACCACATGTAATATTTTCGTCTGTAGAAGATACTTTATTAGTATTTAGAGACATTTACGACAAATTGCACTTGTGTTCCTTAGAAATTAGTAATATTTAATTTGTTTATACTACATGAAAACAAACAGAAGTAAGAATATATACTGAGATATTAGCGAGTGAACTTATATTTGCAATGGGAGATGAGGTCTTCCAATGTGAATATATATTAACAAATTTTGTTAGTGAACTCCCTGGGAAGGTATGACCCGAGAGATCAAAGGCGCTTGCCGTCCTTCAGACTGCCGAGAGACGTCCTGGGACCCCTTGGGTAACCCAAGGAAAACCCCAGATGTCTCTGGGAACAACTTCTACGCCAAAGGACAAGCGCTACACAACCCGTATCCAAAACGGGGCAAAAAACTAATTCGTGTCTCCCAAAAAGGGAGAACGATTAAGTACAGCTGCCCACGACAAAGAGGGGCAACCCATTCCAAACCTCTCCAAAATTTCAAACAGTAAACAAATTCAAACACCCCAGCAGAACATGGATCTACTAGTTCATTTCGCAGGTTAAGCCGCAAAGCGGCTAGGTACTGCGGCATATGACACCCGGACGGGGAAAGCCCCGCCCGACTAGGACTACCTCTGGACCTCTGGACGTTGCTTAAAAACACAGAGGTCAGTACACCTCTCCCATTCATGGCACCCAGGGCCTGGCCTATGAACCCCAAGCCAAAGCCAATGCTTTCGCTGACTATCTTGAGCGTACTATGTGTCCGAGAGATGACCCCCAGGACGATAACTTTTCTGAACGCGTCCGTCGGGAGGTGCGTCGTTTCTTACGTCACCCTCCTGAGGATGCGGAGAGACTCCCTACCATCCGACCTAGTGAAGTCCAAGGCGTACTCCAACGTCTCAAACCAAAGAAGGCGGCGGGGCCGGACGGGCTGACTCCCCTAATGCTCCGCCATCTTCCCTTCAATGCAATTCTCTTCCTGACTAGGATTTTCAATATGTGCCTCGCCCTTGGGTACTTTCCACGAGAGTGGAGAGAGGCCCGGGTGATTTGCATATTGAAACCTGGGAAGAATCCGGTACACCCATCCAGCTACAGGTCCATTAGCCTCCTCTCCACCCTTTCGAAAGTTCTCGAGAGGCTAATTCTTGCTCGCTTGTCCCCAATATTGGTAGACATTCAAGCCATTCCTGACCACCAATTTGGTTTTCGTCCTGGGCACTCGACAGTTCAGCAGTTGCTGCGTGTGGTGGAGACCGCTGCCCTGGGCTTCCAGGAAGGCGCCTTCACGGCCGCAGTTTCGTTGGATGTCGAGAAGGCCTTCTCTACGACATGGCATGCCGGACTCCTACACAAAATGATCCATCTGGGGCTCCCAACACAAGTGATCAACATTCTACACAGCTTCTTGCGACATCGCACATTTAAAGTCTCAGTCGCGGGGAAAACATCAACACTAAGGCCAGTGAGAGGCGGAGTCCCCGAAGGCTCTGTGCTATCCCCCACCCTCTTCAACGTCTTTATGGCAGATTTCCCCACAGAACCACGAGTCGAAATGGCACAATACGCTGACGACGTGTTTCTGTTCTGCAAGGACAAACACATTCTCAGAGCCTTCAACCCCATCCAAAGACATCTCCGCCTAACACAACAGTGGTGTCGGCGTTGGCGGATGTCCGTAAATCCGGACAAAAGCCACGCCATACTTTTTACAAAGCGCCACTCCCCCGCAGACTGCCCCAACTTCAGCTACTGAGGTCGAAGGATAGAGTGGTCTAACTCTGTCCAGTACCTTGGTGTCAACTTGGATACAGGTTTAACTTTTCGCCGACACATCAGGGACCTTTCGGCAAAGGTACAGGGAGCAATTGCTTCCCTGTACCCAATGCTGGGGTCTACCTCGATGCCAGTCCGCATGAAGTTGTACCTCTTCCGAGCGCTGGTAATCCCGGTGATGCTATATGCCTGCGAGATCTGGGGCATGGCAGCAGACAGCTGTTTAGCATGGCTTCAACGTGCACAGAATAAAGGACTGCGGTCTATTTATTCTGTGGGACGTTATTTCCCTACCAGGTTGCTCCACGAAGCATCGGGTCTTCCATACGTGGAGGATGAAATTAGGCGCCGGGCTTCAAAATTATACGCAATTTTACCATCTCACAGAAGCGCCCTTGTCAGATCCCTGGGAAATTATGACCCCACTAGACGTCGATCTAGACTGCATCGGGTCCCCCGTATGGCATGCGGGCACCCTAGATAACACAGGAGCTGAACCTATCAGCAGCTAAAGCTGAGCTCCTCATAATTCTTCCAAGCTGTTTGGCATCTAAATTTCTCCCCAACTAAATTACAAAATATTTAAAATTATTAAAATGGGTGCTAAGTACTGCATCCTCTCTTTCGACCCGAAGGTACCTTGGTAACCTCAAAATTAACTTCCAATCAAAAACCTACATCACCTTCATCCTACATCTTTCATTAATAATCCTACCTGCGGTAAAACCCTTAATGGGTGGGCACGCAGCAAAAACCTTCTGGCTGTATACAGCCAGCCAGCACGTTGCTTATCCCTAGAAACCCATCCAGCTCCCTCCTCTTCAAACCCTAGAGGCCACGGCAATCTGTCTTGACCTTGGCGGAACTGAGGTCCTGGTGGTCTCTGTGTATCACCCCCCAAACCGGCAGTTCGTTCCAAACGACTATCTATCTATCCTAAACTTACACCCAAGTGCTATCATGGCCGGGGACTTCAATGCAAAACATCAGCGTTGGCATTGTGGTCGTCGGGCAGATGCAAGAGGCAATCAAATCTTTCGCCTAATAGATGGAGACCCACAGCTTCAAGTGCAGGGTCCCTGGCAACCAACGCACTACCCGCGAGGTGGCGGACTGCCATCAGTCATTGACTTCGCAATCACAAAGCATTTTCCATTTCATCTCACTCTTACGTCACTAAACGCACCTCATTCTGACCATAATCCGGTGCTGACAGAAATCAACACTAGGGTTGCCAGTCATGACACCTCGCTTCAAACGCGAGAAGTCGATTGGGAAGGCGTAAGGAGCTGCCTCCGCACTTCCATTCCACCGAACCCAAAAGTTACAAACATCCAGGACATTGAGAGGGCAATCTCATCATTCACTTCTATCCTGACGCGAACTGCCAAAAATCTAACAGTTCATGGACCTGCACCCCTTCATCCAGACGTTCTTCCTTTAGACATCACCCTTCTTATCCGCCGCTCCTGGGCGGCACGGAGACTGTACCAGCGACACCGCACGCCACATAATCGCGCGCTCTTGCAACGTTTACGTCGACTGGTCAGGGTCCGACTGCGTGAGCACAAAGTGCAAGCGTGGGAGGACACAATGACCAGACTGCGCGTTGAAAATGTCAGGAATCGAAAAGGTCAATACACCTCACCCATCCATGGCACCCAAGGCCTCGCCTATGAACCCCAAGCCAAAGCAAATGCGTTCGCTGACTATCTTGAACGCACTCTATGTCCGAGAGAGGACCCCCAGGACGACATCTTTTCCGAACGCGTTCGTAGGGAGGTACGCCGATTTTTTCGACGTCCTCCCGAGGACGCAGAACGACTTCCCGTCATTCGCCCCAGTGAAGTCCAGGGCGTACTCAAACGCCTCAAACCAAACAAGGCGGCGGGGCCGGACGGGCTGACACCCCTCATGCTACGTCACCTTCCCTTCAATGCCGTTCTTTTCCTAACCAGGATCTTCAATATGTGCATCACCTTGGGGCACTTTCCTCGCGAGTGGAGAGAGGCTCGGGTGATATGTATATTGAAACCTGGGAAGGATCCTGTACATCCTTCCAGCTACCGATCCATAAGCCTCCTTTCTACCCTCTCGAAGGTATTTGAGAGGCTAATCCTTACCCGAATGACTCCCATCTTGGGAGATGTTCAAGCTATTCCTGACCATCAGTTCGGATTTCGTACTGGGCACTCGACTACCCAACAGCTGCTACGTGTGGTGGAGACAGCGGCCCTGGGTTTCCAGGAACGCGCCTTCACGGCAGTGGTATCTTTGGATGTCGAAAAGGCCTTCTCCACGACATGGCATGCTGGTCTGATCTTCAAACTTATCCAACTGGGGCTACCTACACAGCTAATCAACATCCTACACAGCTTTCTCAGGCACAGATCATTTAAAGTCACAGTAGCGGGGAAAACATCTACACTGAGACCCGTGAGAGGCGGAGTCCCCGAAGGCTCTGTACTATCCCCCACACTATTTAGTGTTTTCATGGCAGATTTTCCAACTCAACCACAGGTCGAAATGGCACAATATGCTGACGACGTGTTGTTGTTCTGCAAAAACAGACATATACTCAGAGCCTTCAACCCAATTCAGAGACACCTCCGTCTCACACAAGAGTGGTGCAGGCGTTGGCGGATGTCCGTAAATCCGGACAAAAGCCACGCCATTCTTTTTACGAGGCGCCACACCCCCGCTGACCGACCAAACTTCCACTTCAGGGGCCGAAGGATAGAGTGGACTAATTCCATCAAGTACCTGGGCGTTCAACTTGATAGAGGCCTAACTTTCCGCGGACACATCAGGGAACTATCGGCACGGGTGCAGGGGGCTATTGCCTCTCTGTACCCAATGCTGGGTTCCCGCTCGATGCCAGTCCGCTTAAAGCTACACCTCTTTCGAGCGCTGATAATCCCACTCATGTTGTACGCCTGTGAAATCTGGGGCATGGCTGCCGATAGCTGGATAGCATACCTTCAGCGTGCACAGAATAGAGGACTCCGATCCATCTATTCTGTGGGCCGTTCTTTTCCCGTGAGGTTACTTCACGAAGCTTCCCTTCTCCCATACGTGGAGGACGAAATTAGACGCCGGGCAACAAAATTTTACGATAAAATTCCAGCTCATAGAAGCGCCCTGGTTCGGTCTCTAGGAGACTACGACGCTGCGAGCCGCCGATTCAGGCTTTACCGGGTACCCCGTATGGCTTGCGGGCATCCGAGGTAACAAAGGAGTTAATCCTTACAGCAGCATAAGCTAAATTACAAATCTCCAAAAGAGCTGTTTGGCTACTAAATTTACCCCATTTTAGAAAAATAAAACACCAGGGTGTAAACAAAAAAGCGGTTTGGCATCCTGTATAAAATTAAAGAGGAGCAAAAGCTACCTCAACAAAATTTTCTTCAACAAAATATACCACACCATCCTACAAACATCAAAATTAACAACCTGCGGTCAGACCCAAAACCTGGGTGGGTACGCAGCAAAAACCTTCTGGCTGTTAACAGCCTGTCAGTACACGACTTGGACTTGGACTTGGACTTGGACGTTGCTTATATTTGTTTTAATTCGTCTGTGCTAGATCCAACAACCAAAACTAAGAATATATACTGAGACATTAGCGAGTAAACTTGAATTTGCAATTGGACATGGTCTTCCAAAGTATCAGCATACTTTGTAGAAAATCCTCATGTGTTTAATGAAAATATTTTGATATGCATATGTCTATTTAATATATACATACATGTTTTAAGGTGTGCTCTCAGCCGACAATGCGTGCAGCTATCAAACATAGCAAACATTCTGAATAACTTTCGTATAAACGGTTAACTACATAATATAGAAAAGTCATATATTAGCCATGAAACATTTCAAGGATAATTGCTCCTTTTAGTTTCGGTTTCAAAATCATCTTACATCCCTAAAATGCTAAACTCCTTTCTTGTGTTTTATCGAAACAGCGTGGAATTTGAAAGTCAGCTAATAATTGATGAAATACAAAGCAACTATGGACATAATTACATTAGGGTACAGTAAAACATTCATTTGACTGTTCGTTATTGAATTATAAATAATATTATGTGCAGGTTCTCTCTACAAAACTCTAGTCTGGTGAAAACTCTCAGAGATACTGACCTCCTTTTGTACACCAATGTGTGGTATCACAACGTCACATTTGTCACAATTCTTTTGGTAACATTTCTTGTTGTAAACATGTCTCGGGTCATACTGTGCTTGTATCCATTCCTTATTTATTTAGTGTACAACCTTTCACTACTGTCAGCTTTTTGAACATTTAATAACAGCTTCGGTATCTCTTGTATCTAATACATTTGTAAATGTTCGTCTCAGACCTGGAACACATAGAATTAGAATATTAATTAGACGACGTTTATTTACTTATATTGATTATACACTAGAAGAGATTATGTTGGCAATGAATTGACTAACAAGACACAAACTTGTTACGAAGTACGCCCTGCTGATACGAGATGGCGCTGCTAGTAATACTTTTACCGCTGATCTGATCTTTTATAATTGCTTACAGAGACTTCCAACATATCGTAATTTTGTCCCTTACACAATGGTTATATTTTATTTTTGTATTATATAAACACAAGCAGAAGCATGGATATATACTGAGATATTAGCGAGTGAACGTATATTTACATATGGGAGATGAAGTCTTCGAAAGTGAATATATATTCACAAGTTTTGTAGAAATTTGTATGGATATAATAAAATTCACTGATTTTTTTTACTATGTACATATTTGAAAGAGTTGTGTCAGTCGACAATGTGTGTTGTTATCAAACATAGCAAAGATTACGATATATACACCATATGTATGCATTTTAACTGAACATTCTCCCTGAAAGTTACATTACAAATCCATAATGAAGTTTTATCAAGTAATGGTATCATTAACACAAAATCGTGTACAGTAGAAAAACGTTTGTATACGTTTACCACAAGACAGCAAAAATTATAAACTGCCTTACAACTTAAAGAAACTGCACCAGATCCTACTTCGGTAGAGAAGTGCTGTTCAAACCACGTGGTTATCAAAATATTGTAAAATTATACAATAGGAGTAAGCAGACCTCGTACAAAGCTGCAAAACACAATTTTGGATAATAGTTCACTTGAAAATTTAGAAACCTCCCGTTACCTTATTTTCAGACATTATACATACCTGTTTGGAAAATCAGGGCATAATTTTATAAAATGAACTTTGTAATAATAACAGCCTTAAATATTTACTAGTTTTTAATTCTCTGATGTGTAAACCAGCAATATTTGACCAATCTGGACAACACTTAGTAACTAAAATTATACAGCACTTACAATCCTATCATTATTTTCAACGTCAATAAAGAACTTAATTATTGATAACAGCTCGTGCTTTACCTACGAAATATTTAGAGCAAATTCGACATTTATTATTGTCATTAACTCACTTATATCTTCCTTCCGTAAAGTAGTTTTATTATACAAGAAAGAAAATAAAGACGTGTCCATGATGACCTTATATTATTACAGGAAACACTCTTAAAATTCCTAATAATATTTCATGGAAGTGTAACGTTGATCTTCACTTCACTCCCAAACAAACGTCCTTAATAAACTATACATGTGAGAGAGAACGACATTACTCCTAAGAAATTGTGGAATGAATATCAAACGATACTTATATAGGTTGAGTATCTAACAAGGATACCTCCATCACACCTACACAAACTATCACTTAAATGATTTGTCATAATTTTTTTTCATCAATGAATATAAAATTGTTCTCAAGGTGCCATATATTTAATTAGTTTACATGACATGAGGTTTAACTTGAATTTTCTGGGACTAGCTTTTACTTAAATGACTTTTATATAAATCATAAAGCAATAACATACTTACTCATGAAGGACTCTTTAAAATAAAAAGCTCCATTCTTGAGTTTCGTGGGAACAGCAGTAAATTTGAAAGGCAGCAAATAATGATATGTAAACTAACCAAAGGACAAAGTTACAATAAAATAAATCAAAAGGTCCATGTTACTCTTAAAGAGAAATCTAAGCTAGAAATGCTTTTATGTATGTACAGTTGTCTCTCTTATCACTGATACAGCACTGTAGTCTGAACAAAACTGAGTAGATAGAAGTAGAACACTGCCATGAGAAAACATGTGAGTCCAATAATTACTCGACTGCTATAATAATACATAGGAGTTTTCAATTTAGTTATAGTGATTATACACTGCGAAACCCTTCATCAACAATTAATTTGACACCGAGATAGCACCTTTATACCAGCCGCGTCGTGCTGTCCAGAGATGGCACCACCAGTCAAATTCTAACGCGTAGAAGATGAAATACAATGATTGACAGAGGTTTATAGCAAGTTGTATTTGTGGTCTTTTAATATCACTTGGATTTAGTTTTCTTGTTACCACATCCGAACAAACGAATGCTGTAATACATACTGAAACAATACTGACGCAACAAACAATTACATATGAGAGACGAAGTCATCTAAAGTGAATATATGAGTATACTTTATGATATTCTCGTAGTCCCTTTGGCATCAAGGCCTTCTTCATCGATTAATCAGCTACAACTTTCCTCCCTACATAATACACATTGTCAACCATTACCTTACCCATCGCACCTTCTCCGTTGTCAGAGATGACATTTCTTCCCGACCCTACCTAATCAATGCAGGGGTACCCCAAGGTAGTGTACTTGGACCCCTTCTATTCTTAACTTATATCAACACCCTTCCCACTATCTGGAGCTGCAACCTGTACCTGTTCGCTGATGACACAGCAATCACCACAGCCTCTTGTAAACACCTCACGGCTGTACAACGTCTTCAGCGTTATGCTGACATGCTTTCCGCCTGGTTCCTCACCTGGCGCCTACGCATAAATGCTACAAAAACACAGGCAGTAACCTTCACCCGTCGCCAAGTTCACGACGTCCCAGAGCTCCACATAGCAGGAGAAGACATCCCCTGGAGAAATCAGGCCCAATACCTTGGAGTCCAGCTCGACATGCGTCTCACCTGGAAAACACATATTACATCTGTAGCCTCAAAAATTACCAAACGTATGGGTATGCTATACCCATTATACAACCAAAAGTCACCCATGAGCCTCAGAAACAAACTTCTCATATACCAGCAAATTCTGAGACCAGCTATCACCTACGCATGTCAAGTCTGGGGTGCTGCAGCATCATCAAACTTAAACAAACTCCAGGTCCTGCAGAACCGATTTCTCCGCATTGCTACAGGAGCCGATTGGTACATCCCCAACACCAATATTCATAACGACCTTTCATTTCCCACTCTCACCAGCTACATCAAGACTCTTTCATACAAATTCTACTCCAACCTACCATCCAGCTTCAACCATCTCATCAGGGGTCTCGGGGAATATGATTTAGACCCCGGGGCTACCTACAAACACCCACGAGCCACCCTAGGCCTACCATAATACTAACACCCATCATACACCATCTTTATCCAAATATCTTCTAATCTCATTCATCATCATCATTAAAAAAAAAAAAACCCTAGGACAAACATCCAACCATTTAACCACCGCCCGATGAATAAATCTCCATCATAATGCCAGTAAGGGACAGTGTCCCGGTATGGCAACAAGTCGAAGGCCCCTGCTCCAAGCAGCAGGACTCACCTTCAGCGACACCACTGTGCTGTGTCTCGTAGTCCCTTGGGGCACTTTCCTCGCGAGTGCAGACAGGCTCGGGTGATATGTATATTGAAGCCTGGGAAGGATCCTGTACATCCTTCCAGCTACCGATCCATAAGCCTCCTTTCTACCCTCTCGAGAGGTTAGTCCTAACCCGAATGACTCTCATCTTGGGAGATGTTCAAGCTATTCCTGACCACCAGTTCGGATTTCGTCCTGGACACTCGACTACCCAACAGCTGCTACGTGTGGTGGAGACAGCGGCCCTGGGTTTGCAGGAACGCGCCTTCACGGCAGTGGTATCTTTGGATGTCGAAAAGGCCTTCTCCACGACATGGCATGCCGGTCTGATCTTCAAACTTATCCAACTGCGGCTACCTACACAGCTAATCAACATCATACACAGCTTTCTCAGGCACAGCTCATTTAAAGTCACAGTAGCGGGGAAAACATCTACACTGAGACCCGTGAGAGGCGGAGTCCCTGAAGGCTCTGCACTATCCCCCACACTATTTAGTGTTTTCATGGCAGATTTTCCAACTCAACCACATGTCGGAATGGCACAATTCGCTGACGACGTGTTGTTGTTCTGCAAAAACAGACATATACTCAGAGCCTTCAACCCAATTCAGAGACACCTCCGTCTCACACAAGAATGGTGCAGGCGTTGGCGGATGTCCGTAAATCCGGACAAAAGCCACGCCATTCTTTTTACGAAGCGCCACAACCCCGCTGACCGACCAAACTTCCACTTCAGGGGCCGAAGGATAGAGTGGACTAATTCCATCAAGTAGCTGGGCGTTCAACTTGATAGAGGCCTAACTTTCCGCGGACACATCAGGGAACTATCGGCACGGGTGCAGGGGGCTATTGCCTCTCTGTACCCAATGCGGGGTTCGCGCTCGATGCCAGTCCGCTTAAAGCTACACCTCTTTCAAGCGCTGATAATCCCACTTATGTTGTACGCCTGTGAAATCTGGGGCATGGCTGCCGATAGCTGGATAGCATACCTTCAGCGTGCTCAGAACAGAGGACTCCGATCCATCTATTCTGTGGACCGTTCTTTTCCCGTGAGGTTACTTCACGAAGCTTCCCTTCTCCCATACGTGGAGGACGAAATTAGACGCCGGGCAACAAAATTTTACGATAAAATTCCTGCTCACAGAAGCGCCCTGGTTCGGTCTCTAGGAGACTACGAAGCTGCGAGACGCCGATTCATGCGTTACTGGGTACCCCGTATGGCTTGCGCGCATCCGAGGTAACATAGGAGTTAATCCTTACAGCAGCATAAGCTAAATTACAAATCTCCAAAGAGCTGTTTGGCTACTAAAATTTACCCCAATTTAGATTAATAAAACACCAGGGTGTAAACAAAAAAGCGGTTTGGCATCCTTGTACAAAATTAAAGAGGAGCAAAAAGCTACCTCAACAAAATTTTCTTCAACAAAAAATACCACATCATCCTACAAATACCACATTTAACAACCTGCGGTCAGACCCAAAACCTGGGTGGGTACGCAGCAAAAACCTTCTGGCTGTTAACAGCCTGTCAGTACACGACTTGGACTTGTCTCGTAGTCCTTTGTAATTTATTCCTTAATTAGGTTAAGCACATTTTGGAAATCTTACTCCGCAAACGTGCGTCACAAAAATGAATATCTAACAGTACTTTCTTTCGGAGTAGCACACATATACATTACTACTACTCATTTAGTTATATGATTGGAGTTACACAGCGCACTCTCCCGAATTTCACTGAGTATGTATGTGTGTTGGCACTTTCTTACTTAATTTTATCTTTTCATTCTGATAATCATAATCAATACAGGTATTAATAAACGATAATGAATCTGTTGGCTGCCACACAAACAGATCTTTCCATAAAAATGCTAATTTCGGTTTTAGGTTGCGGGGATTACAAAACATGCATTTATGATGAACTATCAATATCCATATTCGAATGGGATGTAATATAACATTAGCGGTTGCTATATCTTTCAGCATGACTAAATCAGTTGTCCTTAACGCTGGACGTTGTTTCAGGACAAAACCTTCTCGCACTGGCTCAAAAAATGGCGGCCGTAAAGGGTGAGAAATGGCTATAAACAACTCTCATCCATAATGACACGTGTGCAGTGAAATACAAATATGGTGTAAAGACAATATTTGGTAGATGAAGGCTGTGATCTACACAAAAAATACGTTTCTAAAGGAAAAATAAATATAATTTAATACCCAACAGTAGCCTATGTGCAAGTAACTACATGTTTTAAACATTCTTATACGCTCCCCTAATGTAATAGTATTTCCAATCTACAGCTACACATTTAAATTACAGGGAAATGAGAAACAACTGAAAGCAGCATACCACATGCATGATACATAACTGCTAGCATTGAGTTCACTGTTCACTAAAAATTATTAAACATTGTTCCTCTTACTGTACACAACGTTAAATAACTACACAAAACAATGAATCATTGACACAAAATTCTGATATTATAGCAATTAGCTACATAATTTAGCAGCCTTAGCTCGGAATTTGCATCTGCATTCAGTGGAAACTTCTAATTTTCAGCAGAAATATCTTACTTAACACTTTATAAAACTCCTTCACAAGTTTCTGCAGAGGTCACACATACTCAGAGACAAAATATGATAAATAAGTGAGTTTAATCCAGCAGTTTAAATGAATTACATAAGCCTAAAACAGCTCTGAGCAACAACTTCCATACAGTCTACAGTTTTGTATAGAACAAGAATTACAGTAATATTTCTAAACTACAGCTGCGTATTTAACTAAAAAAACATAGTTTATAAACTACAAACAACATACTACTTACATGAAACAAGTGGTTGTGTTTGTCAGAGAGTCAACATTATACTCCTAACGGACATTTAAAATAAATAGAAGATAAGGTTACAGCATCTGTCATTGATACTGCTATCTCACCTCCACAAACTATACTTTATATGAAAATATTGAAACAGTCTGTTGTTAAGTTTTGAACAATGTGTCCAACTAGTTCATCAAAATAAAATATGTTTAATATATTTACATGCCATAAGTATATGTTGGATTTTGTTGGAATAGACGTAAAGTCGTTTGGTTCTAACTGGTATTCTATTAATGGTAAATACTCACAAAGTAATTGAAGTTACTCTTAAAGCGGATAATATATCAGTATTATCTTTGACAGGAAACATTTCCTTGATTTAATTTCATCTTCAAGTATTTTTATACCTCTAACATATTATACACCTTTTATTTGTTCGAAATCTAATCGGAAGACCGCGAAATTAGAAAGCCGGAATATAGCGTCCCGCTTTTTAAACATTCACCAAACGTTTCAGTTCCCCTTGTTCCTGCATGGAATTATGTAACAAAACTACTATAAGCATTTAATTTAAACTTGTCTTACATAAAACTACAAGCCGTGGTAGAAGTATGGATTGAGAATGGAATGTGAGTTCTATACATTAATCCATTGCTATGTAGGAGACGTTCATTTATTTATACGTATACCGCGTATTCCGAGTAAGGGTTGGCTCGGTTCTTTCGAACCTTTTTGTTCAAGAGAACCGTGTACCACAGGGATCAGCATTAATTGTTACGTTATTTGCTATTGCGTTTAATTCTATCTCGAAATGTGTACCTCCGGGAGTCTCGTCATGCCCATTTGTAGACGACTTTGCCGTCTACAGTACATCTCAGCGCACTCCGTTTTTAGAGCGCCGTCTTCAGACCACCTTGGACAACCTTAAGTGTTAGAGTTTAAAAAACGGCTTCCGATCCTCCGTTGAGAAAACCACTTGTGTTAACTTCTGGCGTCAGCAGTGTCGACTACCTCCAAGGCTCCGGCTAGGCGCTGATCTACTACTTTTTCCCGATGAGACGAGGTTCCTTGGATTGATGTTTGATAGAAAACTTAGTTGGTCGTCGCATATAGCATAACTGAAAGCACGATGTGACCGATCTTTAAATATCTTGCGGGTACTAAGTGGAAAATCGTGGGGAGCGGATCGTACAGTGTTATTGGGACTTTATCGCGCACTCATCAGTTCCAAATTACATTATGGTAGTATCGTTTATGGCTCAGCACGACCATCTGTGCTGAAGAGATTAGACACAGTCCATAATTGTGGCATTTCCAACGAGCCGAGATATAAGCATGTATGCTGAGTCTGCAGAACCTCCTCTGCAGTACAGGTGCATTGTGTTGCTAGCAAATTATGGCTGTGGACTTAATTGCATGCCCACACATCCAACGTTTACGCCGTTCTTTAATACCTTCATGGACGCGCGTTATAGGAACACTTCTATTAAACCAAAGCCACCTGGTTTCCGTTTCCGGGAGCTCCTTAGACATCTTGATACTGTAATGACCAAGATGTATCCTAGGGGGGAGAGGACATACCCTCCTTGGTTGTGCAGAGCGTTCCGGGTTGATCTGGGCATGACTAAATATGATAAATCTACCATATCTATGCCTAGTATCCGCACATGTTTTTTAGAATTTTTATCGCGACATGAGGACCATTTTGTAATTTATACTGATAGCTCCAAGAACTCAAATGTTGTTGGTTGAGCTTACGTTTGTGGAACCGAACTGTATACATTCGGATTCCACACTAGCACTTCCAATTTTACTTCAGAGCTTTATGAAATATACCGGGCCATTTTACACGTACGTCGACGGAAGTTGGGTAATTGCTTAATCCTGAGTGATTCTCTCAGTGCACTTCAAAACCTGCAGCTGTACAACTACCACCCTATTGTGCAGCGTAAACAGGATGCCCTCCACGTTTTACACGCTTCTGGCGTTAGCGTGGTGTGTGCATGGATCCCTGGTCACGTTGGCTTGCGGGAGAATGAAACGGCGGATTCAGCAGCCAAGACGGCTACCATGAAGCCCAGGGTTCGAGTACCATCTGTGACATCGGAAGAGTTTAGGGCCGTATTGCGGAGAGCTGTGCAAACCTGCTGGCAGGAAGGGTGGTCCGCTCTCCGCAATAATAAATTTAGATCTGTCAAAGAACTTCCGATTCCCTGGGTTACCTCCTGTAGGTCATCTAGTCGCGAGGAGGTGAGTTTGGCTCGGTTACGAATTGGGCACTGCTTTTTTACTCATAGTTTTCTTTTTAAAAAGGAGCCTTCTCCAGTCTGTTCGTTTTGCAATGAAGCTAAGTCTGTACGACACGTGCTGCTAGAGTTTTTTCACCTAGCAGACCTTAGGACGTCTCTGCAGCTGCCGGTCAGCTTTGCAGAAATGCTAGCGGACGATAACGCAATAGTGGAGAAGGTTTTTAGATTCTTTTCTAGATTGGATTTTAGGATTTAGCGAATAGAATGAATGGCTTTTTAGATTATATTTCTATTGTTTTTATATAATTTTAACGAGTGTGTATTTTTTGTAAGTCTATTGACATATTTGTAGTGTTTTGGAGGAATTTATATCTGGCTTTTGCTATGACCCGTTTGGTTTTAAAAAGGGTGCTGATGACCTCTGCAGTGGAGCTCCCTTTTTCTCTGACCATCTTGAACGCACTCTATGTCCGAGAGAGGGACCCAGGAAGACATCTTTTCCGAACGCGTTCGTAGGGAGGTACGCCGATTTTTTCGACGCCCTCCCGAGGACGCGGAACGACTTCCCGTCATTCGCCCCAGTGAAGTCCAGGGCGTACTCCAACGCCTCAAACCAAACAAGGCGGCGGGGCCGGACGGGCTGACACCCCTCATGCTTCGTCACCTTCCCTTCAATGCCGTTCTTTTCCTGACCAGGATCTTCAATATGTGCATCACCTTGGGACACTTTCCTCGCGAGTGGAGAGAGACCCGGGTGATCTGTATATTGAAGCCTGGGAAGGATCCTGTACATCCTTCCAGCTACCGATACATCGGCCTCCTTTCTACCCTCTCGAAGGTATTCGAGAGGTTAATCCTAACCCGAATGACTCCCATCTTGAAAGATGTTCAAGCTATTCCTGACCACCAGTTCGGATTTCGTTCTGGGCACTCGACTACCCAACAGCTGCTACGTGTGGTGGAGACAGCGGCCCTGGGTTTCCAGGACCGCGCCTTCACGGCAGTGGCATCTTTGGATGTCGAAAAGGCCTTCTCCACGACATGGCATGCCGGTCTGATCTTCAAGCTTATCCAACTGGGGCTACCTACACAGCTAATCAGCATCCTACACAGCTTTCTCAGGCACAGATCATTTAAAGTCACAAGAGCGGGGAAAACATCTACTCTGAGACCGGTGAGAGGCGGAGGCCCCGAAGGCTCCGTACTATCCCCCATACTATTTAGTGTTTTCATGGCAGATTTTCCAACTCAACCACAGGACGAAATGGCACAATACGCTGACGACGTGTTGTTCTGCAAAAACAGACATACTCAGAGCCCTCAACCCAATTCAGAGACACCTCCGTCTCACACAAGAACGGTGCAGGCGTTGGCGGATGTCCGTAAATCCGGACAAAAGCCACGCCACTCTTTTTACGAAGCGCCACACCCCCGCTGACTGCCCCAACTTCCACTTCAGGGGCAGAAGAATTGAGTGGACTAATTCCATCAAGTACCTGGGCGTTCAACTTGATAGAGGCCTAACTTTCCGCGGACACATCAGGGAACTATCGGCACGGGTGCAGGGGGCTATTGCTTCTCTGTACCCAATGCTGGGTTCGCGCTCGATGCCAGTCCGCTTAAAGCTACACCTCTTTCGAGCGCTGATAATCCCACTTACGTTTTACGCGTGTGAAATCTGGGGCATGGCTGCCGATAGCTGGATAGCATACCTTCAGCGTGCACAGAATAGAGGACTCCGAACCATCTATTCCGTGGGCCGTTCTTTTCCCGTGAGGTTGCTTCACGAAGCTTCCCTTCTCCCATACGTGCAGGACGAAATTAGACGCCGGGCAACAAAATTTTACGATAAAATTCCTGCTCATAGAAGCGCCCTGGTTCGGTCTCTAGTAGACTACGACGCTGCGAGAGGCCGCTTTAGGCGTTACCGGGTATCCCGTATGGCTTGCGGGCATCCGAGGTAACAAAGGAAGTAATCCTTACAGCAGCACAAGCTAAATTACAAAACTCCAAAAGAGCTTTTTGGCTACAAAATTTACCCCACTTTAGAATAATAAAACACCAGGGTGTAAACAAAAAAGCGGTTTGGCATCCTGTACAAAATTAAATAGGAGCAAAAAGCTACCTCAACCAATTTTCCTCAACAAAAATATCACATAATCCTACAAATATCAGAATTAACAACCTGCGGTCAGACCCAAAACCTGGGTGGGTACGCAGCAAAAACCTTCTGGCTGTTAACAGCCTGTCAGTACACGACTTGGACTTGGACGTTGGTTATATTTATTTTAATTCGTCTGTCTTAGATCCAAACAAACAAAACTAATAATATATACTGAGATATTAGGGAGTAAACTTGAATTTGCAATGGGAGATAGTCTTCCAAAGTATCAGCTTATTTTGTAGAAAATCCTCATGTGTTTAATGAAAATATTTTAATATGGATATGTCTATTTAATATATACACACATGTTTTATGGTATACTTTCTGTCGCTAATGCGTGCAGCTATCAAACATAGCAAACATTCTGAATGACTTTCTTATAAATGGTTAATTACATAATATATAAAAGTCATATATTACTCATGAAATATTTACAAGATAATTGCTCCTTTTACTTTCGGTTTTAAAATAATCTTACATCCCTAAAATGCTAAACTCCGTTCTTTTGTTTTGTGGGAACACCCTGGAATTTGAAAGTCAGCTAATAATTGATGAAATACAAAGCAACTATTGACAAAATTACATTAGGGTACAGTAAAACATTCATTTGTCTGCTCTATATTGAATTATAAATAATATTATGTGCAGGTTCTCTCTACAAGACTCTAGTCTGGAGAAAACTATCAGATATACTGACCTCCTTTTGCACACCAATGTGTGGTATCACAACGTCACATTTGTCACAATTTTATTGGTAACACTTACTGTTGTAAACATGTCTCAGGTCATACTGTACTTGTATCCACTCCTTATTTATTCAGTGTACAAGCTTTCACTACTGTCAGCTTTTTGAACATTTAATAACAGCTTCGGTATCTCTTGTATCTAATACATTTGTAAATGTTCGTCTCAGACCTGGAATACATAGAATTAGAATATTAATTAGAAGACGTTTATTTACTTATATTGATTATACACTAGAAGAGATTATGTTGGCAATGAATTGACTAACAAGACACAAACTTGTTACGAAGTACGCCCTGCTGATACCAGATGGCGCTGCTAGTAATATGTTTACCGCTGAGGTGATCTTTTATAATTGTTTACAGAGACTTCCAACATATCACAATTTTGTCCCTTACACAATGGTTATATTTTATTTTTTGTATTATATAAACAAAAGCAGAAGCATGGATATATACCGAGATATTAGCGAGTGAACGTATAATTACATATGGGAGATGAAGTCTTCGAAAGTGAATATATATTCACAAGTTTTGTAGGAATTTGTATGGATCTAATAAAATTCACTGATTTTTTCTTTAAATGTACATATTTGAAAGAGTACTGTTAGTCGACAATCTGTGCACTTATCAAACATAGCAAAGCTTACCATATATACACTATATGTATGCATTTTAACTGAACATCCTCCTTGAAAGTTACATTAGATATTCGTTATGAAGTTTTATCAAGTAATGATATCATTAACACTAAATCATGTGCAGTAGAAAAACGTTCGTATACGTTTACCACAACACAGCGAAAATTATAAACTGCCTTACAACTTAAAGAAACTGCACCAGAGCCTACTATGGTAGAGAAGTGCTGTTCAAACCACGTGGTTATCAAAATATTGTAACATTATACAATAGGAGTAAGCAGACCTCGTACAAAGCTGCAAAACACATTTTTGGATAATAGTTCACTTGAAAATTTAGAAACCTCCCGTTACCTTATTTTCAGACATTATACATAACTGTTTGGAAAATCAGGGCATAATTTTATAAAATGAACTTTGTAATAATAACAGCCTTAAATATTTACTAGTTTTTAATTCTCTGATGTGTAAACCAGCAATATTTGACCAATCTGGACAACACTTAGTAACTAAAATTATACAGTACTTACAATCCTATCATTATTTTCAACGTCAATAAAGAACTTAATTATTGATAACAGCTCGTGCTTTACCTACGAAATATTTAGAGCAAATTCGACATTTATTATTGTCATTAACTCACATATATCTTCCTTCCGTAAAGTAGTTTTATTATACAAGAAAGAAAATAAAGACGTGTCCATCATGACCTTATATTATTACAGGAAACACTCTTAAAATTCCTAATAATATTTCATGGAGGTGTAACGTTGATCTTCACTTCACTCCCAAACAAACGTCCTTAATAAACTATACATGTGAGAGAGAACGACATTACTCCTAAGAAATTGTGGAATGAATATCAAACGATACTTATATAGGTCGAGTATCTAACAAGGATACCTCCATCACACCTACACAAACTATCACTTACATGATTTGTCATAATTTTTTTTCATCAATGAATATAAAATTGTTCTCAAAGTGCCATATATTTAGTTTACATGACATGAGGTTTAACTTGAATTTTCTGGGACTAGCTTTTACATAAATGACTTTTATATAAATCATAAAGCAATAACATACTTACTCATGACGGACTCTTTAAAATAAAAAGCTCCATTCTTGAGTTTCGTGGGAACAGCAGTAAATTTGAAAGGCAGCAAATAATGATATGTAAACTAACCAAAGGACAAAGTTACAATAAAATAAATCAAAAGGTCCATGTTACTCTTAAAGAGAAATCTAAGCTAGAAATGCTTTTATGTATGTACAGTTGTCTCTCTTATTACTGATACAGCACTGTAGTCTGAACAAAACTGAGTAGATAGAAGTAGAACACTGCCATGAGAAAACATGTGAGTCCAATAATTACTCGACTGCTATAATAATACATAGGAGTTTTCAATTTAGTTATAGTGATTATACACTGCGAAACCCTTCATAAACAATTAATTTGGCAACGAGATAGCACCTTTATACCAGCCGCGTCGTGCTGTCCAGAGATGGCACCACCAGTCAAATTCTAACGCGTAGAAGATGAAATACAATTATTGACAGAGGTTTATAGCAAGTTGTATCTGTGGTCTTTTAATATTACTTGGATTTAGTTTTCTTGTTACCACATCCAAACAAACGAATGCTGTAATACATACTGAAACAATATTGACGCAACAAACAATTACATATGAGAGACGAAGTCATCTAAAGTGAATATATAACTCTAATTATAACGCGTGCCTATACATGCGCCACTTTCCAGCTATCTGGAAGGAGGCGCGCGTGGTGTGCATTTTAAAGCCGGGGAAAAATCCGGTTTTTCCTTCCAGTTACAGATC
The DNA here is from genome assembly GCA_030765055.1 of Mantis religiosa. NCBI lineage: Eukaryota > Metazoa > Arthropoda > Insecta > Mantodea > Mantidae > Mantis > Mantis religiosa. The sequence continues at coordinate 125,207,578 of CM060959.1, forward strand.
AATCAGCCTTCTCCCAGTTTTATCGAAGGTATTCGAAAAACTGCTCCTCTCCCGGCTCCTTCCTCATCTGGAGGAACGGGGCCTAATCCCGGAACACCAGTTTGGCTTCCGTTCTGGCCACTCCACGACCGAGCAGCTACTGCGGGTTGCCGAGAAGGCCTCCCTGGGTTTCCAGGAAAGGTCTAAAACGGTAGCAGTGCTGCTCGACGTGGAGAAGGCATTCGCCACTACCTGGCATGAAGGACTCATTTACAAACTCCTGGAGCATGAAGTTCCCCGTCCATACATTTCCATGGTGGCCGGTTTCCTCGGAAACCGAAGCTTCCGAGTAAAGATGGAGGGGAAGCTGTCCACCGAGCGGCCCATTGGCGCTGGAGTACCGGAAGGCAGCGTGCTGTCGCCGGCGCTCTTCGCAGCTTACATGGCCGACATCCCAACTCATCACAACACCCAAACCTGTCAGTATGCGGACGATCTCATGATCTTCGCAGTCAATAGGAATACACGGTACAGCTTCCGGCAAATCCAAACCCAGCTCCGGGCCATTGGCGAATGGAGCGCAAAATGGCGAATGGCAATTAACCCGGAGAAGAGCTCTGCTATTCTCCTGGCGAAAACCATAGCCAACCGGTTGCAGCAGAACTTCGTTTTACGGCGCCGTCGAATCCCTTGGGTGCAAACGGCGAAGTATCTCGGGGTGACGCTGGACCGCAAGTTAACTTACGTTCCGCACGTCAAGGGCAAGGTCCAGCTGGGGCACGTCGCACTCCGGAGCCTATACCCTATCTTCAGATCAACCATGCCGATCCGTCTCAAACTCCAACTGTATCGGGCGATCATTCCGCCTATGATTCTGTACGGCTGTGAGATCTGGGGAACAGTGGCTAATACCACTTTCGTCAGACTCCAGACGCTGCAGAACAAGGCACTACGCATCATCTACGATACAGGCTGGAGATTCCCGGCTCATATCCTACATGAGCACTCCCAGATCCCGTACATTGTCGATGTCATTCGCGAGAGGGCACGATCAATGTACGAGAAAATCCAAATTCACCCCAACCCTTTAGTGAACTCCCTGGGAAGGTATGACCCGAGAGATCAAAGGCGCTTGCCGTCCTTCAGACTGCCGAGAGACGTCCTGGGAACCCTTGGGTAACCCAAGGAAAACCCCAGATGTCTCTGGGAACAACTTCTACGCCAAAGGACAAGCGCTACACAACCCGTATCCAAAACGGGGCAAAAAACTAATTCGTGTCTCCCAAAAAGGGAGAACGATTAAGTACAGCTGCCCACGACAAAGAGGGGCAACCCATTCCAAACCTCTCCAAAATTTCAAACAGTAAACAAATTCAAACACCCCAGCAGAACATGGATCTACTAGTTCATTTCGCAGGTTAAGCCGCAAAGCGGCTAGGTACTGCGGCATATGACACCCGGACGGGGAAAGCCCCGCCCGACTAGGACTACCTCTGGACCTCTGGACCAGGCAACCAGTTCTTTGAACCTGACTACACTACCCTTCTCAACCTACACCCAGTGGTTTGCATTGCAGGAGACCTCAACGCGAAACATGGGCTCTGGCACAGCCGCACAAGCAACCAGAGGGGACGAGGGCTATACCGCGTCATAAGCGGAGACCCAAATCTCGCCGCGCACGGGCCGAGAGGTCCAACTTTCCATCCGGCTCGTGGCAGGCCGGATGTCATCGACATCATGATCACCAAGAACTTTCCATTCCATCTGGACCTCTCGGCGGTGAATGAATTGGACTCAGACCATGACCCTGTCACGGTCGATTCCGATGTCACCATGCCAGCTCTGTTAAACTCAGACTGGGAGCCAGAGGTAGACTGGGATGCAGCCATCCTCAAACTTAACCAAACCATCGACCCTCGTCCACGCATCGACGACGTCGAGGCGCTGGAGGCTGCGGCGATGAGTTTTTCCCAGCAGGTACGCCTAGCGGTGAGTACACACACTCACCGTATACCCACCAACACACATAATCCTCTGTCCATCACAAACGAGATCCGGCAGCTGCTAAAAGCCAAGGCAGCTGTTCGGAAGCTATGGCAGCGTTTCCGTCATCCCAGGATAGGAGCAGTTTACCAGCGGTTCAAATCCCTGGCAAGGCGGCTGCTCCGTGCCCACCGTAAGGTGGCCTGGGAGAACACATTCCGAAACGTCGACCTCCAGGAAAAGCACCCCTGGAAGATCATCAAGTCCCTCAGGAGGGACAAAACTCTGTACCAGCATCCGCTGCATGGCACTCGAGGGAGACTCGCTTACGAGCCCCAAGACAAGGCCACAGCTTTCGCGGATCATTTGGAAAGTCAATTTGAGCCGAGGGAGGACCCCCAGGACGAAGACTTCACTGACCTCGTGGAGGCTGCTGTGGAAGACCTCTATGAGGAGCCACAGCGGCGCCATGAGGCGATCCATATCCCAATAGTCACCCCAAAGGCGGTGACTACTGAAATCCGAAAAATGAAACCTAACAAATCCCCTGGACATGACGGTGTCAGCGCACTCATGCTCCAGCACCTTCCCAAGAGGGCCGTTATCCATTTGACGCGGATCTTCAATGCGTGCCTCCACCTCCGCCACTTCCCAGCCTGCTGGAAAGAGGCGAGAGTGGTGTGCATTCTGAAGCCCGACAAGGATCCGGTCTTTCCGTCTAGCTACCGATCCATAAGTCTTCTCCCAACCGTCTCAAAACTATTTGAGCGGTTGCTCCTATCCCGCCTGACCCCTCTCTTCGAGGAAAGGCAGCTCCTACCCGATCACCAGTTTGGTTTTCGTCATGGACACTCCACGACCCTACAGCTACTGCGCCTGGCCGAGAGGACAGCCCTGGGTTTCCAGGAAAACCTCAAGACAGTCGCGGTGCTGTTAGACGTAGAGAAAGCCTTTGCCACAACCTGGCACCAAGGCCTACTGTACAAACTCAGGGAGGCCAACCTACCTCCTCCCTATCTTGCCCTGATTAGCAGTTTCCTCAGAAACCGCACTTTCAGGGTGAGAGTGGAAGGAAGGATGTCATCTATCAGACCAATAGCCGCGGGAGTCCCGGAGGGCAGTGTACTGTCCCCGATACTCTTTGCGGCCTACATGTCTGACTTACCCCTGGAACCACAGACTGTTACGTGCCAATATGCTGACGACGTCCTCATAATGGCGCGTAACAAAAACTTACGATATTGTCATCCTCCGCTGCAGCGCCAACTCCGAGCCATTGGCCGTTGGAGTGAGATGTGGAGAATGGCCATTAGCCCCGAGAAGAGCTCTGCACTTCTCCTGGCTAAGGTCCGAGCTAGGCGACCAGACTGGTCGCTGAGGTTGAGGCAGAGGCAAATCCCTTGGGTTCCCACTGCCAAATACCTTGGCGTCCACCTGGATCGCGGACTCACCTACGCACCTCATATCCGGGTCAAAGCCGGACAAGGGCATGCAGCGTTAACTCAGCTATACTCCATTTTCAAGTCCACCATGCCTACTCACCTCAAACTACGCCTGTATCGGGCGATCATACCGCCCCTGATTCTGTACGGCTGCGAAGTCTGGGGATCAGCGGCTCCAACCAATATTCGCAGACTCCAGTACGTCCAGAACAGGGCATTGCGCATGATCTACGATACCGGGCGGAGATTTCCGTCCCACATCCTACATACTCACTCTGGAGTCCCGTATATCGTCGACGTGGTGCGGGAGAGATCCCGCACCATCTACGATAAGCTGGACTCCCACCCCAACATACTGGTAAATACCCTAGGCCGTTACGACCATAGGGTTCCTCGCCGGAGACCAAGCTATCGGCTACCCAAAGATGCCTTGGGTACCTAGCACTAAACAGGGCCACACTCCCCTGACTCCAACTTCCTAAGCCCAGTAATGGGCTAGGAAATACCTTATACAATAACACAGATCCTTTCCCTCTAGACTGTTTAGCGGACTGTGCTCAGAAGCCTCCCAGCAGGCGGAAGTGCGCAGCCAGCATTGGCGCATCCCCCCTTCACGGGGCGACGGCGCTCACCAAGGCTAGACATATCCACTGCCCAAAACAATCGCCTGTGACATTAAAAATTCTTCTACACTGCCCAGATAAAGACGCTAGAAGCGGCTAGGTGCTGGGCAGCATACACTCCGTCCAGGAAAACCTGGACGACTCGACTCTTCTGCTGGTCTGCTGCTGCTGGTATACTTTATGATATTCTCGTAGTCCTTTATAATTTATTCCTTAATTAGGTTAAGCACATTTTGGAAATCTTACTCCGCAAACGTGCGTCAGAAAAACGAATATCTAACAGTACTTTCTTTCGGAGTAGCACACATATACATTACTACTGCTCATTTAGTTATATGATTGGAGTTACACAGCGCACTCTCCCGAATTTCACTGAGTATGTATGTGTGTTGGCACTTTCTTACTTAATTTTATCTTTTCATTCTGATAATCATAATCAATACAGGTATTAATGAACGATAATGAATCTGTTGGCTGACACACAAACAGATCTTTCTATAAAAATGCTAATTTCGGTTTTAGGTTGCGGGGATTACAAAACATGCATTTATGATGAACTATCAATATCCATATTCGAATGGGATGTAATATAACATTAGCGGTTGCTATATCTTTCAGCATGACTAAATCAGTTGTCCTTAGCGCTGGACGTTGTTTCAGAACAAAACCTTCTCGCACTGGCATTAAAAATGGCGGCCGTAAAGGGTGAGAAATGGTTATAAACAACTCTCATCCACAATGATACGTGTGCAGTGAAATACAAATATGGTGTAAAGACAATATTTGGTAGATGAAGGCTGTGCTCTACACAAAAAATACATTTCTAAAGGAAAAATAAATATAATTTAATACCCAACCGTAGTCTATGTGCAAGTAACTACATGTTTTAAACATTCTTATACTCTCCCCTAATGTAATAGTATTTCCAATCTACAGCTACACATTTAAATTACAGGGAAATGAGAAACAACTGAAAGCAGCATGCCACATACATGATACATAACTGCTAGCATTGAGTTCACTGTTCACTAAAAATTATTAAACATTGTTCCTCTTATTGTACACAACGTTAAATAACTACACAAAACAATGAATCATTGACACAAAATTCTGATATTATAGAATTAGCTACATAATTTAGAAGCCTTAGCTCGGAATTTGCATCTGCATTCAGTGGAAACTTCTAATTTTCAGCAGAAATATCTTACTTAACACTTTATAAAACTCCTTCACACGTTTCTGCAGAGGTAACACATACTCAGAGACAAAATATGATAAATAAGTGAGTTTAATCCAGCAGTTTAAATGAAGTACATAACCCTAAAACAGCTCTGAGCGACAACTTCCATACAGTCTACAGTTTTGTATAGAACAAGAATTACAGTAATATTTCTAAACTACAGCTGCGTTATTAACTAAAAAAACATAGTTTATAAACTACAAACAACATACTACTTACATGAAACAAGTGGTTGTGTTTGTGAGAGAGTCAACATTATACTCCTAACGGACATTTAAAATAAATAGAAGATAAGGTTACAGCATCTTTCATTGATACTACTATCTCACCTCCACCAACTATACTTTACATGAAAATATTGAAACAGTCTGTTGTTAAGTTTTGAACAATGTGTCCAACTAGTTCATCAAAATAAAATATGTTTAATATATTTACATGCCATAAGTATATGTTGGATTTTGTTGGAATAGACTGTAAAGTCGTTTTGGTTCTAAATGGTATTCTATTAATGGTAAATACTCACAAAGTAATTGAAGTTACTCTTAAAGCGGATAATATATCAGTATTATCTTTGACAGGAAACAGTTCCTTGATTTAATTTCATCTTCAAGTATTTTTATACCTCTAACATATTATACACCTTTTATTTGTTCGAAATCTAATCGGAAGACCGCGAAATTAGAAAGCCGGAATATAGCGTCCCGCTTTTTAAACATTCACCAAACGTTTCAGTTCCCCTTGTTCCTGCATGGAATGATGTAACAAAACTACTATAAGCATTTAATTTAAACTTGTCTTACATAAAACTACAAGCCGTGGTAGAAGTATGGATTGAGAATGGAATGTGAGTTCTATACATTAATCCATTGCTATGTAGGAGACGTTCATTTATTTATACGTATACCGCGTATTCCGAGTAAGTTTTGGCTCGGTTCTTTCGAACCTTTTTGTTCAAGAGAACGGTGTACCACAGGGATCAGCATTAAATTTTAAGTTATTTGCTATTGCGAATAATTCTATCTCGAAATGTGTACCTTCGGGAGTCTCGTCTTGCCCATTTGTAGACGACTTTGCCGTCTACAGTACATCTCAGCGCACTCCGTTTTTTGAGCGCCGTCTTCAGACCACCTTGGACAACCTTAAGGGTTAGAGTTTAAAAAACGGCTTCCGATCCTCCGCTGAGAAAACCACCTGTGTTAACTTCTGGCGTCAGCAGTGTCGACTACCTCCAAGGCTCCGGCTAGGCGCTGATCTACTACCTTTTTGCCGATGAGACGAGGTTCCTTGGATTGATGTTTGATAGAAAACTTAGTTGGTCGTCGCATATAGCATAACTGAAAGCACGATGTGACCGATCTTTAAATATCTTGCGGGTACTAAGCGGAAAATCGTGGGGAGCGGATCGTACAGTGTTATTGGGACTTTATCGCGCACTCATCAGTTCCAAATTAGATTATGGTAGTATCGTTTATGGCTCAGCACGACCATCTGTGCTGAAGAGATTAGACACAGTCCATAATTGTGGCATTTCCAACGAGCCGAGATATAAGCATGTATGCTGAGTCTGCAGAACCTCCTCTGCAGTACAGGCGCATTATGTTGCTAGCAAATTATGGCTGTGGACTTAATTGCATGCCCACACATCCAACGTTTACGCCGTTCTTTAATACCTTCATGGACACGCGTTATAGGAACACTTCTATTAAACCAAAGCCACCTGGTTTCCGTTTCCGGGAGCTGCTTAGACATCTTGATACTGTAATGACCAAGATGAATCCTAGGGGGGAGAGGACATACCCTCCTTGGTTGTGCAGAGCGTCCCGGGTTGATCTGGGCATGACTAAATATGATAAATCTACCATGTCTATGCCTAGTATCCGCACATGTTTTTTAGAATTTTTATCGCGACATGAGGACCATTTTGTAATTTATACTGATAGCTCCAAGAACTCAAATGTTGTTGGTTGAGCTTACGTGTGTGGAACCGAACCGTATACATTCGGATTCCACACTAGCACTTCCAATTTTACTTCAGAGCTTTATGAAATATACCGGGTCATTTTACACGTACGTCGACGGAAGTTGGGTAACTGCTTAATCCTGAGTGATTCCCTCAGTGCACTTCAAAACCTGCAGCTGTATAACTACCACCCTATTTGCAGCGTATACAGGATGCCCTCCACGTTTTACACGCTTCTGGCGTTAGCGTGGTGTGTGCATGGATCCCTGGTCACGTAGGCTTGCGGGAGAATGAAATGGCGGATTCAGCAGCCAAGACGGCTACCATGAAGCCCAGGGTTCGAGTACCATCTGTGACATCGGAAGAGTTTAGGGCCGTATTGCGGAGAGCTGTGCAAACCTGCTGGCAGGAAGTGTGGTCCGCTCTCCGCAATAATAAATTTAGATCTGTCAAAGAACTTCCGATTCCCTGGGTTACCTCCTGTAGGTCATCTAGTCGCGAGGAGGTGAGTTTGGCTCGGTTACGAATTGGGCACTGCTTTTTTACTCATAGTTTTCTTTTTAAAAAGGAGCCTTCTCCAGTCTGTTCGTTTTGCAATGAAGCTAAGTCTGTACGACACGTTCTGCTAGAGTGTTTTCACCTAGCAGGCCTTAGGACGTCTCTGCAGCTGCCGGTCAGCTTTGCAGAAATGCTAGCGGACGATAACGCAGTAGTGGAGAAGGTTTTTAGATTCTTTTCTAGATTGGATTTTAGGATTTAGCGAATAGAATGAATGGCTTTTTAGATTATATTTCTATTGTTTTATATAATTTTAACGAGTATGTATTTTTTGTAAGTCTATTGACATATTTGTAGTGTTTTGGAGGAATTTATATCTGGCTTTTGCTATGACCCGTTTGGTTTTAAAAAGGGTGCTGATGACCTCTGCAGTGGAGCTCCCTTTTTCTCTGACCATCTAGAACGCACTCTATGTCCGAGAGAGGGACCCAGGACGACATCTTTTCCGAACGCGTTCGTAGGGTGGTACGCCGATTTTTTCGACGCCCTCCCGAGGACGCGGAACGACTTCCCGTCATTCGCCCCAGTGAAATCCAGGGCGTACTCCAACGCCTCAAACCAAACAAGGCGGCGGGGCCCGACGGGCTGACACCCCTCATGCTTCGTCACCTTCCCTTCAATGCCGTTCTTTTCCTGACCAGGATCTTCAATATGTGCATCACCTTGGGACACTTTCCTCGCGAGTGGAGAGAGACCCGGGTGATCTGTATATTGAAGCCTGTGAAGGATCCTGTACATCCTTCCAGCTACCGATACATCGGCCTCCTTTCTACCCTCTCGAAGGTATTCGAGAGGTTAATCCTAACCCGAATGACTCCCATCTTGAAAGATGTTCAAGCTATTCCTGACCACCAGTTCGGATTTCGTTCTGGGCACTCGACTACCCAACAGCTGCTACGTGTGGTGGAGACAGCGGCCCTGGGTTTCCAGGACCGCGCCTTCACGGCAGTGGCTTCTTTGGATGTCAAAAAGGCCTTCTCCACGACATGGCATGCCGGTCTGATCTTCAAGCTTATCCAACTGGGGCTACCTACACAGCTAATCAGCATCCCACACAGCTTTCTCAGGCACAGATCATTTAAAGTCACAAGAGCGGGGAAAACATCTACTCTGAGACCGGTGAGAGGCGGAGTCCCCGAAGGCTCCGTACTATCCCCCATACTATTTAGTGTTTTCATGGCAGATTTTCCAACTCAACCACAGGACGAAATGGCACAATACGCTGACGACGTGTTGTTCTGCAAAAACAGCCATACTCAGAGCCCTCAACCCAATTCAGAGACACCTCCGTCTCACACAAGAATGGTGCAGGCGTTGGCGGATGTCCGTAAATCCGGACAAAAGCCACGCCACTCCTTTTACGAAGCGCCACACCCCCGCTGACTGCCCCAACTTCCACTTCAGGGGCAGAAGAATTGAGTGGACTAACTCCATCAAGTACCTGGGCGTTCAACTTGATAGAGGCCTAACTTTCCGCGGACATATCAGGGAACTATCGGCACGGGTGCAGGGGGCTATTGCCTCTCTCTACCCAATGCTGGGTTCGCGCTCGATGCCAGTCCGCTTAAAGTTACACCTCTTTCGAGCGCTGATAATCCCACTTATGTTGTACGCCTGTGAAATCTGGGGCATGGCTGCCGATAGCTGGATAGCATACCTTCAGCGTGCACAGAATAGAGGACTCCGAACCATCTATTCCGTGGGCCGTTCTTTTCCCGTGAGGTTGCTTCACGAAGCTTCCCTTCTCCCATACGTGCAGGACGAAATTAGACGCCGGGCAACAAAATTTTACGATAAAATTCCTGCTCATAGAAGCGCCATGGTTCGGTCTCTATTAGACTACGACGCTGCGAGAGGCCGCTTCAGGCGTTACCGGGTATCCCGTATGGCTTGCGGGCATCCGAGGTAACAAAGGAAGTAATCCTTACAGCAGCACAAGCTAAATTACAAAACTCCAAAAGAGCTGTTTGGCTACAAAATTTACCCCACTTTAGAATAATAAAACACCAGGGTGTAAACAAAAAAGCGGTTTGGCATCCTGTACAAAATTAAAGAGGAGCAAAAAGCTACCTCAACCAATTTTCCTCAACAAAAATATCACATAATCCTACAAATATAAGAATTAACAACCTGCGGTCAGACCCAAAACCTGGGTGGGTACGCAGCAAAAACCTTCTGGCTGTTTACAGCCTGTCAGTACACGACTTGGACTTGGACGTTGGTTATATTTATTTTAATTCGTCTGTCTTAGATCCAAACAAACAAAACTAATAATATATACTGAAATATTAGGGAGTAAACTTGAATTTGCAATGGGAGATGGTCTTCCAAAGTATCAGCTTATTTTGTAGAAAATCCTCATGTGTTTAATGAAAATATTTTAATATTTATATGTCTATTTAATATATACACACATGTTTTAAGGTATACTTTCTGTCGCTAATGCGTGCAGCTATCAAACATAGCAAACATTCTGAATGACTTTCGTATAAATGGTTAATTACATAATATATAAAAGTCATATATTAGTCATGAAATATTTACAAGATAATTGCTCCTTTTAGTTTCGGTTTTAAAATAATCTTACAACCCTAAAATGCTAAACTCCATTCTTGTGTTTTGTGGGAACACCCTGGAATTTGAAAGTCAGCTAATAATTGATGAAATACAAAGCAACTATGGACAACATTACATTAGGGTACAGTAAAACATTCATTTGTCTGCTCGATATTGAATTATAAATAATATTATGTGCCTGTTCTCTCTACAAGACTCTAGTCTGTAGAAAACTATCAGAGATACTGACCTCCTTTTGCACACCAATGTGTGGTATCACAACGTCACATTTGTCACAATTCTATTGGTAACACTTACTGTTGTAAACATGTCTCAGGTCATACTGTACTTGTATCCATTCCTTATTTCTTTAGTGTACAAGCTTTCACTACTGTCAGTTTTTTGAACATTTAATAACAGCTTCGGTATCTCTTGTATCTAATACATTTGTAAATGTTCGTCTCAGACCTGGAACACATAGAATTAGAATATTAATTAGAAGACGTTTATTTACTTATATTGATTATACACTAGAAGATATTATGTTGGCAATGAATTGACTAACAAGATACAAGCTTGCTACGAAGTACGCCCTGCTGATACGAGATGGCGCTGCTAGTAATATTTTTACCGCTGAGGTGATCTTTTATAATTGTTTACAGAGACTTCCAACATATCGCAATTTTGTCCCTTACACAATGGTTATATTTTATTTTTTGTATTATATAAACAAAAGCAGAAGCATGGATATATACTGAGATATTAGCGAGTGAACGTATAATTACATATGGGAGATGAAGTCTTCGAAAGTGAATATATATTCACAAGTTTTGTAGGAATTTGTATGGATCTAATAAAATTCACTGATTTTTTCTTTAAATGTACATATTTGAAAGAGTGCTGTAAGTCGACAATCTGTGCAGTTATCAAACATAGCAAAGCTTACCATATATACACTATATGTATGCATTTTAACTGAACATCCTCCTTGAAAGTTACATTAGATATCCGTTATGAAGTTTTATCAAGTATTGATATCATTAACACAAAATCATGTGCAGTAGAAAAACGTTCGTATACGTTTACCACAAGACAGCGAAAATTATAAACTGCCTTACAACTTAAAGAAACTGCACCAGATCCTACTTTGGTAGAGAAGTGCTGTTCAAACCTGGTGGTTATGAAAATATTGTAAAAGGATACAATAGGAGTAAGCAGACCTCCTACAAAGCTGCAAAATTCAGTTTTGGATAATAGTTCACGTGAATATTTGGAAACCCCCCGTTACTTTATTTTCAGACATTATACATCAAACTACACTGTCTTGAAAATCAGAGCATAAATTTGTAAAATGAACTTTGTAAAAATAAGAGCCTTAAACATTTACTAGTTTTTAATTCTCTTATGTGTAAATTAACATTATTTGACCAATCTGGACAACACTTAGTAACTAAAATTATACAGTACTTACAATCCTATCATTATTTTCAACGTCAATACAGAATGTAATTCTTGATAACAGCTCGTGCTTTACCTACGAAATATTTAGAGCAAATTCAAAATTTATTATTGTCATTAACTCACTTATATCTTACTTCCGTAAAGCAGTTTTATTACACAAGAAGGAAAATAAAAACGTGTCCATGATGACCTTATATTATTACAGGAAGCTCTCTTAAAATTCCTAATAATATTTCATGGAAGTGCAACCTTGATCTTCACTTCACTCCCAAACAAACGTCCTTAATAAACTATACATGTGAGAGGGAACGACATTGCTCCTAAGAAATTGTGGAATGAATATCAAACGATACCTTGATATCACGCCTACACAAACTATCACTTACATGAATTGTCATAATTCTTTTCATCAATGAATATAACATTGTTCTCAAAGTACCATATATTTAATTAGTTCACATGACATGAGGTTTAACTTGAATTTTCTGGGACTAGCTTTTACTTAAATGACTTTTATATAAATCATAAAACAATAACATATTTACTCATGAAGGACTCTTTAAAATAAAAAGCTCCATTCTTGAGTTTCGTGGGAACAGCAGTAAATTTGAAAGGTAGCAAATAATGATATGTAAACTAGCCAAAGGACAAAGTTACAATAAAATAAATCAAAACGTCCATATTACTCTTAAAGAGAAATCTAAGTTAGAAATGCTTTTATGTATGCACAGTTGTCTCTCTTATCACTCGTACAGCACTGAAGTCTGAACAAAACTGAGTAGATAGAAGTAGAAGACTGGGATGAGAAAACATGCGAGTCTAATAATTACTCGACTGCTATAATAATATACGAGATTTCAATTTATTTATATTGTTTACACACTGCCAGACACTTCATAAACAATTAATTTGGCAACGAGATAGCACCTTTATACCAGCCTCGTCGTTGTGTCCAGAGATGGCACCACTAGTAAAGTTCTAACGCGTAGAAGATGAAATACAATTATTGACAGAGGTTTATAGCAAATTGTATTTGTGGTCTTTTAATATCACTTGGATTTAGTTTTCTTGTTACCACATGCGAATAAACGAATGTTGTAATACATACTGAAACAATACTGACGCAACAAATAATTACATATGAGAGACGAAGTCATCTAAAGTGAATATATAACTCTAATTTTGCTAAGTGGATACAACTTTGCCATCCCAGGATAGGAGAAGTACACCAGAGGTTCAAATCCCTGGCAAGACGACTCCTAAGAGCACACCGCAAAGAGGCCTGGGAAAACATGTTAAGGCAAACCAATCTCCAGGAGAGAAAACCATGGCGAATAGTCCGTAGCCTGCGGAAAGACAAAACCGTACACCAGCACCCCCTACATAGCCCTAGAGGTCGACTCGTCTACGAGTCGAAAGAAAAGGCAGAGGCGCTAGCAGATTATCTGGAGGCTCAATTCCAACCCAGGGTAGAGCCAATGGACGATGACCATGCTGACCTCGTGGAACAGGTGGTGGAGGACTTCCTAGAAGCTCCGCCCCCTGACCACGAGGAGTTCCACATTCCCATCGTTACCCCTAGAGAGTTAGCGACCACGCTTAACTCTCTAAGAACCAACAAAGCACCTGGGCAGGACCGTGTGACAGCGGAAATGCTCAAGCACCTTCCACGAAGAGCCGTGATTCACTTAACCCGGATTTATAACGCGTGCCTATACATGCGCCACTTTCCAGCTATCTGGAACGAGGCGCGCGTGGTGTGCGTTTTAAAGCCGGGGAAATATCCGGTTTTTCCTTCCAGTTACCGATCAATCAGCCTTCTCCCAGTTTTATCGAAGGTATTCGAAAAACTGCTCCTCTCCCGGCTCCTTCCTCATCTGGAGGAAAGGGGCCTAATCCCGGAACACCAGTTTGGCTTCCGTTCTGGCCACTCCACGACCGAGCAGCTACTGCGGGTTGCCGAGAAGGCCTCCCTGGGTTTCCAGGAAAGGTCTAAAACGGTAGGAGTGCTGCTCGACGTGGAGAAGGCATTCGCCACTACCTGGCATGAAGGACTCATTTACAAACTCCTGGAGCATGAAATTCCCCGTCCATACATTTCCTTGGTGGCCGGTTTCCTCGGAAACCGAAGCTTCCGAGTAAAGATGGAGGGGAAGCTGTCCACCGAGCGGCCCATTGGCGCTGGAGTACCGGAAGGCAGCGTGCTGTCGCCGGCGCTCTTCGCAGCTTACATGGCCGACATCCCAACTCATCACAACACCCAAACCTGTCAGTATGCGGACGATCTCATGATCTTCGCAGTCAATAGGAATACACGGTACAGCTTCCGGCAAATCCAAACCCAGCTCCGGGCCATTGGCGAATGGAGCGCAAAATGGCGAATGGCAATTAACCCGGAGAAGAGCTCTGCTATTCTCCTGGCGAAAACCATAGCCAACCGGTTGCAGCAGAACTTCGTTTTACGGCGCCGTCGAATCCCTTGGGTGCAAACGGCGAAGTATCTCGGGGTGACGCTGGACCGCAAGTTAACTTACGTTCCGCACGTCAAGGGCAAGGCCCAGCTGGGGCACGTCGCACTCCGGAGCCTATACCCTATCTTCAGATCAACCATGCCGATCCGTCTCAAACTCCAACTGTATCGGGCGATCATTCCGCCTATGATTCTGTACGGCTGTGAGATCTGGGGAACAGTGGCTAATACCACTTTCGTCAGACTCCAGACGCTGCAGAACAAGGCACTACGCATCATCTACGATACAGGCTGGAGATTCCCGGCTCATATCCTACATGAGCACTCCCAGATCCCGTACATTGTCGATGTCATTTGCGAGTGGGCACGATCAATGTACGAGAAAATCCAAATTCACCCCAACCCTTTAGTGAACTCCCTGGGAAGGTATGAGATCAAAGGCGCTTGCCGTCCTTCAGACTGCCGAGAGACGTCCTGGGACCCCTTGGGTAACCCAAGGAGAACCCCAGATGTCTCTGGGAACAACTTCTACGCCAAAGGACAAGCGCTACACAACCCGTATCCAAAACGGGGCAAAAAAAAAAAAAAAACTAATTCGTGTCTCCCAAAAAGGGAGAACGATTAAGTACAGCTGCCCACGACAAAGAGGGGCAACCCATTCCAAACCTCTCCAAAATTTCAAACAGTAAACAAATTCAAACACCCCAGCAGAACATGGATCTACTAGTTCATTTCGCAGGTTAAGCCGCAAAGCGGCTAGGTACTGCGGCATATGACACCCGGACGGGGAAAGCCCCGCCCGACTAGGACTACCTCTGGACCTCTGGATACAACTTTCTTTCGGAGTAGCACACATATACAATACTATGACTCATTTGGTTATATGATTGGAGTTACACAGCGCACTCACCCGAATTTAACTGAGTATGTATGTGTGTTGGCACTTTGTTACTTAAGTTTTATCTTTTCATTCTGATAAATCATAATCAATAGAGGTATTCATAAAGGATAATTAATTTGTTGGCTGCCACACAAACGGATCTTTCTATAAAAATCTTTATATTGATTTTAATTTGCGGGGATTACAAAACATGCGCTTATAATGAAATATGAATATCTACATCCGAATGGGATGCAATATAACATTAGCGGTTGCTATATCTTTCAGCATGAATAAATCACTTGTCCTTGTGCTGGACGTTGTTTCGGAAAAAAACCTTCTCGCACTGGCATTAAAAATGGCGGCCGTTATGTGTGAGAAATGGTTATAAACCACTCTCATCTAATATGATACGTGTGCAGTGAAATACAAATATGGTGCAAATACAGAATATTTGGTACATAAACTCTGTGCTCTACACAAAAAATACGTTCCTAAAAGAAAAATAAATATAATTTAATATCCAACAGTAGCCAATGTGCAAGTAACTGCATGTTTTAAACATTCTTATACTCTCCCCTAATGCATTAGTATTTCTAATCTACAGCTACACATTTAAACTACAGGGAAATGAGAACCAACTGAAATCAGCATACCACATACATGATACATAACTGCTAGCATTGAGTTCACTGTTCACTAAAAATTATTAAACATTGTTCATCTTACTGTACACAACGTTAAATAACTACACAAAACAATGAATCATTGACACGAAGTTCTGATATTATAGTAATTAGCTACATAATTTAGAAGCCTTAGCTCGGAATTTGCATCTGCATTGATTGGAAACTTCTAATTATCATCAGAAGTATCTTACTTAACACTTTATAAAACTCCTTCACAAGTTTCGGCAGAGGTCATACATACTCACAGACATAATATGATAAATAAGTGAGTTTAATCCAGCAGTTTAAATGAAGTACATAAACTTAAAACTGCTCTGAGCGACAAATTCCATACAGTCTACAGTTTTGTATAGAACAAGAATTACAGTAATATTTCTAAACTACAGCTGCGTATTTAAATAACAAAAAACATAGTTTATAAAATATAAACGACATACTATTTACATGAAACAAGCGGTCGTGTTCGTGAGAGAGTCAACATTATTCTCTTAACGCACATTTAAAATAAATACAAAATAAGGTTACAGCATCTTTCATTGATACCGCTATCTCGCTTCCACAAACTATAATTTACATGAAAATGTTGAAACAGTCTGTTGTTAAGTTTTGAACAATGTGTCCAACTAGTTCATCAAAATAAAATATATATTTACATGCCATAAGTATATGTTGGATTTTGTTGGAATGGATTATAAAGTCGTTTTGGTTCTAAATGATATTTCTATTAATAGTAAATACTCACAAAGTAATTGAATTAACTCTTAAAGCCGATAATATATCAGTATTATCTATGACAAGAAACATTTCCTTGATTTAATTTATTTTCTAGTATTTTTATATCCCTAACATGTTATACACCTTTATTTTTCTCGAAATATAATCGGAAGACCGTGAAATTAGAAAGCCGGAATATAGCGTCCCGCTTTTTAAACATTCACCAAACGTTTCAGTTCCCCTTGTTCCTGCAAGGAATTATGTAACAAAACTACTATAAACATTTAATTTAAACTTGTCTTACATAAAACTACAAGCCGTGGTAGAAGTATGGATTGAGAATGGAATGTGAGTCCTATACATTAATCCATTGCTATGTAGGAGACGCTCATTTATTTATACGTATACCGCGTATTCCGAGTAAGGTTTGTCTCGGTTCTTTCGAACCTTTTTGTTCAAGAGAACGGTGTACCACAGGGATCAGCATTAAGTGTTACGTTATTTGCTATTGCGATTAATTCTATCTCAAAATGTGTACTTCCGGGAGTCTCGTCATGCTTATTTGTAGACGACTTTGCCGTCTACAGTACATCTCAGCGCACTCCGTTTTTAGAGCGCCGTCTTCAGACCACCTTGGACAACCTTAAGGGTTGGAGTTTAAAAAACGGCTTCCGATTCTCCGCTGAGAAAACCACCTGTGTTAACTTCTGGCGTCAGCATTGTAGACTACCTGCAAGGCTCCGGCTAGGCGCTGATCTACTACCTTTTGCCGATGAGACGAGGTTCCTTGGATTGATATTGGATAGAAAACTTAGTTGGTCGTCGCATATAGCACAACTGAAAGCACGATGTGACAGATCTTTAAATATCTTGCGGGTACTAAGTGGAAAATCGTGGGGAGCGGATCGTACAGTGTTATTGCGACTTTATCGCGCACTCATCAGTTCCAAATTAGATTGAGGTAGTATCGTTTATGGCTCAGCACGACCATCTGTGCTGAAGAGCTTAGACACAGTCCATAATTGTGGCATACGTATAGCAGCTGGGGCGTTTCCAACGAGCCGAGTTATAAGCATGTATGCTGAGTCTGCAGAACCTCCTCTTCAGTAAAGGCGCATTATGTTACTAGCAAATTATGGCTGTGGACTTAATTGCATGCCCACACATCCAACGTTTACGCCGTTCTTTAATACCTTCATGGACGCGCGTTACAGGAACCCTTCTCTTAAACCAAAGCCACCTGGTTTTCGTTTCCGGGAGCTCCTTAGACATCTTGATACTGAAATGCCCAAGATGTATCCTAGGGGGGAGAGGACATACCCTCCTTGGTTGTGCAGAGCGTCACCGGTTGATCTGGGCATGAATAAATATGATAAATGTACCATGTCTATATCTAGTATCCGCACATGTTTTTTGTAATTTTTATCGCGATATGAGGACCATTTTGTAATTTATACAGATGGCTCCAAGAACTCGAATGGTGTTGGTTGTGCTTACGTGTGTGGAACCGAACTGTATACATTCGGATTCCACACTAGCACTTCCAATTTTACTTCAGAGCTTTATGAAATATACCGGGCCATTTTACACGTACGTCGACGGAAGTTGGGTAACTGCTTAATCCTGAGTGATTCCCTCAGTGCACTTCAAAACCTGCAGCTGTACAACTACCACCCTATTGTGCAGCGTATACAGGATGCCCTCCTCGTTTTACACGCTTCTGGCGTTAGCGTGGTGTGTGCATGGATCCCTGGTCACGTAGGCTTGCGGGAGAATGAAATGGCGGATTCAGCAGCCAAGACGGCTACCATGAAGCCCAGGGTTCGAGTACCATCTGTGACATCGGAAGAGTTTAGGGCCGTATTGCGGAGAGCTGTGCAAACCTGCTGGCAGGAAGTGTGGTCCGCTCTCCGCAATAATAAATTTAGATCTGTCAAAGAACTTCCGATTCCCTGGGTTACCTCCTGTAAGTCATCTAGTCGCAAGGAGGTGAGTTTGGCTCGGTTACGAATTGGGCACTGCTTTTTTACTCATAGTTTTCTTTTTAAAAAGGAGCCTTCTCCAGTCTGTCCGTTTTGCAATGAAGCTAAGTCTGTACGACACGTGCTGGTAGAGTGTTTTCACCTAGCATACCTTAGGACGTCTCTGCAGCTGCCGGTCAGCTTTGCAGAAATGCTAGCGGACGATAACGCAGTAGTGGAGAAGGTTTTTAGTTCTTTTCTAGATTAGATTTTAGGATTTAGCGAATAGAATGTATAGCTTTTAAGATTATATTTCTATTGTTTTTATATAATTTTAACGCGTATGTATTTTTTGTAAGTCTATTGACATATTTATAGTGTTTTAGAGGAATTTATATCTGGCTTTTGCCATGACCCATTTTTTTTAAAAAGGGCGCTGATGACCTCTGAAGTGGAGGGCCCTTATACTCATCATCACCATCACCATCATCATCATCATCATCATCATCATCATCATCATCATCATCATCATCATCATCATCATCATCATCATCATCATCATCATCATCATCATCATCATCATCATCATCATCATCATCATCATCATCATCATCATCAATTATACGTATCCAAAACTGGGAGAGACTCTACTTGACAATGAATTTGCCGAAAGAAGAACTTTTACCAATATCTGTTCCGCCCAAAGATGATACCAACTGTATTATTTTCTTCCGTAGAAGATAATATACTACTGTTTAGAGACATTTATGACAAATTGCACTTGTGTTCCTTAGAAATTAGTAATATTTAATTTGCTTTTATTACATGAAAACACTCAGAAGCACGAATATATACTGAGATATTAGCGAGTGAACTTTTATTTGCAATGGGAGATGAAGTCTTCCAACGTGAATATATATTAAGAAATTTTGTTAGACGTTGGTTATATTTATTTTAATTCGTCTGTGCTAGATCCAAGAACCAAAACTAAGAATATATACTGAGATATTAGGGAGTAAATTTGAATTTGCAATTGGACATGGTCTTCCAAAGTATCAGCATATTTTGTAGAAAATCCTCATGTGTTTAATGAAAATATTTTGATATGTATATGTCTATGTAATATATACATACATGTTTTAAGGTATACTCTCAGTCGACAATGCGTGCAGCTATCAAACATAGCAAACATTCTGAATGACTTTCGTATAAATGGTTAATTACATAATATATAAAAGTCATATATTAGTCATGAAATGTTCACAAGATAATTGCTCCTTTTAGTTTCGGTTTCAAAATCATCTTACATCCCTAAAATGCTAAACGCCGTTCTTGTGTTTTATGGGAACAGCGTGGAATTTGAAAGTCAGCTAATAATTGATGAAATACAAAGCAACTATGGACAAAATTACATTAGGGTACAGTAAAACATTCATTTGACTGTTCGATATTGAATTATAAATAATATTATGTGCAGGTTCTCTCTACAAGACTCTAGTTTTGAGAAAACTATCAGAGATACTGACCTCCATTTGCACACCAATGTGTGGTATCACAACGTAACACTTGTCACAATTCTATTGGTAACACTTCCTGTTGTAAACGTGTCTCAGACCATATTGTACTTGTATCCACTCCTTATTTATTTAGTGTACAAGCTTTCACTACTGTCAGCTTTTTGAACATTTAATAACAGCTTCGGTATCTCTTGTATCTAATACATTTGTAAATGTTTGTCTCAGACGTGGAACAGATAGATTTAGAATATTAATTAGAACAGGTTATATTGATTATACACTAGAAGAGATTATGTTGGCAATGAATTGACTAACAAGATACAAACTTGCTACGAAGTACGCCCTGCTGATACGTGATGGCGCTGCTGGTAATACCTGTACCGCTGAGGTGATCTTTTATAATTGATCACAGAGACTTCAGCATATCGCAATTTTGTCCCTTACACAATGGTTATATTTTATTTTTTGTATTATATAAACAAAAGCAGAAGCATGGATATATACTGAGATATTAGCGAGTGAACTTATATTTACATATGGGAGATGAAGTCTTCAAAAGTGAATATATATTCACAAGTATTGTAGAAATTTGTATGGATCTAATAATTTTCACTGTTATTTTTTTTAACTATGTACATATTTGAGAGTACTGTCAGTCTACAATGTGTGCAGCTATCAAAGATAGCAAAGATTACGAGATATACACTATATGTACGCATTTTAACTGAACATTTTCCTTGAAAGTTACATTACAAATCCATTAGGAAGTTTTATCAAGTAATGTTATCATTAACACAAAATCGTGTACAGTAGAAAAACGTTTGTATACGTTTACCACAAGACAGCTAAAATTATAAACTGCCTTACAACTTAAAGAAACTGCACCAGATCCTACTTTGGTACAGAAGTGCTGTTCAAACCACGTGGTTATCAAAATATTGTAACATTATACAATAGGAGTAAGCAGACATGTACAAAGCTGCAAAATACATTTTTGGATAATAGTTCACTTGAAAATTTAGAAACCTCCCGTTACTTTATTTTCAGAAATTATACATCAAACTACACTGTTTGGGAAATCAGGGCATAAATTTATAAAATGGACTTTGTAAAAATAACACCCTTAAATATTTACTAGTTTTTAATTCTCTTATGTGTAAATTAACATTATTTGACCAATCTGGACAACACTTAGTAACTAAATTTATACTGTACACACAATTCTATCATTATTTTCAACGTCAATACAGAACTTAATTCTTGATAACAGCTTGTGCCTTACATACGAAATATTTAGAGCAAATTCAAAATTTATTATTGTCATTAAGTCACTTATATCTTACTTCCGTAAAGTAGTTTTATTACACAAGAAGAAAAATAAAGACGTGTCCATGATGACCTTATATTATTACAGGAAACTCTCTTAAAATTCCTAATAATATTTCAGGGAAGTGTAACGTTGATCTTCACTTCACTCCCAAACAAACGTCCTTAATAAACCATATATGTGAGAGAGAACGACATTACTCCTAAGAACTTGTGGAATGAATATCAAGCGATACTTATATAGGTCGAGTATCTAACAAGGATACCTCCATCACACCTTCACAAACTATTACTTACATGAATGGTCATATTTTTTTTTTCAACAATGAATATAAAATTGTTCTCAACGTGCCATATATTTAATATGTGTACATGACAAAAGTTTTAATTTGAATTTTCTGGAACTAGCCTTTACTTAAATGGCTTATATAAATGGTAAAACAATAACATTCTTACTCATGAAGGATTCTTTAAAATACTAAGCTGCATTCTTGAGTTTCGTGGAACTGCAGTAAATTTGAAAGGCAGCAAATAATGATATGTAAACTAGCCGATGGACAAAGCCACAATAAAATAAATCAAAACGTCCATATTACTCTTAAAGAGAAATCTAAGTCAGAAATACGTTTATGTAGGTACAGTTGTCTCTCTTTTCAGTGATACAGCACTGTAGTCTGAACAAAACTGAGTAGACAGAAGTAGAAGACTGCCGTGTGAAAACAATTGAGTCCGATAATTACTCGAATTTTATAATAATACATACGAGTTTTTAATTTAGTTATAGTGATTACACACTGCGAAACACTTGATAAACAATTTGGCACCGAGATACCACCTTTATACCAGCCTCGTCGTGCTGTCCAGAGATGGCACCACCAGTAAAATTCTAACGCGTAGAAGAAGAAATACAATTATTAACAGAGGTTTATAGCAAATTGTATTTATGGTCTTTTAATATCACTTGGATTTAGTTTTCCTGTTAACACATCCGAACAAACGAAAGCTGTGATACATACTGAAACAATACTGACGCAACAAATAATTACATATAAGAGACGAAGTCATCTAAAGTGAATATATAACTCTAATTTTACTAAAACGTGCGTGAGAAATATGAATATCTATCACAACTTTGCTTCGGAGTAGCACACATATATATTAATATGACTCATTTAGTTATATGATTGGGGCTACACAGCGCACTCACCCGAATTTCACTGAGTATGTATGTGTGTTGGCACTTTCTTACCTAATTATTATGTTTTCATTCTGATAATCATAATCAATACAGGTATTATTAAAGGATAATTAATCTGTTGGCTGACACACAAACAGATCTTTCTATGAAAATGCTTATTTCGGTTTTAGGTTGCGGGGATTGCAAAACATGCATTTATGATGAACTATCAATATCCACATTCGAATGGGATACAATATAACATTAGCGATTGCTATATCCTTCAGCATGACTAAATCAGTTGTCCTTACGCTGGACGTTGCTTCAGAACAAAGCCTTCTCGCACTGGCATTAAAAATGGCGGCCGTAATGGGTGAGAAATGGTTATAAACAACTCTCATCCACAACGATACGTGTGCTGTGAAATACAAATATGGTACAAAGACAGAATATTTGGTACATAAACTCTGTGCTCTACACAAAAAATACGTTCCTAAAAGAGAAATAAATTTAATTTAATATCCAACAGTAGCCAATGTGCAAGTAACTACATGTTTTAAACATTCTTAATCTCTCCCCCAATGTAATAGTATTTCTAATCTACAGCTACACATTTAAATTACAGGGAAATGAGAAACAACTGAAAGCAGCATACCGCATACATGATACATAACTGCTAGCATTGAGTTCACTGTTCACCAAAAATTATTAAACATTTTTCATCTTACTATACACAACGTTACACAACTACACAAAACAATGAATCATTGACACAAAATTCTGATATTATAGCGATTAGCTAGATAATTTAGAAGCCTTATCTCGGAATTTACCTCTGCATTCATTGGAAACTTCTAATTATCAGCAGAAATGTCTTATAAAACTCCTTCACAAGTTTCTGCAGAAGTCATACATACTCACAGACAAAATATGATAAAGAAGTGACTCTATACCTACAGTCTAAATGAAGTACATAACCTTAAAACAGCTCTGAGCGACAACTTCCATACAGTCTACACTTTTGTATAGATCAAGAATTACAGTAATATTTCTAAACTACAGCTGCGTATTTAAATAACAAAAAACATGGTTTATAAAATACACACAATATACTACTTACATGAAACAAGCGGTCGTGTTTGCGAGAGAGTCAACATTATACTCCTAACTGACATTTAAAATAAATACAAAATAAGGTTACAGTATCTTTCATTGATACTGCTATCTCACCTCCACAAACTATACTTTACAGGAAAATATTGAAACAGTCTGTTGTTAAGTTTTGAACAATGTGTCCAACTAGTTCATCAAAATAAAATATATATTTACATGCCATAAGTATATCTTGGATTTTGTTGGAATAGACTATAAAGTCGTTTTGGTTCTAAATGATATTTTTGTTAATGGTAAATACTCACAAAGTAATTGAAGTTACTCGTAAAGCGGATTATATATCAGTATTATCTATAACAAGAAACATTTCCTTCATTTAATTTCATTTTCTAGTATTTTTATATCTCTAACATATTATACACCTTTATTTTTCTCGAAATCTAATCGGAAGACCGTGAAATTAGAAAGCCGGAATATAGCGTCCCGCTTTTTAAACATTCATCAAACGTTTCAGTTCCCCTTGTTCCTACAAAGAATTATGTGACGAAAGTACTTCTGTAAACATTTAATTTAAACTTGTCTTACATAAAACTAGAAGCCGTGGTAGAAGTATGGATTGAGAATGGAATGTGAGTCCTATACATTAATCCATCGCTATGTAGGAGACGTACATTTATTTATACGTATCCAAAACTGGGAGAGACTGTACTTGTCAATGAATTTGCCGAAAGAGGAACTTTCACGAATATCGTGTTCCGCTCCAGAGATGGCACCACATGTAATATTTTCTTCGGTAGAAGATAATTTATTACTATTTAGAGACATTGATGACAAATGGCACTTGCGTTCCTTACAAGTTAGTAATATTTATTTTGTTTGTATAACATGGAAACAAACAGAAGTAAGCTTATATGCTGAGATATTAGCGAGTGATGTTATATTTACAATGGGAGATGGAGTCTTCCAACGTGAATATATATTAACAAAATTTGTTAAAGAGGGGCAACCCATTCCAAACCTATCCAAAATTTCAAACAGTAAACAAATTCAAACACCCCAGCAGAACATGGATCTACTAGTTCATTTCGCAGGTTAAGCCGCAAAGCGGCTAGGTACTGCGGCATATGACACCCGGACGGGGAAAGCCCCGCCCGACTAGGACTACCTCTGGACCTCTGGACGTTGGTTATAATCACCAAGAACATTCCATTTCATCTGGACCTCACGGCGGTGAATGCTCTGGATTCTGACCACAACCCAGTTGTGATCAATTCAGACGTTACCGTCGCAGCTCTGGCAACGGCTGACTGGGTGGATGAAGTCGACTGGGATGCCGCCATTCTTCACATCCAAAACTCAGTGGAAGCCTGCCCTCGAATCGACTCTGTGGAGTCACTCGAGGCGGCAGCCAGGGAGTTCTCCACATCCATCCTCAACGCGATACGTGCTCACACACACCGCATCCCAATAGACACGCCAAACCCCACAGATATCCCAGGACCCATCAAACAACTCATAAGGGCTAAAAACGCCGTAAGAAAGCTGTGGCAGAGATTTCGCCATCCCAGGATAGGAGAAGTACACCAGAGGTTCAAATCCCTGGCAAGACGACTCCTAAGAGCACACCGCAAAGAGGCCTGGGAAAACATGTTAAGGCAAACCAATCTCCAGGAGAGAAAACCATGGCGAATAGTCCGTAGCCTGCGGAAAGACAAAACCGTATACCAGCATCCCCTACATAGCCCTAGAGGTCGACTCGTCTACGAGTCGAAAGAAAAGGCAGAGGCGCTAGCAGATTATCTGGAGGCTCAATTCCAACCCAGGGTAGAGCCAATGGACGATGACCATGCTGACCTCGTGGAACAGGTGGTGGAGGACTTCCTAGAAGCTCCGCCCCCTGACCACGAGGAGTTCCACATTCCCATCGTTACCCCTAGAGAGTTAGCGACCACGCTTAACTCTCTAAGAACCAATAAAGCACCTGGGCAGGACCGTGTGACAGCGGAAATGCTCAAGCACCTTCCACGAAGAGCCGTGATTCACTTAACCCGGATTTATAACGCGTGCCTATACATGCGCCACTTTCCAGCTATCTGGAAGGAGGCGCGCGTGGTGTGCGTTTTAAAGCCGGGGAAAAATCCGGTTTTTGCTTCCAGTTACCGATCAATCAGCCTTCTCCCAGTTTTATCGAAGGTATTCGAAAAACTGCTCCTCTCCCGGCTCCTTCCTCATCTGGAGGAAAGGGGCCTAATCCCGGAACACCAGTTTGGCTTCCGTTCTGGCCACTCCACGACCGAGCAGCTACTGCGGGTTGCCGAGAAGGCCTCCCTGGGTTTCCAGGAAAGGTCTAAAACGGTAGCAGTGCTGCTCGACGTGGAGAAGGCATTCGCCACTACCTGGCATGAAGGACTCATTTACAAACTCCTGGAGCATGAAATTCCCCGTCCATACATTTCCTTGGTGGCCGGTTTCCTCGGAAACCGAAGCTTCCGAGTAAAGATGGAGGGGAAGCTGTCCACCGAGCGGCCCATTGGCGCTGGAGTACCGGAAGGCAGCGTGCTGTCGCCGGCACTCTTCGCAGCTTACATGGCCGACATCCCAACTCACCACAACACCCAGACCTGTCAGTATGCGGACGATCTCATGATCTTCGCAGTCAATAGGAACACACGGTACAGCTACCGGCAAATCCAAACCCAGCTCCGGGCCATTGGCGAATGGAGCGCAAAATGGCGAATGGCAATTAACCCGGAGAAGAGCTCTGCTATTCTCCTGGCGAAAACCATAGCCAACCGGTTGCAGCAGAACTTCGTTTTACGGCGCCGTCGAATCCCTTGGGTGCAAACGGCGAAGTATCTCGGGGTGACGCTGGACCGTAAGTTAACTTACGTTCCACACGTCAAGGGCAAGGTCCAGCTGGGGCACGTCGCACTCCGGAGCCTATACCCTATCTTCAGATCAACCATGCCGATCCGTCTCAAACTCCAACTGTATCGGGCGATCATTCCGCCTATGATTCTGTACGGCTGTGAGATCTGGGGAACAGTGGCTAATACCACTTTCGTCAGACTCCAGACGCTGCAGAACAAGGCACTACGCATCATCTACGATACAGGCTGGAGATTCCCGGCTCATATCCTACATGAGCACTCCCAGATCCCGTACATTGTCGACGTCATTCGCGAGAGGGCACGATCAATGTACGAGAAAATCCAAATGCACCCCAACCCTTTAGTGAACTCCCTGGGAAGGTATGACCCGAGAGATCAAAGGCGCTTGCCGTCCTTCAGACTGCCGAGAGACGTCCTGGGACCCCTTGGGTAACCCAAGGAAAACCCCAGATGTCTCTGGGAACAACTTCTAAGCCAAAGGACCAAGCGCTACACAACCCGTATCCAAAACGGGGCAAAAAAACTAATTCGTGTCTCCCAAAAAGGGAGAACGATTAAGTACAGCTGCCCACGATAAAGAGGGGCAACCCATTCC
This sequence comes from Mantis religiosa, assembly GCA_030765055.1. Taxonomy (NCBI): domain Eukaryota; kingdom Metazoa; phylum Arthropoda; class Insecta; order Mantodea; family Mantidae; genus Mantis; species Mantis religiosa. Next base: position 125,234,713 of record CM060959.1, read on the forward strand.
AAACCTATCCAAAATTTCAAACAGTAAACAAATTCAAACACCCCAGCAGAACATGGATCTACTAGTTCATTTCGCAGGTTAAGCCGCAAAGCGGCTAGGTACTGCGGCATATGACACCCGGACGGGGAAAGCCCCGCCCGACTAGGACTACCTCTGGACCTCTGGACGTTGGTTATATCGGCACGGGTGCAGAAGGCTATTGCCTCTCTGTACCCAATGCTGGGTTAGTGCTCGATGCCAGTCCGCTTAAAGCTACACCTCTTTCGAGCGCTGATAATCCCACTTATGTTGTACGCCTGTGAAATCTGGGGCATGGCTGCCGATAGCTGGATAGCATACCTTCAGCGTGCACAGAATAGAGGACTCCGATCCATCTATTCTGTGGGCCGTTCTTTTCCCGTGAGGTTACTTCACGAAGCTTCCCTTCTCCCATACGTGGAGGACGAAATTAGACGCCGGGCAACAAAATTTTACGATAAAATTCCTGCTCATAGAAGCGCCCTGGTTCGGTCTCTAGGAGACTACGACGCTGCGAGACGCCGATTCAGGCGTTACCGGGTACCCCGTGTGGCTTGCGGGCATCCGAGGTAACAAAGGAGTTAATCCTTACAGCAGCATAAGCTAATTACAAATCTCCAAAAGAGCTGTTTGGCTACTAAATTTACCACATTTTAGAATAATAAAACACCAGGGTGTAAACAAAAAAGCGGTTTGGCATCCTGTACAAAATTAAAGAGGAGCAAAAAGCTACCTCAACAAAATTTTCTTCAACAAAAAAATATCACATCATCCTACAAACATCACAATTAACAACCTGCGGTCAGACCCAAAACCTGGGTGGGTACGCAGCAAAAACCTTCTGGCTGTTAACAGCCTGTCAGTACACGACTTGGACTTGGACGTTTGTTATATTTATTTTAATACGTCTGTTTTAGATCCAAACATTCAAAACTAAGAACATATACTGAGATATTAGGGAGTAAACTTGCATTTGCAATGGGAGATGGTCTTCCAAAGTATCAGCCTATTTTGTATAAAATCCTCATGTGTTTAATGAAAATATTTTAATAATCATACGTCTATTTAATATATACATACATGTTTTAAGGTGTACTCTCAGTCGACAATGCGTGCAGCTATCAAGCATAGCAAACATTCGGAATGACTTTCGTATAAATGGTTAATTACATAATATAGAAAAGTCATATATTAGTCATGAAATATTTACAAGATAATTGCTCCTTTTAGTTTCGGTTTTAAAATCATCTTACATCCCTAAAATGCTAAACTCAGTTCTAGTGTTTGATGGGAACAGCGTGGAATTTGAAAGTCAGCTAATAATTGATGAAATATAAAGTAACTATGGACAAAATTACATTAGGGTACAGTAAAACATTCATTTGACTGATATTGAAGTATAAATAATATTATGTCCAGGTTCTCTCTAAAAGACTCTAGTCTAGAGAAAACTAGGTAACACTTCCTGTTGTAAACATGTCTCAGGTCATATTGTACTTGTATCCATTCCTTATTTATTTAGTGTACAAGCTTTCACTACTGTCAGCTTTTTGAACATTTAATAACAGCTTCGGTATCTCTTGTATCTAATACATTTGTAAATGTTTGTCTCAGACGTGGAACAGATAGATTTAGAATATTAATTAGAACAGGTTATATTGATTATACACTAGAAGAGATTATGTCGGCAATGAATTGACTAACAAGATACAAACTTGCTACGAAGTACGCCCTGCTGATACTAGATGGCGCTGCTAGCAATATATTTACCGCTGAGGTGATCTTTTATAATTGTTTACAGAGACTTCCAACATGTCACAATTTGCTCCTTTACACAATGGTTATATTTTATTTTTTGTATTATATAAACAAAAGCAGAAGAATGGATATATACTGAGATATTAACGAGTGAACGTATATTTACAAATGGGAGATGTCTTCAAAAGTGAATATATATTCACAAGTATTGTAGAAATCTGTATGGATCTAATCAAATTCAGTTATTTTTTTTAACTATGTCCATATTTGAAAGAGCACTGTCAGTCGACAATGTGTACAGCTATCAAACATAGCAAAGATTACGTTATATACACTTTGTGTATGCATTTTAACTGAACATCCTCCTTGAAAGTTACATTAGAAATCCGTTAGGAAGTTTCATCAAGTAATGTTAGCATTAACACAAAATCGTGTACAGTAGAAAAACGTTTGTATACGTTTACCACAAGACAGCTAAAATTATAAACTGCCTTACAACTTAAAGAAACTGCACCAGATCCTACTCTGGTAGAGAAGTGCTGTTCAAACCACGTGGTTATCAAAATATTGTAAAAGTATACAATAGGAGTAAGCAGACCACGTACAAAGCTGCAAAATACATTTTTTGGATAATAGTTCACTTGAAAATTTAGAAACCTCCCGTTACTTTATTTTCAGACATTATACATCAAACTACACTGTTTTGAAAATCAGAGCATAAATTTGTAAAATGAGCCTTGTAACAATAACAGCCTTAAATATTTACTAGTTTTTAATTCTCTTATGTGTAAATTAACATTATTTGACCAATCTGGACAACTCTTAGTAACTAAAATTATACAGTACTTACAATCCTATCATTATTTTCAACGTCAATACAGAACTTAATTCTTGATAACAGCTCGTGCTTTACCTACGAAATATTTAGAGCAAATTCAAAATTTATTATTGTCAATAACTCACTTATATCTTACTTCCGTAAAGTAGTTTTATTACACAAGAAGGAAAAAAAAAGATGTGTCCATGATGACCTTATATTATTACAGGAAGCTCTCTTAAAATTCCTAATAATATTTCATGCAAGTGTAACCTTGATCTTCACTTCACTCCCAAACAAACGTCGTTCTAAACGATGCATGTGAGAGAGAACGACATTACTCCTAAGAACTTGTGGAATGAATATCAAACGATACTTATATAGGTCGAGTATCTAACAAGGATACCTCCATCACACCTACACAAACTATCACTTACATGAATTGACATATTTTATTTTTCATCAAAGAATATAGAATTGTTCTCAAAGTGCCATATATTTAATATATTTACATGACGAAAGGTTTGACTTGAATTTTCAGGAACTAGCCTTTACTTAAATGACTTTTATATAAGTTATAAAACAATAACATACTTTCTGATGAAGGACTCTTTAAAATACTAAGCTCCATTCTTGAGTTTCGTGGAACTGCAGGAAATTTGAAAGGCAGCAAATAATGATATGTAAACTAGCCGATGGACAAAGCCACAATAAAATAAATCAAAACGTCCATATTACTCTTAAAGAGAAATCTAAGTCAGAAATGCGTTTATGTAGGTACAGTTGTCTCTCTTTTCACTGATACAGCACTGTAGTCTGAACAAAACTGAGTAGACAGAAGTAGAAGACTGCCGTGTGAAAACTTGTGAGTCCAATAATTACTCGAATTTTATAATAATACATACGAGTTTTTAATTTAGTTATAGTGATTACACACTGCGAAACACTTCATAAACAATTTGGCACCGAGATACCACCTTTATACCAGCCTCGTCGTGCTGTCCAGAGATGGCACCACCAGTAAAATTCTAACGCGTAGAAGAAGAAATACAATTATTAACAGAGGTTTATAGCAAATTGTATTTATGGTCTTTTAATGTCACTTGGATTTAGTTTTCCTGTTAACACATCCGAACAAACGAATGCTGTAATACATACTGAAACAATACTGACGCAACAAATAATTACATATAAGAGACGAAGTCATCTAAAGTGAATATATAACTCTAATTTTACTAAGTATACTTTAAGTAAGTGGTTTGGCATCCTGTACAAAATTTAAAGAGGAGCAAAGCTACCTCAACAAAATCTTCTTCAACAAAAAATATCACATCATCCTACAAACATCAAAATTAACAACCTGCGGCCAGACCCAAAACCTGGGTGGGTACGCAGCAAAAACCTTCTGGCTGTTCACAGCCTGTCAGTACACGACTTGGACTTGACTATACTTTATGATATTCTGGTAGTCCTTTGTAATTTATTCCTTAACAAGGTTAGACAGATTTTGGAAATCCTACTCCACAAACGTGCGTGAGAAATATGAATATCTATCACAACTTTGTTTCGGAGTAGCACACATATACATTACTATGACTCATTTAGTTATATGATTGGGGCTACACAGCGCACTCACCCGAATTTCACTGAGTATGTATGTGTGATGGCACTTTCTTACCTAATTATTATCTTTTCATTCTGATAATCATAATCAATACAGGTATTATTAAAGGATAATTAATCTGTTGGCTGACACACAAACAGATCTTTCTATGAAAATGCTTATTTCGGTTTTAGGTTGCGGGGATTGCAAAACATGCATTTATGATGAACTATCAATATCCACATTCGAATGGGATACAATATAACATTAGCGATTGCTATATCCTTCAGCATGACTAAATCAGTTGTCCTTACGCTGGACGTTGCTTCAGAACAAAACCTTCTCGCACTGGCATTAAAAATGGCGGCCGTAATGGGTGAGCAATGGTTATAAACAACTCTCATCCACAATGATACGTGTGCTGTGAAATACAAATATGGTACAAAGACAGAATATTTGGTACATAAACTCTGTGCTCTACACAAAAAATACGTTCCTAAAAGAAAAATAAATATAATTTAATATCCAACAGTAGCCAATGTGCAAGTAACTGCATGTTTTAAACATTCTTAATCTCTCCCCCAATGTAATAGTATTTCTAATCTACAGCTACACATTTAAATTACAGGGAAATGAGAAACAACTGAAAGCAGCATACCACATACATGATACATAACTGCTAGCATTGAGTTCACTGTTCACCAAAAATTATTAAACATTGTTCATCTTACTATACACAACGTTATACAACTACACAAAACAATGAATCATTGACACAAAGTTCTGATATTATAGTAATTAGCTACATAATTTTGAAGCCTTAGCTCGGAATTTGCATCTGCATTGATTGGAAACTTCTAATTATCATCAGAAGTATCTTACTTAACACTTTATAAAACTCCTTCACAAGTTTCGGCAGAGGTCATACATACTCACAGACATAATATGATAAATAAGTGAGTTTAATCCAGCAGTTTAAATGAAGTACATAACCCTAAAACAGCTCTGAGCGACAACTTCCATACAGTCTACAGTTTTGTATAGAACAAGAATTACAGTAATATTTCTAAACTACAGCTGCGTATTTAAATAACAAAAAACATAGTTTAAAAAATATAAACGACATACTATTTACATGAAACAAGCGGTCGTGTTTGTAAGAGAGTCAACATTATACTCCTAACGGACATTTAAAATAAATAGAAGATAAGGTTACAGCATCTTTCATTGATACTGCTATCTCACCTCCACAAACTATACTTTACATGAAAATATTGAAACAGTCTGTTGTTAAGTTTTGAACAATGTGTCCAACTAGTTCATCAAAATAAAATATGTTTAATATATTTACATGCCATAAGTATATGTTGGATTTTGTTGGAATAGACTGTAAAGTCGTTTTGGTTCTAAATGGTATTCTATTAATGGTAAATACTCACAAAGTAATTGAAGTTACTCTTAAAGCGGATAATATATCAGTATTATCTTTGAAAGGAAACATTACCTTGATATAATTTCATTCTCTAGTATTTTTATATCTCTAACATATTATACACCTTTATTTTTCTCGAAATTTAATCGGAAGACCGTGAAATTAGAAAGCCGGAATATAGCGTCCCGCTTTTTAAACATTCACCAAACGTTTCAGTTCCCCTTGTTGCTACAAAGAATTATGTGACGAAACTACTTCTGTAAACATTTAATTTAAACTTGTCTTACATAAAACTAAAAGCCGTGGTAGAAGTATGGATTGAGAATGGAATGTGAGTCCTATACATTAATCCATTGCTATGTAGGAGACGTTCATTTATTTATACGTATCCAAAACTGGGAGTGACTGTACTTGACAAAGAATTTGCCGAAAGAGGAACTTTTACCAATATTGTGTTCCGCTCCAAAGATGGCACCACGTGTAATATTTTCTTCGGTAGATGATAATTTATTACTATTTTGAGACCGTTATGAGAAATTGCACTTGTGTTTCTTAGAAATTAGTAAAATTTAATTTGTTGGTATTACATGAAAAAAAACAGAAGTAAGAATATATACTGAGATATTAGCGAGTGAACATATATTTACAATGGGGATGAAGTCTTCCAACGTAAATATATATATTAACAAATTTGGTTAGAGGAAACAAACGGCCTCGCCGAAAGCCATCAAAGGGCGTAAATGGCAAGGCCAAGAGATTAACTGTCGCCAAACAGCAAACTGGCAAGGGCCCTTCCCGCGAAACACCACAGCGGGTAGGCAAAATTTCCGAGGGTGAGCCCTCAGACAACTCCTCCTCTGAAGAGGAGTATTTCACCGACGGAACTGCGGTTCCAAGGCATTCATCCTCCAGGATGGAAGACTCCGATGGGGAACACAGCTCATCGAACATCTCTACAGATGTCGATGAGGCTGAGTTTCGCACCGTGACCAACCGGCGAAGGGAGAGAAAAGCCCCTCACCTGGAGACAACTGGCACGTCCAGTCGTTCTGGGCCACCCAGGAGGCACATTCCTCCCGTGATCGTGGATGACTTCCGGGGCTTGGTGGGCTTCCTAAAGGAGGTCATGCCAACCCTCTCGGTGTCATGCAGGGTCACCAGGAGGAAGAGCCGAAATGTCTTCCAGGCGAGTAACGCCGAAGACTACCAGCTTATCCTAAGGGCACTGGACAGGAAGTCCATCCCTTACTTCACCTTCGGCCTAGATAAGAGCCGTGACGTCAAGAGGGTCATCAGAGGCCTACCAGTGGACACACCGGTGGGTGACATAATCGACGACCTCAACCGCCAGGGCATTCAGCCCCGCTTGGTCAGGCAGATGACCAGACCAGCTCCACAGGGTCAGCCAGGCCCTGTCCCAATCCCACTCTTCCTCGTGATAGTGGAACGGGCCAACGATCCGGAAGGGAAGCTAGATGGAGTCTCTACGATCTGCTACCTCCGAGTAAAGATTGAGCCACTGAGGAGCTCTGGCGGTCCACCTCAATGCCATCGCTGCCTGGGATTCAACCACTCCAGCCAGTTCTGCAAGAGGACACCACGCTGCCTGAGGTGTAGTGAAGCCCACCACAAAGAAGTTTGTCCAAGGTCACCCACAGATGTGCCCACTTGTGCTAACTGCAAGGGAGCACATGTAGCTTGCTACGGCGGCTGTCCTGCCAGAAAGGCAGTTATAGCAGCGAACAGGCCCATAGTGAGACAACAGCAACAGCAGAGGACCTCACCAGCGGGGGCGGACCCAAGACCGGTCCCATCAACCAGCTCCAATGTGCCCAAGACTCGGCGGGATGCCGATAGGCCAAGAAGTTACGCTCAAGTAGCACAAGGGGCCTCTGATGGACCTAAAACGTCACGGGAGACACACAACCCTCCCACACAGCCACGCAAACAAAAGCGGGCCCCAGCTCAAAAACGAATCGACAACAACAATGGTAGGAATGGAGGGAGGCTTCCTAGGGAGCCCCAAAATCCTGCTGAACAGGAGAATCATGGCGAGCCCATGCCTCCTAGACAGCTTAGGGATGAAAGGGCGGGAGGAAGACCTGCACCCATTCGTTCCAGATCAGCCTCTCCCCACAACCAAGTCGCCCACACAAACAACGTTCCCATGACAGCTACACTCGACCTCACGGATGTGTTCAAGTGGCTGCAGCAGCTGTTGCAGACACATGGACAGAAAATCTGTGAGCTCGTTGTGAAGTTCTTCACAGCCACAGATCCGGCCAGCAAGATGCTGGTGGCAATGGAGGCCATGGCCCTCCTGACCGCAGGCACGCAACAGCTCCGAAATGGCGCATCGAACTAGGTCACGTACCTCGTTTCGATTCGCATTTTGGAATGCGTGCGGCCTAGCAGGTCAGGGGAGAGAGCTGCTTCACTTTGCCCGAGACAATGCCCTAGACGTCATTCTAGTCAGCGAAACGCATCTCCGACCAGACTTCCGTTTCCGTCTTCCGGGCTACATCTGCCATCGTACGGATCGTCAGGTGGCGGAACTGCGATCTTGGTGAGGCAAAATGTGGTCCATCAGCCCATCCAGCTCCCACCTCTACAAACCTTAGAGGCCACGGCCATTAGCATGCACCTTGGTGGTTTAGAGGTCTTGGTAATCTCTGTGTATCATCCACCAAACCGACAGTTTGTATCCAACGACTATCTATCCAACCTAGCCCTATATCCCTGTGCTATCATGGCCGGCGATTTCAATGCTAAACATCAACGTTGGCATTGCGGTCGACGGGCGGATGCAAGAGGCAATGAAATCATTCGCCTTATAGATGCGGACCCTCAACTTCAAGTGCAGGGCCCCTGGCAACCCACTCATTACCCGCGAGGAGGAGGACTGCCCTCAGTCATAGACTTCGCAATCACAAAACATCTACCATACCATCTCACACTCACATCATTAAATGCATTACATTCAGATCACAATCCAGTGTTGACAGAGATCAACACAAGGGTTGCCAGTCACGACATCTCGCTTCAAACGCGAGAGGTCGACTGGGAAGGCGTCAGGAACTGCCTCCGCACTTCCATCCCACCAAATCCCAAAATCACAAATATCCCTACCCTGGATAACGCCGTCTCATCCTTCACTTCCATCGTGAAGCACACCACCTTTAATTTGACAGTCCATGCTCCGGCTCCTCTTCATCCCGATGTCCTCCCTTTGGACATCCTTCTTCTAATCCGGCGATCCTGGGCAGCACGGAGATTATACCAACGTCACCGCACGCCACATAATCGAGCGCTCCTAAGACGTTTACGTCGAGAGGTCAGTGTCCGTCTGCGCGAGCACAAGGTGCAAGCGTGGGAGGACAAAATGGCCAGGTTGCGCGTCGAGGATGGCGACGTGTGGAGGATAGCTATAGCCCTCAGAAAACACAGAGGTCAGTACACCTCTCCCATTCACGGCACCCAGGGCCTGGCCTATGAACCCCAAGCCAAAGCAAATGCGTTCGCTGACTATCTTGAGCGTACTATGTGTCCGAGAGATGACCCCCAGGACGATAACTTTTCTGAACGCGTCCGTCGGGAGGTGCGTCATTTCTTACGTCACCCTCCTGAGGATGCGGAGAGACTCCCTACCATCCGACCTAGTGAAGTCCAAGGCGTACTCCAACGTCTCAAAGCAAAGAAGGCGGCGGGGCCGGACGGGCTGACTCCCCTAATGCTCCGCCATCTTCCCTTCAATGCGATTCTCTTCCTGACCAGGATTTTCAATATGTGCCTCGCCCTTGGGTCCTTTCCACGAGAGTGGAGAGAGGCCCGGGTGATTTGCATATTGAAACCTGGTAAGAACCCGGTACACCCATCCAGCTACAGGTCCATCAGCCTCCTCTCCACCCTTTCGAAAGTTCTCGAGAGGCTAATTCTTGCTCGTTTGTCCCCAATATTGGTAGACATTCAAGCCATTCCTGACCACCAATTTGGTTTTCGTGTTGGGCACTCGACAGTTCAGCAGTTGCTGCGTGTGGTGGAGACCGCCGCCCTGGGTTTCCAGGAAGGCGCCTTCAGGGCCGCAGTTTCGTTGGATGTCGAGAACGCCTTCTCTACGACATGGCATGCCGGACTCCTACACAAAATGATCCATCTGGGGCTACCAACTCAAGTGATCAACATTCTACACAGCTTCTTGCGACATCGCACTTTTAAAGTCTCAGTCGCGGGGAAAACATCAACACTAAGGCCAGTGAGAGGCGGAGTCCCCGAAGGCTCTGTGCTATCCCCCACCCTCTTCAACGTCTTTATGGCAGATTTCCCCACAGAACCACGAGTCGAAATGGCACAATACGCTGACGACGTGTTTCTGTTCTGCAAGGACAAACACATTCTCAGAGCCTTCAACCCCATTCAAAGACATCTCCGCCTAACACAACAGTGGTGTCGGCGTTGGCGGATGTCCGTAAATCCGGACAAAAGCCACGCCATACTTTTTACAAAGCGCCACACCCCCGCAGACTGCCCCAACTTCAGCTACCGAGGTCGAAGGATAGAGTGGTCTAACTCTGTCCAGTACCTTGGTGTCAACTTGGATAGAGGTTTAACTTTTCGCCGACACATCAGGGACCTTTCGGCAAAGGTACAGGGAGCAATTGCTTCCCTGTACCCAATGCTTGGGTCTACCTCGATGCCAGTCCGCATGAAGTTGTACCTCTTCCGAGCGCTGGTAATCCCGGTGATGCTATATGCCTGCGAGATCTGGGGCATGGCAGCAGACAGCTGTTTAGCATGGCTTCAACGTGCACAGAATAAACGACTGCGGTCTATTTATTCTGTGAAACGTTATTTCCCTACCAGGTTGCTCCACGAAGCATCGGGTCTTCCATACGTGGAGGATGAAATTAGGCGCCGGGCTTCAAAATTATACGCAAGTTTACCATCTCACAGAAGCGCCCTTGTCAGATCACTGGGAAATTATGACCCCATTAGACGTCGATCTAGACTGCATCGGGTCCCCCGTATGGCATGCGGGCACCCTAGATAACACAGAAGCTGAACCTATCAGCAGCTAAAGCTGAGGTCCTCATAATTCTTCCAAGCTGTTTGGCATCTAAATTTCTCCCCAACTAAATTACAAAATATTTAAAACAAAACAAAATGGGTGCTAAGTACTGCATCCTCTCTTTCGACCCGAAGGTACCTTGGTAACCTCAAAATTAACTTCCAATCAAAAACCTACATCACCTTCATCCTACATCTTTCATTAATAATCCTACCTGCGGTAAAACCCTTAATGGGTGGGCACGCAGCAAAAACCTTCTGGCTGTATACAGCCAGCCAGCACGAGCGAGCGAGCGAGACATTTTGAAATGCGTCCGTCGGGAGGTGCGTCGTTTCTTACGTCACCCTCCTGAGGATGCGGAGAGACTCCCTACCATCCGACCTAGTGAAGTCCAAGGCGTACTCCAACGTCTCAAACCAAAGAAGGCGGCGGGGCCGGACGGGCTGACTCCCCTAATGCTCCGCCATCTTCCCTTCAATGCGATTCTCTTCCTGACTAGGATTTTCAATATGTGCCTCGCCCTTGGGTACTTTCCACGAGAGTGGAGAGAGGCCCGGGTGATTTGCATATTGAAACCTGGGAAGAATCCGGTACACCCATCCAGCTACAGGTCCATTAGCCTCCTCTCCACCCTTTCGAAAGTTCTCGAGAGGCTAATTCTTGCTCGCTTGTCCCCAATATTGGTAGACATTCAAGCCATTCCTGACCACCAATTTGGTTTTCGTCCTGGGCACTCGACAGTTCAGCAGTTGCTGCGTGTGGTGGAGACCGCCGCCCTGGGCTTCCAGGAAGGCGCCTTCACGGCCGCAGTCTCGTTGGATGTCGGGAAGGCCTTCTCTACGACATGGCATGCCGGACTCCTACACAAAATGATCCATCTGGGGCTCCCAACACAAGTGATCAACATTCTACACAGCTTCTTGCGACATCGCACATTTAAAGTCTCAGTCGCGGGGAAAACATCAACACTAAGGCCAGTGAGAGGCGGAGTCCCCGAAGGCTCTGTGCTATCCCCCACCCTCTTCAACGTCTTTATGGCAGATTTCCCCACAGAACCACGAGTCGAAATGGCACAATACGCTGACGACATGTTTCTGTTCTGCAAGGACAAACACATTCTCAGAGCCTTCAACCCCATTCAAAGACATCTCCGCCTAACACAACAGTGGTGTCGGCGTTGGTGGATGTCCGTAAATCCGGACAAAAGCCACGCCATACTTTTTACAAAGCGCCACACCCCCGCAGACTGCCCCAACTTCAGCTACCGAGGTCGAAGGATAGAGTGGTCTAACTCTGTCCAGTACCTTGGTGTCAACTTGGATAGAGGTTTAACTTTTCGCCGACACATCAGGGACCTTTCGGCAAAGGTACAGGGAGCAATTCCTTCCCTGTACCCAATGCTTGGGTCTACCTCGATGCCAGTCCGCATGAAGTTGTACCTCTTCCGAGCGCTGGTAATCCCGGTGATGCTATATGCCTGCGAGATCTGGGGCATGGCAGCAGACAGCTGTTTAGCATGGCTTCAACGTGCACAGAATAAACGACTGCGGTCTATTTATTCTGTGAAACGTTATTTCCCTACCAGGTTGCTCCACGAAGCATCGGGTCTTCCATACGTGGAGGATGAAATTAGGCGCCGGGCTTCAAAATTATACGCAAGTTTACCATCTCACAGAAGCGCCCTTGTCAGATCACTGGGAAATTATGACCCCACTAGACGTCGATCTAGACTGCATCGGGTCCCCCGTATGGCATGCGGGCACCCTAGATAACACAGGAGCTGAACCTATCAGCAGCTAAACCTGAGGTCCTCATAATTCTTCCAAGCTGTTTGGCATCTAAATTTCTCCCCAACTAAATTACAAAATATTTAAAACAAAACAAAATGGGTGCTAAGTACTGCATCCTCTCTTTCGACCCGAAGGTACCTTGGTAACCTCAAAATTAACTTCCAATCAAAAACCTACATCACCTTCATCCTACATCTTTCATTAATAATCCTACCTGCAGTAAAACCCTTAATGGGTGGGCACGCAGCAAAAACCTTCTGGCTGTATACAGCCAGCCAGCACGAGCGAGCGAGCGAGACATTTTGAAATGCGTCCGTCGGGAGGTGCGTCGTTTCTTACGTTACCCTCCTGAGGATGCGGAGAGACTCCCTACCATCCGACCTAGTGAAGTCCAAGGCGTACTCCAACGTCTCAAACCAAAGAAGGCGGCGGGGCCGGACGGGCTGACTCCCCTAATGCTCCGCCATCTTCCCTTCAATGCGATTCTCTTCCTGACTAGGATTTTCAATATGTGCCTCGCCCTTGGGTACTTTCCACGAGAGTGGAGAGAGGCCCGGGTGATTTGCATATTGAAACCTGGGAAGAATCCGGTACACCCATCCAGCTACAGGTCCATTAGCCTCCTCTCCACCCTTTCGAAAGTTCTCGAGAGGCTAATTCTTGCTCGCTTGTCCCCAATATTGGTAGACATTCAAGCCATTCCTGACCACCAATTTGGTTTTCGTCCTGGGCACTCGACAGTTCAGCAGTTGCTGCGTGTGGTGGAGACCGCCGCCCTGGGCTTCCAGGAAGGCGCCTTCACGGCCGCAGTCTCGTTGGATGTCGGGAAGGCCTTCTCTACGACATGGCATGCCGGACTCCTACACAAAATGATCCATCTGGGGCTCCCAACACAAGTGATCAACATTCTACACAGCTTCTTGCGACATCGCACATTTAAAGTCTCAGTCGCGGGGAAAACATCAACACTAAGGCCAGTGAGAGGCGGAGTCCCCGAAGGCTCTGTGCTATCCCCCACCCTCTTCAACGTCTTTATGGCAGATTTCCCCACAGAACCACGAGTCGAAATGGCACAATACGCTGACGACGCGTTTCTGTTCTGCAAGGACAAACACATTCTCAGAGCCTTCAACCCCATTCAAAGACATCTCTGCCTAACACAACAGTGGTGTCGGCGTTGGTGGATGTCCGTAAATCCGGACAAAAGCCACGCCATACTTTTTACAAAGCGCCACACCCCCGCAGACTGCCCCAACTTCAGCTACCGAGGTCGAAGGATAGAGTGGTCTAACTCTGTCCAGTACCTTGGTGTCAACTTGGATAGAGGTTTAACTTTTCGCCGACACATCAGGGACCTTTCGGCAAAGGTACAGGGAGCAATTGCTTCCCTGTACCCAATGCTGGGGTCTACCTCGATGCCAGTCCGCATGAAGTTGTACCTCTTCCGAGCGCTGGTAATCCCGGTGATGCTATATGCCTGCGAGATCTGGGGCATGGCAGCAGACAGCTGTTTAGCATGGCTTCAACGTGCACAGAATAAAGGACTGCGGTCTATTTATTCTGTGAAACGTTATTTCCCTACCAGGTTGCTCCACGAAGCATCGGGTCTTCCATACGTGGAGGATGAAATTAGGCGCCGGGCTTCAAAATTATACGCAAGTTTACCATCTCACAGAAGCGCCCTTGTCAGATCACTGGGAAATTATGACCCCACTAGACGTCGATCTAGACTGCATCGGGTCCCCCGTATGGCATGCGGGCACCCTAGATAACACAGGAGCTGAACCTATCAGCAGCTAAAGCTGAGCTCCTCATAATTCTTCCAAGCTGTTTGGCATCTAAATTTCTCCCCAACTAAATTACAAAATATTTAAAACAAAACAAAATGGGTGCTAAGTACTGCATCCTCTCTTTCGACCCGAAGGGACCTTGGTAACCTCAAAATTAACTTCCAATCAAAAACCTACATCACCTTCATCCTACATCTTTCATTAATAATCCTACCTGCGGTAAAACCCTTAATGGGTGGGCACGCAGCAAAAACCTTCTGGCTGTATACAGCCAGCCAGCACGAGCGAGCGAGCGAGCGAACATTTTGAAAGGACTCTGCTTCGAGACGTCGTGGAGTGCACATCGCCTTCAGGAATTGGAGTTGCCAGCGTCCAGAACTTCGGTGTCAGCGCATTGCCACCATCGGGAGGGACCTTTGCCTTCTGGCTGTATACAGCCAGCCAGCACGAGCGACCGAACATTTTGGAAATCTTACTCCACAAACGTGCGTGAGAAATATGAATATCTAACACAACTTTGTTTCGGAGTGGCACACATATACATTACTATGACTCATATAGTTATATGATTGGAGCTGCACAGCGCACTCACCCGAATTTCACTGAGTATGTATGTGTGTTGGCACTCTCTTACTTAAGTTTTATCTTTTCATTCTGATAATCATAATCAATACAGGTATTAATAAAGGATAATTAATCTGTTGGCTGCCACACAAACAGATCTTTCTATAAAAATGCTTATTTTGGTTTTATGTTGCGGGGATTACAAAACATGCGTTTATGATGAACTATCAATATTCACATTCGAATGGGATGCAATATAACATTAGCGATTGCTATATCCTTCAGCATGACTAAATCAGTTGTCCTTACGCTGGACGTTGCTTCAGAACAAAGCCTTCTCGCACTGGCATTAAAAATGGCGGCCGTAATGGGTGAGAAATGGTCATAAACAACTCTCATCCACAACGATACGTGTGCTGTGAAATACAAATATGGTACAAAGACAGAATATTTGGTACATAAACTCTGTGCTCTACACAAAAAATACGTTCCTAAAAGAAAAATAAATATAATTTAATATCCAACATTAGCCAATGTGCAAGTAACTACATGTTTTAAACATTCTTAATCTCTCCCCTAATGTAACAGTATTTCTAATCTACAGCTACACATTTAAATTACAGGGAAATGAGAAACAACTGAAAGCAGCATACCACATACATGATACATAACTGCTAGCATTGAGTTCACTGTTCACCAAAAATTATTAAACATTGTTCATCTTACTATACACAACGTTACACAACTACACAAAACAATGAATCATTGACACAAAATTCTGATATTATAGCAATTAGCTAGATAATTTAGAAGCCTTATCTCGGAATTTACCTCTGCATTCATTGGAAACTTCTAATTATCAGCAGAAATATCTTATAAAACTCCTTTACAAGTTTCTGCAGAAGTCATACATACTCACAGACAAAATATGATAAAGAAGTGACTCTATACCTACAGTCTAAATGAAGTACATAACCTTAAAACAGCTCTGAGCGACAACTTCCATACAGTCTACACTTTTGTATAGATCAAGAATTACAGTAATATTTCTAAACTACAGCTGCGTATTTAAATAACAAAAAACATGGTTTATAAAATACACACAATATACTACTTACATGAAACAAGCGGTCGTGTTTGCGAGAGAGTCAACATTATACTCCTAACTGACATTTAAAATAAATACAAAATAAGGTTACAGTATCTTTCATTGATACTGCTATCTCACCTCCACAAACTATACTTTACAGGAAAATATTGAAACAGTCTGTTGTTAAGTTTTGAACAATGTGTCCAACTAGTTCATCAAAATAAAATATATATTTACATGCCATAAGTATATCTTGGATTTTGTTGGAATAGACTATAAAGTCGTTTTGGTTCTAAATGATATTTTTGTTAATGGTAAATACTCACAAAGTAATTGAAGTTACTCGTAAAGCGGATTATATATCAGTATTATCTATAACAAGAATCATTTCCTTGATTTAATTTCATTTTCTAGTATTTTTATATCTCTAACATATTATACACCTTTATTTTTCTCGAAATCTAATCGGAAGACCGTGAAATTAGAAAGCCGGAATATAGCGTCCCGCTTTTTAAACATTCATCAAACGTTTCAGTTCACCTTGTTCCTACAAAGAATTATGTGACGAAAGTACTTCTGTAAACATTTAATTTAAACTTGTCTTACATAAAACTAGAAGCCGTGGTAGAAGTATGGATTGAGAATGGAATGTGAGTCCTATACATTAATCCATCGCTATGTAGGAGACGTTCATTTATTTATACGTATCCAAAACTGGGAGAGACTGTACTTGTCAATGAATTTGCCGAAAGAGGAACTTTCACGAATATCGTGTTCCGCTCCAGAGATGGCACCACATGTAATATTTTCTTCGGTAGAAGATAATTTATTACTATTTAGAGACATTGATGACAAATGGCACTTGCGTTCCTTAGAAGTTAGTAATATTTATTTTGTTTGTATAACATGGAAACAAACAGAAGTAAGCTTATATGCTGAGATATTAGCGAGTGAAGTTATATTTACAATGGGAGATGGAGTCTTCCAACGTGAATATATATTAACAAAATTTGTTAGACGTTGGTTATATCGGCACGGGTGCAGAGGGCTATTGCCTCTCTGTACCCAATGCTGGGTTAGTGCTCGATGCCAGTCCGCTTAAAGCTACACCTCTTTCGAGCGCTGATAATCCCACTTATGTTGTACGCCTGTGAAATCTGGGGCATGGCTGCCGATAGCTGGATAGCATACCTTCAGCGTGCACAGAATAGAGGACTCCGATCCATCTATTCTGTGGGCCGTTCTTTTCCCGTGAGGTTACTTCACGAAGCTTCCCTTCTCCCATACGTGGAGGACGAAATTAGACGCCGGGCAACAAAATTTTACGATAAAATTCCTGCTCATAGAAGCGCCCTGGTTCGGTCTCTAGGAGACTACGACGCTGCGAGACGCCGATTCAGGCGTTACCGGGTACCCCGTGTGGCTTGCGGGCATCCGAGGTAACAAAGGAGTTAATCCTTACAGCAGCATAAGCTAATTACAAATCTCCAAAAGAGCTGTTTGGCTACTAAATTTACCCCATTTTAGAATAATAAAACACCAGGGTGTAAACAAAAAAGCGGTTTGGCATCCTGTACAAAATTAAAGAGGAGCAAAAAGCTACCTCAACAAAATTTTCTTCAACAAAAAAATATCACATCATCCTACAAACATCACAATTAACAACCTGCGGTCAGACCCAAAACCTGGGTGGGTACGCAGCAAAAATCTTCTGGCTGTTAACAGCCTGTCAGTACACGACTTGGACGTTTGTTATATTTATTTTAATTCGTCTGTTTTAGATCCAAACTTTCAAAACTAAGAACATATACTGAGATATTAGGGAGTAAACTTGCATTTGCAATGGGAGATGGTCTTCCAAAGTATCAGCCTATTTTGTATAAAATCCTCATGTGTTTAATGAAAATATTTTAATAATCATACGTCTATTTAATATATACATACATGTTTTAAGGTGTACTCTCAGTCGACAATGCGTGCAGCTATCAAGCATAGCAAACATTCGGAATGACTTTCGTATAAATGGTTAATTACATAATATAGAAAAGTCATATATTAGTCATGAAATATTTACAAGATAATTGCTCCTTTTAGTTTCGGTTTTAAAATCATCTTACATCCCTAAAATGCTAAACTCAGTTCTAGTGTTTGATGGGAACAGCGTGGAATTTGAAAGTCAGCTAATAATTGATGAAATATAAAGTAACTATGGACAAAATTACATTAGGGTACAGTAAAACATTCATTTGACTGATATTGAAGTATAAATAATATTATGTCCAGGTTCTTTCTAAAAGACTCTAGTCTAGAGAAAACTAGGTAACACTTCCTGTTGTAAACATGTCTCAGGTCATATTGTACTTGTATCCATTCCTTATTTATTTAGTGTACAAGCTTTCACTACTGTCAGCTTTTTGAACATTTAATAACAGCTTCGGTATCTCTTGTATCTAATACATTTGTAAATGTTTGTCTCAGACGTGGAACAGATAGATTTAGAATATTAATTAGAACAGGTTATATTGATTATACACTAGAAGAGATTATGTCGGCAATGAATTGACTAACAAGATACAAACTTGCTACGAAGTACGCCCTGCTGATACTAGGTGGCGCTGCTAGCAATATATTTACCGCTGAGGTGATCTTTTATAATTGTTTACAGAGATTTCCAACATGTCACAATTTGCTCCATTACACAATGGTTATATTTTATTTTTTGTATTATATAAACAAAAGCAGAAGAATGGATATATACTGAGATATTAGCGAGTGAACTTATATTTACATATGGGAGATGAAGTCTTCAAAAGTGAATATATATTCACAAGTATTGTAGAAATCTGTATGGATCTAATAACATTCAGTTATTTTTTTTAACTATGTCCATATTTGAAAGAGTACTGTCAGTCGACAATGTGTACAGCTATCAAACATAGCAAAGATTACGTTATATACACTTTGTGTATGCATTTTAACTGAACATCCTCCTTGAAAGTTACATTAGAAATCCGTTAGGAAGTTTTATCAAGTAATGTTATCATTAACACATAATCGTGTACAGTAGAAAAACGTTTGTATACGTTTACCACAAGACAGCTAAAATTATAAACTGCCTTACAACTTAAAGAAACTGCACCAGATCCTACTCTGGTAGAGAAGTGCTGTTCAAACCACGTGGTTATCAAAATATTGTAAAAGTATACAATAGGAGTAAGCAGACCACGTACAAAGCTGCAAAATACATTTTTTGGATAATAGTTCACTTGAAAATTTAGAAACCTCCCGTTACTTTATTTTCAGACATTATACATCAAACTACACTGTTTTGAAAATCAGAGCATAAATTTGTAAAATGAGCCTTGTAACAATAACAGCCTTAAATATTTACTAGTTTTTAATTCTCTTATGTGTAAATTAACATTATTTGACCAATCTGGACAACTCTTAGTAACTAAAATTATACAGTACTTACAATCCTATCATTATTTTCAACGTCAATACAGAACTTAATTCTTGATAACAGCTCGTGCTTTACCTACGAAATATTTAGAGCAAATTCAAAATTTATTATTGTCAATAACTCACTTATATCTTACTTCCGTAAAGTAGTTTTATTACACAAGAAGGAAAAAAAAAAAGATGTGTCCATGATGACCTTATATTATTACAGGAAGCTCTCTTAAAATTCCTAATAATATTTCATGCAAGTGTAACCTTGATCTTCACTTCACTCCCAAACAAACGTCGTTCTAAACGATGCATGTGAGAGAGAACGACATTACTCCTAAGAACTTGTGGAATGAATATCAAACGATACTTATATAGGTCGAGTATCTAACAAGGATACCTCCATCACACCTACACAAACTATCACTTACATGAATTGTCATATTTTATTTTTCATCAAAGAATATAAAATTGTTCTCAAAGTGCCATATATTTAATATATTTACATGACGAAAGGTTTGACTTGAATTTTCAGGAACTAGCCTTTACTTAAATGACTTTTATATAAGTTATAAAACAATAACATACTTTCTGATGAAGGACTCTTTAAATTACTAAGCTCCATTCTTGAGTTTCGTGGAACTGCAGTAAATTTGAAAGGCAGCAAATAATGATATGTAAACTAGCCGATGGACAAAGCCACAATAAAATAAATCAAAACGTCCATATTACTCTTAAAGAGAAATCTAAGTCAGAAATGCGTTTATGTAGGTACAGTTGTCTCTCTTTTCACTGATACAGCACTGTAGTCTGAACAAAACTGAGTAGACAGAAGTAGAAGACTGCCGTCTGAAAACATGTGAGTCCAATAATTACTCGAATTTTATAATAATACATACGAGTTTTTAATTTAGTTATAGTGATTACACACTGCGAAACACTTCATAAACAATTTGGCACCGAGATACCACCTTTATACCAGCCTCGTCGTGCTGTCCAGAGATGGCACCACCAGTAAAATTCTAACGCGTAGAAGATGAAATACAATTATTGACAGAGGTTTATAGCAAATTGTATTTATGGTCTTTTAATATCACTTGGATTTAGTTTTCCTGTTAACACATCCGAACAAACGAATGCTGTAATACATACTGAAACAATACTGACGCAACAAATAATTACATATAAGAGACGAAGTCATCTAAAGTGAATATATAACTCTAATTTTACTAAGTATACTTTTTGTAAGCGGTTTGGCATCCTGTACAAAATTTAAAGAGGAGCAAAAAGCTACCTCAACAAAACCTTCTTCAACAAAAAATATCACATCATCCTACAAACATCAAAATTAACAACCTGCGGTCAGACCCAAAACCTGGGTGGGTACGCAGCATAAACCTTCTGGCTGTTCACAGCCTGTCAGTACACGACTTGGACTTGACTATACTTTATGATATTCTGGTAGTCCTTTGTAATTTATTCCTTAACAAGGTTAGACAGATTTTGGAAATCCTACTCCACAAACGTGCGTGAGAAATATGAATATCTATCACAACTTTGTTTCGGAGTAGCACACATATACATTACTATGACTCATTTAGTTATATGATTGGGGCTACACAGCGCACTCACCCGAATTTCACTGAGTATGTATGTGTGATGGCACTTTCTTACCTAATTATTATCTTTTCATTCTGATAATCATAATCAATACAGGTATTATTAAAGGATAATTAATCTGTTGGCTGACACACAAACAGATCTTTCTATGAAAATGCTTATTTCGGTTTTAGGTTGCGGGGATTGCAAAACATGCATTTATGATGAACTATCAATATCCACATTCGAATGGGATACAATATAACATTAGCGATTGCTATATCCTTCAGCATGACTAAATCAGTTGTCCTTACGCTGGACGTTGCTTCAGAACAAAACCTTCTCGCACTGGCATTAAAAATGGCGGCCGTAATGGGTGAGCAATGGTTATAAACAACTCTCATCCACAATGATACGTGTGCTGTGAAATACAAATATGGTACAAAGACAGAATATTTGGTACATAAACTCTGTGCTCTACACAAAAAATACGTTCCTAAAAGAAAAATAAATATAATTTAATATCCAACAGTAGACAATGTGCAAGTAACTGCATGTTTTAAACATTCTTAATCTCTCCCCTAATGTAATAGGATTTCTAATCTACAGCTACACATTTAAATTACAGGGAAATGAAAAACAACTGAAAGCAGCATACCACATACATGATACATAACTGCTAGCATTGAGTTCACTGTTCACCAAAAATTATTAAACATTGTTCATCTTACTATACACAACGTTATACAACTACACAAAACAATGAATCATTGACACTAAGTTCTGATATTATAGTAATTAGCTACATAATTTTGAAGCCTTAGCTCGGAATTTGCATCTGCATTGATTGGAAACTTCTAATTATCATCAGAAGTATCTTACTTAACACTTTATAAAACTCCTTCACAAGTTTCGGCAGAGGTCATACATACTCACAGACATAATATGATAAATAAGTGAGTTTAATCCAGCAGTTTAAACGAAGTACATAACCCTAAAACAGCTCTGAGCGACAACTTCCATACAGTCTACAGTTTTGTATAGAACAAGAATTACAGTAATATTTCTAAACTACAGCTGCGTATTTAAATAACAAAAAACATAGTTTAAAAAATATAAACGACATACTATTTACATGAAACAAGCGGTCGTGTTTGTAAGAGAGTCAACATTATACTCCTAACGGACATTTAAAATAAATAGAAGATAAGGTTACAGCATCTTTCATTGATACTGCTATCTCACCTCCACAAACTATACTTTACATGTAAGATGTAAGAAAATATACTGAGATATTAGCGAGTGAACATATATTTACAATGGGGATGAAGTCTTCCAACGTAAATATATATTAACAAATTTGGTTAGCCGCAATGTCTTCCAGGCGGGTAACGCCGAAGACTACCAGCTTATTCTAAGGGCACTGGACAGGAAGTCCATCCCTTACTTCACCTTCGGCCTAGATAAGAGCCGTGACGTCAAGAGGGTCATCAGAGGCCTACCAGTGGACACACCGGTGGGTGACTTCATCGACGACCTTAACCGCCAGGGCATTCAGCCCCGCTTGGTCAGGCAGATGACCAGACCAGCCCCACAGGGCCAGCCAGGCCCTGTCCCAATCCCACTCTTCCTCGTGATAGTGGGACGGGCCAACGATCCGGAAGGGAAGCTAGACGGAGTCTCTACGATCTGCTACCTCCGAGTAAAGATTGAGCCACTGAGGAGCTCTGGCGGTCCACCTCAATGCCATCGCTGCCTGGGATTCAACCACTCAAGCCATTTAAGCAAGAGGACACCCCGCTGCCTCAGGTGCAGTGAAGCCCACGACAAGGAAGCTTGTCCAAGGTCACCCACAGATGTGCCCACTTGTGCTAACTGCAAGGGAGCACATGTAGCCTGCTACGGCGGCTGTCCTGCCAGAAAGGCAGTTATAGCAGCGAACAGGCCCACAGTGAGACAACAGCAACAGCAGAGGACCTCACCAGCGGGGGCGGACCCCAGACCGGTCCCGTCAACCAGCTCCAGTGTGCCCACGACTAGGCGGGATGCCGATAGGCCAACAAGAAGTTACGCTCAAGTAGCACAAGGGGCCTCTGATGGACCTAAAACGTCACGGGAGACACACATCCCTCCCACACAGCCACGCAAACAGAAGCGGGCCCCAGCTCAAAAACGAACCGACTACAATGGTAGGAATGGAGAGAGGCTTCCTCGGGAGCCCCAAAATCCTGCTGAACAGGAGAGTCATGGCGAGCCCATGCCTCCTAGACAGCTTAGGGATGAAAGGGTGGGAGGAAGACCTGCACCCATTCGTTCCAGATCAGCTTCTCCTCTTAACCAAGTCGCCCACACAAACAACGTTCCCATGACAGCTACACTCGACCTCACGGATGTGTTCAAGTGGCTGCAGCAGTTGTTGCAGACGCATGGACAGAAAATCTGCGAGCTCGTTGTGAAGTTCTTCACAGCCACAGATCCGGCCAGCAAGATGCTGGTGGCAATGGAGGCCATGGCCCACCTGTCCGCAGGCACGCAACAGCTCCGAGATGGCGCATCAAACTAGGTCACGTACCTCGTTTCGATTCGCATTTTGGAATGCGTGCGGCCTAGCAGGTCAGGGGAGCGAGCTGCTTCACTTTGCCCGAGACAATGCCCTAGACGTCATTCTAGTCAGCGAAACGCATCTCCGACC
The DNA here is from genome assembly GCA_030765055.1 of Mantis religiosa. Lineage (NCBI taxonomy): Eukaryota > Metazoa > Arthropoda > Insecta > Mantodea > Mantidae > Mantis > Mantis religiosa. The sequence continues at coordinate 125,258,381 of CM060959.1, forward strand.
AGACATCCGATTCCGTCTACCGGGCTACATCTGCCATCGTACGGATCGTCAGGGACGCCCAGGGGGCGGAACTGCGATCTTGGTGAGGCAAAATGTGGTCCATCAGCACATCCAGCTCCCACCTCTACAAACCCTAGAGGCCACGGCCATTAGTATGCACCTTGGTGGTTTAGAGGTCTTGGTAGTCTCTGTGTATCATCAACCAAACCGACAGTTTGTATCCAACGACTATCTATCCATCCTAGCCCTATATCCCTGTGCTATCATGGCCGGCGATTTCAATGCTAAACATCAACGTTGGCATTGTGGTCGTCGGGCGGATGCAAGAGGCAATGAAATCATTCGCCTTATAGATGCGGACCCTCAACTTCAAGTACAGGGTCCCTGGCAACCCACTCATTACCCGCGAGGAGGAGGACTGCCCTCAGTCATAGACTTCGCAATCACAAAACATCTACCATACCATCTCACACTCACATCATTAAATGCATTACATTCAGATCACAATCCAGTGTTGACAGAGATCAACACAAGGGTTGCCAGTCACGACATCTCGCTTCAAACGCGAGAGGTTGATTGGGAAGGCGTCAGGAACTGCCTCCGCACTTCCATCCCGCCAAATCCCAAAATCACAAATATCCCAACCCTGGATAACGCCGTCTCATCCTTCACTTCCATCGTGAAGCGCACCACCTTTAATTTGACAGTCCATGCTCCGGCTCCTCTTCATCCTGATGTCCTCCCTTTGGACATCCTTCTTCTAATCCGGCGATCCTGAGCAGCACGGAGATTATACCAACGTCACCGCACGCCACATAATCGAGCGCTCCTAAGACGTTTACGTCGAGAGGTCAGTGTCCGTCTGCGCGAGCACATGGTGCAAGCGTGGGAGGACAAAATGGCCAGGTTGCGCGTCGAGGATGGCGACGTGTGGAGGATAGCCAAAGCCCTCAGAAAACACAGAGGTCAGTACACCTCTCCCATTCATGGCACCCTGGGCCTGGCCTATGAACCCCAAGCCAAAGCCAATGCTTTCGCTGACTATCTTGAGCGTACTATGTGTCCGAGAGATGACCCCCAGGACGATAACTTTTCTGAACGCGTCCGTCGGGAGGTGCGTCGTTTCTTACGTCACCCTCCTGAGGATGCGGAGAGACTCCCTACCATCCGTCCTAGTGAAGTCCAAGGCGTACTCCAACGTCTCAAACCAAAGAAGGCGGCGGGGCCGGACGGGCTGACTCCCCTAATGCTCCGCCATCTTCCCTTCAATGCGATTCTCTTCCTGACTAGGATTTTCAATATGTGCCTCGCCCTTGGGTACTTTCCACGAGAGTGGAGAGAGGCCCGGGTGATTCGCATATTGAAACCTGGGAAGAATCCGGTACACCAATCCAGCTACAGATCCATTAGCCTCCTCTCCACCCTTTCGAAGGTTCTCGAGAGGCTAATTCTTGCTCGCTTGTCCCCAATATTGGTAGACATTCAAGCCATTTCTGACCACCAATTTGGTTTTCGTCCTGGGCACTCGACAGTTCAGCAGTTGCTGCGTGTGGTGGAGACCGCCGCCCTGGGCTTCCAGGAAGGCGCCTTCACGGCCGCAGTTTCGTTGGATGTCGAGAAGGCCTTCTCTACGACATGGCATGCCGGACTCCTACACAAAATGATCCATCTGGGGCTCCCAACACAAGTGATCAACATTCTACACAGCTTCTTGCGACATCGCACATTTAAAGTCTCAGTCGCGGGGAAATCATCAACACTAAGGCCAGTGAGAGGCGGAGTCCCCGAAGGCTCTGTGCTATCCCCCACCCTCTTCAACGTCTTTATGGCAGATTTCCCCACAGAACCACGAGTCGAAATGGCACAATACGCTGACGACGTGTTTCTGTTCTGCAAGGACAAACACATTCTCAGAGCCTTCAACCCCATTCAAAGACATCTCCGCCTAACACAACAGTGGTGTCGGCGTTGGCGGATGTCCGTAAATCCGGACAAAAGCCACGCCATACTTTTTACAAAGCGCCACACCCCCGCAGACTGCCCCAACTTCAGCTACCGAGGTCGAAGGATAGAGTGGTCTAACTCTGTCCAGTACCTTGGTGTCAACTTGGATAGAGGTTTAACTTTTCGCCGACACATCAGGGACCTTTCGGCAAAGGTACAGGGAGCAATTGCTTCCCTGTACCCAATGCTGGGGTCTACCTCGATGCCAGTCCGCATGAAGTTGTACCTCTTCCGAGCGCTGGTAATCCCGGTGATGCTATATGCCTGCGAGATCTGGGGCATGGCAGCAGACAGCTGTTTAGCATGGCTTCAACGTGCACAGAATAAAGGACTGCGGTCTATTTATTCTGTGGGACGTTATTTCCCTACCAGGTTGCTCCACGAAGCATCGGGTCTTCCATACGTGGAGGATGAAATTAGGCGCCGGGCTTCAAAATTATACGCAAGTTTACCATCTCACAGAAGCGCCCTTGTCAGATCACTGGGAAATTATGACCCCACTAGACGTCGATCTAGACTGCATCGGGTCCCCCGTATGGCATGCGGGCACCCTAGATAACACAGGAGCTGAACCTATCAGCAGCTAAAGCTGAGCTCCTCATAATTCTTCCAAGCTGTTTGGCACCTAATATCTCCCCAACTAAATTACAAAATATTTAAAACAAAACAAAATGGGTGCTAAGTACTGCATCCTCTCTTTCGACCCGAAGGTACCTTGGTAACCTCAAAATTAACTTCCAATCAAAAACCTACATCACCTTCATCCTACATCTTTCATTAATAATCCTACCTGCGGTAAAACCCTTAATGTGTGGGCACGCAGCAAAAACCTTCTGGCTGTATACAGCCAGCCAGCACGAGCAGCAGCAGCAGCAGGAAACAAACGGCCTCGCCGAAAGCCATCAAAGGGCGTAAATGGCAAGGCCAAGAGATTAACTGTCGCCAAACAGCAAACTGGCAAGGGCCCTTCCCGCGAAACACCACAGCGGGTAGGCAAAATTTCCGAGGGTGAGCCCTCAGACAACTCCTCCTCTGAAGAGGAGTATTTCACCGACGGAACTGCGGTTCCAAGGCATTCATCCTCCAGGATGGAAGACTCCGATGGGGAACACAGCTCATCGAACATCTCTACAGATGTCGATGAGGCTGAGTTTCGCACCGTGACCAACCGGCGAAGGGAGAGAAGAGCCCCTCACCTGGAGACAACTGGCACGTCCAGTCGTTCTGGGCCACCCAGGAGGCACATTCCTCCCGTGATCGTGGATGACTTCCGGGGCTTGGTGGGCTTCCTAAAGGAGGTCATGCCAACCCTCTCGGTGTCATGCAGGGTCACCAGGAGGAAGAGCCGAAATGTCTTCCAGGCGAGTAACGCCGAAGACTACCAGCTTATCTTAAGGGCACTGGACAGGAAGTCCATCCCTTACTTCACCTTCGGCCTAGATAAGAGCCGTGACGTCAAGAGGGTCATCAGAGGCCTACCAGTGGACACACCGGTGGGTGACATAATCGACGACCTCAACCGCCAGGGCATTCAGCCCCGCTTGGTCAGGCAGATGACCAGACCAGCTCCACAGGGTCAGCCAGGCCCTGTCCCAATCCCACTCTTCCTCGTGATAGTGGAACGGGCCAACGATCCGGAAGGGAAGCTAGATGGAGTCTCTACGATCTGCTACCTCCGAGTAAAGATTGAGCCACTGAGGAGCTCTGGCGGTCCACCTCAATGCCATCGCTGCCTGGGATTCAACCACTCCAGCCAGTTCTGCAAGAGGACACCACGCTGCCTGAGGTGTAGTGAAGCCCACGACAAAGAAGTTTGTCCAAGGTCACCCACAGATGTGCCCACTTGTGCTAACTGCAAGGGAGCACATGTAGCTTGCTACGGCGGCTGTCCTGCCAGAAAGGCAGTTATAGCAGCGAACAGGCCCATAGTGAGACAACAGCAACAGCAGAGGACCTCACCAGCGGGGGCGGACCCAAGACCGGTCCCATCAACCAGCTCCAATGTGCCCAAGACTCGGCGGGATGCCGATAGGCCAAGAAGTTACGCTCAAGTAGCACAAGGGGCCTCTGATGGACCTAAAACGTCACGGGAGACACACAACCCTCCCACACAGCCACGCAAACAAAAGCGGGCCCCAGCTCAAAAACGAATCGACAACAACAATTGTAGGAATGGAGGGAGGCTTTCTAGGGAGCCCCAAAATCCTGCTGAGCAGGAGAATCATGGCGAGCCCATGCCTCCTAGACAGCTTAGGGATGAAAGGGCGGGAGGAAGACCTGCACCCATTCGTTCCAGATCAGCCTCTCCCCACAACCAAGTCGCCCACACAAATAACGTTCCCATGACAGCTACACTCGACCTCACGGATGTGTTCAAGTGGCTGCAGCAGCTGTTGCAGACACATGGACAGAAAATCTGTGAGCTCGTTGTGAAGTTCTTCACAGCCACAGATCCGGCCAGCAAGATGCTGGTGGCAATGGAGGCCATGGCCCTCCTGACCGCAGGCACGCAACAGCTCCGAAATGGCGCATCGAACTAGGTCACGTACCTCGTTTCGATTCGCATTTTGGAATGCGTGCGGCCTAGCAGGTCAGGGGAGCGAGCTGCTTCACTTTGCCCGAGACAATGCCCTAGACGTCATTCTAGTCAGCGAAACGCATCTCCGACCAGACTTCCGTTTCCGTCTTCCGGGCTACATCTGCCATCGTACGGATCGTCAGGTGGCGGAACTGCGATCTTGGTGAGGCAAAATGTGGTCCATCAGCCCATCCAGCTCCCACCTCTACAAACCTTAGAGGCCACGGCCATTAGCATGCACCTTGGTGGTTTAGAGGTCTTGGTAATCTCTGTGTATCATCCACCAAACCGACAGTTTGTATCCAACGACTATCTATCCAACCTAGCCCTATATCCCTGTGCTATCATGGCCGGCGATTTCAATGCTAAACATCAACGTTGGCATTGCGGTCGTCGGGCGGATGCAAGAGGCAATGAAATCATTCGCCTTATAGATGCGGACCCTCAACTTCAAGTGCAGGGCCCCTGGCAACCCACTCATTACCCGCGAGGAGGAGGACTGCCCTCAGTCATAGACTTCGCAATCACAAAACATCTACCATACCATCTCACACTCACATCATTAAATGCATTACATTCAGATCACAATCCAGTGTTGACAGAGATCAACACAAGGGTTGCCAGTCACGACATCTCGCTTCAAACGCGAGAGGTCGACTGGGAAGGCGTCAGGAACTGCCTCCGCACTTCCATCCCGCCAAATCCCAAAATCACAAATATCCCTACCCTGGATAACGCCGTCTCATCCTTCACTTCCATCGTGAAGCGCACCACCTTTAATTTGACAGTCCATGCTCCGGCTCCTCTTCATCCCGATGTCCTCCCTTTGGACATCCTTCTTCTAATCCGGCGATCCTGGGCAGCACGGAGATTATACCAACGTCACCGCACGCCACATAATCGAGCGCTCCTAAGACGTTTACGTCGAGAGGTCAGTGTCCGTCTGCGCGAGCACAAGGTGCAAGCGTGGGAGGACAAAATGGCCAGGTTGCGCGTCGAGGATGGCGACGTGTGGAGGATAGCTATAGCCCTCCGAAAACACAGAGGTCAGTACACCTCTCCCATTCACGGCACCCAGGGCCTGGCCTATGAACCCCAAGCCAAAGCAAATGCGTTCGCTGACTATCTTGAGCGTACTATGTGTCCGAGAGATGACCCCCAGGACGATAACTTTTCTGAACGCGTCCGTCGGAAGGTGCGTCGTTTCTTACGTCACCCTCCTGAGGATGCGGAGAGACTCCCTACCATCCGACCTAGTGAAGTCCAAGGCGTACTCCAACGTCTCAAACCAAAGAAGGCGGCGGGGCCGGACGGGCTGACTCCCCTAATGCTCCGCCATCTTCCCTTCAATGCGATTCTCTTCCTGACCAGGATTTTCAATATGTGCCTCGCCCTTGGGTCCTTTCCACGAGAGTGGAGAGAGGCCCGGGTGATTTGCATTTTGAAACCTGGTAAGAACCCGGTACACCCATCCAGCTACAGGTCCATCAGCCTCCTCTCCACCCTTTCGAAAGTTCTCGAGAGGCTAATTCTTGCTCGTTTGTCCCCAATATTGGTAGACATTCAAGCCATTCCTGACCACCAATTTGGTTTTCGTCCTGGGCACTCGACAGTTCAGCAGTTGCTGCGTGTGGTGGAGACCGCCGCCCTGGGTTTCCAGGAAGGCGCCTTCACGGCCGCAGTTTCGTTGGATGTCGAGAAGGCCTTTTCTACGACATGGCATGCCGGACTCCTACACAAAATGATCCATCTGGGGCTACCAACTCAAGTGATCAACATTCTACACAGCTTCTTGCGACATCGCACTTTTAAAGTCTCAGTCGCGGGGAAAACATCAACACTAAGGCCAGTGAGAGGCGGAGTCCCCGAAGGCTCTGTGCTATCCCCCACCCTCTTCAATGTCTTTATGGCAGATTTCCCCACAGAACCACGAGTCGAAATGGCACAATACGCTGACGACGTGTTTCTGTTCTGCAAGGACAAACACATTCTCAGAGCCTTCAACCCCATTCAAAGACATCTCCGCCTAACACAACAGTGGTGTCGGCGTTGGCGGATGTCCGTAAATCCGGACAAAAGCCACGCCATACTTTTTACAAAGCGCCACACCCCCGCAGACTGCCCCAACTTCAGCTACCGAGGTCGAAGGATAGAGTGGTCTAACTCTGTCCAGTACCTTGGTGTCAACTTGGATAGAGGTTTAACTTTTCGCCGGCACATCAGGGACCTTTCGGCAAAGGTACAGGGAGCAATTGCTTCCCTGTACCCAATGCTGGGGTCTACCTCGATGCCAGTCCGCATGAAGTTGTACCTCTTCCGAGCGCTGGTAATCCCGGTGATGCTATATGCCTGCGAGATCTGGGGCATGGCAGCAGACAGCTGTTTAGCATGGCTTCAACGTGCACAGAATAAAGGACTGCGGTCTATTTATTCTGTGGGACGTTATTTCCCTACCAGGTTGCTCCACGAAGCATCGGGTCTTCCATACGTGGAGGATGAAATTAGGCGCCGGGCTTCAAAATTATACGCAAGTTTACCATCTCACAGAAGCGCCCTTGTCAGATCACTGGGAAATTATGACCCCACTAGACGTCAATCTAGACTGCATCGGGTCCCCCGTATGGCATGCGGGCACCCTAGATAACACAGGAGCTGAACCTATCAGCAGCTAATGCTGAGCTCCTCATAATTCTTCCAAGCTGTTTGGCATCTAAATTTCTCCCCAACTAAATTACAAAATATTTAAAACAAAACAAAATGGGTGCTAAGTACTGCATCCTCTCTTTCGACCCGAAGGTACCTTGGAAACCTCAAAATTAACTTCCAATCAAAAACCTACATCACCTTCATCCTAAATCTTTCAATAATAATCCTTCCTGCGGTAAAACCCTTAATGGGTGGGCACGCAGCAAAAACCTTCTGGCTGTATACAGCCAGCCAGCACGAGCGAGCGAGACATTTTGAAATGCGTCCGTCGGGAGGTGCGTCGTTTCTTACGTCACCCTCCTGAGGATGCGGAGAGACTCCCTACCATCCGTCCTAGTGAAGTCCAAGGCGTACTCCAACGTCTCAAACCAAAGAAGGCGGCGGGGCCGGACGGGCTGACTCCCCTAATGCTCCGCCATCTTCCCTTCAATGCGATTCTCTTCCTGACTAGGATTTTCAATATGTGCCTCGCCCTTGGGTACTTTCCACGAGAGTGGAGAGAGGCCCGGGTGATTTGCATATTGAAACCTGGGAAGAATCCGGTACACCCATCCAGCTACAGGTCCATTAGCCTCCTCTCCACCCTTTCGAAAGTTCTCGAGAGGCTAATTCTTGCTCGCTTGTCCCCAATATTGGTAGACATTCAAGCCATTCCTGACCACCAATTTGGTTTTCGTCCTGGGCACTCGACAGTTCAGCAGTTGCTGCGTGTGGTGGAGACCGCCGCCCTGGGCTTCCAGGAAGGCGCCTTCACGGCCGCAGTCTCGTTGGATGTCGGGAAGGCCTTCTCTACGACATGGCATGCCGGACTCCTACACAAAATGATCCATCTGGGGCTCCCAACACAAGTGATCAACATTCTACACAGCTTCTTGCGACATCGCACATTTAAAGTCTCAGTCGCGGGGAAAACATCAACACTAAGGCCAGTGAGAGGCGGAGTCCCCGAAGGCTCTGTGCTATCCCCCACCCTCTTCAACGTCTTTATGGCAAATTTCCCCACAGAACCACGAGTCGAAATGGCACAATACGCTGACGACGTGTTTCTGTTCTGCAAGGACAAACACATTCTCAGAGCCTTCAACCCCATTCAAAGACATCTCCGCCTAACACAACAGTGGTGTCGGCGTTGGTGGATGTCCGTAAATCCGGACAAAAGCCACGCCATACTTTTTACAAAGCGCCACACCCCCGCAGACTGCCCCAACTTCAGCTACCGAGGTCGAAGGATAGAGTGGTCTAACTCTGTCCAGTACCTTGGTGTCAACTTGGATAGAGGTTTAACTTTTCGCCGACACATCAGGGACCTTTCGGCAAAGGTACAGGGAGCAATTGCTTCCCTGTACCCAATGCTGGGGTCTACCTCGATGCCAGTCCGCATGAAGTTGTACCTCTTCCGAGCGCTGGTAATCCCGGTGATGCTATATGCCTGCGAGATCTGGGGCATGGCAGCAGACAGCTGTTTAGCATGGCTTCAACGTGCACAGAATAAAGGACTGCGGTCTATTTATTCTGTGAAACGTTATTTCCCTACCAGGTTGCTCCACGAAGCATCGGGTCTTCCATACGTGGAGGATGAAATTAGGCGCCGGGCTTCAAAATTATACGCAAGTTTACCATCTCACAGAAGCGCCCTTGTCAGATCACTGGGAAATTATGACCCCACTAGACGTCGATCTAGACTGCATCGGGTCCCCCGTATGGCATGCGGGCACCCTAGATAACACAGGAGCTGAACCTATCAGCAGCTAAAGCTGAGCTCCTCATAATTCTTCCAAGCTGTTTGGCATCTAAATTTCTCCCCAACTAAATTACAAAATATTTAAAACAAAACAAAATGGGTGCTAAGTACTGCATCCTCTCTTTCGACCCGAAGGTACCTTGGTAACCTCAAAATTAACTTCCAATCAAAAACCTACATCACCTTCATCCTACATCTTTCATTAATAATCCTACCTGCGGTAAAACCCTTAATGGGTGGGCACGCAGCAAAAACCTTCTGGCTGTATACAGCCAGCCAGCACGAGCGAGCGAGCGAGCGAACATTTTGAAAGGACTCTGCTTCGAGACGTCGTGGAGTGCACATCGCCTTCAGGAATTGGAGTTGCCAGCGTCCAGAACTTCGGAGTCAGCGCATTGCCACCATCGGGAGGGACCTTTGCCTTCTGGCTGTATACAGCCAGCCAGCACGAGCGACCGAACATTTTGGAAATCTTACTCCACAAACGTGCGTGAGAAATATGAATATCTAACACAACTTTGTTTCGGAGTGGCACACATATACATTACTATGACTCATATAGTTATATGACTGGAGCTGCACAGCGCACTCACCCGAATTTCACTGAGTATGTATGTGTGTTGGCACTCTCTTACTTAAGTTTTATCTTTTCATTCTTAAAAATCATAATCAATACAGGTATTAATAAAGGATAATTAATCTGTTGGCTGCCACACAAACAGATCTTTCTATAAAAATGCTTATTTTGGTTTTATGTTGCGGGGATTACAAAACATGCGTTTATGATGAACTATCAATATTCACATTCGAATGGGATGCAATATAACATTAGCAATTGCTATATCTTTCAGCATGACTAAATCAGTTGTCCTTAACGCTGGACGTTGTTTCAGAACAAAACTTTCTCGCACTGGCATTAAAAATGGCGGCCGTAATGGGTGAGAAATGGTTATAAACAACTCTCATCCACAATGATACGTGTGCAGTGAAATACAAATATGGTGCAAAGACAGAATATTTGGTAGATAAAGGCTGTGCTCTACACAAAAATACGTTCCTAAAACAAAAATAAATATAATTTAATATCCAACAGTAGCCAATGTGCAAGTAACTACATGTTTTAAACATTCTTATACGCTCCCCTAATGTAATAGTGTTTCTAATCTACAGCTACACATTTAAATTACAGGGAAATGAGTAACAACTGAAAGCAGCATACCACATACATGATATACAACTTCTAGCGTTGAGTTCACTGTTCACTAAAAATTATTAAACATTGTTTAACTTACTTTACACAACGTTATATAACTACACAAAACAATGAATCATTGACACAAAATTCTGATATTATAACAAATAGCTACATAATTTAGAAGCCTTAGCTCGGAGTTTACCTCTGCATTCATTGGAAGCTTCGAATTTTCAGCAGAAATATCTTACTTAACACTTTATACTCACAGACAAAATATGATAAATGAGTGAGTTTAATCCAGCAGTCTAAATGAAGTGCATAACCTTAAAACAGCTCTGAGCGACAACTTCCATAGAGTCTACAGTTTTGTATAGAACAAGTATTACAGCAATATTTCTAAACTACAGCTACGTATTTAAATAACAAAAAACATAGTTTATAAAATACAAACGACATACCACTTACATGAAGCAAGCGGTCGTGTTTGTGAGAGAGTCAACATTATACCCTTAACGCACATTTAAAATAAATACAAAATAGGGTTACAGTATCTTTCATTGATACTGCTATCTCACCTCCATAAACTATACTTTACATGAAAATGTTGAAACAGTCTGTTGTTTAGTTTTGAACAATGTGTCCAACTAGTTCATCAAAATAAAATATATATTTACATGCCATAAGTATATGTTGGATTTTGTTGGAATAGGCTATAAAGTCGTTTTGGTTCTAAATGATATTTCTATTAATAGTAAATACTCACAAAGTAATTGAAGTTACTCTTTAAGAGGTAATATATCATTATTATCTATGACAAGAAACATTTCCTGTATTTAATTTAATTTTCTAGTACTTTTATATCTCTAACATGTTATACACCTGTATTTTTCTCTAGATCTAATCGGACGACCGTGAAATTAGAAAGCCGGAATATAGCGTCCCGCATTTTAAACATTCACCAAACGTTTCAGTTCCGACAAAGAATTATATAACGAAACTACTTCTGTAAACATTAAATTTAAACTTGCTTTACACAAAACTGCATGCCGTGGTAGAATTATGGATTGAAAATGGAATGTGAGTCCTATACATTAATCCATTGCTATGTAGGAGACGTTCATTTATTTATACGTATCCACAACTGGGAGAGACTGTACTTGTCAAAGAATTTGCCGAAAGAGGAACTTTTACCAATATCGTTTTCCGCTCCAAAGATGGCACCACATGTAATATTTTCTTCGCTAGAAATTAATTTATTACTATTTAGAGACATATATGACAAATTGCACTTGTGTTCTTTAGAAATTAGTAATACTTAATTTGTTTGTATTACATGAAAACAAACAGAGGTAAGAATATAGACTGAGATATTAGCGAGTGAACTTATATTTACAATGGGAGATGAAGTCTTCCAACGTGAATATATATTGACAAATTTTGTTAGCGAAGCAGTGCCTTCTCCTCTCTGCGCAGCGTAGCCTGCGCAACAGCCTTCTTCTGCAGGCGCAGCAGCGCCTGCCCTCTTCCAGTCAACAGTGCCTTCTCCTGCACTGGAAAACAGCAGCAGCCAAGCAAACCCTCTGCTAGAACATCTTCTGGAGTTAGCTCGTAGAGCTACTCCACCTGCCAAGAGCGGAGAAAAATCCAGAGCCAGCAAGTACTCGGTACAGACAGACAGACTGACCACGATACTGCAGGCCCACAAGGTCGTAGCCAAGGGTCCTGACTTAGGTCGGGACCCGGGGTCCGCCCCATCAGGCGCGTCGAAAGGCGTCCGATCCTCTGTGGGGAGCCGGATGGCACCTGCTATGACGCAACAAAACGAAATGCCGAGTACCAGCCGCCAGGTAAGACCTGACGAAGCGAGTCAAACAAACCCTACCCATTCCTCAACTGGCCCGCGAGTAAACCTCGTGAAGGCAAAAGCGAAGACCCAGCTGCAGAAAAAGAAACTGCAGAAGAAGGCCTCTCGCCTCCTAAACCAGGGAACCGTCGTTCCCATCTCCCCGGTCACCATACCAGGGAACAAGCCAAATCCAGCCACCCCTCTCCAGGGTATCTCAGTTCCTCTTCCTGAGAGCGATACTGATGCCGAAGGGTTCACCACAGTGCAGGGAAGGCGTAAATGGCCCTCCGGTTCGAAACCGGAGGGTGCTGCCCCCAGCACCCCTGCAGCGCCCACGGATGCCAGGAGCACTCGCACACAAAAGGCGGCCAGAATCCCGCCGATTGTGTCCGACCCCTTTCCCAAACACATTAAGGTGATGAGGGAATTGAGGGCGAAGCTCCAGGCGGATTTCCAGGCCACCAGATTCCCTAACCGGGTCGTCATCAAGACAACGACCCCGGAGGACCATGAAGCCACCAGGGAGGTGTTGCGCGGAACTGGGATTGAGTTCCATACGTTCTCGCTGCAGCGACCAAACCTGGTGCGCAGAGTTATCCGGGGTCTTGACTCTGACACCGACCCGGAGGACATCAAGGCGGGCCTGGCGGAAGAACACGGCATTGAGCCGCGTACCGTGGTCCAGCTGACCAGATCAGTCCGCGAAGAGGGCAAGGAGCCTGTAAGGGCACCAATGCCACTATTCCTCGTGATAGTGGAGAAGCAGGGAGAAGGTCTCCCTAAGATCGACGAGGTGTCACACCTTTACAACACCAGGATAAAGGTGGAGCCGTACCATGGCAGAGAGGGGCCAGCCCAGTGCTTGAGGTACTTGGGCTTCCACCACTCTAGCCATGCGTGCGAGCGACGGACAGCGTGCATTCGCTGTGCCGGGGACCACCATGTTAAGGACTGCCCGAACCCACGAGAGGAAAAGAAATGCGCCAACTGCCGAGAGGCCCATATAGGCATCTACGGCGGGTGTCCAGCAAGACTGCGCATAGTGCAGGCTAGACAGGGCAGGACCTCCAACAGGGAGCCAGCGCAAGTTCGGCCTGGAGTGAGTTTTGCCCAGGCATTGCGGAAGCACGAACAGGTGCTCCAGCAGGCCGGGGCGAGGCAGACTCCGGCAGCAAACCAGGCGGTAAGCCCCAGGGAAGCCGCCATCCAAACACCGGCTGCATCTGCAGCATTGCCACAGCGGCCTCCACGGCAAAAGAAGAACACCGCAGCCCGGCGGCAAACCCCGCTGGCAACTGCGGCACCAACTGCCGGGCAGCCTGCCCAAACCGCCACGGGGAGACAGAGCGGTACTGCCGCCACTGCTCGCCCTCCTGCACCAGCTCCAGCCCCTGTGGCTGCGACGACTATAAGTGAGGAACCAAGCCTCACCACCGCAGATCCAATGCCAGTGTGGGACACTGGCATATCAAACGAAGACCTGGCGGAATTCCAAGAGCTTTCTGCCTGGTTTGCCGAACTCGTACAACGCTCCCTCCCAATTCTAAGGCGCTGCAGGGAGCAATTGACTAACCCTAGAATACCTGCCATGCAAAAACACAGCATAATGCAACAGACTGCACGGCTTCTCTTCCCTGACTCCAGCTCGTAAATGGCGGTGAGCAGAACTCAACGTTCATTGAGAGCCGCGTTCTGGAATGCAAATGGAGTCCGGGAACAGAGACCGGGCATCTTGGAATTTGTAAATTACCATGGAATTGACCTCCTCATGCTATGCGAAACGCACCTGCATGCTGGTGTACAGTTTAATCTGCCAAGTTACACCGTCCACCGATCCGATCGAGCCGGTCGGCGGGGCGGAGGTACAGCCATCCTTATCAAAAATCATATCACCCATACCCGTATCACACTTCCTCCGCTACAACACTTGGAGGCGACCGCCATAAGGCTCTCCTTAGGCGGTTCAGACCTGGTGCTTGTGGCGGTGTATGACTCGCCCAACCATCCCTTCCATGAAGCGGATTACCGGGCACTCCTCAACCTCGATCACAGAGTGTGTATAGCCGGCGACTTCAACGCCAAACACCCAGGATGGAACAGCCGCATCCAGAATGAAAGGGGAAGGAACATCTACCGCTTCATCTGCGGAGACCCCACCCTTCATGCGCATGGCCCGCGGGGTCCAACGCACTTTCCGCCTCGAGGCAGAGCGGATATCATAGATTTCGCTATCACGAAAAACATACCATTTCATCTGGACCTCACGGCGGTAAACGTTCTGGATTCGGATCACAACCCAGTTGTGATCGATTCAGACGCTACCGTCGCAGCTCTGGCAACGGCTGACTGGGTGGACGAAGTCGACTTGGATGCCGCTATCACTACCATCCAAATCTCCGTGGAAGCCAGTCCCCGGATCGACTCCCTGGAGTCACTCGAGGCGGCAGCCAAGGAGTTCTCCACATCTATCCTCAATGCGGTCCGTGCTCATACACACCGCATCCCAATAGACGCTCCAAACCCTACAGATATTCCGGGACCCATTAAGCAGCTAATCAGGGCTAAAAATGCTGTGAGAAAGCTTTGGCAGAGATTTCGCCACCCCAGGATAGGAGAAGTACACCAGAGGTTCAAGTCCCTGGTGAGACGGCTCCTAAGAGCACACCGCCAAGAGGCCTGGGAAAAACTACTAAGGCACACCAATCTCCAGGAGAGAAAACCTTGGCGAATAGTCCGTAGCCTGCGGAAAGACAAAACCGTACACCAGCACCCCCTACATAGCCCTATAGGTCGACTCGTCTACGAGTCGAAAGAAAAGGCAGATGCACTAGCAGATTATCTGGAGGCTCAATTCCAACCCAGGGTAGAGCCAATGGACGATGACCATGCTGACCTCGTGGAACAGGTGGTGGAGGACTTCCTAGAAGCCCCGCCCCCTGACGACGAGGAGTTCCATATTCCCATCGTTACCCCTAGAGAGTTAGCGACCACGCTTAACTCTCTAAGAAACAACAAAGCACCCGGGCAGGACCGTGTCACAGCGGAAATGCTCAAGCACCTTCCACGAAGAGCCGTGATTCACCTGACCCGGATTTATAACGCGTGCCTATACATGCGCCACTTTCCAGCTATCTGGAAGGAGCCGCGTGTGGTGTGCGTTTTAAAGCCGGGGAAAAATCCGGTTTTTCCTTCCAGTTACCGCTCAATAAGCCTTCTCCCAGTTTTATCGAAGGTCTTCGAAAAACTGCTCCTATCCCGGCTCCTTCCTCACCTAGAGGAAAGGGGCCTAATCCCGGAACATCAGTTTGGCTTCCGTTCTGGCCACTCCACGACACAGCAACTACTGCGGGTTGCCGAGAAGGCCTCCCTGGGTTTCCAGGAACGGTCTAAAACGGTAGCAGTGTTGCTGGACGTGGAAAAGGCATTCGCCACTACCTGGCATGAAGGACTAATTTACAAACTCCTGGAGCATGAAATTCCCCGTCCATACATTTCCTTGGTGGCCGGTTTCCTCGGAAACCGAAGCTTCCGAGTAAAGATGGAGGAGAAGCTGTCCACAGAGCGGCCCATTGGCGCTGGGGTGCCGGAAGGCAGCGTGCTGTCGCCGGCACTCTTTGCAGCTTACATGGCTCACATACCTACACACCACAATACCCACACCTGTCAATATGCGGACGATCTAATGATCTTCGCAGTCAACAGAAACCCAAGGTATAGCTTTCGGCAGATCCAAACCCAGCTCCGGGCCATTGGCGAATGGAGCGCAAAATGGCGAATGGCGATTAACCCGGAGAAAATCTCTGCTATTCTCCTGGCAAAAACCAGAGCCAATCGGTTGCAGCAGAACTTCGTTTTACGGCGTCGTGGAATCCCATGGGTTCAAACGGCGAAGTATCTCGGAGTGACGCTGGACCGCAAATTAACTTACGCTCCGCACGTCAAGGGCAAGGTACAGCTTGGGCACGTCGCGCTCAGGAACCTATATCCTATATTCCGCTCAACCATGCCACTCCGTCTCAAACTCCAGCTGTATCGGGCGATCATCCCGCCCATGATCCTGTACGGCTGTGAGATCTGGGGAACAGTGGCGAATACCACTTTCGTCAGACTCCAGACGCTGCAGAACAGGGCGCTACGGGTCATCTACGATACTGACTGGAGATTTCCCGCCCATATACTTCACGGACATTCAAACATTCCGTACATTGTCGACGTCATTCGAGAGAGGGCTCGTTCAATGTACGACAAAATTCAAACCCATGGCAACCCTTTGGTGAACTCACTGGGCAGGTATGACCAGAGGGAGCAAAGACGCTTGCCATCTTACAAACTCCCCAGAGACGTATTGGGGCCCCTTGGGTAACCCAAGGAAAACCCCAAAAATACTCATTCTACAAACGCCTGAAGGCTCGAGCGTCAGGACACCCGTACTCAAAACGGGGTAAAAGTTCTAAAACAGATCCTCCCCCAACGGGAGAAAGTAACAACAAACCCGCCTTTAGAGGACACTCAAGGGCAACCAGTTGAAACCTAATCTTAAACACTCGAAACCTACCGCCAGCAGATCAAAAGCAATCACACTTGACTCACTTCGCAGGTTAAGCCGCAAAGCGGCTAGGTACTGCGGCAAAAGACACCCGGACGGGGAAAACTGCCCCGCCCGACCAGGACTACCTCTGGACCTCTGGACTTTGGTTATATTCATTTTAATTCGTCTGTCCTAGATCCAAGCAACCTTAACTAAGAATATATACTGAGATATTAGGGAGTAAACTTGCATTTGCAATAGGAGATGGTTTTCATAGTATCAGCATATTTTGTAGAAAATCCTCATGTGTTTAATGAAAATATTTTGATATGTATATGTCTATGTAATATATACATACATGTTTTAAGGTATACTCTCAGTCGACAATGCGTGCAGCTATCAAACATAGCAAACATTCTGAATGACTTTCGTATAAATGGTTAATTACATAATATAGAAAAGTCATATATTAGTCATGAAATATTTTAGTTTCGGTTTTAAAATCATCTTACATCCCTAAAATGCTAAACGCCGTTCTTGTGTTTTATGGGACCAGCGTGGAATTTGAAAGTCAGCTAATAATTGATGAAATACAAAGCAACTATGGACAAAATTACATTAGGGTACAGTAAAACATTCATTTGACTGTTCGATATTGAATTATAAATAATATTATGTGCAGGTTCTCTCTACAAGAATCTAGCCTGGAGAAAACTATCAGAGATACTGACCTCCTTTTGCACACCAATGTGTAGTATCACAACGTCACACTTGTCACAATTCTATTGGTAACACTTCCTGTTGTAAACATGTCTCAGATCACATTGTACTTGTATCCTTTCCTTATTTATTTAGTGTACAAGCTTTTACTACTGTCAGCGTTTTGAACATTTAATAACAGCTTCGGTATCTCTTGTATCTAATACATTTGTAAATGTTTGTCTCAGACCTGGAACAGATAGAATTAGAATATTAATTAGAACACGTTATATTGATTATACACTAGAAGAGATTATATTGGCAATGAATTGACTAACAAGATACTAACTTGCTACGAAGTTCACCCTGCTGATACGAGGTGGCGCTGCCAGTAATATTTTTTCCGCTGAGGTGATCTTTTATAATTGTTTACAGAGACTTCCAACATATCGCAATTTTATCCCTTACACAATGGTTATATTTTATTTGTGTATTATATAAACAAAAGCAGAAGCATGGATATATACTGAGATATTAGCGAGTGAACGTATATTTACATATGGGAGATGAAGTCTTCGAAAGTGTATGTATATATTCACAAGTTTTGTAGAAATTTGTGTGGATCTAATAAAATTCACTATTATTTTTTGAACTATGTCCATATTTGAAAGAGTACTGTCAGTCGAAAATGTGTGCCGCAATCAAACATAGCAAAGCTTACGATGTATACACTATATGTATGCATTTTAACTGAACATCCTCCTTGAAACTTATGTTGTAAATCCATTATGAAGTTTTGTCAAGTAACGGTATCATTAGCACAAACCGTGTACAGTAGAGAAACTTTTGTATACGTTAACCACAAGAAAGCGAAAATTATAAACTGCCTAACAACTTAAAGAAACTGCACCAGATCCTACTTTGGTAGCGAAGTGCTCTTCAAACCACGTGGTTATCAAAATATTGTAAAATTATACAATAGGAGTAAGCAGACCTCGTACAAAGCTGCAAAATACATTTTTGGATAAAAGTTACTTGAAAATTTAGAAACCTCCCGTTACTTTATTTTCAGACATTATACATCAAACTACACTGTTTTGAAAATCAGAGCATAAATTTATAAAATGAACTTTGTAAAAATAACAGCCTAAAATATTTACTAGTTTTTAATTCTCTTATGTGTAAAATAACATTATTTGACCAATCTGGACAACACTTAGTAACTAAAATTATACAGTACTTACAATCCTATCATTATTTTCAACGTCAATACAGAACTTAATTCTTGATAACAGCTCGTGCTTTACCTACGAAATATTTAGAGCAAATTCAAAATTTATTACTGTCAATAACTCACTTATACCTTACTTCCGTAAAGTAGCTTTATTACACAAGTAAGAAAATAAGGATGTGTCCATGATGACCTTATATTATTACAGGAAACTCTCTTAAAATTCCTAATAATATTTCATGGAAGTGTAACGTTGATCTTCACTTCACTCCCAAACAAACGTCCTTAATAAACTATACATGTGAGAGAAAACGACATTACTCCTAAGAATTTGTGGAATGAATATCAAACCGTACTTATATAGGTCGACTATCTATCAAGGATACCTCCATCACACCTACACAAACTATCACTTACATGAACTGTCATAATCTTTTTTTTCATCAATAAATATAAAATTGTTCTCAAAGTGTCATATATTTAATGTATTTACATGACAAACGGTTTAACTTGAATTTTCTGGAACTAGCCTTTACTTAAATGACTTTTATATAAATAATAAAACAATAACATACTTACTCATGAAGGAGTCTTTAAAATACTAAGCTCCATACTTGAGTTTCGTGGGAACAGCAGTAAATTTGAAACGCAGCAAATAATGATATGTAAACTAGCCGAAGGACAAAGTTACAATAAAATAAATTAAAACGTCCATATTACTCTTACAGAGAAATCTAAGTTAGAAATGCCTTAATGTAATACAAGTTTTCTCTCTTATCAACTGCTACAGCACTGTAGTCTGAACAAAACTGAGTAGATAGAAGTAGAAGACTGGGATGAGAAAACATGTGAGCCTAATAGTTACTTGACTGCTATAATAATACATAGATGATTGCAATTTAGTTATACAGATTACACACTGCGAGACACTTCACAAACAATTAATTTGGCAACGAGATAGCACCTTTATATTAGGCTCGTCGTGCTGTCCAGAGATGGCACCTCCAGTAAAATTCTATCACGTAGAAGACGAAATACAATTATTGACAGAGGTTTATATCAAATTATATTTGTGGTCTTTTAATATTACTTGGATTTAGCTTTCTTGTTACCATATCAAATAAACGAATGTTGTCATACATACTGAAACAATACTGACGCAACAAATAATTAGATATGAGAGACGAAGACATCTAAAGTGAATATATAACTCTAATTTTGCTAAGTATGTGTGTTGCCACTTTCTTACTTAATTTTTCTCTTTTCATTCTGATAATCATAATCAATACAGGTATTAATAAAGTATAATTAATCTGTTGGCTGATACACAAGCAGATCTTTCTATAAAAATGCTTATTTCGGTTTTAGGTTGCGGGGATTACAAAACATGCATTTATGATGAACTATCAATATCCACATTCGAATGGGATGCAATATAACATTAGCGATTGCTATATCTTTCAGCATGACTAAATCAGTTGTCCTTAACGCTGGACGTTGTTTCAGAACAAAACCTTCTCGCACTGGCATTAAAAAGGGCGGCCGTAATGGGTGAGCAATGGTTATAAACAACTCTCATCCACAATGATACGTGTGCTGTTAAATACAAATATGGTGCAAAGACAGAATATTTGGTAGATAAAGCTGTGCTCTACACAAGAAATACGTTCCTAAAAGAAGAATAAATATAATTTAATATCCACCAGTAGCCAATGTGCAAGTAACTACATGTTTTAAACATTCTGATACTATCCCCTAATGTATTAGTATTTCTAATCTACAGCTACACATTTAAATTACAGGGAAATGAGAAACAACTGAAAGTAACATACCACATAAATGATACATAACTGCTAGCATTGAGTTCACTGTTCACTAAAAATGATTAAACATTGTTCATCTTACTGTACACAACGTTATATAGCTACACAAAATAATTAATCATTTTCACAAAATTCTGATATTATAGCAATTAGCTACATACTTTAGAAGGCTTAGCTCGGAATTTACCTCTGCATTGATTGGAAACTTCTGATTATCAGCAGAAATATCTTACATAACACTTTATAAAACTCCTTCACAAGATTCTGCAGAGGTCATACATACTCACTGACAAAATATGATAAATAAGTGAGTTTAATCCAGCAGTCTACATGAAGTACATAACCTTAAAACTGCTCTGAGCGACAACTTCCATAGAGTCTACAGTTTTGTATAGAACAAGTATTACAGCAATATTTCTAAACTACAGCTACGTATTTAAATAACAAAAAACATAGTTTATAAAATACAAACGACATACCACTTACATGAAGCAAGTGGTCGTGTTTGTGAGAGAGTCAACATTATACTCTTAACGCACATTTAAAATAAATACGAAATAGGGTTACAGTATCTTTCATTGATACTGCTATCTCACCTCCACAAACTATACTTTACATGAAAATGTTGAAACAGTCTGTTGATTAGTTTTGAACAATGTGTCCAACTAGTTCATCAAAATAAAATATATATTTACATGCCATAAGTATATGTTGGATGTTGTTGGAATAGACTATAAAGTCGTTTTGGTTCTAAATGATATTTGTATTAATAGTAAATACTCACAAAGTAATTGAAGTTACTCGTAAAGCGGATAATATATCAGTATCATCTATGACAAGAAACATTTCCTGTATTTAATTTAATTTTCTAGTATTTTTATATCTCTAGCATGTTATACACCTTTATTTTCCCTAGATCTAATCGGAAGACCGTGAAATTAGAAAGCCGGAGTATAGCGTCCCGCTTTTTAAACATTCACCAAACCTTTCAGTTCCCCTTGTTTCTAAAAAGAATTGTGTAACGAAACTACTTCTGGAAACATTAAATTTAAACTTGTGTTACATAAAACTACAAGCCGTGGTAGAAGTATGGATTGAGAGTGGAATGTGAGTCCTATACATTAATCCATTGCTATGTAGGAGACGTTCATTTATTTATACGTATCCACAACTGGGAGAGACTGTACTTGTCAAAGAATTTGCCGAAAGAGGAACTTTTACCGATATCGTGTTCCGCTGCAAAGATGGTGCCACATGTAATATTTTCTTCGGTAGAAGATAATTTATTACAATTTAGAGACATTTATGACAAATTTCACTTGTGTTCCTTAGAAATTAGTAATACTTAATTTGTTTGTTATACATGAAAACAAACAGAAGTAAGAATATATACTGAGATATTAGCGAGTGAACTTATATTTACAATGGGAGATGAAGTCTTCCAACGTGAATATATATTAACAAATTTTGTTAGACGTTGGTTATATTTATTTTAATTCGTCTGTCCTAGATCC
This sequence comes from Mantis religiosa, assembly GCA_030765055.1. Lineage (NCBI taxonomy): Eukaryota > Metazoa > Arthropoda > Insecta > Mantodea > Mantidae > Mantis > Mantis religiosa. The sequence continues at coordinate 125,280,246 of CM060959.1, forward strand.
CAGCAACCTTAACTAAGAATATATGCTGAGATATTAGGGAGTAAAATTGAATTTGCAATGGGAGATAGTCCTCCAAAGTATCAACTTATTTCGTAGAAAATCCTCATGTGTTTAATGAAAATATTTTAATATATATATATATATATATATATATATATATATATATATATATATATATATATATATATATATATATATATATATATATATATATATATATATATATATATATATATATATATATATATTTAATATATGCATACATGTTTTAAGGTATACTCTCAGTCGACAATTCGTGCAGCTATCAAACATAGCAAACATTCTGAATGACTTTCGTACAAATGGTTAATTATATAATATAGAAAAGTCATATATTAGTCATGAAATATTTACAAGATAATTGCTCCTTTTAGTTTCGGTTTTAAAATCATCTTACATCCCTAAAATGCTAAACGCCGTTCTTGTGTTTTATGGGACCAGCGTGGAATTTGAAAGTCAGCTAATAATTGATGAAATACAAAGCAACTACGGACAAAATTACATTAAGTTACAGTAAAACATTCATTTGACTGTTCGATATTGAATTATAAATAATATTATGTCCAGCTTCTCTCTACAAGACTCTAGTCTGGAGAAAACTATCAGAGATACTGACCTCCTTTTGTACACCAATGTGTGTTACCACAACGTTACACTTGTCACAGTTCTATGGGTAACACTTCCTGTTGTAAACATGTCTCAGATCACATTGTACTTGTATCCTTTCCTTATTTATTTAGTGTACCATCTTTCACTACTGTCAGCGTTTTGAACATTTAGTAACAGCTTCGGTATCTCTTGTATCTAATACATTTGTAAATGTTTGTCTCAGACCTGGAACAGATAGAATTAGAATATTAATTAGAAGACGTTATATTGATTATACACTAGAAGAGATTATGTTGGCAATGTATTCACTAACAAGATACAAAATTGCTACGAAGTACGGCCGGCTGATACGAGATGGCGCTGCTAGTAATATTTTTTTCGCTGGGGTGATCTTTTATAAATGTTTACAGAGACTTCCAACATATCGCAATTTTGTCCCTTACACAATGGTTATATTTTATTTTTTGTACTATATAAACAAAAACAGAAGCATGTATATACATATTGAGATATTAGCGAGTGAACGTATATTTGCATATGGGAGATGAAGTCTTCGAAAGTGAATATATATTCACAAGTTTTGTAGAAATTTGTACGCATCTAATAAAATTCACTGATATTTTCTTTTACTATGTACATATTTGAAAGAGTACTGTCAGTCGACAATGTGTGCAGCTATCAAACATACCAAAGATTACGAAATATGCTCTGTATGTATGCATTTTAACTGAACATCCTTCTTGAAAGTTACATTACAAATCTATTATGAAATTTTATCAAGTAACTGTATCATTAACACAAAATCGTGTACAGTACAAAAAAGTTTGTATGCGTTTACCACAAGACAGCGAGAATTATAAACTGCCTTACAACTTAAAGAAACTGCATCAGATCCTACTTTGGTAGAGAAGTGCTTTTCAAACCACGTGGTGATCAAAATATTGTAAAATTATACAATAGGAGTAAGCAGACCTCGTACATAGCTGCAAAATACATTTTTGGGTAATAGTTCACTTGAAAATTTAGAAACCTCCCGTTACCTTATTTTCAGAAATTATACATCAAACTACACTGTTTTGAAAATCAGAGCATAGATTTGTAAAATGAACTTTGTAACAATAACAACCTTAAATATTTACTAGTTTTTAATTCTCTTATGTGTAAAATAACACTATTTGACCAATCTGGACAACACTTAGTAACTAAAATATACAGTACTTACAATCCTATCATTATTTTCAACGTCAATACAGAATTTAATTCTTGATAACAGCTCGTGCTTTACCTACGAAATATTTAGAGCAAATTCAAAATTTATTATTGTCATTAACTCACTTATATCTTACTTCCGTAAAGCAGTTTTATTCCACAAGAAGGAAAATAAAGACGTGTCCATGATGACATATTATTACAGGAAGCTTTCTTAAAATTCCTAATAATATTTCATGGAAGTGTAACGTTGATCTTCACTTCACTCTCAAACAAACGTCGTTAATAAACTATGCATGTGAGAGAGAACGACATTACTCCTAAGAACTTGTGGAATGAATATCAAACGATACTTATATAGGTCGAGTATCTAACAAGGATACCTCCATCACACCTACACAAACTATCACTTACATTAATTGTCATAATTTTTTTTCATCAATGAATATAAAATTGTCCTCAAAGTGCTATATATTTAATATGTTTACATGACAAAAGGTTTAAATTGAATTTTCTGGAACTAGCCTTTACTTAAATAACTTTTATATAAATGATAAAACAATAACATACTTACTCATGAAGGAGTCTTTAAAATACTGAGCTCCATACTTGAGTTTCGTGGAACTGCAGTAAATTTGAAAGGCATCAAATTATTAATGATATTTAAAGTAGCCAATGGGATAGTTTACAATAAAATCAATCAAAACGTGCATATGACTCTTAAGGAGAAAACTAAGTTAGAAATACTTTTATGTATATACAGTTGTCTCTCTTGTCTCTGATACAGGACAGTGGTCTGAACAAAACTGAGTAGATAGAAGTAGAAGTCTGCCATGAGAAAATATGTGCACCTAATAATTAATAGACTGTTATAATATATGATGTATGAGATGTCGATTTGGCTATACTAATTACAGGTTACGACAGACTTCATAATCCATGAATTTGTCAAAGAGGTACCTTTATACCAGCCTCGTCACGCTGCCCAGAGATGGCACCACCATTAATATTTTAAAGCGTGGAAGATTAATTACACTTTTTCAGGAAGATTCATAATAAATTGTATTTATGTTGCATATATGTTGCTTACGTTTACCTTTTCTTGTATTACATGAAAATAAACGAATGTTATAATATATACTGAAACAATAATGGCTCAACAACTAATTGCATATGAGACACTAAGTCATCTAAAGGGAATTTATAACTTCAATTTTTATAAATTTATTTCGTAATTTCATTTTATTTGTACCTTTTTAGGCCTTAAACTTTCGTTGGACGTATTATCCATTTATAACGGCAAACATATTGGCAATCTTGCTTCTTGTTCCACAAATGTACGTAAGCCATATGAATATCGGACACAACTCTCTTGCGAAGTGGCACGAATATACATTATTATGACTCATTTAGTCGAATGGTTGGACTTACACTCCGCATCCATGCGAATTTCACTGAGTATGTATGTCGCCACATTCTTTCTTACGTTTTATCATTTCATTCTGATAATTCATAATCAATACAGGTATTGTTAAAGGATAATTCATTTGTTGGCTGACACACAAACAGATCTTTCTATAAAAATGCTTCGTTTGGGTTAAGGTTGAGGGGAATACAACACATGTACTTATAGAGAAATATCAATATCAGATATTCTAATGGGATGAAATATTAAAACTAGCGATTGCTATATCTTTCAGCATGAACAATTCAGTACTCTTTACGCTGTACGTTGTTTCAGGACAATCTAGAGTACACCTTCTCGCACTGGTATTAAAAATGGCGGCCGTAATGAGTAAGAAATGCTTATAAACAACTCTCATCCACAATGATATGGGTGCAGTAAAATACAGATATGGTGTACTGACAGACTATTAAGTATTTAAAGGCTGGGCTCTACACAAAATATACATTCTTCAAAGTAAGATAAATATATTTTAAAATCCAACAGTGGCCAATGTGCCAGTAGCTACCTGTTTTAATATTACTGCACTCTCCCCTAATGTAATAGCATCTTTAATCTACAGCGACACATTTAAATTGCAGGGAAATGAGAAACAACTGAAATCAGCATACCAAATACATGATACAGAAATGCTAGCATTGAGTTCACTGTTCACTAAAAATCATTATACATTGTTTATCTTACTGAACACAACGTTATGTATCTACACAAAACACAGTGAATGATTGATACACAAATTCTGCTATTTATAGCAATTAGCCTTAGCTCGGAACTTAACTCCACTTTCATTGGAAACTTCTAGTTTCTCAGCAGTGATGTCTTACTTAGCTTTATAAAACTCCTTCACTAGTTTTTGCTGAAAATATGATAAATAAGTAACTCTAAACCAGCAGTCTAAATGAAGTACATAACCTTAAAACAGTTCTGAGGGACAACTCCCATACAGTCTACAGTTTTGTATAGAACAAGATTTACAGTAATATTTCCAAACTACAGCTACGTATTTAAATAACAAAGAACACAGTTTATAAAATACAAAAAACATACTGGCATTAAAATGGCGACCTAGTCAGTGAGAAATGCTTATAAACAACTCTCATGCATAATGATACGTGCGCAGTAAAATACAAATATGATGTAATGACAGAATATTAAATAGATAAAGGCTGTGCTCTACACAAAAACATATTCCTGAAAGTAAAATAAATATAGTTTAATTACAAACACGGACTAATGTGCAAGTAACTACATGTTTTAAATATTCTTGTACTCTACACTAATGCAACAGCATTTCTAATCTACAGGTACACATTTAAATTACTGGGAAATCAGAAGCAACTGTAAGCAGCATACCACAAACAGGTTACAGAACTGTTAGCATTGAGTTCATTGTTCACTAAAAATTATTATACATTGTTTATCTTACTGTACGAAACGCTATATACCTACAAAAACACCATGAAATGATTGTTACAAAAATTTTGCTATTTAGAGCAATTAGCCTCTTAATTTAGAAGTCTTAGTTCGGAATTTACCTCTGCTTTCATTGGAAACTTCTAATTTCTCAGCAGTAATATCTTGCTTAGCACTTTATAAAACTCCTTCACTAGGTCTTCTAGAGAGAATACATACTCACATATAAAATATGAAAAAATAAGTAACTCTAAACCAGCAGTATAAATGAAGTATATAACCTTAAAACAGTTCTGAGGGACAACTTCTATACAGTCTACAGTTTTGTATAGATCAAGAATTAAAGTAATATTTCTAAACTACAGCTACATATTGCAATAACTAATAACATAGTTTATAAAATACAAGCAACATACTACTTACATGAAACAGACGGTCATGTTTGTGAGACTGTGAACATTATAAATCTGAACTGGCATTTAAATTAAATGCAAAATAAGGTTACAGTATCTCCCATTTATACAGCTATCTCACCTCCACAAACTATACTTTACATGAAAAACTTTTATATCCAGTTATCTCTCTTATCAGTGATATAGAACTGCAGTCTGAACAAAATTGAGCTTAGGGAAGTAAAAGACTGAGATGAGTGTATTTATTAATCTAGTGCTATATACTCTATAGAGGAGAGGTCTATTTGGTACACCGATTGTACACATCACATTACTTCATAAAATATTCATTGACCAAGATACAATTCTTTTACCAGATACGTCCTGCTGTCCAGAGATGGAATGTTTTAACGCGAAGAAGATAAATTACAATTACAGGTGAAATGTATATTTTAGCAACCCGCTTCTTAAGCTTTTAACAATCGTTTTAGTCCCCCTTGTATCTACAAGGAATTATGTAACGAAATTACTTCTGTAAACATTTAACTTAAACCTGTCGCACAGATGTAAAAGCACTGGTAGAAGAATCGTATGAGAAATTATTGTGAGCCTCATACAGAAATCTATAGCTATGTAGGAGATGTTCATTTATTGGGAACTGGGAGAGACTAACATGACAAACAGTGAACCAGCAACAATAAACATCTTAAGCAAGTTTGTGCTGCGATCCAGAGATGGCAGCGTTTCTAATATTTTTTTATTGACAAGATGATGTGCACTTATTTAGAGAGATTTGTAATTAAAATTGCTCATATTCTTTTGAGCTGGCTTGCTTTTAATTTGTGTATAGTATACATAAATAAACCGTAGTTGGAATATTTACTGTGATTATATCCAAAGAAAGAAAAAATCAGTGAACATGAGATACGAAGTCTTCTATAACGAATACATACTTACAGTTTTCTAAAGGTCAGCAGGTCAAGTACCTCGGCGTGACGTTGACACGCACGATGCATTGGACGACCCACCTAAGAGATAGCGCCAACAAAGGGCGGCAGCGATTAAAGATGTGCGCCCCCATATTTAGGAGCAAACAGCTAAATCTGCGCTCGAAGATCATCCTATATAGATCCTTTATTTTATCCGTGGTCCTGTACGCCTGCGTGGTCTGGGCCAACGCCTCCAACACCGCCCTAAAGTATCTCCAAACCCTACAAAACCTATCCCTACGCAAAATCCTGTCTGCTCCTATCCGAACAACAACTGCCACCATTCACCAAGAAACCCTCGTCTCTTACATCAACGAGGCCATCAACAAACGTGCCTCTCCCATCTGGGCGCGCATCCGACACCATCAAAACCCCACCATACACAATATAGGGAAAGGCGAAACCAAACACCGAAAACACGCCAGAATCAAAGCATATTGAAGAAAAACAAAAATAAAAAGACAACACGACTGCAAAATATGCGCTCCCAACCCTTCCTGGCTCAGGCCACGCTCCCCGGCAGAGGCCGCCATCATCGGCAGCCCAGGAGTCAGCTACCGGCTGCCGCACAGCCTAACTGCAAACATTGTAAATATTGTACATAGCCAAGTCTGTACAGTGTAGTGCGTGTGATATTGGGACGTACGTGGTATGCGCAGGTGTGTGTGTGCGCGTGTGTGTGCGCGCGCGCAAGATAAGCGCAGTGTAAATATGTAAATATAAAAACAAGAAAATGAAAGACAGAGACAAATAACGAGATAAAACTGATTCTCGGCGGCCTCAGAACAGGTCGCCGTATGGGTTTTAGAAGAACCCCAAAGACAATAAAAAACCATACCCAGAATTATAAACCCATGTAAATTTAGAACCTGTAAGCCGGGTCCAATGTACCGGCACCAGGCAAATAAGTTACAAATAAAAAGAAAAACAAAGTTTCATGCATTTATTCCAATCCTTTTCGTCTTAGAAATAGTTTGTTGGTAATATTATCCAATGAAAATAATCTAGCATTACACCCTGATGGTACAGCTGTTACAGCGAATGGAGACTGAGAAATCCATGACTGAGATTGAATTATGGAAGCGCTAACAAGAATATCTGGCCTTTGGTTAATGCCACAACTGCATGTAGTGTGTATGTACATGCGTGTTCTCGTACACGAGGTTTCAGCGTCAAATCCGGGGAAGGCCTTAACACGGCTTCTTTGGGAAGAGTAATACAGCGATGATCACGGGGCTTAAATCCATGGTGCATTAAATATTCTCAGAACTAATAAAGAGGCCTCTGAGTAAATTTAAACGCTCTTGTATCCAATAACTACAGCAGTTAGAGATCGCCCGTAAATAACAACTAAATTAAAATATTGTAGGTACGTGCGTGATAGTGTAACCCTAAACTGCGGTTGATAATTCCTTCGTAATTGAAAAGGTCTTATCCTTCCAGGTAGATAGCACATATGTAAAATATCCAACAGAGGGGGAAGCATTTAAGATCGCTTTTTAACATTCATCTTACCAATTTTCAATCCCAATTCATTGTATGTGGATATCAGAGGCTACTTCTGGCACCTCAGTACAACTATGACAGTTTTTTATGACTTCCAGACAAAAGAAATAGGTGGCAAGACTTAGCGGATCATAACACGAACTATCTAAAATTTGCTGAATTAAAGAAATAATATTAGCAATGCGTACAAAACAGGGCGCTCTGAGACTATAAAGTTGATAAACATCATAAGCTATTGTTATGTTGACAGATATTAAACATACTTTGGTCTATCTGGACTTGGCCATACACCCTTCATAATATACGTGTTGTATGTAAATTATCACTGACCAATTAGGGCAACACTTAAGTACTAAAATTACAAATAACACAGCACTTACGGCTCTATCCTTATTGTCAACCCCAAGTTACAATGTAATGCTGGGTAATGTAATGCTATACTTAACATTTACAGGAATTTCAAAACTGTTTATAAAATCCATAATTATTTAATCAACGGCGTAACTGCACGTAGGTGAACCAGATTGCCGGCCACACACACTCATACTCAAGGTAGAGGTGAGCGATCATCCAACCGATACCGGTAGAAGATATGTTCAGCATCACGACATCCTCAGCTAGAAAGTTGGCTTTCGCTATCTATCGTAGCTCCTCAAATTCCTCACGATGCTGAGTGGCACCTAGGGGAAGAAGGGAAAGATTCCAAGTGTATTCCCTGGCAGGAAACCATAAGCTGTCACGCAGTACAACACGTCTCAGATTGAAGACATTTTGTTTTAGAGAAACGATATCAACGCTTTCTCTGAAAATTCGATATTGTTATTTCAGTGTTGAACTCCATTTAATTCTCCCGAAAACATTTTTAGTAATTCTTGTGTTTGTGTGGGTCAGCGGTGTCACTCAGAACTAACATCTCAATAAATATAAAATGTAGTTATGTAGATCAAGTATCCTACAAGGATACCGCGATCATACTTCCAGTAAATATAACTTATTGGACAAAACTATAGAAACGTCACATTGCCGAACGCTATCACGAGGAAGCTGGAGTACGGGAAGGGCCTCGTCGCTTACTGACTGCCGAGACAGCAATGGCATGTCTTCACGGCCGTGGAGGAGCTGTGTTGTTACTACGCAATACACCTATTTGAATGATTCTTTCAGTCAACCCAGTGTTCCTGCAAGTTATGTGTCCTGTACTGATCACGGTATCACGCAATATCTTGTCGTCCTACTACTCACTCAAACTATTAGTAAATGATCAGGACTTTCAGTGAACTATTAATATGACGCACAGATTGTGTTTACTGACCAATGTACACGTATATATTGTAAAAGCGTGACAAAAGCTACAATATTTTACCTAAGAAAATTGGAGCTAATGACAATTTAGACCAATTAGTAACCAGTAAATCATTGAAAGTGGTTTTCCCCCCCAAAAAAAGAATTATTTGAAGGATATTGTATGCTTAAAGGAAATTTATATTTTCCTGCAATGACATTTTCCGTTTCTTGCCAATGTGAGGGTCATTACCGAAAACTTTATTTGTCACAGACATTTCTTAAACATATACTACTTTAATAAATAGCGTAAGAAGCTATATTGCAAAAAATGTTCCTAAAACGCTCCATGTAAAGAGTTGTTTAGTGTGGAGAGAGTTCCTTCAATTCTCTCGTGTTACGATACTGAACTTTGTTTGATAATTAAGCTACACACAAACACACCCCTTCCTTATTTATTTCTTTTAGATTCAGGGTAATCCAAAGTATGTACCTATAATGGTAAAATCTCAATATCAAAATTTGAATGCAATTCAAAGTCATCCTACTTACATGGCTAACTGCTACTTCTTACAGCGTCGACAGTTCACTTCCGGTTACGTGAGACGGCGTGTTCAGGAGTATCTGGAATGAGCGGAGCTGACATTGGCATTTAAAATGGTGGCCGTAGTGGGTGGGAAATGCTGATAAACAACTCTTTGTCTACAAACTACGATTTTTAAGCCGTAACATACGACTGGGTTGTCATGACCATCTATTAAGTAGATATAGGCTCTGCTCGACACAAACACTCTTAAAAGTAAAAGAAATACAACTTCATATTAAATATTGGTCAGCGAGCGAGCAACCATTTCACTTTAAACGTTCTTGCAGCCTGCACTAAAGTAACAGCAATTCTAAACTACAGCTACACATTTAAACTACAATAAAAACAGAAAAAGCTGCAAGGAAGATAGCACATACATGATACAGAACTACTAGCATTGAGTTTACTCAAAACATTGATTATCTTATTGTACACAACGTTATATACCTACACAAAATACGATGACATTTGACACAAATTCTGTTATTTAGAGTAATTAACTACTTAAATTTACAACTTTAGGTGTAATTTCTCAGCAATAATACATTACCCTGACAAAATAAATATAGTTTAGTAAAATGTCATGTGTTGACTACATTTTCATAGCAAACAAAGGGTATAGCTTCAACTTTCTGGGAGTATCCTTCATTCTGAATGACTTTTGTATGAATGGTAAATTATATAATATAGACAAGTCATACATTACGTCCAGAATTTGGTCCTGAAATATTTACAACATAATTTCTCCTTTTAATTTGTTTTCCAATCATTTAACATCTTTAAAATGCTAAAATCCATTAATGTGTGTTATGGGAACTGGGTGGAATTGGAAAGTCAGCTAATAATTGATGAAATACAAATCAACTATGGACAACATTAAATTAAGATACAGTAAAACATTCATTTGACTCCCAGAGATTGTGTCAGAAATAATTTTATATCCAGGTTCTCTCTACAAGACTCTCTCATGAGGAAAAGTGTCAAAGATACTGACGTCCTTTTGTACACAGAAGTGTGATATCACAACGTCATACTTGTCACAGTTCTGTTGGTAACACTTCCTGTTGTAAAAATGTCAGATCATATTGTACTTGTATCTATTCCTTATTTAGTGTACAAGCTTTCACTACTGTCAGATTCTTGAACACTTAACAATAGCTTCAGTATTTGTTGTATCCACAAGGAATTATGTAATTAAACTACATCTGTGAATGTCTGTCTCAAACCTGGAACAGATAGAATTAGAATTTTAGAAGACGTTTATTTACTTATATTGTGTATATACTACAAGAGGGTATGTTAGCAATGAGTTGACTAAACAGGTACAAACTTTCTACGAAGTACGCCCTGCTGATAAGAGATGGCAGAGCCTGTAATATTTTTACCGTTGAGGTGATCTTTTATAATTGTTTACAGCGACTTCCAACATATCACAATTTTGTCCCTTACACAGTGGTTATATTTTACTTTTTGTATTATATAAACAAACCCGGAAGTATGGATATATACCGAGATATTAGCGAGTGAACTTATATTTACATATGGGAGATGAAGTCTACAAAAGTGAATATATATTCACAAGTTTTGTAGAAATTTGTATGGATCTAATAGAATTCACAGATATTTTTTTAACTATGTACATATTTGAAATATATATATATATACTATATGTATGTATGCATTTTATCTGAACTTCCTCCTTAAAAGTTATATTACAAATCCATTATGAAGTTTTATCAAGTAATGATATCAGTAACACAAAATCGTGTACAGTAGAAAAACGTTTGTATACGTTTACCACAAGACAGCGAAAATTATAAACTGCCTTACAACTATAAGAAACTGCACCAGATCCTACTTTGGTAGAGAAATGCTGTTCAAACCACGTGGTTATCAAAATATTGTAAAATTATACAATAGGAGTAAGCAGACCACGTACAAAGCTGCAAAATACATTTATGGATAATAGTTCACTTGAAAATTTAGAAACCTCCCGTTACTTTATTTTCAGACATTATACATCAAACTACACTGTTTGGAAAATCAGGGCATAAATTTATAAAATGAACTTTGTAAATATAACAGCCTTAAATATTTACTAGTTTTTAATTCTCTTATGTGTAAACTAACATTATTTGACCAATCTGGACAACACTTAGTAACTAAAATTATACAGTACTTACAATCCTATCATTATTTTTGACGTCAATACAGAACTTAATTCTTGATAACAGCTCGTGCTTTACCTACGAAATATTTAGAGCAAATTCAAAATTTATTATTGTCATTAACTCATTTACATCTTACTTCCGTAAAGTACTTTTTTTACTCAAGAAGGAAAATAAAGATGTGTCCATGATGACCTTATATTATTACAGAAAATTCTCTTAAAGTTCGTAATCATATTTCATGGAAGTGTAACGTTGATTTTCACTTCATTCCCAAACAAACGTCATTATTAAACGATATATGTGTGAGAGAACGACATTACTGGAACAAACTTTAGGAAAAATATAAAACAATACGTATATAGGGTCAAATATCTAACAAGGATACTTCCAGCAAACCTCCGGAAACTATCACTTACATCATCTAGAATTGTCATTACTTATTTCTGAAAAAATGTGTAAAATTGTTATCAAAGTGTCATATATTTAATATTATTACATGACAAAAGTTTAACTTGAATTATCTGGGACTAGCCTTCCTTTCACGGGAACAGCAGTAAATTTGAAAGGCATCAAACAATTAATGGTATGTAAACTAGCTAATGGGCAAAATTACAATAAAATAAATCAAAACGTCCATATGACTGTTCAAGAGAAAACTAAGTTATAAATATTTTTTGTATGTACAATTGTCTTTTATTACTGATACAGGACTGTATTCTGAACAAAACTGAGTAGATAGAAGTAGAAGACTCGGATGAGAAAACATGTGAGTCTAACAATTAATCGACTACTATAATATATAGTATACGAGATGTCTATTTAGTTATACTAATTACACACTGCGACAGGCTTCTTAAATAATTAATTTGGCAACCAGAGAGCACCTATATATGAGACTCGTCTTGTTGACCATAGGTGACAGCACCAGTAATATTCTAACGCGAAGAAGATGAATTACAATTATTCACGGAAATTTTTAATAAATTGTGTATATGTTGTTTAAATATCGCTTAGATTTGGCTTTTCTGTGTTAGATGAAAGTAAGAAAATGTTGAAATATATGCTGAAATAATACAAATAACTCAACAAATAATTGCATATGTGAGAGGAAGTCTTCCAAACGGAATATATAAGTGCAATTTTCCTAGATCAATTTTATGATTTTCTGATCTTTCGGCAAGAACTTTGTTAAGATTTTGTTGAAACTATTGTACATTTATAACGGTAAACACCATTTGGAACTCGGACTTGTTCCTCCTCAAAACTACGTTCATGGTTTTGTATATCTAAAATATCTTTTTGATAATATATATCATGTTATACCTACTCTCCACTACTTCTTCACACATGTATGTGACCATTTTTTTTTTTTTTGCTTATTATTTCAGTGCAATGAACCGTAATTAATACAGGTGTTAATACATCTCTTTGGCTGACATACAAACACATACTTCTCTAAAAATGCTTTTTGTTTAGATTCAGATGTTTCCTGAGCCTGTTTTTCTGGTGAAATTTCAATATAACATTTCTCAATGGAGCCCAGTACCAGTCTAATTAACATGGCTGACTGCTGTATCTTTTAACCTCTGCTTACGCTGGACGACGTATTCAGGACCGTAATAGCGGCCGTAGTGTTTGGCAATTACTTATCAACAACTCTTTGTTTACAAAGTACGATATATGGACTCAGTAAACTACAAATGTGATGTAATAACAGACTATTATGTAGATAAAGGCTGTACTCTACACAAAAGGTAAATAAGTATAGTTTAATATGAAACAGTGACCAGTGTGCAAGTAGCTACATAACCTTAAACATTCTTCTGCACTACGCTAATGTAATAGCATTGCTAACTACAGCTACACATTTATGTTACAGAGATAAACAAAACTGCCTGCAGCATACCACATTCATGATACAGAACAAATATCATCGAGTTGATTTAAAAAAAATTAAACAGCGTTATATACCTACACAAAACAGAGTGGATGTTTTTAAAAGATTCTGCTATTTCGAGCACTTAGCTACTTAATTTAGCATCCTTCCACTGTTACAGCTATCTCACCCCCACAATCTTTACTTTGCATGAAAACATTGTGACAATTTGCCGTTATGTTTTGTAAAATTACTAGTTGATCAAAATAGAACATGTTTAGTATATTTACATGTCAAAAATAACTTAGATCTTGAATTTTGTTGGAATACACAATAAAGTCGTCTTCATTCTGAATAATATTTGCATTAATGGTGAATCATAAAATACTGACAAAATTAAAGTAGCTCTTGGTAAAACACTTAACGTCAATGTATTCTAGGACATGAAATATTTCGTTGGCTTTCAGTCAAAATTTCCATAAATTTATATCTTTAAAATCCTTAGCTCCATTCATGCTTCTCCAAATTGTATCTAAAGATTATGAAATTTGAAATGCATAAATTAGTGACAAACGTTTTAAGTATTTCAGAGTCGTTTTAATTTGCCTTGTATCAACAGAGAATTATGTAACGAAACTGTTTCTATAGACTTCTTAAACTTGTCGCACATAGGCAGAAGTCTTGGTAGAAGAATGGTTTGAGAAAGTATTGTGAGTCTTATACAATTAGCTACAGACTACATTTTTGGGAAATGGTAGAGATACCCTACCGGCCAAAAAGATAACTTTTTTACGAAGTTCGTGCTGCGACCCAGAGATGGCACTGGCTCCAATATTTTATCTTGGCAAAAATGATGTGCAATTATTCAGAGAGATTTACAACAAATCTTGTTCTTGTTCTTAAGGAATGGATTAATATTAATTCGTTTGTAGTATATGTAAACAAACAATAGTTGGATTGTACACTGCGATTATATCGAAAGCATAAATCTGTCAAAATGAGATGCGAAGACTCCTAAAGCAAATATATTTTTACAGATTTCTAGAAAACATCAACACTAAGGCCAGTGAGAGGCGGAGTCCCCGAAGGCTCTGTGCTATCCCCCACCCTCTTCAACGTCTTTATGGCAGATTTCCCCACAGAACCACGAGTCGAAATGGCACAATACGCTGACGACGTGTTTCTGTTCTGCAAGGACAAACACATTCTCAGAGCCTTCAACCCCATCCAAAGACATCTCCGCCTAACACAACAGTGGTGTCGGCGTTGGCGGATGTCCGTAAATCCGGACAAAAGCCACGCCATACTTTTTACAAAGCGCCACACCCCCGCAGACTGCCCCAACTTCAGCTACCGAGGTCGAAGGATAGAGTGGTCTAACTCTGTCCAGTACCTTGGTGTCAACTTGGATAAAGGTTTAACTTTTCGCCGACACATCAGGGACCTTTCGGCAAAGGTACAGGGAGCAATTGCTTCCCTGTACCCAATGCTGGGGTCTACCTCGATGCCAGTCCGATTGAAGTTGTACCTCTTCCGAGCGCTGGTAATCCCGGTGATGCTATATGCCTGCGAGATCTGGGGCATGGCAGCAGACAGCTGTTTAGCATGGCTTCAACGTGCACAGAATAAAGGACTGCGGTCTATTTATTCTGTGGGACGTTATTTCCCTACCAGGTTGCTCCACGAAGCATCGGGTCTTCCATACGTGGAGGATGAAATTAGGCGCCGGGCTTCAAAATTATACGCAATTTTACCATCTCACAGAAGCGCCCTTGTTAGATCACTGGGAAATTATGACCCCACTAGACGTCGATCTAGACTGCATCGGGTCCCCCGTATGGCATGCGGGCACCCTAGATAACACAGGAGCTGAACCTATCAGCAGCTAAAGCTGAGCTCCTCATAATTCTTCCAAGCTGTTTGGCATCTAAATTTCTCCCCAACTAAATTACAAAATATTTAAAATTATTAAAATGGGTGCTAAGTACTGCATCCTCTCTCTCGACCCGAAGGTACCTTGGTAACCTCAAAATTAACTTCCAATCAAAAACCTACATCACCTTCATCCTACATCTTTCATTAATAATCCTACCTGCGGTAAAACCCTTAATGGGTGGGCACGCAGCAAAAACCTTCTGGCTGTATACAGCCAGCCAGCACGAGCGAGCGAGCGAGCAGTTTTAGAACTCTGTCCAGTACCTTGGTGTCAACTTGGATAGAGGTTTAACTTTTCGCCGACACATCAGGGACCTTTCGGCAAAGGTACAGGGAGCAATTGCTTCCCTGTACCCAATGCTGGGGTCTACCTCGATGCCAGTCCGCATGAAGTTGTACCTCTTCCGAGCGCTGGTAATCCCGGTGATGCTATATGCCTGCGAGATCTGGGGCATGGCAGCAGACAGCTGTTTAGCATGGCTTCAACGTGCACAGAATAAAGGACTGCGGTCTATTTATTCTGTGGGACGTTATTTCCCTACCAGGTTGCTCCACGAAGCATCGGGTCTTCCATACGTGGAGGATGAAATTAGGCGCCGGGCTTCAAAATTATACGCAATTTTACCATCTCACAGAAGCGCCCTTGTCAGATCACTGGGAAATTATGACCCCACTAGACGTCGATCTAGACTGCATCGGGTCCCCCGTATGGCATGCGGGCACCCTAGATAACACAGGAGCTGAACCTATCAGCAGCTAAAGCTGAGCTCCTCATAATTCTTCCAAGCTGTTTGGCATCTAAATTTCTCCCCAACTAAATTACAAAATATTTAAAATTATTAAAATGGGTGCTAAGTACTGCATCCTCTCTTTCGACCCGAAGGTACCTTGGTAACCTCAAAATTAACTTCCAATCAAAAACCTACATCACCTTCATCCTACATCTTTCATTTATAATCCTACCTGCGGTAAAACCCTTAATGGGTGGGCACGCAGCAAAAACCTTCTGGCTGTATACAGCCAGCCAGCACGAGCGAGCGAGCAGTTTTATGGCTCATATAAAAGTGTTATACAGTTTGTTCGTACTTCGTTGGTACTTTTATTGGATAACAATAATCTAGCATTAAGACCTGATGTTCCAGCAACTGAATGGAGACCAGGAAATCTATGGTTCAGATAGGATTATGGAAGTGCTATAAACGAAATCTCAAAATTGGTTTTTCCCGCAACTGCGTGTAAACATAAGGGATGTGAGTGACACTATGAACATGTGGAGGTTTGAGATTCAAACCCGAGGAAGTCGAAAGATTATTTCAGGCTTAAACATCTTTATCAGGGCTTCTCTCGGAAGGTCAATAAAGCGGTGTTGTAAATTCAAGGCGTGTAAAACATTCCCAGACCTAATAAAGAGCCCTCTGAATAAAATTAAGGGGAGTTTCATGCCCAATACTGAATGTGATCCTCAGCAGTTAAGGATCGTTCGTTAACAAGAGAGTTTATATTTTGTAGACAACTAAGTGATAGTGCAACTGTCGATAATTCTTTCGTAAACTGAAAATCTCTTATTTCTACACATAGACAGCAGATATGTAAACTACCAACGGAGGGAGAATTGTTCAGGATCGTCTTTTGTCACTTCTACCACCAATATTCAATCTCGTTTCATTGTATATGGATACCAGAACCTCCTTTTGGAACCTTTTTGCAATTATGACAGATACTTTATGACTTCGAGTCCCAAGGAGTAAGTGGCAATGCTTAGCATGTCTAAAACTATTTACTTTATTGTTCATATTACCATATTTCCCCCCAAAAAATTCTGAAATAAATAAAGGATATTAGTAATTGGTACAAAACAGGGCGCTCTGGGACTATAAAGTTGATAAACATCATAAGCTATTGTTATGTTGACAGATATTAAACATCCTTTGGTCTATCTGGACTTGGACATACACCCTTCATAATATACGTGTTGTATGTAAATTATCACATTTCGACCAATTAGGACAACACTTAAGTACTAAAATTACAAATAATGCAGTACTTACTACTCTATCCTTATTGTCAACCCCAAGTTACAATGTAATGCTGGGTAACACAGCTCGTGGTGTACTTAACATTTAGAGGAATTTCAAAACTCCTTGTTATATCAATTATTATTTATTCTATGGTGTAACATTCCACAAGCGAACCAGACTGTCGGCCTCACGCTCACAAACGCAAGGTAGAGGTGGGCTATGATCCAACTGATGCTGGTAGGAGATATGGTCACATCACGACACCAACAGCAAGAAAGTTGCCTTTCACTATCTATCGTAGCTCCTCAAATGCCTCACCGTGCATAGTGCGTACCAGAAGGGGGGATGGACAGGAGCCCCAAGGCGTTCCGTGTCAGGGAACCAAAGCACAACGTTCTCACTACACCACGGCGCAGGACGATGGCGTTATTTTGTTTTAGAGCAATTACATTAAAGTCTTCTCTGAAAATCCGATATTGATCTTTTAATTAGATTTTCATTTAATTTTCCCAAGAACGTTTTTAGTAATTGTTGTGTTTGTGTGGGTCAGCGCTATCACTCAGAACTAACATCTCAATAAATATAAAATGTAGTTATATAGACCAAGTATCTTACAAGGATACCGCGATCATACTTCCAGAAACTACAACTTATAGGAGGTCAGACTTAAAAATTCAATGCCATAGCCGGGATTTGAACCCTGTATCTCCCGTTCTCATTCAGCTTGCTCTAATTCTTATATTGTTTAGATATAAAGAATAAATAATACACAAGATTATTTTGTTTGCTGTCTCTAAAAGTTAGATGGTCATATTCAATGATTAATGTACACTTTGATTTACCTGAGGTGGCAGCTGACTAAAGATGTACACTAAATGAATTAGTCTGTTTCCAATTCTGAAAGGAGACTGAGGATGATTTTATACATTTAGGGCCATTGTTGGTACATGTATCAACTACTCCATATGTATAAATCATCTTCAGCCTTCTTTCAGGATTGGTAACAGACTAATTCATTTAGTGTACATCTTTAGTCAGCTGCCAGCTCAAGTTAATTGGACACTAATATAGCTCTCCACTTCACTCTCATATGAATGCTATAAATAAACGATGTGTGTGGAATAAATATATAACGATACTTATATAGGTCAAGTATCTAACAAGGATACCTCCATCACACCTGCAGAACCTATCTCTCACATCATCTACAATTGCTATAACTTGGTTTTGGAAAAATGTATAAAACTGCTCTTCAAGTGTCATATACTTAATATATTTGCATGACAAACCAAAGCTTTAACATGAATTTTCTGTGGTACCATTCATTCTAAATGACTTGTGTATAAATGGTAAAGGAATAACATATTTACTCATGAAGGACTCTTTAAAATGCTAAGCGCAAGTCTTGTGTTTCATGAGAACAGCAGTAAATTTTAAAGGCAGCAATAATTAATGATAGGTAAACTAGCCAATCGGCAAAATTACAACAAAATAAATCAAAACGTCCATATGATTCTTAAAGAGAAAGCTAAGTTGGAAATACTTTTGTGTATGTACAGTTGTTTCTCTTA
The DNA here is from genome assembly GCA_030765055.1 of Mantis religiosa. Taxonomy (NCBI): domain Eukaryota; kingdom Metazoa; phylum Arthropoda; class Insecta; order Mantodea; family Mantidae; genus Mantis; species Mantis religiosa. Next base: position 125,299,306 of record CM060959.1, read on the forward strand.
TCACTGATACAGGACGGTAGTCTGAACAAAACTGAGTAGATAGAAGTAGAAGACTGGGATGAAAAAGCTTGTGAGTATAATAACTAATAGACTGCTATAATATATTATATACGAAATCTGGGAGTGCTAAGGAAGGTTGCGTTACAGTGAGGTCCAGAAGAGTGGCACAAGAAGCAACAATGGGACATGAGCTTACAGTGTACAGAGCAAGCATAGGACTGTTTAGGCAAAGGAAAATCAAGAAAAGGAAATAGGAAGATCTATGGGTGTTAGCGGCATAATACTGGGATGTATAAATCTAATGTTATTAATAATAGGAGGAGTCGAACAGAATCCTGGACCAGAGGAAATACAAACTATTCTGGAGAATGTGGTGGAAAAAATAAATAAAATGGATGGGATGGAGCAAAGAATAGGCAACAGTCTGGAGAAAATAGCTAAGGAAATAAAAGAAGAAGTAGGAAAAGAAAACCAGGGTATAAGAAGGGAAATAGATGAACTGAAAGTGAAATTGGAAACAGCAGATGAGAGGACAAGAAGACTAAACTTAGTATTTATAGGAGAGAAAGGGAGAAGAGGTATTTGCCATGGCAGGAAGTGTCCCAAATATTGACAGAAAAACTACAAATAGAATTTCACGGTTGGGAGATAGTGGAGACTTACCGCGTAGGAAGACATGTGGGGGAAAGGCCAATTATTGTACATTTCTCTACAACTCAATTAATCTACGAAATACTGGGAAGGGCTAAACTGTTGAAAGGCACAAAAATATTCATAAATAAGGATTTAATACCAGCCCACAGACACGTGAAGCAAAATCTAATCCGAAGAATGATGGAAGCGAGAGCTGCGGGTAAACGAGCATATATCAGAAATTTGCAACTCTGGATAGAAGGACCGAACGCAACGTATGCGAGCAAGAGGGATGTATGGAGCAGGGAGCCTACACGGGAGGAAATAACTCAGCAAAAATCCTGCCAAGTACCACATACACGGGAAGGGACGAGGGAGCCAACGTCCGGCACCGGCACACAACAGAGACATGATGTAATACAGAACGTGGTAACAACTAACGCGTCAGAGGATACGTCATTGAGTGAATCAAACAAGACGAAAGGAAATCAAATCTCCATCGGACATAAGGGAGGTGAGGAGAGCAGGGAGATGACGTCAACATCCGTAACAACAGACGGGAGAAAGTGGTTAAACACAGCACTAGGGTGTCGTTGAGGTGAATCCTACTCCTTGGAGCAGGGGCCTTCGACTTGTTGCCATACCGGGACACTGTCCCTTACTGACATTATGTTGGGATTAATTCATCGGGCGGTGGTTAGATGGTTGGCTTTTGTTCTAGGTTTTTTTTTATGATGAGAATTTGGAGAGATATTATGATAGAAATGGTGTATGATGGGGAGGTTAGAATTTATGGTAGGCCTAAGGTGGTTCGTGGGTGTTTGTAGGTAGCCGCGGGGTCTATATCATATTCCCCGAGACCCCTGATGAGATGGTTGAAACTGGATGGTAGGTTGGAATAGAACTTGTGTGAAAGGGTTAAGATGTAACTGGTGAGAGTGGGAAATGAGAGGTCATTGTGTATGTTGGTGTTGGGGATATACCAATCAGCACCTGTAGCAATTCGGAGAAAACGGTTTTGCAGGACCTGGAGTTTGTTTAAGTGTGAAGATGCTGCAGCACCCCAGACTTGACATGCATAAGTAATTGCCGGTCTGAATATTTGTTGATATATGAGAATCTTATTTCTGAGACTCATAGGTGACTTTTTGTTGTATAACGGGTATAACATGCCCATTCGTTTTGTGATTTTGGACACAACGGATACAATGTGTACTTCCATGTGAGACGCATGTCAAGCTGGACTCCAAGATATTGGGCCTGATTACTCCAGGGATGTCTTCTCCTGCTATGTGGAGTTCTGGAACATCTTGGATTTGACGACGGGTGAAGGTAACTGCCTGTGATTTTGTGGCGTTAATGCGTAGACGCCATGTTAGAAACCAGGCGGCAATCATGTCAGCATAGCGCTGAAGACGTTGTACAGCCGTGAGGTGTCGACAAGAGGCTGTTGTGATTGCTGTGTCATCAGCGAACAGGTACAGGTTGCAGCTCCAGATAGTGGGAAGGGTGTTGATATAAGTTAAGAAAAGAAGGGGGCCAAGTACACTACCTTGGGGTACCCCTGCATTGATAAGATAGGGTCGGAAAGTTATGTCATTTCTGACAACGGAGAAGGTACGATGGGTGAGGTAATGGTTGACAATGTGTATTATGTAGGGAGGAAAGTTTTAACTGATTAGTCGGTGAAGAGGGCCTTGATGCCAAACTGAGTCGAAGGCCTTTGAGATGTCCAAGAATAGAGCTGCAACATACTGCCTGTTATTGAAAGCTCGGGTTACTTCGTCAACCAGACGTAGAAGTTGGTGTGATGTGGAGTGGGAGCGGTGAAAGCCAAATTGCTCTGGGCGAATGATGTTTAGCTCGTCCAGTAGATTTTGGACACGATGTTGTAGTACCTTCTCAAATAATTTACTAATGGCTAGTAACAAACTGATGGGACGATGGTTTGAAATTTGTTTAGAGTCCTTGCCAGGTTTGGGGATGGTAATGATTTTTACATGTTTCCATTTTGCAGGAAAATATGACAGAAGGAGCAGGCTGTTGAACAGATTAACAATCAAGGCTATCCAGTTCTGCGGGAGTGCCTTAAAAGCAGCATATGGTATGGAGTCACAACCAGCAGCTTTGTAGGGTCGGACTGAAGCTATTAGACCACTGACCTCAGCGGTGTTGTTGAGGAGCAGCTCGTCTGAGTTGTAGGGAGAGGCAAGAAATTGCTGGACAACTCCTTCAATTTCGGCTACTTGTTCGGGATCAGGGGATTCATCTGGATGGAAAGTAGCAGCCAGGTATTCAGCTAGGAGTTCGACCTTTTCTCTGGAAGATTGTGCCACTCGATTTCCATCAGTAAGTGGCGGATCTGAGGTGGGTATGCGTAGCATAGCCTTGGACATTCTCCAGAGAGAACAATCTGTGGTGTCGAGGGTACATAATTTTCTTTCCCATTCGTCACTGAAGTGGTCTGCAAGTTCCATCTTCACTGCAGCCTGGAGGCGATTCCATTCACTCTTGTCTTGTGGCTGGCGCGTATTTTGGAATTTTCGCCGTGCTGTGTTTTTGGCTGAGATAGTTGGCGCAAATGTTTTGGGATGGGTTTGAGGGGACTATATGGAGAGTTACGGGCAGGAGTTGCTTCGCGCATGGCCTCAGCCATGTTGCTAGTGATGAACTGCTCCAGATCATCAGCTTCTGCTATTGTTGTGCAAGGGTGAATATCGGCGGGTTTGTCGGCCATGATGTTTGAAAATTTGCTCCAGTTGGTTTGTAGGGGATTTACGTGAGAAGGTAATGACTTAGGTATGAGTGTTGCCTTATACAGCAAGAGAACAGAAAAATGATCGGAAGAGAGTTCGGGAAGAGAGAATATAGTTGGGTGACTGAGTATGTTGCATAGGAGTGCTATATCCAACCAGTCAGGGGGGCCACGATCACCATGAGTTATGGTGGGAGAGGTGGGAGCAAGTACAACCAGGTTCTTGCGTTCTATATAGCGTTCCAGGAGGCGTCCACGACTGTTGGTGATGGTGGAGTTCCAAAGTGTGCTCTTTGCATTGTAGTCTCCCATGGCTACAGTGGGAGAACCATTGAAAATAAGGTCCAGGTCTCGCTGTGAAATGGTTCTACTTGGTGGGATGTAAACCGAGTAGATGTTAAGTGGTCCTCTGTCGGTAACAACTTGGATTCCTGTACCTTCAAGACCATCGGAAACAGGCAGGTGTAGGCAATGATGGGGGATGTGCCTTGGGATATATAATGCAGTCCCACCATAGCCATCTGGACGATCAGTTCGATAACAAATCATTCCTGGAATGGTAGCCCTATAGCGTGGAGCTAAGTGTGTTTCTTGGACAATGAAGATGTTGATTTTATTGACAACGATGAAGATTGTGGCTTAACGTAACTTTTGTCGTAGTCCATTGGCATTCCAGGAACAAATGCGTAGGCTGGTGAGGTTGTTTATTATATTATTGACGTCCGCCATTGTTACCCATAAATACAAATACGGTGTGCACCAATATTGTTTGTGATGGTATTGAAGGGGGGCGGATGGCTAGTACATCAGCTAAAGCAGCTGCGAAGTCAGCTTGCAGGGCGAGTGGAATCCTGGAAATAAGGCTTAGAAACTGTTCATCAGGAAGGGATGGTTTGGAAGTCGGCGGAAGGTTGTGGTTTGTGGTGGCGCGAGTCAATAGCCGCTGCTGCATGGGCGTTCTGGTGTCAACGTTAGTCTGTCCTAGTGGGCACATAGGTTTGTTGGCCGGTGCAGATGGAGCTATTCCTGATGTTGGTCTATTAACAGGTGGACGTTGTGGTGGTGTTGGTGGCTAATGTGGTTTGCGATTGCATAGGTGCTTGCAGCTCTGGTTGACGGGGTTGCAGTGAAGGATTTTGACGTCGTGTTATAGATGCGGCAGCTGCATAATTTGGGAACTGTGGTCTTATAACTGGAGGGAGACCAGGGTAGCGAGTACCTTTGAATGCTTCCCTGGGTATGCCTTGTGGGTTTGGTATCTTTGGAGCAGCGTCAAAACGCGTACGTTGTCCGGTCTTCTTGAGCTCCATTTCTATTCTGGCCTCCTGCCAGACAGGGCACTTTGCGTAGCGGCAGGAGTGCTCACCTCCGCAATTACTGCATGTTGGTTTAGATCCAGCAAGACCTAACCTCTTACATTCTGGACGTTTGTGGCCTGAGGCACCACAGTAGGAGCATACTGGTTCAAGCCTGCAAACCGCTGCACTGTGGCTGAACTGTTGACAGTTCGTACACTGTCATGGACGTGCAGGCGGCCTATAAGGTTCAACCCTTATAATGGCTTCAAACATGTGGGTTTCCTTATATATGTCGCTAGAGCGGGGCTCCTTCCGAAGAGCTACACGGAAATGCGATTTGATCGGAGTTGTCCAACACGCTCAACTGGGTACTCCATCTTTTGTAGGAGGTCTTGGACATCTGCCTCTGTGAGTTACATGGGTAGTTCCTTCAATGTGACGTACATTAGCTTCTCCTCAGGTAATAAGGTGGTGAGGTATTGTACTTTGTGATCTGTTGGGAATTTTCGTATTGTTCTGTGATCGGTAGGCGTTTCAGGGAGGAAGGCGATGGACCCGCTCATGTTTTTAATGGTAAATTTTGTGTCTGGGTAACCATCATGTAATGCCTTTGTCAGTTCTCGGGCTTGGCCCGGATCTCTTAGGAAGATGGGAGTAGTTTTGTTAGATTTGTTTGCTCCCTGAAGTTGAGTGGTAGCTTGTGTCTGGTTGAGGTGTAATGGGGCGAATTCCTCTGCCACTTCCTGTTCCATGAGTTCTACAGGGGCTGGAGGAGGTGTAGAGCATTTACGCCTCTTTTGGTTTACAGCTGGTAGTGGTGGGAAGTCATCTGGTATATTTGCTTCTGAGAGAGCTGCAAAACTGTTTGATGTCATTGGTGGTGGCACTGGTGCGCTGTGGTTTGTTTCCTTGGCAGTTCTTTTCTGCGTAGGTGTTTGCCAGGAGTTAGTATATTGATCTTCATGGTGAGAGAGGTAATTGGTGATGGCATCAATTCTCTGGCGGTGGAAGGAATAGATTTTGAAGGCTGCAGCCCTGAGGCAGACCTCTTCAGAGGTGGGGACGGAAGACATTTCTGCGTCTGCTTGATTCAGGTATTTTGTCCCAGCCTGTCTTTCCATTTTGAGGATCCGGATATCTCCTCTGGATAGTGGGTAGCTGGGTTGTACAATCAGAGCAACTCCCATGAAGCTCGAAATGTCACCGCCTAGCAGGTAATAATCTTCAGAATTTTGTTCCAAAGAGATTGTTGGGATTGTAGATACCTCCGTTGGAAGGGGGTAGATGAAGCAGTGGTTGCACAGTTTGCGTGAGCTGAAGAAGGGTGTTCAATACATGTGGTAGATGCCTTCATGTTGGTGGAATTTGGGAAGTTAGCGGCCGACATGATCAGATGTGTAGATTGACCAATGGGAACATCCAATATAACAGCCAATTAGGAAGGGTAATGCAGTGACCAATGGGGGCAGTATGATGATAATGATGTAACAATGTAACAAAAGTAATGTTTGTGCGTGATAAGAGGAAGAGAAGAGTAGAATTTTTTTAAAGAACAAGTCTAGAGTGCCAAAAGACGCGAATAATAGAGGACCTACCCCTAAGGGCGCCTAAAAACCAGTCGCAATGACTGTTGGCTGCGGTCTTGTTATTCTGCCCAATCACTTTTTATAAGAAGCTCTAGCTGACTCGGATCCTTTTTTCTCGCCTCAAAGAGGCTAGTCAGGCTCTTCTGTGGTTCTACGATGCATGCAATGTCTTGTAGACAAGTCTAGTCTAGATGTTCTCTCTTCGAAGTTCCGAAGAGAAGCTGAAAAATGTGGAAATGAGTAAAATTTTCGGGAGAAAGTGGTTGTCGCCAAGGAGAGAGGAGACTATGGTAGCACGTGGACTGGTGGAGAAAGGGAAAGAAGCTGGACGCAAACCATTGGTAGTAGTGAAGAAGAAGAAGAAGAAGAAGAAGAAGAAGAAGAAGAAGAAGAAGAAGAAGAAGAAGAAGAAGAAGAAGAAGAAGAAGAAGAAGAAGAAGGAAGAAGAAGAAGAAGAAGAAGAAGAAGAAGAAGAAGAAGAAGAAGAAGAGAAGAAGAAGAAGAAGAAGAAGAAGAAGAAGAAGAAGAAGAAGAAGAAGAAGAAGAAGAAGAAGAAGAAGAAGAAGAAGAAGAAGAAGAAGAAGAAGAAGAAGAAGAAGAAGAAGAAGAAGAAGAAGAAGAAGAAGAAGAAGAAGAAGAAGAAGAAGAAGAAGAAGAAGAAGAAGAAGAAGAAGAAGAAGAAGAAGAAGAAGAAGAAGAAGAAGAAGAAGAAGAAGAAGGAAGAAGAAGAAGAAGAAGAAGAAGAAGAAGAAGAAGAAGAAGAGGGGGGCGGTAGGTGGTGAAGACAGGAGGAGAGGTAAAGCAGAGGCCGGAGAAGAAGAACATGCGATTATAACTTTGTCGCATGAAAGTATAATGGTGATAACCAAAGACAAACGATCCTCAGTTGTTGGAGGAATTCAGCTGAGAAGCAAAGAGACATTGGAAAAGTATGTGTGGTCTAGGGGCAGAACGGGTTCACAATAGCAGTCAGTCAGGAAAATAGGATTTTGGAGCTGTGAAGGAATAAAAAATAAAATTAATACGGGAACCTTACAGCACTTTTTGGGGACGCTGGATTATTTAGCAGTGGTTGAAACGTGGTTGAAAGATGAGGTCCTTGATATAAGGGGTTTTAGTTACGTAGGAAGAAGGGGAGAAGCATATGCAAAGAAAGGGAGCCTATCTGGAGGCCTAGGTTTCTTTATTAGGAAGACTCTGTGTAAAACAATGAAAGAATCATGGTCCAGGCATAAAGAAGTGCTTTGGGTTGTAATAGAAGATAAGGAGTTAGATGACAGCATGATATGTTTGGGTATAGTGTATAACCCGCCAGTCTCCTCACAGTTTCATAATCCCGAAATATTTTATCTCTTAGACAAAGACATTGAGAGGTTAAGGGATAAATACATTAACATAGAGATTATAATAATGGAGATCTAAATATAAGAATTGGGGAAAGTGACGTAAATCTAACAGATGATTGGGAAAATAATAACATAACAGGAAAAAATGGTGATAGACGTAGCAAGGACAAGATCGTCGAGAGAGGAAGTGAAAAACTCATTAAATTTTGTGAAATAAATGCGCTTGACATTCTTAATGGGAAATACGGTGAAGATGAGCAGGGGAATACACCTTCATAAATGCAAATGGCCAGAGTGTAATTGACTTGGTTTTCTGGTCCAATAATATTAGACATATAGTGAGTAATTTCAAAGTGTCAAACATAAGTACCAATAGTGGTCATTTCCCATTACTAACATGTATTAAAATCAAATCTCAAAATGTGGAAGATGACAAAATAAGGGAGAAAATAACAGCAAATAGAGATCATGTTAGATATAGGTGGAAGGAAGAGCATAAGGCAAACTTTGAAAATCTTTTAAAATCCGAGCGAGGGAAAATATGTCAGTATGGGGTACTATATAATTCGGAAAACTTTGAAATTGAAAAGGCGATGAATATCTTAAATTTCATATTGCACTGGGCAAGGAAACAGATGAAAGTTAGAAATAGGCAAATTATTGAAAGTGACACATAGTTTGATGAGAATTGTAAAATAAATAAAGGTATTGTAAAAGCGGAGTTGGTAAAATGGAAAGAATCAGGGAATATCAAACTGAAAGAACAATATCTGCTAAGCAAATATTATTATAACAAGTTGCTGGAAAATAAAAAAATCTCTATGGAGGAAAAGAAATGCCAGCAAACTAACCAGTACTATTACTGAAAATAATGTAAGTAAAGTATGGAAAGGTATTAAGACATTATACAAAAAATATATTGTCAAATCTAACATAACTCAAGAATAATGGTTAGGGTATTTTGCAACTTTATATACATTTTAAAGCTTTAGTGTAGGGAGGGTAATCCCTGAACTAGAAAATAATTTCAATGAAATCTTGGACAGAGTCAAAACAGATGAAGAAGTAAAGAATCAAATTAAAAAAAATTAAAAGGAACAAAGCACCAGGTTTAGATGGTATACCCGGAGAGTTCATTAGGGAATAGGGCAAAGACGTGAACCGAGTTAAAGTTCTAACATCGTTGTTCAACTCAATGAAAACCAAAGGGTATATAACTAAGAGTTGGAAAAAGGCTATTATTCAACCAATTTATAAAGATAAAGGGGGATATGGATGTACCCAATAATTACCGAGGCATAGCACTGTTATCGAATGTGGGAAAAATTTATACGGGTGTCTTGGCAGAAAGGCTGCAAGTGTGGATAGAGGAGCATAATAGTCTTTCAGAATTCCAAATGGGCTTCAGAAAGGGGAGGCGGAGAGTTTATAATGTATTCATCATAAAAAACTAGTAGATAAATACCTAAAAAATAAGAAAGGTAAATTATATGTGGCATTTATCGATTTGAAAAAAGCCTTCGACCGGGTAGAGCTGAAACTGTTGTGGTATAAGCTGTTAATGAAAGCAGTGAGTAATTAAATGGTAACTATACTAAAAGAATTGTATAAAGAAAATACATTTTGCATAAAATATGAAGAAGGGGCACTAACTAGAGAAATACAACTGGAGGGAAAATGACTAAGGCAAGGGTGCAAGCTAAGTCCAATTTTATTCAATTTATTTATCGATGATGTACTGCAAAATATAAGTAAGAATAATAGTCTCATGCCAGTAATAAACAACTTACAAGTCTCGGGTTTACTTTTTACAGACGATTTGGTAATAATGTCCATTACTGTTAATGGGTTAAAATATCTTTGCAAGAGGTGGAGAAATACTGTTCAGAGTGGGGCTTAAAGGTAAACAGCGAAAAAACTCAAATTGTAGTATTTAAAAAAGGAACCAAATTGAGTAAATATGAAAAGTGGAAGAAGGGAGAAGCTGAATACAAAGTAGTACGTGACTGTACTTACTTAGGATTAAAATTAGATGCAGGAGGCAAATAGGAAAACAAAAGAAATCAGCACTGGCAAAAGGGAAAGTAGCAATGATGGCTGTGAGAGGGTTCCATATAAAATGCCGGAGATGGAGATGAAATGGTTGGAAAGAGTATATAGTTCTGTAGTCGAGGCCAGAATGCTATATGGTATTGAAATATGGAGGCTTGAGAATGGGTGGGAAGTTGTGGATCAGATACACAGGATGTTCTGTAAGGAAGTTTTGGGGCTGCCAATGGCAACAGCAAACGAAGTTGCTCAAATTGAAATGGGGAGAGTAACAAGGAAAGGGTTAATAATGGAAAGAGCCTTGAAATACTGGCATAGGATCTTGAATTTAGATGAAGGCAGCTTATTGCAACAATGTTTAAAATATCAAGAAGCAAGTCTGCAAAGCTCGGGCTGGGCAAGCACTCTACGAAACAATTTAGAAAATAATGGCTTAGGTAATATTTGGAGAAATAGAGATAGAAATTATAAAGGTTTCTGGAGGGGTGTTAGAAAAAGATTTGAAGATATAGAGATTCAAAAAGTGTTCAGCCAGTTAGGTGAAAACAGGTCATTGGTATATGATGTTGAGTAATAAAGTGGCTGGGGAAGGGAGCAGTATATAGATAAAACCATTAATGAAGAAAGGAAGGGGATAGCATTGTTGAGAGCAGGAGTGTGGAGGCTAAAAGGGCAGCGGAATGGGTTTGTGCAGGACAAGTGCCCATTGTGTGGGGGTAAGGAAGATGTGGAACATATACTTTTTGAATGCAGGGAAACAGATATTTGGCGAAAAGAATACATCTGGAGAAAAAAAAATTAAGCGAAGTCCTGATATATGTAAAATTATAGATAAAAATCTCAAGAATGTAGGACAGTTCTTAGATAAAGTGAAAAATAAATGGAAGTGGACTGTGAAAAAAGGAAATGAACAATATTGTGTAAGCAATAGTAGTAATGTTAGTAGTAATAGAAATGTAAGTAGTGTATTACACATTTTGTAATTCAATGGGCTGCCCACAAATTAATGGCCTGGGCCAAATACTGGCGTGCAACTCAACAATTTTAATAGCTTAGTACACTAAATAAATAAATAAATAAAATAAATATACGAAATGTCTATTTAAACTGATTTCACACACGAGAGACTTCATAAAGAATTTGGCAACGGGAGAGCACCTTTATACCAGACTCGTCCTGTTGTCCAGGGATGGCAGCACCAGTAAAATTCTATCTCGCAGAAGATAAATTACAATTAATCAGAGAGATTAATCATAAATTGTATATGTGTTGTTTAAATATTGCTTATATTTAGTTTCTCTGCAGTATTCGGAGATAAGCAAATTTTGTAATACATACTGAAAAAAAAATACTCACTCAACAAATAATCGCATATGGGAAAAGAAGTCTTGTAAAGTGAATATATAATTTCAACTTTCCTTAGTATATTATATAATACACCAGGGTGTAAACAAAAGAGCGGTTTGGCATCCTGTACAAAATTAAAGAGGAGCAAAAAGCTACCTCAACAAAATTTTCCTCAACAAAAAATATCACATCATCCTACAAATATCACAACAACCTGCGGTCAGACCCAAAACCTGGGTGGGTACGCAGCAAAAACCTTCTGGCTGTTAACAGCCTGTCAGTACACGACTTGGACTTGGACTATATTTTATGACCTCCTGCCAATTAGTGGATTTTGTTATCATTTTGTTGGAACTATTATACGTTTATAACGGTAAGCAATTTGGAAATCTTGCTTTTTCCTCCAGAAAAGTACGCAAATTACGTTAATGAGTTTGAAATATATCTAACATTTCTCTTTGATAGTAGCATGAATAAGATATTTACTAAGATTTATTCACTCATATATATGTAGGCCACCAAGCTGGTCCAATTGTCCCTATGACTCCAAGTGGGGTCATCCCAGGGAGGAAGATGAGGCGAAGGAGACAGAGGGTGGCTGAGCCACGACAGTACAGAGGGAAGGATTTCTTAGAGCTTCCTCTGATACAGATTTCCCCGCCAGGCCAGGACAACGAACCAAGCAGCCGAGCCCAGAAGTGTCCCTGGCGATCCTGAAATGGTCCCAGCAGAGGATTGGGGAAATGCAACGCAGCTAGAGGAGGAAGTTGTTTTCCACAGAGCGTATCATCCTGCCATGCACCGACGAGACTCCCGCCGACACCTTTACTCTGAAAGAGACCACCAGGTGAGGGATGACGAAATGATAATTGAGATCAAATGGAGAGACAGTAATTTCGGGGGAAGTAATTAACCTACCCAGCATTCGACTAGCGACCCAGGAAAACCCCCGAAAAGCCCATGGGTCAGGTAGGTCGGCCAAGGGAATCAAACCCTGCCCTCCCGAATGCGGGCCACTGACAAAACTGCCTGAGCCATCACGCTCGGTGCCTTTCTGTTTAGATTCAGGTAATACCAAAACATGTTTTTCTGGCGAAATGTCAATATAAAACTTTTGAACGGAGTCTGATACCAGTCTATTTAACATGGCCGACTGCTATATCTTTTAAACTCGGCTTACGCTGGACGACGTATTCAGGACCGTAATAGCGGCCGTAGTGTTTGGCAAATACTTATCAACAGCTCTTTGTTTACTATCTACGAGATTTTGACTCAGTAAACTACAAATATGTTGTAATAACAGAGTATTATGCAGATAAAGGCTGTGCTCTGCACAAAATGTAAATAAGTATAGTTTAATGTGAAATAGTGACCAAAGAGCAAGTAGCTATATAACCTTAAACATTCTTGTACGCTACACTAATGTAATATTATTGCTAACTATTATATTCAAACTCAATTTCCAGTGTAATGCTGGGTAAGACAGCTCATGGTGTACTTAACATTTACAGGAATTTCAAAACTCATTGTTATATCTGTAATTAATTAATCTACGACGTAACAGTCCAAAATCGAATCAGACTGCTGACCTCACGCTCATATACGCAAGGTAGAGGTGGGCAAGCACCCGCCTAATACTGGTAGGAGATATGGTCAGCATCACGGCGCCCCGAGCAAGAAACTTGGCTTTCGCTATCTATCGTAGCTCCTCAAATTGCTCAATATTCAGAGTGGGCATCAGGTGGGAGGTGTCAGGGAACAAAAGCACAACGCTGTCACACACTACAGCACGGCAAGGGACGAAGCCGTCATTTTCTATTAGAGAAATTATATGGAACTCTTCTCTGAATATTCGATCTTGTTATTTCATTGGCCATGTCATGGCAAGTGCATAGTTCGATCGTCTCTCACCAAGACTACCCGAGTGCTAACCCAGATGACTGTAAAATGATTTTTTTTTTTTTTTTTTTTTTTTTTTTTTTTTTTGCTGACAGCCCACTGAGGTTTCCTCCGGGATCTCCGTCTTTCCCCGCCATCTTTCCTTTAATTGCTACATTATATTTTCTATCATTCATCTCCGCTTCATATTATCATACACCTCTCTTAACCTCACACCAGTTACTGGGCTGATCACACATCCTGGTTCTCTACCAGGTCCAAAGCTTCGGTTCCTTAAACTCAACCTTAAGATACAGAGCAAGAAGATCCCCCAACAGCATGATAAGTGGTACGCTAGGGTTAAGCTAAACAAGAAGTTATTTCATCGAAATTGCAGCGTTGATCTCTATTCATATCTCCCAAAAACCTGTTTGTAAACACTGTGTTTGTCTATGTGAACTGCATCACTCAGAACTAACTTCTCAATAAATTAAACATGCAGTTGTATAGCTCAAGTATCTCCCAAAGATACCGCGATCTTACTTCCGGAAACTACATCTTATATGAGATAAATTTGAGAACGTTTATAATATTTGGTCAAATGTGTCTAGGAATCTGATCAACTTGCTCTAATTTTAATATTCTCATACTTGCATGACAAACGAGAGCATTAGCTTGAACTTTCATGCACTAACCATTCTGAATAACTTTCGTATATGTGGAAAACAAAAGAATATCAACAAGCCTAACTATATAAAATATATATGTCTTCTAAATACACATAAAACTTATTTGTTCATGAAAGACTACCATTATATTTGTTGGCTTTTGTTTTAATTTTTCAATCCTTCTACATTTAAAACTCTAACATCCATTCAAGTGTTTCATAGCAACAAAATGGAATGTGAAATACAGAAAATAATGAATTATATGTAAAGTACCAATGGGTAACATTACAATAAAACAAAGTAAAATATTTATAGGACTGTTGAAGATAAAATCTAGTAAAATACACTTTTATATCCACTTGTGTCTCTTATCACTGATACAGGACTGTAGTCAGAACAAACTTAGTTGATAAAAGTGGAAGACTGTGATGAGAAAGCATGTGAGAGCAACAATTAATCCATTACTATAATATAATATATTATATTATATACGAGATGTCTATTTAATTATATTGATTACACACAGCGAGAGGCTTCTTAAACAATTTGCCAACGAAAAGGCACCTTTGTAACAGCCTCATCCTCCTGTCCAGAGATAGCACCACCAATAACTTCTTACGCGTAGAAGACAGTTACAATTATTCAGAGAGATTTATAAAAGAATATATTTATGTTCTTTAGCTATCGCTTTGATTTCATTTCTTTGTATTACATAACAATAAAATGAAATTGTAATACATACTGAGATAATACTGATTCAACGAATAATTGCATATGGGAGCTGAAGCCACCTAAATGGAATATATAACGGCAATTTAAATAAAAATTTTTACCATTTCCTGTTACTCCTGTTTTTTGCAACTAAAATTTTTGTGAACCATAATTATCCATTAAAGAGGTTAAACACATTTTGGAAATCTTGCTTCTGGCTCCACAAATGTAAGAATATGTAAAACAACTCTGTTTCGGAGTGGCACGAATATATATTATTATAACTTACTTGCTGATTGAGTGCAGTTGCACTCTGTAGTCACATGACATTCAGTGAGTATGTATGTTGCCATTTTTATACTTTCATTATAATAAACCATAATCAATACACGTATTACTAATAGATAATTCAACTGTTGGTTTACACACAAGCAGATCTTCCTATAAAAATTCTTCTCTCGGTTTTAGGTTGAGGGGATTACAAGACATGTATTAAATGAATATAGTTTAATAACAGTGTACAATGTGCTAATAAATACATGTTTTAAACATTCTTGTACTCTATACTACCGTATTCGCTTTCCTAAGCTACAGCTACACATTTAAATTACAGGGAAATCAGAAACAACTGAAAGCAGCATACCACTTACACGATACACAACTGCTAGCATTGAGTTCACTGTTTACTAAAACCTATTAAACACTGTTTGTAATACTGTACACAACGTTATATACCTACACAAAACACAATTACTGACTGATACACAAATTCTGATATTAAAGCAATTAGCTATTTAATTTAGAAGTCTTAGCCTTTAATTTACCTTTGCTTTCACTGGAACCTTTTAATATGCCAGCAGTAATGTCTTACTTAGTACTTTATAAAACTTTAAGCATAGGGAATACATAGTGACAGATGAAATATGATAAGTAACGCTAAACCAGCAGTCTAAATGAAGTATAAAACCCTAAAACAGCTCTGAGGGACAACTTCCATACAGTCTACAGTTTTGTATAGAACAAGAATTACAGTAATAATTCTAAACTACAGCTACGTAGGTATTTAAATAACAAAGAACATAGTTTATAAAATACAAGCAATATACTACTTACATGAAACAGACGATCATGTTTGTGAGTAGTGTCAACATCCTAACTCTGAACTGACATTTAAAATAAATACAAAATAAGGTTACAGTATCTTCCATTGATACAGCTATCTCACCTCTACAAACTACACCTTTATATCCAGTTGTCTCTCTTATCACTGATATAGGACTGTAGTCTAAAAAAAAACTGAGCAAATGGAAGTAGAAGACTGGGATGACAGAGCAATATGAGTGTAATTATTAATCTACTGCTTTATACTCTAAAGAGGAGATGTCTATTTAGTTACAGCGATTGTACACCACGAGATGCTTCATAAAATATTAATTGAACGAGATACAATCCTTTTTCCAGATATGTCCTGCTTTCCAGAGATGGCACTAACTGTAATATTCTATCACGACGAAGGTAAATTACAATTGCAGCTGAGATGCATAGTTTAGCGAGCCGCTTTTTAAGGATTTAACCATCGTTTTTATTCCCCTTGTATCTACAAGGAATTATATAACGAATCTCCTTCTGTAAACATTTAACTTAAACATGTCGCAGAGATGTAGAAGTCTTGGTAAAAGAATGGTTTGAGAAAGTATTGTGAGTCTCATACAATAATCTACAGCTACGTAGGAGTCGTACATTATTGGGAACTGGGAGATATTGACATGATAAACAGTGAACCTGCCAAAAAAAGATAGGTTTCAAACAAGTTCGTGCTGCTATCCAGAGATGGCAGCATCTGTCACTATGCCTTGATATTCTAGCGGTTAAACAAACCGTATGGAGACCGAGTAATCCATGGTGCAGGTTGGATTTTGGAAATACTAACAAGGAATATCTCAAAAATTGCAAACAAATGATGTAACTGAGCCAAAGAACATGCGAAGGTTTGAGATTCAAACCCAGTGAGGTCGATGAGATTATTTCAGGCTTAAAAATATCACGACTTCTTTGGTGGAATTGTAAATCCGCGGAACGTAAAAATTCTCGAAAACTATTACTGATGCCCCTGAGTAAAATTAAGAGTCTTTTATGCCCAATACTAAATATGAACCGCAGCAGTTAGAGATCGTAAATAAATCAATTTCTAATTGTGTCGTAACTAAAGGGCTTTATGGATCCAGATATTCAGCAGATATACTATATAAAGTATCTAGCGCTGGGCTTTGTTCAGTTTCGCTTAATAGCATTGATGTCACCAATTTTTAATTCCGTTTCAGTGTATATAGATACCATAGGCTACTTCTTGCACC
The DNA here is from genome assembly GCA_030765055.1 of Mantis religiosa. Lineage (NCBI taxonomy): Eukaryota > Metazoa > Arthropoda > Insecta > Mantodea > Mantidae > Mantis > Mantis religiosa. The sequence continues at coordinate 125,315,931 of CM060959.1, forward strand.
TTAGTACAACTATGACAGACTTTTACGACTTCGAGACCACACGGAGAGATGGAGAGGCTTAGCATATCAAAAGTTTGATTATTTTATTATTATAGTATATTGATTATATCACCCCATTTCTTTTAAGTTTCCTAAAACATTTAAAGCATATCAGTAATTCATACAAAACAGGGTGCTCTGAGACTCTAAAGTTGATAAACATCATAAGCTACTGTTATGTTGACATATATTAAACATCCTTTGGTCTATCTACACCCTTCATAATATACGTGTTGTATGTAAATTATCGCTGTTTGACCAAATAGAACAACACTTAACTACTAAAATTACAAATAACACAGTCCTTACGACTCTAACGTTATTGTCAACCCCAAGTTACAATGTAATGTTGGGTAACACTGCTCGTGGTATAGTTAAGATTTTCAGGAATTTCAAAGCTCATGGTTACATCGATATTTAATATATATATATATATATATATATATATATATATATATATATATATATATATATATATATGGCGTAACAGTCGGCAAGCGAACCAGACTGTCGGCCTCACGCTTACATACCAAAGACAGAGGTGAACGATCACACAACCGTTACTGGTGGCAGATATTGTCGCATCACGGTACCTCCAGTAAGAACGTTGGCTTTCTCTATCGTAGCTCCTCAAATGCCTCTCGATGCTGCGTGAGCACCATGGGGGAGAAGGATCCCCATTGCATTCCCTGGCAGGGAACCAAAGCACAAACTTGTCACACACTACATCACAGCACAGGAGGAAGACGTTATTTTGTTTTAGAGAAATTATACCAAAATTTTCTATGAAAATTCGATATTGATATTTCAGTGTTGATCTCCATTTAATTCTCCCAAAAACGCTTTTAGTAATTTTCGTGTTTGTGTGGGTCAGCGAAATCACTGAAAACTAACCTATCAATAAATGTAAAATGCAGTTATATATATCAAGTATCTTAAAATAATACCTCGATCCTACTTTCAGAAACTACAACTTATAGAAAAAAATTGTGAGACTTTGTGGAAATTATTTTTACTCTCACACAACCTGTATGTACGACGAGGTAAAGAGTATGTACGACAAGGTAAAGAAAGGTGGACTGACTGAGAATTTCAATGCTGCAGCCTGGATCTGAACCAAGTATCTCCCGATCTCCGGCTGCCCTTATACTAATGTTGTTTAGACATAAACAATAAATAATAAACAAGATTGTTGGCTGTTTCTGAAACTTAGCTAGTGATATTTGATCACAAATATAATACAGATCTCCACTTCACTCTCACATAAATGCTATTAATAAACGATGTTTGTGGAACAAATACAAAACGATACTTATATAGGTCAAGTACCCAACAAGGATACTCCATCACACCTCCAGAAACTATCCCTTACATCATCTAGAATTGTCATATATAATATTTTGAAAAAAGCTTAAAAATTGTTGCCAAGGTGTCGTATATGTAATATATTTCCAATACAAAAGAAAGGTTTAAATTGAACTTTCTGTACTAGCCTTCATTCTAAATACTTTTGTATAAATGGTAAAACAATGAAATATTATTCATAGTATTCATGAAGGACTCCCTGAAATGCTAAGCTCCATTCTTGTGTTTCATTAGAACAGCAGTAGATTTGAAAGGCAGAAAATAATTAATGATATGTATACTAGCAAACGGCAATATTACAATAAAATAAATCAAAACGTCCATATGACTCTTATATGGAAAACTAAGTAAGAAATAATTTTTTGTATGTACAGTTGTCTCTCTTATCACTGATACAGGACTGTAGTCTGAAGAAAACTGAATAGATAGAAATAGAAGACTGGGATGAGGAAACATGCGAGTCTAATAATTAATAGACTGCTATAATATATTATACAGGAGATGTACATTTAGTTATACTGATTACACATTGAGAAAGACTTCATTAACAATTTGCTAACGAGAAGGCGCGTCTATACCTGACTCTTCCTGCTGTCCAGAGATGGCACCACCAGTAAAATTCTAACATTTAAAAGATGAATTGCAACTATTCAGAGGGATCTAAAATAAATTGTATTTTTGTTGTTTAAATATCCTTTAGAATTAATTTCGCTGTATTAAATCAAAAGAAGCAAATGTTTTAATACATACTGAAACAATACTGACTCATCAAATTATCGCATATGGGAGCGGAAGTCTACTAAAGTGAATATATAATTTCATGAAATTTTTAATGATATACTCACTTTTCCTCGAGATTTCGAGGAGTCAACAACGCGCTGGGTTCTTCATGATCTCGAAAGCTTGGTATAACCGACTCGAGTTCTCACGAGGCTCCGTAAAAACGTTCGAAATGGCACGTAACTCCACTGACATCGAGTGAACACCGTCTAGCGAACACCACACCAAGGCTAAACCAGCCCTTCGCAGGGCTTGGCCCTTGCCTACCAGCGCCAATTGCCGAGAACTACGGATACAGTTGATTGCTGCTCTGAAGAGACAGCAACATTCAGCCTGCGAGTCTACAAGGGTTCCTTCTAGACTACCAGGAAGAGCACAAACAGCACTGTAATTGGGTAGATTAGCAAGGCCGCAGCCAACAGTCCTCTGGACTGGTTTTTAGGCGCCTTTCGGGGTAGGCCCTCTGCTCTTCGAGCTTCTTAGCGCCCTAGACGTGCTTCTTTTTTTCTTCTTCAACATTCTTACTTCCTCTATTCTATCTCTCACCTCCCCTAATACACAGACGGACGATTGACGTACCGACAAATATCATTGGCCAATATGGAACCAGCCAGCAACACCACCACCACCACTGCCTCGTACACGGAGGTAGACTATTATCTCCTAGGAGGAGATATACGCTCTTTTATGGGTAAAGAGCTCATCACAAACCCATCGCTGCCAATGAGCCAATCATGCCATGACGTGCTTCAGCTGGAGCTTCGTGCTAGGCAGAAATACCTAAACAAGGCTGATGAAAGCCTTATTAACAGCGCCACAGTCAGCAACACCATCGCCATCTCAGACTTCCGAGTCTACGTGGCCCATCGCTCCAGAATTGAGGCTATCTTGAATCTCCTCACGAAGCACGACCACAGCAGTGCTTCCACTTCATGGCAGACTGTCAAAACGAGGACCGCAAAAACGTCCCAGGCTGCTCCTTCCACCACCACTACTACCACCACCACCAGCAACAAGTTTGCGCCTCTTGAAGCGGGTCTCCTTGATGAACCCACTTCATCACAAAAGAAGCGTAAGTGCTCCACAGACTCACATCAACCACAGCCAGAGCAGATGGAGGAAGATAATCATGCTCCTGCAACTACACCAGCTGTAAACACAACACAGCAGACAGTTCCTACTCCAAGGGCTAGTCGTCCAACACCCATTTTCCTGCGCAATCCCGCAGATGCCAGGAAAGTGCTATCATCTGGTGTAACAGCAGAATACACCATAAAAAACCTCCGTGGCACTGTGGCTTTCCTACCTGCCACGGCCAACGACCACCGCCGACTTAGGCGCCACCTAGAGGAGCAAAACATCGAAGCTGTCACCACTCTCCTCTCTGAGGACCGTCACCTACATGTGACAATCAAAGACGTGCCTTCCTTTGTCACGGAAGAAGAAGTGCGAGACCACCTTGTAGCAAAAGGCTACACTGTAGAGAGGGTCGCACAACTGACCACCAGAGGTCCCAAACCACAACCACTCCCACATTTCCGCGTGGCACTACAAAAGACACCTACGGTGCGAGAAATCTATAAAATGACGCACATGTTCCACGCCACAGTGAGAGTGGAATCATATAAGCCACCACCAAGACCACAACAGTGCACAAACTGCCAGCAGTTTACTCACAATTCTGCTGGATGTCTACTCCAACCAGTCTGTGCCTTCTGCGGCGAGGTTGGACACAAGCGCGCCAACTGTCAGAGACTCAGCATCCAGGGTGCTACTCCTCGATGCTACAACTGCGGGGACTCTCACTCCTGCAGATACGCAAAGTGCCCAGTCTGGCAAGAGGCACGAATCGAGTTGCTGGCAACAAAAGACGGGCAAATGTCCAAGTACAATGCCAAACCCAGGGTTCGCCACAACTCAGAGCTGCCCAGGGAAGCCTTTAGCGGAGCACGATATCCTGGACTGCCACCGCGTACTCCAATACAGTACCCGAACTACGCAGCTGCAGTGACTAACACAGTCAGTCCAGCTCCAGTAGCAGACAAGGCGCCGGAAGAGCACCACCTGAAGCCAACACAATCCTCTTCCTACACAGCTCCAGGTCAAACTGCAACATCCACACCGCCTTCCATGCCTCCACGGCCAGCCACAACCAAGCCAAGACAGCCTCCGGCGCCCAGACCACCTAGGGCAGAAAACCCGGAACCGCTGCGACCTGCTCCTACCACCAACAGGTCAACGTCTCATCCTACCATTCCAGATGAGGCGTTCCTCAACACCATGGGACAGATCCCCATAAACCTACAACCTCTGTTCGCCGCATACCTGGCTGAGGCCTTGAGAACTCGCCCCTCCAAAGTTCATCCCTATACCATCTTTGTACATGCCGTCCTCACCTTTATGATTAATAATGGCTGCTAGAGGAGTAAATACTACAGACCTTCTATCCCTCAAAGTTTGCTACTGGAACGCTAATGGACTTAGACGCAAGTTGCACGAAACCTCCAACTTCGTAGCAGAGAAAGGGGTGCATATACTACTTGTGCAGGAAACCCATCTGTCTGCGAATATCAAAGCTCGGATACCTGGCATGACGTGCTATCGCACAGACAGAGCAGATGGTTATGGTGGCACCGCTATCTATGTGCGCCGTAACATTGCCCATCACCCATTGGTCACCCCACAGACGCCCAACCTGGAAGCTACAGGTGTACAGGTGGACACTAATAGAGGGCCTCTTCATCTTTACTCCGTTTACATCCCTCCCGGCAAACCCATAGTTGCTGGAGAACTGGACCAACTGTTCACTTCCACTGCTGCCACCCTGGCTATGGGTGACTATAACGCCAAAAGTCCAGCCTGGAATTCCAACATCAGAAACGCGCGTGGAGTAACCTTGGAGCACTACGTCAACAACAGATGCCTCGTGGTCCTCTCACCCTCATCTCCCACAATTCACCATGGTGATCGCAGCCCGCCGGACTGGCTAGATATAGCCCTAGCCAAAAATGTCCGATACCATCCACGGCTTTTCACTCTTCCCGAACTATCTTCTGACCACTATCCTGTCCTCTTATTATTTCAATCCCGTCCAAATTTCAAGGCAAAACGCCTATTGCCAAACCCCCGGCGCACCAACTGGGAGGAGTTCAGTGAGATAATGGCAGCAAATCCACCGACCTTCAACAGATGTGAGACCACCAATGACGCTGACGCTGTGCTCATGAAAATTTCATCCAGCATCACGGAGGCAATTACCAGGGCTACACCACCTGCCCGCAACACCCATGGCACAGTCCGGAAGCTCCCACGCCACCTGCGCGATCTTATCGCAGCAAAAAATAAGGCTCGGCGCAAAGCACAGCACTCAGGTTGTCCCCTGGATCGCAGGGAGTATAACAGATTGAGGCGTAACCTCAAACTTGAGCTACAAGAGCATGCCAATGCAGATTGGGAACGCCGGCTCTCTACCCTGGACACAGAAGACCAGTCTCTCTGGAGAATGTCCAAAGCTCTGTTACGCCTCCCGGCTCAGGACAAACCTCTTCGCCATGGTCACACCATAGCACAGTCTGCCAGAGAAAAAGTGGGACTGATGGCCACTTATCTGGAATCTACTTTCCACCCAGCCAACACCTGCAATCAGGACCACATCCGGCAAACTAACGAGGCAGTTAGGGCATACCTCTCCCGACCACAAAATCACGAACAACCCCCACCTACAAACCTGATTGAACTGCAGCAATGCCTATCCTCTGTCCAACCTTTCAAAGCAGCAAGCTACGACAACATTCCATACAAGGCGCTCCAACAACTACCAAACTGCTGGAAGAAAGCCTTAGTCAATCTCTTCAATGATTTGCTACGACTGGCATACTTCCCGACCATCTGGAAACATGCCAAGGTGATCACCCTCCCGAAACCAGGAAAGGATTCCTCTACTCCGGAGGGTTATCGACCTATAAGCTTGCTCCCCAGCTTGAGCAAGATCTTCGAGAAAGTCATCCAATCTCGACTTAACGAATCATTGGAGACGCTAGAGATTCTAAGACCAGAGCAGTTTGGTTTTAGGAGGCAACACTCCACAGTTCACCAACTTCTCCGCCTAGTGGATCACATCATCACTGGCTTCAACAACCGCCACTTCGTCGTAGCCCTGCTTCTTGACTTAACTCACGCCTTCGACTCTGTCTGGCATGCAGGCCTGCTCTATCGCCTCATACAATATAACATTCCTTCCTACCTTATTCATCTCATCAACACCTATCTCCATAACAGAACCTTCAGTGTCACTATTGAGGAAGTCACTTCCGACACCTTTCCAATCCACGCCGGCGTACCTCAAGGCAGTGTCCTTGGACCCGTTCTCTTTCTCATCTACATAAACACCTTGCCATCCTACCTCAGCTGCACGCTTTACCAGTTTGCAGACGACACTGCGATCGCCACCAGCTCTGTACGCCATGAACTTGCAGTGCGTAGGCTACAAAAATATGCGGACCAACTAACAACCTGGTTCAACACCTGGCGGCTTAGCGTAAATCCCACAAAATCGCAAGCCATCACCTTCACCAGGAGAAGGGAAGACAACGTCCCGGATCTACGCATTGCTGGCAGTTCTGTCCACTGGGCAACACAAGTGAAATATCTCGGCGTCATTCTTGACAACAGGCTTACATGGCAATCGCACATAGAATATGTGCACAACAAGATCTCCCGTAGGATGGCCCTACTCTATCCCCTCTATCATCGCAACTCCTGCATGTCCCTTCACAACAAACTCTTGCTCTATAAGCAAGTCCTTCGTCCCGCCATAACCTACGCTTGCCAAGTATGGGGCATTGCTGCAAAACGACACTTCAAAAGACTACAAGTCCTCCAAAACCGTTTTCTCAGGACATCGGTTAACGCTGGCTGGTATATTCCAAACGTGAATATTCACCGTGACACATCCATGCCCACCCTACGTGACTATATTCTCTCTCTATCACAAAAATTCTTCGACTCTCTCCCGCAAAGCTTCAATACTCTCATACGAGGTCTCGGAGAGTATGACATAGACCCTGGCGAAAGCTACAAACGACCCAGACTTCTCCTCACCAACTGAAATCACCCAATCTTCAAAATTTATTAAACCATCCCCTTTCTAAATATCACACACTATCTTCCAATAAATAAAAAATTCACAAACACTATCCCACAATTTTACCACCACCTGCTATTAACCACCACCTTTCTACCAGCAAAGGACCTAGTCCTGGCATGGAAACAGTCAGGAAAGCGCCGCCTGCAAGGCGGCCAACTTTCCAGCGACGCGTACCCGTGGAAATGATATACTGGTCCACTTCTCGTCTGGACTCTGAATCGAATGCTCGGCATTGTCCGTCTCGAGTTCTAGGAGCCGAACAGAACTTCTTCAGCCAGCGCACGCTGTCTCCGGCAATTGCACCTTGGACCTGCTTCGAGACAACCTCGGAGAAAACAACTGCCTTCATCAGAGGGACAACCATCAGCCAGCTTGCCCACCAGTGCCTGCTCTTCAAGAACGGGAAGCCAGCATAAGGTAGCGGGTTGCCACTAACGGCCAAAGCCATCCGGTACTTCGTATCGGGTAAGGCGCATTCTGGGAATCCAGGTGTCCGGTCCTATTAGTGGCACGCTTCTCAGCCCCTGCTACCTTCAGGTGAGGGCGCACGTTTGTGTGTTTGTTGCACTGCACCTCTGGTGCAGTGCTCTTAGTACCTGTCTGACCCTTGTCAACAATCCCACTAGTGATGGAACCTGTCCCATCCACTAGCTCTGCTCCCGATGGACTAGCCAACTCGGCCGCAACGGCCTTAACCAGCACCTCTACTGGTGCCACCAGGAAGAGAAAACCTCGCCAACAACGCCGCGGCGGAGAAGGCAAGGTAGTACTTGTTGAAACTACCAACCAGGGCGACTCACGCGAGCCAATTCATCGTCGTCTAGTTGAAAACTCGGGGTCTGACTCCGAGGAAGAGTGTGCCAGTGTTCGCACCTCCCTTTCTTGCCGTAGTGGTAGGACTACGTACTCCAGCTACTGCTCGACATACGAGGATGCCTCAGAGCGCAGCTCGTCGGACATATCCACGGATGGCGAGCAGGAGGGGGAGTTTCAAGAAGTTAAATCACGGAAGGCCAAGCGCGCTGAGAGACTGGCTGCAGAGGGCGTGCCCTCTGGCCGGTCCCAACGGAAGCATGTTCCTCCGATAATTGTGGATGACTTCCCCGGGGTTGTTGGCTTCCTAAAAGAAGTCATGCCGACCCTGGCGCAGACGTGCACAGTGCGGAGGAACAAGAGCCGCTACATCTTCCAAGCTAAAGCAGTGGAGGATTACACCCTGCTATTGCAGCACCTTAAGAAGAGAGAGATTTCCCACTTCACCTTTGGGCTAGAGAAGGCCCGTGATATACGCCGGGTTATCCGCGGGTTGCCGGTGGATACCTCAGTTGATGACATCAGGACAGACCTCGTCCGCCAGGGTATCACCCCCAGAGTGATAAAGCAGCTTACAAGGCCAGCTCCTGATCGCCAAGGAACTAAATCCCCCCTCCCACTGTTCCTTGTAGTGGTGGAGCGGACCAGCGACCCAGAAATTAAGTTGGACGGAGTCACAACCATCTGCTACCTCCGGGTTCAGATGGAACCAGCAAAGGGCTCTGGCGGCCCCCCTCAATGTTATAGATGCCTGGGGTTTAACCACTCCAGCCACTTCTGCCACCGTAACTCACGCTGCTTACGGTGCGGTGGCACCCATTCCAAAGATGTCTGTTCGCGTGCCATCACTGAGGTACCCACCTGCGCTAACTGCAAGGGTGATCACATTGCGTGCTACGGGGGCTGCCCGACTAGGAAGGCTGTTATAGCCTCTAGGAAGGCGCCAGCACCATCGACTAGGCAGAAAACTGCTGCTGCTTCTGGTACAACTCAAAAAGCACGTGGTGTGCCTACCTTTGCGGAGGTGGTGCGCAAGCCTGCGGGTCTGCCGTCGGTATCACGGGAAAAACACACACGTCCACCTAAGGCTACAGAAACAGCCCCTAATACCACCCCCTCTGATAGAGCGCAGGGAAGACGCCCTGCCAGTGAGCGAGAGTCTGCTCCCGAGGCGCCGAGCGGGCGAGGTACTCCCAAACCCGATCGCCAGCTGAGGGACGGACGGGCTAACGGTAGGCCGGCGCCCAGGCACTCTTCAGCATCCCCCACTCCCACCAAAGCTTCCACTTCAACAGAAGTTTCTCCCCCCACCACACAGGCCTCGGAGATGCTGGGATGGTTGCAGCAGCTGCTGCAGAACCACGGCCGGCGTCTCTGTGAACTGGTGGTGAGGTTCTTTGACACCACAGATTCTGCAGCCCGAATGGTCATCGCCATGGAGGCGCTTGCCTTGTTGTCCGCAGTAAGCCGCGCAAACCAGGATGGCGGGTCGAACTAGGTCTCTGTCCTCGTTCAGATTCGCATTCTGGAATGCGTGTGGCATCAATGGTCAACAAGATGAACTCCTGCATTTCGCGAGGTCATTTGCTTTGGAACTCATCTTGGTATCGGAAACACATCTCCGACCTGAAATGTCCTTCCGGATTTCCGGCTACCACTGCCTCAGGGTCGACCGTGTGGGCCGTCGCGGCGGCGGCACGGCGATCTTTGTGAGGAGGGGGGTTGTCTTTAAACCTGTCCAGCTTCCCGCTCTTCAAACCCTTGAAGCCACTGCCGTCTGCGTGAACCTGGGCGGTTCCGAAGTCCTGATAGTGTCTGCTTATCACCCTCCTGGTCAACAGTTCATTGCTAATGATTATCTCTCCATCCTCGCCCTACATCCCAACGTCATTATGGCTGGGGATTTGAATGCTAAACACCCGCGTTGGCACTCGGGTCCCCGGACAGACGCAAGAGGCAGAGAAATCATCCGCATCATAGACGGAGACCCTCAACTGAGAGTAGAGGGTCCCTGGCAACCCACTCATTTCCCGCGAATTCAAGGCCGTCCTTCGGTCATTGACTTCGCAATCATCAAACATTTTCCATTTCACTTATCACTCAATTCACAAAGCGCCTTACATTCCGACCACAACCCAGTTGTGGCTGAGGTAAACTTACGGGTTGTCAGTCATGAATTCACGGTTCAAAACCGTGAAGTCGATTGGGATTGCGTACGGGTCTGCTTAAATGACTCCATACCTCCTAACCCTCACATCACAGATATACCGACCTTGGAGACGGCGATCTCCTCCTTCACCTCCATCGTAGGACGAACAGTTCGCAACCTCACCGTTCACACTCCAGCACCTCTACACCCTCACGTCATCCCGCTAGACATCCATCTTCTCATTCGTCGCTCTTGGGCGGCTCGCAGACTATATCAGCGACACCGCACTCGTCATAATCAGGTTCTGCTCGCGCGCTTGCGCCGAGAGGTTCGACTTCGACTACGCGAGCACCGTGTGCGCGCGTGGGAGGAGTTGATGTCTCGAGTGAATTTTGAGAATGGCGAGGCGTGGAGGCTTGCAAAAGGACTCCGGAACCGTGGAGGAGCACCAAACACCCCTATCCAAAGCACCCAAGACCTGGTGTACGAACCCCAAGCTAAAGCAAATGTGTTTGCCGACTACCTAGAGAGGACCATGAGGCCAAGAGATGACCCCCAGGACCTAGACTTCACTGGCCGCGTCAAGCGGGAGGTTCGTCAGTACCTTCGACGCCCTCTTGCTGAGGCGGACCGACTACCTGTCATTAGACCCAGTGAGCTCCAGGGCGCACTCCGGCGTCTAAATCCCAAAAAAGCGTCGGGACCTGATGGGTTGACACCTATCATGCTCCGCCATCTTCCATTCAAAGCCGTTCTTTTTCTTACTCGGGTTTTTAATATGTGTCTCGCCCTGGGCCACTTTCCACGGCAGTGGAGGGAGGCTCGGGTGATTTGCATTTTGAAGCCCGGTAAAAATCCGGCTCTCCCCGCCAGTTACCGCTCCATTAGCCTCCTGTCAGTCCTCTCGAAAGTTTTCGAGAGGCTTGTTTTAGTCCGCTTGTCGGCCCTTCTGGGGGACATTCAAGCTATTCCTCCCCATCAGTTTGGTTTTCGTCCTGGGCACTCGACATCACAGCAGTTACTCCGTCTGGTGGAGGCCGCTGCCCTGGGTTTCCAGGAAAGGGCATTCACTGCGGCGGTGTCTCTGGATGTCGAGAAGGCCTTCTCTAGCACCTGGCATGCAGGCCTCCTACACAAACTAATCACCCTGGGGCTTCCTGCACACATGATACACATCTTACACTCATTCCTAAAACACAGACATTTCACAGTTGTTGTGGCGGGAAAGCTTTCTACCAGACGACCCATCAGAGGAGGCGTCCCAGAAGGCTCTGTCTTATCCCCTACACTATTTAGCGTGTACGTGGCGGATCTCCCCACGGAGCAACACGTCAACATTGCCCAATATGCGGACGACGTGTTATTATACAACACAAACAGAAACGCACGCAGAGCCTTCAACCCAATACAGCGACACCTAAGCCTCATTCATGATTGGTGTAGGCTTTGGCGATTGTCTATCAACCCAGAGAAAAGCCAAGCCATACTCTTCACTAAGCGTCACTTTCCCGCCAACCTCCCCGCCTTTAATTATTCTGGCAGAAGGATAGAGTGGACAAATTCTCTCAAATACTTAGGTGTAAAGCTGGACAAGGGCCTAACTTTTCGGGGTCACATCCAGGAGGTGACTCATCGGGCATGCGGAGCTTCGGCTTCGTTATACCCCATGATGCGCTCAGGAATGCCGACACCCCTTAAGTTGCGCCTTTTTCAGGCTTTAATTCTTCCCATCATGCTTTATGCTTGTGAGATCTGGGGCATGGCCGCAGGATCATATCTGCGTCAAATTCAGCGTGTACAAAATAGATGTCTCAGGGCTATCTATTCTGTTTGCTGGAGTTTTCCCGTGAGATACCTTCATGAAGCCTCATCTCTCCACTATGTGGAAGATGTCATTAGGCGCCGGGCCACAAAATTCTACGCGAGTTTGCCTCAACATCAGAGCGCCCTGGTTAGGTCTCTAGGGAACTACAGAGCAACCGAAAGACGCTACAAGCTATACCGGCTTCCCCGCATGGCGTGCGGGCACACCCGGTAACAATAGATTATTTATTTCAGCCTAAAATCACTACTGTTTGAATTGACTTTAATAGACAATCTAAATTAAACTCTTCCTGAAAATTATCACACCAGCGGTGCTAACATAGCGTTGCACCCGAGTTGGCTACCAAGAGGAGCTACGGCTACCTCCCTTCTTTTCTTCTACATTATCTCAAATCATCAACCTGCAAAACCCCACATTTCCTGTCATTAAGTGGTTAAGTCCGTGTAGGACAGGTACACGAATGACACACATCGTGCTGACCCTCAGTCAGCCGCCAGCTACTTGAATGAATGAATGAATGAATGAATGATATACTGACAGTTTTACAAATGTGATTTGGTAAACTTTTGTTGGAAATTGTAACGGTTGTTTTTGTTTGCAATGAGTTTTGCTTTCTGGTCTATTAGTAGGTCACGTAATGACAATATAAAGAATGAACGGTTGCTAGGGGAAGAAAATCAATAACCTTCAGAGATATATGTTGTGTAATCTTGTTTCATGATGGTGGAAAAAATGTCGCGGGAATATAAAAGTTTTGATTCAAAAAGACATATTCTGTAGTCATGGTAGCGATGAGTGCACATGCAGGAGTGTGGAATTTTATGTAATTATCGGAAACTATTGAGAAAGTAAGGATTTATATATATATATATATATATATATATATATATATATATATATATATATATATATATATATATATGCTGGAGCTAACCTGCAATGATTGACTAGGAAAGAAAGTTTGAGTAAAATGTAATCCAGATGATACAATTAAAATATATATTATGAAATTGAACTTATCCAAAATTGTAATTATTTCACTGAAAACCACACCTGAAAACGAGAGATCTCATGACTCTTATTTAATCAAACACAATCATCAAGATACAACGAAGTAACCCTGTTATATCTGGCTTCTCGACTTGGATCTTCGAAACGTTCAACGTGCATCCCATCTCCAACATAGAAATCCTGCTGCAAACTATTATACATCTATAACAGTAAACACATTTTGGAAATCTTGCTTTTTCCTCCAGAAAATTACGTAAGTTACGTTATTGGGTTGGAAATATATATAACATATCTCTCTTTGATAGTAGCACGAATATGTTATTTACTAAGATTTATTTACTCATATATATACATTTTGTGTTATACTCCACTACATATGTACACATGTACCTGACTAATTTTTTTTTAAATTCTTATCGTCTCATTGCAATAAAATGCAATGCTTTCAGCTATAAAACGTAGCAAAGATTACGAAATTTACATAATATGTGTATACATTTTAACTTAGGTTTCTAATTAAAAGTTACAGAAGTTTTATAAAGCGATGGTATGACTAACACAAAACAGTGTACAGTAGTTAGACGTTTGTATACGTTTATTACAAGACTGCAGAAATTACTGATTTAGAACTTGAAAAAGCTGCACCAAATCCTAATTTGTTACAGATCTGTACTGTTTAAACCACATGGTATCAAAATTTTGTAAAATTATACAATAAGGGTTAGCAGACCACGTAAAAAGGAACAGAGCACATAGTTTGGATGATACATTACATGAAAATGTTAAAACCTCCCATTACCTTATTTTCAAATCAATATACATCATACTGCACTGTTTGGAAAATCAGCGCATAGATTTATGAAATGAACTTTGCAAAAACAACAGCCTTAAGTATATACTAATTTTTAAGCCCTTATGTGCACACTGACATCATTTGAACAGTCTGGCCAACACTTGGTTACTAAAATTACACCGTACAATCCTATCATTATTTTCAACGTCATGGTGGAATGTAATTCTTGATAATATCTCGTGATTTAGCTACGATATATTTAGAGCAAATTGAAAATTTATTATTGTCATTAACTCGTTTATATCTTAATTCCCCAAAGAATATTTATTATACAAAAATAAAGATATATATATATATCTGACAATTCATAGTAATATTCCATTGGAAATGTAATGTTGATCTTCACTTCACTTGCAAATAACTATATATAAGTGAGAGAACGACATTACTGGAACAAACTTTTGGAATAAATAGGAAACGATATTTATATAGCGTCAAGTATCCAACAAGGATAATTCCATCACAATACACAAACTGTCACATAAGTCATCTAGAATTGTCATAACCTATTTTTGGAAAAATGTCTTAAACGGTTATCACAGATTTTCATTTAATATACTTGAAATACAAACAATATGTTTAACTTCAATTTTTTGGACTAGCCTTTATTCTAACTGACTTCTGTGTAAATAATAGAGCAATAACATATTTACTCATGAAGGACTTTTTAAAATGCTAAGCTCCATTCTTGTGTTACATGGGAAAGAACAGTAAATTTGAAAGTAAGCAAATAATTAATGATATGTAAACTAGCTAACTGGCAAAATTACAATAAAATAAATCAAAACGTCCATTTGAGTCTTAAAGAGAAAACTAAGTTAGAAATACTTTTATGTATGTACAGTTGCCTCTCATATCACTGATACAGGACTATAGCCTGAACAAAACTGAGTAGATAGAAGTAGAAGACTGGGATGAGAAAAAGTATGAGCTTAATAATTCATACACTGCTATTATATATTATATACGAGATGTCTATTTATTTGTACTGATCACACACTGCGAGAGACTTTATAAACAATTAATTTGCCAACGTTTTACCAGCTTCGTCCTGCTGTCCAGAGATGGCACTACCAGTAGTATTTTACGCGTAGAACATAGTTATAATTATTAAGAGAGATTATAAAATATTGTATTTATGATCTTGAAATATCACTTAGATTTACTTTCTTTGTATTACATGGAAATAAATGAATATTGCAATATTTACTAAGCAAATAATACATATACTCAACAAATTGTTGCGTATGGGAGAGGAAGTCCTCTGAAGTGTATATATAAGTGCAATTTTCCGAAGTGTAATTTAGGCGTCTCTCTCTCTCATTCTCTCATTCGACGTCGTGTTCTTCATTTCTCCTCGCCCGGCTCGTCTTCGTCTCGTCTCCAATTCGTCAATTCCTCTTGCAACATGAAGAAGAAGAAGAACGCAGCTACACGAAAGCAGAAGCTACCTTCACCTCAACCGTCGCCAGCTAGCTCTCGGACGCCTTCTCCCGCCTCCCTGCCGGTATCGGCAGACGAGAGGGAGCCGCCCGCAGAGATGCCGAGGAAGTTTTGGGCAGCTCGGCCCGCTTCCCCCACCACGCAGAATGCTTGCCGGGAGCGCAAGCAACCAACAAGGGAAGCAACACCCGAAAGGCAGCTCACACCAACTCCACCTACAGAACCGCAAACTCCGCAGTCACCAAGCCCAACTCAGAGGCTTTCATACGCCGCCGCAGCACAACAAACACCAAGAAGCTCTCAACACTCCTCACCAGCACCAGCTACTTCTCCAGGAACCTACACCGTAGTCATCAACGGGGTCCCCCGTGATCTCCCGTGTAGGTTCGTTCTCACCGCCGCAAAGCAGAAGTGGCCCTCCGCCTGGAGAGCCAACCGCATCACTACGAGAAGGGGCGCCACCACACTCGTCCGCCTGCATCTCGCCGACAGCGCGGAGGTTGAAGCTGCCTTGAGAGCGGAACTGCCCTTATTAGGACGCAGTCTCAGAATCGAGGCAAGCAAGCTAGAGCGGCACTTCCCCTGTCGGAGATGCTGCAACTACGGTCACTGCGCCAACTCCTGCACTGCTCCACCTAAATGTCACTACTGTGGGACACAGTGCCTCACCGCCGAATGTACAAATCATAATCTCCGGCACCGACGCAAATACTGCGCCACCTGTAATGGTCTAGGCCATTTCACAGGTCAAATGCAGTGCCCTCGCTATCCCAGAACGAGGCCACAAGAACGTCGCAGCACAACACCTACAAGAGAGGAAAGGACTCCAAGCTCTCCACCTACTGCTACAGCAACAGCCTTCTTTCCCGACGAATGTATGAAGGAAGATATACGGGATCTACGGAAGGAACTGCAGAGCGTTGGAGCCCGTCTTGCCTCAATTGAGAGCGCCATCGCCGACATACACTCCGAGGAGCTTAACATTGCTCCACAACTAGAAGAAATAATCGCCACAAACATCGCAGATCTCAACATTACCTCACGCCTACACCAGCTGGAATCAACAGTCACCACACACATCACAGATCTCCACGCAGAGCAAACTGAACGACACTCGAAGTTTGTAAGACACGCCGAGCGGTTTTCCGCCCAAACAACCTGTAACTTATCCGACATCGCAGGTTACATCCAAAAGATCTTCCAACGACTCCAGAAGCTCCTTGAGCTCAACCAACAACCATGCAGCATGAGCGAGCAACATACTCCGGCTTCTAGAAGGAAGCCACGCCAAACCGACTAACAACACATCGACGCCGGCTTCCTGGTGGAAGCCCCTGGAAAGGCCGAACTCGTGATTCCAAAATTTCAAACAGTAAACAAATTCAAACACCCCAGCAGAACATGGATCTACTAGTTCATTTCGCAGGTTAAGCCGCAAAGCGGCTAGGTACTGCGGCATATGACACCCGGACGGGGAAAGCCCCGCCCGACTAGGACTACCTCTGGACCTCTGTAATTTAGGATCCCGCCAATTGTGTCGGACCCGTTCCCCAACCACATAAAGGTAATGAGGGAACTGAGGGCCAAGCTCCAGGCTAGCTTCCAGGCCACCCGTTTTCCAAGTCGGGTGATCCTAAAGACCACGACCCCGGAGGACCATGAAGCCGCCAGGGGGGTGCTGCGCGAAGCGGGGATAGAATTCCACACGTTCTCGCTGCAGCGACCTAACCTGGTGCGCAGAGTCATCCGAGGTCTTGGCTCTGACACCGACCCGGAGGACATAAAGGTGGGCCTGGCGGAAGAACACGGCATTACGCCGCGTACCGTGGTCCAGCTGACCAAGCAAGTCCGCGAGGAAGGCAAGGAGCCCGTAAGGACTCCCATGCCACTATTCCTCGTAATAGTGGAGAAGGAGGGCGAAGGTATTCCCAAAATTGATGAGGTGTCCCACCTCTACAACACCAAGATCAGAATCGAACCGTACCATGGCAGAGAGGGGCCAGCCCAATGCTACAGGTGCTTGGGCTTCCACCACTCGAGCCATGCGTGCGAGAGGAAGACCGCCTGCATACGATGTTCAGGCCCTCACCACGTCAACGAATGCCCGAACCCCAGAGAGGAGAAAAAGTGCGCCAACTGCCGAGAGGCCCACATAGGCATCTACGGCGGCTGTCCCGCTAGACTGCGAATAGTGCAGGCAAGACAGGGCAGGAACGCAAACAGGGAGCCAGCACAAGTTCGGCCTGGAGTCAGTTTTGCCCAGGCGCTGCGCAAGCAGGAACAGCTGCTGCAGCAGGCCGGGGCAAGCCAGATTCCGGCAGCGACCCAGCCAGTAAGCTCTGGAACTACCGCCAAACCACCACCAGCTGCATCTGCAGCAAAGCCACAGCGGCCTCCTCGCCAGAAGAAGGCCACCGCAGCCCGGCGGGAGAAACCGCCGGCAACTGCGGCAGCAACGGCCGGGCAACCAGCCCAAGAACCTGCGGGGAGACAGAGCGGCCCTGCCGCCACTGCTCTCCCCCCTCCACCAGCTCCAGCTACAGTGGCTTCAACAGCCAATGAGGGAGAGGCACCCCTCGCTACAACACCTGCGCCGATTTGGGACACTGGCGTCTCAAACGAGGACTTAGCGGAGTTCCATGAGCTTTCTGCCTGGTTCGCCGAACTGATTCATCGCTCCCTCCCCATTCTGAGGCGCTGCAGGGAGCAACTGACAGATCCCCGCATCCCTGCTCTGCAAAAGCACAGCATTCTGCAACAGACTGCACGGCTCCTCTTCCCTGACTCCAGCTCGTAAATGGCGTTGAGAAGAACTCAGCGAACATTGAGAGCCGCGTTCTGGAACGCAAACGGAGTCCGGGAACAGAGACCGGGCATCTTGGAGTTTGTAAGTGACCACGGGATTGACCTCCTTATGGTATGCGAAACGCATCTGCATGCTGGTATACAATTTAGCCTGCCAAGTTACGCCGTCCACCGAGCCGATAGAGTCGGCCGGCGGGGCGGCGGTACAGCTATATTCATCAAAAATCACATCACCCATACTCCCATTACCCTCCCCCCGCTTCAACACTTGGAGGCGACCGCCATAAGGCTCTCCTTGGGCGGTTCAGACCTAGTGCTTGTGGCGGTGTATGACCCGCCCAACCATCCCTTCTATGAAGCGGATTACAGGGCACTCCTAAACCTAGACCACCGAGTGTGCATAGCCGGTGACTTCAATGCCAAACACCCAGGATGGAACAGCCGAACCCAGAATGATAGGGGAAGGAGCATCTACCGCTTCATCTGCGGAGATCCAACCCTTCATGCGCATGGCCCGCGGGGTCCAACGCACTTCCCGCCTCGTGGCAGGGCGGACGTCATAGATTTCGCAATCACCAAGAACATTCCATTTCATCTGGACCTCACGGCGGTGAATGCTCTGGATTCTGACCACAACCCAGTTGTGATCAATTCAGACGTTACCGTCGCAGCTCTGGCAACGGCTGACTGGGTGGATGAAGTCGACTGGGATGCCGCCATTCTTCACATCCAAAACTCCGTGGAAGCCTGCCCTCGAATCGACTCTGTGGAGTCACTCGAGGCGGCAGCCAGGGAGTTCTCCACAACCATCCTCAACGCGGTACGTGCTCACACACACCGCATCCCAATAGACACGCCAAACCCCACAGATATCCCAGGACCCATCAAACAACTCATAAGGGCTAAAAACGCCGTAAGAAAGCTGTGGCAGAGATTTCGCCATCCCAGGATAGGAGAAGTACACCAGAGGTTCAAATCCCTGGCAAGACGACTCCTAAGAGCACACCGCAAAGAGGCCTGGGAAAACATGTTAAGGCAAACCAATCTCCAGGAGAGAAAACCATGGCGAATAGTCCGTAGCCTGCGGAAAGACAAAACCGTATACCAGCATCCCCTACATAGCCCTAGAGGTCGACTCGTCTACGAGTCGAAAGAAAAGGCAGAGGCGCTAGCAGATTATCTGGAGGCTCAATTCCAACCCAGGATAGAGCCAATGGACGATGACCATGCTGACCTCGTGGAACAGGTGGTGGAGGACTTCCTAGAAGCTCCGCCCCCTGACCACGAGGAGTTCCACATTCCCATCGTTACCCCTAGAGAGTTAGCGACCACGCTTAACTCTCTAAGAACCAACAAAGCACCTGGGCAGGACCGTGTGACAGCGGAAATGCTCAAGCACCTTCCACGAAGAGCCGTGATTCACTTAACCCGGATTTATAACGCGTGCCTATACATGCGCCACTTTCCAGCTATCTGGAAGGAGGCGCGCGTGGTGTGCGTTTTAAAGCCGGGGAAAAATCCGGTTTTTCCTTCCAGTTACCGATCAATCAGCCTTCTCCCAGTTTTATCGAAGGTATTCGAAAAACTGCTCCTCTCCCGGCTCCTTCCTCATCTGGAGGAAAGGGGCCTAATCCCGGAACACCAGTTTGGCTTCCGTTCTGGCCACTCCACGACCGAGCAGCTACTGCGGGTTGCCGAGAAGGCCTCCCTGGGTTTCCAGGAAAGGTCTAAAACGGTAGCAGTGCTGCTCGACGTGGAGAAGGCATTCGCCACTACCTGGCATGAAGGACTCATTTACAAACTCCTGGAGCATGAAATTCCCCGTCCATACATTTCCTTGGTGGCCGGTTTTCTCGGAAACCGAAGCTTCCGAGTAAAGATGGAGGGGAAGCTGTCCACCGAGCGGCCCATTGGCGCTGGAGTACCGGAAGGCAGCGTGCTGTCACCGGCGCTCTTCGCAGCTTACATGGCCGACATCCCAACTCACCACAACACCCAGACCTGTCAGTATGCGGACGATCTCATGATCTTCGCAGTCAATAGGAACACACGGTACAGCTACCGGCAAATCCAAACCCAGCTCCGGGCCATTGGCGAATGGAGCGCAAAATGGCGAATGGCAATTAACCCGGAGAAGAGCTCTGCTATTCTCCTGGCGAAAACCATAGCCAACCGGTTGCAGCAGAACTTCGTTTTACGGCGCCGTCGAATCCCTTGGGTGCAAACGGCGAAGTATCTCGGGGTGACGCTGGACCGTAAGTTAACTTACGTTCCACACGTCAAGGGCAAGGTCCAGCTGGGGCACGTCGCACTCCGGAGCCTATACCCTATCTTCAGATCAACCATGCCGATCCGTCTCAAACTCCAACTGTATCGGGCGATCATTCCGCCTATGATTCTGTACGGCTGTGAGATCTGGGGAACAGTGGCTAATACCACTTTCGTCAGACTCCAGACGCTGCAGAACAAGGCACTACGCATCATCTACGATACAGGCTGGAGATTCCCGGCTCATATCCTACATGAGCACTCCCAGATCCCGTACATTGTCGACGTCATTCGCGAGAGGGCACGATCAATGTACGAGAAAATCCAAATTCACCCCAACCCTTTAGTGAACTCCCTGGGAAGGTATGACCCGAGAGATCAAAGGCGCTTGCCGTCCTTCAGACTGCCGAGAGACGTCCTGGGACCCCTTGGGTAACCCAAGGAAAACCCCAGATGACTCTGGGAACAACTTCAACGCCAAAGGACCAAGCGCTACACAACCCGTATCCAAAACGGGGCAAAAAAAAAAACAACTAATTCGTGTCTCCCAAAAAGGGAGAACGATTAAGTACAGCTGCCCACGATAAAGAGGGGCAACCCATACCACACCTATCCAAAATTCCAAAATTTCAAACAGTAAACAAATTCAAACACCCCAGCAGAACATGGATCTACTAGTTCATTTCGCAGGTTAAGCCGCA
Organism: Mantis religiosa; assembly: GCA_030765055.1. NCBI lineage: Eukaryota > Metazoa > Arthropoda > Insecta > Mantodea > Mantidae > Mantis > Mantis religiosa. The sequence goes on from CM060959.1 coordinate 125,337,129, forward strand.
AAGCGGCTAGGTACTGCGGCATATGACACCCGGACGGGGAAAGCCCCGCCCGACTAGGACTACCTCTGGACCTCTGGTGTAATTTAGGACTTCTCGTCTGGACTCCGACTCGAATGCTCGGCATTGTCCGTCTCGAGTTCTAGGAGCCGAACAGAACTTCTCCAGCCAGCGCATGCTGTTTCCGGCAATTGCACCTTGGACCTGCTTCGAGACAACCTCGGAGAAAACAACTGCCTTCATCTGAAGGACAACCATCAGCCAGCTTGCCCACCAGTGCCTGCTCTTCAAGAACGGGAAGCCAGCATAAGGTAGCGGGTTGCCACTAACGGCCAAAGCCATCCGGTACTTTGTATCGGGTAAGGCGCATTCTGGGAATCCAGGTGTCCGGTCCTATTAGTGGCACGCTTCTCAGCCCCTGCTACCTTCAGGTGAGGGCGCACGTTTGTGTGTTTGTTGCACTGCACCTCTGGTGCAGTGCTCTTAGTACCTGTCTGACCCTTGTCAACAAACCCACTAGTGATGGAACCTGTCCCATCCACTAGCTCTGCTCCCGATGGACTAGCCAACTCGGCCGCAACGGCCTTAACCAGCACCTCTACTGGTGCCACCAGGAAGAGAAAACCTCGCCAACAACGCCGCGGCGGAGAAGGCAAGGTAGTACTTGTTGAAACTACCAACCAGGGCGACTCACGCGAGCCAATTCATCGTCGTCTAGCTGAAAACTCGGGGTCTGACTCCGAGGAAGAGTGTGCCAGTGTTCGCACCTCCTTTTCTTGCCGTAGTGGTAGGACTACGTACTCCAGCTACTGCTCGACATACGAGGATGCCTCAGAGCGCAGCTCGTCGGACATATCCACGGATGGCGAGCAGGGGGGGGAGTTTCAAGAAGTTAAATCACGGAAGGCCAAGCGCGCTGAGAGACTGGCTGCAGAGGGCGTGCCCTCTGGCCGGTCCCAACGGAAGCATGTTCCTCCGATAATTGTGGATGACTTCCCCGGGGTTGTTGGCTTCCTAAAAGAAGTCATGCCGACCCTGGCGCAGACTTTTTTTTTGAAAATTTTACTACACGCCGTAGACTCCGAGGAGGAAGGACCTCTCATCACCACGCCGAAGACTCCGGGGAGAATCACAACATGGGAAAGAAGAAGGCATCATCATCGAAGAAACTGAGCCAGGCACCGAAGCCAGCCTGCTCTCCGCCGTCTCCCGCCTCGCTGCCGCTGCCGGCAGTAGAGAGGGAGCCCCTCGCCGCACCGCAGGGGAAGTTCTGGGCAGCCAGTCCCGCTTCCCCCGCCACGCCGGATGCCAGCCAGCCGACTGGCCTTTCGCCGCATCACGCAACTGCCGGCAGCAACAGCCTGCAGCTGCCTTCATCGCAGCTCTCGCCAGCCAGCAGTCGAGCGCCGTCTCCCGCCTCGCTGTCGGTGACGGCAGTCGAGAGGGAGCCTCCCGCCGAACGCACGGGAAAGGTCTGCGCCACTCGGCCTGCGTCTCACACCACGCCGTTCCCCCGCCAGGAGCCCAGTCAACCGCCGCCGAACAAGGCAGCTGGGCCCCCCAGCGCAACACAACCAGCCAACAAACCAGCACCGCCGGAAGCTGCACAGTTTTATCTAGCAGATACGCAAGCAGCTTCGCCTACACCGCAGTCCAGCCGATCTCCAGCCGCTACGACCTCCTCTCAGCCGCCGACAGGAACCAAAGCTACACACTGCGCAGTAGTCGTCGGAGTACCCCTGGACTTCCCAGCGAGGTATCTCCTCACCGCAGCGACGCAGAAGTGGCCCACGGCCACCAGCGCCTCCCGGATCTCGTCGAGACGAGGCCCAACCACCTGCGTGCGCCTGCAGTTTACGGATCCTCGGGACCGCGACGCCGCCTTGGCCTCAGGTCTGCCCATCTTGGGACAGCTCCTGAAGGTGGAGGCCAGTAAACTGCAGCGACACATCCCGTGCCGGAACTGCTGTGCCTACGGGCATAGCGCCGACACATGCACCGCGCCGCCACGGTGCCATTACTGTGGCTTTCACGCTCCAACTTCAGCGTGCAGGGCCCACGACCTCCGCCGACGCCGCCGGTACTGCGCTACCTGCGATGGCTTCGGCCACTTCACAGGGCAGATGCAGTGCCCTGCGTACCCTCGCGCAAACTCAGTGAGGCCAACACCCCGGAGCAACGCCACCAGCGAACCTGCGGCATGGCAGCAAGCACTTGGTTGCCTCCGCGAGGACCTGCAGCAAGTCAACAGCAGACTCCAGTCCCTAGAAGAGCTCCTCACAACAGTCACCGCCGCCAACCACCGGACTCCAGCGGAGGAGGTTCAGGACCTTCATTCAGAGGTCCTTAATCTCAACCAGCGCTTGGGCAACCTGGAGGAATCCGTCACCGCCGCTGCCCAACAACAAAACGACAACCACGCCACCCTCATCGACGTCCTCGACACACTGTCAACTACACAACGACTAATAACCGATGGACTCACTCCGCTGAGCAGTCTCACCACTTCAATGACCATCCTACAACAGACTGCAGAAACCATCACCTCCCAACTCCAACACTCCGAACAGCTAGCCAAGGAACATAAGGACACTCTTGCCTCACTCCAACGTAAGGTGCAACGTGTGGAGGCTCACCTCACCGCCGTGTGTCCCTCCCAGCCAACGGACTCTTCCACTCTCCTCGATAGACTAGACCAGCTCCACTCCACACTTAGGGAAGTGTACGACAGCCTCAACACACGAATGAATGATCTGAAATCCCCTGAAGAAGTCATCGCCGACTACAATGCGGAAACCACCAGGTGGATCAAGACCCGCTTCAAGGACAGCTGGAAGCCCCACCGCGCACCACCATACAAATGAGGGCGCCACAACACTCCCCCACTCGGCAACAACTGCCGAATATGATACCCTCCAATACTAGATATATGTTACAATAAAGATTTACCCTGAATACCTTCCACTTTTCGCCCCTTACTCTCCACGCGCCTCGTTCAGGGCCTTTTGGCCATGTTCGACGCCTGGCCATAGTTCTTTACCCGCTCGCCGTTATTGACGGCCAGCTCCTACACTTCACCTCTACTAACGGGAGTGCTTTTAGCGGGATCCCACAAAGCCTCTCAAACTACCTTCCTAACTTTCACCTCCTAACTTTAGTAGTTTGTTTAAAAAAAAAAAAAAAAAAAAAGGCGCAGACGTGCACAGTGCGGAGGAACAAGAGCCGCTACATCTTCCAAGCTAAAGCAGTGGAGGATTACACCCTGCTATTGCAGCACCTTAAGAAGAGAGAGATCTCCCATTTCACCTTTGGGCTAGAGAAGGCCCGTGATATACGCCGGGTTATCCGCGGGTTGCCGGTGGATACCTCAGTTGAAGACATCAGGACAGACCTCGTCCGCCAGGGTATCACCCCCAGAGTGATAAAGCAGCTTACAAGGCCAGCTCCTGATCGCCAAGGAACTAAATCCCCCCTCCCACTGTTCCTTGTAGTGGTGGAGCGGACCAGTGACCCAGAAATTAAGTTGGACGGAGTCACAACCATCTGCTACCTCCGGGTTCAGATGGAACCAGCAAAGGGCTCTGGCGGCCCCCCTCAATGTTATAGATGCCTGGGGTTTAACCACTCCAGCCACTTCTGCCACCGTAACTCACGCTGCTTACGGTGCGGTGGCACCCACTCCAAAGATGTCTGTTCGCGTGCCATCACTGAGGTACCCACCTGCGCTAACTGCAAGGGTGATCACATTGCGTGCTACGGGGGCTGCCCGACTAGGAAGGCTGTGATAGCCTCTAGGAAGGCGCCAGCACCACCCACTAGGCAGAAAACTGCCCCCACCGTACCAGTGCAGCCTGCTGCTTCTGGTACAACTCAGAAAGCACGTGGTGTGCCTACCTTTGCGGAGGTGGTGCGCAAGCCTGCGGATCTGCCGACGGTATCACGGGAAAAACACACACGCCCACCTAAGGCTACAGAAACAGCCCCTAATACCACCCCCTCTGATAGAGCGCAGGGAAGACGCCCTGCCAGTGAGCGAGAGTCTGCTTCCGAGGCGCCGAGCGGGCGAGGTACTCCCAAACCCGATCGCCAGCTGAGGGACGGACGGGCTAACGGTAGGCCGGCGCCCAGGCACTCTTCAGCATCCCCCACTCCCACCAAAGCTACCACTTCAATAGAAGTTTCTCCCCCCACCACACAGGCCTCGGAGATGCTGGGATGGTTGCAGCAGTTGCTGCAGAACCACGGCCGGCGTCTCTGTGAACTGGTGGTGAGGTTCTTTGACACCACAGAGTCTGCAGCCCGAATGGTCATTGCCATGGAGGCGCTTGCCTTGTTGTCCGCAGTAAGCCGCCCAAGCCAGGATGGCGGGTCGAACTAGGTCTCTGTCCTCGTTCAGATTCGCATTCTGGAATGCGTGTGGCATCAATGGTCAACAAGATGAACTCCTGCATTTCGCGAGGTCATTTGCTTTGGAATTCATCTTGGTATCGGAAACACATCTCCGACCTGAAATGTCCTTCCGGATTTCCGGCTACCACTGCCTCAGGGTCGACCGTGTGGGCCGTCGCGGCGGCGGCACGGCGATCTTTGTGAGGAGGGGGGTTGTCTTTAAACCTGTCCAGCTTCCCGCTCTTCAAACCCTTGAAGCCACTGCCGTCTGCGTGAACCTGGGCGGTTCCGAAGTCCTGATAGTGTCTGCTTATCACCCTCCTGGTCAACAGTTCATTGCTAATGATTATCTCTCCATCCTCGCCCTACATCCCAACGTCATTATGGCTGGGGATTTGAATGCTAAACACCCGCGTTGGCACTCGGGTCCCCGGACAGACGCAAGAGGCAGAGAAATCATCCGCATCATAGACGGAGACCCTCAACTGAGAGTAGAGGGTCCCTGGCAACCCACTCATTTCCCGCGAATTCAAGGCCGTCCTTCGGTCATTGACTTCGCAATCATCAAACATTTTCCATTTCACTTATCACTCAATTCACAAAGCGCCTTACATTCCGACCACAACCCAGTTGTGGCTGAGGTAAACTTACGGGTTGTCAGTCATGAATTCACGGTTCAAAACCGTGAAGTCGATTGGGATTGCGTACGGGTCTGCTTAAATGACTCCATACCTCCTAACCCTCACATCACAGATATACCGACCTTGGAGACGGCGATCTCCTCCTTCACCTCCATCGTAGGACGAACAGTTCGCAACCTCACCGTTCACACTCCAGCACCTCTACACCCTCACGTCATCCCGCTAGACATCCATCTTCTCATTCGTCGCTCTTGGGCGGCTCGCAGACTATATCAGCGACACCGCACTCGTCATAATCAGGTTCTGCTCGCGCGCTTGCGCCGAGAGGTTCGACTTCGACTACGCGAGCACCGTGTGCGCGCGTGGGAGGAGTTGATGTCTCGAGTGAATTTTGAGAATGGCGAGGCGTGGAGGCTTGCAAAAGGACTCCGGAACCGTGGAGGAGCACCAAACACCCCTATCCAAAGCACCCAAGACCTGGTGTACGAACCCCAAGCTAAAGCAAATGTGTTTGCCGACTACCTAGAGAGGACCATGAGGCCACGAGAAGACCCCCAGGACCTAGACTTCACTGGCCGCGTCAAGCGGGAGGTTCGTCAGTACCTTCGACGCCCTCTTGCTGAGGCGGACCGACTACCTGTCATTAGACCCAGTGAGCTCCAGGGCGCACTCCGGCGTCTAAATCCCAAAAAAGCGTCGGGACCTGATGGGTTGACACCTATCATGCTCCGCCATCTTCCATTCAAAGCCGTTCTTTTTCTTACTCGGGTTTTTAATATGTGTCTCGCCCTGGGCCACTTTCCACGGCAGTGGAGGGAGGCTCGGGTGATTTGCATTTTGAAGCCCGGTAAAAATCCGGCTCTCCCCGCCAGTTACCGTTCCATTAGCCTCCTGTCGGTCCTCTCGAAAGTTTTCGAGAGGCTTGTTTTAGTCCGCTTGTCGGCCCTTCTGGGGGACATTCAAGCTATTCCTCCCCATCAGTTTGGTTTTCGTCCTGGGCACTCGACATCACAGCAGTTACTCCGTCTGGTGGAGGCCGCTGCCCTGGGTTTCCAGGAAAGGGCATTCACCGCGGCGGTGTCTCTGGATGTCGAGAAGGCCTTCTCTACCACCTGGCATGCAGGCCTCCTACACAAACTAATCACCCTGGGGCTTCCTGCACACATGATACACATCTTACACTCATTCCTAAAACACAGACACTTCACAGTTGTTGTGGCGGGAAAGCTTTCTACCAGACGACCCATCAGAGGAGGCGTCCCAGAAGGCTCTGTCTTATCCCCTACACTATTTAGCGTGTACGTGGCGGATCTCCCCACGGAGCAACACGTCAACATCGCCCAATATGCGGACGACGTGTTATTATACAACACAAACAGAAACGCACGCAGAGCCTTCAACCCAATACAGCGACACCTAAGCCTCATTCATGATTGGTGTAGGCTTTGGCGATTGTCTATCAACCCAGAGAAAAGCCAAGCCATACTCTTCACTAAGCGTCACTTTCCCGCCAACCTCCCCGCCTTTAATTATTCTGGCAGAAGGATAGAGTGGACAAATTCTCTCAAATACTTAGGTGTAAAGCTGGACAAGGGCCTAACTTTTCGGGGTCACATCCAGGAGGTGACTCATCGGGCATGCGGAGCTTCGGCTTCGTTATACCCCATGATGCGCTCAGGAATGCCGACACCCCTTAAGTTGCGCCTTTTTCAGGCTTTAATTCTTCCCATCATGCTTTATGCTTGTGAGATCTGGGGCATGGCCGCAGGATCATATCTGCGTCAAATTCAGCGTGTACAAAATAGATGTCTCAGGGCTATCTATTCTGTTTGCTGGAGGTTTCCCGTGAGATACCTTCATGAAGCCTCATCTCTCCACTATGTGGAAGATGTCATTAGGCGCCGGGCCACAAAATTCTACGCGAGTTTGCCTCAACATCAGAGCGCCCTGGTTAGGTCTCTAGGGAACTACAGAGCAACCGAAAGACGCTACAAGCTATACCGGCTTCCCCGCATGGCGTGCGGGCACACCCGGTAACAATAGAGTACTTATTTCAGCCTAAAATCACTACTGTTTGAATTGAATTTAATAGACAATCTAAATTAAACTCTTCCTGAAAATTATCACACCAGCGGTGCTAACATAGCGTTGCACCCGAGTTGGCTACCAAGAGGAGCTACGGCTACCTCCCTTCTTTTCTTCTACATAATCTTAAACCATCAACCTGCAAAACCCCACATTTCCTGTCATTAAGTGGTTAAGTCCGTGTAGGACAGGTACACGAATGACACACATCGTGCTGACCCTCAGTCAGCCGCCAGCTACTTGAATGAATGAATGAGTGTAATTTATGGTTTCATTTTCACTTGAAGCATCTCTTTTTGTTGCAACTATTACATACTTAAAACTGTAAACATATTTTGCAACTATTGTTTCTTGCTTCACACTTGTACGTTAGGCGTACAATTTTATGGCTTTGTAGTATATCCAACACATCTCCCTTTGACAGCAGCACCAATATGCTATTTACTAAGATTTATGTACTCATATGTTTGGTGTTACACACTCCACTCACGACTTCCACTACGCATGTATTTTGTAATTTTTTGTTATCATTTCATTGCAATAAACCGTAATCAACACAAGTATTAATACAAGTATTTCTTTGACTGAAATACAAACACAATTCTATAACACTGCTATTTATTAATATTTAGGTGATTCCAAAACATGTTTTTCCGGTGAAATGACAAAATGAAATTTCTCAATGGAGTCCAGTACCAAACAACTTAACATCGCCGACTGCTATATCTTTCAAATTCCGCTTACACTGGACGACGTATTCAGGACCGTAATTGCGGCCGTAGTGTTTGGCAAGTACTTATCAACAACTCTTTGTTTACTAACTACGATATTTTGACTGAGTAAACTACAAATGTGGTGTCATAACAGACTATTATGTAGATAAAGGCAGTAGTCTACACAAAAGGTAATTAGGTATAGTTTAATATGAAATAGTGATCAATGAGCAAGTAGCTACATAACCTTAAACATTGTTGTACTCTATACTACTGTAATAACATTGCTATAGCTGCACATTAAGTTATACAGATAAACAGAACTGCCTGCAGCATACCACATACATTATACACTACTGTCATCTATTTAATTTTTAAAAAATTAAACAACGTTATATACCTACACAAAACACAATGAATGAGAAATTCTGCTATTTGGAGCAATTAGCTACTTAGTTTGGCAACCTTGCAGTGATACAGCTATCTCACCTCCACAATCTTTAATTTACATGAAAACATTGTGACAGTCTCCTGTTATGTTTTGTAAGATAATTCGTTAATCAAAATAGATCATGTTTAGTATATTTGCATGTCAAAATAATTTATATCTTGAATTTTGTTGGAATACACAATAAAGTCGTCTTCATCCGGAGTGATATTTCCATAAATGGCGAATCACAAGATATTGACAAAATAAAAGCAGCTCTTGTTGGATAACTTAATATCATTGTATTGTGTGACATGAAATATTTCGTTGTCTTTAAGTCTAATTTTCCAGAAATTTATATCTTTAAAATCCTAAGCTTCATTCCTGTTTCTCCAAATTTTATTCGAACATCATGAAATTTGTAATGTATAAATTAGGGACTAACGGTTTAAGCATTTAAGAATCGTTTTACTTCCCTTTGTATATACAGGGAAACAGTTTCTATAGACTTCTTAAACTTGTCGCACATAGGCAGAAGTCTTGGCAGAAGAATGTTTTGAGAAAGTATTGTGAGTCTCATACAATAAACTACAGCTATGTAGGAGACGTACACTATTGGGAAATAGCAGAGATACCTTACCTGCCAAAAGAAACCTTTAGACCAAGTTCGTGCTACGATCCAGAGATGCAACTGCCTGTAATATTTTGTCTTTGCAAAGATGATGTACAATTATCCAGAGAGATTTACAATAAAATCTTGTTCCTGTTATTAAGTAATGGCTTACTTTTAATTTGTTTATAGTATATGTAAACAAATAATAGTTGGGATGTACAATGCGATTATATCGAAAGAATAAATCAGTCAATATGAAAAGTGATGTCTCCTATAACGAACATGTCTTTACAGTTTTCTAAAACTGTCTTATACAACATTTTTGCTAGTTTTCTTTGTAGTTCGTTGGTATTTTTACTGGATAACGGTAATCATTATTAGGACCAGATACTCTGGCAAACGAATGCAGACCAGGAAATCCATGGTTCAGATAGGATTATGGAAATACTTTCAACGAACTCTCAAAATTGGTTTTTCCCACAACTGCGTGTAGAAACAAAGGATGTGAGTGAGCCTATGGACATGTGGAGGTTTCAGATTCAAACCCGGGCAAGTCGAAGAGATTATTTCAGGCTTAAAAGTCCTTAGCACGGCTACTCTCGGAAGGGCAATATATCGGAGTGGTAAATCCAAGACGCGTAAAATATTCTCAGCAAAATTAGAGAGGCCTCTGAGTAAAATTAAGGTGAGTTTCATGCCCAATACTGAATGTGAACCTCAGCAGTTAGAGCTCGTTCTTTAATAACAACACAATTAATATTTTGTAGACAACTGCGCAATTGTGCAATCCTCCATTGTTTTCGATAATTCTTTCGTAAACTTAAAATCTCTATTTCTACACATAGACTGCAGATATGTAAACTACCAACGGAGGGAGAATTGTTCAGGATCGGCTTTTGTCACTTCTACCACCAATATTCAATCTCGTTTCATTGTATATGGATACCGAAACCTCCTTTTGGAACCTTTTTGCAATTATCACAGATTTTTTATGACTTCGAGTCCCACGGAGTAAGTGGCAAGGCTTAGCACGTCTAAAGCTTTGATTATTTTATTGTTATGGTATATTGTTTATATCACCAAATTTCTCGAAATTTTTTTGAAATAAATAAAGAATATTAGTAATTGGCACAAAACAGGGTGCTCTGAGACTATAAAGTTGATAAACATCATAAGCTGTTGTTATGTTGACAGATATTAAACATCCTTTGGTCTATCGGTACTTGGCCATACACCCTTCATAACTTACGTGTTGTATGTAAATTATCACTGACCAATAAGGGCAACACTTAAGTACTAAAATTACAAATAACACAGTACTTACGGCTCTATCCTTATTGTCAACCCCAAGTTACAATGTAATGTTGGGTAACACTGCTCGTGGTATACTTAAGATTTTCAGGAATTTCAAAGCTCATGGTTATATTGATAATCAATATATATGTCGTAACAGTCGGCAAGCGAACCAGACTGTCGGCCTCACGCTTACATACCCAAGAGAGAGGTGGGCGATGACACAACCGCAACTGGTGGCAGATATTGTCGCATCACGGTACATCCAGCAAGAACGTTGGCTTTCTCTATCGTAGCTCCTTAAATGCCTCTCGATGCTGCGTGAGCACAAAGGGGGAGAAGGATCCCCAGTGCATTCCCTGGCAGGGAACCAAAGCACAACCTTGTAACACACTACATCACAGCACAGGAGGAAGACGTTATTTTGTTTTAGAGAAATTATACCAAAATTTTCTCTGAAAATTCGATATTGATATTTTAGTGTTGATCTCCATTTAATTCTCCCAAAAACGCTTTTAGTAATTCTCGTGTTTGTGTGGGTCAGCGGAATCACTCAGAACTAACCTCTCTATAAATATAAAATGCAGTTATATAGATCAAGTATCTTAAAAGAATACCTCGATCCTACTTTCAGAAACTACAACTTATAGAAAAAAAAATGTGAGACTTTGTGGAAATTGTTTTTACTCTCACATAAGCAGTGTGTACGACAAGTTAAGGAAAGGTAGACGGACTGAGAATTTCAATGCTAGAGCCTGGATCTGAACCAAGTATCTCCCGATCTCCGGTTGCCCTTATACTTATGTTGTTTAGACATAAACAATAAATAATAAACAAGATTGTTGGATGTTTCTGAAACTTAGCTAGTGATACTTGATCACAAATATAATACAGATCTTCACTTCACTCTCACATAAATGCTATTAATAAACGATGTTTGTGGAACCAATACAAAACGATACTTATATAGGTCTGGTACCTAACAAGGATACTCCATCACATCTCCAGAAGCTATCCCTTACATCATCTAGAATTGTCATAAATAATATTTTGAAAAAAGCTTTAAAATTGTTGTCAAGGTGTGGTATATGTGATATATTTCCAATACAAGAGAAAGGTTTAAATTGAACTTTCTGTACTAGCCATCATTCTAAATACCTATGTATAAATGGTAAAACAATATAATATTTACTCACGAAGGCCTCCTGGAAATGCTAAGCTCCATTCTTGTGTTTCATTAGAACAGCAGTTCTAATTGAAAATGATTTGAAAGGCAGCAAATAATTAATGATATTGTCACCCGAACGTCGGAACACCCAAAGGGCGGGTAAGCAGGAGACGGTCGTCGTTCGCCACGCCCCCCTCGTTTGTCTTATAGCGGTGACAAGGGGTGGCTGGGAAAAAAACATCACTGCGCCTTCTCTTTCTGTTCAACCTGTGTTGTCGAACTTACGGGATATTTCATCTAATCTAGAACCTTCCAGATCGGCCAGCTGACCCTATATAAGCAACACGCAAGCAAGAGGAGTCAGTCAGTTCTTGGCGTAAGAATGCAGTGCTAGTGTACGACGAGAAGACTGTGTGAGTGCATCGGAGGATTGTACGTAATTACGAGTGCAAGTGAAATTGTAACGGACGAAGTGGTGAATTGTAATTGTGTCCATTACATAATTCTGTGTAATTGGCAAGAGTTTAACTGTAAGTCGGTGGAAATAAAGAACATTTATGAGTGGTGCAATTGGACTTTTCATTTCACGAACCCACAAAGTCACACTGGTGTCAGGAAGCGGGGCAACAACATCACCGAACATTACAACCATGGACGCGGCATCGGAAAAGATTTTGGAGAAGATGATGGAAATGTAGGCCGAACTGACCTCGGAAATGAAGACGGCAAATGAAAACCTTGCTGCAAAAACAGAAGCGGCAAATAACAACCTGGTCGCGGAACTGAAACAAATGAAGACGGCCAACGACAACATCACCGGGAAGATGGAAGAAATGAAGGCCGAATTGACAGCGAAGACGGAAGAAATGAAGGCCGTTATACAGTGAAGACGGAAACGGCAAACAACAACTTGGCCACGACAATGATCGCAAAATTGGCCGAACTGACAATGGAAATGAAGGTGGTGAACGAGGCTCTCGCAGCCAAATTTGAAGAACAGTTGGCCGGCGTGAGGGATGACGTGACGGAGCTGGGCAAGCGGATGGGCCAAGTGAACGAGCGCGTCGAGGACCTGGCGAGCCGCGTTAACGATCTGGAAGGGAAGGCCGACAGCAGCGTGAAGTCCCTGAACGCCATGGTGGAGGACGTCGTTGGCAGGAGGTTGAAGGACTTGAAGGCCGACGCACCGATACGCGACACAACATCGGCGCGCGTCAAACCTCCGAAATATGACGGCGCGTCAACATTTGAGGTCTTCCGCCGCCAGTTCGACACAGTGGCCAAGCACAACAGATGGTCACCGGAGGAAGAGGCCACACAGTTAATAGCCAGCCTCCAGGGATGGGCCGCGGAAGTCCTGAACGCGGTACAGACAACGGTGACGCCCATGGACATCTGGGAGGCCCTGGAGAATCGTTTTGGGAACCACCGCTTAGCCGCAGCGTACCGCAGCCAGCTGAAGGCAAGGTCATAGCAGCCAGGGTAGACGCTGCAGGATTTCGCCATAGTGATTGAGCAGCTAGCTAGCAAGGCCTTGGTTGACCTGCCACTGGAGTTCGTATCCCGGGAAGCCGCCTACAACTTTGTCGACGGGGTACGGGACACGGAGATTTGTCAGCGCCTAATGCTCGGCGATTATAAAACCATCCACGAGGCGCTGACAGCAGCATTAAGGATGGCGGCGGCCAAGGTAACATCTATCCCGACGTCGAGAGCGAGGAGTTTCCGCTACACCGGAGACAGAAGACCAGCCGATGGACGCCGGCGAACACCTAGTGGCCTGTGTTGCGGGTGTGGACTGCCCGGACACCTGCAGAGAGACTGGCCATACCACGAAGGGCAGCTGGAAGAACAAGTAAGGCCCGGCGTGAGAGGGGCACGTCGGCGCCATTACCACCATCCCCTCGAGTGACACTGCGCGCCGTCAGCCGGCGTATGAATGATAGCCTCATCTCGGACGGTTGGGTGAGAGGGAAGCCGTGCCGCGTGCTGGTGGACACTGAGGCAGCCGTGACTATCATCAGATCTGCCGTGGCGAAGGGTTTGCCAACGAGGAAGCCGAGCCTACCATACGAGCTTGTCACGGCATCAGGCGACACCTTGCCTGTGTAGAAGGAGGCCCTGCTGGAGCTGGCCTTGGTACGGAGTGTCCTGCGTCTGTGGGTGTTCGTCGCGAAGGTGGCTGAGGAGGTGATTCTGGGACTGGATGCCGTCAGGAGCCACGAGGTGACGGTCGAAGTCGGCAGGAAGGTCCTGCGGCTCAACGGAGAAGAAGTTACACTCCGTCCACCCTAAGAGCGCCTTGGAATCTACAGGGTCATCTTGAACGAAGACGTGGTTGTCCCCGCGAGGAGCGAGGTGATGGTGACGGCGCGACCAGAAGGCCAGACAGCAGGTCGGGTCCAGAGGCTGCAGGAGTACGACTTCACCTCGGAACATCGTAGAGGGAAGAGCCACGGTAACGCTGACGCCATGTCCCGAACACCCTGTCCAGAAGAGTGCGGCCAGTGCACAAGAGTGGAGGAGAAGGAGTGTGCCGCAGCATTCCGAGTAGTCACGGCAGTGCCTGCGGGGGGCTGGGAAGGCGCAGGCCTGAGGAGGGAGCAGCTGGCGGACGCAGACTTGGGGCCACTCTTAAGGGAAGTGGAGGTAGGGACGAGACCAACCTGGGAGGACGTCGCACCGAGGAGCACCACCTACAAGTCGTACTGGGCCCAATGGGACTCGTTGAAGACTAGAGAGGGCGTGCTGTTCCGGGTATGGGAATCACCCAATGGGGAGACTCATAGAGAACAGTTGGTACTTCCCCGGAGTAAGGTACCGGAAGTCTTGGAAGAATCGCAGGCCGGTACTTCAGGAGGACACATGGGAGCGAACCGAACGATTGACAAACTACGGCAGCGCTACTACTGGCTGAGGCTCCGAACAGATGCTGAGAGATGGTGCCGTCAGTGTCACGTGTGCGTGGCGAGTCGCGGCCCCCAGACTAGGAGCCGGGGTCGCATGCAGCAGTACAACGTTGGAGCGCCATTCGAACGGCTCGTTGTTGACATTGCTGGACCGTTCCCAGTTTCCGACCGAGGCAACAAGTACCTAATGGTGGTCGTGGACTACTTCACCAAGTGGCCGGAGGTGTATGCCATCCCAAACCAAGAGGCAAAGACAATCACAGACTGCCTCGTGGAGCAAGTGTTCTGTAGATTTGGGGTGCCGTCAGAGCTACACAGTGACCAGGATATCAACTTTGAGTCCAACCTAATGAAGGAGGCACTACAAAGGCTTGGGGTGAACAAGACTCGCACTACGTCTCTACATCCCCAATCGGATGGCATGGTCGAAAGGTACATCAAGACCTTAGAGGAACACCTGAGAAAGGTCGTGGCCAGCCATCAGCGAGACTGGGACGTCAAGGTGCCACTGTTCTTGCTGGCCTACCCCTCGTCTACACACGACACAACTGGGATGACGCTAGCCAGCTTAATGTTCGGCCGAGAGTTACGCCTCCCTTGTGACCTGGCTTTTGGAAGCCCTCCGGAAGACAGACAGCCAGCGACTGAATATGTGGAGAACTTGGTGGACCATCACCACGACCTGCACGAGATGGCTCGCCAGAACATCCAGAAGGCGAGCGACCGCATGAAGACCAGGTATGACAGGCAGGCCAACAGCCAAGGGTTCCAGCAAGGTGACCTGGTCTAGTTGTACCGACCTACCGGGACTAAGGGACGCTGCCCGAAGCTCCAGCAGTCATGGCAAGGACCGTACCGGGTGGTGAAGAGGATTAACGACGTAGTCTACCGCATCCAGAAAGTTCCCCGAGGGAAGATGTTGGTGGTACACCTGGATGGTCTGGCACGCTACGATGGTGCTGTTCGGGACGACAAGCTTTGAGGAGGGAGCAGTGTCACCCGAACGTCGGAACACCCTATAGAGCGGGTAAGCAGGAGACGGTCTACGTTCGCCACGCCCCCCTCGTTTGTCTTATAGCGGTGACAAGGGGTGGCTGTGAAAAAAACATCACTGCGCCGTCTCTTTCTGTTCAACCTGTGTTCTCGAAATTACCTTCCAGATCGGCCAGCTGACCCTATATAAGCCAAACGCCGGACAAGAGGAGTCAGTCAGTTCTTGGCGAAAGAATGCAGTGCTAGTGTACGACGAGAAGACTGTGTGAGTGCATCGGAGGATTGTACGTAATTACGAGTGCAAGTGAAATTGTAACGGACGAACTGGTGAATCGTAACTGTGTGCATTACGTAATTCTGTGTAATTGGCATGAGTTTAACTGTAAGTCGGTGGAAATGAAGATTATTTTTGAGTGGTGCAATTGCACTTTTCATTTCACGAACCCACAAAGTCACAATATGTACACTAGCAAACGGCAATATTACAATAAAATTAATCAAAACGTCCATATGACTCGTAAAGGGAAAACTAAGTTAGAAATACTTTTACGTATGTACAGTTGCCTCTTATCACTGATACAGGACTGTAGTCTGAACAAAACTGAGTAGATAGAAGTAGAAGACTGGGTTGAGGAAACATGTGAGTCTAATAATTAATTGACTGCTATAATATATTATACAGGAGATGTACATTTGGTTATACTGATCACACATTGAGAGAGACTTCATAAACAATTTGCTAACGAGAAGGCACGTCTATACCTGACTCTTCCTGCTGTCCAGAGATGTCACTACCAGTAAAATTCTAATACTTAGAAGATGAATTGCAACTATTCAGAGGGATTTAAAATAAATTGTATTTTGTTGTTTAAATATCTTTTAGAATTAATTTCTCTGTATTAAATGAAAAGAAGCAAATGTTTTAATATATACTGAAACAATACTGACTCATCAAACTATCGCATATGGGAGAGGAAGTCTCCTAAAGTGAATATATAATTTCAACTTTCATAAATATTTTATGATCTACTGACAATTTTACAACTGTGATTTGGTAAACTTTTTTTGGAAATTGTAACGGTAGTTTTTGTTTGAAATGAGATTTGTTTCTGGTCTATTTTTAGGTCATGTAATGACGTTATAAAAAATGAACGGTTGCTAGGGGAAGAAAGTCAATAATCTTCAGAGATATATGTTGTGTAATCTTGTTTCATGATGGTGGGAAAAATGTCGCGGGAATATAAAAGTTTTGTTTCAAAAAGACATATTCTGTAACCGTGGTAGTGATGAGTGGACATGCAGGAGTGCGGAATTTTATGTAATTAACGGAAACAATTGAGAAAGTAAGGATGTATAGATATGCTGGAGGTAACCTGCAATGATTGACTAGGAAAGAAAGTTTGAGTAAAATGTAATCCAGATGATACAATTAAAATATATATCACGAAATTGAACTTATCCAAAATTGTAATTATTTCACTGGAAACCACACCTCAAAACGAGAGATCTCATGACTCTTATTTAATCAAACACAATCATCAAGAAACAACTCAAACTACAACGAAGTAACACTGTTATATCTGGCTTCTCGACTTGGGTCTTCGAAACGGTCAACGTGCATCCCATCTCCAACATAGAAATCCTGCTGCAAACTATTATACATCTATAACAGTAAACAGATTTTGGAAATCTTGCTTTATCCTTCAGAAAAGTACGTAAGTTATGTTAATGGGTTTGAAATAT
This sequence comes from Mantis religiosa, assembly GCA_030765055.1. Taxonomy (NCBI): domain Eukaryota; kingdom Metazoa; phylum Arthropoda; class Insecta; order Mantodea; family Mantidae; genus Mantis; species Mantis religiosa. The sequence continues at coordinate 125,354,100 of CM060959.1, forward strand.
ATATAGCATATCTCTCTCTGATAGTAGCACGAATATGTTATTTACTAAGATTTATTTACTCATATATATATACATTTTGTGTTATACTCCACTACATATGTACACATGTATCTGACCAATTTTTTTTAAAAAATTCTTATCGTTTCATTGCAATAAAATGCAATGCTTGCAGCTATGAAACGTAGCAAAGATTACGAAATTTACATAATATGTATATACATTTGAACTTAGGTTTCTAATTAAAAGTTACAGAAGTTTTATAAAGCGATGGTATGACTAACACAAAACAGTGTACAGTAGTTAGACGTTTGTATACGTTTATTACAAGACTGCAGAAATTACTGATTTAGAACCTGAAAAAGCTGCACCAAATCCTAATTTGTTACAGATCTGTACTGTTTAAACCACATGGTATCAAAATTTTGTAAAATTATACAATAAGAGTTAGCAGACCACGTAAAAAGTTACAGAGCACTTAGTTTGGATTATACATTACATGAAAATTTTAAAAACTCCCGTTACTTTATTTTCAAATCAATGTACATCATACTGCACTGTTTGGAAAATCAGCGCATAGATTTATAAAATGAACTTTGCAAAAATAACAGCCTTAAGAATATACTAATTTTTAAGTCTTTTATGTGCACACTGACATCATTTGAACAATCTGGCCAACACTTGGTTACTAAAATTACACCGTACAATCCTATCATTATTTTCAACGTCATGGTGGAATGTAATTCTTGATAATATCTCGTGATTTAGCTACGAAATATTTAGAGCAAATTGAAAATTCATTATTGTCATTAACTCTTTTATATCTTACTTCCCTAAAGAATATTTATTATACAAAAATAATTATATATACATGATGACGTTATTTTGTTACAGAGGAGTTATATCAGAACCTTCTCTGACAATTCATAGTAATACTCCATTGGAAATGTAATGTTGATCTTCACTTCTCTTGCAAATAACTATATATAAGTGAGAGAACGACATAACTGGAACAAAATTTTGGAATAAATAGGAAACGATATTTATATAGGGTCAAGTATCCAACAAGGATAGTTCCATCACAATACACAAACTGTCACATAAGTCATCTAGAATTGTCATAACCTATTTTTGGAAAAATTTCTTAAACGGTTATCAAAGATATTCATTTAATATACTTGAAATACAAACAATATGTTTAACTTCAATTTTTTGAACTAGCCTTTATTCTAACTGACTTCTGTGTAAATAATAGAGCAATAACATATTTACTCATGAAGGACTTTTTAAAATGCTAAATTCCATTCTTGTGTTACATGGGAAAGAACAGTAAATTTGAAAGTAAGCAAATAATTAATTATATGTAAACTAGCTAACTGGCAAAATTACAATAAAATAAATCAAAACGTCCATTTGAGTCTTAAAGAGAAAACTAAGTTAGAAATACTTTTATGTATGTACAGTTGTCTCTCTTATCACTGATACGGTACTATAGTCTGAACAAAACTGAGTAGATAGAAGTAGAAGACTGGGATGAGAAAAAGTATGAGCTTAATAATTCATACACTGCTATAATATATTATATACGAGATGTCTATTTAGTTATACTGATCACTCGCTCGCTCGCTCGCTCGCTCGTGCTGGCTGGCTGTATACAGCCAGAAGGTTTTTGCTGCGTGCCCACTCATTAAGGGTTTTACCGCAGGTAGGATTATTAATGAAAGATGTAGGATGAAGGTGATGTAGGTTTTTGATTGGAAGTTAATTTTGAGGTTACCAAGGTACCATACTGCGAGAGGCTTTATAAACAATTAATTTGCCAACCAGAGGGCAGCGTTTTACCAGCTTCGTCCCGCTGTCGAGAGATGGCACTACCAGTAGTATTCTAACGCGTACAACATAGTTATAATTATTAAGAGAGATTATAAAATATTGTATTTATGTTCTTGAAACATCACTTAGATTTAATTTCTTTGTATTACATGGAAACAAGCGAATATTGCAATATTTACTAAGCAAATAATATATATACTCAACAAATAATTGCGTATGGGAGAGGCAGTCCTCTGAAGTGTATATATAACTGCAAATTTCCGAAGTATTTTTGACTTGAAGCATCTATATTTGTTGAAATTATTATACATTTAAAACTGTAAACACATTTTGCAACTCTTGTTCCTTCCTTCACACATGTACGTGAGGCATACAATTTTAGGGATTTGTAGTATATCCGACACATCTCCCTTTTTGAGACAAAACACAGACTACTACACTGCCCAGATAAAGCCGTAGTAAGCGGCTAGGAGCTGGGCGAAACCATTCCGTCCAGGTTAACCTGGACGACTCGATTCTTCTGCTGACAGCAGCACCAATATGTTATTTACTAATATTTATGTACTCATATGTTTGGTGTTACACACTGCACTCACGACTTTCACTACGCATGTATTTTGTAATTTTTTGTTATCATTTCATTGCAATAAACCGTAATCAATACAAGTATTAATACGAGTTAATTCATTTCCTTGACTGAAATACAAACACAGTTCTCTAACACTGCTATTTATTAATCTTCAGGTGATTCCAAAACATGTTTTTCCGGTGAAATGACAAAATGAAATTTCTGAATGGAGTCCAGTACCAAACTACTTAACATGACCGACTGCTATATCTTTCAAATTCGGCTTACACTGGACGACGTATTCAGGACCGTAATAGCGGCCGTAGTGTTTGGCAAGTACTTATCAACAACTCTTTGTTTACTAACTACGATATTTTGACTCAGTAAACTACAAATGTGGTGTACTAACAGGCTATTATGTAGATAAAGGCTGTACTCTACACAAAAGGTAAATAAGTATAGTTTAATATGAAATGGTGACCAATGAGATAGTAGCTACATAACCTTAAACAATGTTGTACTCTACACTACTGTAATAACACTGCTATTATTTTCAACCCCAAGTTCCAATGTAATGCTGGGTAAGACTGCTCGTGCTGTACTTAACATTTACAGGAATTTCAAAACTCATTGTTATATCAGTAATTAATTAATATACGCGTAACAGTCCGAAAGTAAAGCAGACTGCCGGCCTCACTCTCACATATACAAGGTGGAGGTGGCAAGCGCCCAACCGGTACTGGTAGGAGATATGATCAGCATCACCGATAGCTTTCGCTATCTATCGTAGCTCCTCAAACTGCTCATTATGCAGAGTGGGCTTTAGGTGGAAGGTGTCAGGGAACAAAAGCACAACGCTGTCACACACTACAACACGGCAAGGGAGGAAACCGTTATTTTGTATTAGAGAAATTATATCAAACTCTTCTCTGAATATTCGGTCTTATTATATCATTGGCCATGTCGTGGCGAGTGCATAGTTCGATCGACTCTCACCAAGGTGGCCTGGGTGCGATCCCAGGTGACTGTAAAATGAGTTTTGTGCTTACAGCCCACTGAGGCTTCCTCCGGGATCTCTGTCTTCCCCCGCTATTATACCTCCAATTGCTCCCTTATTTTTGACATAATTCATCCCCGCTTCATATTATCATACACTTCTCTTACCCTCACACCAGTTACTGAGCTGATCACACATCCTGGTTCTCTACCTGATCCAAAGCTTCTGTTCCTCAAACTCAACCTTAGGTTACAGAGCCACAAGAATCCCCAAAAGCAGTGATAAGTGCTATACTAGGATTAAGGTAAACAAGAACTTATTTCATCCAAAATGCAGCATCGATCTTTTGTTAACTCTCCCAAAATCGTTTTTGTAAACATTATGTTTGTCTATGTGAACTGTATCACTCAGAACTAACTTCCCAATAAATTAAACATGCAGTTATAAAGGTCAAGTATCTCCCAAAGATACCGCGATCTTACTTCCAGAAACTACATCTTATATGAGATAAAGTTGAGAGGGTTTGTAAGTTTTGCTCAAATGTGTCTAAAAACCTGATCAACATGCTCTAATTTTAATATTCTCCTACTTGCATGACAAACAAGAGGTTTAACTTGAACTTTCATGTACTAACCATTCTGAATAACTTTCGTATATGTGGAAAATAAAAGAATATCAACAGGCCTAATTATATAACAGATACATTTCTTCTAAAACCACATCAAACTTATTTGCTTATGAAAGACTTCCATTATATTTGTTGCCTTTTCTTTTAATTTTTCAATCCTTCTATATTTAAAGCTCTAACGTCCATTCTTGTGCTACATTGCAACAAAATGGAATGTGAAATACAGAAAATAATGAATTATATGTAAAGTACAAATGGGTAACATTACAATAAAACAAAGTAATTTATTTATAGGACTGTTGAAGATAAAATCGAGTCAAATACACTTTTATATCCACTTGTGTCTGTTATCACTGATACAGGACTGTAGTCTGAACAAACATAGTAGATAAAAGTAGAAGACTGGGATGAGAAGACATGTGAGAGCAACAATTAATCCATTACTATAATATATTATATTATATAGGAGATGTCTATTTAATTATATTGATTACACACAGCGAGAGTTTTCATAAGCAATCTGCCAACGAGAAGGCACCTTTGTAACAGCCTCGTCCTGCTGTCCAGAGATGGCACTAACAGTAATATTCTTACGCGTAGAAGACAGTTACAATTATTCTCAGAGACTTATAAAAAATTATATTTTTGTTCTTTAAATATCACTTAGAACAAGTAGCATTGAGTTTACTCAAAACATTGTTTATCTTATTGTACACAACGTTATATACCTACACAAAATACAGTGACATTTTACACAAATTCTGCTGTTTAGAGCAATTAACTACTTAAATTTCCAACTTTAGGTTGGTTGCCCTTAGTGAACTCCCTGGGAAGGTATGACCCGAGAGATCGTAGACGCTTGCCGTCCTTCAGACTGCCGAGAGACGTCTTGGGACCCCTTGGGTAACCCAAGGAAAACCCCAGATATCTCTGGGACCAATTTTTACGCCGATGGACCAAGCGCTACACAACCCGTAGCCAAAGCGGAGCAAAAAAATTAAATCGTGTCTCCCAAAAAGGGGGAACGATTAAGTGCAGCTGCCCACGACAAAAGAGGCAACCCATTCCAAATATCGAATACTTTCAAACACCCCAGCAGAACATGGAACTACTAGCTCATTTCGCAGGTTAAGCCGCAAAGCGGCTAGGTACTACGGCATAAGACACCCGGACGGGGATACCCCGCCCGACTAGGACTACCTCTGGTCCTCTGGTTGCCCTTATTGAAACCGTTTAATTTCGCAGCAATAATACATTACCCTGACAAAATAAATATAGTTTAGTAAAATGTCGTGTGTTGACTATATTTTCATAGCAAACAAACGGTATAGCTTCAACTTTCTGGGAGTATCCTTCATTCTGAATGACTTTTGTATAAATGGTAAATTATATCATATAGATAAGTCATATATTACGTCAACTTATTTGGTCATGAAATATTTACAAGATAATTCCTCCTTTTAGTTTCAGTTCTCCAATATTTTTCATATTTAAAATGCTAAGTTCCATTTTTGTGCTTTATGGGAACAGCGTGGAATTTGAAAGTCTGCTAATAAATGATGAAGTACAAAGCAAGTATACTCAAAATTACATTAAGATACAGTAAAACATTCATTTGACTCTCACAGATTGAGTCAGAAATAATTTTATAACCAGGTTCTCTTTTCAAGACTCTCGTCTGAAGAAAACTATCAAAGATACTGACGTTTTGTACATAGAAGGGTGGTATGACAACGTCAAACTTGTCACAGTTCAGTTGGCAACACTTGCTGTTGTAAACGTGTCTCAGATCATATTGTACTTGTATCCATTCCTCATTTATTTAGGGTACAAGCTTTCACTACTGTCAGCTTTTTGAACATTTAACAGTAGCTTCGGTATCTGTTGTATATACAAGGAATTATGTAATGAAACTAAATCTGTAAATGTTTATCTTAAACATGGAACAGGTACAAATAGAAAACTAATTAGAAGACGCTGATTTACTTTTATTGATTGTACACTAGAAGAGATTATGTTGGCAGTGAATTGGCCGACAAGATACAACCTTTCTACTAAGTACGCCGTGTTGACCAGAGATGGCACTGCTAGTAATATTTTTACCGCTGAGGTGATCTCCTGTAATTGTTTCGAGATTTATAGCATATCGCATTTATGCACTTTACATGCTATATGCCTGCGAGATCTGGGGGATGGCAGCAGACAGCTGGATAGCATGGCTTCAACGTGCACAGAATAGAGAACTACGGTCTATCTATTCTGTGGGACATTATTTCCCTACCACGTTGCTCCACGAAGCATCGGGTCTTCCATACGTGGAGTATGAAATTAGGCGCAGGGCTTCAAAATTATACGCAAGTTTACCATCTCATAGAAGCGCCCTTGTCAGATCATTGGGAAATTATGACCGCACTAGACGCCGATCTAGACTGCATCGGGTCCCCCGTATGGCATGCGGGCACCCTAGATAGCCAAGGAGCTAATCCTATCAGCAGCTAAAGCTGAGCTCCTCACAATTCTTCTAAGCTGTGTTGCATATAAATTTTTTCCCAAATAAGAATTAAACAAACAACAGATTTGGGTGCAAAGTATTGCACCCTCCCCTTCTACCCGAAGGTACTTCGGTAACCTCTAAATTAACTCCCAACCAAAAGACCTACACCACCTTCATCCTACAAATTTCAAATTCAAATCCTACCTGCGGTAAAACCCTTAACTGGTGGGCACGCAGCAAAAGCCTTCTGGCTGTATACAGTCAGGCAGCATGAGCGAGCGAGCACTACACATATTGATAATATTTAATTTCTTTGTATTATATGGAAAAAAGAGAAGCAAAAGTATATACTGAAATATTAGCGACTGAACTTATATTTACACATGGGAGATGAAGTCTTCCAAAGTAAATAGATATTCACAAATGTTGTAGAAATTTTTATGGGTCCAATGAAAACGCTACAGCGTTAAAAAATAGTGTCATACCATATGTCTAATTAATACGCACATATTTTAAAGTGTACTCTCAGTCCACAATGTGTAAAGCTATCTAACGTAGCAAAGATTACGATATTTACACTGTATGTATACATTTTAACTGAGTTTTCTCCTTAAACGTTACATTACAAATCCGTTATGAAGTTTTATCAAGTGATAGTATGATTAACACAAAACCGTGTACAGTAGAAAAGACTTTTGTATACGTTTACTACAAGACAGTGAAAATTATAAACTGAATTACAATTTGAAAAAAAAAAACTGCACCAAATTCTACTTTGGTAGAGATCTTTACTGTTTAAACCACGCGGTTATCAAAATATTATAAAATTATACAACAGGAGTTAGCTGACAACGTAAAAGCTACAAAATACATTTTTGGATAATAGTTTACTTGAACGTTTTGTAACTTCCTGTGACTTTAGCTTCAAACCATTATACATCAAACTACACTGTTTGGAAAATAAGGACATAAATTTATTAAATTTCCAAAATAACGGCCCTAAATATATACTAATTTTTAAGTCTATTATGTGTAAACTGACATTTGACCAATCTGGACAACACTTAGTTACCAAAATTACACAGTACTTACAACCCTATCATTATTTTCAACGTCATGTTGGAGCGCAGTTCTTGATCAGAGCTCGTGCTTTACTTAGGAATTATTTAGAGCAAATTGAAAATTAATTATTGTTATCAACTTATTTATATCTTACTTCCGTAAAGCAGTTTCATTACGCAAAAAGAAAAATAAAGATATGTCCGTGATGACGTTTCTTAGTTACAGAGAAGTTATACCAGAACCTTCTGTGACAATTCGTAGTAGTATTCCGTTGGAAATGTAATGTTGATCTCCACTTCACCTCCAAATAAACGTAATTAATAAACTATATATGTGTGAGAGAACGACATTACTCCAACAAGCTTTTGGAATAAATATAAAACGGTACATATATAGGTCAAATATCTAACAAGGATACCTCCATCACATCTACACAAGCTATCTCTCACATCATATAGATTTGTGATAACTTATTTTTGGCAAAATGTGCAAAATTGTCATAAAAAATTCTATTTAATATACTTGCATAACATGCAAAAGGTTCAACTTCAATTTTCGGTAGTAGCCTTTATTCTAATTGACTTCTGTATAAGAGATAAAACAATAACATATTTATTTATGAAGGACTCTTTAAAATGCTAAGCTACATCCTTGTATTTCTTGGGAACAGCTGTAAATTTGAAAGGCAGCAAATAATTAATGATATGTCAACTAGCCAGTAGGCAAAATTACAATACATTAAATCAAAAGGTCCATATGACGCTTGAAGAGAAAACTAAGTTAGAAATACTTTTATGTCTGTACAGTTGTCTCTCTTATCACTGATACAGGACTGTAGTCTAAACAAAACCGAGTGTATAGAAGTAGAAGACTGGGATGAGAAAACATGTGAGTCAAATAATTAAGCGAGTGCCATAATATATTATATACGATATGTCTATTTAGTTATATTGATTACACACTGCGAGAGACTTCATAAAGGATTTGCCAACGAGATAGCACCTGTATACCAGCTGCGTCGTGCTGTCTAGAGATGGCACCACCAGTAATATTCTAACGCGTAGAAAGCAGTTACAAATATTCAGAGAGATTTATTAAAAAGTGTCTTTATGTTGTTTGTATATTGCTTAGATCTACTTTATTTGTATTACATGAAAATAGGCGAATGTTGTAATATATACCGAAACAATACTGACTCAATAGATAATTGCATATCGAAGAGGAAGCCTTCTAAAGTGAATATATAATTGCAATTTGCCGAGATCTATTTTATCGTCTCACTCTAGTAGTCTGACTTCTCGTCTGGACTCTGACTCGAATGCTCGGCATTGTCCGTCTCGAGTTCTAGGAGCCGAACAGAACTTCTCCAGCCAGCGCATGCTGTTTCCGGCAATTGCACCTTGGACCTGCTTAGAGACAACCTCGGAGAAAACAACTGCCTTCATCTGAGGGACAACCATCAGCCAGCTTGCCCACCAGTGCCTGCTCTTCAAGAACGGGAAGCCAGCATAAGAAATAAGGTAGCGGGTTGCCACTAACGGCCAAAGCCATCCGGTACTTTGTATCGGGTAAGGCGCATTCTGGGAATCCAGGTGTCCGGTCCTATTAGTGGCACGCTTCTCAGCACCTGCTACCTTCAGGTGAGGGCGCACGTTTGTGTGTTTGTTGCACTGCACCTCTGGTGCAGTGCTCTTAGTACCTGTCTGACCCTTGTCAACAATCCCACTAGTGATGGAACCTGTCCCATCCACTAGCTCTGCTCCCGATGGACTAGCCAACTCGGCCGCAACGGCCTTAACCAGCACCTCTACTGGTGCCACCAGGAAGAGAAAACCTCGCCAACAACGCCGCGGCGGAGAAGGCAAGGTAGTACTTGTTGAAACTACCAACCAGGGCGACTCACGCGAGCCAATTCATCGTCGTCTAGTTGAAAACTCGGGGTCTGACTCCGAGGAAGAGTGTGCCAGTGTTCGCACCTCCCTTTCTTGCCGTAGTGGTAGGACTACGTACTCCAGCTACTGCTCGACATACGAGGATGCCTCAGAGCGCAGCTCGTCGGACATATCCACGGATGGCGAGCAGGAGGGGGAGTTTCAAGAAGTTAAATCACGGAAGGCCAAGCGCGCTGAGAGACTGGCTGCAGAGGGCGTGCCCTCTGGCCGGTCCCAACGGAAGCATGTTCCTCCGATAATTGTGGATGACTTCCCCGGGGTTGTTGGCTTCCTAAAAGAAGTCATGCCGACCCTGGCGCAGACGTGCACAGTGCGGAGGAACAAGAGCCGCTACATCTTCCAAGCTAAAGCAGTGGAGGATTACACCCTGCTATTGCAGCACCTTAAGAAGAGAGAGATTTCCCACTTCACCTTTGGGCTAGAGAAGGCCCGTGATATACGCCGGGTTATCCGCGGGTTGCCGGTGGATACCTCAGTTGATGACATCAGGACAGACCTCGTCCGCCAGGGTATCACCCCCAGAGTGATAAAGCAGCTTACAAGGCCAGCTCCTGATCGCCAAGGAACTAAATCCCCCCTCCCACTGTTCCTTGTAGTGGTGGAGCGGACCAGCGACCCAGAAATTAAGTTGGACGGAGTCACAACCATCTGCTACCTCCGGGTTCAGATGGAACCAGCAAAGGGCTCTGGCGGCCCCCCTCAATGTTATAGATGCCTGGGGTTTAACCACTCCAGCCACTTCTGCCACCGTAACTCACGCTGCTTACGGTGCGGTGGCACCCATTCCAAAGATGTCTGTTCGCGTGCCATCACTGAGGTACCCACCTGCGCTAACTGCAAGGGTGATCACATTGCGTGCTACGGGGGCTGCCCGACTAGGAAGGCTGTTATAGCCTCTAGGAAGGCGCCAGCACCATCGACTAGGCAGAAAACTGCCCCCACCGTACCAGTGCAGCCTGCTGCTTCTGGTACAACTCAAAAAGCACGTGGTGTGCCTACCTTTGCGGAGGTGGCGCGCAAGCCTGCGGGTCTGCCGTCGGTATCACGGGAAAAACACACACGTCCACCTAAGGCTACAGAAACAGCCCCTAATACCACCCCCTCTGATAGAGCGCAGGGAAGACGCCCTGCCAGTGAGCGAGAGTCTGCTCCCGAGGCGCCGAGCGGGCGAGGTACTCCCAAACCCGATCGCCAGCTGAGGGACGGACGGGCTAACGGTAGGCCGGCGCCCAGGCACTCTTCAGCATCCCCCACTCCCACCAAAGCTTCCACTTCAACAGAAGTTTCTCCCCCCACCACACAGGCCTCGGAGATGCTGGGATGGTTGCAGCAGCTGCTGCAGAACCACGGCCGGCGTCTCTGTGAACTGGTGGTGAGGTTCTTTGACACCACAGATTCTGCAGCCCGAATGGTCATCGCCATGGAGGCGCTTGCCTTGTTGTCCGCAGTAAGCCGCGCAAACCAGGATGGCGGGTCGAACTAGGTCTCTGTCCTCGTTCAGATTCGCATTCTGGAATGCGTGTGGCATCAATGGTCAACAAGATGAACTCCTGCATTTCGCGAGGTCATTTGCTTTGGAACTCATCTTGGTATCGGAAACACATCTCCGACCTGAAATGTCCTTCCGGATTTCCGGCTACCACTGCCTCAGGGTCGACCGTGTGGGCCGTCGCGGCGGCGGCACGGCGATCTTTGTGAGGAGGGGGGTTGTCTTTAAACCTGTCCAGCTTCCCGCTCTTCAAACCCTTGAAGCCACTGCCGTCTGCGTGAACCTGGGCGGTTCCGAAGTCCTGATAGTGTCTGCTTATCACCCTCCTGGTCAACAGTTCATTGCTAATGATTATCTCTCCATCCTCGCCCTACATCCCAACGTCATTATGGCTGGGGATTTGAATGCTAAACACCCGCGTTGGCACTCGGGTCCCCGGACAGACGCAAGAGGCAGAGAAATCATCCGCATCATAGACGGAGACCCTCAACTGAGAGTAGAGGGTCCCTGGCAACCCACTCATTTCCCGCGAATTCAAGGCCGTCCTTCGGTCATTGACTTCGCAATCATCAAACATTTTCCATTTCACTTATCACTCAATTCACAAAGCGCCTTACATTCCGACCACAACCCAGTTGTGGCTGAGGTAAACTTACGGGTTGTCAGTCATGAATTCACGGTTCAAAACCGTGAAGTCGATTGGGATTGCGTACGGGTCTGCTTAAATGACTCCATACCTCCTAACCCTCACATCACAGATATACCGACCTTGGAGACGGCGATCTCCTCCTTCACCTCCATCGTAGGACGAACAGTTCGCAACCTCACCGTTCACACTCCAGCACCTCTACACCCTCACGTCATCCCGCTAGACATCCATCTTCTCATTCGTCGCTCTTGGGCGGCTCGCAGACTATATCAGCGACACCGCACTCGTCATAATCAGGTTCTGCTCGCGCGCTTGCGCCGAGAGGTTCGACTTCGACTACGCGAGCACCGTGTGCGCGCGTGGGAGGAGTTGATGTCTCGAGTGAATTTTGAGAATGGCGAGGCGTGGAGGCTTGCAAAAGGACTCCGGAACCGTGGAGGAGCACCAAACACCCCTATCCAAAGCACCCAAGACCTGGTGTACGAACCCCAAGCTAAAGCAAATGTGTTTGCCGACTACCTAGAGAGGACCATGAGGCCAAGAGATGACCCCCAGGACCTAGACTTCACTGGCCGCGTCAAGCGGGAGGTTCGTCAGTACCTTCGACGCCCTCTTGCTGAGGCGGACCGACTACCTGTCATTAGACCCAGTGAGCTCCAGGGCGCACTCCGGCGTCTAAATCCCAAAAAAGCGTCGGGACCTGATGGGTTGACACCTATCATGCTCCGCCATCTTCCATTCAAAGCCGTTCTTTTTCTTACTCGGGTTTTTAATATGTGTCTCGCCCTGGGCCACTTTCCACTTTCCATCCCGCCAAATCCAAGGATCACAAACATAGCCACCCTGGAGAATGCAATCTCATCCTTCACATCCATCGTGAAGCGGACTACCCACAATCTGACAGTCCACTCATCGGCCCCTCTCCACCCTGATGCCCTTCCTTTGGACATCATCCTTCTCATCAGAAGATCCTGGGCTGCACGGAGACTATACCAGCGTCACCGCACGCCACATAATCGAGCGCTTCTAAGACGCTTGCGTCGTGAGGTCAGTGCCCGACTGCGCGAGCACAAGGTGCAAGCGTGGGAGGACAAGATGGCCAGATTGCGCGTCGAGGATGGCGACGTGTGGAGGATAGCCAGAGCCCTCAGAAATCACAGAGGCCAATACAACTCACCCATCCATGGCACCCAAGGCCTGGCTTACGATCCCCAAGCCAAAGCCGATGCTTTCGCTGACTACCTTGAACGTACCTTATGTCCAAGAGATGACCCCCAGGACGATAACTTTTCCGAACGCGTTCGCCGGGAGGTGCGTCGTTTCTTACGTCGCCCTCCTGAGGACGCGGTTCGACTCCCCACCATTCGTCCCAGTGAAGTCCAGGGCGCACTTCAGCGTCTCAAAGCAAAAAAGGCGGCGGGGCCGGACGGGCTGACCCCCTAATGCTCCGCCATCTCCCCTTCAACGCGGTTCTATTCCTCACTAGGATTTTCAACATGTGCCTCACCCTTGGGTACTTTCCACGAGAGTGGAGAGAAGCCCGGGTGATTTGCATATTGAAACCTGGGAAAGATCCGGTTCACCCCTCCAGCTACCGATCCATCAGCCTCCTTTCCACCCTCTCGAAAGTTCTCGAGAGGTTGATTCTCATCCGCTTGTCCCCAATATTGGGAGACCTTCAAGCCATTCCCGCACATCAGTTTGGTTTTCGTCCTGGGCACTCGACAATCCAACAGTTGCTGCGGGTGGTGGAGACTGCTGCCCTGGGATTCCAGGAAGGCGCCTTCACTGCTGCAGTTTCTTTGGATGTCGAGAAGGCCTTCTCCACGACATGGCACGCCGGGCTCCTCTACAAATTGATCCACCTGGGGATACCAACACAACTACTCAACATTATACACAGCTTCTTGCGACACCGCACATTCAAAGTCACAGTCGCGGGGAAAACATCTACACTCAGACCAGTGAGAGGCGGAGTCCCCGAAGGCTCTGTACTATCCCCCACACTATTCAACGTCTTTATGGCAGACTTCCCAACAGAGCCACGAGTCGAAATGGCACAATACGCTGACGACGTGCTTCTGTTCTGCAAAGACAAACACATCCTCAGAGCCTTCAATCCCCTACAAAGACATCTCCGTCTCACACAGCAGTGGTGTAGGCGTTGGCGGATGTCCGTTAATCCGGACAAAAGCCACGCCATACTTTTCACAAAGCGCCACACCCCCGCAGACTGCCCCAATTTCAGCTACCGAGGTCGAAGGATAGAGTGGACTAACTCTGTCCAGTACCTAGGTGTTAACTTGGACAAAGGTCTAACCTTTCGCCAACACATCAGGGACCGAGCGGCTAAGGTACAGGGAGCAATTGCTTCACTGTATCCAATGTTGCGGTCAACCTCGATGCCAGTTGGCATGAAGTTATACCTTTTCCGAGCGCTGGTAATCCCGGTTATGCTGTATGCCTGTGAGATCTGGGGCATGGCCGCAGACAGCGTGCTAGCATGGCTCCAACGTGCACAGAATAGAGGTCTCAGGTCTATATATTCTGTGGGTCCTTATTTTCCTACCAGGTTGCTACACGAGGCCTCGAGTCTTCCATACGTGGAGGATGAAATCAGGCGCCGGGCATCAAAATTTTACGAAAGTTTACCATCTCATAGAAGCGCCCTTGTCAGATCCCTGGGAGATTATGACCCCACTAGACGTCGCTCTAGTCAGCACCGGTTACCCCGCATGGCTTGCGGGCATCCGAGATAACCACGGAGCTAATCCGAACAGCAGCTAAAGCTGAGCTCCACATAATCCTTCCAAGCTGCTTGGCATCAAAATTATATACCCAAAAATTTAAATAAACAAAACACCAGGGTGCAAGGTGTTGCATCCTGTCCATCAACCCCCAGGTACAACTAGTAACCTCAGAAAAATTCATCATCCTAACAATCAACATTTCATCCTACAACATCCCGATATTACCTTACCTGCGGTAAAACCCTTAACGGGTGGGCACGCAGCAAAAACCTTCTGGCTTTATACAACCATCCAGCACCACATGGCATGGCATGAGTTTTATGAATGGTAGGAATGGAGGGAGGCTTCCTCGGGAGCCCCAAAATCCTGCTGAACAGGAGAGTCATGGCGAGCCCATGCCTCCTAGACAGCTTAGGGATGAAAGGGCGGGAGGAAGACCTGCACCCATTCGTTCCAGATCAGCTTCTCCTCACAACCAAGTCGCCAACACAAACAACGTTCCCATGACAGCTACACTCGATCTCACAGATGTGTTCAAGTGGCTGCAGCAGTTGCTGCAGACACATGGACAGAAAATCTGTGAGCTCGTTGTGAAGTTCTTCACAGCCACAGATCCGGCCAGCAAGATGCTGGTGGCAATGGAGGCGATGGCCCTCCTGACCGCAGGCACGCAACAGCTCCGAGATGGCGCATCAAACTAGGTCACGTACCTCGTTTCGATTCGCATTTTGGAATGCGTGCGGCCTAGCAGGTCAGGGGAGCGAGATGCTTCACTTTGCTCGAAACAATGCCCTAGACGTCATTCTAGTCAGCGAAACGCATCTCCGACCAGACATCCGATTCCGTATTCCGGACTACATCTGCCATCGTACAGATCGTCAGGGACGTCCAGGGGGCGGAACTGCGATCTTGGTGAGGCAAAATGTGGTCCACCAGCCCATCCAGCTCCCACCTCTACAAACCCTAGAGGCCACGGCCATTAGTATGCACCTTGGTGGTTTAGAGGTCTTGGTAGTCTCTGTGTATCATCCACCAAACCGTCAGTTTGTATCCAACGACTATCTATCCATCCTAGCCCTATATCCCTGTGCTATCATGGCCAGCGATTTCAATGCTAAACATCAACGTTGGCATTGCGGTCCTCGGGCGGATGCAAGAGGCAATGAAATAATTCGCCTTATAGATGCGGACCCTCAACTTCAAGTACAGGGCCCCTGGCAACCCACTCATTACCCGCGAGGAGGAGGACTGCCCTCAGTCATAGACTTCGCAATCACAAAACATCTACCATACCATCTCACACTCACATCATTAAATGCATTACATTCAGCCCACAATCCAGTGTTGACAGAGATCAACACAAGGGTTGCCAGCCACGACATATCGCTTCAAACGCGAGAGGTCGACTGGGAAGGCGTCAGGAACTGCCTCCGCACTTCCATCCCGCCAAATCCCAAAATCACAAACATCCCTACCCTGGATAACGCCGTCTCATCCTTCACTTCCATCGTGAAGCGCACCACCTTTAATTTGACAGTCCATGCTCCGGCTCCTCTTCATCCTGATGTCCTCCCTTTGGACATCCTTCTTCTAATCCGGCGATCCTGGGCAGCACGGAGATTATACCAACGTCACCGCACGTCACATAATCGAGCGCTCCTAAGACGTTTACGTCGAGAGGTCAGTGTCCGTCTGCGCGAGCACAAGGTGCAAGCGTGGGAGGACAAAATGGCCAGGTTGCGCGTCGAGGATGGCGACGTGTGGAGGATAGCCAAAGCCCTCAGAAAACACAGAGGTCAGTACACCTCTCCCATTCATGGCACCCAGGGCCTGGCCTATGAACCCCAAGCCAAAGCCAATGCTTTCGCTGACTATCTTGAGCGTACTATGTGTCCGAGAGATGACCCCCAGGACGATAACTTTTCTGAACGCGTCCGTCGGGAGGTGCGTCGTTTCTTACGTCACCCTCCTGAGGATGCGGAGAGACTCCCTACCATCCGACCTAGTGAAGTCCAAGGCGTACTCCAACGTCTCAAACCAAAGAAGGCGGCAGGGCCGGACGGGCTGACTCCCCTAATGCTCCGCCATCTTCCCTTCAATGCAATTCTCTTCCTGACTAGGATTTTCAATATGTGCCTCGCCCTTGGGTACTTTCCACGAGAGTGGAGAGAGGCCCGGGTGATTTGCATATTGAAACCTGGGAAGAATCCGGTACACCCATCCAGCTACAGGTCCATTAGCCTCCTCTCCACCCTTTCGAAAGTTCTCGAGAGGCTAATTCTTGCTCGCTTGTCCCCAATATTGGTAGACATTCAAGCCATTCCTGACCACCAATTTGGTTTTCGTCCTGGGCACTCGACAGTTCAGCAGTTGCTGCGTGTGGTGGAGACCGCTGCCCTGGGCTTCCAGGAAGGCGCCTTCACGGCCGCAGTTTCGTTGGATGTCGAGAAGGCCTTCTCTACGACATGGCATGCCGCACTCCTACACAAAATGATCCATCTGGGGCTCCCAACACAAGTGATCAACATTCTACACAGCTTCTTGCGACATCGCACATTTAAAGTCTCAGTCGGGGGGAAAACATCAACACTAAGGCCAGTGAGAGGCGGAGTCCCCGAAGGCTCTGTGCTATCCCCCACCCTCTTCAACGACTTTATGGCAGATTTCCCCACAGAACCACGAGTCGAAATGGCACAATACGCTGACGACGTGTTTCTGTTCTGCAAGGACAAACACATTCTCAGAGCCTTCAACCCCATCCAAAGACATCTCCGCCTAACACAACAGTGGTGTCGGCGTTGGCGGATGTCCGTAAATCCGGACAAAAGCCACGCCATACTTTTTACAAAGCGCCACACCCCCGCAGACTGCCCCAACTTCAGCTACCGAGGTCGAAGGATAGAGTGGTCTAACTCTGTCCAGTACCTTGGTGTCAACTTGGATAGAGGTTTAACTTTTCGCCGACACATCAGGGACCTTTCGGCAAAGGTACAGGGAGCAATTGCTTCCCTGTACCCAATGCTGGGGTCTACCTCGATGCCAGTCCGCATGAAGTTGTACCTCTTCCGAGCGCTGGTAATCCCGGTGATGCTATATGCCTGCGAGATCTGGGGCATGGCAGCAGACAGCTGTTTAGCATGGCTTCAACGTGCACAGAATAAAGGACTGCGGTCTATTTATTCTGTGGGACGTTATTTCCCTACCAGGTTGCTCCACGAAGCATCGGGTCTTCCATACGTGGAGGATGAAATTAGGCGCCGGGCTTCAAAATTATACGCAATTTTACCATATCACAGAAGCGCCCTTGTCAGATCACTGGGAAATTATGACCCCACTAGACGTCGATCTAGACTGCATCGGGTCCCCCGTATGGCATGCGGGCACCCTAGATAACACAGGAGCTGAACCTATCAGCAGCTAAAGCTGAGCTCCTCATAATTCTTCCAAGCTGTTTGGCATCTAAATTTCTCCCCAACTAAATTACAAAATATTTAAAACAAAACAAAATGGGTGCTAAGTACTGCATCCTCTCTTTCGACCCGAAGGTACCTTGGTAACCTCAAAATTAACTTCCAATCAAAAACCTACATCACCTGCATCCTACATCTTTCATTAATAATCCTACCTGCGGTAAAACCCTTAATGGGTGGGCACGCAGCAAAAACCTTCTGGCTGTATACAGCCAGCCAGCACGAGCGAGCGAGCGAGCGAGCGAGTTTTATGATGTCTTTTGGTGGACGTTCTATCTGTGAGCCACGCTTATCGACGGGTGTATTGGACAACTTTGCTACCCTGCTACGCGTGCACAGTTCAGCAATAGAGCACCGGTTCTTTTTGGCAGCCTGCTAGCGGAAGGGAGTGGTCAGTGTACCGAATACTCGAGCTTCCGCTAGCGTGAATCGATACCAGCACCAGACTTACTTTTTGGACACAAAACACAGACAGACAGATTACGAGACAGCAGGTCCGCAAGACCACAGCCAAGGGTCGGAACTCTAGTTCTGAACCCAGGGTCGAAATGACTCGCTCAGGCGCCTACCCTAGGGAGACTCAATGTCACCCTAGGGGGGTCCGGTCCGCTGCGGATAGCCGGAGGGCAACTGCGCCGACGTTGACGGACCAAGACGGGCAACAGCCGTCGACCAGCACCTACCCTCTCCCTACGGGAACCACCACCAAGGCAAAAAGTAAAGAGGAATGCTGCGGCTCCTCAGAAGCCTTCATCATCTGTACAACCAGCATCAGCATCCATGGACCCTGCGTCCTATCCACCTCTGCCTGAGTCGGAGGGAGAGTCCGACCTTGACGACTACACTGTCGTTGAGAGGAGGAAGAAGAAAACCGCCGATCCCAAAAACATGGGACAGACGCAACCGCTTGCACCGGGAGAGAAGCAACCCCTACCCAAAAGGGGGACTAAGATGCCGCCCATAGTGGCGGACACTTTCAAAAATCACGTCGCAGTAATGCGACAGATGGAACAGAAAGTAAAGGATTTCGAGGTGCGGAGGAAACCTCGAAAGGTTCATATCCAGACATACAGTCTAGCTGATTTTGAGGCAGCCAAGGAAGTGCTAAGGAGTTTGGATATCCAATTCTATTACTACTCCCCTCAGCGACCAAACGTCGAAAGGAGGGTCATCAGGGGATTAGACTCTGAATGTCCACCTGAGGAGGTGAAGACTGCGCTACTGAGGGAGCACGGAATTACAGCTAATTCCGTGGCACAGCTCAAGAAGACTATCTCCACGGAAGAAGGGCCAATAAAAGTTCCGATGCCTCTCTTCTTGGTCAATGTGGACAAGGTCGCTGGAGAGTCGGAACAACCAATCGACTCCGTCCGGAAGCTATTCCATACAGTCGTCAGAGTCGAGAGATTCTACGGCCAAAGTGGACCAGTCCAGTGCCATAGATGTATGGGGTTCCACCACTCTAGCGCGGCGTGCGAGCGAAAGCAAGTATGCCTGCGTTGTGCTGGGCCTCATCTTCTGAGGGACTGCGATAAAGCCCCGGACGAGAAGAGGTGCGCCAACTGCCAGCAGGACCACGTGAGCGTCTACAAGGGCTGCGTGGCGAGGCAGAAGATCATCGAGAGCCGCCGCAGAACGGATGTCGGGAAGGCAACCGTCCGACCTGGCGTGTCTTTTGCTGCGGCCCTATCTAGGGCAGAACAAACAGCCGACCGCGCAGAGCAATCTGCTAAGGCCCCTGCACAGCATGCAGCCACCCCTGCACCAACGGAGGAAGCACAACCCCAGCCACAGAGACCTCCAAGGAGAAAGAAGAAGGCAGCCAAACCGACTGTCGCTTCACAACAACAACAGACAGCTAACCAACTGCTGCCCCACAAAAGCAGCAGCGGCAAGCCCCGCCCAAGGAGGCGGAGTCAACAACTCCTAGCACTGCGTCAGCTACGATGACTGTTCCACTCTCGCCAATGCTAACTGCAGCAACAGCAATATCCGAGAGAGACGTCGAAGAATTCAGAGACCTATCTCTGTGGTTCGGCGATCTCCTACAAAGGATTCTCCCTACTCTTAGAGAGTGCAAGCGGGTAATGAACGACCCACACTACAACTCCATGGAAAAATACACAATCTTCCTCAAAACACTCGAGGAACTGTTCCCTGTCACTCAACTGTAATGGCCCCCAGACTTGTTCGGAGACCATTGCGGGTCGCATTCTGGAATGCGAATGGGATAGGGACACAGTATCCTGGTGTGCTTGAGTTTGTGCAGTCCTATGGAATTGACATTCTAATGGTCTGTGAAACGCATCTACAGGCTGGTACAAATTTCTCGTTGCCCAATTACGTCACCCACCGGACCGATAGAGTCGGCCGGCAGGGGGGCGGAACAGCCATTTTCATCAAAAATAGTATCACACATACACCCTTTCCTCTTCCAGCGCTTCAGCATGTTGAGGCCTGTGCCATCCGACTTGCCATTGGTGGCATAGACTCTTTACTGATAGCTGCATACGACGCACCTGGCCATCACATCTATGAGGCAGATTACACCACCCTGCTGAACCTACACCCAGTGGTTTGCATTGCAGGAGACCTCAACGCGAAACATGGGCTCTGGAATAGCCGCAACAATAACCAGAGAGGAAGAGGGCTCTACCGCCTCATAAGCGGAGACCCAAATCTGATCGCGCACGGACCTAGAGGTCCATTGTGTCATCCGGCTCGCGGCAGACCGGATATCATAGACATCATGATCACCAAAAACATTCCATTCCATCTGGACCTCTCAGTAGTTAATGAGATGGACTCAGACCATGACCCTGTCATAGTCGACACAGATATCAGTGCACCTGCACTGATATTCCCTGATTGGGAATACGAGGTTGACTGGGATGCAGCCATACAATCCTTTAACCGAACGTTCGACCCCCGCCCACGTATCAATGATATTGAGGGTCTGGAGCTGGCGGCGACACGTTTCTCCCAACAAATCCAACAGATTGTAAGAGCACACACATACCGCATCCCGACTAACAAGCTTAATCCTGGAATCATTCCTAACGAGCTTCGGCAGCTGATAAAAGCCAAGGCTACCGTACGGAGGCTGTGGCAACGATTTCGCCATCCCAGGATAGGCGCAGTCTACCAGCGGTTAAAATCCCTGGTAAGAAGACTGCTTCGAGCTCGTCGAGCCGCCACCTGGGAAGACACCATGCAGAACATCAACCTTCAGGAAAAGAAACCATGGCGAATAATCAAGTCCTTACGCAAGGACAAAACTCTGTACCAGCATCCACTGCATGGCACTCGTGGGAGGCTCGCCTTTGAACCACACGAGAAAGCCACAGCGTTCCCAGACTATCTGGAGTGCCAATTCGAACCAAGGGAGGACCCCCAAGACGAGGACTTAACTGAACACGTGCAGGCGGAGGTGGAGTTCCTCTATGAGGACCCACCACCGAGACACGCGGAGATTCATATTCCTATAGTCACCCCTAAAATGGTGGCTTCTGAAATAAAAAAGCTCAAACCTAACAAATCTCCCGGACATGATGGCGTCACAGCGACCATGCTCCAGCACCTTCCCAAGAGGGCTGTCATTCACTTGACGAGGATATTCAATGCTTGCTTTCACCTATGCCACTTCCCGTTATACTGGAAGGAGGCACGGGTGGTGTGCTTCTTGAAACCCGCCAAGGATCCGGTCTTTCCTTGCAACTACCGATCAATCAGTATTCTCCCAGTTGTCTCAAAAATGTTTCAACGACTGCTCCTAACCCGCTTGACACCTCTTTTTGAGGACAGGCAACTCCTTCCGGATCACCAGATTGGTTTTCGACGGGGGCACTCCACGACCATGCAGTTGCTTCGATTGGTTGAGAAGGTAACCCTGGGATTCCAGGAGATCTTCAAAACCATTGCGGTTCTGTTGGACGTGGAAAAGGCCTTTGCGACAACCTGGCACCAGGGTCTACTGTACAAGCTCAAGGAAGTTAACATCCCTCCTCCCTATCTTGCTCTGATCAGCAGCTTCCTTCGGGATCGCTCATTCAGGGTGAGAGTGGAAGGAAAGCTTTCCAGTGTAAGACCCATAGCTGCGGGGGTCCCGGAGGGTAGTGTACTATCACCGTTGCTCTTCGCGGCCTACATGTCTGACTTCCCTACAGAGCCACAGACAGTTACGTGCCAGTATGCGGACGACGTTCTCATTATGGCGCGTAATAAAAATGTCAAGTTCTGCTTCCCGCCTCTGCAACGACAGCTCCGAGCGATAGGCCGCTGGAGTGAGAAGTGGAGGATGGCAATTAGTCCAGGGAAGAGCTCAGCTCTTCTGCTGGCTAAGGTCAGACGCTGGCGACCGACGGGAACGCTGAGGCTGAGGCAGAGGCAAATCCCATGGGATTCCTCGGCTAAATACCTGGGTGTCCTACTTGATCGCGGGCTAAACTTCACTCCCCATGTCAGGGCTAAGGCGGGACTAGGCCATGTTGCACTCAGGCAGTTGTACCCCATTTTCAGGTCCAACATGCCGGCACACCTCAAACTACGTCTGTACCGTGCGATCATTCCACCCATGATTCTGTATGGGTGCGAGGTCTGGGGATTGGCGGCTCCGACCACAATCCGCAGACTGCAAATCGTGCAGAATCGGGCGTTAAGGATGATCTATGGTACTGGGCGTAGGTTCCCTACGCACATCTTACATGAATATTCCCAAATCCCTTACATAGAGGACATGGTAAGAGAGAGATCTCGAACCCTCCATCAAAAACTTTCTACCCATTCCAACCAGCTGGTCAACACCCTGGGTCAGTATGACCACAGAGCTCCTCGCAGGAGGAGGAGGTACAAACTCCCCAAGGACGCCATGGGCTATTAGCCAGATGGGGTTCTCTCCATCACACTGAAAACACCAGAACCAGAAATGGGTTTAGATAATTTCCCCACATAGCTTCCTATCCCCTCTGATCGTGCTGTCTTCATTGCGCCCTTCTTTAAGCGGAGAGTCGGGTGAGGACGGCCTTGGGAATATATACCCCAGGCGGCAGCCTGAGCGGCTTAACCCAACAGATCAGAGAAACCTATGCCCCGACAAAAACGCTTGAGACAAAAGACAAAAGACTACTACACTACCCAGATAAAGCCGCAGAAAGCGGCTAGGTGCTGGGCGAAACCATTCCGTCCAGGTAAACTTGGACGACTCGATTCTTCTGCTGGTCTGCTGGTCTGCTGCAGAGTTTTATGGGTGAATTGCTTGTTTCTGAATTTTCAGATTTAGAAATCGGATGAGATTGTACTGGATTGTTCCATTGGTTTATGTATGTCGAGAGTAATATATTCGATATTGGAAAATCAACTATTCGTGTGCTACAAGTGACCATGTGCAAAGTGAAACAGTGGTGTTCGCGTTGAGCCCAGTTTGTGAGTGAACAGTGTTTGGAGTAAATAGTGATGCGTATTAAAGCCTAGTTTGTGAGTGAATAGTGCATAGTGACGCGTATTAAGCATAAATCCATCACAAAAGAGCGTGGGACGCACAGCTGCGTGCCGTTGTTGCACGCAACAAGAGGCGTCCCCAAACAACGACCCCCTCAGCAACAACTGCGGCTGACAGACATTGACTCCCGCCACAAGATGGCGGCGGCCGCTGTGCAATTCCAGCAGCACTACCACCAGCTGGCAGCGGACTGATCCCCCTAGGCGGTCGGCCGGATGCCTTTCCAGCCCCACCGCAGGAGCACTCGAACAGCGACCCGCCTTCGGGCCCAACATTGGCCAACGTCACAGCAGCCACTACCCCAGCCCCGATGAAGCACAGTGCCATGGAGGACGAGGCAGTTACGCGAATATACGCCCAACTCGAAAAGCAGTTAAAGACATCCAAAAAGAAATATCTAACCTCCAGGAAATATTGGAAAACATGGCCCCAGAGTCCCGGGAGTATGGAAATATAGCTAGTGAACTGGCACGCTGCTACCAGGAACATGCAATCAAAAAGCGACACCTGGTGCAGCTGGGAGAAGGCTGGCAGGCAGCATCGTCCAAAAAGCGACCCCATCACCACAATAGCGGCTCGGATGCCGAGCGCAAGAAAAACAAAACGCAACATCTGCCCCTCCAGATCACTACCAGAAACAGGTACGATGCGCTGTCCTAATCCGAGGAGGAAGAAGATCTGGAAAGATCCACTGCCTTCCCTGCCCTTCCGACCACAAAACCAAAGGCACCCAAGCACCAACGGCCAACACGGCCAAACACTACTGCAGCAAAACCGTCAATAAAAACCCCCACTTCTACACCCATCTCCACCCCTATATTAGCCTCCACATCAGCCGAGGCCGCGGCTACAAACACAAAACAAACCTCACAAAAACCACCACGCATCGTCATTCCTGACGGCAGGCAGGCGACTAAAGTCCTGCAGATACTCCGGGGCTCACTCCCAGTTGGCGCGTACACGCTTCAGAATACGCGCAACTGCCTCAAGCTGTTCCTCAACCGGAAAGAAGACGCCATCCCCACTATGACCAAGCTGAAGGACGCCGGAGTGGAGAACTTCAGCTTCACCCCGCGGAGTGATCAACCTCCCCGATACATCCTGAAGCGTCTTCCCGAGGACCTTGAAGAGGACCTTATCCGCGAGGACCTAGAGGCGAAGAGCTACAACGGCGTCCTAGTTCAACTGAAATCACGCGGCAGGCCTCTGCCAAGCTTCCAGGTTAACCTTGACAGGACCACTCAAAACCAGCGACTTCTGCAAGAAAGAGAGGTATGCCATATACTTGTCACTGTGGAGGTCCTGAAGACAAATACCAACGTTACACAATGCTTCAACTGCCAACAGCGGGGGCACAGATTTAAAATGTCACATGACCTCCAGATGTGTCCTGTGCGGTTGCCACCACCGCTTAGCTGACTGCTCAAAGAAGGCAATGCAGGACGTTGTACCCCGCTGTGTGAACTGTGGGGAGACGCATCCAGCCAGCTACAGGGATTGCGAGACGTTCCGCAACGAACGCCACCGCCGCCAAATGGCAGCCATAGCCAGGGCACCCCCAAGTGCACAACCAGGTCTACGACCCATTGCCAACCCTGCCCTGGTCAGAGATGGCGTCTCATTTTCAGGCGCCATGAGGGGACAAAGCGCACCAGTGCCGCCACCTGTTGGCCAACACTCAACAGCTCCCCCCCTCCCAGGCGCCATCTGCTGCCCTAGGAGGCCTCAAAGAGCTCTTTACTCTGTTTAAAGAGCTCACCTTACAGAAACTTTCTCCGAAGGTACAGCTTTTATCGCAAGATTTAAGAGCTGCCCCAGCACTTGGGAGCAACTAGAAGCCCTCATATGGCTTCTGTCGGACATCTTCGGGTAAATGGCTCAACTAAGGGGAGGCACATCTCTAACTCGCGGGTAGCATGTCTGCCTCACGTTCAAGAG
The DNA here is from genome assembly GCA_030765055.1 of Mantis religiosa. NCBI lineage: Eukaryota > Metazoa > Arthropoda > Insecta > Mantodea > Mantidae > Mantis > Mantis religiosa. The sequence continues at coordinate 125,379,424 of CM060959.1, forward strand.
GTCCCGAGTTCGAATCTCGGTCAGGGTGAGTTACCTGGATAAGGTTTTTTCCGGAGTTTTCCCTTATGCTGTAAAGGCAAATGTCAGGTAGCTCTACGCTTCATGGACCCCGGACTCATTTCAGCGTCATTTCACCCATTCCATGCATCGTCCGATATGACTTAACGTTGGAGGACGTCAATTAAAAAAATCTAACTCGCGGGCTCCTGTGGAATGCCGACGGCATCTACAGGCAGCAGCACGAACTTTAAAGCTACCTGCGGCGTAACAAAATTGGCGTCGCATTTATTTGTGAAACAAAATTAAAGCAGGAGCACACTTCAAGCTCAGGGGTTACCAAATATTCCGGACTGATAGAATAGGCAGACAGGGAGGGGGAACAGCTATTTTACTAAAAAACATAGTTGCTCATGCTCCTGTTACGCTTCCACCGTTGGCAGCGTTAGAGTGCACGGCCCTTGAAACACGATTAAATAACAAAACGGTGATGCTGGTGGCCCTCTATCGGCCCCCAAACTCCCCCGACTGTAGACGCGACCTCGAGCAAATCCTCACTTTGGAGGAGCATGTTATAATGGCAGGAGACTTCAACGCTGGACACCCCTGGTGGCATTCACGTCGAGCAAATGCGGATGGAAATCTCCTAGTAGACCTTATAACAGAAAATGACGATATCGAGGTGTACTTCCCCCCCTAACCCACCTTTTGGCACAAGTCAGGGCACTTCGACCCTGAAATTTTGGACTTCGTCATTACAAAAAATGCGACATTACCAAACAACTTCACTGTGTATCACAGCCTAGACTCCGACCATCTTCCAGGGCATTTTGATATCAGTGGCGCCATCACGGCCGGTCTGACCGGCCCTCTGAGGCGCGCAGAAACAGACTGGAGCAAGTTTATCCTTGAAATGCACGGGATGGCTCAGCCTAGGCTGCCATTCTACAGCGAGGCGGACATGGACGTTACCATTGAAAACTACACCGCCTCGCTGCACACGGCCAAAAGAAATTCCACCAGCTACACCACAAGCCCACCTAGTTTTTGCACTACCCTGAGGTGGAGCAGCTCATTGCCAGGAGGCGAAGCTTGACGAAACTTAGGCGGCTTACCCGCCAGCCTGAGTACAAAGTGCTAGTAAAATGGCTACGCAACGTCATTCGGCAACAAATTAAATTAAACAAAATTGAGCAGTGGGAGCAGAAAATGTTAAATACCACACATTCGGACAATTCTTTATGGAAATTATTAAAGGCATTTAAACTCTCCTCGAGCGCTAACTCAGGCACTGAGGCGCTACACACTCACCTCGGCCTGCACTTCTCCTCTGAGGAGAAAGCCGAGGTCTTTGCAGACTGTCTGGAAACAATGTTTACAGAAAACCCAGCGACGAACCCCGAGTTAGAACGGGATGTCCAGACTTGGGTACAAAACTGGGTGGCACAGAGGCATGAGCAACACTTGCCCCTCACACGCCGCAGGAAGTGTACAAGCTCATTAGGAAGCTACCTAATGGGAAAGCCACCGGCCCAGACAGGGTGACTAATGAGGAACTCAAACATCTCCCGAGAAAATCCCTGGTGCAACTTACAAAAATTTTCAACGCTTCTTTGCAGAAAAATTATTTCCCTGACTCTTGGAAACGAGCCAAGGTAATAATGCTCGCTAAGCACGGGAAAAGCACCAGGCAACCTCAAAATTACCGCCCCATTAGTCTCCTGTCCACTATTGGTAAATTGCTCAAGAAAATAATTCTCTTTCGACTCCAAAAACAAATTGCGGTGCTTAACATTTCAAATTCACAATTTGGCTTTAGAAAAGGGCACTCAACAGACCTTCAACTTTTAAGGCTAGTAGATGACGTCACCGAGCAATTTAACAATGCGGCTTCAAAGTTGGCGCTATTTTTGGACGTAGAAGCTGCATTTGATCGGTGCTGGAACAACGGCCTGATTTACAAGCTGCACCGAGAGTTTCCCGGCCTCCATAATTCACTGCCATTGCTGCATAATTTTTTAAAAAACAGGCACTTCTACGTCCAAGTGGATCGCTCCTCCTCAAAGGAGAGAGTGGTGCAGGCTGGCGTTCCACAAGGGGCTATTATGTCACCTTTCCTGTATATACTCTTCACCAACGACTTCCCCGTGGACGCCAGATGCAAAGTTGCAATGTATGCTGACGACACTGCAATATACAACCATCATAAAAATCCTCGTTATGGACTTCTAGATATGCAGCGGTACATTTACCGCTTCCTTTCATGGCTTCATGACTGGAAAATCAAAATAAATGCGAACAAATGCCAGCTTATACATTTTACAAAGCGGCACCCTTTGGCAATGGACCTAACGGTCGAGGGTCAAATATTGCACTATCGTCAGCAGGTCAAGTACCTCGGCGTGGCCGCGCCGTGGCTCAGTGGTTAGACCACTTGGCTCTCACCAAGGCGGCCCGGGTTCGATCCCAGGCGACAGCAAAGTGAGATTTGTGGTGGACAACACGGCGCTGGGGCGGGTTTTCTACGGGATCTCTGGTTTCTTCCGCCATCTCATTCCACCGGTGCTCCATCTTCATCTCATGTATCATCAGTTACATGGCCTGCGGTGCCGTATATAGTAAAAGCGGGCGTTAAACACTACAAATTTATCTCGGCATGACGTGGACACGCACGAAGCATTGGACCACCCACCTAAGAGATAGCGCCAACAAAGGGCGGCAGCGGTTAAAAATGTGCGCCCCCATATTTAGGAGCAAACAGCTAAAGCTGCGCTCGAAGATCATCCTATATAGATCCTTTATTTTATCCGTAGTCCTGTACGCCTTCGTGGTCTGGGCCAATGCCTCCAAAACCGCCCTAAAGTATCTCCAAACCCTACAAAGCCTATCCCTACGCAAAATCCTGTCTGCTCCTATCCGAACAACAACTGCCACCATTCACCAAGAAAGCCACGTCTCTTACATCAACGAGGCCATCAACAAACGTGCCTCTTCCATCTGTGCGCGCATCCGACACCATCAAAACCCCACCATACACAATATTGGAAAAGGCGAACCCAAGCACCGAAAACACGCCAGAATCAAAGCATATTGAAGAAAAACAAAAATAAAAACAACACGACTGCAAAATTATGCGCGCCCAACCCTTCCTGGCTCAGGCCACGCTCCCCGGCAGAGGTCGCCATCATCGGCAGCCCAGGAGTCAGCTACCCGCTGTCGCACAGCCTAACTGCGAACATTGTAAATATTGTACATAGCCAAGTCTGTACAGCGTTGTGCGTGTGATTTTGGGAAGTACGTGGTATGCCCAGGGGGGTGTGTGTGTGTGTGTGTGTGCGCGCGCGCGGGCGCGCGCAAGATAAGCGCACTGTAAATATGTAAATATAAAAACAAGAAAAAGAAAGACAGAGACAAATAATGAGATAAAACTGGTTCTCGGCGGCCTCAGAACAGGTCGCCGTATGGGTTTTAGAAGAACCCAAAAGACAATTAAAAAAAAAAAAAACATACCCAGAACTATAAATCCATGTAAATTTAGAGCCTGTAAGCCGTGTCCAATGTGCCGGCACCAGGCAAATAAGTTACAAATATTAAAAAAATGGGTCTTATGCAAATGTTCAGTATTTTGTTTGCACTTCGTTGGTACTTTTAATCGATAACAATAAGCTAGTTCTAGGGCCTAACATTCCAGCAACCGTATGGAGACCAGGAAATCTATGGTTCAGATACGATTACAGAAGTACTAATAACGAACTCTAAAATTGATTTTTCCCACAACTGCGTGTAGAAACAAAGGATTTAAGTGAGGCTATGAACATGTGGTTGTTTGAGATTCAAACCCGGGGAAGTCGAAGAGATGATTTCAGCCTTAAAAATCCTTATCACGGCTTCTCTGGGAAGGGCAATAAAGCGGAGTTGTAAATTCAAGGCGCGCAAAATTAAAAAAGTTAACACCAGTATGTATCTACCACCAACACTCGACGAAGAAATAGCCTTTGTTATAGCAGGACTAAAAGATAAAAAAATCCATTGACTCAGATGGGTTCTCAAATCATTTGCTGAAACAGTGTCATCCTCTTATTCTAAAACCATTATGTTACTTATTAAATGTATCATTTAGTTCAGGAATTTTCCCAGATGCTTTTAAAATCTCAAAGGTTAAGCCACTATTCAAAAAATGTTTGACAGAAATAATGAAATATAGACCGATATCTTATCTGTATTTTCAAAAGTGATAGAAAAAATTATGCATAAACGACTAGTTTCCTTTTGCGACAAGTATAATATCTTAACACAATGTCAGCATGGCTTTCGGAAGGGAAGTTGCACTTCCTCGGCATTGACCAAATTCTTAGAGAATGTGTATAGGGCACTAGATAGGAAAGAGTGTCTTGTGGGTATTTTCCTTGATCTCACAAAGGCATCTGATCTTGTAGAGCGTACCATTCTACTGGAGAAGTTGCATGCAGTTGGTATTCGAGGAATATGTTACGAATAGTTCAGATCATATCTGGAACGTAGACGTCAATTTGCACAGCTAGATTATGTAGATAAAAAGTTAGGTGTAATTCAAAGTAAAACATCCACAGAGAATATAGTACAGTAAGGTGTGCCCCAGGGTTCAATATTGGGCCCATTTTTATTTCTCTTATATATTAATGATTTAGGTCTAGGCTTAAATAAAACCCGCGAGAATATCAATTTGACACTCTTTGCGGATGATACCAGCATATTAAAACTGGGAAAACCTCGAATGAAGTAATAATCTATAATAATACTTTTAATAAAAAAAATTGTGAATTGGTTTCTAAAAATAACCTAACAATGAATGAAGAAAAATCAGTAGCTATAGGCTTTCAACACAAATTAAATAACACTGCTCAATTCCCAAGTATATATTTAGGGAATAAATCACTGCTCTATGAATCAAATACCAAATTTCTAGGAATATGGTTAGATGAACACTTAAAATGGGAAAAACAAATTCAGCAACTAGAATTGAAACTAAGCAGAATTACATTTGTTATTAAATCAATGAGGGAGTCTGTAAACACAAATGTGTTGAGAATTATTTATTTTGCTTATTTTCATTCTGTAATGTCTTATGGTACACTTAGCTGGTGAAATGCTAAAGATGTATCAAAAATATTTAGACTGCAGAAAAGGGCTATTCGTTATATAGTAAATATTCCTTTCACCACCAGCTGTAAACCATATTTTAAACTACTAAAAATACTTCCATTACCCTGTGTGTATATATATGAAGCTCTAGTTAGGACAAGAAGTGTACTTGCTCAGTTTGAAACAAATTCGCAGATGCATACACATAATACAAGTAAATCAGATCTATGCATTATAAGCCACAATACAACTTTATTCACACATAGCTTCGAACATAAAGCAGTATTATTATATAACAAACTACCCGATGGCATTAAAAGTATAACATCGGAAAAAAAGGTATAAATTGGCTCTAAAAACATTTTTAAGAGTAGGTTGCTATTATTCAGTGGAAGAATACTTAAAACATTGTCAACATATCAATGCTTCCTAAAGTTATGTCTCTGATTAAATACCTGTGTAACTTCTGAGGTGATGCTTGTAATTACCCATTCAATAAGTGCCCTTTATAGTATTACTTAATTCAGTTTGTGATATAAATACGTGTATAACTTCTAATATGATGTTACCTAGTTTGTAATGTTGACGAAGCCTATATCTTTGTACAAGATTTATTATGGTGAATAATAATAATAATAATAATAATAATAATAATAATAATAATAATAATAATAATAATAATAATAATAATAATAATAATAATAATAATAATAATAATAATAATAATAATAATAATAATAATAATAATAATAATAATAATAATAATAATAATAATAATAATAATAATAATAATAATAATAATAATAATAATAATAATAATAATAATAATAATAATAATAATAATAATAATAATAATAATAATAATAATAATAATAATAATAACAGCAACAGCAACAGCAACAGCAACAGCAACAAGAACAAGAACAAGAACAAGAACAATAACAATAACAATAACAATAACAATAACAATAACAATAACAATAACAATAACAATAACAATAACAATAACAATAACAATAACAATAACAATAACAATAACAATAACAATAACAATAACAATAACAATAACAATAACAATAACAATAACAATAACAATAACAATAACAATAACAATAACAATAACAATAACAATAACAATAACAATAATAATAATAATAATAATAATAATAATAATAATAATAATAATAATAATAATAATAATAATAATAATAATAATAATAATAATAATAATAATAATAATAATAATAGGCTATTTCTAGTACTAAAACATAAAACAATTATAGACTACAGTCCTACAGCTATAACTATGATGTTGGTGGGCCAGCTTCACTATGCAGGAATGAATACCGTGCTTCACCGATATACAGCACACATTTGTCAATACTGTTTAGCGAGCTTGCTGGCTCTCAGCACGTTAATGTCCATGATGCGTTCCAATACCTACGCAGGTGTTTTATATTCATCAATTATTCGTTTTTATTCTTGCTCGATTTCTTAACCTACAATAATGCATTGCTATTTACATGGTCTGTCAAAATGTCTACTAAGTGATTTATAAAACAGAAAACAGCGTGCTGCACCACGTAAGGACGAACCGCCCATAGTATTACGCCAAGGTTCTATTAATTGAAATGTGGCGTAAACTATTCTTGAGTAGGCGAGCTATGATTTCCAAAGAAGCTAAGGCATTTGATTCCGTGGATGAATTCACTTAAGGGAGGAAGCGCAGAAGCTCCCTGCAGTATTTAAGATATCATCAGTTCCAAGTCGAGCTCCAAATTACAGGAGAAGCGCTAATGCGGCATTATTGACGACTAATAATCTTACGGTAATATCAGTTACTTATGTAGGTATTTGAAACTTACAGTATTTGATTTAAATGTATATCGTACTACTGTTGTCAGTATTGTAGTCCTTTAGAAATAAGATACTTAAAAAATGAGGAGAATTAAATATTCAATTGGCGTGGTTATACATTCAGAAGGCAGTGACCTCGACATAATCGCTTAGCAGTAAAGCAGTGCGATTATAAAAGCAAGAGAATTGTTAATGTACTCATTTATTTACATTTTACTCGTCGTTTAACGTTTTTACCTTTAAACACATTCTAATTTACTAATCCTGATTTGATCTCACCAAGAGAAGAGGATATCTACTGGAAGATGAATACTGGAGTGTTCAGCGATGTCAACATTAAAATTAAACAAGAAGAGGATGAAACAGGGTTAAGTTTGGAGTTAATTCCTGAATTAACAATTAAACAGGTAATATTTATCAACTATGTATTCTCCTGATCTAATTGGTGAGTCTTCCTTACTTAAGCCTTGCCTTTTTCCAAACCGAACAAGAACTTGAATCTTTTCAGTTTAGAGTCTCGTGTTCATCGCTTGGTTCTCTCGCTTTCTAATATATGTGCTCCAACTTGAAGCCATCTCGGACGATGAATGAAGTGATTGTAATAATACATAAATGAACCCAGGATCCATAGACCTTAGAGCTATCTGACATTCATCTTTCAGAATAGGGAAACACCCTGTAAGTACATACACGAGTAGTTTCGAACTTGGTATCTCCTGAACGTGACGCCAACATGTTACCACCTACGCTATAGAGGCGGCATTGTTATGACCCAGTGCTTCAAGAAAAATAATAAAAACAAACCTGAATAAGCAGATATCATTTGTCACTTAGTTTGCAGTCTCCACTGTGCATGATCAGAAATGGGAAGATGCCCATGTCTGTTGTTTTCACATGATTATTTTCTTATATGTGAAAACGTCCTAAAACGAGTGGGTGGTTTTTAAATTCTGTCTCTTTCTTCTTCAAGCATTCAATCTTTTGTGAAGCTTGTTTTGAGCTCCAAACATTTAATTGAGTTATGTTCTCTTATTTTATGTTTTCCTTTTGGTATGTAGTGTACTGTTTTCATTGGGTAACACTCCTCATTCATTTTCTCTACATGTGCTAGCCACTTTTGTGTGTTTATGATTGTAGTACATGTGCTTTGGAGTATTATGCAAGACAGTTTGCTTCTATCACAGCTACCACGTCGTTTCCACCTGCTTTGAGCCAATGTTAGCTTCCGCTTGCCTCTTGCTGATCAGTAAATTGTAAACTGGATATCTTTAGACTTTTGAGATAAATACCTATTTCTAGTACTTTTCTCATATTGTTATATAAATATATTCAATGGTGTTTCTGCATATCCTTAGCCATTTCCTCAGTCTAATTACAACATAAAACTTTTTCTCATAACTTACCAGAGTTGTAAAAATTCTTCATTCATGCCACTTGATATCTATGACTGGGTTGCATATAGAAGCACAAGAGGTAAATGGTACCCCAAAATTACATCATCCATGTTTGTCATTCTGGGATAAGCAATCAGAAGTACTCTGAACTCAAAGTTATGTTTGGGAATTAAAAATGTCAATGGTTAATTGAAAAAACTATTTGTAGTCAGTTTTTAACACTTTGTCACGTACATTTTTATATTGTTGAGGGTCTCACTTCGGAATCTGTTGCATCCATTTTTAGCCTCGATCCAACTATGATCTATTGTCAAAGAAGTGTTAAAAATCAACTACATTAATTTTTTCAAGTGATTTTGACGTCGCTGTCACTAAATTCCATCAACCATGGATAATGCCAAAGGTTAATTCAAGTCATTGTAAATGTTTGCATCAGTAAGTACTAGAGTTTAAAACACTCTTACAACTGATGGGAAATTATTATGCAAAATCCATTAGTGATGTTCAGTGTTCCCAGGTACTGTAACATATTTCAGATATTATACTTGCGGAAATTTGATAGAGGAGAATCAACCCCGTTCTCTTCTTGTAACATCCTAAAACATTTCACATTTGTTTCAGATTGCTGCAAAGGATTTATTTCAGCCGACTCTCTTCTTTATAATGTGAACAGCCATGGGTTCATAAAGCGTCTTAAAGATTTACAAAATATAGGTGCACCTAATAAGTCATTGCTCGAGAAAATTATCCTTCCAATTGCAATAAGAATGTCACATATATTACATTTTTGAAAATGAAAAAACTCTGGCTTGTCATTGATGAAATTATCAGTGCTAATGGTAGGAAAGTGACAAATTTTATTGTAGCTGTATTAAAAGGAAATAAATGCTAACTGGGTATTGTGTTTAACGAAGCTTTAGAAACATGGCAAAGTGGTGTGCAGTGGACATCTTCTGTTTACAGACTCACCAGCATATTGAGGAAAGTTTCCCAAAATCATTCATTTAACTTGCATCATTCTTGCTTATCATAGTTTGTGTGAAACAATACAAACTCATCCTAATATGGTCAAACTAGGCACCAGAGGGAGAAAAAGTGTAAAAACCTGCGCGGATTGATTCTTTCATTGCTATTAATCAAGATTTTCCATTGCATGCTAAACCTGTGGTACCTGAGATGTATATCAACACAGATAATTTTGAAACATTTACACCAGCAGTAAATGAAGAGGGTATTCTGCAGTTCAGATTATTATCAACTTAAGATATAATTTAAGTTAACTGATGGAAATTAATCATCTCTTCACACTAGCAGTATACAGGCTAAGGTTTTGGATTGATAGAGTCCACATGAAAAATTCAATGTCATGGCCAGGATTTGAATCACGGATCTCCTGGTTTCCGTCCAGTCGCTGTTACCCATTGAGCTACCATGGTCAATTAGCCATAATGACATTAAATTGTCCAATTGATTCATATATTTCCTCGGTAAACCACTAGGGGCTCTTGCATCCGAGATACAGTTTGTGGCAACTTACTATTGTAAGTACTTGAATACTAGGCTTCATCATTTAACCCGTATTATTTAGGTTAATTGATGGAAATTAATCATTTCTTCACACTAGCCATATACAGGCTGAGGTTTTGGATTGATAGAGTCGACATGAAAAATGCAATGCCACAGCTGGCATTTGAACCACAGATCTACTGGTTTCCATCCAATCGCTCTTACCCATTGAGCTACCATAGCCAATTTGCTGTCATGACATTAAATTCTGTAATTGACTCATATTTCCCGGGTAAAACACTAGCCTCTATACGGTTAGTGTGAAGAAATTATTAAATTTTATCAATTAACTTAATGAGAGTTAGATGTTAGAGCCTGGGACTTAAGTACTTAACAATAGTAAGTCACCACAAACGGTGTATCTCGGATGCGAGAGCCCCTAGTGGTTTACCGGCAAAATATATGAGTCAATTGGAGAATTTAATGTCATGATGGCAAATTGACCATGGTAGGTCACTGGGCCACCCAGGGGCCTACTTCGGTAGGTACGGGTTTGGCGAACCCGGGGTCCCGAGCCAACAGTCTCCCTCGTGTGGGCTCCTCTTCGTGGTTGAGGGAGACGGTCAACAGGCCTACCCACGTGTAGGCCGTGCGTGGAGACCCGTGTCGGTGGAAAGGTTTGTCCTGGTGGTTGAGGGATGCGTATCTGAGCTCGTAACAGTTATTTTTTCTGAATTCGGGGAGGGTGCGCATTTCTAATACACTACTTTGGCTTCTGCTTCGCCTAAACGGGAGGTTAGGGACTAACCCACCCCTAATCAATCGGCCAGGACTAGGTATTGTACCGACCTCCAGGGTGAGTGGGACGGCGAGCTCGCTATATCCCCTGTGTAGCCCTGTCATCCCAGTGGGATGACCCCTTGTTGGACTCCGTGGTGGGTGGGGAGCACTGGGGGATGAAACTTAGACCAACATTTATGGCTAAACTACACCCCCCAAAACACAATAAACGTGGAAAAGATTTATTTGAAAACAGTGATAAACAAGTAGTTGAGTGTGGTCCTCGCTACTTAGTTATTAAACGAACGGAGGAAGGTAGAACGTTTTCTACGGTTAATCCGTTTATTATACAGAAAGGTCTTGACAAAATAGCTGGTGCTGTTAAATCATGTACAAAATCCAGAAATGGCACGCTGCTGGTGGAAGCAACTACAGCATCCCAAGCTGCAAAGATACTGAAAGCCAACATACTGGGCAGTTATCCAGTCAAAGTGGAGATGCATAGGACCCTGAATACCTCGCGCGGTGTTGTAAACACTAGCGCATTGGATGGAATGTCCAACGAGGATATTCAGGAGAACCTCCAGGAACAAGGCGTAACTGCAGTCTATCGTGTCCAAAGGAGAGAACGAGGGGATATGGTTCCCACTCGTACCCTGTTCCTGACCTTTGATCGGGTAGATCTCCCTCAAAGAATCAGGGCAGGATATGAAGTGATTGAGGTTAGACCATACATACCTAACCCTCTGAGATGCTACCAATGTCAGCGGTTCGGTCACACTAGTGCATTCTGTAAAGGCGCACCTACATGTGTCAGCTGCGGAGCCGGCATGCATGAAAATGCATGTACATCACCTCCAGCATGCGTAAATTGTAGCGGTGAACATCCATCAAGTTCACGAGAATGTCCCCGTTATATTGAAGAGCGAGCTATTCAGGAGATCCGGGTTAAGGAAAAGGTTTCCTTTTCGGAAGCCCGGAAACTTCTATGTATCCTCAAGCCCTCTTCAACCACCTCCCGTACCTATAGCTCTGTGGCGGCTACTCCGTCACCGAAACGGGAGGCTGGTACCCAAACATCTGATATAAATGGGGCAACAATATCCGAGAAAGTTCTAGTGCCTAGATCGCAACCAAGAGCATCAGTAACACCATCTAAAACTCCGAGAACACAGACTACTGAAAATAACAAGTCAGTGAAGTCGCCTGACAAAGCATCCACGTCTAACAACAGGACGAAATTGCCCATTGTATACCAAGCACCAGAGATCAAGTTCAAGACGCAGTATGATAGAACTGCCTTCCTGAAAGAAAGCACAAAGTCTGCTCCAGAAAAGGCCAAGAAACGTAGCCCTAGAGCGTCTCCGAGATCATCGTCGGAGTCATCTTCTGGGGAGGACTACGACCGGCGACCGTCATCTACGTCGGTCGGAATTTCCAATCGCTTCGAGCCCCTCGAATCGAAGGTTGTAGAAGGAAAACCGTCCTCTTCCATAGAGGATATGGAGCATGAAACAGCTGACCACGCTGCTACATCTGCAGCAAAGAAGAGGCAGGATAAACCTGCCGAAACTAGCCCTACACCAAAGAAAAAGGGCAAATTGATTCGGCCACCCATGAAGTCGTCTTAATGTAGACTACCTTTACATCTTATATCCCATAGTTCCAATGGCTATCCTACAATGGAACATACGAGGATTAAGAGCGCATCGACCAGAATTGGAACTTTTGCTCAGTAAGCATCACCCCTTAGTGGTATGCTTACAAGAGACTAAGCTACGACCACAAGACAACTTTAAAATCAGACGCTACACACCACTGAGGTGTGATGTTGAAACAGAAGAGGGCATTCCTGCACACGGGGGTACTATGATGCTCCTCAGGGATGACATATTTGTAGATCCGTTACAGCTACAGTCTGATTTACAATGTGTAGCTGTAAGGATTAAGCTGCCATCAATAGAATTTTGCATTTGCACTGTATATCTCCCGCCATCAGATGACCTCTCGTTAGTTGACCTTGAAGATCTGGTTTCCCAACTTTCAACACCATTTCTAATAGTTGGAGACTTTAATGCCCATCACCCACTTTGGGGCTCAAATCGGGCATGTTCGAGAGGCAACCTCATTGCAAAATTCCTGGAGAGCAATAACTTGGTTCTCCTGAACACCGGAGAGCCCACATTCCTCTCAGACGCGTTTAACACCTATTCGCACATCGATTTGGCAGTGTGTTCATCCCAGTTAGCTGTTTCATTACAGTGGAATGTCATCTCTGATTTACATTCCAGCGACCACTTTCCATGTCTTCTTGGTCTCTTAGCACAAGATGTGTCTCCCTCACGTATTCCTAGATGGCGCTTTGATCGTGCCAACTGGAATCTTTACACCCAGTTGGCTCTCTTTGAATACAACGAGCACGATTCTGTGAATAATTTAGTGGATCATCTCACAGAGAAAATTCTTTCCGCTGCAGAACAGTCTATTCCACGTTCGGCTACCCAACCCGGTCGATTTCCTGTCCCATGGTGGACCAACGACTGCCGGAATGCTATTCGTGCTCGTAGACGTGCTCTAAGGGTATTCCGACACCCTACGCTAAGTAATCTAATTGAGTACAAGAAAGCGCGCGCAAAATCTAGGCAAATAATTAAGGATAGCAAAAAGACCTCATGGAACAAATTTGTATCATCTTTTAACAGATGTACACCCTCATCTGTTGTATGGGATAAATTAAGGCGCGTGGCCGGAAAATCAACCCACTTGCCAATCGCTGGTCTGAAAACAGCTGCAGGAGTTGTTGTTGATCCGTTTGTTGTGGCTAACACCTTCGGCTGTGCTTTCGCTCAGGTGTCTAGCTCATGCAATTATGCTCCTGAGTTTATCTCAATTAAGACTCAGGTAGAATCTCAAGGTTTCGTGTTTAGTTCCAGAAACCTTGAAGACTATAACCGCCTCTTCATCTTGGCAGAGCTAGAACACGCTCTTTCGTCATCACGACTGACAGCACCAGGACCGGACGGAATCCACGTTCAAATGTTACAACATCTCTCACCTGAAGGTAAGGCATTCCTGCTCGAGGTGTATAACCGTGTTTGGGTTGATGCCACGTTTCCTGAAAAGTGGCGAGAAGCTACCATTATACCTATCTTGAAAGCTGGCAAGGACCGTCACCTCCCTTCTAGCTACCGCCCTATTTCCCTCACCAGTTGCGTATGCAAGGTGATGGAACGCATGATAAATGGGCGGTTGGTATGGTGGCTGGAAACGCACAACCTACTGAATAACATCCAGTGCGGTTTCCGACGACGCCGTTCAACAGTGGATCATCTTGTGTCCATGTCGACACAGATTATGAACGGATTTCTTAAGAACTGTCAAACAGTCGGAATATTTTTTGACCTCGAAAAGGCTTATGATACGTGTTGGCGGGCAGGGTTGCTACGTACTCTGCACACCTGGAATATACGTGGACGCCTACCACTCTACCTTCAGGAATTCCTGAAAGACCGCGTATTCCGAGTAAGGGTTGGCTCGGTTTTTTCGAACCTTTTTGTTCAGGAGAACGGTGTACCACAGGGGTCGGTACTAAGTGTTACGTTGTTTGCTATTGCGATTAATTCTATCTCGAAATGTGTACCTCCAGGTGTCTCGTCATGCCTATTTGTAGACGACTTTGCCGTCTACTGTACATCTCAGCGCACTCCGTTTTTAGAGCGCCGTCTTCAGACCACCTTGGACAACCTTAAGAGTTGGAGTTTAAAAAACGGCTTCCGATTTTCCGCTGAGAAAACCATCTGTGTAAACTTCTGGCGTCAGCAGAGTCGACTACCTCCAAGGCTCTGGCTAGGCGCTGATCTACTACCTTTTGCAGATGAGGCGAGGTTCCTTGGATTGATATTTGATAGAAAACTTAGTTGGTCGTCGCATATAGCACAACTGAAAGCACGATGTGACCGATCTTTGAATATCTCGCGGGTACTAAGTGGAAAATCGTGGGGAGCGGATCGTGCAGTGTTATTGCGACTTTATCGGGCACTCATCCGTTCCAAATTAGACTATGGTAGTATCGTTTATGGCTCAGCACGACCATCTGTGCTGAAGAGATTAGATACAGTCCATAACTGTGGCATACGTATAGCTGTTGGGGCATTTCCAACGAGCCGAGTTATAAGCCTGTATGCTGAGTCTGCAGAACCTCCTCTGCAGTACAGGCGCAACATGTTATTAGCCAATTATGGCTGTGGACTTAATTGCATGCCCACACATCCATCGTTTACGCCGTTCTTTAATACCTTCATGGACGTGCGTTATAGGAACACTACTATTAAACCAAAGCCACCTGGTTTTCGTTTCCGGGAGCTCCTTAGACATCTTGATACTGACATGCCCAAGATGTATCCTAGGGGGGAGAGGACATACCCTCCTTGGTTGTGCAGAGCGTCCCCGGTTGATCTGGGCATGACTAAATATGATAAATCTACCATGTCTATGTCTAGTATCCGCACATGTTTTTTAGAATTTTTATCGCGATATGAGGACCATTTTGTAACTTATACTGATGGCTCCAAGAACTCAAATGGCGTTGGTTGTGCTTACGTGTGTGGAACCGAACCCTATACATTCGGATTCCACACTAGCACTTCCATTTTTACTGCAGAGCTTTATGCAATATACCGGGCCATTTTACACGTACGCCGACGAAAGTTGGGGGACTGCTTAATCCTGAGTGATTCCCTCAGTGCTCTTCAAAGTCTACGGCAGCTGTACAACTACCACCCTATTGTGCAGCGTATACAGGATGCCCTCCACGTTTTACACGCTTCTGGCGTTAACGTGGTGTGTGCATGGATCCCTGGTCACGTAGGCTTGCGGGGGAATGAAATGGCGGATTCAGCAGCCAAGACGGCTATCATGAAGCCCAGGGTTCGAATACCATCTGTGACATCGGAAGACTTTAGGACCGAATTGCGGAGAGCTGTGCAAACCTGCTGGCAGGAAGAGTGGTCTGCTCTCCGCAATAATAAACTTAGATCTGTCAAAGAACTTCCGATTCCCTGGGTTACCTCCTGTCGGTCATCTCGTCGCGAGGAGGTGAGTTTGGCTCGGTTACGAATTGGGCACTGCATTTTTACTCATAGTTTTCTTTTTAAAAAGGAGCCTTCTCCACTATGTCCGTTTTGCAATGAAGCGTTGTCTGTACGACACGTGCGGCTAGAGTGTTTTCACCTAGCAGACCTTAGGACGTCTCTGCAGCTGCCGGTCAGCTTTGCAGAAATGCTAGCGGACGATCACGCAGTAGTGGAGAAGGTTTTTAGATTCTTTTCGAGATTAGATTTTAGGATTTAGCAAATAGAATTTATGGTTTTTGGATGACATTTTTATTTTATTTATTTTTTTTTTTTTTTCAAGGCGTATGTATTTTTTGTCTTTTTTAACATATACTGTTTTAGAATAATTTATATCTGGCTTTTGCCATGACCAGTTTCATTTAAAAAGGGCGCTGATGACCTCTGTAGTTGAGCGCCCTTATACTCATCATCACTCCTAGGTCACTGGGTAAGAGCAACTGGATGGAAGCCAGTAGATCCGTGGTTCAAATCCTGGCTATAGCATTGAATTTTTCATTTCAACTCTTATCAATTAAGATATGATGCTAATTTAAAGTGAGACGTGCCCTTTTTATCTTTTATTCTTCAAAACTTCTGTGGAATTAATAGGTAACTCATTCAAAGATATACTCTTTGTTTAAAGACAACCTTAAGACCTTAAAAAAGAAAATACACTACCTTAAGTCTCGGTAAAGATCAGGTATGCACTATTCCTGTTTATTTTTTGGTCAGTTAGTGAAACATTAGTTTTGTATATCTTAAGTAAAATCTAATTTTAACTCTCCACGTTCCCCTGCAGTTGTAACCACTTTGTTCACTCCAAATCCTTATTCACCGCTTGAATCAAGTCATGTGGATTAACCTTGAGTTGACCAGAAATTATTGGACCAATTGGTTCACTGCAGTTTATTGTACAGGAGTCGCTTCTTACAAGGTTGAACTTTGAAAATCCATTGCTATAAACACACAGTACCTTAAGACTTTAATATCTAAACGTCCTGACACTTGTTCAGTGTCAAATTTGAAGTTAAGAAGCTTTATAAATATTAAAAGCAAAAGCATTATTAACAGTGAAGAATTCTTCATATTTGAGTTTGATTTATGAGTCACTATCTTTACACTCAAACTTCACTTACTTTTTGTTGTATAATTGAAACGTTTTCAAGATCATTCGATCTCATCTTCGGCTCTTTGGTGACTAAATGAACCTTCCTCTTCTTCCACTACTACGGAGCTCCGATCACTCTGCCATCTGGTGTTAGGGGCACTAAGTTTTAATACTTCATTTAATGCCAGGATTTCAAAATTTATAACTTTATCACAGTTTTTGGTTATGAATATTTTTTCCCAAATATCCAATTCTATGGGTGTACTTAAAGATTTTAACAGTTTAATGTTGTGGCCAATGTTGTAGTTTTCTGTCCAAAAATGTTATGAAACTGCAGATTTTTCTGTTTGTTTCAACTTAATGTTCCTCTGGTGTTCTTTTTGCCTGGTTAACAAGTTTCTCTTAGTTTTTACTATGTAGCTTTGTTCACAGGTTTCACAATTAATCTGATAAATTCCTGATTTCAAATTGTTGAGGCTTATATTTTTAGTGGTTTATTTAGCAGGTTCCTCAGACTGAATTTGTTTTGGGGTGCTAGTTTTAAGTTTAGTCTTTTGAAGATTCGTTCAAATTTTCTTAAAGCCCATGGATGGTAGGTGGATTTTCTATATTGCCAATTTGTGTTTTTAAGTGGTGTGAGAGTGGTAATTTTTGATATTATCTTCAGTTTTTCCTTTCTCTTCATCATGTTCCTTATGATGACTGGGTTGAATCCATTTAATACTGCTTTGTCTTTTATGTGTTGTTCTTTCAAAAATTCCTCCTTACTCAGTGGGATGTTGTATAGCCGGTGAATTAGACTTCTAAAGACAGCTAGTTGCTGTGAAACTGGATTGTATTCATTTTTCTTTATGTAATTATCTATGTGTGTGGGCTTCCTGTATATTCCAAAATCTAC
Source organism: Mantis religiosa (assembly GCA_030765055.1). NCBI lineage: Eukaryota > Metazoa > Arthropoda > Insecta > Mantodea > Mantidae > Mantis > Mantis religiosa. The sequence continues at coordinate 125,397,196 of CM060959.1, forward strand.
ACCATGACGATTTCTAGTTACCTTGAGGTCCAAAAAGGGTAGGGTGTTGTCTCTTTCTACTTCCATTGTAAACTGGATGTGATTATCTTGCAGGTTTAGTAATTTTAGAGAATCTTCTCTAAGTTTTTCCGGAATGATAGCAAAAACATCATCAACATATCTCCGCCAAAATTTATAAATCTGTGGGAAGGCCTTTACAATGTGTGTTTCAAAATAGCTCATGTATAGGTCTGCTAAAATAGGCGAAAGTGGGCTCCCCATATCTGATCCTTTTGATTGTAGAATTTTTGGTTAAACATGAAGTAATTATTCCTTATGCATAAATCTGTAAGATTGATAATGTCATCTATTTCTCTGGGGTCCGTTATAGTCTTGGTTAGCCATTTTTTGAGGTGTGTAGGTATTTTTTCTACTGGAATGCTTGTAAACCACTAAAAAATACAATCCCCAACAATTTGAAATCAGGAATGTATCAGATTAATTGTGAAACCTGTGAAAAAAGCTACATGGGAAAAACTAAGAGAAACTTGTTAACCTAGCAAAAAGAACACCAGGGGAACATTAAGTTGAAACAAACAGAAAAATCTGCAGTTTCACGCCATTTTTGGACAGAAAACCACAACATTAAACTGTTAAAATCTTTAAGTACACCCATAGAATTGGATATTTGGGAAAAAAAAATATTCATAAACAAAAACCGTGATAAAGTTATAAATTTTGAAATCCCGGCATTAAATGAAGTAGTAAAACTTAGTGCCCCTAACACCAGATGGCAGAGTGATCGGAGCTCCGTAGTAGTGGAAGAAGAGGAAGGTTCATTTAGTCACCAAACAGCTGAGGATCAGATCGAATGATCTTGAAAAACATTTCAATTATACAACAACAAGTAAGTGAAGTTTGAGTGTAAACATAGTGACTAATAAATCAAACTCAAATATTAAGAAGCTTTTACCTTCTCCTTCTGAAAAGTGCTACTTCTTAAATCAACAGAGATGAATAAGAAAGAAAGAATGGCAAGGGGGAAGACTACTAGGAATGAGTACATAATTCCCTGTATATAGATTACTGTTGGGAGATGGTGACTTCTGGTGAGAACTCAATATAGGCACACACTACAAGAAATTAAGCGTTCCTTCACACTAGCCATGTTTAGGCTAAGGCTTTGTATAGAGCCAAACTAAAATCTTCAACGTCATGGCCAGGATTTGAACCACGTATCTCCTGGTTTCTGTACAGTACCTCTTACCCATTGAGCTACCATGTTCAACATGCCATAATCACATTAAGTTCTCCAGTTGACTGATATATTTTCCCGGTAAACCACTAGGGGCTGTCGTATTCGAGATACATTGTTTGTAGCAACTTACTATTGTAAGTACCTGAGTCCCAGGTTTCATCGTTTAACTCTAATTATTTAGGTTAATTGATGGAAATTAATTGTTCCTTCACACTAGCTGTGTGTACGCTAAAGCTTTACATAGATAGAGTCAAACTGAAAAATGCAATGCCATGGCTGGGATTTGAATTGAATTTTACAGTCTGAATCTATCTACACACTACAAGAGTTAATCTATAGTCTACTAATATATGTGTGAATGTTGTGTCTGAAGTATTTTATTGTTTTCTTAGGCTGTTCTTACAGTGTTATTATTTTATTGTAGGAAACTTTTTCTGAGCCAAATGCGGAGGATGGGGATCTGTTACCACCACAATTACCAAGGTAATAGTGAAATACTCTTACAACTTTCAAATTCAGAAGTCTAGACATACATCCATGGACACAAAAATCAGTCATATCTGGAACGCCTAGTTTCTCTAAGTGCTATTTGGCACAGCATCTTTGTTTATACCATTATCAGCAATGTGTCACCTGTTCCAAGTGGTAATTTTACTAACCCATATGATTAATAATCATAACCAAATGCACAACTTCATCAATATAAATGACGCAGAACATGAAACAGTTTGTATTGTATGGCATTACCAAATTTTGTATGTAGAATATACTTCCTTTTTTTCACTTAATGATGTTGAATCAAGACATTGCAGCTGTTTGTTTTAGATATACCTATTTTATACAGGAAATTTGATATTTCCCTGGATCATGTCTTTTTGCTGATATAGGAGCCCATGTGTAAACGGTAGTTATTAATTATCTGATAGGTAATCACAGATAGTTTCGTTTTGCGTTTGCAGAGGAAAATACCAAATACAACTGTAATATTGTGACATTCTCAGGAGTGTTACAGATTCTTGCACATGTCAGGGAAAAATGACTGTTAATCATCCCTCTTCATCAGATTTGAGTCCTATTGGGAATATGTGGGCTGAGGTATAAGTGTAATTTTATTCCAATTTGGTTGTGGATGAGTGATGAACAAAAGATGTCCTCTTGGCACAGATTCAAGAAGCTTTTTACCTTGTAGCTTCCCGTCCACCTTACTTAGGGATCTAATTTTTTTCTGTGCCCCGAAGATTGAGTGCAGGTGCATGCTAGGTGTCCAAATAACCATCATGTTTATTTTTTAGTTTTAATTTTAGCAGAAAATAGTTTATTTATACTCATTGTTTTAGTCATTTAACACAAGTTTTAGCAGAATTATGTTTTGTTGTGTATAAATGCCTAAGTTATGTGTATGCTTTAATAATGTAATATTATGCTCTGCATATCCAGTCATAAACTTAACAAACCTGAAAATGACAAACAGTGTGAGATATGAACTTAGGAATTTATGAATGGAAGTAATGGAATGGCAGTGTATTGTGAACACAGCATTTATGAATATTGTGACTTTGTGGGTTCATAGAATTAAAAGGCAGAGTTGCAGAAATTAAAAATCTCCTTTATTTTCATAGAAATACTCTTATTGATTACAGCAGCATTACGTTACATGCACCATCAGTCTACTAAGGTCGATCACAATAACAGTGACAGCAGATTACATCCTTAGCTCTCCGTACAACAACATAGCTGGCTGTCTCTCATTTCACAACACTGTTTCACACTACAACTGACTCACTTTGCAAGCCATCACATGCTTAAATACCTAATTCTAGATTTGAGATATTTCCGGAAGAATAAAGAAACCAAATAATCAAGATATTACCAGACATTTCCATTTATCTCAGTTTGTTTGTTTCGGTAAGTCTTTTATCTCAAGCCCTATGTTTATCTGCTTATGCAAACTTGTTATCTGAAACTTTATCTGCCAACTGTTTTCTTATTTGTGCCGAAACTTTTATTCCTGTTGCCATGACACTGCTCCCTCCTCAAGGCTGGTCATCCCGGACAGCTCCATCGTAGCAGGCCAGACGATGCAGGTGTACCATCAACATCTTCCCTCGGGGCACCTCCACGTCGTTAATCCTCTTCATGACCCGGTACAGTCCTTGCCACGGCTGTTTAAGTTTGTCGATTGTTCGGTTTGCTCCTAGGTGTCCTCCTGAAGTACCAGCGTGCACTTCCTCCATGACCTCCAGGACCTTACTTCGGGTAAGTACAATTGCTTCTTTTGCATCTTCCCATCAGACGATACCCATACCCGGAACAGCATGCCCTCTTTGATCTTCAGCGAGTCCCATTGGGCCCAATACAACTTGTAGGTGGCGCTCCTCGGTGCGATGACCTCCCAGGTTGGTCTCGTCCCTGTCTCCACTTCTCTAAAGAGTGGTCCCAAGTCTGCGTCTGCCAGCTGCTCCCTCCTCAGGCCTGCGCTATCCTAGCCATCCGCAGGCACTGCCGTGAATACTCAGACTGCTGCGGGACGCTCTTTCTCTTCCACTCTTGTGCATTGGCCTCACTGCTCTGGGCAGGGTCTTCGGGACATGGCGTCTGCATTACCGTGGTTCTTCCCTCTACGATGTTCAGAGGTGAAGTCGTACTCCTGCAGCCTCTGAATCCAACGTGCTGTCTGGCCCTCCAGGTTTCTAAAGCTAAGTAGCCAGGTTAGGGCGGAGTGGTTAGTCCTCAGGTGGAATGGCTGACCATACAGGTACTTGTGGAAGAGCTCCAAGGCCTTTACTACTGCCAGTAACTCTCGCCGGATGATGCAGTAGTTCTCTGCCTTGGCTGAAGATGCGCTGGTATCGTCTCAGCAGTTGTCGAACCTTCTCGAGCTGTTCTGCTGTCAGGTGATCGGCCGCGTTCTCCAGTGAGCCTTCCAGCCGGGGCCCCAGGTGTTGCATTGGCACCGGCTCCAGTGTCTTGTCGATTGCTGTCACGATGACCACGGGCTCGCATGTCCCCATCTCCGTTCCGGCCTGGACGTCTTGATCAATGTCCGCTAGGTTAAGCAGCCTCACTGGCACCTCTCAGCATGGCAACAATGTTCTTCATTCGCTGTCCTTCCAGTCGCGCCGTCACCACCACCTCCTTTCTCGCGGAGACCCACGTCTTCCTTCACGATGACCCTGCAGATTCCAAGGCATTCTTCGGGTTGCCGGAGTATGACCTCTTCTCCATTGAGCCGTAGGACCTTCCTGGCGTCGTCGACCGTCGCCTCGTGGCTCCTGAGGGCATCCAGTCCCAGTATCACCTCCTCAGCCACCTCCGCGACGAACACCCACTGACGCACGGCACTCCATCCCTAGGTCAACTGTAGAAGGGCCTTCCTCTCCACGGTCAAGGTTTCGCCCGATGCCGACACTAGCTGGTATGGTCGGCTCGGTTTTCTCGACGGCGAACCCCTGGTTACGTCAGCTCTGATGACGGTGATTGCTGCCCCGGTGTCTACGAGCACGCAGCACGGCTTCCCTCGTACCCAACCGTCTGCGATGAGGTTGTCATCCATCCGTTGGTTGACGGCTTGCAGTGTCACTCGAGATGGTGGTGATGGCGCCGACGTGCTCCTCGCCACGCCGGTCCTTACTCGTTCCTCCGGTTGCTCTTCCTCGTGTTGGTCATCTTCACGCCCAAGTTGCTATTTGCAGCTTCCGTCTTCGTTGTTAATTCGGTCTTCATTCATTCCATCTTCTCGGTGATGTTGTGGTCATCCCACTCCTGACACCAATTGTGACTTTGTGGGTTCGTAAAATTAAAAGGCTGAGTTGCAGAAATTAAAAATCTCCTTTATTTTCGTAGAAATACTCTTATAGATTACAGCAGCATTACGTTACATGCACCATCAGTCTACCAAGGTCGATGACGATAAACAGTCTCAGCAGATTACATACTTAGCTCTCGTTACAACAACACAGCTGGCTGTCTCTTATTTCACAACACTGTTTCACACTACAACTGACTGACTTTTCGAGCCGTCACTTGCTTAAATACCTAATTCTAGATTCGAGATATTTCCGGAAGAATAAAGAAACCAAGTAATCCAGATATTACCAGAAATTTTCATTTATCTCAGTTTGTTTGTTTCGGTAAGTCTTTTATCTCAAGTGCTATGTTTATCTGCTTATGCAAGCTAGTTATCTGAAACTTTATCCGCCGACTGTTTTCTTATTTGTGCCGAAACTTTTATTCCTGTTGCCGTGACAATATACACAAATCACTTCATTCGACATAGAATCTGGGATGGCTCATTCTTTGTGTTCACTGTTGTACATCATGTTCAGTATTGTTAGACACTTTTATTTCTTTTGGTTACCAAACTGAACACTTTGGGGAAAATAAATGTGTAGTGTTTAATCCCTGCTTTTACTATGTACATATGGCACTGCAGGTGGTGACACTGATGATACATCAGATGAAGATGGAGCACTGGTGGAATGAGATGGCAGGCGAAACCAGAGATCTCGGAAAATGAAATGTGTAGTGTTTAACGCCCGCTTTTACTACATATGGCACCGCAGGCAGTGGAGATCTCGGAGAAAACCGGTCCCAGCACCATGTTGTCCATCACAAATCTCACTTTGCAGTCCCCTGGGATTGAACCCAGGCCACCTTGGTGAGAGCCAAGCACTCTAACCACTCAGCCATGGCACAGCCTAACACTTTGTGGATAAATATGGGAATTACCATGACAAAGATCAACCTATTTTGTTTTGATGGATTCTCAGTTATTGCTGCACAAGTACTCTTAATAAACCCAAAGAATGAGCATTATGAAACACATGCATGCCTCTAATGTAATTTTTATAATTATTGGGTTTGTGATGGCAGAGTATTTTAATCATCTGATAGCTTTCTTGTAGTACATGTAGGGCTAAAACTTTTGGTTTTTATATTATGTCTTCTTAACCAGTTAGTCCAAAGCTACAAAATGGGAAGCAAGTTCATCCTGAACACCTTTCTTTATTATATTATATAAGTATTGTATTTCTTAGTGTTGCTGCATATACTTTCAGTATCTTATTTAAAGTAACAATGAGGCTGTCATGGTAAATTGTAGCTGAAAGGGAAGATCAAGGGCTGTATTTTAGTTAATTTGTTTTGAAATGATTTCAGGTTAAATTTAAAAGGAGTTTCTCAAGATAACAGTGATATCTCCACTTCCCTCACAGAATCAAAATTAGAAGCACACTGCCAAATGGAACAAATACCTTCAGATTTTGAAACAGTCTGGCTTGCTGACACAACTTCATATAAAAGTGACAGATATGAGAAGTCTATAAAAGAGGAGGCCTGCGTAAGTCAACGTGTTCCTGTATATTCAGTCAGAAGACCATACACGTGTGACCTATGTGAGAAGTCTTACAACCAGAAGTCCGACTTAAATGAACATATTCTGTTACATTCAGATATAAGACCATACAAATGTGGCAAATGTGAGAAATCTTTCAAACAGAAGTCCAACTTAAACAAACATATCCTGTTACATTCAGATACAAGACCATATAAGTGTAACAAATGTGAGAAATCTTTCAAACAGAAGTTCAACTTAAACAAGCATATTCTGTTACATTCCGCTGCAAGACCTTACAAATGTGACAAATGTGAGAAATCTTTCAAAATGAAGGCCGACTTAAATAAACACATTCGATTACATTCAGACACAAGACCTTACAAGTGTGACAAATGTGAGAACTCTTTCAAAATGAAGTCTGACTTAAACAAACATATTCTGTTACACACAGATATAAGACCATACAAATGTGACAAATGTGAGAAATCTTTCAAACAGAAGTCCAACTTAAACAAACATATTCCGTTGCATTCAGATATAAGACCGTACAAGTGTGATAAATGTGAGAAATCTTTCAAAATGAAGTTCGCCTTGATTAAACACATTCGGTTACATTCAGACACATGACCATATAAATGTGCGAAAATGGAGAATTGTTTAAAATGTAAGTCTGATTTAGGTCATATTCTAATACACTCAGGAAGCAATACACAAATGCAAGTATTTCAAATGAAAAAGTAACTTAGAGCAACATATTTCTTGCAGTTTGTCCCAAAGCGTACATTGTTTTGTAAGAAGAGGTTTAATGGAAGGTCATACTGTCGATATAGCAATATATGAATGCATGCATTTTCAGACCATATTTTTTACCCTGGAGAAAATGGTGACAAATAGGGTCGACCTTAACAGAAATCCTAGTGGTTGATTAGGAAACATTGAACATGTAACAGAATTGTACAATTTAGTTGCATATACACTTGAATACTGAAGACAAAAGAGTTATACTGACAATATAAAAATGAGCCAGTGATAACTATGCACAGATACAAGATCAGATATGTCCCTGTAGTTACAAGACTAGTTTCCATCTGTGTATACTGAAATACAATTTGGCAATTTCAAATGTTAGGCTTTTACTTGGCTTTAGCCAGTATATATAAACCTTTTGTTAATATAAGATTTGCTAAGCTGTCAGTTCTTCAATACATCAGTGTTTAAATAGCTTTACAGCAGGCAGCAAATGCAAAATGGAAATGATTTGTCATTAAAATAGCTAGATTGTACTTACAGATCTACATAAGCAGCATCTTGTTGTTTTGTTATTCGGATAATGTAAATGAATGAATTATTTATTCTGCATATTCCAAATATTAGAATATTTTTTACAATTTACAACTTTAGGCTACATTTATTTGTCTTTACCTTGTTGCTACCTTGTCTTACATGACACCCTGGTCTTCTGTGCCAGGTAGCTCTAAACCTCTGTGTCTCCTTGTTACTTTATTAGTTCCTTTCTTATATTCTTTACATTTGTTTGTCTTTACCTTGTTGCTACCTTGGCTTACATAGCACCCTGGTCTTCTGCTCTGCCAGGCAGCTCTTAACCTCCATGCATCCTTGTTACTTAACCCTTTTCTTTTTCCCCCTGTTCTTTATATTCTTTACATTCCATACCCACTTTTCTTTAACTCTCTGTAAGAACTCGCCAATATATCCTGAGTCTTCTTCAAAGATCTTTCCTAGAAACGATTCATTTAAGCCTCTTTTACGGAGAAATATTCATTTTCTTTCTATGAGCTATGACAAAGTGATATTCCACAATCTGTGATCAAGTTAAAATATACATAGTATTTTGATACAAATTTGTCTATAGAACTTACATTTACGAGTTATCAGATAGCAAAACTGCCATGGCTCAGTTTGAAGCAGTATTTTACAAGCATTATGATGAGATGATCTCCGAGTAGATTATCTTGAAGCCATCATGAAGCATTATTTTGTGCTCATGTGATATGTGAATATGCTATAATGATGTACCACATTGTGGCACGCCCACCTTGGTAGCGTGTCTCTCACGTTCAAGAGGTCCCGAGTTTGAATCTCGGTCAGGGTGAGTTACCTAGATAAATTTTTCCGGGGTTTTCCCTTATCCTTCAAGACGAATGTCGGGTAACTATTCTCTGTGGACCCTGGGCTATTTGAGCATCATTTCACCCATTCCATTCATCATGACATAAATTACCAAAAAAAAAAACAAAAAAAAAAACATTGTGACACCATCTTGAAGCAGGATTATTTAGGATGAAGGTGGATGCAGATTTATTTCTCACCTTTGGTGACGATCTTGAAGAAATCTAGAAGTTTCTCCTGCAACTCTGGATCAGTAGGTGCATCTGTAATTCTTAAACAATAAGTTTTTTCTATATATTGAGATTTAACTGTATTGTATGTTCCAATGCAGTTAAATCTCGATATATTGAAGTGACGTCAAGTCAAGAGGAACACGCGAAAGTTAGATCCAGCCAATTTTAAAAACCGGACAACATGGAGGTAAGAAAGTTCACATTTGAAAATTTCAACGAACATTTCGGCAACAAGAAAGAAATAAAACAATATTTGAAACTAAAGACAGAAAAAAGGTTGATATCAGCCGACATAAAATTTATCAACAATTGCCTAAAACAAAACATTTCTCCGAAATTTGTAAGAAAAATAGTAAAATTTAACCACAACAGTAGAGAACAATTAGCTGCTGAAAAAGCTGTGTTAAAATCTGAAAAAGCAAATCACTACAGAAAACTAACTAATATAGACCTCTCATTGTACAACCTACATTTGAAACTGGTAAAATTACTAGGAAACACAGCATGGGACCATTTAGAAACCAAATCATTTGAACAAATCAATTATAAAGTCAAAGAGAAAGTTTATCGTCAAAAGAAGAAACTAAAGCATAACCATAATCATTGGCAACCAAAACAAAACAAAATTTCAGCAAAGAACACTTCCCTAGACAATGTAATTAATCTCTCAAAGCAAAATTTTAACACTGAAGAAATAGATGTGCTTAACCAAGGCCTAAAAACATGTATAACTTACTCGAGCAACCCAGATGAATTCATTGCGGATATAGAATTAGCAGTAGAAGGCTTGGAAACCATGGACAAAAATATAATTAGGAAAAAATCATCTCCTATATTGGAAAACTTAATAAATAAAAAAACCAGGAAAACATTTGAAACAAATTAAGATAATTAAATCTTTAAGGAAAAAGGATGTAATCTTCTCAAGGGCTGATAAAGGGAACAAAATAGTAATCTTAGATACAGCTACATACAAGGAAAAAATGTTAGAGTTACTACAACAAAAAGAATTCCAAGAAATAGATTCTAATCCACTCAACAGATGCATAAAAGATGTACAAAAAAACATCATTAAAGTAAAATTTTAACAACTGCAGAACAAAAAACTATCAAACCGGACAACCCTACCCTTGCAAGACTATATGGTTTGCCTAAAATACACATACCCATGAGACCCATTGTAAATAATATAAACACTCCTACTTACCTTCTGGCAAAATGGCTGTCCAAAAAATTTCAGTCCTTTCCACAATTCCATACTCTGAGCATAAAAAACTCTTTAGACCTGGTAGAAAAATTCAAAATCTTAAACTAAAACCTCATGACACTTTAGTATCCTTTGATGTCCGCTCCCTCTTCCCTAGCATTCCATTAGACAAACTTTTGATTCAACTGAAAAAATGGCTAAACTCTATAAACCTAGATGGCAATGCAATAGAAGAATATTTGGCAATGACTGAAATATGTATATATCAAAATTATTTTGTCTTCGATGGAAAATATTATAAACAAATTTCAGGACTAGCTATGGGAAGCCCGCTATCACCATTTTTGGCCAATCTATACATGAGCTTTTTTGAAACATATATAACTAAAACCTTCCCTTATGTTTTTAAAACATGGTACAGATACGTAGACGACATCTTTGCAATAGTGCCCTACAAACAAATAGATGATGCTTTGAAACTACTCAACCTGCAAGAACCCAGCATACAATTCACAGTGGAAACTGAAGAGGACTGTACTCTACCTTTTTTGGACCTTAAAATCACAAAAAGCAATGGAAAACTAGAATTTTGTGTCCATAGAAAAGCAACACACACAGATAATTACATCAAAGCAAATAGTTTCAACCCAATTCCACACAAACATGCCACCATCAACAGTCTCACACACAGATTAGTAAATCTACCCCTCAGCCAGCAAGAATATCAAAACGAATACCATCAAATCTTAAAAACTGCAATTAAAAATGGATATGGAAAAAACCTTGTAGATAAAAAACTAAAATCATTCAAACTTCAAAAGAGATTAAAACAGATCACAGCTCTCACACCAATAAAACAAGAAATTAGATTTGCTAAATTTACTTACCACCCCTGGGCCACAAAAAAGTTCCAAAAAATATTCCAGAAATACAATATAACATTGGCACCAAAAAACAATTACAAAATTAAAAACCTACTTCACAGTAATAATACTGATAAGATAAAACCATAGGAAAAGTCAGGCATTTACAAGATTAAGTGTAAAGACTGTGAAAAAATTTACATAGGGAGAACTAAAAGAAACATAGGCACTACAAAGAAAGAACACTTCAGGCACTTAAGATACAAAAATATTGATAAGTCCGCAATAGCAGCTCATTTCTGGTCTGAAAATCATGAAATTGAAGATAGCACAGAATTACTAAAATACGTACAGAAACATAGTGAACTCGTCATATGGGAGAGAATATACATAGAAAAGCATAAAAACCAACTAATGAACTTTGAAATCTCGCCAGAAGAGAATCCCACATTTAAGTTCGTGGTAATGGGGCTGAGAAAGTTAGTATTACTACTTTTGAAAAATAAACAAATAATCCTTTTCTTATATAGAACAAAAAGAAGTATTTCAGGAGTGGAGTGCCATTCTTACTAAAATTAGGTAAATGAGTCAAACTTGTATATACTTTTCTCCACTTACAGGTTTTTTAATGAAGAGTAGTTTCTGGGAACTTCTTCCCTATCGTCAGTTCTGAGGTTGCCTAATGATGCATCCGGTGCACAGATTAATACCAGATGCTCAACTCCGTGTAAAAAACTGAAGACGCATAGGGCGCTCTTTCCTAAATCTTTAGACCCCGGTGACCTTGGAAACTAAGGCCGGTGAGGTCGGTAATGTAGTACGCTTCTATTGCGACCAAGCTATGGGGCATTTACTTCCCCTTCCCTTTGGCTCCCATTTTCACTGACTGATGGAATCCAACTTCTTTCGAAATCACTTCTCGTCACACATGAATAGTTTACGGCACATATCAACTATTTCATATTAGGATAATACGCGTCAAATACGCTGAGGAAATGTGCGATAAACTATTCATCAGTGTGCGAAATGTGACTTCGAAAGAAGTTGTCCAATTTATGAAAAAAATTGGAAGAATCCACTTGAACTTTTCCTGTTAAATATGAGAATAATTGACTTCCACAAAGCATTATATCTTTATTCCTGTTGAAAATTGATAATTTTGTCTTTAAAAACAATTAAAATTTTAAAAACGAGAGAGTGAGATCACTTAAGATGCTGTTGAGATTATACAAGACATCGCAGTATACCCTTTCCCTCAAGCTTCTTAGTGTAATACTTAAAATAAAGATAACTTAACACTAAAATAATGATTCTGTAGATACAGGAAAACAGGTAAGGATACCATAACGTTATATGTAATGCAATTTCTTTGTACACAGAATGTTGAAAAATTCCCTGGAATAACAGTGAGAAAAAAAAACCTAAAGAAATATGTATATAAATTTGAAATAACAACAACTATGTACAAAAAAATAGCACTATTTCTTTAAAATGACAACAAAGCAGCTCTGTTAATGGTTATATTTAACAAGTATTTTAAAAGCCCAATAGTACATACATTATTTTCAGCACAAGTATACTAAAGTATATTCAGAGAAAAACCTGAAATTTGTGATCGATTCATATAAGATTAATAATGTCAAGTTAGTACACAAGTCAGTATTGGCAACTGACATAAATTTCATAAATGGCACTATTTTATATACTTCTAATCACTATGGTTGAATTAACATTCACAAGTGCAGAATAAATTATGAAAAATGATCATTACATTAAAGCTGTATCATTCATTTAAAATTGTCCTAAGCTTAACTCTGTCTTCACAACACAAGAATATTACAGCGTTGAATTTTTAAATGCTTCAATGGCATGCATATGCACAGTAATGAATGCTGAAGAAGAAAATGTGCAGTTTTAAAAATAAAATTTAATGCACAGTGTATCTTCTAATAAGAGATTATTTCATGTAGTTATCTGACTGTGAAATATAATTTGCTTAATGTGCAGAGCAATTGTTTAGATAAATGGTTTGCTTTAACTTGATAAGACTTTAAGCAATGTACTTTATGACTAAGATGGCAAATGGAGCCCTCTGCATAGTGTAAACCTCTCAGTCCATGACATACAACTGAATGTGTGTCAAATAAATAACTCAATGAAAGATTACACTATGAACTATTAATGCTGTTTGTAGTTTTAGTTAAGAAGCGAAAGTGATGGAACTGTGTGTTTGAGTAGTTAATAGAAAATAATTTAGTAATGTAATTTATTTGCTCACACATCTAACCATTATTTCTTTTGACAGTCCATAATCCCCTTATGTGTTCACTACAAAGAAACAAGAAGTGCATTATATAGTAAAATAATGTGCAGTTTTATCTACTTTTCAAAATTATTATGTGGCTTCGCATCACTGCATGTAACGAATGGCTCATATATTAGGTTAAACATCTTTTTCCCATACCAAAGATTGAGATTTTCATTCCAACTTAGAACAATGAGAGGATGTTTAACAGTGTAGTTTCATGTGACATGCAACATTTCTGTGGGTCACGCTAGAAACGTTATATCACCATTGAAATGGTTAGCATTACAGAAATTGTGTACCAATATTACTCATAAATGGTGGCAAGTACATGTTGAGAACAGAAATACCACAGAATACATAAACGCTGTGCAAATATCACTTTAACTTGTTATTTTTCTGAACCCGTGTGCGTGCGTGCGTGCGTGTTAACAAGGAAGAGGATTTATAACCTATTATTTATTGTGAAGCTTTACTAATTTGAGATCAAGCCACACTGTGTTTAGGTCCTAGCTAGCTGACATTGTGCATGTTTTAAGAATAACTGGAATATTAGAAATAAAATTAAAAGTGGCATATAATGATGATGACACAATGACATTTTAATCATTTCTTGTAATGCACAATTACACCTAAAAACTTGTAAAGCTTTTTCAAATAAATTCTAATCCCATCAGATCTCTTCAAAGATGGTTATTCAGGTAAATAATTTAGTGTAGTGTGTACAATAATATTGCATAGTGACTACTGCATTAAGCAATATAGAACAAATTAGGTTTATGGAATCTCAGATCATACTTTCAATTGCTGTTAAAAGCTGTGACATTCTTGATCAATGATGTAGATATACACTGATGAGTAAGGTTAAGAGAACTTAATTCTTCAAAATACTTATCATTGCAATTTAAAGAAAAAGTTTATAAAATTCATATCAAGCATCTCGCCGAAATATTTTAATTTAAGCCACCTAGATTATACGTACACACAGATGATGCTAATTTTGGTATATCTGAAAATTCGCAGCTATTTTTTCAGTAATTTAAACTGCATATTACTTACCTTACATGGACTTATATATTACATATATTTTAAATTTAAAACTACAAGTACAAACACAAAAACTAATACACCCAATCAGCTGTCTAAAATAACTTCACTTTTCACTTTTCCTTGTTGGCCACAGTATTCCTCAAAGTTTTTGTTAAATTTTCCACTGATATGAAATGAAACTCAAACTTCCAGAAGTATTTGATATGCACATTAAATTGCTGTATACGCGGGAAAGAATGCTTTGTGCTACATTACTAAAGCTCCTGAAGATCACTGCACATCACCAAAACAAGAAACATACACAATATCCAATAATCCTGCACTCTGATTTCTGCCATCGTATTCCTGGTAGTCTGAGATGATGGATGACCCCTGAAAGACAAAAAACAGAAAATCCCATTATTGTAGTAATAAAGTAACAAGGTTAATGAAACTACTGCTTTTGTATGTAAAACACACTTTTTCCATTATAAGGTGCTACATTAATCTAGAGAATTTAACTATGCATGAATATGTATTAAGGCACATTTCAGGTTATGTCATATTAATTGTCGGTATTTAGCTACATGCTAAATCTTACTTACCAATAGGTCTTTGTGAAAATCTATTCTCGTTCTTCCTGCTGCCCATACGTCCTCGTAGTTCTTTCAAATTTTTACAATTTCACAAATCGATGAAAATTGTATTCAGAACTTAATTTGGCTTGGCCTCCTTGTTGTTAAAGCTTTAATTCAAATATTTACAGGTTAGCCAATGTAGCGTCTTATTCATATTGTGACTTTGTGGGTTCGTGGAATAAAAAGTCCAATTACACCACTCAACAATGTTCTTTATTTCCACCGACTTACAGTTTAACACTTGCCAATTACACAAAATTACTTGCTGCACACAATTACAATTTACCCGTTCGTCCGTTACAACTTCACTTGTACTCGCGATTACATAAACTCCGATACTCATACACAGTTCGTACAGTCTTCTCGTTCCACAATCCTTTCGTTCATTAACACGTCACTGACTAACTCTTACACCAAGAACTGCGACTGTCTTCTCGCTCACACTCACTAACCAACTGATTGACCAACTCCACCAACAACAACTGACTGACTCACTCCACACAGCACAACAACTGACTCACCAAAACCAACTCAACACAGCACAACAACTGACTGACTACACCAAAACCAACTCAACAACTGACTCACACTGTCTGTCTGTAACCCTCTTTATAGGAATATCGCCGGTTTCTGGTGTTTACACGATTGTTCTGGTAACAGAAAGATCGAGAACCAGGTGGAAGGAAAACAGACGCACAGTTATGTTTCTTTCCGACCGCTGGCTGTCACCACTATAAGACAAACGAGGGAAAGGCGTGGCTAACCGAGCCTCCCCTGTCTTCCGTTGCCAGCTGCTCACAGGGTGTTTCAGCGCTCCCCGTTACACTGCTCCCTTCTCAAAGCTGTTCGCCCTCGAACAGCCCCATCGTAGCGTGCGAGGCGGTCCAGGTGTACCACCAGCATCTGCTCGGAGTCTCAGCCAGAAGTAGCGCTGCCGTAGTTTGTGAATCATTCGGTTCGCTCCCAGGTGTCCTCCTGAAGTACCGGCGTGCACTTCCTCCAAGATTTCCGGGACCTTACTCCGGGGAAGTACCAACTGTCCTCTCTGCGCCTTCCCATCGGGTGACTCCCATACCCGGAACAGCACGCCCACTCTGGTCTTCAACGAGTCCCATTGGGCCCAGTGCGACTTGTAGGTGGCGCTCCTCGGTGCGATGTCCTCCCAGGTCGGTCTCGTCCCTGCGTCCACTTCCCTCAAGAGTGGCCCCAAGTCTGCGTCCGCCAGCTGCTCCCTCCTCAGGCCTGCGCTATCCCAGCCTTCAGCAGGCACTGCCACAACTACTCGGACTGCTGCGGCACGCTCCTCCTCTTCCACTCTTGTGCGCTCGTGGCCGTCCTGGATCTGCGATAGGACACCTCCAATGCAATGGTCGCTGGCGTCGGTGTCCACAATGAAGGCACCACCCGGTTGTGGGAAACCCAAAATAGGAGCACTGCACAGGGTCCCCTTCGGGTGCTGGAAAGCGTCTTCGGCGTCCTCCGTCCACACATAAGGCCGGTTTTCCTCCGTCAGGCGGGCGAGGGGCTTTGCGATGTTGTCGGCCTTTTCCTCTAAATCATTAAGGCGGTCGTCTACTTGACCCTTCCGCTTGCCCGGGTTCGTGACGTCATTCCCCACGCCGGCCAACCGTTCCTCAAACTTGGCGGCGAGAGCCTCATTCGCCACCTTCATTTCGGTAGCCAGACCGTCATTCGCTGCTCTCATTTCCGTGGCTAACTCGGCCTTCATTTGTTCCATCTTCTCGGCGATGTTCTCCCTAGCCGTCCTGATTAGTTTCAACTCCGCGGCCAGGTTATTTCTAGTCTCCAGCACTTCCGCGGCCAGGTTATTTCTAGTCTCCAGCTTCTCTGTTAATTCGGCCTGCATTTCTTCCATCTTCCTGGTGATGTTGTCTTTAGCCGTCTTTATTTCTTGCAGTTCCGCTAAAATCTTTTCTAATGCTGCCTCCATCGTTGTAATGTTCGGTGATGTTGCTTTCCCGCTTCCTGACACCAGTGTGACTTTGTGGGTTCGTGGAATAAAAAGTCCAATTACACCACTCAACAATGTTCTTTATTTCCACCGACTTACAGTTTAACACTTGCCAATTACACAAAATTACTTGCTGCACACAATTACAATTTACCCGTTCGTCCGTTACAACTTCACTTGTACTCGCGATTACATAAACTCCGATACTCATACACAGTTCGTACAGTCTTCTCGTTCCACAATCCTTTCGTTCATTAACACGTCACTGACTAACTCTTACACCAAGAACTGCGACTGTCTTCTCGCTCACACTCACTAACCAACTGATTGACCAACTCCACCAACAACAACTGACTGACTCACTCCACACAGCACAACAACTGACTCACCAAAACCAACTCAACACAGCACAACAACTGACTGACTACACCAAAACCAACTCAACAACTGACTCACACTGTCTGTCTGTAACCCTCTTTATAGGAATATCGCCGGTTTCTGGTGTTTACACGATTGTTCTGGTAACAGAAAGATCGAGAACCAGGTGGAAGGAAAACAGACGCACAGTTATGTTTCTTTCCGACCGCTGGCTGTCACCACTATAAGACAAACGAGGGAAAGGCGTGGCTAACCGAGCCTCCCCTGTCTTCCGTTGCCAGCTGCTCACAGGGTGTTTCAGCGCTCCCCGTTACAATATCGTACATTGAGCTCAAATAAGGTCGATAATAGGCCAATAATATTATGCAAATTACTTCGTAAGTAGTAAAATAATATAATAACTATTAAATTTTGAACTAAGCAGAAGTTATTTTATATATTAGTTAGTATGCAACACGGCAGCCAAAATAAATATATTGGCGGCATTGAATCCGGCGCATGCAGCGCTCCAAAATGTATCTGTAGACTTCGGGTGTTTTGCGAACCTTAATGTGTCTCCTGGTTCCCTATCTGAGTTAACAGGTCCTGATCCGGTGTCTGCATCTGGCTTGATGTCGTGCTGCCATCTAATGTTCTGGTAAGTTTGATGTCATCTACGGCGGGAATTTCAAAATTCATCAAGAGGTCCTGTTTCTTCGTAACACAGAAAAGCAACACATGACAATTACATTAAATGCAACCCATTTAACCCAGAACAACATCAATATGCAGTATTCCATAGTTTGGTTCACAGATTAATCAACATTCCGCTAACAAAAACAGAATATGAACAGGAGTACACTCACATACACCAGATTTCCGAATTGAACAACGATAATACAAATTTCATCAAAAAGTTGAACTACAGATACAAAAGAAACAAAAACTTAAAGGACATTACTACGTTAAAAATACTAGAAAACCCAAACACCAGATATGGCAAATTTACATTTCGTCCAAAATACTTCAAAAAATTTAAAAATATATTTAAGAGCTTCAACATAAAATTAGCCCCTCAGAACAAACACAACATCTGCAACTTACTAAACCACCCTCTAAAAAATAGCACACCAAAAACTCAATTATCAGAGTCTAAGAACACAAATGAAATATTAAATTCAAACACATGGACAAGTCGGCCGTAGCACATCACTTTTGGTCTGAGAATCACAACATAAAACAAAAAATAGAACTGAGCAAACAGACAAAGAAACCTCTAGAACTACAGATTTGGGAAAATATATTTATTATGAAGAAACAGGACCTCTTGATGAATTTTTAAATTTCTGCCATATATGTTACCAGAACATTAGATGGCAGCACGACACCGAGCCAGATGCAGACACCAGATGCATCATCAGTCAACCAGAAAACTGATGATAGGGAATAAGTTCTCAGAAACTAGTCTTCATTAAAAAACTTGTAAGTGGAGAAAAGTATATACAAGTTTGACTCATTTGCCTAATTTTAGTAACAATCCTTTTCTTGTTCAAAGATGGAAATTTAATTCTTCATAAACATTTTTAAACTCTTTGATACAATTCTAAATATTATTAGTGTAGTCTTTTTACAAACAGCGGTTGATGCACCGTTGAACCATTTCTTTTCTTGCACACATGCTACTTATGCATCTTTGATGCACACATAAAATTGTTTCTGCATACACTTGGAGAAAGAAAAACATGTCTTATACCTAAGACTTTCATAAGCAGAAGAACAAAATCTTTTAAAACATTTAACAACTTCTTATCATATTATGTTGTCATGGTTACACCATTACCTACTTTACATTGTTTCTTTATTTTATTACAAATACTAATCTCTTTGACTATTCTTAACAAAACATGAAGTACCTAAAATAACTGCTACAAGTTTAATAGGATCTTTATCTTATGTGAGCTTTCTAATCTAAATATCTGTTTACTGGAAGGCCCACAATTTGATTACAATTTCTTTTAATATCAGACTGTTAATCCCAATTTCTATTGGAGTGCATGGTGTTCACTGAGTTTTAACTTCTGTTTTCTCTAAATTCACAGATAATTTATTACCTTAAACCAGTGTAGCATAGAGTTCAAAATATAATTTAGTTAAATTACACTCATTTAAATTTTTACTGGTCTCCATTACGCTAGCATCATCAGTAAACAGAACATTACTTCTAATATTCCATATGTCAAGTGACAGTTCAAGTACATAGAGCAGAACTAGTGAAGTCTCTGATACCTTGGGGTCTTCCAGATACTACTGTTTTCCAATTTCATATTTGTATTCCAAAAGTAATATCACTTTTTATTTCATTGCATTGTTTTGATTCATTTAGACATAATGCAAACCAACTTAAATGTTCATTTGTTGCTCCACAAAGATCCATTTTTTGCTATGAGAATGTCATCATAGGCACAAACAAATGGCTTTGCTAGGTTACAGAATATTGCACCTATGTATATTTTTTCAATTAAGACAGTTAACATGTAATGCCTAAATTTATGATTGGTATTATTTTTCAATAAGACTTTTCTAAATCCAAACTGATTACCAACAAGTATGTTGTTATATTAGGCATCACTTTTGAAAAAATTGGCAAGAAAGAGTGTTCTATTAATTTGCAACATTATTGCACTGAGCAATTGAGAATAAAGCCTTAACTCTAAATTGTTGTATAAGGAGCATCAAATGAAAGTTAAGAAGCACAGTTTTGGGTAGATAATTGAGTAATTAGATAATTAATAGATTGACTAATTTTCACCAATTAACTTAAGCGTAACTTGTTAACTCAAAAAGGGTAAAGATGTAAAGAGTTTTTCAGAGCTTGTGTACATATATTGTTAGGCTACAGAGCCATATCATGCAGAGAATTATAAAAGCATCTGCTCATAGATGTATTATTTACAACATAAATCTTATGTTAAAAGCTAAGAAGTGATTGAAATATTTATTGTAAGAATAGGTTTTGAAATACTCTGTATATTTTATAACGTATACAATAAAATGCAACAAATGGTTTGGAGTTAATGTATTTTAAGTATGCAAATCCCTTGACTCTAACAGGTTGCAAGGGTTTGATCCCAGGCGACCGCAATGTGAGATTTGTGGTGGACAACATGGTGCTGGGGCGGGTTTTCTCCGGGACCTCCAGTTTCCCCCGCCATCTCATTCCACCGGTGCTCCATCTTCATCTCATGTATCATCAGTATCACTGCCTGCGGTGTCGTATGTAATAAAAGCGGGCGTTAAACACTACACATTTCATTTCATTTCTAACAGGTTGTTGCAAATTAAGTGTTGGCTTACTACTATCAATGTATAACTGTCACTGAAGGTAATGACTGTCAGTAGAACAAAGTATTTAATTTTGTGTATGAAGTTGTGTAGAAAGAATTGAAATATTTATACATGTTCCACTCATCTCTACAGCTTGCTCCTTTAACTTCTGTGTTTATTATCAGGGTCTAAGTGTAGCCTTCTCTTTTAAAACAAACTTTTAATATACTGACTGCACTGTAGAACTACCTGGTGTCGTCAGTCAGCACAGTCTGACTGAACAGCTTTGCTGACTCACTAGCTCTGTATAGGCTAAGGGTTTAGATGGTCAACCTTAAAAATTCATTGCCAAGGCCAGGATTTGAACCACAGATCTCCTGGTTTCCGTCCAGTCGCTCTTACTCATTGAGCTACCATGGCCTATGCTGTCCTGACACTAATAAGCGTTAGATGATGAAGCCTGGGTTTCAAGTATTTACAATAGTAAGTTACCACAAACAGTGTGTCTCGGATACAAGAGCCCCTAGTTGTTTACCGGGAAAAAATATATGAGTCAATAGGAGAATTTGGCATGTTGGTCATGGTAGCTCAATAGGTAAGACTAATAAGACAGAGACCAGGACATCTGTGGTTCAAATCCTGGCCCCGGCATTGAATTTTTCAGTTTTACTCTATTATTACCAATATACAGTGTACAAAGAAATTGCAGTACATATAACCTTTTATCCTTTCCTGTTTTCCTCTACCTACGGAATTAATTAATTTATCATGAAGTTACCTTTAATGTAAGTAAGAAGCTTTGAAATTCCAATTTGCATAATTGTAACAGCATTTTGAGCGATTTCTTCTCTCATCTCTTTATTTAAGTTGTTATTTTTATTAAAGATGCAACTGTTCAAATGTAACGGGAATATTAAATCTGTTATGATTTATCAAAGACATAATTCATATGTAGCAGGAAAATTGAGCAGTTTAGAAAGGCTGCGCCATGGCTGAGGCGTTAAACCGCTGGGCTCTTTGGTGGCCGGGTTCGAACCCAGTCGACCGCAAAGTGAGGTTTGTGGTGGGTTTTCTCCGGGATCATCGGTTTCCCCCACATCACTCCACCAGTACTCCATCTTCATCTCAAGTATCGTTTGTGTCACCGCCTACGGTGCCGAGAGTAGTAAAGGCGGGCATTAAACACTACACATTGCAAGATCAGCATAGTTGGTTTTAAGTTCTCTCGAAGCCACATGTAGCTTATCATCAGTTTACCGTACATTTCCCAGCGTATATAACTGTTGAGGGAGCGGATGTATTATAGTTGGGTCAAAATAAAACTTCATATTTCTGACGGAATCGTTACTTCCTATAAGTCGCTCTCGAAATACCAGAAGGAGCGACCTATGTGGCATTAACAGGCACCACAGAACTGCTGATCCAGTATTCATCAGTAATCTCTCTATTACACAAAATAATCACAAAAAATTCTAAATATGTGAAATGTTGGCTATGCTGAATGACCCAAACGCCCTGCTCTTACGGTTTGGACATAACATATATATTTGAAATTCACAGTATTTGGTACAAATATGTTATAATATATGCTGTCTTTATTTAACTGCCGTTACAAACGACAAACATAAAAATAAGAAAATCGAGCAGTTTTGCAATTGGCGTGTTTATACGTTCAGAAGGCAGTGACCTAAGCCCAAGTGTTAAATAGCTTTTTCGGTTCGATGAAGAAAACAAGGCGATTGTATTTTACTCCTCATTTATTGTAACCTTTAAACACACTCTGATTTAATAAACCTGATTTGTGCTAAGGACAGGATACCAAAAGATGAATACCCGATCATCCAGCAACATGAATGTTAAAATAAAGCAAGAAGATGATTGGCAGGATGAAACAGGGTTAACTTTGGAGTTGGTCCCTGTACTGAGAATTAAACAAGTAAGATTTATCAACTCTTTATGTATTCTCAGGATCTAATTTGTGAGTCTTGCTTACTTTAACCTTGCTTTCCCCCAAACTTAAAACTGAACTAAACTAGAACTTCACACTTTTCAGATGAGATTCACGAGATCATAGCTTTGTTCAGTTTCTCCTTTTAATTTACGTACTCCAACGTGAAGTCATATCGGACGATGAATGAAATGACTGAAGAGATACTCAGATGAGCCCAGAGTCCATAGAGGTTAGAGTTATCCGAAATTCATCTTTCAGAATAGGGAAAACACCGGAAATACCCACAGTGACCACATTTGTACTTGAGATCGACATGACTACCAATGCTACAGATGCGGGCACTGTTTGACCCAATGCCTTAAGAAAAGAAGAAATACAAACCCTAACAAAATTAATACAGCAAATTTGATTTATCACTTGGCAGTCTCCACCTTGCATGATAGTAATGGGAAGATGGCCATGTCTTGTTTTCATATGGTTATTTTCTTATATGGGAAAAGGTAAAACGGGTTGGTGGTTTTTACATTATTGTTGTTCTTCAAGAATTTCACCTTTACTGAAGCTTGTTGTGTGCTCCACATTGAGCAATTGATATATCCGGGTTTTTTTTTCTCTCTGTGTCTCTTATGCTCTTATTTCTTCATTTAGGTTAAAGATCCTTAATAGATTTCTTATATCATTCTTTATTTTACCTCTTCTAGTTACTTGTAAAGCTCCTCTTGAAAAACTCATTTCTGTTGCCTGTAATCTGCTTTTATCCCCTTTTGTTGGTTTCCAAGCTTCGCTACAGTTTATACCTATGGGGGTGGTTTTATAAATTTTCATCATTCTATTTTTTCCTACTTAATTTTTTACTTCTATGAAGAGTCCATCTGGCTTGTTTTCATTTATTGCTGATTAGTGATTCTATATTCCTTTGGCTTGGTATAAATGATACACATATTAATCTTAGTGATAGAGGTGCCATCTTCCTGCCTCTAAGCCTGTAGTATATATGCTTTGGGGTAACATCCTAGACATTTTGCTTCCATCACAGCTACTGAGTTGTGTCCACTTGCTGTCAGCGTATCTTAACTTCGACTCTTCTCTTTTCGACCAGTCAACTTTTATATTGGATATTTTTTGTCTTTTGTTATAAGTGCATATGTGTCAGGCTTTTCTCACACTCCTGTATAAATGTATCCAATAATTTTTGTACAAGTTTATAAGTTTAAAACTTTCCAAGTTCTAACTACAGCATAAATCCTTATATCCCAACTTATGAAAGGCATAGGCATTTTTAATTCATGCCATTTAATATCTCCTCATTGAGTTGCATGTACAAGTGGTGGAAGTACTGAATTGTACCTCAAAACTACATCATCCATGTCTGTTATACTTGGATAAGCAATTAGCAATATATGAGTCAATTGGAGAATGTAATATCATGATGGCATGTTGGCCATGGTAGCACAGTGGGTAAGAGCAACTGGACATTAACCCGGAGATTCATGGTTCAAATCCCAGCCGTGGCATTGAATTTTTCAGTTTGACTGTATCTATGCAAAACCTTAGCCTATACACGGCTAGTGTGAAGAAATGATTAATTTCCATCAGTTAACTTAAATAATAAGAGTTTAATGATGAAGGCTGGGATTCAAGTACTTACAATACTAAGTTGCCACAAGTGATGTATCTCGGTTGCAAGAGTCCCTAGTGGTTTACCAGAAAAATATATGGGTCAGTTGGAGAATTTAATGTCATGATGGCACATTGGTCATTGTAGCTCAATGGGTAAGAACCACTGGACGGAAACCAGGAGATCCATGGTTCAAATCGCAGCCAGTGCGCATTCTAGAGAATACATTTATATTACACTGCATCTCCGAGATCTCAAAATTTGATGTCTAGCTGCAAATTGTGAGTTCCAGTATTCATTTTTGTCTTAGCTATATGTTTTCGATATTTTGTTCCATTTCTTTTTTTATCATTTTAAAGTCTTTAGGATAATATATTTTTGGAATCATTAGCACAGGAAAGAAAAAATATTTAAAGTTTTTAGCACATTGCAATCTGGACTCTGACCATAATACTTACTTCAGTGTTGCAGGAAGTTGTGTAACACATGTTACTGTGTCGTACATTTCAAAAATTCAAAATGCTTGTGAATCAAAGCAAATTTGCTAATCACAAAGCCATGAAAACCGAAACAATGTCATGCGAGCACATTCCAAAGATATCACATTCAGTTTTTCTCTGAACTTGTAAAATAAGGATACTTAGTTCACACTGTTATTTTGATTCAGTATAGTAATGATCAAAATGATGTTTTATTACAACACCAGCAGTAGTGTTTATTTCAGTTCTTATATATGCTGGCATTGACATCATGAGATATATACAGGAAAAGATTGAAATTATCAGTTATAGTTATTGCTCTTCTTTTTTTAAGTGCTTTAGTGTTTTCCTTTGTGTTTTTGCCACTTTTTTCTGAAGCATCAGTTTTGTACAGTCTTAGAAAAGAGTAATGTTTTCACTTCCATCATTGATCATTATTTTGTTATGAGTTACTAAAGAATCATTTTTGTACATCTTAACAAAGGCCTGTTGTTGAGTGACCATCGTTCCTCTCCAGGTTTAATCAGTTTCTTCACCACAAATCCTTATTCCCTGCTTGAATCAAGTCATGTGCATTAACCTTAAGTTGACATCAGAAACTAGAAAACCAACTGACTTACAGCAGCTTATTATTCAGGAGGTAATACAGATAAGGTTGTACTATGAATATACACTTTTATAAACACACAGTAACTTTAAGACTTTAATTTCAAAATATCATGACATAGTGGTGCACTGCAATTTGCTAAGGCCTGATCTCAGTCAAAGTATTTCAAGTTAAGGAACTTTACCTCCTCTTTCTAGAGAAATGCTACTTCCTAAACAATACAATGTAGCTGAATGAAAGAGAAACAATGACAAGAGGGAAGATATAAGACTACCAGGAATGAGTACGTGGTTCCCTGTATGTAGTATTAATGAGAGCAGATGGTGACATGCTTGTGGGGAGAATTCTTTATAAGTACACACCACAAGGGTTAATCTACAGTTTACTAATATATGTGTGTGGGTGGTTTGTGTAAACTATTTTGTTTGTCTTGGGCTTTTATTGCAATGCTATATTTTTATTGTAGGAAACCTTCACTAAGCTGAATGACGAAGATGAGAATTTATCATCATCACAGTTACCAAGGTAATAGTGAAACACTCTTAAAAATGTCAAATTCAGATGTCTAGTTATAAAATCTTGTACACAAAACTGAGTTTTGGCAAATGACACATACTTTCTTTCAAATACAAAATGTTTATTCTATTTTCATGTGACCTAATCATGCAAGGAGAATTGAACTTAAAAGTCTCAAATAACAAAACTGACGAATTTGGCATCCACACAAAGCCATGGACACCAAATTTGTACAGGTCCTGCTTAACACAGAATCTTATTTATACCGTCAGGCAGCAGTTTGTCACAAGTTCCATATCTTAATATTACTAACCCATATGATCAATAATAATAATAATCAAATACATAACTTACGCTTCTTTAACAACTATCAATATAAAAAACACAAAAGATGAAACAATTTGTACTGTACAGCACTACTAAACCATGTATGTAGCATATACTTTTTCCTTCTCTTAATGATGTTAAATGAAGACTTTGCAGCTATTAAATATACTTATTTGATACATAACATTCGACATTTGCCTAGATCAGCTGTACCAGCTCATGCAGGACTTCATGAGCGAATCATATCTAAAAAAAGGCCAGATAGTAGGCCACACTGTAGTAATGGTAACATTTATTAGAAAGATAATTGTCTATTGTTCCTCTTCATCAGATTTGTGGCCTATTTAGAATATGTGGACTGAGGTGAAAAGATTGTTGTACTCAAAGCTGCTTGTGGATGAGTGAAGGACAAAAGATGGTCTCAGGGAAGAAATTCAAATAACTTAGAATCTTGTATCATCTTATCCATTTTTGAGTTTGATTAATGAGTCACTATGTTTACACTCAACTTCACTTACAATGTTGTATAATCGAAACGTTTTCAAGATCATTTGATCACATCCTCAGCTGTTTGGTGACTAAATGAACATTCTTCTTCCTCCACTACTACGGTGCTCCAATCCCTCTACTATCTGGTGTTAGGGGCACTAAGTTTTAATACTTCATTTAATGCCGAGATTTCAAAATTTATAACTTTATCCCGGTTTTTGGTTATGAATATTTTTTCCCAAATATCCAATGCTATGGGTGTACTTAAGGATTTTAACAGTTTTATGTTATGGCCAATATTGTGGTTTTCTGTCCAAAAGTGGTGTGACACTGCAGATTTTTCTGTTTGTTTCAATTTTATGTTCCTCTGGTTATGTTTGCCTGGTTAACAAGTTTCTCTTAGTTTTTCCTATGTAGCTTTTATCACAGGTTTCACAGTTTATCTGATAAATTTCCAATTTTGAAGTGTTGGGGATTGTATTTTTTAGTGGTTTATTTAGTAGGTTCTTCAGACTGAACTTGTTTTGGGGTGCTACTTTTAAGTTTAGTCTTTTGAAGATTCGT
Source organism: Mantis religiosa (assembly GCA_030765055.1). Classification (NCBI taxonomy): domain Eukaryota; kingdom Metazoa; phylum Arthropoda; class Insecta; order Mantodea; family Mantidae; genus Mantis; species Mantis religiosa. The sequence goes on from CM060959.1 coordinate 125,424,377, forward strand.
TCAAATTTTCTAAAAGCCCATGAATGGTAGGTGAATTTTCTATATTGCCAGTTTGTGTTTTCAAGCGGTGTGAGAGTGGTCTTTTTTTATATTATCTTGAGTTTTTCTTTTCTATTCACCATGTTCCTTATGATGACTGGGTTAAATCCATTTAATACTGCTATCTCTTTTATGTGTTGATGTTCTTGCAAAAACTCCTCCTTACTCAGTGGGATGTTGTATAGCCGGTGAATAAGACTTCTAAAGGCAGCTAGTTGATGTGAAACTGGGTTGTATTCATTTTTCTTTATGTAATAATCTATATATGTGGGCTTCCTGTATATTCCAAAATCTACACCATGAGGATTTCTAGTTATCTTGAGGTCCAAAAAGGGTAGGGTGTTGTCTCTTTCTACTTCCATTGTAAACTGGATATGATTATCTTGCAGGTTTAGTAATTTTAGAGGATCTTCTTTAAGTTTTTCCGGAATTATGGCAAAAACATCATCAACATATCTCTGCCGAAATTTATAAATCTGTGGAAAGCCTTTACTATGTGTGTTTCAAAATAGCTCATGTATAGGTCTGCTAAGATAGGCAAAACTGGGCTCTGCATAGCTAATCCTTTTCATTGTCTGTAGAAGTTTTGGTTAAACATGAAGTAATTATTCCTTGTGCATAAATCTGTAACTTTGATATTGTCATCTATTTCTGCGGGGTCCGTTGTAGTCTGAGTTAGCCATTTCTTGAGGAGTACAGATATTTTTCTACCGGAATGCTTGTAAAAAGTGTCTTAACGCCAAAAGAAACTAGTATTTGATTTTCTGGGATGTTGTACTTCTGTACTTTAGCACATATAGGCCAAATATTTTTGGTTTTTTATTATCTGTCTACTTAACTAATTAGTCCAAAGTTACAAAGTAGGAACATTAAAAACAGTGATGGGCAGAATCGAATGATTTTAAGAATCGAATACACTGTATTGGAATACCTTGAAGAATTGAAACTTTCATTCGAGTGCAAGTTCTCGGATGAAATTACTCGGATGACGTCACATGCTGCGAATCGAGAACACTTTCCTGTATTCGAATGCAAGTTCTCAGATGATGTCACATGCTGCGAATTGATTTTGCTAGAAATGGGAACTTTTGCTTGCGTTCAAATACAAGTTCTCAGATGATGTCACATGCTGCTAATCGAGAACACTTGCTTGTATTCGAAATAAGTTCTCAGATACTACAAATGAGAATATATGCGTGTATTCGATGCATGTGCTTGGGGTCGCTGAAGCGGATATATCTGGCATTCTGCTGCATACAGGGTTGCAGGTTCAAGTGCCGTCTTTGGTATGGTGTTTAATTATACTGTGTATATGTGTATAGTGTTGCGAGATTACCAATGTCTCATCACTCAGGAATAACTGTCCATTCATCCTAATAATGACCACGCCTTGTTCACCACCTTGATCTTTTGGTAAAAATGGTCAATGGTAATATTTGACAATAACCTTGGGTCCAGTGTTCTTTTGCTAAAAATGGAACATTTAATTTGGTAAATATATCATTTGTAACCAGGTACAAGGATGGAAAACTATTCAACCCATCTAGCACATCCTTTTAAGTTACAAAAGGTCTACATGCCAGGATGCTTTACCGCATGACTATGATGAATATCCATAGTCCAGAGGAAACAAGCGAACGCCCAAAGAGAATCATATAAATAGGGCGACAGCAGAAGATGCTGCTGTCTTCTGTCTTCGGTGTTAGAGGAATTTATGATGCTCTGCAAGCCAAAGGCTGTGGTCCTGCAACTATTTGTCCCCATATGTGAGTAAAAACTAAAACATTCTGATATTTGGGAAATGTCAAGTGTCCAATAAAATTTAAGCACAAGCTTCCATAGTAAATTGGACTTCATTCAGTGAGCACATGTAGTAAATCACAAGCTATCTCAAATAATTAGGATCATATAGTCAACCAAAAGATATTTATAGTAAATATTCTTGTAAAGAAATTCTTAGTTAATAATAATAATAATAATAATAATAATAATAATAATAATAATAATAATAACAATAATAATAATAATAATAACAATAATAATAATAATAATAATATTTTTTTTTATTTATTTATTTATTTCTGATCTCTACATGCTCCACTACATAAGTAGTACTACATGCTTTTCACTCTTTTTGTGATTTTTGTATACATTTTTCCAGTTTTGATGTGAACCATTTAGTTTTTTTTTTTTTTTTTTTTTTTTTTTTTTTTTTTTTTTTTTTTTTTTTTGCTTGTATTACACATTAATGCCTTTTAGTACTTGAAAGTCTATAGAGTTCACAAATTTTGTAAATGATTTTAAATGTCTTTTAATTAGTATTGATTTGTGTGTTGGCCAGTTATCAGTTCTAAGAACACTATGTAATAATAATAATAATAATAATAATAATAATAATAATAATAATAATAATAATAATAATGATAATAATGATAATAATGATAATAATGATAATAATGATAATAATGATAATAATAATAATAATAATAATAATAATAATAATAATAATAATAACTTTATTACAAAGTTTATTTCTTAGTCATACCTGATTTTATTCCTCTGAGCACCCTATCATTATAAATTGGTGGCAGCGGTGAGATTTTTTAGGTGTAGCTACAGAACATCCGAACCAACAAAATCAATTTTAAATGTTCTAAAATTGGGTATGTTTAGATGCATTTTTAAGTGTGAAAAGAAAATCAAACCCGTGACCTTCACCATGGTATATGTACATGTAGTATTGACTACTAGTGCTCAGGCATTAAGAAGCGCAGATGGGTTTGCTCATACATTAGTTAAGGACTTTTTTCAACAATATACTGAAATAAATTTAGATCTCCTAGAACGCCATAGAGGCTAGTTTAAGGGGCTCATCTGTGATTCTAGGATAGAATAGTAAAAATAGTAAAAGGAAAAATAGTAAAAATAAATAGTAAAAGGAATGTCCCTCCCTCAGGAGATAAACATAGAGCCTGTTGATTTAGAAGAAAGGGGAATATATGTGGCTAAGGTGGTGTCTGCAGCCTGCAATTTAAATGAGACAAGTGGACAGTGCGAAAATGGGTTACAGTGGATAAGAAGTAATATAGCGCTACCTAAAGATTCTAAATACTGTTTAATGAAAATATTAAATGTTAGTGACAGAGATGTAATTCTAGAAAAGGGATTAGGCCATGCTGTAAAATTTGATCAATTTATGAACGCAGGGAGTACTCAATATATGGTAACTAAAGAGAGAAATTTCTATATGTGTCAAATGTAAACAATTAGTAGAGGATCCTAGGGAGGCTGACAGACGTAGTAACCTCCTAGAAAAAGGCAGTCCCGTAACTCGACCGAGACATGGAGATCTCGGTGTAGATGGGGGCGCAGTGGAACCGAGTCTGCGGAAGGGGCACAGTCACATGCTGTGTTCGGCGGGCAGTTATCCCATATCTGGAGGAGGGATGGAAGGAGGGTGGTTTGTTGGTGATGAACCAATGGATCATAAAGTGTGGCAGCTCGTTCCCTCAGGGGTGCAAAATCACTGGCCAGTGTCTGTTCCAATGTGAGATCCCATGGGACAGGAGCACGAAATCGCGGATTTTTATGTGGATATTCCTGACAAATTCTGGAGGGGAAAGGAACTCCAAATCTGCGTTGTGAGCAAATATGAGGGAAGGGTGAGTGGAGTAAGTCCCGCACGCCCTAGAACCGATGAACAGGCCATCGGGGGTAATGAGAATATAAAGGGGAAAGATATGTATGCATTGTGTGAAATTAGTGAAAATGTCAATAAATATTGTCAACCTGGCGGTAGAATCGCGAAGCCGATGACAAATGATGGCCGGTGGAGATTCGGAAAACTTCGGAACCAAACGTTACCGGTAGCGACAGACAGTTGAATGTAGAGTTGGAAAAATAAACAGTTTAAGGTTCTAGCAATTTTGTAATGGTGAACAGTGTATTTCGAGGAGAATAAAGTGTAGTTTTTGTGTTTTGTAACCTCGTTTTATCATTTCACGAACCCACAAAGTCACAACTGGGGTCAGGTACGGGATAACAACATCACGGAACATTATGGCCATGGAATCGGCATTGGAAATGCTTTTGCAGAAGATGAACGAATTAACAGCGAAGTCGGAAGCGGCAAATAACAACTTGGCCGCGAAGATGAACGAGTTAACAACAAAAACAGAAGCGGCAAATAACAACCTGGCCGCAGAGTTGAAAGAAATAAAGACCGAATTGACCACAGAAATGAAGGCAGCGAACGACAGTCTGGCCACGGAAATGAAGGAGGCAAACGAGGTCCTCGCCGCCAAATTTGAGGAACAGTTGGCAGGCGTGAGGGATGACGTGACGGGGCTGGGCAAGCGGATGGGCCAAGTGGACGAGCGCGTCGAGTACCTGGCGAACCGCTTTAATGACCTAGAGGAAAAGGCCGACAATAACGCCAAGTCCCTGAACGCCATGGTTGAAGAGGTCGACGACCTCGCGAACCGCGTAAACAACCTGGAGGGAAAGGCCGACAGCAGCGTCAAGTCCCTGAACGCCATGGTGGAGGACGTCGTCGGCAGGAGACTGAAGGATTTGAAGGCTGACGCACCGGGACGCGACACAACATCGGAGCGCGTCAAACCTCCAAAATATGACGGCGCGTCAACATTCGAGGTCTTCCGCCGCCAGTTCGACACAGTGGCCAGGCACAACAGATGGTCACCGGAGGAGGAGGCCACACAGTTAATAGCCAGCCTCCAGGGACGGGCCGCGGAAATCCTAAACGCGGTGCAGACGACGGCGGCGCCCAAGGACATCTGGGAGGCCCTGGAGAATCGCTTCGGGAACCATCGCTTAGCCGCAGCATACCGCAGCCAGCTAAAGGCAAGGTAGCAGCAGCCGGGGGAGACGCTGCAGGAGTTCGCCATAGCGATCGAGCAGCTGGCTAGCAAGGCCTTGGTGGACCTGCCACTGGAGTTCGTATCCCGGAAAGCCGCCTACAATTTTGTCGACGGGGTACAGGACACAGAGATTCGTCAGCGCCTAATGCTCGGCGATTATAAAAACATCCACGAGGCGCTGACAGCGGCATTAAGGATGGAGGCGGCCAAGGTAGCATCTATCCCGACGTTGAGAACGAGGAGTGTCCGCTACGCCGGAGACAGAAGACCAGCTGAGGGACGCCGGCGAACACCTAGTGGCCTGTGTTGGGGGTGTGGACAGCCCGGACACCTGCGGAGAGACTGCCCACACCAGGAAGAGCAGCCGGAAAACGAGTAAGGCCCGGCGTTGAGAGGGGCACGTCGGCGTCATTACCACCATCCCCTCGAGTGACAATCCGCGCCGTCAGCCGGCGGATGGATGACAACCTCATCGCGGACGGTTGGGTAAGAGGAAAGCCGTGCCGCGTGCTGGTGGACACCGGGGCGGCCGTGACCATCATCAGACCTGACGTGGCGAAGGGTTTGCCGACGAGGAAACCGAGCCGACCATACCAGTTTGTGACGGCAACGGGCGACACCATGCCTGTGCAGAAGGAGGCCCTGCTAGAGCTGAACTTGGGACGGAGTGCCGTGCGTCTGTGGGTGTTCGTCGCGAAGGTGGCTGAGGAGGTGATTCTGGGACTGGATGCCCTCAGGAGCCACGAGGCGATGGTCGACGTCGGCAGGAAGGTCCTGAGGCTCAACGGAGAAGAGGTTATTCTCCGTCAACCAGAAGAGCGCCTTGGAATTGGCAGGGTCGTCTTGAACGAAGACGTGGTTGTCCCCGCGAGGAGCGAGGTGATGGTGACGGCGCAACCAGAAGGCCAGACAGCAGGTTGGGTTCAGGGGCAGCAGGAGTACGACTTCACCTCAGAACATCGCAGAGGGAAGAGTCACGGTAACGCGGACGCTATGTCCCGAAGACACTGTCCAAAAGAGTGCGGCCAATGCACAAGAGTGGAGGGGAAGGAGCGTGCCGCAGCAGTTCGAGTAGTCACGCCAGTGCCTGCAGATGGCTGGGATAGCGCAGGCCTGAGGAGGGAGCAGCTGGCGGACGCAGACTTGGGGCCACTCTTGAGGGATGTGGAGAACCTGGTGGACCACCACCACGACATGCACGAGATGGCTCGCCACAACATCCAGAAGGTGAGCGACCGCATGAAAACCCGATACGACAGGCAAGCCAACAGCCAAGGGTTCCAGCAAGGTGACCTGGTCTGGTTGTACCGCCCGACCCGGTCCAAGGGACGCTACCCGAAGCTTCAGCAGTCATGGCAAGGACTGTACCGTGTGGTGAAGAGGATTAACGACATGGTCTACCGCATCCAGAAGGTGCCCCGAGGACAGATGGTGGTACACCTGGATCGCCTGGCCCGCTACGAAGGCGCTGTTCGGGATGACCAGCCTTGAGGAGGGAGCAGTGTCACCCTGGTGGTAGAATCGCGAAGCCGATGACAAATGATGGCCGGTGGAGATTCGGAAAACTTGGGAACCAAACGTTACCGGTAGCGACAGACAGTTGAATGTAGAGTTGGAAAAATAAACAGTTTAAGGTTCTAGCAATTTTGTAATGGTGAGCAGTGTATTTCGAGGAGAATAAAGTGTAGTTTTTGTGTTTTGTAACCTCGTTTTATCATTTCACGAACCCACAAAGTCACAATATGTTCACACTATAAATGTGACCAAGCTGATATTAAGCCTGCCTTGGTAGCGTAGATGGTAGCATGTCTGCCTCACGTTCAAGAGGTCCCGAGTTCGAACCTCGGTCAGGGTGAGTTATCTAGATAAGATTTTTTCTGGGGTTTTCCCTTATCCTTCAAGACGAATGTCGGGTAACTCTAAGCTCCATGGACCCTGGACTCAATTGAGCATCATTTCACACAATTCATTCACCGTCCGATTTAACTTAACGTTGGGGCGGATGTAAATTAAAAAGAAAAAGCTGATATTAAGGGAGAAAAGAAGTAGTGAGTACCAGAGGCAGAATTTTGAAATAATGCAACTACATGAACTATTAGAGAAGAAAATTGCACATCTAGCATCTAAAGAAAAGCAAGTTATTGCAACGGTTTTGTACGATTACCTCCCTTTGTTCTTAGACAAACCAACAGGAGAGTTACCCTGTACAACTGTAGTGGAACACGAGATTGACACCAGAGACGCTAAACCAATTAGACAAGGACCCTATAGAGTACCATTTCTCTCTACGGGGTGAATTAAGAACACAAATTCAGGAGATGCTAGATAAAAAGGTAATTGTTGTTCGTACCAAAGAAAGCTCTAGATGGAGTTGTTAAATACTGCCTGTGCATTGACTATAGATGTTTAAATGCTGTTACCAAAGTGCCCACATGGCCCATACTAGACATAAAAGAGAATTTGTCACTCTTATCAGGCAATACTTATTTTTCTGTAATTGATATAAGCTCAGCCTATCATGCAATAAAAGTAAAAGAAGAAGATCGGCCTAAAACAGCATTTGTCTCCAGTGAGGGATGTTATCAGTTTGCCCAACTACCCTATGGTCTTGTAGCAGCGTAGCAGCCCCCATGACGTGGTCAAAAGCCATTGATTTAATAATAGGAAACCTAAAGGGAGTTATATGCCTTGTATAAATGGATGACATGCTTGTGTTCGGGAAAACATAAAAGTACATGCTCATAATTTAAGATAAATTGTTTAGACAATACTGGAAGCAAATTTAAAACCGGGATTGGAAAAATGTAACTTTGCACAACCCGAAGTCCTGTACGTTGGACATATTGTCAGTGCTCGAGGCATAAAACCTGATCCAAGTAAAATAGAAGCAGTTAAGAAGCTTGTTGCTCCTATTACCGTTAAAGGGGTCAGATCTGTCCTTGGAGCGGTAGGTTATTACAGGTCGTTTATTAATAATTTTTCAGATATTAGTAAACCACTGACACAACTTACAAAAAGAACCAGAAATTTGAATGGAATGAAGCAGCTGACAAGGCTTTCAAATTTTGAAGAATGCTTTAACTTCTTCGTCAGTGCTGACACATCCTGATGTCTCATTGCCTTTCATACTAGCATGTGATGCGTCAAATTACGCCATTTCGGCTATAAGTCAAGAACAAAACAGACAGGACAAGCCAATTGCTTACAGTAGTCATTTGCTTTCAGCACCTGAAATCAACTATACTACAATTGAAAAGGAATTATTCAGTGTGGTTTTTGGGGTTAAGAAATTCTGTATATACTTGTTTGGTCATAAATTTACCATATTCTCGGTCCATAAGGTATTAATATGGCTTTTAACCACTAAAGGACCTTTAAATGCAAGAATGTCTAGGTGGATGCTTACACTAAGCAAATATGATTTTACTATCAATCATAGGCCAGGAAAATTAAATGTCGTACCGGATGCTTTGTCTCATCTGGAGATGGATGTCGGGGCGGCCAGGATGCAGGCACTTGCTGGGGCAGCAGTTGTGGCTGCGGCACCTGAGTGTAGTACGGCGACCACAGTTGATGCTGGGGTGCCTGAGTGTAGTACAGTGGCGGCAGTTGGGCATAGTACGTTTCCGGCAGAGGCGTTGGTGGCAGTGGATCCATCACGTGAGGAGCTGAGAAACCAAGAACAAAAAGATAACTACTGTTTACAACTGTAGTTAGGATTAAATGATCTAATTTTTCAGGATTCAGATAGGGTCATATTTCTGACAGGCGGGGAAAATTAAAAAATAATAATTCCTAAGGAAATGGTTCAAACTATACTATCAATGCATCATGACACAACTTACAGCGTACATCAAGGAGTAAAGAGAACACAATCTATTATTGAATTGAGATATTTTTGGCCAACATTAAGGGAAGATGTCAAAACTTATATTAAAGAATGTAGAACGTGTGCATTACGTATGGTAACCAGAAAACCTATGGCACCTTTGGAAGTGTCAGACACCGCAACGTGGCCCTTTCAGTCTATTTCCATTGACATTACGGGTCCGTTGAACACTACACTTAAAGGAAATAAATATATTATGACAGTAATAGATCAGTTTACTAAATACCGGGAAGCAATCCCTATGAAAGATCAGTTAGCCAATACAGTAGCACATGCCCTAGTAACAGAAATATTCTGTAGGCATGGAGCCCCCGAGAAAATCTTAACCAATCAGGGCACAAACTTTCAATCTGCGCTGATTGCCAAAATTTGTAAATTATTTAATGTGTAACATGTAAATAGTAGTCCAGTGCACCCACAATCTAATTCTATTATTGAGAGGTTCCATCGGTATTTAAATGATGCACTTTCAATTATGGTAACAAGATACGATGATTGGGACAGGATGATACAATTTGTATTGATGGCTTATAAATCTGCACCTCATACAGTAACATTGTACAGTCCGTTCTATTTATTATATGCTGGAGAAATGCGCTTGCCCACAGTGACAGATCTTGAACCAAAACAGATAGAAAATGGGTTAACTTCAGTAGAAGAACATATTGAAGTTATGAAGCAGCATTTAACAGAAGCGTACAAAGATGTTTATAGTCACTTAGTAAAAGGAAAGCTGAAACAAAAGCATCATCATGACAAAAGGGCAGTTGAAAGAGAATTTGGAGTAGGTGAATTTGTGTATTTAGATAAACCTTACCTCGCGAAGGGGGCCAATAAGAAACTCGCACCGAAATATTCTGGTTCCTGGGGCCCTGTAGGCCCTATAGGCAAACTGACACCATTGAACTACAAATTTTGGCTAAGCCCAAATCAGATGATTACAGTACATATAAACAGACTGAAAAAGTGTTATACGGAAGGAGAAGCGATACAACCGCATCTGGGGCCAAAGCCAATAGCAGGTTCGCCTGCAGATATCGAACCTCTGAGGGCAACTGTAGCTGAAGTTGTTAGAGAACAGTCTTTAGATGAAAATAATACGCAAGAAAATGAATTGAGTTTTCTCAATGAAACTAGGGACTCACCCAAACGGGGATAGTGAGCATAAGGACCCTACATGGAAAATGGGTAGAAGTAGAGTTACTGCCACAACCTTCCGCCAAATTCCATATAATTTAAGATCAACAGTTCGAACCCAGGGGACAAATGAAACCAGTTCTATTAATGAGCCAGGAGCCGAACAAAGTACAGGGGACCAAAATGATACTGATAATAATAAGTAGGAAATATTAAATGATGGTATGAACTAAGAGTAAACTCGAATTTTATTTCCAGGTATAACATTGGGCAAAACGGAAACCATTTTCAGACTCACTAATGCTTCCCAATGAACTCCTTATGTCCAAGGGAATTATATTTGCCTACCAAGAGACTTCTAGTCACAGGGAGTAAGTGGACAATTGGTATAGATGTACCGATACATCACTATGAAACAGCAGTTTCACATATCCAACAGGCCTCAAGATTTAGAATATCATCACTTGTCTGACACAGCAGTGCTGGTTGACTGGGGCAAAATAGAATAACTCAGAAAGATATTCAACTTGCTAAAAACAGAAGTTGAATACCTGGAACAATATCTCCCTACCTCTTCCACCAACCCCAAGGAATGATGAGGGTTAGTAGATGCTGGCGGCTCTGTAGTGAAATTTCTCTTTGGTACACCCAATAGAGAATAAATCAACCATATCCATAATGAAATTGCTAAGGTAGAAATAGTATCTTCAAAATTATTACACATAAGTGAAGAGCAACACACCTACATTCAAACTTGAGACAAAAGGGTTACACATAGTACTGAAACAGCTAAAAATTTAACAACTGCTCTAATAGAGGACATAGGAGACGTGATTCAACGAAATGATGTCAATCAACACAATATTCTAGAACTAAAGGAATGGGTATTAGGCAAATTTCGTACTTATGTGGCAATACGTGAAATTTATTTATTTATTTTGAACTTGCAACAACAAATTATGCAATTAAGAGAAGGATTAGACGTTCTTGCAGCTGGTAGACTTAGTGCAATAATTGTACCACCTCCTAGAAATTTAACACAAATTTTGAAAACTGTAGCCACCCAGTTACCAATGGGAACTTCCCTCTTATCTGGTACCGATATGGTTAGCATGCACACCTATTATGAAATATGTGATGTGTATGCTTATTCTATGAAAGGGGTGGTACGAATTCTAATAAGGGTTCCTTTGAAGGGAGTAGATAGGACCCTAGATTTATATAAGGTATTACCTTTACCCATATACGTAGATGAGATAGGGCACCATGTAACAATAGACACTACAGTGACACACTTGGTAGTTTCCAAGGACAGACAAAAATATGTTTTGCTCACTGAATCCAACTTATCCAAATGTAAACCTGGCCTTATCTCCATCTACCCTGCTGAATTTGCATTATACTATGCAACCTCTCCTACCTGTATTTCCTCACTCTTCAGCCAAAGAAAGCATGTATACAAGTTATGTAACTGAGTTGTTGTGAGCCCAGGGTTTGCACCTATTTGGCATCATGTAAAAACAAAAAAGAAAACCCATTAAAGCTTGTCAAAGCCTGTTCTGCTAGGAAGGCAGACTCCACCGCCATGCTGATACTTCATGGAACCGGTCTTCTGGTGGACAACCTGGATTTCTACTACTACTCTGGCCAGATGACCCTCCTGCCAGCATCACGGGAGAGACCAGTTGGAGCCTGGAAGAAGGCGCCATCATCGTTCCAGACATTCCGAGCCTGATGATGCTAGAGGAGACCCAGAACTTCACTTGATCAACAGCACCACCCTTGAATCTGCATGTGGAGCAGATCACGCAGGCGGAGGCCCGCAACGACGACAAGCCTCCTCACCTACCCTTTCAGAAGCACATCAAAAATGTCCACGAAGCCCATGCAGCCTACGAATGACAGTATACAACTACTTCTGCGTGGGCGGGAGCAAGTACCTATCTAATACTTTTGGGTACGGCTGTTACAACATTTGTCATTTCAAGGTGTTGCATAAATTGACAACGGGTAGGTTTGAGTTTAAAAAAGGGATTTCTATGACTGAATATTTCTTAAAATTAGCAAACAAAAGTAAGTTGATCAATCCCGAAATTTCTGAGACAGAAATTGTCAACATGCTAATACGTCATTATCCACCACATATCAGAAATCATTTAATTGTGGCTAATCCTATCGATTTCTCTGATATGATTGAATTATTATCCGAATTTGAAGCACATAACCTCATTAATGATACTACATCCTGTGATGGTAACTATAATAACGTCCATATTGAGCGAGGAAGAAATCGACAGGAATCACAACCTACAAATAATAGGAATAATAGGACGAGTTTAAATTGGGGCGGGGCACCCGTGAGAAATCAAAGATTTGAAGGAAGAGGTTATGATCCTAGACGAACTTATGAATCTGTAATTCCCGGAACAGGAAGTGGAGTTCAAAATAATGTGCAAAGGAATTATCATAACAATCAGTCGACGAGAATTGGAAGAAATGATCAAATAAACCATGTAAGATTTTATCGAGGAAATAATCAGCGAATAAGTAATTTTAATAGGGGTAGAGGTACTAGTTTATTTAGTGCAAATCAAAGAGATTTTAGGGGTGTGAGATTTGAAAGAAGTAATCAAAATGAAAGAGTCGAAAATACACAAAGCACAGAGAATGATGTGAATATAAACGATAGCACCAACCTAACCAACAATGAAAGTAATAATCAGAGGGAGATGGAAAACTAAAAACCAAATCATTTTGTGCTCTGGAAAGTGGTTCGGTGAGGATGACACAGGGCGAATTGAAAGTTGAAGATAACGGAAATAAGCTCACTCTCTTGCAGAAAAATAAGGAATTAGTTAACCCACCTCAGATAATTATTTACCTATGGGATAAAGAATATACAGCCTTAATTGATACTGGAGCCAGTTCTACTGTGATAAGTGAGGAATTGTTTAAAAATCTGTTAGCTAACTATAAAGTGGAATATTTAAATGTGTGTAACGTTTACTGCAGTACTGCAATTGGGAAGAAGAAGGATAGGATTAAATATCAAGTATTAATTAAGGGGCGAATAGGTGAATGGAATTTCAATTTCATTGCGTTGGTAATTCCACATTTGGCAAGAGATGTAATTGTGGGTAATGATTTATTATATGAATGGCAAAGTGTATTGAATTTCGAAATGCATGAAATGAAGGTTAAGACAGAAAATGATTTATTAGTAATAAAATTATTGGAAGAAGATGGAAGAAAAGAAGAGAACAGGGATAATATAAATAATGAAAGGTTTTTTGTGGAAGATATACTTTTGCAAGAAAATGGTAATATTGAATACGATGAAAATGAAAATTGTGGGAAGAATTTAATTATTGATGGATTGCAAAATAATGTAACTGACCTTGAAAAGCATTGTTGCCAATTATATACAATACAAGATAAGAACGGCGGAAGCCAAGTGGAGGAAGAAATAGAATTCCAGAGAATATTACAAGTAAAGTTAGAAAACACATACAATTTAGACCAAGCAAGAAAAGAACAGTTGAAATTGTGTATATTAAAGAATAGAAAAGCCTTTAGTTCAAAACCTGGACTGTGTAACAAATACACACACACATTTAAAGTGAATGATACTGCTCCCTATACACATAAAAGCCGACCTTTACCCATAGCTATAAGACAGCAAGCATCAGAGGTGATAAATAAAATGTTAGAAAATGGAATAATAGAAATTTCTAACTCACCTTACTTACATCCTCTATGTTGGGTTCATAAATCAGATGGCTCATTGCGTATGACAATTGATGCAAGAAAAATTAATTCATTAACCCAACCAGACCATTTTAGGCCTCTTGGAGTGGATGAAGTGCTATCTAAGTTAGAGCGTGGAAAATATTTTTCGAAATTAGATTTGGTGTCCTCATATTGGCAGATTCCCTTGGATGAATCAGTTAGAAAATATACTGCATTTAATTTTGGAGGGAGAATTTACCAGTTCAAAACATGCGGTTTTGGATTGTCAACAAGCGGAAGTGCATTACTTCGAGCCTTATATAATATTTTTGGAGATACCATTGAGAATTTTGCTATTCAATATATAGACGATTTTCTTATCTTTGATCAAGATTTCGACGAACATATATCTCATCTGAATTACATATTTACAAAATTTTCTGAAAGTGGTATGACTATAAATTTGGATAAATCAAGTTTTATTGCCAAAGAAATTGAATTTTTAGGGTACATAATATCCGAAAAAGGTATGGCACCAAATCCAGATAGAATAAAATCCATTGAATCTATTCCACCACCAAAGAATATTAAACAACTAAGAAGATTTATTGGCATACTACAGTATGAAAGTAAGTTTGTGGTAAATTATGCCAAGGAGCTTAGTCCTTTGAGAGAACTTTTGAAGAAGAATTCAGTCTGGAAGTGGACAGAAAAACACCAACAGTCTTTTCAAAACATTAAAGAGTTATTTAAAAACGCCATTCTTTTGGAAAGACCTATTAGAAACGAACCCTTTAACATCTATTCAGATGCTAGTATCCATGCTTATGCAGCAGTATTAACTCAAACTGATTTGGATGGGAATAATCATGTAATTGCCACTGCTTCAAGAGTTTTGAACCAAAATGAATCTAACACTTGTATTACGGAGTTAGAAATAGGAGCTATATATTTTGCTTTGCAAAAATTTCGGCAATATGTATACAATACTAAAGTCATTGTATATACTGACCATATTAGTCTATCATTTATAAAAAAAATGTAAACTAACTAGCTCTAAAATATCTCGTTACATACATGAAATTACTTCCTATGATATTGAGATTCGGCACATCTCAGGAAAGAATAATATATTTAGTGATTTGTTGTCGAGACAGAAAATGCATGGAGAAATTCCAGAGACATTGTCACAATCTCAACATGAGATAAAACTTTTCGAGTTAAATTTTACATACGATAGAAATCTTACTCTAAAATTTAAAAATATCTCAGAAATTCAACAAAATGATTCGAGATTATCTGCATTGTTGCGACAGGCTCCAGCAGTTGAAGATGCTGCGAATTGCACCATAGCCAAGAAAAATGGTGTACTTTATAAATTACATGGAGATGTGATAAAAAAATGGAAGGTTATAGTTCCCAGTAGTTTAGAAGAAAGAGTAATCACTTCATTTCATCACCACCTAGCTCATTCAGGATGCGAGAAAACTTCCATGACCATCAAAGAACAGCTATATATAAAGCACATTGATAGGAAAGTACGGAAATTAATTTCAACGTGTGAACTGTGCCAAAGAGCTAAACCTATAAACATCAAATATGATTTTGAACCTCAGACCATCATCAGAGATAAAAAGAATGAATTAGTTGCGATCGACGCACACGGGGAGATGCCGGCTAGTCAATATAATTGTAAATACATTTTTGTGATGTTTGACATTTTTACTAAATTTGTGAAAATTTACCCCGTTCAAAATATTAAGAGTAAAACATGTGTCAATAAAATTTTAAAGGGGTGGATACCAGAATATGGTCAAATAAAAGCCATACTTTCAGACAACGCCACAGTTCATCGAAGTAAATTGTTTACATCCGAGATGAAGAAAAACAATATCAAAATTTATAATTCTTCGGTTTATTATCCACAAGGAAATCCTTGTGAGAGAGTGATGCGAGACCTAACTTTTTATTTTCGAATACTGTGTCATTCAAATCACCGGTGTTGGTATAAATATTGTACTGTCATAGAAAAGATAATAAATAACACCCCAAACGCTACTACAAGATTCGCTCCAATAGAGCTAATGACTGGAAAACCCCCTGAACCTCTTATAGTAAATGTGCCAACGACTTTTGAGGAGAAAACAAATGTGCTAAATGAGGAAGAGAAATGCGCCGAAGCATTTAAAAGAATACTAGAAAAATCTGAAAAAAGATTAAAGAAAGTACAAAGAAGAAAGGCCAAATGGGATCCTGAAATAAATGATATGGTTTTAGTGAAGACATTTAACATCTCAGATGCTAGACGAAAAGTGTATTGGAGAATGAACTTAATTTATAAAGGTCCGTATAGAGTAGTAACCAAATTTGGAGATCACACTTATGAATTGCAAGATTCGAATAATAAGATTGTGGGAAGATATCATAAGACATTAATGAAACCTTTCAAAAGCCTTGACAGTAATTGAAACAATATTGAATATATACTATGTGTGTGTTAAATAATAATAATAATAAAAAAAAACATTGTTAAACATCAATATATTGTATTTTAATTAATGTTAATTTATTGTTGTTTTTTATGTTTGTGTAATAATAATGTGAAATTGTTGTTAAATGTTCATTTATTATATTTCATCCAATGTATGTATATTGTTATATTTTATGTATGTTGTATTGGTGTTGTGTAATATTGGTGTAAACGAAATTGTTAATTGGGGCTGTTCTTCGAAATATATGGAAATAGATTGTTAATTCCTTTATTTGGTTATTTTCCATATATTTCGAAGAGGGGCATTTGTAACAGTATTTTTGTTTAGTAATGTTCGAAGGAATAATAAATATATAAAAATGTATGTAGTTGTGTGATTGGCCGAAGTAGTAGTGGTATGACGTGGTGTGATGACGTGTCAGTGAATCGGCCAATCACAAAATAAAGTGGGAATTACTATGGGGACAAGAAAATCAATAATCTAAAAAAGTGAGAATCTTGTGTCTTGCTGGAGAACGAGGAAAGATGTTACGATGATTGTAATTGTAAAGGAAAATTAATAAGATTCAAAAAGTGTTATTCAATATTTATAATAGATAAGAGTGAATCATAGTTCATATTATATAATTAAATAATATATTACAAAATTGGACTCATCTAAATTTTATTTTCACCAACAATCCGCATCCACACCTGAGAAAAGATCTCACGACTCTCAGTAGATTAAAACTCGACTTGGATCTTACAAAAAGTTGGCTTGCTTCTTATTAGTTGAAGATGAACGAAAATAAAATCTCGTTACAAGTTACATATCTCGTAATGTACATTCTTTTCTCCCACAATTTAGTAATTTAAATATATGATCACGTATTGAAATAACTGTTTGGGAACAGTCCAATAACGTTGGAATGTAAGCAGGGCCACTACCTGTAAACAGTATATTTTATCTATACATTAAATACGTCCTGCTCTCTCTGTTACAATATTTATTTGTCAACCAGCTCACCTCTCCCCCCTATGCTGCCTGACCTTTAAGATGTGATTCTGTGGGCACCAATCAGAATCTGTGAGACTGAATCGAGATCTGGATTCTCCACCTCAGTGCACCTGCACCTAATTTGAATACACATTCAGATTTCGAGATCTACCAAGAATCGAATGAACCAATTTTTTTTATTTGAATTTGCACATGACTAATTAAAAGTCTTTTTGCACAATATTAGTATTTTGTGTACTAATATTTTGTAGATATTTTTGGTTTGTTACTTTAATTAAGAATTAGATATTTATGTTAAATTGTAACTAATTATTTTAAATTGTAGCAGACGAACCCGGCATATGCAGTAAGTAGTTTGACAATATCTATGAAATGGAGAACTGTTTCTTATTCACTAATTAAAATTCTTTTACTATAATTTCCCATGAATTACGATTAATTTGAATATATTGATTCTCCAAATGGCTCATTTACATGCTCACCTTTGTTATACTCTATTTACCTTGTACACCTGCCTACCAGTTGAGACTGGGAAAAACAGTTTAGCTGATCAGAAGATGGAATGGAGTAGAAAAGTTTAGCTTGTTCATGGTGGCTCAAAATTTACAAGAAACAATGTTTATTACACTTATTTTTAATTAATATTTATCACATGACTTGATACAAATGATATAAAGATATTCAATTTAAAGGAAGTCAATGACACTAAACAACACTTAAATTTTTCCGGAATATGTTTCAGAAACTTTGCCTCCATCCTTAACCAGCCATCGACTGGTTCTCATTGGTGTAGTTGATATTTTGTCGTAGTTCTCCTGTGGTGGCAATTCAAGGAACTTGCTGAACAAATCTTTCTGGGGGATGTCAAAATTGAATACAATGTTCCTATTTTTTGAAATGAAGATTTGTTCCCATTTGGATAGTTCTTGTTTTCCTGATGTATGTTTTCATGGTTTTGCTTCTGGATTTATGTTGTTTTTTTTCCAAAATGCATGGCAACTGCTGATTTTTCTAATTGTTTATATTTTATGTTCCTAAAGTGATAAATTCAAAAAAGTCTTCAAAAAACAAAACGTTCAACTAGCACCAGTCAACCATTTCTCCTTAAAAAACCTAATTTGCCCAAACATCAAAGATGCCATTCCATCTAAAAAAAATCTGGTATATATCAAATTGAATGTAGTGATTGTAGTCAAATTTATATTGGAAAAACCAAAAGAAATTTAGAAACAAGAGCAAAGGAACACTTTAGGAACATAAAATATAAACTATTAGAAAAATCAGCAGTTGCCACACATTTTTGGAAAAAAAAACACAACATAAATTCAGAACCAAAACTACTAAAACATACATCAGGAAAATAAGAACTAGCCTCATGGGCACAAATCTTCATTTCACAAAATAGGAAGAAAGTATTAAATTACGATATCCCCAGAAAGATATGTTCAGCAAGTTCCTTGAACCGCCACCAGAGACCTATGACAAAATATCGTCAACTACACCAATGAGAACCAATTGATGGCAGATTGAGGATGGAGGCAAAGTCTCTGAAACATGTTCCGGAAAAATTTAAAAGTGTTTAGTGTCATTAATCGACTCCCTTTAAATTTAATTTATTATAACAACACTGTTTTCAAAACTTCCAAGAAAAGATGTAAAGATAGTTTTGTCATGTTTGAGCCTGCTATCTCTAATTATATATTGCAACTTGAAAGCTTAGAAAATATATTTGTTCTGTTCTGTAAAAATAAATAAATTAAATTTAAATGTATTATTAAAATTTAAAGAAACAAAATGAAGTAGTGTTCTATGGTTGCTGATTACCCGGAATATAGGCTTTTGCTTCCATAACTAAAACCACCACAGTTTGACATTATAATAAAAAGTGTTTGAGACAAGATGGTGTACTGTTTTGCTGATAATCTGTGTTGAAATATTTCAGGTTAAATTCACAAGGAGTTTCTCAAGATAACAGCGATATCTCCGGTTCTCTCATACTCTCAGAACTAGAAGAGCACTGTCAAATGGATCATATTGCCTCAGATTTAAAAACAACTTTGTTTGCAAAAACATCACCTAATAAATGTGACAGATGTGAGAAAACTTTCAAAAATAAGACATACTTAATTAAGCATGTTCTGCTACATTTAGACAAAAGAGCATACAAATGCGACAATTGTGACAAGTCGTTCAATAAGAAGAAAAACTTATATAGACATATGATGTTACATTCAGAGCTTAGACCATACAAGTGCATCACATGTGAGAAGTCTTTCAAACGGAATAGTGGCTTACATGAACATGCTCTAGTACATTCGGACACAAGACCATACAAATGTGGCAGATGCAAGAAGTCTTTCAAAAGGAAAAGTGACTTAAATCATCATATTCTGTTACATGCAGATATAAGAATATATAAATGTAACCGGTGTGAGAAGTCTTTCAAACAAAAGCATGTCCTAAATCGTCATATTCTCGTACATTCAGACACAAGACCTTACAAGTGTGACAGCTGTGAGAAGTCTTTCAAACACAAGTCCCACTTAGAACAACATAATATTATGTTACATTCAGATACTAGATCATACAAATGTAACAAATGTGAGAAGTATTTCAAACTAAAGTCCCACTTAGACCAACATAATGTGTTACATTTAGACACAAGACCATACAAGTGTGACAAATGTGAGAAGTATTTCAAACGGAAGGCTTGCTTAAATATACATGTTCAGTTGCATTCAGATACAAGACTATACAAGTGTAACAAATGTGAGAAGTCTTTCAAACAGAAATCTAGCTTAAACAACCATATTCTGTCACATTCAGACACAAGATCATACAAGTGTGACAAATGTCAGAAGTCCTTCAAACGGAAGAATAGCTTAAATAAACATGGTCAGTTACATTCAGATACAAGACCGTACAAGTGTGATAGATGTGAGAAGTCTTTCAAGCTGAAGTCCTACCTAGACATACATATTGTGTTACATTCAGATACAAGACCATACAAATGTAACAGGTGTAAGAAGTCTTTCAAACAGAAGGGTAACTTACAGCAGCATATTCTGTTACATTCAGATACAAGACCATACAAATGTGACAGGTGTGATAAGTCTTTCAGACAGAAGTCACACTTAAATCGACATATTCGGTTACATTCAGATGCAAGACCATACAAATGTGACAGGTGTGATAAGTCTTTCAAACAGAAGTACCACTGAGATCGACATATTCTGTTACATTCAGATACAAGACCATACAAATGTGACAGGTGTAATAAGTCTTTCAAACAGAATTCTCAGTTAGATCGACATGCTGTTACATTCAGACACAAGAGCATAGAAGTGTGACAAATGTGAGAAATCTTTTAAACTGAACACCAACTTAAACCAACATATTGTATTATATTCGGATACAAGACCATACAAATGTGAGAAGTCCTTCAAGCTGAAGACAGCTTAAGGGGAGGCACCTATAAAAAATGCTAAAATCCAGAGTTGACATCACAGGTGCTTGAAATTTTGTCATTTGGTGGGGTATAGGGAATCTAGTTAAGCTTTCAAAATTCATCTTTCTATCCTAAATAGTTTTTAAAACTAATTATTTAGTGTTTTTATAGTATGATTTTTGTATGTTATATAAAAAGTCCCAGGTCATTCAGTTTTTCTTTTAGAAACTTTAAATTTTATATTCAGATTCCTCTGTACATCAGTTACAAAAGTTGCTATACTTTTAAAGTGTATATCAAGAATTTTTGGTTAAAAATTGTTAAATGTGAATATATTAAATTTTTGTTAATTCTTTTTGCAATTTTGAGATTTAAAATTCAAAAATAAATAAACTATATAATTTAAATCAACAAAAATACCAACTTTTATTAAACATTTATTTAGGAATATGTATGCAAAGTTTAATACTAAGTCGTTGAGAATTGCAGAAGTTGGAGCATTTTGAATATACAAAAATGTTCAAAAATTGAAAGTGGAGAAAAATGTATTTAAAGATTTAGATAGAATTTACACTACTTTATTTACTTTGAAAACTCCATGCATCATATGCAGGCTCTACAGCTATCTTATTACCTTCTTTCTCTTTAATTTGGTTATCTTTGACTCTTTTTTTCTAATTTTTCTATCTGCAATAATTTTTACCAGAAAAATGATAATCTAATTTTTGCTGCAATTTCTTTACATTAGAAAACTTATAACATATTTACAATGTTTGTTATAAATGAATGGAACTTTGGATTCTGGCTCCTTTATATAATAGTTACAAAACTATATACGAGGGCCGTTCAGAAAGTAACCTCCGATCGGTCACAGTGCGGGTAGTGGGGGGAGTAGCGACACCATCTGTGCATTCACGCACTCAGTAGGTCGGTCGGCATCAAGCCGTGGTCGAGTGAACGTCGTATCTGCGCTAGTTTAGTGTTTGTGGCCGTTTGAAATGTGTGCTGCAATAGCAAACCCCGCCAAATGTGAAGTGTGTGCTGTTATAAGGTTTTTTACAGCCAAAGGATATTCTGCAGCAGCTATTCATCGTGAGCTTTGTGCCGTGTACGGACCAAGAGTTATGAGTGAAGGAGTGGTCCGTGAATGGTTACGTTTATTTAAAAGTGGACGAGAAAACGTTCATGATGAAGAGAGGAGTGGTAGACCATCATTGGTGACGGACAAACTCATTCAGACAGTTGATGCAAAAGTTCGTGAAAACCAACGTTTCACAATGTCGGAGTTGTCTACTGATTTTCCACAGATTTCTAAGACTCTTGTACGAGATAGTGACAGCAAGATGGGTTACCATAAGTTCTGTGCACGATGGGTGCCCAAAATTCTTACCGACCACCACAAAACTCAAAGAATGGCAGAACAACAGCCCTTCTTGAGTCCTTCAAGTGGGACGTTGTCAACCATCCACCTTACAGCCCAGATCTGGCGCCAAGCGATTATCACCTCTTCATGCATATGAAGACATGGCTTGGGTCCCAGCGGTTTGATGACGAAGAGCTCAAAGATGCGGTCACAGGCTGGCTCCAGGCACAAGCGGGTGATTTTTATGCAGAAGGAATTACAAAGCTTGTGAACATACGATAAGTGCCTCAATCGTTATGGAGACTATGTAGAAAAATAGTGCAAAGATGTAGTTGTAAGATGTGTATATTAAAATATTTTTATTTAACTTGGTGAATTTTTTGCAATCAACCGGAGGTTACTTTCTGAACGGCCCTTGTATATACTCATTTGCCCATGTCTAATGGTTCTGGAGGAGAAGATTTAAGGAATATGATATAATTTTCTTCAATTTTTCTCAACTTTCTTTTGTCAATACCACTCATTAATTTTTTGATATCCAGTCATAATGATACCAATTTTTATTGAAAACTTATCTAGGAATATAGATATATGCAAAACTTAAAGAGATTCATGGAAAACTTCAGCATCTGAACTATAAGAAGTATTAAAAATGCTAAACGTTGCACATGAAGAAAAATCTAGTTAGAAGCTGTAAATATGAACAACACTTTTTCTATGTTTTAAAACCCTCCTGCACTCAGGAGACCTCTCAGATATTTTATTATCCTCTTCTTTTAATTTAGTCATTTTTAACTGCTTCTTGGCAGATTTATATTTGCTCAATGAACTTTGAGCACTTTGTTTTAGCTTTCACCTATCCCTCATACTGCTAATTTTCTTGCTAACAGGACTTACTTTGCTTGCTGCAACTTTTGCGTTAACATTTAGACTATCTTTATAACCCATATTAAATGCACTAACAGCTACAATCTCTGCAATTTGTTTCTTAATACAAAAACTTCTTTGTGACATATACTCCATGCAAACTTTCATTAGCATTCTGTGCTGCTCTTTTGATGCAAATCTCCAGTAGAATAGTACTAACTAATCTCTTTATTTTTGTCTGTGAGATGGAAATTGTAAGTAGAATAGTTAATGCAATTCATACCCATGGTCATACAAAACTTCTGCATATAAATGTGATCCTTACCAATGCCCAGAAATACATCAACCATTCTTCTATTTATATCAAAAGGTGACCTACTAGAATCACTGTTAACTCTTAGGCTATAATATGTTTTCACTTAACATTTACCTCAAGCAGAGCAGTCTAGTATCATTATTTTCTATTATGGCGAGAAAACCTTTAAGTTTCATTATATTTTGCTTCAAAATAACCACTGTACTCCTAAGCTAACCTGTATGAATTATCAGGGCTATTCTGTAACGTGTGGCTAAAGCTAAACCACTTGTTAAAGCCACTAATCACTGGCTATGCGCCATTTGATATTCTGGGGCATCGTAACTATAACAACATCTTGTTGAGAGGAAGAGATCTATGGTAAAGGATAACAAGAGGCGAGAACGTGTTGTTATCGCTAGCAATACTTATCCAGGCTGAAAAATGGATGCACTTTTAGCGATTTCTGATGGACACGCACAAAGGAATGAAAAATGCCGCAGAAGGTAGGTAACCTTATGTTATTTGATGTAAAGTGACACCTTAAATATGCGTGTGAAAGTGACGGAAAGGTATGTATGCTTACACGAGAAATACGTATGTTCCCTAACCTAACTTTTGACAGTAGGTAAGAGCATCTCGAAGAAATGTTTGCTCTGAGATACATTTGTCCCTCAGAAATACTCAAGCTTGTACATTTAGTTTTCTGCCGTGATACCTTTGAAATGCTGGTTTGGATCAGAAAGACGTACAACCTATACTTTCCTTTAACAGCTGATACCAAAGTAAACAAAATCAGTTTCATATAAATGCTAGGAGGTAATAACATGTATTTTACGAAAGTACCATAGCTTGTATTTAATTTCAGTACTCATTATTAGTATTAGTAAGAAAGTATTGCATGCAAAGCATTTCAACTATTTGTTACTTCGTTTTTGCATAACTTTGAAACAGGTTAAACATTTAATTCGGGTAAAAAGAACAGGCCATAACTTTCTGAATATAAGACTGTAAAGTACAACTACATATGTATGTACTAAGTGTCCATATAACGTCATATCACTGTTTGCTTGCAGGAAAACATTTCCTAACCTAAATATGAGGAGTTGCATTATTTCCTAATGGAGAAGTTCTTCTATATGCCGCACAGTTATCGAAATGTTGGTAAAATAGTATGCTTCTCAGCTCAATAGTAAAGGATACAAAAAGTACAAAGTTCATATTTAGGACACACTAGAGCTTAAACAAAATTCGAAAGTCAGTGGTATTGGTACTTCAAGAAATACCTACTAAGAAAATATTTGTTGTGTTGCTGTACAGTACGTTATTGATACACCAAACAAATAAAAGTTTAAAATGCATAGTTCATAAAACAGTCATTTACTCATTTACTTATACATAAAATGACTAAAGGATGGACCTGTTGTGGTAAATGTACACTGAAGTAACCCATGTTCAGTTCATTTTGCAGGCAAACCAAGCAAAGGATACAAAGTAGTTTAAGGTACAGAAGTGATCCCTTTACGCTGCCTAATGTATCCTTCATTCGATTATTTTGTTTTCCTAAAGCAGCAGCTTTGGATTTAAATGCAGAGTTACAAGTAGTTATGCAACATCCTGTGCGGAGTACTGGTATCAGCATTGTGTTGAGAGTAAGTGGATTATCTTATTTCAGCTATGAAAATATTTACAGTAATTTAAACAGTTGTACTAACACTAGCTGGACTCCTGTAAAGTGATGGTAAAAACCAGTAAGGCCTTGATTTTCATTGAAAATCAATATTCAGGGGCTGCATTGTTGCAATAATGTAAATTCTTTACACCACAGGTTTTGTCAGCTCTGCTATTTTATGGCCAGGAGAGCTACCAACTTTCTGTTGGTAATAACTATTCCCTTGGCATATGTCAGCCTTCAACCAGCAGAGCACTGAGGGAAGTAACAGATGCACTGAATAGGCATCTGATGAAGCGCTATATTAAGTTTCCTGTTAATGATCAACAGATAAACAGGATCAAACAGGGGTATACTTACTGTGACTTATAGTGTCTAATTTTCTCTTAATTTGTGTGATGACGAAGATATACTAATTTCAGTTTTTGTAATGTTGCTGAAATGATGAAAATGTTTCAGATTTGCAGACAAATTTGGTTTCCCTGGAGTTGTGGGAGTAATTGATGGTACATTGGTTACCATCACAACTCCTCCCATACATGATGCTGTACTTCCTGCACATTTATTTGTTGATAGGAAAGGACATCATAGTGTGAATGTGCAAATTGTGAGTGAAGAACTGTATGTTCTGTTGTATCCAATGTGTGTTGTTACTCAGTTTTAATGACGCAAAGATAATTTTTTTCCTTTTAGATATGTGATGCAGCAATGTGGATGATATCTCCTCCAAGAGGTCATATGAAGGAAATGTACAATAGGCAGAAACGGAGTTTGTGGCTAATAAGTAAGTCCCAGTACAGGACACACACTTGAAAGAAAATAAATTGTAGACATTTGCCTTCATGTAGCTCTTTTATTAAATGTTAATATATACTTGGAAGTGTGCATCTTATATAAAATTAATTATCTACATATACATCTGAACTGTTGAAACACAAGTGTATACTAATGAATAAATTGATGTTCTTGTGTGTTAGCAACAGTAATGATTCATAACATGACAGAAGTGAAGTTTATGCTTTCCTGAATGTTATCAGGTGACTCTGGATATCCCAACGAACCATGGCTTTTGACTCCAATGTTGAATGCACAACCAGGTTCACCAGAGGATTGTTACAGTACCTCTCTGCGAAGTGTGAGAAACACCATAGAGAGATGCATTGGGGTACTAAAAGGGCGCTTCAGGTGTCTCCTAAAAGACAGAGTGCTACACTACCCTCCTCCTGTGGCAGCACAAATAGTTAATGCTTGTGCTGTGCTACACAATTTCTTGGCTGCAAGGAACATCCAATGGGATGAATCTTCAGAGGAGCTTAAAGTAGATGAACAAGATGCAGGTATGTGACAGTGGCCATTTCATTTACAAGCTGGTACAGTAGGCATAAAAGTTAAAAGGCGTAGGAAGGCAGGCAATGCTCAACACTTTAGCAAGTCATATGTTTCTCATTGCTACCACATCATGCTGAAAGTGATATATACATTTTTAAAAGAGTTGTCACTGGTATAATTAGAATATAATTTTATTTGCCTGTAACAATATTTTTCTGTGCAATATTTTGAATGTGAGGTATACATCTTTTATCCTCACATTGTAACTCAATATTCATTCATCATTGAAAAGAATGAAAACCAAGCATTCCTTTCTCAAATGCTTAATCTTAAATAATGATGTACAAAAATATAAACAATTCACTCAAAAAAGGAATGTGTAGCAATCCAATTCTTCGAATTGGTGGTGTGTTATTTTATTATTTGAATGACCACACATATGCTAAGTCATGTTTCAAATGCAAGCTGAAAAGGTGTTAAATAAAATTATATTGCTATTTCTCTTTTTCATGCAAACATGTCCATTGAAGGTGTGACTAGTGATTAATAAATGAAGTGATTCATGCTCAAAGGACAAATAATACATTTAACGTATACAGCTTTTTTATGACAACTCTCCAATCCAACTTGAATCACACAGTAAGACCATAAAAGTAAGTAAGATTTTTATGTTCCACAGATATTCGTCTTCTAATGTACAGAGTTATTGCTGGTACATGCCTACTACTTTAGCAACAGGGCTGTGCATGGCTATTGGCAAGTATTGCCATGCATTTAATTTTTGCACTTTTGTATCATAAAACTTTGCAAATGCAAGTAATGGTTTAATTCATTACTGTATTTAGTTATGATAAGAAGTGGAGCACGTCAAATGAAAATACACAGTGTGTATTATACTGAAGTGTGTAAACCAGTTTTCTCACTGTTCATTTATTTTCACTATTGTGATGAAAAGCTGTGAATTAATTCGGTTGTGCCTCACTTAATAGAATATTTGCTCTTTCCAAATAAAGATGGCAAAGTTTGCAAAATCAGTGTTGCCAATAATGGGATTTGTATTCCTTTATGTATTGGTTTGCTTTGCGGCTTAGAATGTATTTCATGTTTTTGGTATGCAAAAGTTGGCAACAGGTCAACAGCTAGGGGACGGTTCAGATGATGCCTTGGGTGAGACGCATGTGCCAGTTGCAGTTTTTAATGTTCAACAATTTAACTTTAAACTCAACCACTGTTATTCACAGGTTATCAGGAACCAAATGATGTTCAGTATATATTCAGTCGTTATTCATTAAAGGAAGGATATAAAACATGTTTTGTAAATTTTGGTAATTTTAAAAAACATAACCTTAACCATACATTTATACTCCTAAACATTTGCATAGGTAATGTACTCATACATATGGTAACAAACAGTAATCACTATCAGCAAATAAGGACTTTGCTCATTGGCATTTTAAATTAGCGCTATTTTCAGACTGTTCGCTCCTTTGATAGTGATGATTGAATTAGAAGCATTACTTTCGCTATGTGGAACACTTTAGGAATACAGCATTCCATATTACATGCAAGTCTTTCAGCTTTGTTTCCTAGCTAACTTAACAAAAGAATGTTAATAAACATATGGCACCTAAATGTGCACTTTTTCCTGTGGTGAGCATTCCTCAAAATTAATACTTTTATTTCTTTTCAGGTGCAAATCAGGAAGATCAAGGTGCACATGAAGGTTCAGCTGTAGAAGAAAGAAGAGTAAGGGCCAGAGTCATCAGGCAATACTTCACATAAACCAAAACATTCCTGACAATAACTATACCATTTGCCATCTGAACATATAATGCATATGAAGTGGGAGATAATGAAAATAACCTACAACCTGTCACATTTTACTGCAGTGAAGCACAAATTTTACTGTTGTCTATGCATCAGAAATGAAAAACTATTGCAATAAAGCCAATGTTTTACCACAGCAAAGTGTTGATTGAGAATGATTCATACATGCAGTAGATCTAGTACCTGTTCTCATCCATGCCATAATCTCCCTTCCTGGTTTTCCTTGGTCTATGTATATATTTCTCCTGTTGTATTGCAACACCAATAAAAACACAAAAGTCTTTTCAAATACTCTTTATTTGTTTTTACTCAAAATTTCACACAATTTTCCCAGTGTCTCATTAATAGTGACTAAGCTTGTGTGAATGTTATCTAATTTTCTATTTAAATTTTCTGCGGCACTCTTTTGTTGCTGCTGCTGCTCCCTAAATGCCTGCAGAAGTATGGCATCATGTGGCTGATAGCGTGTTCTTCTGTAACAAAACAAAACTTATTTGTTAAAATTTAAATACTGCAAATAAAGTAGCATTAGCAAGTTCTAAGGCATGGGCAAGTACAAGCAGAGGGGTCTAGACATGTCTAGCTATACTGCATCATCCTAAGAAACACTTTTTGTATTACTCTGCGCCCACGTGCACAAGCATGACAGATGACGTGACACTTCTGCCCATGTGTTACAGCATATTGCATTCACAAGTTGAATGCACAAGTGCTAGGACATAGAATTTAGTAAATAAAATGCCTTTTGGCCTTTTATTTATATGATTTACAATTTTAACAATTTATAATGTTTTTTATATCTGGTTGTTGCCATGATTGATTTAAAGGATGCTGATAAACCTGCAGTTGAGTGCTCTTATATACACATTCATTAATTCTATTCCATTTCTCCAGTAGGATGTAATGGTATTAAGTATGTGTTAGCCATAGTTGATGATTTTAACCAATTCATGTTTATGCATGACTTCATAAAAAGGAATGATGAAACTGGGTATATAAAAGATTATGAAGCTATAACAACTAGCAAGTTCTCATGTGAGATATGTTGGTTTCATTGTGACAATGAACTGAACATGTAAAAGAGAAGGTAAAATAGTTCTTTAGGTTGAAAGGTATCCAATTTGACTTAAATGTGCTAACCCTTCTTCAAATAATGTAGTTTCACAAATAATGAATGAATGTATGAACAGGAGTCCAGCAATGGCCCTAAAAATGGTTAAGTACCAAATACGTAAAATATGAAGTTATTCACAGTGAAGCAAACAAATATATACAAATATAATAGTTTGTAACTTGAAAAACTTACTTATCTTTTAAGAAATGATGACCGTATCTGTTACAAATTGAATAG
The DNA here is from genome assembly GCA_030765055.1 of Mantis religiosa. Lineage (NCBI taxonomy): Eukaryota > Metazoa > Arthropoda > Insecta > Mantodea > Mantidae > Mantis > Mantis religiosa. The sequence goes on from CM060959.1 coordinate 125,453,691, forward strand.
GATCGCAATTTCGTGAATAAATCATCCACATCGGCTCGAACCATCAACAAACTCACTGTTAACACTACCATCTCTAGATGTCACTATGATTATTTTAGTACTACCAAAATATAAAAATAAACAAATTTAAAAACAGAATCGACTGCTGGTATTTCAAAATTCATTACACAATGTTTATTTTTAAAATAAATATCTTTTCCCAAACCATTAAATCTATCAGACCATTTAATTGTTTTAATAATTTAACTTCTGGATCCATTTCATGGTTAAATGACCAAAAATTATATGCTACGGCCGATTTATCAGTTTGTTTATACTTAATGTTACGAAAATGCTCGTTAATTCTGGTTTCCAAATTACATTTTGTCTTTCCAATATAAACTTTATCACAATTGAAACAATTAAATTGATAAATACCAGATTTCTTACTATCAGGAATTTTATGTTTTTTAAAGAAATGCAGTAAATTTTTAATACTATATTTATTTTGAGGAACTAAATATTAGTTTTATAAATCTTTGTTTAAAACATAAGGTAGTTCCTACTTTTGTTAGAAATTCTATTAAATTTGATAATGATAGTATTCATCAAAAAGCTGCAGAGGAAAAAGTAATTCAAGTCGAAAGAAGTTTACATTTTAAGACCTAAGTAATATTGTATTTACATTATATAATTTACACCTTACATTAACAAAGATTTTAGGTAATTCAATTAGGCTTAATTTGGAATCCAAATTATTTCATATTCTTAATTTAAATATGAAAAGTAAAACTGCTAAATTAAAAAGCTTATAATATAATTTGCATTTGAAGCAACATAAATTAGACCCAGTTATTAAAAATAATAAAGATAATGTTGTAAATTTATTAAATTGTAACCTTAATGAACAAGAGTTAAATCTTTTAAATTAAGGTTTAAATATGTGTGTAGGTTTTTCAAATAATATAATGATTATATTGCAGATATAGATATTGCTAGTCAAGATTTAAGTGAAAATTATAAATTGTAGCAAAATATTACAAAATTTGGATAAATACCAACCTAAGAGAAATAATAATATACATATAATTAAATCAAAAGGATATAATTTTCACTGAAGGGGATAAAGGTACTAGGATTGTAATCTTAGATAAATCTGATTATATTAATAGAGTAGAACTTCTACTTCAAGGTGAAGATTTCATAAAAATTAATAAAGATCCTTTAAAATCTTGTATTTCAAATTTTAATAAAATACTTAATGAAGTGAAAATTATATAAAATAAATAAAAACATTTAGTTAAAGTTAGTAATCCTAGTTCACCTAGAATTTATGCCCCTCCTAAAATGCATAAACCTGGAAATAAAATGAGACCTATTGTAAATTGTATAAATTTACCAACTTATAATTTAGCTAAATGGCTACATAAAAAAATTTAGTAATTTTGATAAATTGGAGAGTTTAACCACTAAACATTCATTTGAATTAGTTAAAATGATAGTGTTGTATTATCTAAAGCTGATAAACTTGTTTCTTTTGAGGTAATTGCCTTATTTCCTAGTATTCTTAGAGAAAAACTTAATTTATTTAAAAAAGTGGTTGAATTCAATAAATTTACATGAGGACTTTATAGTTGATTTTGTTAAACTTACTAATTTTTGTTTTTAGATCAAAATATTTCCACTTTTAATGGTGAATTTTTTCAAAAAACTTCTGGCTTAGCAATCCTCTTTCACCTTTTCTTGCTGATCTTTTTATGATTTTTTTTTCGAAATGCAACCCACTAAAGCATTGCCTTTAATTTTTAAATTTTGGTATAGATATGTCGATATTTTTGTTATTCCTGATAAACATATAAATGATGCTTTAAAATTACTAAATTTAAAAGATAAAGCTATAAACTTCACATTAGAGGCTGAAATTACTGGATTTCTTTTTTTTTCTAGATCTAAAGATAATAAGAAATTATAATAAATTAAACTTTGGTATTTGTAGGAAGTCTACTCATATCGATAATTGCATAGAAAATAAAAGTTTTAACCCTTTTTTACATAATTTTGCTATTTTCAATAGTTTGATTTATAGATTAATAAATATACCAATGAATAAAGAGGAATTTAATAAAGAATATAAATATATTATTAATACTGCTTTAATTAATGGTTTTAATAAAGACCTTATACATTAAAAAATTGAACAATTTAAATATAAAAAAACTGTTAATTATATTTCTACCCTTAAAAAAATAAAAGATGATTTTCATTTTTAAAAAGTTACCTACAATCCTAGGGATAATAAAAAATTTTTTTAAAAAAGTAAAGGGTTTGGTATAACTTTAGTTCCTCAAAATAAATGTAGTATTAAAAATTCACTGCAGTTCTCTAAAAAAAGGTAAAATTTCTGATGGTAAAAAATCTGGTATTTATCAATTTAATTGTTTCGATTGTGATAAATTTTATATTGGAAAGACAAAACGTAGTTTGGAAATCAGAACAAAAGGGCATTTTCGTAACATTAAGTATAAATAAACTGATGAATCGGTCGTAGCATATCATTTTTGGTCTTTTAACCATAATATACATCCTGAAGTTAAATTATTAAAACAATTAAATGGTCCGACAGATTTAATGGTTTGGGAAAAGATATTTACTTTAAAAAATAAACGCCGCGTATAGAATTTTGAAACACCGGCAGTTGATTCTGCGTTTAAATTTCATATTTTTGGTAGTATTGACTAAAACATGGTGACAACTAGCGACTGTAACGTTCACAACGAGATTATTGATGGTTTGAGCTGATGATGTGAATAAAATATTCATGAAGTGTCGATCCTATTCAATTTGTAAGAAATACGGTCAACGTTTCTTAAAAGATAAGTGAAGTTTTTCAAGTTTCAAATTATTATATTTGTATATATGGTAAAGTGCCAGCTAACTTATGGTATGGTTTTCATCCTGATAGTAGTAAGCCCAGTGTTTTGAGCTGTGTTGCTTATGAACACAAACATAAACATGAAATTGAAGAACTATAGAGGTAGAAAGTGTATTTTACTTGAGTTCTGCAATAATGGATATAGATTGTGGAGTTTAGAGGACAAGAAGTTGATTGTTGCTACTGACGTAACCTTTGATGAAAGCAGAACCAAATTTGTAACAAAAGAATCGGAAGGCATATTGGATGATACAACAAATGTTGAAAAGGTACAACCTTTCAATCAGAAAAGGAGTGAAGCAAATATGCAGGATAGTTCAGAGGAAAATCTGAGGAAGAATGTACAGATAACGATAATGTGACTTAGTGGATTAGTAGAATTAAGAGTCTGGTTTGCATAAATTTAAAATGCTCTTTATCTCAGTAGAAAGATGATTTGTACACCACTTATAGGCTCTAGGAATGAGGTGTCATACACAAACGCAATCTCCAAAGTCTCTCGTTGCTTCACCACACGTAAACAAAAGAATTCACTTGCGATACACTTCACAAATGTCCACAGAGCTGCACTCCCGTTTAACAACTGCGGTACAGTTTAAATGTCCACAGAACTCGCACACTGCACAAGTACAACTGACATCCGTCCGTGGCGCTATTTAAACATACCAATCATTGTTCTAGAATGCGGTGGATTTCTCGATAACAATCGAGAACACATCTATCACACATCTATCTGTCTCTTTCGGCAAACGTCTATCTCTGTGCCGCACTATCTGTCTCGTTCTCGGCAAGTGCACAACGCTCCGCAGCACCAACCAACAATGCCTCGCTCCGCAGCACCAACCAACAATGCCTCGGTGGCCCGAATGACCTTGTTGTCGACGGGCCCTAAAACGCCACACACACACTCACAATGCCTCGGTGACGATCCAGGTGTACCACTAACGTCTTTCCTCGGGACACCTGGATGCCTCCCAGATGTCCTTGGGCGCCGCCATGTCTGGACCGCGTTCATTACCTCTGTGGCCCTTCCCTGGAGGCTGGCTATTAGCTGTGCGGCCTCTTCTTCTGGTGACCACTTGTTGTGCATGGCCACTGTGTCGAATTGACGGCGGAAGTCTTTGAAAGTTGACGTGCCGTCGTGCTTAGGTGGCTTCACGCGCGCAGATGTGTCGCATCCCGGCGCGTCGGCCTTCAAATCCTTCTGCCGACGATGTCCTCCACCATGGCGTTCAGGGACTTGATGTTGCTGTCGGCCTTTCCCTCTTGATCGTTAACGCGGCTCGCCAGGTCTTCGATGCGCTCGCCCAACACTGTGGTGTCCTTCACGCCGGCTAACTGCTCTTCAAATTTAGCGGCCAGGGCCTCGTTCGCAGCCGTCATTTCTGTAGCCAGGCTGTCGTTCGCCGCTTTCATTTCCGCGGTTCATTCGTCCTTCATTTCAGTCATCGTCGCGGTCAGGTTGCTATTTGTCGCTTCCAGACATCTGTCTCTTCTCTCCCCGCTTCTCTCTCTCTCTCTCTCTCTCTCTCTCTCTCTCTCTCTCTCTCTCTCTCTCTCTCTCTCTCTCTCTCTCTCTCTCTCTCTCTCTCTCTCTCTCTCTCTCTCTCTCTCTCTCTCTCTCTCTCTCTCTCTCTCTCTCTCTCTCTCTCTCTCTCTCTCTCTCTCTCTCTCTCTCTCTCTCTCTCTCTCTCTCTCTCTCTCTCTCTCTCTCTCTCTCTCTCTCTCTCTCTCTCTCTCTCTCTCTCAGCGCTCGCCCTCGCGCGGGTCGTGGCTTGCACGGCTCCAATCAACAATGCAATCAGCGACAATATATTAACTTCCAGCACAGAGTTGACGTTCTTGCATTGCTCTGTGATCACACCCCTATACAGGACAATAAGAGGAATTTGTACTCAAGGTAATACATCAGTACATCAATAATTGATGTAGGTAGTATATGCCAACAACATAATATGATGTATTTGATAGCCGTTAAATATTTGTTTTCCAAATGACATGGTTATATATTCAGAAGGTGGTGCCCTTGGCCCAGTCATTTTAATAATTTGGCAATGCGAATAAATAAACAAGAGCTAGTTATATTTTACCTTTATTTAGTGTAACCTTTAAACACACATTGATTTAATTAACCTGATTTGTGCTCAGAAGAAGAGGAAGATGAGTACTCGATCATCCAGCAACATTACTGTTAAAATTAAGCAAGAAGACTTTCAAGACGAAACAGGGTTAACTTTGGAGTTAGTACCTGTATTGAGAATTAAACAGGTAAGATTGATCAATTCTTTATGTATACTCACGGTCTAATTGGTGAGCCTTCCTTACTTAAGTCCTGATTTCCCCTAAATGGAAATCTGAACTAAACTTTAACTTAAAACTTTTGAGTTGAGAGTCACGTGATCATCGTCTGGTTCTTTCTCTTGTTTTTAATTTACGTGCTGCAACTTTAAGTCATATGGGAAGATGAATGACGTGTGTTAAATGATACTCAAATTAGTCCACGGTCCATCAATCTTGGAATTTTCTAACATTTGTCTCTCAAAATGGGGAATAACACCAGAAAAACCCACCTGGCCAGATTTATATTCGGGACTTCTTGAATGTGATGCAGACATGCTACCAACAAACGCTTCATTATGCACTGTTATGAGCCAATGCTTCAAGAAAAATAAATATAAACCTAAACAAAATTAATCCAGCAGATTCCACTTATGACTTAGTTGCAGTCTCCAGCGTGCATGATCAATAATGGGAAGATGTACATGTCTGTTGTTCTCACATGGTTATTGTCTTATGTGTGAAGAAAGAATGGGTGCCTTTTACATTCTTGCTCTTTTTCTTCAAGCATTCCACCGTTTCAATGCTTGTTAGGTGGTCCAAATGATTAGTTAATTAATTTATCTATTGTTTCTTTAGATCTTCTGATCTTTCGTTTTTCTACATGTACGTAATGTAATATTTCTTTTTGGTAATGTTCCTCACTCATTTTCTCTTATGTGCTAGCCACTTTTGTTTGTTATGATATATTTCTTCATTTATATTAAAGATCATTAATAGATTTCTTATGTCATTCTTTAATCTACCTCTTTTAGTAACTTCTAAAGCTGCTCTTAAACAACTCATCTTTGTGGATGTAATCTGTTTGTCAACCGTAGTTTCATTACTGGATAGAGTTTCTGGGGCTGCTATAGTTTTATAAGATTTCATCATTGTATCTTTTCCAACTTAATTTTTATTGGAAATCAATTGTTCTTTCACACTGGCAGTGTGTAAGCTAAAGTATGGAAAGATAAAGTCAGGCTGAAAAATTCAATGCGGAGACCAGAAGATCAGTGGTTCAAATCCCGGCTATGGCATTGTATTTTTCAGTCTGACTAGCTTTCCGTACTTAATTTTTTACTTCTATGGAGTATCTCTCTGGCTTGCCTTCATTTAGAGACGATTAGTTATTGTATTGTCGCGAACCCACTGTGCGACTGGCAGCCGATGCACACAAAGGGGCAGATATTGCATCGCGGAGATAAAAGGCTTGCCGAAACAGATAAAGATAGATAACTGGAAAATTCTAGTGACATCTTGATTGATAGAGAACATTCCACAACCGTCTGAAATCATGAATGGTTGTATAAAAGGAAGGCGCGGTTAGTTGAGGAGTCAGTCGAATTGGAACTTGAGAATCTTCCGCGTACAGCTGTGTTTTGAAAGTGAACCCTTTTGTTTGTGGTCAACGACCTTGAGCACTATTTGTGTATGTTAAGTAATTCTGCTGCTGTAAGGGTTGACAAATTGTGTTTCTACGGAAATACAGAGCATTTGAATTTCTGCAACTGGACTTTTAGTTCTGCGAACCCACAAAGTCACAATTGTGCCATGAAGTGAAACATACGACAGTGGAAGCTGCATTGCCAAAAATTCTAGAGGAGCCGAAAGAAATGAATGCCGAAATAACAACGAAGACGGAAGTGGCAAATAAGAACCTGGCCGCGGAGCTGAATGAAATGAAGACCGAATTAACAACGGATATGAAAGCAGCGAATGATAGCCTGACAACCGAAAAGAAGGTGGCGAACGAGGCACACGTCGCAAAATTTGAAGAGCAGTTGACCGGCGTGAGGGATGACTTCGCGAAGCTGGGTAAGCGGATGGGTCAAGTGGACGAGCGCCTTAACTATTTAGAGGGAAAGGCCGACATTAACATCAAATCTCTGAAGGCTAGGGTGGAAGATATTGTCTTTGTGGGTTCATGACATTAAAAGACCTGGTTACAAACACCAAAAGTTTCTCTTTATTTCCGTAGAAACACACTTCGGTCAACACCTACAGTAGCAGAATTACGTCACAAACACATACAACTTGCAAGGTCATCAACCACAAATGTGATCATTTGCATATACTTCAGTAGCACCTGTAACTTTCTTAATTTCTTTAGTAGTTCCATATTTTTCAGAACTACCTATAGCAATCCTGCCTCATTTACCACTCCCATATTCTCTCTGCCTTATCTTTTCTTTTCCGTTCCTAATTCAGGAATGAATGTTTAATTATTTCTCATCTCTCACAATTACATAATTATATTACATAAAATTTAATCTACAATTACTTTTAAATAATTAACATAGGTGATTTATAAAATTGTATGTTCTCTTACTTGATTGCTTAATTTATGTTTCCAGTACATTTAAACTCTGATTATTTTGTATACTAGTGATCCTCTGTACTGCGTGTTACATTATTCTTTCTTCTAAATTAGTTATGTATTCTAAGTCTGTCTTTAATTCAGCTTTCTTTTTAATCATTTTTACTCATTTCCCTTTAATTCTACCCCAAAAGATTTCCTATATATTATATAATTTTTGTTCTCTTTTTACAGTTGGAATCTTCCTCGTTAGTATTTCCCCATCCATTGTTTGCATGTATGTTCCCCCATTGCTTTGTTTGACTACAGTATGACAGTGGAAGTCCACATACATTCAACATCTTCCTACATCTTTGTCATGACCTGTACACTTCAAGTACTCTGACTCCAGGTCTTTCCCATGCAAATCCAACGTACCCTAAATTCTCTAGTTACTACCCTACTCCTGGCTCCAGGTTGTTTTTATTTCCCTCTACAGCCTCAAAGAACTTTTACTCCTGTATTGCCAAAATGTTTTAGTGTTAATTTTATCTCTTTCCAAATGCCTGTTTTGTGATATTCTCCCTCATTTATCCATGAATCTTCCATACCTATCTGTTCCATAATGTCCTTCATTTCTGGGGTCCATGATCCTTTCCAATTTTCTTTTAAATATAGAAACATCTTTTGATACCACCATCTTCCAAATTGAAAATTCTATATAAATATTTCATAGCTCTTATGATAATTTTGATTTTGGTGGAGCACCTAGCGAGTCCTAACTCGGCTGCCCCATTCGGTGATGCTGTTGGTAAGTCTAAAACCATTTGGAAAGGATCTATTTATTTTTCCCTTTCTTCCCAAGCCTTGTCTACTCCCCATTATCAGCCCCATATAACCCTTTATAAACAAGGAAAAAAAAGATATAATAGAAGAATGTGTGTATGTAGTGTTTAACGCCCGCTTTTACTACATACGGCACCGCAGGCGGTGACACTGATGATACATGAGATGAAGATGGAGCACCAGTGGAATGAGATGGCGGGGGAAGCCGGAGGTTCCGGAGAAATCCCGCCCCAGCGCCGTGTTGTCCACTACAAATCTCACTTTGCGGTCACCTAGGATCGAACCCAGGCCGCCTTGGTGAGAGCCAAGTGGTCTAACCACTGAGCCACGGCGCGGCCCTAATAGAAGAATAAGATCGTAAAGCAATATGGGAAATAGTGAAAAATGCAAATAAGAAGGGAGCGAAAGAATTAAAAATATCAGCTCAGGTATGGTTAATGTATTTTAGAGGCTTAATAGGAGATGATGAGTAGATAGGGATATTAGAAGGCTTTAGAGGGAAATAGTAAAAATGGAATTCATTCATTCATTCATTCATCACTGGCATGACAGCCCTGTGTGGGCCCTAGCCTTCTGTAGAAGCTTTCGCCATTCTTCTCTCGCCAAAGCCATACTTCTCCAATTCCTTATTTCCAGGATTTTTATATCCCTTCTCACATTCTCCTCCTATCTCAGCTTCGGTCTGCCTGCTTTCCTTGTGCCGTCCGGGGTTGCATTAAAAATCTTCCTGACTGTCTGATCTTCTGCACGTAGAACATGCCCGACCCACTGCAGTCTCTTGATCTTAATAGCTGTCATAATATCTGGCTCATAGTAAAAATAGAATACTAGATGGAAAATTTACATTGATAGAAGTACACCAACAGTTAAAAGCTCTGAAAAAAAGGTAAAAAATAATAAAGAGAAAGATGCACCCGAATGGGCATTAAGTTCACAATCTTTCACTTTTTGTTTTTGCTGTACTGATAGACTGCTCTCTGTTGACACATTTCAGGATGTGATATCTATCACACTGATTCCAGCACAGTTCACAAGAACAGCTTTAACACAGCTGATAGTAACGGGCCTGCCACAAACAAATGTGATTGGAGGAATTTAGTAACAGTGACAGCAAAATTATCGACCTCAATTTGGCACAAATAGATAATGGTCGGCTAGTGTACACAAAGGGGCAGGCAAATGAAGATAGCTAAGATAAGGGACTTTCCGGCACATATAGGATTTCATGTTTGGAAGGTTCGAGAGATATCTCGATTGACAGAGAATAGTTGTTTTTCTTATTTGCTCGAGAAGTCTCTCGAATTATGAATGAGATATATAAGCGATTGTAACACGCCAGCCGGACAGTTGTAAAACGAGAGAATGAGTAAGCAGAGTCAGTTGTGAAGTGTTGTAACGAGAGCTAATGTTTGTTATTGTCATCGATCTTGGTGCTGTCGATTGTGATATGTGATGTAATGTTGTTACGTGAGAAATGAACAGTGTATTCCTACGCAAATAAAGAACGATTTTTATTTTATGCAAATTGGAATTTTAACACTACGAACCCACAAAGTTACAACTGGTGTGAAGAGTGAGACATTTTCACTATGGAGGCCGCATTGGAAAAGATTCTACAGAAAATGGAAGAAATGAAGACGGCAAATGATAACATCACCAAGAAAATGCAAGAAATTAAGGCCGAGTTAACAACGAATACGGAAACGGCAAACAACAACCTGGCAGCGGAATTGAAAGCAATAAAGACGGTGAATGACACCTTTACTGCGAAGACGGAAGCTGCAAACAAGAGCCTGACCGCGAAGATGACCGAATTGACCACGGAAATGAAAGCGGTAAACGAGGCCCTTGCTGCAAAGCTTCAAGAGCAGTTGACTGGCGTAAGGGATGACGTCGCGGAGCTGGGCAAACGGATGGGTCAACTAGACGAGCGCCTTAACGATTTAGAGGAAAAGGCCGACAACATCGCCAAGTCCCTGAACGCCATGGTGGAAGACGTCGAAGTCCTTGCGAACCGCGTAAACAACCTGGAGGGAAAGGCCGAGAGCAACACAACATCGGCGCGCGTCAAACGTCCTAAATACGACGGCGCGACATCTTTCGAAGTATTACGCCGCCAATTCAACGCAGTGGCCAAGCACAACAAATGGTCACCACAGGAAGAGGCCATACAGTTAATAGCCCGCCTCCAGGGACTGGTCGCGGAAGTTCTGAACGCGGTACAGACAGCGGCGGCGCCCAAGAGCATCTGGGAGGCCCTGGAGAATGTGCTTTTGAAACCACCGTTTAGCCGCAGCATACCGCAGCCAGCTAAAGGCAAGGTCACAGCAGCCAAGGGAGACGCTGCAGGAGTTCGCCCTGGCAATTGAGCAGCTGGCCAGCAAAGCCCTAGTCGACCTCCCACCAGAATTCGTATCCCGAGAGGTTGCCTACACATTTGTCGACGGGGTACGAGACACGGAGATTCGTCAGCGCCTAATGCTTGGCGATTACAAAACCATCCACGAGGCGCTAACGGTAGTATTGAGGATGGAAGCGGCCAAGCTGACAGCTACCCCGAATTCCAGAACAAGGAGTATCCGCTATAATGGAGACCGAAGACCTATCGAGGGACGCCGGCGAAAACCTAGTGGCCTGTGTTGGGGGTGTGGAAAGTCGGGCACCTGGAGAGAGACTGCCCACACCAGGAAGAGCAGCCGGGAAACGAGTAAGGGCCGTCGTGGAGAGGGGCACTTCGGCGCCATCACCACCATCCCCTCGAGTGACACTGAGCGCCGTCAGCCGGCGTTTGGATGACAGTCTCATCGCGGACGGTTGGGTGGAGAGGAAAAGGTGCCACTTGCTGGTGGACACCGGGACGGCCGTGACCATCATCAGACCTGACGTGGCCAAGGCCTTGCCGACGAGGAAGCCGAGCCAACAATACCAGCTTGTAACGGCATCGGGTGACACCTTGCCTGTGGAGAAGGAGACCACGCTGAAGTTGACCTTGGAAAGGAGTGCCGTGCGTCTGTGGGTGTTCGTCGCGAAGGTGTCTGAGGAGGTGATACTGGGATTGGATGCCCCCAGGAGCCACAAGGTGACCGTCGACGTCGGCAGGAAGATCCTGCGGATCAATGGAGAAGAAGTCATACTCCGGCAGCCCAAAGAGTGTCATGGAATTTGCAGGGTCATCCTGAAGGAAGACGTGGTTGTCCCCGCGAGAAGCGAGGTGGTGGTGACGGCGTGACTGGAAGGCTAGCGGACGAAGAACATGATGCTGGACCAGATGACACCTGCACGGACTCTGTGTAGCCAGGACATTATTGCCGTGCCGAGAGGAAGTGTCAGTGAAGCTGCTCAACCTGGCAGACACCGTTCACGACGTCCAGGCCGGAACGGAGCTAGGGACGTGTGAACCCGTGGTCAGCGTAACCGCAATCGACAAGACACAGGAGTCGGTGCCGACGCAACACCTGGGGCCCCGGCTGGAAGGCTTACTGGAGCGGGCGGCCGACCATCTGACCGCAGAACAGCTGGAGGAAGTTGGTCAACTACTGAGGCGATACCAGCGCGTCTTCAGCCAAGGCGGCAGTGACTACGGCCGCATGGACCGAGTGCTCCACCGCATCGACATCGGAGACGCCCGGCCTATTCGGCAACCACCTAGACGCGTTCCACTGGTCAAACAAGCTGCGGTACGGGATATGGCAGATGACGTGAAATCCAGGGGTGTGATTGAAGAGTCTGACAGCCCTTAGTGTCCCCTGTAGTTCTGGTGACGAAGAAGAACGCAAGCTACGCTTCTGCGTGGACTACAGCTGAACGCTATCACCCGGAAGGACTGCTTCCCTTTACCCCGGGTTGACGACACGCTGGACACGCTAGCTGGTGCACAGTGGTTCTCCACCCTGGACCTGAAGTCGGGTTACTGGCAGGTAGCTCTAGACCCGAGAGACAAGTAAAAGACTGCTTCTCGACAGACCAAGGGCTTTGGCAGTTCACAGTTATGCCCTTTGGCCTTTGCTACGCACCAGCCACCTTTCAACGCCTAATGCAATCAGTGATGAGCGGAGTGACATATGACGCATGCCTGCTATACCTGGTCGACATCATGATCGTCGTCAAGACGTTCGAAGACCATCTCGACAACCTGAGCAAGGTGTTACAGACTGCAGACAAACAACTTGAATCTGAACGCGAAGTGCCAGCTATTCCGCAAGGAAGTGAACTACTTGGGCCACATAGTCTCACCAACCGCAGTGGCCACAGACCCGGAGAAGACACAGGCCGTGAGAGTTTGACCTCGCCCAAAGGATAAGCGAGAGTTGCGCAGTTTCCTGGGGCTGTGCAGTTATTACCGCCTCTTCATAAAGGGGTTCTCCAACATCGCCAAACCCCTCACCCGCCTGACAGAGGAACATCGACCTTATGTGTGGGCGGATGATGCCGAAGAATGTTTCCAGCGTCTGAAGAAGACACTGTGCAGTGCTCCTATTCTGGGATTTCCACAACCAGGCGGCGCCTTTATTGGGGACACCGACGCCAGTGACCATTGCATTGGAGGCGTCCTATCCCAAGTCCAGGACGGTCATGAGCGGGTGATAGCCTACTACAGCAAGACGCTATCCAAGGCAGAGAAGAACTACTGCGTCACCCGGCGAGAGTTACTGGCGGTAATTAATACATTGGAGCACTTCCACAAGTACCTATATGGTCAGCCATTCCACCTGAGGACTGACAATTCCACCCTAACTTGGCTATTGAGCTTTAAGAACCTGGAAGGCCAGAGAGCACGTTGGGTCCAGAGGCTGCAGGAGTACGACTTCACCTCTGAACATCGTAGAGGGAAGAGCCACGGCAACGCAGACGCTATGTCCCAAAGACCCTGTCCAGTAGAGTGCGGTCAGTGCACAGGAGTGGAAGAGAAGGAGCGTGCGGAAGCTGTCCGAGTGGTTACGGCCGTGCCTGTGGAAGGCTGCGATAGCGCAGGCCTGAGGAGGGAGCAGCTGGCGGACGCAGACGTGGGACCACTATTGAGAGAAGTGGGGTCAGGGACAAGACCGACCTGGGAGGACATCGCACCGAGGAGCGCCACCTACAAGTCGTACTGGGCCCAATGGAACTCACTGAAGACAAGAGAGAGCGTGCTGTTCGGTGTATGGGAATCGCCTGATGGGAAGACGCAGAGGGAGTATTTGGTACTTCCTCGAAGTAATGTCCCGGAAGTCTTGGAGGAAGTGCACGCCGGTACTTCAGGAGGACACCTGGGAGCAAACCGAATGATCAACAAACTCCGACAGCGCTACTACTGGCTGAGGCTCCGAGCAGGCGCTGAGAGATGGTGCCGTCAATGTCATGTGTGTGCGGCGAGTCGTGGCCCCGAAACTAGGGGCCGGAGGTGTATGCCATTCCGAACCAGGAGGCGAAGACAATCACGGACTGCCTTGTGGAGCAAATGTTCTGTCGATTTGGGGTGCCGTTGGAGCTCCACAGCGACCAGGGCACCAATTTTTAATCCAACCTGATGAAGGAGGCACTAGACAGACTTGGGGTGAACAAGATCTGCACGACACCTCTAAATCCCCAGTTGGATGGCATGGTCGAGAGAACACCTGAGGATGGTCGTGGTCAGCCATCAGCGAGACTGGGACATCAAGATGCCACGTTCTTGCTGGCCTCTCGCTCGTCAATATTCGACACCACCGGAGTGACACCAGCCAGTTTAATGTTTGGCCGAGAATTACGCCTCCCCTGTGATCTGGCGTTTGGAAGCCCCGGACGCAAAACAGGCAGCAATTGATTATGTGGAGAACCTGGTGGACCGTCTGCACGACATGCATGAGATGGCTCGTCAGAACATCCAGAAGGCAAGCGACCGCATGAAGACCCGATACGACAGGCAAGCCAACAGGCAAGGGTTCCAGCAGGGTGACCTAGTCCGGTTGTACCGTCCTACCCGGACCAAGGGCGGATGCTCAAAGCTCCAGCAACCATGGCAAGGACCGTACCGGGTGGTGAAGGGGATTAACGCCGTAGTCTACCGCATCCAGAAGGTGCCCTGAGGGAAGATGTTGGTGGTACACCTGGATCGTCTGGCCCGCTATGATGGAGCCGCTGGGGATGACCAGGAGGAGGGAGCAGTGTCACGGCAACAGGCATAAAATTTTCGGCACAAATAAAACAGTCGGCGGATAAAGTTTCATGGTAATAATGAGCCTTGCTAAGTAGTTAATGATAGCGCGGCTATTGTAAACAAGCGCCGGCGGGCAGCGATAACTGAGGCAAAGGACTCGCCGGCATAGATTAAGTTACGCTTCTAGAATGTTTGGTTTCTTTACTCTTCCGGTAATTTTTGGACTGATAGAGATTGTTCGGGTTCTGGCTGAATTTAGAAAATCTAGAGTTACGAATTACGTATTTAAGGACGTTACGACTTGCAAAGTGAGTTAGTTGTGTAACAAGAGTGTTGTTCTAACGACAGCTAATTTAATCAGCTGTCACGGTTTGTTACTGTCATCGACCTTGGAAGACTGTGATATAATGTTTTTACGTCAGAATTGAACAGTGTATCTCTACGAAAATAAAGGAGATTTTTAATTGCTGCAACTCAGCCTTTTAATTCTACGAACCCACAAAGTCACAATGTGTGTGTGTGTGTGTGTGTGTGTGTGTGTGTGTGTGTGTGTGTGTGTGTGTGTGTGTGTGTGTGTGTGTGTGTGTGTGTGTGTGTGTGTGTGTGTGTGTGTGTGTGTGTGTGTGTGTGTGTGTGTGGTTCCCTCAGAGCGAGGTAGCCAAAGCATTTGGCCTGATATACCAGGTTTAGGGGTCGGCCCAAATCCTGGGATGATGAAGAGATGAATCATGGAGCAATTGGTGGAATAATGGAGGGGGGAACCGGAGGACCCTGAACTAAAATATATAAAGCAATTAAATTTTGTATAAGATGTGAAAGGAATACTCTCACAGAGATGACAGAATAGAAGTTATGTTTAACGCAAGGCTGTAAAATAAGCCCTAATTCATTCAGTTTGTTTACAAATGATATAGTAGAAAGAGTGAAAGGAAGTAATCAGCACTACCTAATAATATAAAATAAAGAGATACCAGGTTTGTTGTATGCAGATAATCTGATGGTGGGAGCAATATTAGTAATAGTAGGATACAAAGGGCAATAAATGAAATTCAAAAGTTCTTTGAAGATTGGGGGGAAGTCAAAAGTGATGGTTTTTTTTTTTTTTAAAAAAAAGAATAGAATTGGAGAAAGAGAGAAATTGCTTTTTAGAGGGCCAAAGTTTAGAAGTTGTGAAATAATTTGAGTACTTAGGATTTAGGATGAATAATAACGGAGAATGGGAGGAGTATGGCAGGAAGGTGGTAGGCAAATGAGAGGCAGCAATGTCAGGAATAGGAATATGCAAAGGAAAACTCGATATGTTAAAGAATTTGGTTAAGGAGAATGTATGAATCGTTGGTAGAGTCAAAGATATATGCTGCTGAAATATTTGTATGTCAAAAATAAGTAATAAAATAGACCAGTTACACAAACAGGTTGCTAAAGATATGTTGGAATTGCCTGGATCAGCGCCAGGAGAAATGTATAGTGTTTAGTGCCCGCTTTTACTATATACAGCACCACTTACGGTGACATCGATGATACATGAGATGGAGCACTGATGGAATGAGATGGCGGAGGAAACTGGAGATCCCAGAGAAATTCCGCCCCAGCGTCGTGTTATCCACCACAGCTCCAGGAGAAGTACAATTAGGAAAAACCAAAAGAAAGGGTATAATATTTTAGTTAATTGATGGAAATTAATCATTTCTTCACACTAGCCGAATATAGGCTAAGGTTTTTGATAGACAGCGTCATCATGAAAAATTGAATGCCATGGCCGGGATTTGAACCACGGAACCTTAGCCTCTGAGCAACAAAAAAGAAAAACTTACTGAAGAACATCATCTAACCTGTGAAGTCCTGCCTGCCAGATACACTACACAGAAATATTGGAGAACAAGGGAGCTATTGGCTTCATTGCCAAAGCCTAGCATTTGAAAACAACAATCGTCTTTTCAGCTGTCTTGTTGCCTGAGAAGAAAGTGAACAACATTATAAATCAGGTTCAAATTATTCAGTTTTATTATTCGTTTAGCTGTTCAGGTTTGCTGTTTGCAATGGCTGAGGTAGAACTGAGCAGCTGAACTGCTTCCCGATCTCTCTTAGCCAACAACATAAATGGAATAAAGCAATCAGCATTGAATCCAATTTTCTAGAGATCTAAGCATACACACACATAAGTAGAATAAAAACCTATCAAAGCAATAATCACTAATAACTAACTCAATCTAATGGTTTCAAATGAAGATGCCAGATGATGAATTCAGCAAAACACTGCGATCTATGAACCTGACTGACCATGGCCCTAAAATTCCTATAACTTACCTGATTTGCTGGTGCTAGTTGTGAAAGTCTAATCAGCTGGCAGTTGAAACTGGCATGCATGAATGAATAATTACTAGACGATCAAGAAAATTAACCACATGCAAACATTGCTCACATTTATTTTAAAAGGTATAATGATTGAAGGAATCTTGAATTTGTGGTAAAAATGCTGATTAAAGATGAGATGGAATCAATGGCAGCTGGTGGATTAAATAATTGGTGGTGCACACATTAAAAAATTAGAAAAGAAGTACAGAGTAGTCATGGCTCACCTATTTATACAGGAACTCTGCTATCTTCTTTGTAGACCTGGCAAATCTATCGATAACGTTTGCGTTCAAGTCTCTGATCCTCATCAAAAACTTTCTAATGCTGACAATCGGTCCTGTGACATTGTGTTTCTAAGGAAAGTTGTATGCTTTTTAAAATTGAGAAACAGTGTTCTGCTTCAGCGGTAGACATTGGCATAGTTAACAGCTTAGTATATCCATAGTGTTTACATAGCTAAGATACTTCCTAAATATGATAAAGAAACAAAGCAATTAAAACACGTTTTTTGTTTCTCCAAGAGGAATGTATTTTAATATGAAATTTCTATTACAATCAGAATTTTATTGCTCGAAAGATTTTATACAGTGACTCAATAAATATAAATGTTCCATTTTACATTGTTACTTTTTATCTTCGTCAGGATCTCTATTCACGACGGCTAAATAACAGTACGCGCCACGTCGTGGTATTGGCTGCTGAGATAAGAAGGCTGTTTCACCAGAGATTGGCCCTTGCCTCCTCGGTTGATCGAGATGCATAGCCCAAGACGTCGACGGACTGTTCATGTGAAACTCAAATAATTGCGGTAACAGGCTGCGGAGACCATGCAATGTTCCAGCTGGAGGACTGTTGTTGAACGGAGCTCTCAGCTCGCCACTGTGGACACCAAGCAGAAGATAATACACAAATTCATTTCTTATCTTCATTTCGTCAAGATCTCTGTCACACGTAGACAATTTCTTCATCCATTGGACAGCTCGCTGACGATCTCCAAGTCCTCGTAAATTCCCAAGGAAACTTTTGATCAAGAACATATTGTAATTGTAGTCGTAATTTAAGTCTTCACTAGTTTCACCCATTTTACTGATAATAAACACTTCTTTTGATTTTATACTGCTTTAGGAATACTTTCAAAATAAACAGAAAAACTCCAGAAATACTTGAAGATAAAGAATTATAAAAGTGTTGACAAAACAATTGAGAAATAGATTTAGACAAGGCCACCTTTGATCTGCACAACCACAGAGAATGTTATATTAGAGTCCTTTGTGTTATCAGAAGGCCTGTATTTATGTTATTTAAAAAATCTACGAGATTGTAACCTCCCGTGCTTGTTTTCTAAATTAAATAACACAACTACGGAACATAGCCACGAAGGAAAGTCCAAAGAGTAAACACCTGAATTGCTCCTCTTCACCAAACCTCGTAACTTGATCGATATTAAGAATTTATCAAGAAGTATTTAAAGACAAACTTAATAGCAGCTTATATGTGATTATGAATACTCTTTGAATGAAATACTACAAAATACAGAAATTATTAATTATATTTGTACTATTTATGAGAGTATTGTTAGTTTTACAGAAAAAGTGAACCTAAGACATTTTAACATTCCGTGGTTAGTGAAGTTGTTGACTGTTCTAGGTTAGAAATCGTAATTTAGACATAAAGAAATTTACATGTATGTTTGAGCTTTTACTCATTGTTTATTACCAACAGTGTTCTAAATAACACTTTAGGGCGTCTTTAACAGTAAAACATTTTATTTATTCCCTTCAATTACAGATATTTACATCCTACTCGCATTTCGTCAAATTCAAAGAAACTCGGGTTTAAGCTATGATACAATGGTATGGACAAATTAATTTATATTTCGAATTTCCTGTCCTTAGCTTGTAAAGTGTTTTTCATTTTATGTATTTTATATAACTTGGAAAACCTAACGAATAGGTGGGAGGAAGTGTTGGAAAACAAATCCAGAACAGCTTATACAATATATTTTGTACGAAAGTTGCATTTTCCGAAATATTTCTGTTATACAGGTTGTCTCAAAACGACACCGAACGATCATAGCCGTTGCGTAGTTTATAATGTAGCTACACGTATGCCGCAAACAAACTGCAGTCGGTGTGCACATGCGCGAGGAGAGACTTCTCCCCTTCTCGCCATCCAAGCATCACGTGACTCCCACCCCTCCCTTCCTGCATGCAACAGAGCAAACCACACCAAACGAGTGTATTTTAATACTGTTTTGATTTTCAAAGTTAACAGAACATAATTACCTCAGACATGACCTCACAGTCGATCAACAAATAGATAGAATCGTAGTTTCTCTAAACCGAAGTTCATTAATCCTGAGGAACAAAGCAGTTATTAGACCAGAAAATGGAAAGAGTGAATGTAACAGTGAACGGGAAAGAGAGTTAAACCGATAACAAGTGCAGCCCGCGCATTGTAGGAGAGCCAACCTAAACTAACAATGTAGGGGGAAAGCTAAAGGACTCCAGTAGTGGTAAGCCACGCCTCCAACAGCATCCTTTTCGTGGTCTAGCTATAGTCCGAATTTTGATGTCGCAGCTTTGAAGTTCTGTTAGGTATGATTTTATGCAGCACTTTATGCTGCATTACTCTTTGCTCTTTCTCAGTGACCCTAGCCCATTTTACACACACGCGCGCACGGACGCACTCACACACACCCCACCACCCACCACCCACCCACCCAACCTCTCTCACACACCCATTCAATCACTCACCCAACCACCCGCCCACCCACTCACGTATTCACTCAGACTGGGACCCTAGTGCATACGTTAGTAAATCTCCACAAACGTATCTCGGATGCGAGAGCTCCTATTTCTCTACCGGGGAAATATATGAGTCAAATGGAGAATTCCGGGTCAGGACGGCATGGCCATGGTAGTTGAAAGGGTTAGACCGACTCAACGGAAACCAGGATATCCGTGGTACAAATCCCGGCCATGGCGTTTAATTTTTCATGTTGATTCTATCTATCAACGTACCTGTAAGCCTGTCCAAACCTAAACGTCTATCTTTGTGTCTATATACGTTCTCATTTTGAGTGACACACACACACACACAAACACACACACACACACACACACACACACACACACACACACACACACACACACAAACTCACTCACTCACTCACTCACACACTCACTCAGCCTGGGACCCAAGTACTTTACGTTAGTAAATCGCCAAAAACGTTTTGTCTCAGATGCGAGAGCCCCTAGTTCTCTACCGGGAAAATATGAGTCAAATGGAGAATTCCGTGTCAGGACGGCATGGCCATGGTAGTTGAAAGGGTTAGACCGACTCAACGGAAACAAGGATATCCGTGGTACAAATCACGGCCATGGCTTTTAATTTTTCATGTTGATTCTATCTATCAACGTACTTGTAAGCCTGTCCAAACCTAAACGCCCATCCTTGCGTATATATACCTTCTCATTTTGAGTGACCATGGCAGTTGAAAGGGTTACACCGAGTCTACGAAAACCAGGAGATCCGTGGAACAAATCCCGGCCATGGCTTTCAACTTTTCATGTTGATTCTATCAATCAATGTACTTGTAAGCCTGTCCAAACCTAAAGGCCTATCTTTGGGTATATATACTTTACCATTTTCATACACACACGCACACGCACACACAGATAAATAAAAAATGGGCAAATAACAACAAAGTAAATTTTAATGAATCAAAATCGCAGGTCATGCTGGTGGGTAGGACGGTGGGTGGGTGGGTGGGTGGGTGGGTATGTGAGTAGTTATGTAGGTGGGTGGGTGGGTGGACGGTTGGGCGGACAGGCGGCCCGGCGGGCAGGCGGGTAGGTAGGTGGGTGGGTAGGTAGCTAGGTAGGCGGGCGGGCTGGCGGTCGGGCGGAAGATTGGAAGATTGTGTTATTATGTGATGTATGTTGTTACGTCAAAATTGAACAGTTTATCTCTACGGAAATAAAGGAGATTTTTAATTCCTGCAACTCGGCCTTTTAATTCTACGAACCCACAAAGTCACAATTTGTGTCAGGAAGCGGGACGACGACAACTTCACCGAGAAGATGGAAGAAATGAAGACCGAATTAAGAACGAAGACGGAAGCTGCAAATAGCAACTTGGGCGCGTGGATGACCCCGAAGATGATGCGACAACAGGAAGAGCAGTCGGAGGAACGAGTAAGGACCGGCGTGGTGAGGAGCATGTCGGCATCACCACCATCATCCCCTCGAGTGACACTGCACCTCATCAGCCGACGTGTGGATGACAGCCTCATCGCGGACGGTTGGGTCAAAGGGAAGCCGTACCGCGTACTAATAGACACCGGGGCAGCCGTGACTATCATCAGACCTGGTGTGGCCAAGGGTTTGACGTCGAGGAAACCAAGTCGATATCACCAGCTAGTGACGGCATCGGGCGATACCTTGCCCGTGGAGAGGGAGGCTCTGCTGCAGTTGACCTTAGGACGGAGTGCCGTGAGTCAGTGGGTGATACTGGTACTGATGCCCTCGGGAGCCACGAGGCGACGATCGATGATGGCAGGAGGGTCCTGCGGCTCAATGGAGAAGAGGTCATAATCCGGCAACCTGAAGAACGCCTTGAAATCTGCAGGGTCATCTTGAAGGAAGACGTGGGTCCCCGCGAGAAAGGAGATGGTGGTGACGGTGCGACTGGAAGGAAATCGAATGAAGAATATTGTTGCCGTGCCGAGAGGCGCCAGTGAGGCTGCTTAACCCAGCGGACATCGATCACGACGTCCAGGCCGGAACGGAGATGGGGACATGCGAGCCCGTTGTCATCGTGACAGCAATCCACAAGGCACAGGAGCCGGTGCCAACGCAACACCTGGGGCCCTGGCTGGAAGGCTTACTGGAGAGGGCGGCCGATCATCTGACCGCAGAACAGCTCGGGAAGGTTCGAGAACTGCTGAGACGATACCAGCGCGTCTTCAGCCAAGGCAGAAAACAACTACTGTGTCACCCGACGAGGGTTACTGGCGGTAGTAAAGACCTTGGAGCACTACCACAAATACCTGTATGGTCAACCGTTCCACCTGAGACGTGACCACTCTGCCCTAACATGGCTACTGAGCTTTAGAAACCTAGAAGGCCAGACAGCACGTTGAGTTCAAAGGCTGCAGGAGTACGAATTCGCCTCTGAACATCGTAGAGGGAAGGTATGCCATTCCGAACCAGGAGGCGAAGACAATCACAGACTGCCTTGTTTTGCAAGTGTTCTGCCGATTTGGGGTGCCGTTAGAGCTCCACAGCGACCACCGCACCAATTTTGAATCCAACCTGATGAAGGAGTCACTAGAAAGACTTTGGGAGAACTAGACCAGCACCACACCCCTACATCCACAGTCGGACGGCATGGTGGAGAGATACATCAAGATCTTAGAAGAGCACCTGAGGAAGGTCGTGGCCAGCCATCAGCGAGATTGGCACGTTAAGGTGTCACTGTTCTTGCTGGCCTATCGCTCGTCTACACACACCACTGGGATGACGCCAGCCAGCTTAATGTTTGGCCGAGAAATACGCCTCCCCTGTGATCTGGCTTTTGGAAGCCCCCCGGACGCAAAACAGCCAGCAACCGAGTACATGGAGAACCTTGTGGACCATCTCCACGACACGCATGAGATGGCTCGTTAGAAAATCCAGAAGGCGAGCGACCGCATTAAGACCCGCCACGACAGGCAAGCCAACAGCCAAGGGTTCCAGCAGGGTGACCAAGTCTGGTTGTACCGTCCTACCCAGACCAAGGGACGATGCTCGAAGCTCCAGCAACCATGGCAGGGACCGTACCGGGTAGTGAAGAGGATTAACAACGTGGTCTACCGCATCCAGAAGGTGCCCCGAGAGCAGATGTTGGTGGTACAACTGGATCGTCTGACCCGCTACGATGGAGCTGTTGGGGACGACCAGGAGGGAGCAGTGTCACGGCAACAGGCATAAAATGTTCGGCACAAATAAGAAAACAGTCGGCGGATAAAGTTTCATGGTAATAATGAGCCTTGCTAAGAAGTTAATGATAGCGCGGCTATTGTAAGCAAGTGCCGGTAGGCAGCGATAATTGAGGTAAAGGACTCGCCGGCATAGATTAAGTTACGCTTCTAGAATGTTTGGTTTCTTTATTCTTCCGGAAATTTCTGGACTGATAGAGATTGTTCGGGTTCTGACTGAATTTAGAACAATCTAGAGTTACGAATTAGGTATTTAAGGACATTACGGCTTGCAAAGTGAGTTAGTTGTATAACAACAGTGTTGTTCTAACAATAGCTAATGTAATCAGCTGTCACGGTTTGTTATTGTTATCGACCTTGGAAGATTGTGTGATATAATGTTTTTACGTCAGAATTGAACAGTGCATCTCTACGGAAATAAAGGAGATTTTTAATTTCTGCAACTCGACCTTTAATTCTACGAACCTACAAAGTCACTATATATATGGTTCCCTCAGAGCAAGGGAGCCAAAGCATTTGACCTGATATACCAGGTTTAGGGGTCGGCCAATATCCTGGGATGATGAAGAGATGAATCATGGAGCAATTGGTGGAATGATGGTGGGGGAAACCGGAGGACCCTGAACTAAAATATGTAAAGGAATTAAATTTTGTATAAGATGTGAAAGGAATACTCTCACAGAGATGACAATAGAAGTTTGGTTTAACGCAAGGCTGTAAAATAAGCCCTAATTTATTCAGTATTTTTTTATAGATGATATAGTAGATAGAGTGAAAGGAAGCAATCAGCACTGCCCTATAATAGAAAATAAAGAGATAGCAGGTTTTTTGTATGCAGATAATCTGATGGTATGAGCAATATTAGTAATAGTAGGATTACAACGGGCAATAAATGAAATTAAAAATTCTGTGAAGATTGGGGGGAAAGGTCAAAAGTGATGGTTCTGAGAAAGAGAACAGAAGTGAAAGAGAAAAATTTGTTGTTAGAGGGACAAAGTTTAGAGGTTATGAAGTAATTTGAGTACTTAGGATTTAGGATGAATAATAATGGGGAATGAGAGGAGTATTGCAGGAAGGTGGTAGGCAAATGAGAAGATGCAATGTCAGGAATAAGAATATGCAAAGCGAAACTCGATGTGTTAAGGAATTTGGTTAAGGAGAATGTATGCATCATTGGTAGAGTCAAAGATATATGCTGCAGATATATTGGGGATGTCTAAAATAAGTAATAAAATAGACCAGTTACACAAACAGATTGCTAAAGATATGTTGGAATTGCCTGGATCAGCGCCAGGAGAAATGTGTAGTGTTTAGCACCCGCTTTTACTACATACAGCACCACATACGGTGACATCGATGACACATGAGATGGAGCACTGGTGGAATGAAATGGCGGGGGAAACTGGAGATCCCAGAGAAAGCCCACCCCAGTGTCGTGTTATCCACCACAGCTTCAGGAGAAGTACAATTAGGAAAAACCAAAAGAAAAGGTATAATATTTTAGTTAATTGACGGAAATTAATCATTTCTTCACACTAGCCGTATAAAGGCTAAGGTTTTTGATAGATAGAATCAACATGAAATATTCAAAGCCATGGCTGGGATTTGTACTCCGGAACTCCTGGTTTCCGTACAGTCAGTCTAACCCTTTCAACTACCATGGCCATGCTGTCCTGACATGGAACTCTCCATTTGACTCATATATTTCCCCGGTAGAGAACTAGGGTCTCTCGCATCCTAGATGAAACGTTTGTGGCGATTTACTAACATATGTACTCGGGTCCCAGACTGAGTGAGTGAGTGAGTGAGTCAGTGGGTGGGCAGGTGGGTGAGTGTGTGTGTGTGTGGGTGTGTGGTGGGGTGTGTGCATGTGTGTGAGAGAGAGAGAGAGATATTCAAAGCCATGGCCGGGATTTGTACCACGGATCTCCTGGTTTCCGTAGAGTCGGTTTAACCCTTTCAATCCTCCCTGTTAGGACGGAATGTGCAGTTTTACACTGAAGAGCAACCTTGAAACTGTTGTAACGTTGACCGTCTTGACTTTGTGCTCAGCGGGGGGGGCTTTTTAGACTCAAGGTATTGCCCTATGGAAAAACCCCCGGAGTTTCCATCGCTCCCGGGTTGAAGGAGGCCCGGGTCCTTGGTCCTATGGGTCCAGGACTAATGGGAGTAGAACCTCTGCACTTAACTTGTTGATTCTATCTATCAACATACCTGTAAGCCTGTCCAAACCAAGACGCCCATCTTTGTGTATATATACCTTCTCATTTTGACACACATGCACACGCACACACTTGCTCACTGGCACACTTGCTCATACTTATACACACACACATGCACTCGCACTTACACATGCACGCACGCACACACACACACCCCAACGCATGCCTATACACCTACACTCACCCAACAACGCACGCTTACACACATACACACTCATAAACATGTATGCACGCTTACACACACACCCACTAACGCACGCTTATACACACACATGCACGCTTATACACCCACCAACCCATCCACGCATGCACGGTTATACACACACCCACCCAACAACTCACGCTTATACACACACATCCAAACACACACACACACACGCACGCACACTTAGATACCCACAAACCCATCCATGCACGCACGGTTATACACACACCCACCTAACAACACACACTTATACACACATGCAAAGATGCACGCATGCTTATATAGACACACACACTCATACAAGTGGTAATTTTTATGTAACAGTATGCAAATTACAGCGCTCTGAGTGTGGTTGTTTTGGTAACTTATACAACCAACTTCCCCTGAATATGAACACAGAGCACCTTCACCTTCATGGTTGAATGCTATGTTCGTACCAGCATTAAAATTGGTGCGACACATAAATATAATTTAAACAGCTGCATAGAGGGGTTTATGCAACGCTATGCAGCATTCAGACGAGTCCCCCAGTGCGTAATATTGCCAAAAGTGTCCAGGTACCATCAAATTGTTTGCAACATGAATGTCTTACATTTTATCACTATACAATATAAATTTTTTGTCATTCTCAGGCTTAATTAAAATGTCTATTAATGTTGGTATCTTATGTCTTTTAAAACCAATAGGTGTATCAAACATTTCCAAGATACAGGATCAGTTACTTGCAAAAAGAGAGACACTGGATGCTATAAAGTGACTGGTCCCAATCTAGAAGCAATAAATAATGTTATGACAGAAAGGTCTCAAGCATACCTTCTCACAATACAGACAGTGTTTAAGGGGAAGAGACAAAGGAAATATAAGAAAATGGACACATAAGACTATGTACAAAGATATTTTCTTGTTTAGACTTGGATAAAAGCTTTGTACATATTGTAACACTAATTTATTTTTCATTCCTAGAACTTGTTCTGCTAATTTTCTGGTTTGTAATTGTTTGCGCCATGATCGTCATTTGTTTGTCGGGCGCATGAATATTTCACTTGGCGCCGGTTATGCGGCCAGCTGGTCATGTGACTCGCCAGCGCGCAGGAAAATAGGCTAGTTCCGGTTGCCGGGTCAGACATGTTTGAGACATGTAGAAGATATGTGTTGTGTTTCATGGTGTGGCTGAGTGCAACGTTGTTGCAATGAAAAGACGTTTTTTAGTTTATCTAAATGTTAAATGTATTGTCTTCTTTGTGATTATTCATATAAGAAATGTAGCGTGTGCAATAAATTTATCTAGAGATATGAATACCGCTCTATCGAGTACAGTCCACAAAATCAGTTTCCTTGATTTCCGCTAAAATCAAGTGGTCCTCCGAATTAAATTAATCATGACACGAACATTGGTCCTCCGGGCCGGATATTATTGTGCATCGCAACAGTTTCTTCTGCATGGATTCAATGGGCCCCAGGATGCCAGGCATCGGGATCTACACAGATTATCAGTATTTCATTCGCAACGATGCAGTAGCCTGCATCGCAACACATTTGAGGTCAGAACATTCCTTTTCTTTCTTTCTCTCCTTTAAGCAAGTCTCATAACCATTCAATATGGAGCAGGATTTGAAACCTCTTGTCAAAAGAAGGGGTATAATTAAAAGAAAATTTACCTTTGTTCGAAAATTTCTTGATGAATTACCAGAACAGGTCAACATTTTCATATTGAGAGCTAATTTCGATAACTTAAGTGAAATTTGGGACAAATATGAAGCTATTCAGACCCAAATTGAATCTCTTGTGGAAGCGGAAACTGAATTAGATATGCATGCAGAACACGAGGAGGAAACAAGAAACAGTTACCTCGAATTGAAAGCTAGGTTAGCTGAATTAATGCAGGATCATGAACAGCAAGAAAATGGTTCTGGACATTCGCAGCACACAGTGCAGTCACAATCGTCACAAGCAGCTAAAGCTATCAAACTGCCTGTGATACAATTACCTAAATTTGAGGGTGATGTTACTCATTTCAAACATTTCTATGACACATTTACAAGCTTAGTGGTAAACAACCAAGCTTTAGATGCTATTCAGAAATATCACTACTTACTTTCCTCTCTCAAGGGACAAGCTCATTCACTAATACAGAACATACCTGTCACTAGTGAAAATTTTGATGTAGCATGGGAGCTCATATGCTCACGCTATAACAATACAAGATTAATAGCTACAGCTCATATAAAAAATTTATTAGCACTACCAGTAATGCATAAGGAAACAGTAAATGAACTACGTACCTTGCTCAACCATCTTCAAAATAACTTGAATGCCATGGAAGCATTAAAACTTGAAGTGCCTTTGCATGAAATCATTTTAATGCAACTTCTCCTAGAACATTTGTCTGACACCACACGCAGAGAATGGGAGAGTAAAATAGATTCTCAAAACTTCCCTTCTTTGAAGGATCTTATGCAATTTTTAGAAGCAAGAGCACACTCTTTTGAATTGCTTGCTAACACTGCATGTAACAAGACGGTAGTTAAGCCTAAGACTGACTTGCACTTTGCTAAGCCCAACAGCAGAGACAGTAAACACTTACCTATCCACGAGTGATCGTGTATGTCCATTTTGTCAGTGCAATCACATGCTACATAATTGTGATGACTTCAATAGCCTTAATGTGCATAAGCGTTGGACTTTCATTAAATCCAAGCACCTTTGTGCCAATTGCTTTGCTCCTAATCACATATCAAGTAGATGTAATCGTGCCTCATACTGCAATTGTGGCTCATCCACTCACAGCAAGTTGCTTCATGATAGTAACAGAAAAAATGCTTCACGTGTAACTTCATCTAGTCCTGTAAATGATTCTACTAGAACAATTGACGCGCCATCTAGCTACTGTTCTTTTAAATCAAAATCTACATAGCAGGTTTTGCTTGCCACCGCACTAGTGCAAGTGGAAGACAGATATGGCAATCTCATACAATGTAGAGCACTCCTTGACTCTGCCAGTCAATCCAATTTCATAACTGCAGATCTTGCGAAGCGCTTACAGCTTAACAAGGTGACAGCTGATACGCCTATCAATGGTATAAATGGCACCATTTCTACAGCCACTCACCATGTTCAGGTCAATCTGAAATCTATGGTACATGATTTTAAGACTAAAATTGAATGTCTAGTACTTCCTCATATAACAGGAAAACTACCTTCCACACATATCAATTTGTGCAACTGGAATATTCCTTCTAGCATTCCATTAGCAGATCCTAGGTTCAACATTCCTGATGAAGTTGAAATCCTAATCGGAAGTTCCTTATTCTTCGAGTTATTGCATGGGAAAACCTTAAAGAGACAAGGACATCCTATACTAGCCAGCACAGCCCTCGGTTGGATAATATCAGGCCCTATTCCAAGGTCATCATACAAGGCTAAGTCTTCGCCTCAGCATAATTTCTTCATCAGCACTGATAACCTTGACACACACTTAAGACGTTTCTGGGATTTGGAAGAATTTCCTCAGCATGTTCTTACTAAGGAGGAAAAGGAGTGTGAAGAATATTATGTAAAAACAACCACTCGTAATGTCGATGGTAGCTTTACAGTTCGTCTACCCGTCAAGGAGGACAAAAATTGCTTAGGTGAATCTAGACAGCAAGCCATCAATCGCTTTATGCACTTAGAACGACGTCTTCAAAACGACATCACACTTAAAGAAGATTACACTCAATTTCTCTCTGAATATGAATCCATGGGGCACATGAAGCAAGTGTCACCACCAAAGGAAGGCGAACCTTGTTACTATCTTCCGCATCATGCAGTTTTCAAACCTTTGTCTACTACTACTCGCACCAGAGTTGTATTTGATGCATCTGCGCAGTCATCTTCAGGACTATCCTTGAATGATGTGCTGAAGTTAGGTCCTATTATTCAGGATGACCTTATCTCCATAATTTTACGATTCAGAACTTATCGCTATGCATTCTCAGCTGACTTTCTAAGATGTACAGGCGAGTGAAAATGCATCCTGATGATCAAGATCTTCAAAGAATAGTATGGCGAGAAAACAAAGATGAACCTATCAAGGACTATGCTCTTACTACAGTCACATATGGTACCAAACCTGCATCCTTTTTGGCCATAAGGACTTTGCATTAACTAGCTTCAGAGGAAGGGGCTAGATATCCACTAGCTTCTCAAGCTATCCGTGAATCCTTCTACGTAGATGATTGCTTATGTGGTCATAATGATCTACAGCAAGCTTTACATATTCAGAGGCAGCTACTTCAGATGTTAGACAGTGGTGGATTCCCACTTAGGAAATGGTGTTCTAATCATGAAGATATTTTAAAATCCATTCCACCGGAACACAGAGAGACACAACTTCCACTTTCATTGGATAGCAGTGAAAATGTGCATGCTCTTGGTCTCCTCTGGCATCCTGGAACAGATCAATTCCAGACACAAGACAATCCATCTCTTCAGGATAATCTAAATTCTAGCTACACCAAACGAAGCATACCTTCTGTCATATCATCTATTTTTTATCCTTTAGGCCTAGTGAGTCCTATTGTCATAAATGCCAAGATGTTTCTACAATCTCTTTGGTTGGAAAAACTCGGTTGGGATGAATTGATACCATCTCACCTCATCCAACAATGGTTAAATTTCTGCGAGACATTGTCCATCATTCATGCTATACGTATTCCAAGACACGTCCTCATCACAGGTACATTAGGGGACATACAAATACATGGGTTTTGTGATGCCTCAGAAAAGGCTTATGGTGCCTGTATTTATCTTCGTTCTATGAACAGCTGCAATGAGGTGAAAACCAGACTTCTTTGCTCCAAATCCAAGGTTGCACCATTAAAGAAACAAACCATTCCTCGGCTCGAACTTTGTGGTGCTTTACTACTCGCTAAACTTTACAAGGTTGTAGCTAACCTTAAGCTGCAGACTTCACAGAACTATCTATGGACGGACTCTATGATTGTTCTAGCATGGATTAAATCCAACCCACACAAATGGAAGACTTTTGTAGCCAACAGAGTTTCACAAATACAAGAGTTATCAGAAACTGCTGCTTGGCGATATGTAGCTACTCAAAATAATCCAGCAGATCTCATTTCAAGAGGAGTTTCAACTGAACCTCTTGCCTCAAATGACTTGTGGTGGAAAGGATCTCACAACCCTTTGCATCTTGGCCAGAACAACCCAAACGATTAGATATTCAAGATGCCACTGAGCAACGCACTACTGCATGCTTGATGGTCACTATAGAAAGTGATGATATCATTTCTCGTTTTTCAAAATTGTTACGCCTGCAGAGAGTGACAGCATACATGCTGAGATTTGCATTCAACTGTAAAAACAGCAACGCGAGACGGCAAGGTCCTCTCTCAGCACTTGAGCTTCAACAGTCATTGCACTGCTGCATTAAACTTGCTCAACAATCAGCTTATATCACAGAGTTAACAGAACTTAATGATAAAGGACATGTTCCTACTAAAAGCTCATTGAAATCTTTGCATCCATTTGTCGACAATGGAGGTTTACTCCGAGTAGGGGGAAGAATTGACAAGGCTGAAACTCCCTTCCAGTCAAGACATCAGCTCATCTTACCTCCTAAGCATCATCTTACCAAACTAATTATTGAAAGTGAACATGTTAAACTTTTGCATGCTTCCAATCAGCTACTTACCTCTTCTCTTCGACAACGGTATTGGATACCGAGAATAAGGGAAACTCTTAAGTCAGTCCTACACAAGTGCTTGCCGTGCTTCAAACTCAAGGCCAAGGGAGCTCAACAATTAATGGGCAATCTACCTAGCTACAGAGTGACTCCAGCGAGACCCTTCCTACGAGTTGCAGTTGATTACGCTGGTCCATTCTTCCTACGTTATGGCTCGCCTCACAGCAAGAGTCAGGTGAAGGCCTACATAGCTATTTTTGTCTGTTTATCCACAAAGGCAATTCACATTGAGTTGGTTTCAGACATGACTTCTGATGCTTTTGTTGCTGCCTTACGAAGGTTTACAGCTAGACGAGGATTGTGTAAAGAGATCCTAAGTGACAATGGCACAAATTTTGTAGGTGCTAACAACAAACTTAGAGAACTTAGACTACTTTTGCAATCTCGCAAGCACCAAGAGATTGTACAAGACTACGCTTCATCTAATGAATGCACATGGCATTTTATACCACCCAGCTCACCCCACTTTGGAGGATTACATGAGGCTGCAGTGAAATCTATGAAATATCATCTTCGTAGAGTAATGGGTACACAAGTACTGACCTATGAATAATTAACCACATTACTAATTCAAATTGAGGCTTGCTTGAACTCCCATCCATTGCTACGCCTTACTGATGATCCTTTTGATACTTCCTACCTTTCTCCAGGTCATTTCCTCATTGGAGAACCATTAACTTCCATACCATCACCTTGTTCTGACAATCTGAATCAGTTACAGAAATGGCAACAGCTCCAAGATCGTCTACAACATCTGTGGTGGCGGTGGTCAACCGACTATCTACATTCACTCCAACACAGGCAAAAGTGGTCCAGTTCCAGTGAAAATCTTAAGGCAGACACCATGGTCCTGCTAATGGAAGACAATTCATCTCCTCTGCATTTGGAACTTGGAATCATCACTGAGA
This sequence comes from Mantis religiosa, assembly GCA_030765055.1. Classification (NCBI taxonomy): domain Eukaryota; kingdom Metazoa; phylum Arthropoda; class Insecta; order Mantodea; family Mantidae; genus Mantis; species Mantis religiosa. Next base: position 125,485,594 of record CM060959.1, read on the forward strand.
CTCATCCTGGTGGTGATGGTTTAGTGCGGGTAGCTACAGTGCGAACTTCTAAGGGTGAATATAGGCGTCCCATTGTGAAACTGTGTCCTCTGCCAGTTCAAGAACAACAGTGATATTTTTCAAAGTGTGCCTATGTTAAATTAAAAAACTGTTCAGTTTTTTGGGCCCCTGTATGTTTGCGCCATGATCGTCATTTGTTTGTCGGGTGCATGAATATTTCACTTGGCGCCGGTTATGCGGCCAGCTGGTCATGTGACTCGCCAGCGTGCAGGAAAATAGGCTAGTTCCGGTTGCCAGGTCAGACATGTTTGAGACATGTAGAAGATATGTGATGTGTTTCGTGGTGTGGCTGAGTGCAACGTTGTTGCAATGAAAAGACGTTTTTTAGTTTATCTAAATCTTAAATGTATTGTCTTCTTTATGATTATTCATATAAGAAATGTAGCGTGTACAATAAATTTATCTAGAGATATGAATACAGCTCTATCGAGTACAGTCCACAAAATCAGTTTCCTTGATTTCTGCTAAAATCAAGTGGTCCTCCGAATTAAATTAATCATGACACGAACAGTAATAAAGTTACACTGAGAGGAAACTGTGGGTGATAGAAAAGATTTGAAATCAAATTGAAATATTTCTACTTTATGTGACAGGTTTACAAAATGCGTATATGTCTACTACAACAGAAAAACAATGATCATTGTGAAATAAGTCTTCATTGACTTATCATTTCGAATATTCTTCATGGTATACTTTTATGGCTGCATAATTAGCTTTGCAGTACATTGCATTGCAGTACATAGTTTTTAAAAACAGTTATTGTATCTATGCACTAGGAGAAATTATGCGGGCAGACCCACCTCTCAAATAGTATATTTACCTGCTGGAAGAGGAAGGCCTCAAAGCTGCTGTCAGCACATCAAATACATATAAAAATTATTTGTGGTTGGTTTATTGACACTCGTCACTTACTTTTTCATATATTTATGAGAGACTAGTTTCAAAGGCCCTGGCCTCCACTTTCAATCAGAGATTGAAAATGGAGGCCAGGGCCTTTGAAACTAGTCTCTCATAAATATATGAAAAAGTAAGTGACGAGTGTCAATAAACCAACCACAAATAATTTTTATATTAATTTTGACGTCACTGTTACTAAATTCCTCCAAACACACAACATCAAATACAATCGCAAGCTGCTAGGGAAATTGTATATACTGGCTCCATCAGCGATGCCATTGATGACATGAAATTTTGTGTGGTAAAGTCGCAGATAAAAATGAACACTGTGTATATCTCAGGGTTTGCGTTAACAGACATTAAACATATAAACTTTGATATTACATACATATTTATTGCATACATATAAAAGTCATATTTTACATAACAAATCTTATCTTAGAAACCTATACAAATATTCTGTTTTAAGTGAATAGGCACTATCCATATTCACTGCAGCTTATATTTTTGTGCTAGTACCAAAAATGTTTATTTAAAAGGCACAGTGTAAAAGTAGCATTTTATCAGAATGCAGCATTTGGCACACAAAAAAGGGGATGAATGTTTTACAAGCACCTGCATGTACTTTCACACAAACAAACTGTTAAAAGCTCTCTAAGCATTGCCATTTGGGCCACCTGTTAGTCCTATCATCACATTAAAACATGTGACGTAAATAAAGAAAAACATTTAAAAATAGCTGCAGACTTAGTTTCTGCCCCAGTTCCATGTCCTCCCTTTCAACTAGGTCCACCTATTGTTGCTTTCTAACCTAGCATCATAAATAGTAACTCACATTGTTGTCTTAAAGTATATACACAGACGTTGATGGACTCCATTGCACAGATTTGAAGAATAATCAATACAAGAGAGAAAAGCCTATGTTTTGTGAAGTAAAACGTTGAAACAAAATATTATTGTAATCAGTATTGAATTAGGCAAAAATCTAATAATATTGTGAACCTATACTGTATTAAAATGGAGTAATCAATGAAGAATAATATCAGATCTTAATTATTCCTTATTTAATAATGTATAAAAGTGTTTGTATCTTTGATAGTCAACATGAAAAATTCAATGCCATGGTCGAAACCTGAACCACGGATTTGAATTTTTCATGTTGACTATCTATAAAAAACCTTAGCCTATATACGGCTAGTGTAAAGAAATGATTAATTTCCATCAAATAGCTAAAATAATAAGTTTCTATCTTTGTTTGACACAGAATATCACAAAATAGTTTCATGTTCTCTTAAAAGCGACGGCAACTTGTGTTGCTATAGGAAATATGTCATTGCTATTATTGGCTTGGTGTCATACTGAGCCAATTACGCACACAACTGATCCAATAACAACCTGTTTATAATGGTGGAATTGTATTATAAATGTATGTCTTTATATAAAAATTAAGATCAACAGGCCATAAGATTAATAAAATATTACTGAAATTCCAGATGTGATTACTTTACTGGTAGGTGTATAAATTCCATTAACGTCCTGTATATGTATATGAAGTGAATATTTACAATTTGTTTTTGCAGAGAAATGAGCACTGAAGTAATAACCAATACTGAGATCCTGTATTTGAATATCAAAAGTCTTAGTATATGTTTAAATTTGTAAGGTGTTACCATGCATTCATTTCTGTTATAAAATCAATAGGAGAGAATGTGAGCAAAATGACACTTCAAAGCTGCAGATTTGAGCTTTTGTCAGAGATACAAATTATTATGTACAGTCCGAAGTAGTAGCATGGAGGCCACGAAGTTCACTATTGATTGTCTTTAGCAGGGGATGTACCCCACAGCCACATCTGTTTCTGAAGTCATCCAGATCAAGGGCCCATATCATTCCTCCACCAAGGCCCATATTCTTGATGTACTGAGACTGCAAACAAGTAGAAACACAAGATATTACAGAAAATAGTGCACTTTTGCAATTTTATTGAACATGCAATGTATGACATAGCATTATCTGGGGAAATATTTGAAAAAGATGATAATCGATAATCTGATGGTTATATTTACATGACTTTCTCTCTGCTCTTCTTGTACAAATTATTCTTACAAATGCTTTTTGTGTTACCACCAGACATTGGATTGCATACACCTTAGCAATCAATGTACGCACACAGGTACTATACAAGGCCATGTGTGACATCAACAAATGTTCCTGTCAACAAGTATACCAATGTGCTGGTGTGTACACTCCGGTACGGATACAAAATGTAACCTACGTTACAATATGCCATCCTCCTCGTTGCTTTGGATGCTGGAATTACAGTGAGCAACCATATACATTCATAAATTATTGAATGAAAATATTCTGTGCCTCTCGCTGAAACAATATAAAAATATTGGGAGAAAGTTTGTTCAACATCACATGATGTCAATGGTCCATATAAGTAGTACAAATCATTTTCATGTGTTTGTCCGAGACTTTGTTTATTTCTTTTATTATGTAGCACTGAAACTCCAGTACTTTTGTGTCAGCAGAATACTGGACAACTTATTTTTTTGCTCGTTTGGTAGGTGGTGCATTCTCTATATTGTTAATTTTTGCAGACACCTCCTCGACTGCCTTTAGACAGGTCTAAATTACATTGTTCAAGCTGTTTAATGACTGTTGATAATACACAAAACTTTTGATTTATAAAATGGAGATTTTCCAATAATTGTAGTGAAAGTAATGCATTAACACAATATGTCAGACACTCTTGCACTCCCTGGAAGACAGATCTACCTGCATGGCGAGCAGTAGTTGTAATGAAACTAAAACTACTCGTTACAAATCGGACTATCCCTGCGTGTTGTTCCAGGGACTCACGTCAGCAGTTATATACTGCGAGACTCGTAAACTTCATATCCCTTTAAACTTGTATGGGATCCGATAGCTGGTTAACACAAAACATGCATGTTTACATGTTAATCAAGATAAACATTTGCAGAAATTATCTTATTATATTGTCTTAAGAGATAAACCTTAAAATATATCTTAATATATCTTATTATATTATCTTATCTTAAATTGTCTTATTGCTAATTTTCTTGTAGGTGCAAGGGTAATATGGGAATACAACAAGCTCTAAGCAATATCCAAATCTTTTAAGAGCTGGTTGTTATGTGATGGCTTTCAAAGCCAATAGGTGGCCCGCCTCGGTAGCGTGGTGGTAGCATGTCTGCCTCACGTTCAAGGGGTCTCTAGTTCGAATCTCAGTCAGGGTGAGTTACCTGGATAATGTTTTTCCACGGTTTTCCCTTATCCTGAAAGACGAATGTCGGGCAACTCTAAGCTCTATGGACCCTGGGCTCATTTGAGCATCATTTCACCTATTTCATTCATCGTCTGATATGAATTAATGTTGGAGGACGTAAAGAAACACATTCACTTCAGATTGGAAAGTCGTCTCTCAACTAGCAGCATATGTATCTACATTACATCGTATATCCCAACTCCAGCTGCACTCATATTGCATGGTAAGGAGGTCACCAATTGTTCTCCTACTGCCCAATGTGTGGTGGATTTTCTGTGTGACATTTGGAGAAGTTTCTGCTTGTAGGGAATGCCTGCTTGAACAAACAAACCAGGTCGGACCTTACTCCCTCACTCCAAACAATTCCATTGGGAGGTTACTGCACCAGATATACCTATTCATATGTATTCTGATAATTCTGAGAACATTCTCAATATCTTTATTTCTTCTTCTATCCATATTATTTCTGTTCTCTTTGCATCTGTTGAACATTCCTGTTTGACAAATGACTGGACTACATACAAATACTAGCTCTCTATTCTCTTCTTTCTACTTCACTGACGTTTTACAGCATGTCACAACAATGTCACGAGGCGAATGCCGAGAGAGAGAGAAGCGGGGAGTGAAAGAGACAGATAGCATCCAACACGCCCACAGAGAGAGAGCAACAGAGGGAGAAAGAGACAGAGACAGTTCCACAGTGTTCTCGCTACATCATGAAAGATTGTGCTAGTTCAGTAGCTTTCGTGTGCTTCATGAGCTATCGAAAAACTTCGCCAAACTGCGAGAAACAGCTGCTCTTGTTTAAATAAGAGAGAGGCGAGCTGGGCCAGGTAGTCAGTCAAGAGCTGTTAATGGTGCAGTGTGGACGTGTGGCAGACGGACTTGAAGATTGTGTTCGTGTGTGTTTATGCCATTCTATTGATATCAGAGTTGTACAACTGTCTTTCTACAGAAATAAAGAGCATTTTGAATTTCTGCAACTAGACTTAATTTTACAAACCCACAAAGACACAACTGGTGTCAGGAGTGGGATCAGGACAGTGGAAGCTGCATTGGCAAAGAGTTTAGAGAAGATGGAAGAAATGCAAACGGCTAACGACAAGCTCACCACCGAGCTGAAAGAAATGAAGATGGCGAATGACACCCTAGCCATAAAATTTGAAGAGCAGTTGGCCGGTGTGAAGGATGACGTCACAGAGCTGGGCAAGCGGATGGGTCAAGTGGGCGAGCGCCTTAACAATTTAGAGGGAAAGGCTGACAGTAACACCAAGTCCCTGAACGCTATGGTGGAAGACATCGAAGACCTGGCGAACTGCGTTAACAACTTGGAGGGAAAGACCGACAGCAACACTAAGTCCCTGAAAGCCATGGTGCAGGATATCGTCGGCAGAACATTAAAGGATCTGAAGGCCGATGTGCCGGGACGCGATGCAAAATCTGCGCTCGAGTATGAGATTCGAGATACCTCAGCGCCTAATGCTCGGCGACCAGGCGCTAACGGCCGCATTGAGGATGGAGGCGGCCAAGGTGACGGCTACCCCGACTACGAGAACAAGGAGCATCCGCTACAATTGGGACCGAAGACCAAGTGATGTGTGTTGGGGGTGTGGCCAGCCAGAACACCTGGAGACTGCCCACACCAGGTAGAGCAGCCAGAAAACGAGAAAGGGCCGGCGTGGCGAGAGGAACGTCAGTGCCATCACCACCATCCCCTAGACTGACACTGTGCGCCGTTAGCCGACGGATGGATGACAGCCTCATCGTGGACGGTTGAGTGAGAGGGAAGCCATGCCGTGTGCTCGTAGACACTGGGGCAGTCGTGGCCGTCATCAGATCTGACGTAGCCTGGGGTTTGCCATCGAGAAAACCGAGCAGATCATACCAGCTTGTGATGGCATCGGGCGACACCTTGGCTGTGGAGAAGGAGGCCCTGCTAAAGTTGACCTTGGGACGAAGTGCCGTGCGTCAGTGGGTGTTCGTCGCGAAGGTGGCTGAGGAGGTGATACTGGGACTGAATGCCAACAGGAGCCATGAGGCGAAGGTCGGCGTCGGCAGGAAGGTCCTGTGGCTCAATGGAGAAGAGGTGATACTCCGGCATCCCGAAGAACGCCTTGGAATCTGCAGGGTCATCCTGAGGGAAGACACGGTTGTCCCCGCGGGAAGCGAGGTGGTGGAGACGGCGCGACTGGAAGGCCAGCGGAGCAAGAACTTGATGCTGGACCAGAAGATGCCTGTGCACGGGCTCTGTGTAGCCAGGTCATTATTGTCCTGCCGAGAGGAGGTGCCTGTGAGGCTGCTAAATCCAACAAACACCGATCACGACGGTTAGGCCGGGACGGAGTTGGGGACGGTTGGAGACATGTGAACTCGTGGTCCGCATAACACCAATCGACCAGATGCAGGAGCCGCTGCCGACGCAACACCTGGAGCCCCGGCTGGAAGGCTTACTGGAGAGGGTGGTCGACCACCTGACCGCAGAACAGCTGGAGAAGGTTTGACAACTGTTGGGACGATACCAGCGCGTCTTCAGCCAAGCCAACAGCCTCTACGGCCGCACGGACCGAGTGCTCCACCGCATCGACACCGGAGATGCCTGGCCTATTCGGCAACCACCTAGATGCGTTCCGCTGGCGAAATAAGCGTCGGTACATGCTGGAGAACATGAGATCCAGGGGAGTGATTGAAGAGTCTGACAGCCCTTGGTGTTCCCCTGTAGTCTTGGTGACGAAGAAGAACTTCGAGCTATGCTTCTGTGTGGACTACAGGAAGCTGAACGCTGTCACCAGGAAGGACTGTTTCCCTTACTCTGGATTGACCACACCTTGGACACGCTTGTTGGTGCGCAGTGGTTCTCGACCCTGGACTTGAAGTCAGGTTACTGGCAGGTAGTTCTGGATCTAACAGACAAGGAGAAAAGTGCATTCTCGACAGGCCAAGGGCTTTGGCAGTTCCCAGTTATGCCCTTTGATCTTTGCAACGCACCAGCTACCTTTCAACACCTCATGGAGTCAGTAATGGGAGGATTGACTAATGATGCCTGCCTGCTACACCTGGACGACATCATCATCGTTGGTAAGACCTTCGAAGACCATCTGGAAAACCTGAGCAATGTGCTACAGAGACTGCAGATGACTAACCTGAAGCTGAATGCAAAGAAGCGGCAGCTCTTCTGTAAGGAAGTCTACTACTTGGGCTACATAGTCTCACCAACTGGAGTGGCCACAGACCTAGAGAAGACACAGGACATGAGAGATTGGCCGCACCCAAAGGATAAGAGAGAATTGCGAGACTTTCTGGGAATGTGCAGTTATTACCGCCGCTTCATAAAGGGCTTCTCCAACATCGCCAAGCCCCTCAACTGCCTGGCAGAAGAACACCATGGAGCAGTCTCTGTCTTTCTCCCTGTGTTCTCTCTCTCTCTGGGCGTGGCTTGGTTGCTGTTTCTTTCACTCCTCACTTCTCTCTCTAGGCGTTCACTTACAAGCAACAAAACAATGCCTCGTGACAACATGCATTTCTGGAGAATAAGAAGCACTGTTCTCTGAGCAAGTTAGTGACATGCAGTAATTGCTGTTACTGCACAGGATTTGAGACTGCTGTATAAGAAAGTGAATGTGAATATACATAAAAACAAGTGAAGTGACAATGAACAGCAGAACTAGTTTACATTAATCAATTGACAGAGTGAGCTAAACAAAGTCTCAGGGAAAACTGAACCATGAGTTGAATTGTGACCATAAAAATGAGTAAAGTAACAGTTTGAAAAGCTGGACAAATTCACACTACAAAACATTGGTCCATAAGTGTATTGAGTTTTAAGGTGACAATACTGAAAAATAAAACAAAATTTTGTTTCTTTCTCAGACCAAGAACTTTTCAATCAACTATCATACATGTATGTTTGGAGAAATTTAGTAACAGTGACGTCAAAATTAATCGTAAAAACTATTTATAGTCAGCTTATTGACACTTGTAACTTACTTTTTTTTATATTATTGAGGGACTAGTTTCAAAGGCTGTTGCCTCCATTTTCAACCTCTCTCCAACTAGCAATGCTACATAGGTCAAACCAAAAGAAATCTAAAAACCAGAGTCAAAGAGCACTTTAGAAACATCAGATTGAAACAAGAAGATAAGTCAGCAGTAGCCTTTTTTTTTTGAAACGAAAATCGTGACATTGATCCAAATTCAAAATTATTAAAAGTGGTGTAGTGTGTAGTGTTTAACGCCTGCTTTTACTACATACGGCACCACAGGCGATGACACTGATGATACATGAGATGAAGATGGAGCACCGGTGGAATGAGATGGCGGGGGAAACTGGAGATCCCGGAGAAAACCCGCCCCAGCGGCGTGTTGTCTACCACAAATCTCACTTTGCGGTCGCCTGGGATCGAACCCAGGCCGCCTTGGTGAGAGCCAAGCGGTCTAACCACTGAGCCACGGCGCGGCCATTATTAAAAGGAGTGATAAACCAAAATAAACTAACAGCATGGGAGAACATATTCATATGGAAAAATAAGGACCACATAATGAACTTTGAAATCCCACCAGTAGATAATTTGACAAAGAAGTTCATAGTTCCACCATCAGAGAAAGGAGAGCAGACAAAAACAGCTGCCAGTTGGAGAGAGGTTGAAAATAGAGGCAACAGCCTTTGAACTAGGCCCTCAATAATATAAAAAATTAAGTGACAAGTGTCAATAAACCAACTACAAATAGTTCTTACGATTAACTATCATACATTTCAGTTTTAAATATGCAAATGCTTGTAACCTCCATGTTTTATCAATTTTAAATCTATGATCTACTATCCACATTATGCACAAAGTTTAATATTTGCTTTTATATGCATTGAACTAAAGTAAATGTAACATCATTGCAAATAACACTGCACAGCAAATTTGAACTTTGTTTCTGTCCTTTAGATGAAACTGTGATTCTGTATAAACAAAAGGTGCTTGACTCATATCTGAAAGCTAAAATGGTCCATCACGTACCATTTTTGTAGGAGACCTGCTTTTGATATTTATACAAATTGATTACAGAGAAATAAAACTCTCAAGCCCCTTGAGTAGAGAAAACACAAACACTAAAATGAGTTTTTTGACCATTTCCTCTTGTAGGCATCTGTTGGTGTGTCCCTGACAATAGACCAACAATACTCAGCTAGCATACTTCCATTCCATTGTCCACTGAAATGTTTCTCAAACATAGAAATGTCATGGTGGAACCTTTCCCCATACTCATCACTTATTGCACCATCTTTTGAGGAAAGAAGTCCAGATATGAGTCTAAAAAGTGCAGTTTTAATGACATATTGCAACCTATAGCACGAAAGCATTCTGCCATGTCACTGACAAGATCTTCATAGTTTTCGGCTTTCTCATTTCCAAGGAAACGTGAGCACACTGATTTAAATGCCAACCAGGCTGCTTTTCCTCCCTCTGACAATTTATTCTCAAACTCTTGGTCATGAATGACTGCTTTAATTTGGGGACCCATGAAAACCTCTTATTTTACCTTTGCCCTCACCTAATTTGTTGAATTTGTTCCTGAGATGCAAGAAAGCCACTCCTTCTCTGTTCAGAGCTTTTACAAAAATGTTCATTAAACCGAGTTTAATGTGCAGTGGTGGAAGAAAGACACACTGTGGATTCACAAGTGGTTTGTTCATATGCTATATTTTTGGTGCCAGTAATGAAGCTTTGTCTTGGAGGCCACTGTTTATGGGTGTAGTGATTTTTGTGGTCAAGGCTATCCCATTCACATAGGAAGCAGCAGAATTTAGTGTATCCTTGTTGCATGCCTGTTAATATCCCAATGACTTTCAAATCGCCACAAATGTGCCATTTGAATGTAGTGTATTCAATTAAATTCAGTATAGTAGGCATAGCCTCATATGTCTCCTTTGTATTTGTAGAATACGCTACAGGAGCAGACAAATAAACGTTGCCTATATGGAGGAGCACTTGCTTTAAGACTACATTTTGATGAGTCAATAAACAAGCACTAGTCTACCTGATCCTGACTTCTTTCTCTGCAAAATAGTCTGCAAAATGGCTTTGTCGTCTTCTAAATGAAGTTATTTTCACATCCTTATCTAATAGATTCCAACCTTGAAGATTGGAACCCAATAGTTCTGGGTCTGTTTGAGAGAGTTGCAGGTCCCTACAAGATCATTAAGCTCTCTCTGTGTGATTTCATGATGTGCACAAGTCATAGATGTAGATGGTTGAAAGTCAGGATCTGGATGGTTTGTGTCATCTGTGACGTCTTCCTCTGAATCAATGGTATATGAACCTGGAGCTGTAGGTATAGGGAGATTGTCAGAATGAGCAACTGGTCGAATAGCAGAGGGTAAGTTTGGATACTGAATACAATATTTAGACTTTGAAGAGAATCCCTTGATATCTGTCAAACAAAAGTAACAATCCATTACATGATCTCTCTGTTTGCGCCAAACCATAAGTACTCCAAATTTTATTGTACTACGTTTTCCTTGTGACCAGTTTCTCAGATTCCTGGAACATGAACTGCAGCAGATATGCAGAGCCCAGTACTTATCCTGGTCTCCAACTCTACATCCAAAGTACAGTTCATAGGCCTTTTATACCAATGGCGTCAAGCTGCATTGCTGTCTTCAATGTAAATTCATCACACACATAACAAAATACATTCGGCTTATTTTTACAGTGGTGAGACATTATAATGCACTGAATGTAATATAATTTTGGCCTTAAAACACTTAAAACTGATCATTACTAAAATATTCCTGCCAGCAACACTTCAGAGAGGAAATATCTAAAAATAAACAAAATGTAACAGATAAAATGCTGACATAGTCGAAAGATCAGGCTAGCAGTGAATGTTTGATATAGATATCCATTGTTTAATATGTGTACATATATATCTGCAGTGTAAATGTTGAATAGAATAAGTAGGTTATTAAAAAATTGATTTAAATTCACAAAGGTGCAAATTTATCGCAAAAAATATGTAAACAACTAAATGTGGATTTTTGGAAAAATGGTGCACGGTAGACAAAAACTAATTACAGATTTGTTATTTTCAGCCGTACTTGTACAAGAAACACATATTTTCTTCTAAAGGACATTTATCACGCTCTACAGTGTAATTATACAAGCAAGAGCATTCATTTATTTACTAATTACCTTTCTCCTGATATCTGACACATCATCGTAAGATACCCATTGGTTTCCTTTGTAGGCATATGGACCCATCCTTCCTTTTGGATCTCTTACTGGTGTCCAGCCTTCAGTTTTAACAGCATGGCATATCTAAAACAATTAAACAAAATAACAATATGTTACAGGGCATAAGAGAACCCTATATGAAAAGAGTACACACTATAACTGTATTAAATTGTACAGCAAACTTCCTCAATATTTCAAAGAATTACCAAATTTAACAATATTTAAAAGGAAATTAAAGAAGTATCTAATACAAAGATGTTTTTATTCAGTAAATGAATACCTTGATGATGAACAGTGAATCAGTTTTGTTAGAAATATGTATTACATTCTAATTTTATCCGTTCATGTGTTTACTGTTAATCTGCAATATAAAATTGTATTGATGAAGCCGATATTTCTGTAATTTGAAATCTTATGGTGAATAAATTTGACTTGATTTGATTTTGCCAGGTTTAATCTAATTCTTGAAAAAATAAATGTCATAAATACACAATAAATTACACATGGAGTAACTAAATTTGCTGGGCTCTTGAGGTTAACAAAATAAAGTCACTGTGTCATTCATTCATGCCAAAATTCATGGCATTAGTCATCCCTAAGTTGGCTGAGTACAATTCAGTTACAATAATATGGCTGTCAGAACACTGGGGAATTCATGTCAATGAGAGGGCATGTGTTTTGGCAAAAGAGGAATCATTAAGTTCTGAATCAACACTTGGACAGCCCTATGGTTATGTTCACAAACTTATGTGGAAATGGAAATCAGAAAGCACCATTACACTAACATGAACACTCAAAGTGTACAATTTAGGGGATTAAAATAAGTTGATCTCATGAAATGTTTGCTGTAATAAGAGTTAGCTTAATTAAGAGGACATTGCTAGTAGAAAGTATGTACATTATACAATATAACACACTCAACTTGTCATAGATGTACGAGGTGCATTCAAGTTATAACACCTATTTTTTTTATAGGAATAGGACCAGATAGGAACTTCTGGTTTCTTTGAAATACACGTGGACTCTTTGTGAATGCGTGACAGGGATGGCAGCACTTTAAAGTGCTTAGAACTCTAGTGGCAGCGACGAGAGTTAGGACTGTTTTTGATACTTAAAATGGCGACGTTCTCATTGCAAGAACAGTGTGTAATCATTCGTTTTCTCCATTTATGTCGTGTGACATCTATTGAAATTCATCGTCAGTTGAGTGAGGCATGTGGAAATGGTACCATGGATGTGTATAATGTGCATTCCTGGGTGTGAACGCGAACGTTCAATGAAGGCAGAACATTGTGTGACAACTAACCAAGACACCAGCCAGTCTGATGACATGATCCAGCTAGTGGAGAACATTGTTTTGGAGAATCGCCGATTGAGCCTCCAAAATTGGCATTTCTGTGGGATCTGTGCACACAATCCTGCATGAAGATTTGAAAATGCAAAAGTGTCTTCCAGGTGGGTGCCACGAGTGCTGACGAATGATCACAAGACTGCGCGCATGGCAAATTGTGAGGCGATGTTGACGCATGATGACAGCATGAATGGAAGTTGCTTTTAGTTGATTGTGACAATGGATGAGACATGGATGCCCTTTTTCAACCCTGAAATGGAGCACCATTCAGCTCAATGGAAGCACACAGACTCACCGCCACCAAAAAAATTTCAGGTGAGTGCCAGTGCTGACAGAATGATGGTGGCCATCTTCTGGGACAGTACTGGTGTAATCCTTACTCATTGCATTCCAAAGGGCACTAAGGTGACAGCTGCATCCTACCAAAATGTTTTGAAGGATAAACACCTTCCAACATTGCGTGAAAAACGGGCGGAAAAGGTTGGACGTGTGCTCTTTCATCAAAACAATGCACCAGCACATTGGGCAAACACGACGCAGGAGTTTCTTCGTGACAACAACTTTGAAGTGATTGCTCATGATCCCTACTCACCTGATCTGGCTCCTAGCAACTTTGGGCTGTTTCCCACGATGAAAGGCACTCTCCGTGGTCGTGCCACTATTGCCTCAGCAATTTTCCAGTGGTAAAAACACACTCCTAAAGAAGTGTTTACAGCAGCCATGGAATCATGGCATCGACGTTGTGAAAAATGTGTACAACTGGAGGGAGATTATGTTGAGAAGTGACACTAGTTTCACATTTTTCTTGTGATTACTTTGTGAGAAAAAAAATAGGAGGTGTTCATTGGAATGCTGCTCGTAATAAAGACTATGCTCTATGACTATAGACAGTTTGGATACTAAAGAAAAGGGAAACAACAATAGACAGTGCCTGGAGCACCTTTATTGCCCTGTCAAATTTTAACTTTAACTCTGTTCTAACACTAAGGTTTCATGAAAAGCAACATTTTCTGTTTATTTACAAAATGCTACCAAAATTTAGAAGTAGACTGTCTACTACAATTTGGTCTTGGGCACTCATTCATTTACAACTTCAGTAAATTTATGAATAACAAACTTTAATTGTCTTGAAAAAATTATTTGTAGTCAGTTTTTTGACACTTCATCACATACATTTTTATATTCTTGAGGGACTGGTTTCGGAAGCCGTTGTGTCCATTTTCAACTTCTAACCAACTATGGTTGGATGCATATAAGTAGAATATGCAATTATTAATTGAAAATATCCACAATAAGCACATTAAAATATGACAATATAAAAACTAATAAGACCATATTAATGTATAATAAACATTTAAGGAACTTTTATGTACCAATGTGTAAGGACTATGACATAATGAAACACAAAATTAATATAATTTTGAGTCAAACTAATACTCAATGCTCCACTTATTGCTAGTATTTACCCAATAAACATTTTAACACATGAAAATGTACATTTATTTTTTAAGAGTGAGGATATAGCCCATTAAGCTGGCTTTATTGCTCAGCTTTACTTTTGGTAGATTACACTAAAACAAGGTGTTCACTATCACATCACTGAATTGAATACCTGAATTTTAACTGGTGTACATTTTGAATCTGTAGAATTATTTTTGGAATTGAATATCTAAAGCTGTCATTTTGAAATACTTTCCTTTCTGTAAATTAAACATTTTAAAAGAATACTGGAATTTTAATTCAGGAGATTCCAAGTTCAATCCCCAGTGACCATCAATGCGGCCCAAAATGTTTGCAGTTTTCCACAGCCACTATCCAAATGCTGGATTGGATCCTTACATTCTGGAACTTCTCATTCTTCCAATTAATTTCAATCTTTACAGGGTCAAAAGTGTTAGCATTGGGCAAATGGACTTTGTGTGGGACCTTGTATACTGTAAGTTTTGTTGTCAGTATAGGGGTCATCTGTCTTGTGGATCAGATGGCTGCTGCATGGTGCCAAGATGAAGAATCTTCAGTTCATATTAGGGACCCTCATACTGATTGACACTCTAGCCTGGGTGCAGACACACTTGCAGAGCATTCTCATCTCATCTCTTTCCTCAGGGTTTTGACAAACAATTGCCTATCTGTAGGTTGAGTGCAGAATTCCCTCCACTTCTAATCCAATCCCAACCCAATCCACTCACCAAATTTGAACTCAATTTTAGAACTGATGTTATGATTTGGAAGTAGCTTCTTTGATGTCCCACACTGGTGTTCTAGACTGCTTTCAGTGAAGTTATAAGATTTGATTTTGATAATGTTCCATCCTTTCAATTCCAGAAATTTCAGTTTCCAAACATTTCTTTCATGACCACTAAGTAAGCGGTCAGCCAGAGCAGGTAAAGAATAGTATTAATCAGCAGGCAGTGAGTGTTATAAGCTACAACTTCAAAATTTAAGTTGTCAGAGTTCTCAAGCAGGCAGCCCAAGTTGGTATGTGAAAAGAGACATAAAATAGCACAGTGCTACAGAAAGAGACGAGTTTGCCCTGTGTATTTGTGAAAAGTAAAAGTGATTGTAATGTAGCACTGAGTTAACAATTCTAGTGACAAAGTAAGTATGGTGCAACTTCATATTGTCATTACTAAGTTATTAGTGACAGAAACTGGGAGATCTGTGGTTCAAATTCTGGCCATGGCACTGAATTTTTCAGTTTGACTCTATCTGTCCAAAACCTTAGCTTATACATGGCTAGTGTGAAGGAACAGTTAATTTCCACCAATTAACTTAATAATAAAGGTTTAATGATGAGGCCTGGGATTCAAGTACTTACAACGGTAAGTCGCCACAAACAGTGTGTATCTCTAATATGAGAGGGGAAATACGCGAGTCAATTGGAGAATTTATTGTCATGACAGCATGTTGGCCATTGTAGCTCAATGGTTATGATCAATCAGATGGAGATCCATGGTTCAAATTCCACTCATGGAATTTAATTTTTCAGTTTGACTCTGGGAGTTGTTCGGATTGGGTTGGTCTCCAGGGGGCAGTGGTTCCCGATACCCGTGGGTGATTGGGTACCTCTCCAGACGGGTTTGAGGGAAGCCATTAATATTCCCAGTAGCTAGCTAGTAGAAGGTGTGCTAGATCGCCAGGCGGCCCCACTGAGGTCATATCAGTAGCCTTCCCATTTTGGTGTTGGCGTGCGTAAGTGGCATATCCACTTCCATCCCGTCTTGTGTCTTTGGACCAGATGGACCAGATGGGGGGGGGGGCGGCTTGTTTGTAACCCAGATCTTGCCCTATGGAAAGCCCCACAGAGGACACCGGGCGCCCTTTGGGACAGCTTGAATACTCCCTGGTTGAAAGAGGCCCTACGGGTCCAAGACTAATGGGAGTAGAACCTCTGGACTCAACTATCCATTCATATTGTCCTTTTGTCACAATACCTAGAAAGAAGGCCTATGAACCAGATAACACAAGGATTCATCAATGTAAAACAAACTTGCCAAACATATGGTTTCAGCTGAAAATATACAGAATTTCCCCATTTTGTTCCACTTATAGACCATAGTCCATATGCTGAATGTTCAATTTTGAAAATGGCTGCATGATGACTTATATGTTTGAATTTAGTGGCAAATATTTTTTGTATTGGTAATGTAGTTTCTGTTATACATGCTAGGACGAGCATGCGAAGGCACAATGGCAGTTGCAACAGACATAATTTCAGATATAATTTCTTGACCTAGAGGTCAAGTTAACTGCTATTGAAACTCACTTTTCATTTATGAACACCCTATCACTGCTGTAGTTCTCAGTGCCCCATTTGATATTTAACATGAAAGAGCGTTTCATTTTGCTCAGAGGCTTGAGGTTCTTTTATGACAAAGATCACCAGCTTTACCTCCCTTCCAAAGGAGGCCATACTAAGGATTTTTACATCTGAAAACATCCATTGCCCTGTGCCAGGTTTAAACATGCAATCTCAGGAACTAGGGGCTAACATTTTAGTTAATTGATGGAAATTAATGATTTCTATGCACTAGCAGTATATAGGCTAAGGTCCTTGATTGATAGAGTCAACATGAAAAATTCAATGCCACGGCCGGGATTTGAATCACATATCTCCTCGTTTCCATCCAGTTGCTCTAACCCATTGAGTTACCATGGCCAACTTGCTGTCATGACATTAAATTCAAGTACTTACGATAGTAAGTAGTCACAAACGATATATCTCGAATGCGAGAGCCCCTAGTGGTCTACTGGGGAAATATACGAGTCAAATGGAGAATTTAATGTCAGGATGGCAAATTGGCCATGGTACCTCAATGGGTTAGAGCGACTGGATGAAAACCAGGAGATCTGTGTTTCAAATCCCGGCTGTGGCATTGAATTTTTCATGCTGACTCCATCTATTAGAGGCTGACATGTTACCATTAGACCATGGAGGACACTAACCTGACAATATCGCTGAGATATTAAGCTGGTCAGTGCACCAAAACTGTGCAATACAGAGAGTTTTTATTATGAACATTGAAAGAATGGATGAGTGCAAACGTAAGCTGTGGTGTAGCAGCCCAAAGTGTTCCTGAGCCTGCCAACCCAACTGCCAGCTTCACGCCCCCATATGCAAGGCAGAAGTGGGCAATCATCCAACCAATATGGGGAGAAGATGTGGTCAGCATCATGACATCCCCAGCCAGAATGTTGGCTTTCTAGACCAGGGTTTGCTACCTTGCATAGCTCCTCACTTTCTTCACGATGCTGAGTGTGCACTGGTCCTATACCTGGGACTTAAAATACACATCCACAGGTGTGGGATCAATACCGGGTGCAGGAAACCAAAGCACAATGCTCTAGCCCATTACTCCATGGTGAAGGACAAGGGATGAGTAAAAGTGTAGAAAATGAGTTGTACACAGTTTTATACTGCAGTACTTTCTGGGCTAAGTTTCAGACTGACTCAAAGACACATATTTTTTGGAATACTGTACTTTTAAATCATAAGTGAATATAAAATACAAGTATATTTATAAAATATACATGGAAAAGAAGCAAATATGTAGCACTATTCTCAAAACTGCTGAATTATGATGATCATTAACAAAACAAACAAAATATGAGTTATGGAACATAAAATACTGCTTAAATTGTTCAAAATGTAATAAATAATTAACTCAAACATAAATGAGCATTTCCTTTCTTGGAAGTGTTCAAAACAGTGTTGTTATGATAAATTAACTTTAAAGAGAGTCGATTAAAGACACTAGATAACACTTACTTTTAAATTTTTCCGGAACATGTTTCTGAGGCTTTGCCTCTATCATCGGCCGGCTCAGAGTTGAGAGCCGGCCGATGATAGAGGCAAAGCCTCAGAAACATGTTCCGGAAAAATTTAAAAGTAAGTGTTATCTAGTGTCTTTAATCGACTCTCTTTAAAGTTAATTTATCATAACAACACTGTTTTCAACACTTCCAAGAAAGGAATTGCAATATTGGGCTAACAAGTCTTTAAGAAGTGAAAAATCATACCACCAGTCGAGAGCCGGCCGATGATAGAGGCAAAGCCTCAGAAACATGTTCCGGAAAAATTTAAAAGTAAGTGTTATCTAGTGTCTTTAATCGACTCTCTTTAAAGTTAATAAATGAGCATGCTTTCTTACAGCACAGAATGAAACAATGCATTTATGGGTTGTTAGATGTGCAGTTTCCAGGAACTGGTGACAAGTAGTGGCCGCATTGGCAGACTGATAGTCAGCTGGTCCCATCTCTTTGTTAACATCAGTTTGTGAGCCATTACTTCAACCTTACTACTGTGTCCAGTAGGTACCACCAATTTTGCCAATGCAATATATTTAGTCTTATTGGAATCAAGCACACCTTGCAACAGTAACTTAACCAGTCAGATGTTGTCCACAAGCTCACACACTATTCTTCTATTCAATGCTCTATTATAGTTTTGTACTGTTACTGGTTTTATGGATTTGTCTGACCAATAACTATTACTAGATTCAGTTACCTTCGTTTACATACAAGTAAGCATAGCTAGGGCATTCCAAATATTACAAAGTGCTAATTGGTTCCACATGTCACATACTACACAATTAATGTGCACATGTCTGAAAATTATTTATAGAAGTTGGCTACAGTTACAAGTTTTGTGCATGCTGGCGGCAATAGAAGAAACCATAGGGCAATTGATATCTATTGTTTGACCTCATATGCTTGAAACCGCATGAAAACATGCTTAAAATAACAAACCACCATTAAAACAACAGTGGTCTGTATTATTTCCATACAAAAAAATTTTGCATTTGTCTATCAGCGCCATTATGAGCTCAATAAGTAGTATAAGCTACAAGGGTAGATCAAGTATAAACGGGAATAACTTTTTAAAATTTATTTTATCAACAAAAATACTCATATGCAGATTAATTTTCTACATAGTGTCTGGCCTTTGATACACATTTTCTCCATTGGATTGGCAAGTTTTTGATGCCAACCTTATAGAAAGAAGAAGGACGCATGCAGATCCAGTTGTGCACGAACTCTTCTCCACTTGCATTACCATCAAAGCGCTGTCATCCTAGGTCTTGTTTCATGGTTCAAACAAATGGTAGTCACAGGGTGATAAATTTGAACTGTAAGGAGTGTGTTCCAGAGGTGTCCAATACATTTTCCCTGGTTTTTCTCGCGTTAAAGTGGCAGCATGTGGCCTCGTACGGTCATGGAGAAAAATGGCATTTCAGATCAGTTGTCAGTGTTGCCTGTTGCAATATGCAGCTTTTCCTTCATCCAGAATGTGACAGTAATAGACTGCATTAATTGTCCTTTGTTTGTGAAGAAAACCCACCAGCCAAATGCCTGTGGAGTCCCAGAAAATGGTTGGTTGCAAGCACTCTTCCAGTAGATGGGCATGTTCTTAACTTGACCGTACCTGCTTCGTCTCCTCACCACCACTCCATGCTTGCTTGCTTTGACTCTGGGATGTAATGATGCACCCACGTTTCATCACAAATCATGTGATTCACAAAATCTGCCTCCTCCTTGTAGCGATGCAGGTATCTCTGACAAACTTCCTGGCGTAATGTTTTTTGTTCCTGGTTGAGGGACAAGGAACCTACCTGGCAGACAATTTTCTGTAATTCAGTTCATCTCGGATGATTGCTTGAAGACTTCCGTAACTTATTCCTAGGGAAAAAACAATTTCGGGTAATTTTATGCGCCGATCTTCTTCAATACTGTCACGAATGGCAACAATGTTGTCTGCAGTAATGCTTGTCAGCAGACTCCTCCTATGAGGTTCATTTTCTACAGCTTCTCTTCCCGATACAAAAATTTTAGCCCACTCATACACTCCAGTCTTCGAAAATGTTTCTTTCCCAAAGTGTGCACGGAGCTGTCTCAAATTTTCTGATGGTTTGGTGCCCTTTTTTGCAAGAAATCTCATGATGATGCATTGCACAACAGATGTGTGCACCTCTTACTCACTCATGGTGTACTGATGCAGCCCCATACTTCGCAGTGCGTGCACGCGCAATACCCTCTCTCGAGATACCCCCACCAACATACTGACAAAGTCTCTCCTCAAAATTATTACCAGAAGCAGCGTTATATTAAAGTTCCCATTTGTATTTGATCTGCTCTCATAGATATCAAAAGGGTAAGGGAAACCACAAGTGAAGGTACATGATCAATATTCAATCAAACTTCATTCTGCGATTTACTATCATTTAATCTATCAAAGTAAAAGCCTATGTTGCAATTGCTTGGAAAAATGCAGGTTATGACACTGACATATCCGCATTATCATTTATAAATGTAATTAGAACGGCTTTTCATATTGCACTGCATGAATGTGACAGTAATTTGGAATGTGATAATATGACTTTAATAAGGTATGAATATTGTTCTCTTCCACTTTGTTTTAACCACTTTATCGAAATCCCGCATCTACACTTTGAAGGTTAATATAATCATTACAGGTGTGTAGTATATGTATATTTAGCATTGTTATAATTACTTTAAGCAGAGGGTTATTAGCAGTGTTGATTGAAAATGTAATTACACAATCACATCATTGAATTATGTATAATTGCCCTCCTATGTTTCTCCCTATTAAAACGTCAATGGAGTTAGAATGCAATGTTTTACATAGAAAATCATACCATCACTTTTTTTATGGTCAATTGTTATTCTAAGCAAGTTTCCGTGCAGTTCCGCCCATTCAAAGTCAAAGGTATCCCTTGTGAGACAAATTTCTGACTTCAAACATCTGATAGCTTCTCCAGTACTTCACTTTCCAAAAAATGAGAAATGTATGTCAATTTCTAATGTAAATTACTCAGATAACAGACATGGAATCAAGTACACAGGTTCATAAGTTTATTTGTACTATCATGTTCATAGATATACAGAATACCTCACCTCATAATAAGCCAAAAAGCCTCCAGCTCGAGTAAATGTTCCTGCTTGTCCTGGTCCATACGACTTGGCATTCAGACCATGTTCACTAGCATCAGCAAGTGTAAAGGATTGTCCATACAAAGGCATTCCCATCACAATTTTCTTTCTGTCTGCACCTTTCTCCAGCCAATAGTTGATTGAGAAATTCTGAAAACAGGCACAACTCCTTTTAGATCAATGTACAAAGAATTTTATTTCACTGAATACTGTGAAAATATCTCTGTTAACTGGCTAATATGAGGGCCTGGCACCTGATACCCCTCAAGATTCATTCATTCATTTATTATCTACTTAAAAGAATACAAAAATATTCAAAGCATTGTCAAGTTAAATATGTGCAACTAGAAAATCACATAGTTTAATATCTATATAAACAAGTTCTAAAATAACCTAATTACAATAATCAATCATAAACTATATACTATTACACTTAATATTATACAAATACTATTTATTTAGTCAATATTATCTAAGTTATTCGTCAATTGAATAATAGCAACCTTCCATACAATATTTCTTTAATTTTTTCTTGAATATTTTTAGATTATGGATATTTTTCAGATAGGTAGGGAGTTTATTATACAGTTCATGAGCTGCAGCAGTAGGTCTGCTTTGTGACCATGTTAATGTGATCCTATTAATTATTGCTAAATGTAATCTAGCTTTTATGGAAGTATAGAACAGATTTAAATGACTATTGCATTAAGAAACATCAAATCGAATGTGAAATGTATCATCTTGCTACTTGGTTCCCTAAAAGAGGGCATATACTACAAATTTTTATATTTATTAAATTATTTCAAAACAATCATTTTCATATATTGAAATTAAACTGTATTGGAACACCACAGTAAAGCGAAATAATTATTAAATTATAGATGAGTCGTATTTATTACACATCAGCTTCACTTAGTAAGACGACTCATCATCTTAGTGAAGCTGTAGTGTAATAAATACGACTCATCTATAATTTAATAATTATTTTGTTTCACTGTGGTGTTCCAATACAGTTAAATTTTGATATATTGAAGTGACGTCAAGTCAAGAGGAACATGCGAAAGTTAGATCCAGCCAATTTAAAAATCTGGACAACATGGAGGTAGGAAAGTTCACATTGTAAATTTCAACGAACATTTTGGCAACAAAAAAGAAATAAAACAATATTTGAAGCTAAAGAAAAAAAGAAGGTTAATATCAGCGGACATAAAATTTATCAACCGATGCCTACAACAAAACATCTCCCAAATTTGTAAGAAAAATAGTAAAATTTAACCATAACAGTAGAGAACAATTAGCTGCTGAAGAAGCCATGTTAAAATCTGAAAAAGCCAACCACTACAGAAAACTAACTAACATAGCCCTCTCATTGTACAACCTACACCTGAAACTGGTAAAATTATTAGGAAACACAGCATGGGACCATTCAGAGACGAAATCAT
This sequence comes from Mantis religiosa, assembly GCA_030765055.1. Lineage (NCBI taxonomy): Eukaryota > Metazoa > Arthropoda > Insecta > Mantodea > Mantidae > Mantis > Mantis religiosa. Next base: position 125,508,307 of record CM060959.1, read on the forward strand.
TTGAGCATATAAATTATAAAGTAAAAGAAAAAGTTTATCATCAAAAGAAGAAACTAAAGTATAATCATTATCAATTGCAACCATTTGTAATCATCAATTGTAATCGTTTGCAACCAAAACATAGCAAAATTTCAACAAACAATACACCCCAGCACAATGTAACTAACCTCTCTAAGCAAACTTTTAACACTGAAGAAACAGATATACTAAACGTTAATATAAGTGAAGCTGATGCGTAATAAATACGACTCATCTATAATTTAATATTTAATCATTTTCATATTTACCTATAACTAAGTAATTGAAATACAAGGGCTGATCAACAAAGACTGAGACTGATTTTTCTTCATGGATGTTTATTACTACAATTCAATGTTTACACAATCTTTTTCAAAGTAGTCTCCTCCTACTTCAATGCACTTTTTATAGCGTCTCTGCCAGTCCTTGAACACGTGCTGCAGACCATTCTTTGTCAGGTCCTTGAGAATCGCCTCACTTTTCTTAAGCACTGCTTCAGAGTTCTCAAATCAAATACCCCTAAGCTTCGCTGCATCATTATGAAACTGAAGGAAAACAAGCCAGCACAGTGTAGAAATTGCCAGGTTCTCCAACACCAAAAAAGGCAAAAGTTGTTCCATCTGCACGGAAAGTGATAGTGATCACATTTTTTGACTGTAATGGAATGATTTACCAGCATGCAGTTCCCCCTCACACTACTGTTACAGCAGCATACTACATGTCAGTATTGGCTACACTGAGGAAGCATATTGCAAAGAAACGACCAGAGCTTTCTCGGACTGGGTGACGACTTCATCATGACAATGCACGGCCTCTCGTCACATGCAGTTCCCCCCTCACACTACTGTTACAGCAGCATACTACACGCCAGTATTGGCTACACTGAGGAAGCATATTGCAAAGAAACGACCAGAGCTTTCTCGGACTGGGTGACGACTTCATCATGACAATGCACGGCCTCTCGTCACATGCAGTTCCCCCCTCACACTACTGTTACAGCAGCATACTACACGCCAGTATTGGCTACACTGAGGAAGCATATTGCAAAGAAACGACCAGAGCTTTCTCGGACTGGGTGACGACTTCATCATGACAATGCACGGCCTCACATCACATGCAGTTCCCCCTCACACTACTGTTACAGCAGCATACTACATGTCAGTATTGGCTACACTGAGGAAGTACATTGCAAAGAAACGACCAGAGCTTTCTCGGACTGGGTGGCGACTTCATCATGACAATGCACGGCCTCACATCACATGCAGTTCCCCCTCACACTACTGTTACAGCAGCATACTACACGTCAGTATTGGCTATACTGAGGAAGCACATTGCAGAGAAACGACCAGAGTTTTCTCGTACTTGGTGACGACTTCATCATGACAATGCACAGCCTCACATCACATGCAGTTCCCCCTCACACTACTGTTACAGCAGCATACTACATGTCAGTATTGGCTACACTGAGGAAGCACATTGCAAAGAAACGACCAGAGCTTTCTCGGACTGGGTGACGACTTCATCATGACAATGCACGGCCTCACATCACATGCAGTTCCCCCTCACACTACTGTTACAGCAGCATACTACACGTCAGTATTGGCTATACTGAGGAAGCAGATTGCAGAGAAACGACCAGAGTTTTCTCGTACTTGGTGACGACTTCATCATGACAATGCACAGCCTCACATCACATGCAGTTCCCCCTCACACTACTGTTACAGCAGCATACTACACGTCAGTATTGGCTATACTGAGGAAGCACATTGCAGAGAAACGACCAGAGTTTTCTCGTACTTGGTGGCGACTTCATCATGACAATGCACGGCCTCACATCGCATGCAGTTCCCCCTCACACTACTGTTACAGCAGCATACTACATGTCAGTATTGGCTACACTGAGGAAGCACATTGCAAAGAAACGACCAGTTTTCTCGGACTGGGTGGCGACTTCATCATGACAATGCACGGCCTCACATCGCATGCAGTTCCTCACACTACTGTTACAGCAGCATACTACACGTCAGTATTGGCTACACTGAGGAAGCGCATTGCACAGAAACGACCAGAGGTTTCTCGGACTTGGTGACGACTTCATCATTACAATGCATGGCCTCATGTCGCAAATTAAGTCATGCAGTTTCTGGCTCGATTCAACATTACCTGTGTACCACGTCCACTTTATAGCCCCAATCTTGCAACCTGTGACTTCTTATTCCCATCACTAAAGGCAAAGCTTAGGGGTATTCGATTTGAGAACTCTGGAGCAGTGCTCAAGAAAAGTGAGGCGATTCTCAAGGACCTGACAAAGAATGGTCTGCAGCACGTGTCCAAGGACTGGCAGAGATGCTATAAAAGTGCATTGAAGTACGAGGGGACTAATTTGGAAAAGATCATGTAAACACTGAATTGCAGTAATAAACATTTGTGAAAAAAATCAGTCTCAGCCTTTGTTGATCAGCCCTCGTACATGAAGATAAAAAACAAATAAAAATAATAAAAGAGAAATAAAAATACAATTTAAAAATTTCCACAGTAAAATAAAACTACTACCCAGTATAAACCATCAGCTAGGCACTGGAAGCCAGCAAACACATAACAGGTATCCAGCTATTGACAATACTTACTCCAAATTTTAAAACAAATATTGATTTATGTATTATTGGTTTCCAGACATTCTATTAATTTATCGTACATGTTATTCTTTCCATCACTTCAATTATTTCAAACTTCTTTATGAGATTCTTTGATTATTTCATTCTCAAGTGTGTATTTATTTTGTGTACATAAATTTTAGTTATATTTCTTAATATTTTATAATTTATATTATAATTCTTAATATAATGCCTTATTACCTTTCACTTAATTCTTAGTATAGTGTGATCCATATAAACCTGAACCATTTCAATAGGCCATAACTCTTGAACCAATAATAGGACACACATGCAACTTTGGGAGAGTATAATACACAATTGGAAGATTACATTACACTATTTACAGCTCAGAGAAAATGTTGGAAGTGTCCTCTACCAGCATCTATACACGTTTGTACTCGTCTCACCATATTCTTTGAAGTTTTACAGAGAGTATTCCTTGCCAATGTTACTTATTTCGGTTTGAATGGATTCCTTGAGAACATAAATTGTCTGTGGTCTATTCTTGTACACTCTATTTTCTAGATATCCCCACAAGAGAAAATCTGGTGAGGTTAGGTCAGGGGATCTGGGGGGCCACAGACCTTTAGAGATTATTCGATTATCAAAGAAACTGCTTACAAGTTCCATGGTGTCAATAATCAAAAAATCTTCTATGTAAAGGGTAGTTTGGAATGAGGAGATTTTCTTAATATTTTTGTGTTGCTTCCTTGGAAGATGCAGAAGTTACATACAAGTTGCTCCATCTTGCTGGAAATAGCCTTCTCTCAATTCGATATCATCTCCATAAAACTTCAGAGAATATGTTGAGACGAGTACAAACATGTATAGATGCTGGAGGACACTTCCAACATTTCCTCTGAGATGTAAATAGTGTAATGTAATCTCCCAATTGTGTATTATACTCTCCCAAAGTTGCACATCTGTCCTATTATTGGTTCAAAAGTTATGGCCTATTGAAATGGTTCAGGTTTATATGGATCACACTATATTATTTAAATTATTAAATTCTCCTTTATAGTTTATTCATTACACTATATATTAATTCACCTTTCTAAAGACATTTTATCATACTTTAGCTGCATTTCTCTTATTCTTCAATTCACTGTAATACTCCATCCTTATTTATCTTAAAATACATCTCTTATACTTCCTTTTAACTGCACTAGACCTTTGTCTTTCTAGAAATATAATTCATTGTACACTTTATCTTTATTTGAACCCTATATAGAAGTATAGTTACTGCTTACTTACTGCATTGAAATAATCATAGGTATCACCAGGATAGTAATACAGAGGAGCTACATGGCCTGTTTTCTTATCCCAATGGCCATGGAAATCATAAGTCATCACTGCAATCCAGTCAAAATATCTCGAAAGTTTTGGAACATCATATCCTGTAAGACCATTTCATTTAAGTATTATATTTTCAGCTTTTGTATGTAGAATAAATTAAGTCTCTTTATCTTTATTAACATGAATTGGAATTTGAAGAATACTTACAAGGGAAATATCACTATACTCACACTCGTATTTGCTTGAGAGTTTGATGGAATTATCTATGTCCTATGTGAGGTCTGTGTGCCAAAAATCAGATGTGGAGTACAGAATACAAAGAAACATATAGGTATAATAACACAGCATTTTATGAGAGGGATTGTTTAACCCCCCCTTTTTTTTTTGTAATTTACGTCCTCCAACATTAAGTCATATCAGACGATGAATGAAATGGGTGAAATGATGCTCAAATGAACCCGGGGTCCATGAAGCTTAGAGTTACCTGACATTCGTCTTTCAAGATAAGGGAAAACCTCGGAAAAAACCTAATCCAGGTAATTCACCCTGACCGAGATTCGAAATCGGGACCTCTTGAACTTGAGGCAGACATGCTACCATCTATGCTATCGAGGCAGGCATTGTTTACCCTTGACAGGCAGCGGTCTACACATGGTATACCTAAGGAGTGCCATCCCCTACTCTCAGCACATAGCTCACTAGGGATGTCTAGCAGCTACTTGAAGTAGTTGCATGCAGCACTTTCCAGGCTTCCATTTTGGATGTTGCAGTCCTACTCCGCAGCAGATTTTTTATGCACATGGTTTATATGCAGCACTCATTATACCATCAAATTTGCAGGTGCATAGCAGTGTGAGTACAGTGATAGTTCTCTTGTCAGTTTTGGGTGTGGCGCTTCTACTCTGCAGCAGATTTTTGATGCACATGGTTTATATACAGCAGGCATTATAACATCAACTTTTCAGGTACGTAGCGGTGAGAGTAAAGTAATACTTCCCTTGTTACTCATAATACTTAAAAAACTGAAGCTAATAACAATGAAGCAATATAAATATTTCAATAAAATATAATAATTTATTATAAACTTCACTTATTTTTTTAAGACATTGTAACACCATTGTAAATTTTAAAAAAAATCACTGATCTGCAAAGAATTTAAATTTTCTTAAAAAAATAAGTGAAGCTTATAACAAATTATTATATTTTATTGTAACACTTAGTCATATTGATGGAAATTAATCGTTCTTCCACACTAGCCATCCATAGGACAAAATTTATTAAGGGTAGAGTCACACTGAAAAATTCAAGAGCAACTGAACGGAGACCAGGAGATCCATGGTTCAAATCCTGGCTGTAACATTGAATTCTTCAGTGTGACTCTACCCTTCAAAAATACTTAGTCATGTTTAGTGTTCCCACCCATTTTTATATATTATCAGTACATTAATCATTTATTTTATGTTCTAATAAATTATTTTTTTAAATTACATGTATGTCATTTCTTTTAATTAAGAAATTTTAAGACGTTTAATTGTTATATTTCTAATATTTTACATGTTTGTTAACTTATCAGTAGGTATGGATGTTTAGATATTTGTAACTTTCAAAATAGGCAGACCCAAAAGGCAATAAAGACATAAAAAAGGCACAATGTACTTAACCCTTTAATGGACAAATTCTTTTGCTACTTATGCCGCTGTTGCTGTACTTGCTAAACTGGTTCTCATACCGCTTTCTGCGGTGCCTCGATGCAATCAATTTGAATAACTATGGTTGTTAAAGTGCTATACAATGGACTGGCCATCCATTCAAAGTCAAACATTGTGGATTCGAATCTCAGCAATGCAGTCAAAACTGCCTGTGGCATAGGATGGGGAGGGCCCAAGTAAAATAATCGGTGTGATGGCATGCACAGGGTATCATTTAACTGCAGTTGCTTGGATTTTGAATTTTTATACTAAAAAAACACTACAATGTAATTGTAAAAATAAGATAATATTTACAATTTAAACGACTCAAAATTTTTTTGTATAACCAACAAAGGCCAGTACAATAGTATAATAACAAAAAGACCACACTAAAATATTTTTAAGTTGAATACAGTTGAATATTGCTCCAGGGCAACACCACCCATTAAAGGGCTAAAAATCTGCTGTGTTACATCTCTACCTAATCTTAAAAAATTATTTACATAATAACTTATTTCTGTATTACATGTTAAGGTGAAATAGAAGTTTGAAGATAGTTTTATTACATATTTCCTTATAGGTACAATGGGAATACAAGAATACAATGGACTTTAAGTGACAGTTAAATCTTTTAAGAATTGGTCACTATATGATGGATATGAAATTCCTTTCTCTTTGCATGGCAAGGACAAAAATATTAATAACTTTTTAAAATAAAAGTGAATCGAGAAGATATTGACACATTGCTTCACTAATACTGTTTTCACAGGACATGTTTCAAGAGCTGTTGTTCCCATCGTCAGCTGAGTCTTGACTGATGTAAACTGTAGAGGTTTCCTCTTTCTCCGTATCGTCAATAGATGGCATGATGTGTTTGTCAAAGATGTCTGGTGGTGGAGTTTTGAAGACAATTTTTATTAATGAAGATTTTTCACCATACAGAAAGATCTATGGGATGATTAACATGCTTTATTAAAGTTGTCTTCAAGTTAATGTCATGTCTGGTATTTAGAAAAGAAAAGCAACTGTTGATTTTTCTATTTCACCGTTTTCCAGCAGTTGCTTTTCATTTTTGAAATACCAGACATGACATTAACTTGGAGACAGCTTTAATAAAACTTGTTAGTCATCCCATAGATCTTTCCATATATAAACTTGAGGGTATCTACCAGGGCATATCCTCACGGAGTGAAGAATGACCCCCCTCTGATGACCAGGGAGTTACCGAGCTGTTCTGAAAGGGCGCCCGGCACCTCCGTGGGGCTTTCCATAGGGCAAGACCTATTCTCTGTTTCATATAACCTTGCCCGGCTGAAATGTATCACTCCGCGTTCAACAACCCTCCCCCTCGCCCTAATTGGCTAATGCTTTCGCGTCATACGCCATAGGCGGTGCCTTCCCGTCACATTTCGTAATAATTGCCGGGAAGATAAATAAAATCATACAAAAATCATACAAATAAGGATATGAAGGCATGCAAAAATACAAGTTTATAATGAACTGAGCAAATTGAAACAGAATGGCTGAGCAATGAAACTGAAAGAGTTTATAATGAAAGGCCTTCGGCCTTTTCCACTGGAATTTTTTAAACCAGCACACATACCTTTCAAAAATGCTTGTCTTTCAGTCTTAAAAGTCGTGTCACACCATACTTTACTTTTCGTGTGTTCTTCGTGTATATTTAGCGATTTGTATCTCGGTGCAGTGTGGTTGTCAAATAGCGTCTTCGCCACACAGCAACATCGCCTCTGTCTTTTAGCACATTTTTCTTGCCTCTTTTTTCATTCACAAATCCCAGCTGTATAAGCAATCTGCTGAAATTTGGTAAATCTGCATCCTCATTTACAGCAGACGAAATGTTACTTATGTTAGGGAGTTCGTTTCTAAAGAAAAACTACACACATGATGACGCACAACACTTTTCACGTATTTTCTCCGAGCACGCACTTTTGTTTATTCCTGCTTTTGCCTGGAGTGGTAAGTTTTCCTGTTTCCTCAATTTCATGTCGTGATGTTCCTACGGATCTAACACTCACACCTGTAACTTCAGAGCCCAGCTGTTCGACTTCTCTCACTGACAAAGACGGATTCTTCTCTGTGAGTGCATTAAACACATGCAACACAATTCTTTTTTCACCTATTTGTAAATCATTATCCTTGCGATACTTCAGCGAAAGCTGCCATTATACATATAATAAGTACATGCGCAATAAACGATCAAAAAAATAATTTAGCTCCCGCACTCTCCAATGGCGATGCATGACTAATCCAGTTCAAAACAAGGTCAGTGATAAAAGTCATATAAACAAATGCCACCACTACCGCTAAATCACGTGCTATCGTGCCATGTGCTTGAGAGCAAAGGAACCTCCTCCTTACTTCGTTTAAGAATTAACATGCATTTCAGATAAATCAACTCTGTTGCGTAATATATTTAATTAAAACAGTTACGAAAATATAAATTTGACAATTCTCTTCCAACATATAATGATATATCACCATGTTAAATAACGAACTAATTTTTACCACACTACAGTCATTACCACAACAGCAGCCAATGAGATGTGATAAGGTCACGTGACCGTTAAGAGATCCTGGGCAAGCTTACGTGAAACAAGGTATAGAGACTAACAAGCCCCCCCCCCCCCATCTGATCCTGTGGACTCAAGACGGGATGGAAGTGGATACACCACTTACGCGCGCCAACTCCAAAATGGTAAGGCTACCGATATGACCTCGGTGGGGCCGCCTGGTGATCTAGCACACCTTCTACTACCTATGCTGGCTAGTACGCGGGAATATTATGGCTTCCCTCAACCCCGTCTCCCGATCTCCCATGGGTATCGGGAACCACTGCCCCCTGAGTCCAATCCAATCCAATCCGAACAACTCCCAATCAAGGAGGGGCTCAAATGTTCGGCCCAAGGTTCCTCTAGTAACGTCAGAGGTACCACAAGTGCAAGGAGTCTGCAGCGCCCGCACCACAGCAGCTGAAGGGGACAGATCCTCTCCCCTACGGGGATCTTAGATGGGAAAAAATCTTCATTAATAAAAATCGTCATAGAATCATGAATTTCAAAACTCCATCACTGGACATCTTTAACAAATACATCATGCCATCTATTAACAATACGGAGAAGGAGGAAATCATTACAATTTGCATTAGTCGAGACTCAGCTGATGAAGGGCACAACAGCTCTTGAAACATGTCCTTGAAAAACAGTGTAAGTGAAGCAATGTGTCAGTATCTTCTTAATTCACTTTTATTTTAACTTGTGCTTCACTGTCTCTATGCTTCTTTCAATTTTTATACTTTGAATAACTTCTTTACTGCAAAAACTATAAGTACTTGAAAATTTAAGGCAATAACAAGGAATATCTTGGAAATGGTTAACTCCACAAAAGTAATTGTTTTTCATAAATTGTCTCCTTTAACAGGATGTACATTTTGGGTATGGTAAGATTTTGTCTGGCAGTATCTGTTGCAGTTGTAGACAATTATAAATGGCTTACCAACATCAATAACCACTTTGCTTGGAGAGACAGCAGATGATAGAAGCAATCCTTTAGGTCTAAATACAGCACTCAGCTCTTGGACCAAGTTAGCAAATCCTTCCTTATCTGAATCTGGGCCAGCGTTACAGTCAACCTGTTAAAATAAACATTTTCTAGAGCTTTGATTTAAACCATTTGGAGGGATAAAAACTGCAAAGAAACATGCAGTCATAGTTACCTGCCAACATTTGGGATATTCCCAGTCCAAATCCAAGCCATCAAAACCAAACTTCTCAATGAACTGTGCTACTGTTTCAACAAACTTTGCTCTGGATCCTGGGTTATTCACAAGTCGACTATATTTATCACCCAAAGAATCATTCCATCCTCCAATTGCAAGTAGTACTTTTATTCCTTTCTTTTTGTATTCTGTAACCTTTATGTAAAACTCTGAAAAAAAAAAAAAAAAAAAAAAATCTACTGTGTTAACATTCACTTAAAATTCTGTAACCATTCTTGAAACTATTCAAACTATTATTACACAACTTTAATCTTCTGTCAACTTCATGTTAACTGAGATTAATATTTACATAAGTTGTCTTATTATAAATTACCTTGTACTGAAATACCTAAAAAGATCCTAACCAGCTTTGCAGTATTTTTCCTGTTTGCACCCTCAACACTCTTTGCTTCTATCATAGAAAGGTGTGGATGGAAGCATACACCATTTATAAAACTAATTTTAAAGGCTTTACTTACCCATGTTATTAAAGGAGATGCTGAAATTGGCCACCACTATTGTCCATACATGTTCAGAAAACTAGGAAACTATCCATTACTTGTCATAGTTCACAATGGAGAGCATTTCTCCATTAGTGGAGAAAGAGTTATAGGCCCAATTTTTTTGAGACAACAGTTAATGCCCATACATATGTAAATACAATGTTGCCCATTCTTTAGAAAATTAACAGACAGGATTTGACAGTGTTTTAGGACAGGATTATTAGTAGAAACATGTGGCCCCCTCTGTCCACAAACATAAACCCCTGCTATTTCTATCTCTGGGGTAACTTAAAGCATAAAGGTACAAGAAAACCCACACACTCTTGAAGAATTAAAAGAAAATATACACCAGGAAATTGCCATCATTTCTCAATGTGAACTACCGTGAGTGACGGATAGTTTCCTACAGAATTGCGGAACATGTGTAGACAATGACAGTGATAAGTTTTAGCATCTCTTTTAAAAACATGGATAAGTAAAGTCTTTAAAATTAGTTTTATAAAGGGTGTATGGTTTCATCCACACCTTTCTAGGACAGTGGCAGAATCAATGAGCGCTGAGGGCGCAGACAGGCAAAACACTGTAGCTGATTAGGATGCTTTCAGATCTCTCTGCAGATACAAGGGGAATAGGAGAGTTCAGTAACCTTTAAACAAAGCTAAATCTTTTAACAGTGGGGTCCTATTTGATAGCTTTGAAATTCTGTTTTCTTTGTATGGCCAAGAGAACAGAAATAAAAACCTATAGCAAGTTTCCTGTACAGAAAAGTTAACTATCTGAAAATTTAATGTATATAATATATTGACAATATCTAATGGATTTCTGCAATCTCTATGGGCAATAAATTTGAATTTTAAACAAAATCATGTACAATGATCAGAGAATGAATAAATACAAATACATATATAGACATATAATATTTCAATCAAAATCATAAGACCCATTTTTGAGTAACAAAAACTTCTGAAAAACTTTACATGTAAAGCATAGTTTGAGGTGGAATACTTTCTTCAAAATCTCTATGTTGCATATTTGGAAATTACTGAATATAAATATTTAGTGTTATTCCAATGTGTAAGGACTATGATACAATGAAGCACAAAATTAATGTAATTTTGAGTCAAACTAATAGAAAGGAAACACACACAGAAAATTTCATAAAAGCAGATGGATATAACCCAAGACAACACAAGCATGCTGTTATCAACAGTTTAACTTACAGGCTGGTTAATGTACCACAAAATTAATGTAATTTTGAGTCAAACTAATAGAAAGGAAACACACACAGAAAATTTCATTAATGTAATTTTGAGTCAAACTAATAGAAAGGAAACACACACAGAAAATTTCATAAAAGCAGATGAATATAACCCAAGACAACACAAGCATGCTGTTATCAACAGTTGAACTTACAGGCTGGTTAATGTACCTTTAAATAAGATGGAATATATCAAAGAATACAATAATATAATTCACATTGCAGAATACAATCGATTCAGTGCTGAATTGGTCAACAAGAGAATTGATAAATTCAAACAAATGGATGCAAACAAGTAACTACTGTTTCCCCAATCAACAATGGAACTTCATATAGAAAATTTACATATCATCCCAGAACTACACACCTTTTCCATAAAGTCTTCAAAGAGCACAATATTACTTTGGCCCCACAGAACAAATTTAGTGTACAACACCTTTTGAAATCACATAATACAAAGGAGATACCCACAGACAAAAAATCAGGTGTGTACCAGATAAACTGCAAAGGCTGTGACAACTTTTACATTGGAAAAACTAAAAGGAACTTGAACATTAGACTTAAAGAGCATTATAGGAACATCAGGAACAAAGAAATAGATAAATCGGTGGTAGCATACCATTTTTGGAAGGAGAATCATGATATGGAATGAGAAATCCACTTATTAAAAAGTGTCCAAGGTCCAGCTGCATTAACCACATGGGAAAAAATCTTCATAAAGAAACATGAAAGGAAATTTTTTAATTTCGCCACTATCTTTGAAGAAAACCCAAACTTAAAGTTCATCAAGATACCGACAGAGACGCACCTATCACCTCCAAGGAGTTCACCAAACCAATGTCCATTAGTTGACAACAGCTGATGATGTTAGGAAGACCATAACAAAATGCGTTCTAGATAAATACTAGCAATAAGTGGAGCATTGAGTATTAGTTCGACTCAAAATTATATTAATTTAGTTTTATATTTAGCTGACCTTGTTTTGAGTTATGCTCTTAGACGTACATATAGACCTTTCTCTAAAAATTCATTTTTCTTTGTTTTTATTCAGGAGACTTCAAAACATGTATTTCCTGTGAAATCTGAGCATCAGATTTTTGGATGGAATACTGTACTTCCTATGGATAATGGGTAGAGAAAAACAATACAGATTTATTTGTGTATGATACTAACCATTGTCAATATCTGCCCATGTGTCATGAGGTTTTATCTGAAGAGTATTTCCATCAAGTACAGCAAAGCCGTAGGTTATGTGAGTACAAAGTGTATAATCAATGTCCTCTGGAGTGTACTTTCCAAGTCCTTGTCTGCAAAAGAAGAAGCAATAGGTACTATATATTAACTGATAGCTATATTTCATTACATTTAGTGTCTCACTGCTTTAGTCATTGTCTATAATGCTCACAACTGTAATATAAAATTTGATTAAAGATGGTTACAGAGACCTGTAACTGTCATACTACATTTACATGACATACGAATTCCTAATGTGACAGTTCTCATATATACATAAGGAAATCTTAACTCTCAAATGCATCAAGATCTTATAATCAAATATGGATTCCTGGGTGTGTCAAGGGATCTGTCTGGTACACAGATGGCTCCAAGACAAGACGCGGGGACCAGAGCTGGCATTTACAGGCCTAAGACGAGGGTATCGTACTCACTGGGAGGTTATTCAACAGTATCCAGGCCGAAATATATGCTATTTTGGCCTGTGCTTATCACATCTTAGGGATGTCCTGGCTGCATAGTCGGATTAGTATCTGTTCTGACAACCAGGCTGCCCTGAATGCACTATGTGCTAGCACAAGGTCTAGGTTGATACGAGAGTGCCAAGAGACCCTGAATATTCTCTGTTCTCGCCGACCAGTACAGCTCTGTTGGGTTCCTGGGCATGCTGGTATCAGAGGAAATGAACTAGCTGATAGGTTAGCCAGGGAGGGCTCGGCCAACGCATTTATTGGTCCAGAACCTGTCCTTGGTATTACCCGTAGAAGAGCCAGAAGTGAGATCCTTGATTGGGTATCACTTCAACATGGCACTTCATGGCATAATCTTACTAGAGCTAGGCAGGCTCGGTCTATGATCGAGGGACCTAGCATGAAGAACAGCAGGATTCTGCTAACCTTTAATTGGGTACAACTTAGAAGTGTTGTTGGCCTGTTAACAGACCACAACTCCCTAAAGAGACACCTGCATGTGATGAAGCTTAGCGCAGACCCCACATGCAGGAAGTGCAGTGGAGAGGGTAAGTCTTCTCTACATATTTTGTGTGAATGTGAAGCACTTGCTACACTTAGACACTTCATCCTAGGCTCAGACAAACTGATACCAGTTGATATAAGGAATGTTCATCCAAGACTTATCCTGTCCTTTTTGGAGGCCACGGGACATGACTAAGCACTCCAATTAGAGGGGCACAATGGGCCCAATATGTGGCCTACATGCAAGGGAGCAAAAGGGCCCAACCCATTTATTTTCATTCATTCATATAATCAAATAAAAATGTCATTCTTGGCTTATTATGACAAGTCATGTTTCTAATTATAGTCAAATTTTATCATAAATTTTTTAGGACTTCCAAACTTCATTATACTGATATTTTATTAAGTCAATTATTTAATATTTCAAACTTAAAAGGACCAGAATTGCAACTTTAAAAGCTAATAATATACTGCATTTGTTTTTTAAAATCTAATTTGTATATTGTATATGCAAGAAAATAATACAGTTTGCAATTCAGTACTCAAGTCGTTAGCAATCTTAATTTGTTCATAATCAACAGCTATTATTTTTTTGTATTGTGAATAGAATCTGACTCAACTTCTCAAGTTTCTTCCAGTCATTAATACAGGTTGAAAACATACGAGGGTGGTCTGGAAAGTTTCTGACCTAATAAAGATGCAAGGCATTTCTTCAGAATTTTTATTTTTTTATTTTTAATTTTTCAACATAGTCTCCTAGTAACTCTACATACTTCTCCCATCTCTGTAACCTGTCCAAATAGTACTCATTGTTTTTCTCTGCAAAATAATTGTTCACGAAGGTGATTGCCTCCTCATTTGAAGAAAATCTCTGTCCTCCAAGTGCAATTTTCAGATGAGGGAACAAAAAGAAGTCACTTGGGGCTAGATATGGCAAGTAAGGTGAATGGTCAAGCAGTTCAAACCATAATTGGTGGATTTTTGCCGTTGCAACCGCTGAGGTGTGAGACGGTGCGTTGTCTTGGTGAAACAGGATTTTCTTTTTCTGCAAATGTGGCTATTTTTCAGCAAGTTCTTCCTTCAGCTTGTTAAGTAATGATGCATAGTGTGCTCCTGTAATGGGTTTTCCTTTCTGAAGATAATCGATTAAAATAACTCCATGACTATCCCACAGTCACCATCACTTTCCCAGTCAAGAAAAACAGCTTTTGCTTTTTTTGGAGCTGGTTCCACCTTTGCAGTCCCCTGTTTCGTCTGTATTCTTTGTTTTGGGTGTATAATGGTGTATCCAAGTTTCATCTACAGTAATTAATATAAATTTGAGTTGAACTAATACTCAATGCTCCACTTATTGCTAGTATTTACCTAGAACGCATTTCGTTAGGATCTTCCTAACATCATCAGCTGTTGTCAACTAATGGATGTTGGTTTGGTGAACTCATTGGAGGTGACAGGGTGTCTCTGTCGGTATCTTGATGAACTTGGGTTTTCTTCAAAGGTAATGTCGAAATTAAACAATTTTCTTTCATATTTCTTTATGAAGATATTTTCCCACGTGGTTAATGCAGCTGGACCTTGGACACCTTTTAATAAGTGGATTTCTCATTCTATATCATTATTCTCCTTCCAAAAATGGTATGCTACCGCCGATTTATCTATTTCTTTGTTCCTGATGTTCCTAAAATGCTCTTTAAGCCTAATGTTCAAGTTCCTTTTAGTTTTTCCAATGTAAAAGTTGTCACAGCCTTTGCAGTTAATCCAGTACACACCTGATTTTTTGTCTGTGAGTATCTCATTTGTATTATGTGATTTCAAAAGGTGTTGTACACTAAATTTGTTCTGTAGGGCCAAAGTAATATTGTGCTCTTTGAAGACTTTTTGGAAAAGGTATGTAGCTCTGGGATGATATGTAAATTTTCTGTATGAAGTTTCACTGCTGATTGGGGAAAGAGTAGTTACTTGTTTGCATCTGTTGTCTTTTGAATTTATCAATTATGTTTTTCACCAATTTAGCACTGAATCCATTGTATTCTGCAATGTGAATTATATTATTGTACTCTTTGATATATTCCATCTTGTTCAAAGGTACATTAACCAGCCTGTAAGTTAAACTGTTGATAACAGCATACTTGTGCTATCTTGGGTTATATCCATCTACTTTTATGAAATTTTCTGTGGGTATGCCAAATTCAAGTTTATTATGTTTTCTGGTAAGTTTCAAATCTAAGAAAGGGATTTCATTGTCTCTTTTTCTATGGAAAATTTTATTGCAGGATTTTGTAAATTAAGTAGTTTTAATGCATCATCCACTTGTTTCTCATTTACTATTGCCTAAATGTAATCCACATATCTATAGCAATGTTTGAAAATTAGTAGGAATGCCTTTGTGATATGGGTTTCCAAAATGCTCATGAAGAGGTCTGCCAAAAATGGGGACAATGGATTCCCCATAGATAGTCCTGATTTTTGTTTGAAAAATCTTTTATTGAATGTAAAAAAGGACTGTTCAACGCAAATATTTGTTAAGTGAAGGTATTCCTCTAATTGTAGGGATTGAAGCCATATTTGCATATACTCCATAGATTACATCGAAAGATACCATTCAGTTGGTGGGAAAAAATTGTACATTTTTAGTTTTGTTGATGAATTCCAACAAATTTTTAATACTGTGGCTTTCAAATTTTAGTAATTCCTTAAATTTTTTGTTTAGCCATTTGGATAGTTTGTAGAAGGGTGTGTTTATGTTGTTAATGATTGGGCGCATCTTTCCTGTTTCATGAATTTTGGGTAATCCATATATGTTAGCTACTGTAGGGTTATCTGGTTTTGAACTTTGTTTAATTTCTTTTGGTATGATCATTTTATCCTTGATTGTTTTATTCAACTGTTTTACACACATATTTAAAGGGTCAGACTTTATTTCCTGGAATTCATCACTTGCCAATAAATCTGTCATTCTAGAAATGTAGTCTTGTTTGCTCATGATGACCGTCTTCTTTCCTTTGTCTGCCTTCATATAAACATTTTTTTTATTCAGAGATTTAAGTATTTTCAAGTATGGTTTGGATTTACTGCTTTCCCTTTCTATTTTTTCTAAGATCTTCCCATATTTGCTTCTAATTGCTGATCTCTACCCAGTATTTAGACCCTCAGTAGCTATTTCAATGTCAACTATATAATCTTCTGTGTTATTGGAGAAATCTACGTAAGTTTTTAACAAAGGGTTACCCCGAGCCGGAAATCAAACCCGGGACCCCGAGCTTGGCATGCAGGTGCTCTACCAACTGAGCTAAGGGGCTAGCAGTCCAGATTTGTTTCTCCTGACTAGAGAAAAACTGAAGTTGTCACTATTATGATATGATTAATCAATAAATACATAAAAAAGTGTTCATTTATATTTGAATTGACCTTGTATAAAAATTATTTAGTTTATAAAAGGTGTATGATGCCCAATTATGCACTGACTTTTGTCATGATACTCACCTGTACCACGCCCAGTTGGTAAAGTAGCAAACAACTTTATAACCAGTATCAACTGGCATTACGTGATCCGTTCCTGGAGTACTTGGTTTCATAGTTGTCATTACTGTTGTTGGTGCAGTTGTGGGTGCCATAGTTGGTTTGTCTGTCATTGGTATTTCATTGCCTTCATCTTCGTCATCATTGTTGCACTTTGTGTTTTCTGGCCAGTCACAGTGGTCCTGCAAATATATATATGTTTATTAGTGAAAATATTTCAAAGGTAACATCTGATGATTAGTAAGTGTGTGTTAAGGTAATCAAGAAGTATATGTGGATCATACTAAAAGTTGTGAGCAACCCAAGCTAAAATTCAAATTCCAACAATGTAACAGGATGGTAATCTGCACACTTTACACAACACATTGCCACATGGTGACAGCATTAGCTTTTTTCATGTGATCACAGGCAATATTTCCAAAATGACAGATATCAATGTTTTGTTTTGAGCTGCAGAAATAATTTTGTTACTAACACGGAGGAGATCCTCAAAATCCTTCTTCTTCTTCATCTTCCCTAGTTGTACCACTATCATTGTGTAAGGGGATTCTTGTTCCTGTATCCCTTTAAGGTGGGCCTGAGGAACCAAAGCTCTGGATCTTGACATAAAACCAGGATGGGGGATCAGCCTGATGCCTGATGTGAGTGTGAAGGAAGTGGATGATTGTATGAGGGCAAGATGAATGATAGGAAAGATGATGATAGAGCAATTGGTGGAATGCTGGCAGGGGAAACCGGAGGATCCAGAGAAAACCCACCCTAGTGCCATGTTGTCCACCACAAATCTCACTTTGTGGTCACCTGGGATCAAACCCAGGCCACCTTGGTGAGAGCCAAGTGGTCTAACCACTCAGCCATGGTGTGCCCCTCCCCCTCAAAATCCTTTAATGATTAATTGAAGGCCTAAAGGAACAGACCTGGACAAAGCCTAATGTCCGATCCCTTAACCTTCACGCAGTGTAACTGTTAGTAATCATATATCAATTTTGTTATAATAAAATGGTAACCCTTTAATTGCTTCTGTAATCTGAAGACTTAAAGGAATCAATCGAAACAAAATTATGCGATGAGCTTAAGGAAAGGATTGCTCACCAATAAGCACTGGTCAGTTTGGTGAGTTATTGACTGGACTGATATTTCTTCCTTTCCATATATCAGGTCTCCTCTTTTACCTTTCCTATGCAGTCATTCTTGACTCAACTCTTGTTTTCTTCAACCCTGATGGTATTAGAGTATTTGAGGCCTAGGGGATAATTTCATTTTCTTTCCTTTCTCTACTTAGGATGATGTAGCCACCATATGGTGCCCAATTTTAAATGGTTATAAAAAGTTGGGATACACCATGGCTGTAGTTAGACCACTTGGCTCTCACCTAGGCGGCCCAGGTTCAATCCCAAGTGACCGCAAAGTGGGATTTATGGTGGACAACATGGTGTTGGAGTGGGTTTCCTATGGATCCTCTGGTTTCCCCCACTATCATTCCACTAACTGCTCCATCAGTCATTCATCCCAGGTGTTGGGCCGACCCCTCAACTCTGATCTCATCTATCAGGTCAATATGCTTTGGCTCCCTTGCTCTGAGGGAATCCAAGCTGCTCCTAATACCAGCATTGGTGAGAAAGGAAGACATAAAAAAATAAAAAAGTTAAATAAACACACTCCAATCAAAACAATGAAGTGTAAGAGAGTGAATGGCTTCATTGTCAACTCCTTAACATTAGATACCAACCAACCTACCATGTTTAGTTTTGACAGAATGCACCACTGAATTCCTTGTTAAAGAGGAAAAATCTGCTGCTGAAATTTGCCTTAGACTTCAATATGCACATGGAAATGTCTGCATGGGCAGCAGTGTTAGGAGATAGGTAAAAAATTTAAAAAATGGGGACATGAGTATCAAGTTTGCCTTCAAGCTGTCTCCAAGGAATACAATAAGGGAAGAGTTGATGAGTTCATCAGAGAAGACAGGTGAGTCACTCTGGATGAAATCACTTCAAAACATGCAGTAAGACAGTGCAGTGCAACAAATGATTAAAAGCTTAGGTTATCAAAATGTATGTTTTGGTCCCACATTTATTGGCTGAAGCCCGTAACCTCAGTGACAAAATGTCAACCAATACCTTCTTTAGAAGTTTCAAATTGAAGATCATTTTTTATGCATATTATGATAGGTGATGAAAACTGGTGTCATAATCGAGCCTGAAACATAACACCACAATACGGAATGACACCACTTGAATTCACCATTGAAGAAGAAAGCAAAGAAAAGTTACGGGCAGTGACTTTTGGGATGCACTCTGATATGGAATACACCATAGTGTCCCTAGAACTGTCATGCACTGTGAAACAAGCACCTTGGAAAGATCATCCATTCTCATACTACTGGTGTTATTGTGGTGAAGATCAGACATTGGATGGGGAAACTGTTCCATACCCTTTCTAGTCCTGAGTTAGCACCCTCCAACTACCATATTTTTTATTCTATTAAGAGATATATTTGCAAACTTGCAAGTATTCTCAAACTTGAAGAATCGTAAGTAAAATATGTGTATAGAAATGGAGATTATGTTGAAGAGTAGAAAAGTGGCAGAATAGTCTGCAGATTAAGATGATACGGTTGGTTCATTTAAAAAATACGGATAACTAGCTTAGATGTTATTTGAAAACAGCAACTGCCTTCAAAGCCACCTAATTCTCAAAGAAAATGAGCAATTCCTTTCTTGGAAGTGTTGAAAACAGTGTTGTTGTAATAAATTAAATTTAAAATCAGCAATGTTTATTAATTGCACAGGTTGTCAAGATTACTTTCACAGAAAGAGGCCAAAAAGAAATCAATAACGAGTTATCACAAAAAAGACCAGTAGTATCAGGGGTTCCGCAAGGATCTATTCTGGGCCCCCTGTTATTTTTACTGTATATAAATGACCTCCCATTATGTCTTATGAACAACTTAGATGCTAAAATCACACTCTTTGCAGATGATACAAGTATTTTCTTAGCAGGAAAGGATCATGATGGCCTTCAGCAAAATATAACACCAGCTATAGTAAATGTATTAAATTGGTTTAAAGTCAATAAGTTGATTGTAAATGAATAAAAAACAAATGGCACTAAATTTTCAGCATAAGGCTTGTAGGAAAATGGAAAACCCTTGCATCAGAATTGGCTCCAGATTGATAAATTTTGAACAGCAAACTAAATTCTTAGGACTATGGGTAGACAAAAATTTAAGTTGGGACAAACATATAGGAAAGTTAGCTGAGAAGCTTAGCCATGTTTGTTTTGTTTTACATCAGCTGAAGCCTCGAGTAGAATTTACTACACTCAGAACCTGTTACTTTGCTTACTTTCATTCACTATCATATGGACTACCATTGTGGGAAATACTACAAATAGTAAGATGATATTTAAGCTACAAAAGAAAGCATTACAAATTATGGTTGGCATCCAAAAATGGAAAGCTGCAGAAATTATTTCAAAGATTTGAATATCCTGACCCTACCCAGTTTATATATGAAACAGTTATTAATTTATATGAAGACTAATACTGTGAACTATGTCACAAATTTGAAATACACACCCATAACACACGTAATAAAGACAAATTACACACCTATATTCATAAAACAAAACTATTTGAGACTTCTGTAAAATACATGGTTTAAAGCTATACAACCACTTGCCAAATCAATTAGAAAACACACCCTCTATAACACAATTTCTTTAAAAAAAAAAAAATCAGTTTTACTCAGTAAATGAATACTTAGAATATAATTCAGGTAAAGTATAAATTAATCAGCTTGTTGTACTTAACTATACTAATGTATTCTATTTCTATTCTTGTTTCATGTGTCCAAGATTAGAAGACTCATCAATGAAGAATTTTAACTGGCCAAAGCATTAAAATTAAGTGTAATACTAGAGTCAGTGTCTGCATAAA
Source organism: Mantis religiosa (assembly GCA_030765055.1). Classification (NCBI taxonomy): domain Eukaryota; kingdom Metazoa; phylum Arthropoda; class Insecta; order Mantodea; family Mantidae; genus Mantis; species Mantis religiosa. Next base: position 125,529,165 of record CM060959.1, read on the forward strand.
TATTCATAACAAGTTGATCTGTTATTGTACTCAAGTATCTTAATGTTTTTCAAGTGTAAATAGTAATTTGTGTAAATTATCTGTAAACTTTAGATTGTAAATACGTCATAGATGAATTGTAAATATTGTTAAATACTCTAACTGTATTGACAATGCCTATAATTCTGTATGAATTCCTGTGGCTAATAAACATTGTATTGTATTGTATGACAAGGATGGAAGGCTCGTTTAAAGTACACAAGTGTTGTCACATAGCTCTCCTATACATAATACCTATCGCTGTAACAAACATTAGATCTGGCAGCATGGGTGACTCATATGCACTCTCATACACTCATTTTGTAGTAAACAGATCCGCTACCGGAGCAGATAAACAGTTCAAGATCCTCTGCCCTTCATACCCCTCTAATCTCTGTTTCATATAACCTTGCCCCGCTGAAATGTATCACTGCGCGTTCAACAACCCTCCCCCCTCGCCCTAATTGGCTAATGCTTTCGCGTCATAGGCCATAGGCGGTGCCTTCCCGTCACATTTAAACCTGCAGTAAATGTCGTAATAATTGCCGGGAAGATAAATATAATCATACAAATAAGGATATGAAGGCATGCAAAAATACAAGTTTATAATGAACTGAGCAAATTGAAACAGAATGACTGAGCAATGAAACTGAAAGAGTTTATAATGAAAGGCCTTTGGCCTTTTCCACTGCGATTTTTTAAACCAGCACACATACCTTTCAAAAATGCTTGTCTTTCAGTCTTAAAAGTCATGTCACACCATACTTTACTTTTCGTGTGTTCTTCGTGTATGTTTTGCGATTTGTATCTCGGTGCAGTGTGGTTGTCCTTAGATAACGTCTCGCCAGACAGCAATATCGCCTCTGTCTTTTAGCACATTTTTCTTGCCTCTTTTTTCATTCACAAATCCCAGCTGTATAAGCAATCTGCTGAAATTTGGTAAATCTGCATCCTCATTTACAGCAGACGAAATGTTACTTATGTTAGGGAGTTCGTTTCTAAAGAAAAACTACACACATGACGACGCACAACACTTTTCACGTATTCTCTCCGAGCACGCACTTTTGTTTATTCCTGCTTTTGCCTGGAGTGGTAAGTTTTCCTGTTTCCTCAATTTCATGTCGCGATGTTCCTACGGATCTAACACTCACACCTGTAACTTCAGAGCACAGCTGTTCGACTTCTCTCACTGACAAAGACGGATTCTTCTCTGTGAGTGCATTAAACACATGCAACACAATTCTTTTTTTGCCTGTTTGTAAATAATTATCCTTGCGATACTTCAGCGAAAAACTGGCGGTAGACTCTGCCATTATACATATAATAAGTACATGTGCAATAAACGATCAATAAAATAATTTAGCTCCCGCACTCTCGAATGGCGATGCATGACTAATCCAGTTCAAAACAAGGTCAGTGATAAAAGTCATATAAACAAATGTCACCACTACCGCTAAATCACGTGCTATCGTGCCATGTGCTTGAGAGCAAAGGAACCTCCTCTTTACTTCGTTTAAGAACTAACATGCATTTTCGATAAATCAACTCTGTTGCGTAATATATTTAATTAAAACAGTTACGAAAATATAAATTTGACAATTCTCTTCCAACATATAATGATATATCACCATGTTAAATAACGAACTAATTTTTACCGCACGACAGTCATTACCACAACAGCAACCAATGAGAGGTGATTAGGTCACGTGACAGTTAAGAGATACTGGGCAAGCTTACGTGAAACAAGGTATAGCCTTCTTGTCATGGGCATACAATAATGACCATTATGTAAAAAACTTGACAATATTAGACAGCTGTATTCAACTCCATTAGCAATAGTAAAGATTACCATCACAGCCTCAGTAACATGGTAGTAGCATGTCTGCCTCACGTTAAAGACACCCCGAGTTCAAATCTCGGTCAGGATGAGTTATAAAGATAAAGTTTATTTTGGAATTTTCTCATACCCTGAAAGAGCAATGTTAGTTAACTCTAAGCTCTATGGACCCTGAACTCATTTGAGCATTATTTCACCCATTTCATTCATCGTCTGATTTAACTTACATTAGAGGATGTTAAGTAAAAAAATTGCCAACACCATGGAAGCAATGACACCAAAAATAATTATTTTGTGTTAATTTTTGAGCCTACAATAGACAAAAAGTATAATGAAATTTAGGCTTCATAATCTGCAAGATGTCACATTCTGATTTATAGTAATTAACATTCTTAAAATTTTACAGAAGATTGCTAATCATTCAAATACAAAACCTAATCATATTGACTTATTTACCTTGTTCCAATAAAGTCCTGCTGGACAGGACTGCTCTGTTAAGACTCCAAACTGGCACAAGTAGTATTTCTGACAGTTACTTGCATGGGAAGCAAATATTCTCCCACCACAAGTTGGATCATTTACCAGTCCACCAGATATTACTGTCCAATCAGGATACTGCACATGGTTATCTGACGCTGTAAAATTCACACTGCATTAGTGCAATATTCTTCAAACAGATAAATATTATTTTTAATGCAAGATAGGCCAATACATTGTTTCATTAAAATAACTTTTATACAATGATACCAACATGAGTAGAAATTCAGAAATGAGTTCAATAACACTTAAGTATCAGTCACCATTACACAAATATAAATATTTGTAGCAAAGGCTTCACTTATCTTAATAAATTGGTGTTAATACTTATTTCTAATGGAGATCAATTTCAAAAACAGATTGTTTTCATCATCAGTCAACTTCGTAAAACAATCTGTTTTGAAATCAATCTCCATTGGAAAGAAGTATTAACACCAATTTCTTAAGATAAGTGAAGCCTTTGTAACAAATATTTATATTTTTGTAATATTTATTGCTTCACTGTAGCTAGCTTCATTTTCTACGTAATCAGTCAGCATGTTTATTGCATGAACATATTTTGCACAAATTAAAAAAAAAAAAATCAAGCACTTGAATGATTTAGCCATTTTATAGAAAGATAACCTACCATTTCATATAGGAAACTCACATATTCCCCTATAACACATATCTATAGTTTGTAAAAAAAGCTGCAAAAGACATTATCATTTTGACCCAAATTCTTCGCATCAAACACCAGAGACTGGTGCCAGCAAGGGATAATAAACCTCACTGAACGATGGCTCAAGATTATAGAATCTAATAGTCTGTACCTCGAAAATTAGTTAATTGCTTGTCAGAACATATTTCAAGTAATTTTTTTTCTTAAAAAATGCCATTATTAATGAAACAGTATATGACAGGTTTTGCAAACCGTAATCTTCATGTTCACCTTAATTCATTGTGACTTGTAGATGGTGCTTCAGATGAGTGTACCATTCAATGAGATACCTTTTCATGTGGAACATCAAAATATGATAAATGTGTCTGTTTCTGTGATGAATAATTTTCTCCTAAACAGAGATTTCTGCTGGTTTTCCACGAATCTTTAAAACTTGAATGTTTCAACTATTGAACTGTGACCCAAAATGGTCTGCAAATCCTGGTTTTTCAATTTGTTTGTATTAATTACATAAGTTAACCAAGCAGGATGGCTCAGGAGATTTCGTCTGTGGCCCACATTAGGGAGGCCAGGGTTCGATTTCTGTGGTCAACTTATGTGACCCATGGTTTTTTAGGTGTATTCCCAGCTCGCCAGGCGAATGCTGGGTAGGTTAATTATGTTCCCCAAATTTCCTGTCCAACCATGTCATCTCCATTATCATTTCCCATCATCTCTCATCTGGTGGTCTCTTTCACGGCAGAAGTGTTGGTGGCAGTCTTGGTGCTACATGGCAGGATGATATGATTCTGGAAAATACTCTTCAGCAGGACGGTCTCCGGCCAGCCAAGTGAGTCATTTTAGGACCACAGTGGTTAAGCCATCGCTGACCTCCCTCTTGTACCAGGAAGTTACCCAGCTGTCCCCGAAGGGCGTCCGGCGCCTCCGTGGGGCTTTCCAGTAGGGCAAAACCTAAAGATTAACAAGCTTCCCCCATCTGGTCTGAAAACACAAGATGGGTGGAAGTGGATACGCCACTTACACACAACAACCCCAAAAGGGGAAGGCTACTGAACAACCTCGGTGGGGGCGCCTGGTGATCTAGCACACCTTCTACTAGCTCTGCAGGCTAGTATGCGGGAATATATGGCTTCCCTCAACCCTGTCCGGAGATGTACCCGATCTTCCATGGATATCGGGAACCACTGCCCCCTCGAGTCCAAACCAATCTGAACAACTCCCATTCAGGGAAGAGCTCGAATGTTCAGCCCGAGGTTTCTCCAGTAACGTCAGAGGTACCACGAGTGCTAAGGGTCCGCAGCGCCCGCACCATGGCAGCTGAAGGGGACTCCCCCTACAGGGATAATAAATGTGAGGATCTACTCCCATTAGTCCTGGACCCGTAGGACCAGAACTCGGGCCTCTCAGGTAGGACAGTACCTATTTTATAAACTGACCCCCCCCCCTCTCCCGCTGCACATGGCAGACGGGACGGAAGTAGATACGCCACTTACACGCCAGTCCTTAATGAACCAGCTACCAAAAACCTTGGTAGGGCCGCTGGTGATCTAGCACACCAACTACTAGCTCTGCAGGCTAGCACCCGGGACTTATAAGACAACCCTCTACCCCCTCCGGGCGGCCGAAGCCTGGCCGGAGGTACCCAATTTCCCGTGGGTGGCGGGAACACACTGCCCCCTCGAGTCCAACCCAATCCGAACAGCTCCCAAAGGGAGGGGCTCGAATGTTCGGTCCCCTACAGGGATGTCAGTTGTACTGGTCTGTCGGGGAGTTTCCACTGGTCAACAGTAGTGATCCTGCCCTCTGCATTGTCATGCCTCCTTGGAATGGCCACCCTGTCTCCTCTCATCTCATCCTTCCTCCTGGGGATGTGCCACTGGGTGCATAGGCATAACAGACTAAGACTAATCGCAGTGCCAAATCATATCCTATCCTACACTACTATGTTCCTCTTTGTCTTCTCAATGTAAACATTGCAAAGATGTATTCTCAATGTAGTGAATAAAATCTATGAGTGTTAAGTATCTCAATTCTCAATTTTCACATTATCTCATGTCTCAAATATATTTTTCTCAGTGGCCTTCTGAAACCCTTTCTTGATCTATGTAGAACATCATGCATTAAGCTTTGCAAATTCTAGAATATAAGATATGAATATATGAAAACATTTTGCAGAAATCATACAAATAATTTGGCATTAGATTTGTATAGTAATTACTCATTTAGTTAATATACTGAACAAGCTGCTTGGGACTCACATTTGGAGTCATAGTTTCAATCTCTGGTAACCAAACAATCTGAACTAATCATGCATGATTGGAGGAATTTAGTAAAATGACGTTCAAAATTAATTGAAAAAACCATTTGTAGTTGGTTTTTTCAATTAATCTGAACTAAGTTTTTTTTTTCTTTCTTTCTTTTCCTTGATCACCGGATGAATTCTGAGAAGATGACTTCTCTTACCATCACTTCATCTTCGATTCAATCTTACAGAGTTGAAAGTGTTATGTAATGGTTTTGGTATAGTGCTGCTACCTGGTGATGATTGTGCCTAGTAAATACAGTTTGGGCAGCATTATAGTTATTTATATGCTTCATTTTAATCAAAATAAACACATGCCAAAATTCTATTATTGCACTTTTTTATACGTACAATGATAATAACGAAATGTAGTGAACTTAAATAATGGTAAAATGTTTTAAGAGCTGGTCTCTATGTGATGACTTTGAAATTGTATTCTTAGCCAAAAGTTAAAACAAAAAAAATAATAAAATCCTATTCGACAAAAGAGTAATTATTGGAAAATACTAACCAATAACCATAAATATCTCAGAAATGATTATCTCCAGAAAGAAAAATTATTTGACATAAATTGTGTGCTTTAAGAAAGTATACATTTTTTGTGTAGTAAGAATTAGTCTATTGCTTATGGTTTACCAGTTGAACCAATGTCTTTCAGAATGAAAAGGGTTTTAAAGGCTATTCCTAGAAAATTCAAGATATACATTTCATTTGTCATAAAAATAACTTAACCATATGATATTTTAATCAAATTCATTAGAATCTTTTGGAAAATATAAACATTTTTAAAAATGTTTACATGTAAAGAGCAACTCATTTGAATGTTTAATTCATTATTCAGTCAAAAAGGTTACCACTGTGAGTAAGACAAGAGTTTAAATGGTACAAATGCTTCCCAAGAAGATTTGAAGATAATGAATGCCCTAGTACATCAATAATTATAACATTGAACAAATGAAGAAAATGCTCCTGGAAATCCTCAAATTTTTATAGAAGTTGCTGATGTCAGCTCATAATTTGGTTAATGCCAAGCAATTCTTTTTTTTAATGTTTTGGGCATTAAACATGTGGCAGCAAAGTTTGTTCCAAAATGCTGAATTTTAGCATATAGTTTATTTTTATAAAACATTTCATATACCAGAACAAAGGAATGAATCTAAAAGTGTACTAATATTAAAATTTCTTTCTATCTAAAATAATTTCTATTTGGACGAGTATGGTCCGAAAATTTTCCTAACTAATAAAGATACAAGACATTATTTTCAGAATTTTTTTTTTTTTTTTTTCAACTTTGTCTCCTTGTCGCTCTACACATTTCTTCCTTTGATGATTCCATCTCTGTAACCCGTCTAAATAATACTCTGCGTTTTTCTCTGCAAAATGATTGTTCACAAATTGTTCTTCATTTGACAAAATTATCTGTCCTCCAAGTGCAGTTTTCAGATGAGGGAACAAAAAGAAGTTGCTTGGGGCTAGATCTGGTGAGTCAAGCAGTTCAAACCGTAATTCATGGATTTTCGCCATTGCAACCGCTTAGGTGTGAGACAGTGCGTTGTCTTGGTGAAACAGGATTTTATTTTTCTGCAAATGTGGCTGTTTTTCCGCAAGTTCTGCCTTCAGCTTGTCAAGTAATGATGCATAGTATGCTCCTGTAATGGTTTTTCCTTTCTGAAGATAATCAATTAAAATAACTCCATGACTATCACACAAAACAGTTGCCATCACTTTCCCAGCCAAAAAACAACAGATTTTGCTTTTTTTGGAGTCGGTTCCCCATTTGCAGTCCACTGTTTGGACTGTATTTTTGTTCTGGGCATGTAATGGTGTATCCAAGTTTCATCTAAAGTAATTAATCAGCGTTAAAATTCGGATTTATTGTGCTTAAACTGCGCCAACAGAGCGTTGGAAATTTTCATTTGAATACGTTTTTGGTCTAACATAAGCAAATGCGGCACCCAACACGCGGACAGCTGCCTCATGTCTAAATGTTGATTTAATATGTAACAAACACATTCCTTTGACATGTTCATAGCCTCTGCTATCTCTCTCACTTTAATTCGGCGGTCATCTAGCACCATTTGGTGAACTTTGACGATGTTTTCGTAGGTAGTTACAGTTTTTTGGACGTCCCAAACGTTCATCTCCCAAGCTCTTACTCTTACCTTGTGAGGGAATTTATAAGAGAGAATTATGAGAATTTATGTTATAACACTACACATTTAAATTCAGCTACCCAAAATTTCACTATAGTAAATGATGGTGCAGAGTCCCCATACACAGAATCTAACTGATCTTTGTCTGCGTAAGCGTATTGCCTTTCAAAAACAAATATCTAATGACAGCTCGATACTCGATTTTGTCCATTTTCATAAAAGCACTCACATCAACTCACTCAAACGACTGTTACATAACAACTGACCATCCAAATTGGCTGAAACTTTGGTGAGTAACTGTTAACAGATGAACAACGAAATTCACTAGCTTTTTAAGTTAATTGATGGAAATTAATCATTTCTTCGCACTAGCCATATATAGGTTAAGGTTTTGGATAGACAGAGTCAACATGAAAAATTCAATGCCATGGCCAGGATTTGAACCATGAATCTACTGGTTTCCGTCCAGTCGCTCTTACCTATTGAGCCATGGCCAACTTGCCATCATGACATTAAATTCTCCAATTGACTCATATATTTCCTCGGTAAACCACTAGGGGCTCTCGCATCCAAGATACACTGTTTGTGGCGACTTACTATTGTAGGTACTTGAGTCCCAAGCTCCATCATTTGACTCTTATTATTTTGGTTAATTGATGGAAATTAATCATTTCTTCATACTAGCCATATATAGGCTAAGGTTTTGGATAATGAAATTCACTAGCTTTTTAAGTTAATTGATGGAAATTAATCACTTCTTCATACTAGCTGTATATAGACTAAGGTTTTGGATAGATAGAGATAACCTGAAAAATTCAATGCCATGGCCAGCTTTTGAACCACAGATCTATTGGTTTGCATCCAGTCGCTCTTACCCACTGAGCTACCATGGCCAAATTGCCATTATGTTGACTCTATCACTAGCTTTTATTTACATGTGCTGTCATCTTCATGTTGAGTTTGGAAACTTTTCAGACCACTTTTGTAATTTCATGATAAGCTTCAATGATCTCTTCCATGATCTCAGGTTATGCAGATACTTAAAAAGCTATGTTAGTTTTCTATAAACTTACGGTGTTGTTGCTGTAATCTGGAACTATCTGCATCAATATCACACTTTGGACCAGGACCTGGGTAATTTCTGAGGATCCTGTTGATTGTACGTAGTAGAGGGTATGGTTCACAAGAACAGACATTCTTGAAGTCATCCAAATCCAGAGCCCATATCATGCCTCCACCCAATCCCATATTTCGGATGAAGTTGGATTTATACCGAATCATAGCTGCATCATCGAATGATACCCACTGGTCTCTTAAGTAGGCATAAGGACCCATGCGACCTTTTGGATCTTTGACTACCTTCCAGCCTTTCTTCTGAATATTGGTGCATATCTGTAAAAATATAAAGCACAATCATTTTATGCGTGATTGGAAAAATTTAGTAACAGCAATGTCAAAATTAATTGAAAAACTGTTTGCCACTAGTCTTTGAAACTAGTCCCTCAATAACATAAAAATGTATGCGACAAAGTGTTAAAAACTAACTACAAATAGTTTTTTCAGAATCATTTTATTCATTTTCTTCTTCTTGGCACAGCATATTTAAGTTTTATAATTTACCGTATTTTATTGCATAATCCCCCCCCCTTTTTTTTCCCCTGTTTGCTGGCAAACACTGGGGAGGGAATTATACGAGTGATGCTTCTAGGAATTCAGAAAGGAAGGAAAACCATGTAATATTATATAAAAATTATATAGATATACAGTAATTTGTGAATGAACTGGATACATACCACGGTTTCATTCGGCCTACAATGTATTGTTTCATTATTTCTTTCATCTGACTATTCTGCAGTCTCATTTTCGTCACTGTCATCACTATGTTCATTTATATATGGCTCAGAAAACTCATCATCTTCATTTTCACTATTCCACAACATGTCGTCCTCAGAACCATCAATGGCAAAAGAAATTCCAGTTTTTTTAAAAACTCTTCTTAACAATATAGACACTAACTTTCTCCCAAACATGGATTATCCACTTGCACATTATCGGTATTGATAGCTTCCTTATTTTGCCTCCTAGAGTCAGCTGATGAGATGCCACCATCACGAATTTCAGGACTTTTCTTGTTTTAGGTTCACGGAAAGATTTGGAGCTTGTCTTTGCAGCCTTGAGTTTATCTTTTTGTCTCCGCCAATAACGTATTGAATTAGGATCAATGGAGAAATGTCTTCCTGCATTTTCACCCCATTTGCATCAGCATAAGATAATACATTTAATTTAATTTTTGCTGTGTAGTTTGAATATTTTGACATTAAGATGACTTCTAACAAACTGACTTAGAAACAAGTCTGCAACTTCACATTTCAATTTTACGATATATTGTAGCGATGGCAATACAAGTATATGTGTCCATTGTTGTCCGTGACAAGCACCGCTGCATCGATTGTTGTCCATTATCAAGTCATTTGAAGGCTGTTCCAATATGAACGAACTATAGAGAGAATTATGTGATGTTTAATAGATAAATAATTTTTAGTGATGAAAAATCATAGGGGAGGGAAATATGTGAGGGGAGGCTTATGCAATAAAATACGGTATTAAAAACTTCAAAATGAGTCTAGCTGATGATAAAGGTAACAGTCTCCGAAACTGTTACATGTCCATTAACACAGAGTTCCTAGTGACCTGGAAAGTCAGGAAATTTCTAAATGGTTAGGAAAACTCAGACGAATATTAAATATATTGAGTCAAAATAATATATTCAAATTTATCATGTATCTAATAATTCATACTGATGAAAAACTACATATTAACAACAATTTTGCCCACCTCGGTAGCGTAGATGCTAGCATGTCTGCCTCATGTTCAAGAGGTCTCGAGTTCGAATCTCAGTCAGGGTGAGTTACCTGGATAAGGCTTTTTCTGGGGTTTTCCATTATCTTGATAGACGAATGTCAGGTAACTCTAAGCTCCATGGACCCTGGACACATATGAGCATCATTTCACCCATTTCATTCACCGTCCAATATGACTTAACGTTGGAGGATGTAAAATTACAAAAAAAATATGATTTTAAGATTTCTTTGCTCTTTATAATGCCTGGTTAACCTTTAAAATGATGAGCTTCATATTAAATGCAGAGGAACTAATGTGTATCATTCTTATTAAATTTTAGATGAGTCGCATTTTTTAACACATCTGCTTCACTTTCGTACCTATTTTGAGGACATGTTTCGCAAATCTTCGCTTGCATCTACGGCTCTTGTGCGACTGACGCTAGATCCAGCGGTGTGGGTAATTCTGGGGTTGTTGCTGCCATCTGTTGATTTAGTGATGAACTGAAAAGTGGGATTCTCTTCTAGCGGGATTTCAAAGTTCATTAGTTGGTTTTTATGTTTTTCTATGTATATCCTCTCCCATATGACGAGTTCACTATGTTTTTGTACGTATTTTAGTAATTCTGTGCTATCTTCAATTTCATGATTTTCAGACCAGAAATGAGCTGCTATTGCGGACTTATCAATATTTTTGTATCTTAAGTGCCTGAAGTGTTCTTTCTTTCTAGTGCCTATGTTCCTTTTTGTCCTTCCTATGTAAATTTTTTCACAGTCTTTACACTTAATTTTGTAAATGCCTGACTTTTCCTCTGGTTTTATCTTATCAGTATTATTACTGTGAAGTAGGTTTTTAATGTTGTAATTGTTTTTTGGTGCCAATGTTATATTGTATTTCTTGAATATTTTTTGGAACTTTTTTGTGGCCCAGGGGTGGTAAGTAAATTTAGCAAATCTAGTTTCTTGTTTTATTGGTGTGAGAGCTGTGATCTGTTTTAATTTCTTTTGAAGTTTGAATAATTTTAGTTTTTTATCTACAAGGTTTTTTCCATATCCATTTTTAATTGCAGTTTTTAAGATTTGATGGTATTCGTTTTGATATTCTTGCTGGCTGAGAGGTAGATTTACTAATCTGTGTGTCAGACTGTTGATGGTTGCATGTTTGTGTGGAATTGGGTTGAAACTATTTGCTTTGATGTAATTATCTGTGTGTGTTGCTTTTCTATGAATGCCAAATTCTAGTTTTTCATTGCCTTTTTTGATTTTAAGGTCTAAAAAAGGTAGAGTACAGTCCTCTTCAGTTTCTACTGTGAATTGTATGCTGGGTTCTTGCAGGTTGAGTAGTTTCAAAGCATCATCTATTAGTTTGTAGGGCACTATTGCAAAGATGTCGTCTACGTATCTGTACCATGTTTTAAACATATGAGGGAAGGCTTTAGTAATATGTGTTTCGAAAAAGCTCATGTATAGATTGGCCAAAAATTGTGATAGCGGGCTTCCCATAGCTAGTCCTGAAATTTGTTTGTAATACTTTCCATCGAAGACAAAATAATTTTGATGTATACATAATTCAGTCATTGCCACATATTCTTCTATTGCATTGGCATCCAGGTTTATAGAATTTAGCCATTTTTTCAGTTGAATCAAAAGTTTGTCTAATGGAATGTTAGGGAAGAGGGAGCGGACATCAAAGGATACTAAAGTGTCATGAGGTTTTAGTTTAAGATTTTGAATTTTTTCTACCAGGTCTAAAGAGTTTTTTATACTCAGAGTATGGAATTGTGGAAAGGACTGAAATTTTTTGGTTAGCCATTTTGCCAGAAGGTAAGTAGGAGTGTTTATATTATTTACAATGGGTCTCATGGGTATGTTGGGTTTGTGTATTTTAGGCAAACCATATATTCTTGCAAGGGTAGGGTTGTCTGGTTTGATAGTTTTTTGTTCTGTAGTTGTTAAAATTTTACTATTAATGATGGTTTTTTGTACATCTTTTATGCATCGGTTGAGTGGATTAGAATCTATTTCCTGGAACTCATCTAAAATTTAATAATTTTTCGCTTCACTGTGGTGTTCCAATACAGTTGAATCTTGATGTATCATTCTTGTTATTAGCCCACCTCGGTAGCATGGTGGTAGCTTGTCTGCCTCCAGAGTTCGAATCTCGATCAGGGTGAATTACCTGAATCAGGTTTTAGTGGGGTTTTTCCCTTATTCTGAAAGACAAATGTTGGGTAACTCTAAGCTCTATGGACCCTGGGCTCATTTGAGCATCATTTCACCCATTTCATTCATCATCTGATATGACTTAATGTTGGAGGACATAAATTAAGGGAGGAAAAAAAAAAAGAATCTCGTGCTATTCAAGTTTTTGTGAGTACAGTTTTGGATTTAATTGTCATGGTGATCTGCTACCCCTTCAAACCTTCTTAGAGGTAGAGGAGGTTAGTTGCTTCTCCATTCCCCCCAAAATATTTAACCATCGTGGCCATCTTTTGCAACAAAATAATATATTTTCAAATTATTTGGTATTATATATTTAAAATACTTTTCCTTGGTATTCTGTTTCAAAAGTCTATTGCAGAATGATGTATGTTCAATAACTCTGCCTTTGGGTACCTATTGTCATCTTTAAATCTAATTAGTTCATGTATTGTTTAAACTGAAAATTACAATTGCCATATCACTGTTATTCCATACCTTTATTCCATAAAGCAACTGAGAATTGAAAGACAAAACCATTGTTCAACAGCAAACGCCAGATGCCGAAAATAATCTTTACTTCTCATTTGTTGCTATGACATGGTGACTACGAGCTAATGTGTTTGTCTTTTGTTTCCATGGCCGAAAACCATCTGCTCAGTTTGCAACTTTGCCAGCATTGATAAGGAAAATGCATTTCAAATTTCTTTTAAGATAGCATAAGCCATATGCTCATTTTTTTTATATATAACTCAGTTGCATTTCTCTGAAATTTAATAGGTCTAATTGCAAATTATGTGTAAATACATTACATATAAATAAGGTTCTTTTAACATGTTTTTAAATTAGATTTTTCCAGGACGTCCAACTATTTACACATAAATACAAATTATGTATAACTGGGTTATGTATAAACCATGTTGAACTGTACATATATAAAAACAGAGTAATGCTGGCACTATCAGTGCATTCATGCTTCAGCCGCCACAGTTCACCAGTAAAGCAGGAGTTACAGAATGAAAACTCCCAGTGTAATAAACAATGTATATACATACAATCTGTAGCCTTACAATAAAATGATCTTACTGTAAAAATATTGACCTTTATTTAAAAAATAATTATATTTTGTGTGTATTTTGACATAGTGATTTACCTCATAGTACGATAAGAAACCTCTAGCTCTTGTTGCTTCTCCAGCTTCTCCACCACCGTATGTTGGGGCATTCAGACCATTTTTATTGTTATCTGCTAAACTGAATGACTGACCATACATTGGCATTCCCATAACAATTTTCTTAGGATCTGCACCTTGCTTGATCCAGTAGTGGATTGAGAAGTTCTAGAACACAAAAAATAAAACATCTTATGCTTGAAGCTATTTAATTCAAAACACAAAAATCTTATGGTTTTAGCTTGATCAATTAATACTGCTATTTGATCCATATTTAAAATATCTTATATTTATTTTTATTTATTTATTTATTTATTTGTGTACTAAGCTATTACAATTGTTGAGCTGATCACCAGTAAATATCTTATATATTACATTTATATGACTTTCTCTACCTCTTTATTATTTATTTTTATATACTTTCTATACCTACAAACTGTTCTTACAAATGTTGAAATTCCATAATATTTTATAACATTGTGAGAAACAACTGAATAGCAATAGCACCTTAAAAAAAGAATAAATATTGACAATTTGAAAGTAATGAGTCGGTAATTCAAACACAAACGTCACTCAAAATATCCTTACTTGGACATGTTTCGGAGAACGGTTTGTCCAAGTAAGGATATTTTGAGTGATGTTTGTGTTTGAATTACTGACTCACTACTTCCAAATATTAAATACATCACTGTTTCTAACCTTTTGCTTCGAATAATAAAATATTCACAAATTCAAAACCATAAAAATGTAACCTGTTACAGAAATAACTGAGTTATAAAAAGCTATTTGAAATAGTGTTTCTTAATTGAAGTTTCTGTAGTTCATTTTTGCCTATCTCCTATGGTTTACATGTTATTCAAACTTTCTTCCTAATGAAGAGAACTTCAAAGCTATCCCCAGAAAAAGTGAGATATATATTGTATTTGTTATATCAATATTTTAAGTATAAGTATTTTAATCAAAATCGTTGAGAGTAATTTTTGTTTCCATATGAAAGGTAGGGAGATTTGCTTGAAAAGCAAACAAATTATATAGTCACCCGATTGAGTAGCAACAAGCCAGTGGGGGGAGTGAAAGAGACAGATAGCATCCAAGCCATGCCCACACGTGTGTCTGGTTGGCACTTGCTAAAGGAATGGCAGAGAGGGAGATGGAGTGACATCTGGATGGTTCTCTCTGTTTCTAACTGCATTGTGAAACTTCGGCAACGTTTGAGTGATCCAGTGAGTTCTAGAACAAGTGGAGGTACAAAATAACCCCGGCTGGTCACCAAGAGGCAGTTCGGCTCCTGCCGAGAGAGAGTGCAAAGGACTCAGGCAAGAGTTGGTATTGGTACAGTGCAGACGTGCAGCAGACGGACTTGAAGGTTTTGTATGTGTGTGTTACGTCATTCTGCTGATATCAGAGCTGTACAAGTGTCTTTCTATGGAAATAAAGAGCATTTTGAATTTCTGAAAACTGGATTTTTAATTTTAGGAACCAGAAAGGCACAATATTTAGTACTCTTCTAAACTAGCAAAGAAAATTTGGCAGAGGTAACATGATTAATTCATTATTTCAGTAAATTTAATACCATAGCATCTTCTAAATCACACAGGAAGATATCCCTGAGAGAATAAAAATTCAAAACAAGTATTAGCTTTACTGCATAACAAACTAAACCTTAAAGAGGTCAAACTAAAGCTAGAAGTTCACTGGCCAATTTTCCTGAGAATGCTAAAATAGTTACAGCTGAGATGGATAATGACGAGGAATTGAGGCAAACAAAAGTAAAAGGGAAGTCAAAGCACGTTTCACTGAAGATGAAGTGGAGAAATGTTGAAGACTGGTTTAGAAGAAACATTTTCTGTAGCATTAATAAAAATACTGTACTAGCTTAGTGACTATTTCAAAGAACTTCAAAATTCATGCCATACTTTTGATTAAATTCCTAACAAGGCAGAAGAAACATCACTAGGTCATTTGAGAATTTCCATTAATAACCATAAAACTGATTTTAGTGTGGGTTTAATTAATTTTGAGGAATTATATAAGAATCAATCTCAACATGTATAAAATCTGAATAGTTTCAATAAATACTATGAAAGGACACCACTTCATATTGAACCTGAATGATATTTCCTTTTTGCTTATGCAATCCTACATTTTATTCCTAATAAATTAGGAGGAGCTATTCCTCTAGCCTAAATATTTGAGTATAAGGGATGTTAAACCCCACAGGAAAAAAGAAAGGCTTGAAATATGTGCCCACCACATTTATTTGAATGCAGGGTTAAAATGTATGCAGTCGGCCATGATGGGACATGCTGCAAAAGCAGGTTTGCATTTAAAATTTGTGCTTTTTGTCCAGTGTTCCAGTGTTCACTAATGTGTCTAGTTCAATTTTAACAATGTCATTTGATTTTCTTTGTGACAAAGTGCAATAATAATGAAATATGAACAATGTAGCCTATCCTCCATCTGTACTCTGGGTAGTTAAATATAATACTCCTCTAATCTCCTGAAGCACTATTTATTGCATGACAAAAAAGTTGTCATACTTGCAAAGGCGAATACACTTTCTTGCAACAGAAACATACTAACTGGATCACTGAAAAATTTTCATAGAACATTTCAGAATGATAGAGAGTTAGGGAAAACGGAAACATCAGGAAGATTCTGGTAACATTTCAATAGTATTTCTGGAATTAATGTTGGGCAAGAGTGAGTTACATCTTCTCTGAGACAGCTGGTCATCATGTCCTACCAATAACAGGGGCCCATGGCAGCAGCATCATAGTATGTTTGAAGTAATTTTACTAAATTATATAAGTTTAAACAATATGGGCTCAAACAATTCTTAAAAATTTTATTCTTTTGAGAAAGAAAACCATATTAAATTATAGATGAGTCTATTTTTCACACATCAGCTTCATTTACGTACCTATATTGAGGTACCTATTCTCAATACAGGTACGTAAGTGAAGCTGATGTGTAAAAAATAGACTCATCTATAATTTAATATATGTTGTTTCACTGTAGTGTAAAATTTCGATATAAAGAAAACCATATTTTATTTGTAGGCCTGGTAAATGTATGTATTGTTTCAAGGCTATAGAAATACACAAATTATTCTTACAAAAAAGCAGTCCTATACTATATATGAATACTTATTATAGAGCATTAGAAAACATAAGCACAGTTTCTTGGACTGAGTTTAAGTTTTCATTGTCTTGGATTGATAGAGTCAACATGAAAAATTCAATGCCACGGCCGGGATTTGAACCACAGATCTACTGGTTTCCATCTGTCACTCTTACCCATTGAGCTACCATGGCCAATTTGCTGTCATGACGTTAAATTCTCCAACTGACTCATATATTTCCCCAGTAAACCACTAGGGGCTCTCGCATCTGAGATACACTGCATGTGGCGACTTACTATTTATTGTAAGTACTTGAATCCCAGGTTTCATCATTTAACTCTTATTATTTAAGTTAATTGATGGAAATTATTCATTTCTTTACACTAGCCGTATACAGGCTAAGGTATGGATGATAGAGTCGACATGAAAAATTCAATGCCACAGCCAGGATCTGAACCACGGATCTACTGGTTTTCTCTTACCCATTGAGCTACCATGGCCAATTTGCCGTATGACATTAAATTCTCCAATTGACTCATATATTTCTCGGATGCAAGAGCTCTTAGTGGTTTACCGTGGAAATATATGAGTCAATTGGATAATTTAATGTTATACGGCAAATTGGCCATGGTAGCTCAATGGGTAAGAGCGACTGGATGGAAACCAGTAGATCCGTGCTTCAAATCCTGGCTGTGGCATTGAATTTTTCATGTCGACTCTATCAATCCAGTATCTTAGCCTGTATGCGGCTAGTGTGAAGAAATGATTAATTTCCATCAATTAACTTTCATAATCTATCTCTGATAGATTTCGGCCTGGCAACATTAGTAATCTCAAAGTATAAACTTGAAAGAAGCGTAGGGACAGTGAAGCACAAATTAGTATAAAAGTGAATCGAGTGGAATTAGCAATTAAAAACAGTAAAATCATGACTAAAAGAGATAAATTGAACAATAAAATAGACAGTCCAAAAACACCATACATATATGGTTTACCCAAAATACATAAACCTGAAATTACCCTCAGACCAATAATTAATAACATTGATGCACGCACTTACCAACTATCAAAATGGCTGGTTCAAATCTTCAGATCCTTCACAAAATTTGAAAATTTAAGTATCAAAAACTCGTTTGAATTGTTAAATCTCCTGAAGGACACAAAGATCAACTCTACAGATGCTTTAGTTTCCTTTGACGTCATTTCTTTATATCCAAGTATACCTACCAATGAGCTTATTCCACTTCTCAAAAAATGGCTGGAATCAATACAAATAACACCTGAAGAAATAGAAGAACTTTCACAACTTACAGAAATTTGTATCAATCAAAATTTTTTCAGCTTTAATGGACTGATCTATAAACAAAAAACGGGCCTAGCTATGGGCAACCCATTGTCTCCCTTCTTGGCAGATTTATTCATGAGTGCTTTTGAAACACATATCACAAAAGCTTTTCCAAATTATTTCAAAGTGTGGTATCGCTATGTTAACAACATTTTTGCAATAGTACCTAAAAAACTCATACAAGATGGTCTTAAACTTTTGAATATACAAAATCCAGCTATAAAATTTACATTGGAAACAGAAGAGGATGGTGTGCTCCCCTTTTTGGACATCAAGATCAAAAAAATGAACAACAAACTCACTTTTGGTATCTACAGGAAACCGACACACACAGATAATTACATTAAGAACAACAGTTTCAACCCAAAACAACACCAACATGCCATTTTCAACAGTTTAATCTTTCGGATGATCAACTTTCCACTAAACAGAGAAGATTATCAAGAAGAATACCTACACATAAAAAAAGTAGCTATATCCAATGGTTTCAACCCAAATTTAGTAGACAAAACTGTTAACAGACTCAACAAAGCTAAGAAAATAAAAGAAACCACCACCCTAGAACCTACAGGAGAAAAAGAGAAAAAACTTTTTAAAAAATTCACCTTCCACCCATCAGCCTATAACAAATTCCAAAAAATCTTCTCAAAACACAACATAACTCTTGCACCTCAAAACAGATTTAATATCAGAAATTTGTTAAAAGGCCCACCCAAAAATTCAATCACTACCAAAGAAAAACCAGGAATCTATGAGATCAAATGTGAAACTTGCCCTAAAATTTATATAGGAAAAACAAAAAGAAATATTAACATCAGAACTAAAGAACATATGAGAAACATTAAAAATGGTGAAACAGAAAAATCAGCAGTGGCTTTTCATTTTTTGAATACTAGACATGACATCAATTTGTAAACATCTCTAATAAAATACGTTAATCACCCCATAGACCTTTCCGTATGGGAAAAAATCTTCATTAACAAAAATCGTCATAGAGTCATGAATTTTGAAACTCCACCACCGGACATCTTTGACAAGTACATCACGCCATCTATTGACAATACGGAGAAAGAAGAAACCACTACAACTTGCACTAGTCGAGTATCAGCTGAGGATAGGAGCAAGAGCTCTTGAAACATGTCCTGTGAATAAACAGTGTGAGTGAAGCAATGTGTCAATATATTCTCGATTCACTTTTATACAAACATTAGTAATGTTAATGCTTTTTTTCCTTCTTTGTTTTGTGTGAGTGAGAGCTCATTCAAACTTCTTCAGCATTTTTAATTAATCAGATAACTGTTCTTGAGAGTCTGGAAAAAGTCCTCCTTGATGGATAATTTTTTGGTTTTTAAATAAAGGTTCCATTAAAAGATTTCTTTACAAATTATATTACTTACTGCATTAAAGGTCACATCAGTATCTTCTGGGTGAGGATACATAGGAGCTACATGACCTGTAATTTTGTCCCATTGTCCATGGTAATCATATGTCATAACTGCAATCCAGTCCAGATTTTCAGACAGTGTGGGCACGTCATAACCTGCAATAAACAAATCAGAATATGAATACAATATTGTAATACTATTTCTGTAGGTTATATTAAATAAATTATTAATAGAAACTATGTGTACCACAGAACATACTCAAAATGGCCAATGAATAAGCCAAAATCATGTCTACCAAAAAAAAGTTTCCTTTCTGGTAGAAACCTTGTCAGTTTATTTTGGACAACATGGGAGAACATATTCATATGGAAAAATCAGGACTGCGTAATGAACTTTGAAATCCCACCAGTAGATAATTTGATAAAGAAATTCATAGTTCCACCACCAGAGAGAGGAGAGCAGACGACTACAGATGCTAGTTGGAGAGAGGTTGAAAATGGAGGCAATGACCTTTGAAACTAGTCCCTTGATAATATATAAAAAAGTAAGTGACGAGTGTCAATAAACCAACTACAAATAGTTTTTACAATTAATTTTGACATCACTGTTACTAAATTTCTCCAAACACACATAGCAGCTGAAAAAGTTTATATATTGTAGCTTGGTTTAGTTTTTGAAGTGTTACTCAGTTTCCATCTCTAAAAACCTAAATCAAAAAACCAACTAGAGATAGTTTTACCAATTAACCTAAATCAACTTTCACTGAAATTTTACTTAATCCAGATAATGTTGATGTCCATGCATAGTGCAAAATAGGTCACCACTTTTACATAAGATATGTCACAATATATATATAAAACTACTTTGCCTGCCTCTATGGTGTAGGGGTAGGATGTCTGCCTCATTTTCAAGAGGTCCCGAGTTCGAATCTCAGTCATGATGAGTTATCTGGATAAGAGTTTTTTTTTTTCCCCAGGGTATTCCTTTATGCTGAAAGATGATTTAACTCTATGCTGTGATATGAGGGGCACTATTTATATTTTGAGCCTAATAATTAAAACAAAGTGATTTCTGATTGAAAACTGCTTTACTGTTCTTCAAACTATTCTCCTATATGATGAATACCCTTTTGCGTCTGTCTGAACCACTTGCCAAAACATTTATTCCAGTGTTCTTAAAACACCTCCAACATATGGTTTTTGAAGGCATCAATGGCTTCTTCTGCCGACAAAAATTGTTGTCCACGTAATTTGTTCTTGATGTTTGGGAACAAAATGAAGTCATTGGGTGCCAAATCAGGACTGTATGGTGGATGACCCATCAATTTGATTTTTTAAGCCTTCAAATAGTCTGTTGCTAGATGAGATGTGTGTGCGCTCACATTGTCCTATGAACAACGATCCTACATTTTCTTGTTGGTTTTCCTTACTTCACCAAAGACTTCCAACAAACAAATGGTTGTGCACCATTTGGCATTGACCGTTTTATGTTCCTCTAAAGGCACTGTTGCCACATGGCCAGTTCTGTTGAAAAAGCAGGCGACTATTTGCTTCGAAGTGCTTCAAGTGCGAACAACTTTTGTTGGATTTGCTTCATCTTGAAATACCCATACAGTCGACTTCTGTTTACGTTCCGGCTCGTATGCATAGATCCATGATTTGTCACCTGTTACAATCTTGTATACGGCTTTTGAGGCACCGCTATTGTTATTTGTTGAGCGTTTTTGTACACCAATTGATACAATCATCTTTTTCAGATTGCTTTAAATTATGTGGGATTTAACAAGAGTAAACTTTTTGTCATGGCTAAATAATCATGCAATATTTTATATTTGCTGGTGGAACTAATACCTAGGGTTGCCTCAATCTCACACTATGTTGCATGATGATTTTGCATTATTAGTTTTTGCATAACATCAATTGCATACCATAATACTGTATGATTAAATTCGTTATACCAGCATTTCACAGTGGTAAAGGATGGAGCATTGTTGCAAAATGTGGAAGTTTGTTGATCGATGCAGTCTTGTGTTGATACTCCATGTCAAAAGTGGTAATAAATCATTGTACAAACATTTTCATGAATTAATTCCATGATTTTGTTGAAAAACGATTTTCAAGTTAATGCAAACAAAACAGATGACGTTCTATTGACAAAATGTCTGAAGTAGATTATGGTCAACACTGTCAAACTTTCCATTGGAAATGTCACATGGCACCTACAACAATTAGGGTTAAGAAGGCTCAAAATATAAATAGTGCCCCAGGTAGTGATAGCAATGGTGAGAGATGTGGTGGTGACTGGTAGAGGTGGTGCTGGCGTGACATTAGTGGTAGTAGCAGTGGAGTAATAACAAATGAAGTAAGGGTAACATTGGCACAAAAAGCTGAAAATTTATGTTTTTGAGTTCTGTCTATTGCAATGAACTTCACAAATTTGACAGAACATTTTAAAGATAAACTGTTTTTGAATTTTTACTATAATGGGTGCATTATAAGTTGGTGATTGGCGTTTTGCCTCCACGTGCTGTTCAGCTGCGAAAACAAGGAGAGGAGATAAACACGTCACTGACACGTCATTGCCGTCACCTAGCAACCAGAAATCCACCAATCAAAAGTAAACTGTTGCCATAGCAACCCGAGCCGCTTATCCTATGTTGCCAACTCTATCGCACTACATCACGTGCTTTATGCATGACGCTATTCTATCGGCATGTTGAGGTTTACAGTAAACAGACACTGCTCCTATTGTTGCTTCGCTTATGAATCAGTAGTATCACAATACCGTCGTCGTTCGTTGCCCTTTATTATGATACGGTATGCGTTGTTGGAAGGGAACAGGTGTGGATTTAGTTTCAAGGAATAGCTTATGACGTTTTCTGGGTCAATGACCAACCTTTACAGTTTAGTGACCAACCCTTACTTAGGGTATTTTTCCCTGTCATCACTGCCAAACTAAGAGTGTACTGCTTCAGGTAGTGAATGTTTCACAGAGTGTAAACAGCTTTATATTTTCGCAATATAATTCGTGTGTTTCAGTGATCAACTTAAACGTTTCTGTGATCAACTTTAGTGTTTCTGTGATCAACTTTAATATTTAGCTAATAATCGTTACTCATGGCTACCGCAAACACTTGTGCTACAGAAACAGACAGAAAGAAGCTATCTGCGAAGACCACAAAAATGTTTTTGGGCACGGAATCCCAATTAAAGGACAAGCAAGGGAAATTGTATGTTCCGTAAGAAAATATATTGAGGATGAAAGAGACAATGGGAGTCCAATAATTCCCGTTTCAAAAGTACTGGACAGAACCTCAGCTGCTGTTGGTGTAAGTAAGAATACCATAGTTAGAGTAGGGAAAGAGAAATACGCTACTGAAGAAAATCAGGCATGTACATCGCGGTTACAAACTCGTATGCTCTACTTAGGTAACTGCTCACTTAAACGTGTAGACAGTCTTACGGCAATCTTACGATTAATACTGCAGTATGCAAATTCCTAGGAATATGTGCGTGTACATTACTGCAACTGACTGCAACCGAACTTCCACCTCCCCTCTACCCGTCACCTTCATTGCCTAGCACGTGGAGAGGGACGGTTAAATGGCAACGCTGCTATCCCCTCTCTTTCCCCACTCCTTCAACCGTCAATCACCAACTTATAATGCACCCATATTAGTTCTGAATAGCAAAAGTTGCTTGAATGAGAAACTGAAAACTAATAAACAAGAAAACAACATATCGAGATTTAACTGTATTGGAACACCACAGTGAAGCGAAATAATTATTAATTTTTAGATGAGTCGTATTTATTACACATCTGCTTCACTTTCGTACCTAATGTAATTAATGTACCTTTCATACAAAAGTGAAGCAGATGTGTAATAAATACGACTCATCTAAAAATTAATAAGAAAACAACATTTATGCAATTAATTTCCCTATTATTAAATTGGTGAAACTTTGCAACTTACAAGCATTGTTCAAAATATTTCCATATGGAAAGATATAATTAGACTGAAAAGTTCAATAACATAGCCAGGATTTGAACCATTGATCTTTGGCTACCTATCTGACCAACCTCGATAATATGCTAATATAGTGTTATTTTACATTATTAACCAAATGTTTAAAAAAAAACTTTATTACTGTTTAGTGCTTCACATTCTCTTTCAATGGTTGCCTTTACATGTTAGAAATGCTGTGCATATTAAGGATAGTCATAAGTACAATACTAGAATACAATTTAACCATTATAGAGAAAATGTAAACGCTTTAATAATGGGAAAAATGTTGTATAATAAGTTACCCAATGAATTAAAAGCTATAAATGGTAACGTGTTTCAAAAAAGGTTAAAAAGTTAATTAATTAAAAAAAGCTTGTATAGAATAGATGAATTGTAAATAGAAAGAATCATGCAACTGATTGTAAATAATTTTCTCTTTCTAGATTTTATTGACAATGCTTGAAACTTTTACTAAGTCTACAAGCTAATTAAGATGAATTGAATTGAAATGTTCCAAATTTGCAGACCTTTAAAATGAAACATTATTTTCCAAAATTTCCCGCAACTAAGAAATTTACTGATATTAGTAGGTATGAACTTAGGGATTAGTTGTACGAAACCTTTCAATTCACTCAAATGTTCTTGTCTAGATATTTCATAACTGGTGTATTACAATGTGGTAGAGTGTCTCTTGATACCAGATTAAGTTCGTTCAATTTTCAAACAAAAGATTACTTTTTCTGAATAAATTATGTAATATATGTAATATTTCAAGATACAAATCACTATTACAGTATTAATGAAGAATACTTTACTTGCTCAAGCAAATTAGAAATATGCAAAACTTCCATTGAGTTTATTGACTCACAAATTTTTCTTTTACAAATGTATGCTCAATTGTTATATAATTTTGGGTGAAATTGATATTCCATAAGATTAGATATTTCAGTGAATTACTGTTCTTTCTTGGGTACACATCTTAATGAAGACAATGATAACAATGATCATGACATAGTGATATTGAATTCAATTTAAATGTTTAACAAATTACCCCCAAAAATAGGATAATTAAAAAATACTGATCAATTCTGCAGAGGTGTAAACAGACTACTCAAAGAGACATTCTTACTCAATAAAAGAGTACATGGAGGATGAATTCTGAAACTATTAAGTTAAAATTTGGAGTATGTGTTTTGCAAATATGTATATTTACATACTTGATTAAATTTAATATGTGCAGCTTTTACCTTTGTTTTATACCTATACTGTATATCATCAATACAAGCATATGATCCTTACTATAAATTTTATGTGACAACTATATTCCTTTTACCTGAATCAATAACAGCTTTACTGGGTGATACCGCCGCTGTAAGCATTAAGCCTTTTGGCCTAAATGCAGCTCTCAGCTCTCGTACAAATGCTGCAAATGCTGGTTTGTCAGAGTCTGGCCCTTTCTTACAATCGACCTACATAACACAAAAGCAAAAAAAATCTAATGCATTGCATTCATATGATGTTATCCACTCACTCTTGTACAACCTATTCTTATAAAAACTTATTCTAATGGCCAAATAACCAATTTTAAGCATTCATCATCCTGAATATGGTAGAGATACACCTTCTAAAATGTTGATGCTACATAAACCCACCTATCTGAAAACCTGAGAATGTTTATTTAATATAAGGGGCATTCAAAAAGAAACGAGCCGGAGTCTATGTACAAACTGGTGACAGGATGGTAATATTGTGGCATGTGTAATGAAGTGTTGTACCGACTAGAGCGTGGAAGTCCACAGCCAGTCGCTAGAAGGCATGCGTGCTCGTCATGTGACTATACAAAGCTAACAGTAGCATGCATCAATCGTCCAACGCTGCCAGTCGCATTGCAAATAGTGAACTGGAGGCATCAAAACAACAGCAAACCGGTATTGTTCGTTTTCTGACAGCGGAAGGAATAGGGGGAATGGACATTCATCGATGAATGCCACAAGTGTATGGCGAACACTGCATGTCCCTTGCAAGGGTCAAGGCGTGGCACAAGCCCTTCAGGGGTGGACAGGTGTTGCTAGTCGCTGATGCACGGTCTGGAGCACCACACTGCATTACCGATGACATCGTCCAGCTGGTTGACTCACTCATTACCCAGGACCGCCAGGTGACAGTGAAAGCCATAGCCACCGAGGTTGGATTGAGCATCGGAAGTGTTCACAACATCATGAAGGAACGACTGCTCTTGCACAAAGTGTGTACCCAATGGTCTTCAACCACACCAGGAAGCATATCGAATAGCCCACTGTCTTGGTCATCTGCATATGCTGTGAAAGGGAATGAGTTCCTGACTCAAGTGGTGGCTGGAGATGAGTCATGGTGTCATCACTTTGAACCAGAATCAAAACGACAAAGTCTCCAGTGGAACCATCCAGGGTCACCACCACCAAAAAAAGCCAAGGCCATCCATACAAGTGCAGGAAAGGTACTGCTGACATTCTTCTTTGACCAAGATGGCCCCCTTCTGATATACTTCCTGCAGCACTGGACAACAGTGAATGTCCAGTGCTACTTTCAATCCTTGACCTTTGCCAAGCGATCAAACCAAAATGACCAGGCAATCTCACCCTTGGGGTCATTCTGCTCCATGACACTGCAAAGCCTCATACGGCCAACACAGTCACGGCACTCCTACAGAAATACAAATGGGAGGTTCTCGGTTTTCATACAGTCTGGACCTCTCTCCCTGTGATTATGTCATTTTTGGTCCCCTTAAAAAGGTTCTGAGGGGCAAATGATTCACCTCGGACGACAACGTCCAGCTGTACGTGCAGAACTGGCTTACATCGCAGCCCCGGGAGCTTTATGAGACAGCCATTCACCACCTTCTGTTACAGTGGGACAGCCAGGACCAATACTTCTAACATACAGGTGCTGGTTTCTGTAATTATAACTCCAGCTTGTTTCTTTTTGAACGCACCTTATATTTGTATTTTAATCAGTAAATTTACATGCTGCTTGTTATATTTTACATAAGCAATAATGTCATTACCTGCCAACATTTAGGATATTCCCAGTCCAAATCCAAACCATCAAAGTTGTTTTTCTCAATAAATTCTACAACATTACTAATGAACCTTGCTCTTGCTCCTGGATCGTTCACCAAACGACTGTATTTATCACCAGCCGAATCATTCCAACCTCCAATTGCAATCAATACTTTTAAACCTTTAGCTTTAAAGGCTGTCACTTTTTCATAAAACTCTGTAAGAAAAAAACATCAAATACTTTTTATATTGTACAAGAAGGAAAAATAGAAAAAACTGCATGCTGATAACTGAATTTGAATCATATATTACTGCTTATTTTAACGCTACATATTTGTTCATGAATAAAAGGCAAATGTTAATGGTTACATTTTTAAAAATGATCTACATAAATTTTAATTTATGTTTATATATATATATGCTGTAACATTACATAAGAAGCAACTTTTCAAAATGCAATAAACCCATAAATACAAATTTTAAAAAGAAGCTGAAAACTAATACTACGTAAAATTATAACAAAATACAAAAACTCATTAAGAGTTCTGAATATAGAAACCTTGTACAAGTGCAAAAAGTCTCACTCTTTATTCAAAAGCACTGTTGGGTAGCAGTAAATTCTACTCCCGCCAATGAAACCAATGCAGGGCATAATCCCACCCATTTCCATCCAGTTAGAATTGATTCATATTTATTATGTGTTTCAAATGGGATGATGTTTGTCCTTGAGCGCTTCTAGGTGAGCAACCAGAGTCCTGTGATGTTATCGTATTACATTCGCCGTAAATGGTGTGTGACAAGTGCCAATCTAATCAGTATCTAATAAATACTATTTGTACTAAGACAAAAATTCAATTTTGCAAAAACTGATGGAAGGTAGAGAGTAATGTATCTAACATAACCATAAAAATCCCATATTTTTAGTTCAAATAGTTTTCCTATTACAAATAAATAAAGCACTATTATATTATAACAATGCATCGTGACATAAGCATTGTAACAGATATCATTATTGGTTGGCATATATGCGTGTACGTATATTTGTAATTACTCAGAACTGAAACGTAAATGTTTTGACATGATGTGGTAAAAGAATTACTTTGAGAAAGCCAAGGTGTTTGTTAAATTCGAGTGAGAACAAACAATACACTTCCTAGTACAAAATTGAATCGAGAATATATTGACACATTGCTTCACTCACACTGTTTATTCACAGGACATGTTTCAAGAGCTCTTGAAACATGTCCTGTGAATAAACAGTGTGAGTGAAGCAATGTGTCAATATATTCTCGATTCAATTTTGTACTAATTTGTGCTTCACTGTCCCTACGCTTCTTTCAAGTTTATACTTTGAATACACTTCCTGCTGACTTGTAGAATGGTGCATTGGCAGAATATGACTTGTCACACTATATGTTTGTTTATGAATTGTATGTAATCTCTATTTACTCTAAAGAGTTGAAAGTAGTATTATTCAGTTCTTCCGTTTAAAAACCAGGGAAAGTGTATCAGCTGGATCAGCTTGCAATTGAAATGAGACATGAGATATTATAAACCATGTTCCCCCTTACCACTACCAGAACAATGCAATTGGGTTAATGTGGATTCAAAGTATGTCGCAAACAGAAATAATAATTTTAAACTGACTGACACTGAATGACTATTTCACCAAGAAATTGACAAGGTTGCACAAGACTGGGAAAACTGCATGAGAAATTCTACAAGAACACTACTTTTGGAAACAAACAGCACATGACAAGATTTTGGAGCCTATCATTATAAACTTGCAACACTCAGACGATGAAGATAGTGACAATGATGAAAGTGACATTCATAGCTATATTGATATGCTGCTGGCAGTTTTGCTGGATTAGAAAAATAGGTAATTCTTAAACTATAATTATTTTTTAAACTATATATTTAAAACATGTGTATAACATGCTGCAATTGTGATTTGAACAACTGAATTATTATAAAGCTTTGGAAAATTCAGTTTGCGTTCCCTTACGTCTAGCACCAAGAAGACTCGCAAGTGTGCGAGAGAGAGGGAAATATAAAAAGAGTAGGGGTAACGAGGTGACAACGCTGAAGTTTCTAACACATCTGATTCGCTACAAGCCAGAACTCTTCCCATTTGAAATGCATAGTAATTTTAACCAATCAGAATATCCTCCATATATGGAGTAAATCACATGATAAGACTTGGTTTTGCTTTACTATTTGA
This sequence comes from Mantis religiosa, assembly GCA_030765055.1. Classification (NCBI taxonomy): domain Eukaryota; kingdom Metazoa; phylum Arthropoda; class Insecta; order Mantodea; family Mantidae; genus Mantis; species Mantis religiosa. The sequence goes on from CM060959.1 coordinate 125,558,005, forward strand.
ACACCTTAGTTATGACATCAGTCTGACTATAAAATTGACTATACCTGAACTTAAACTTCCTTGCAGAAACTTGTCTTTCAGTACTTTGTAACATATGTAAACTGATTATGATTTTAATAATATTGTTTCTTTACCTGGTTATTTACATATTTAGCCAATTTTGGTTACATGTTTATGTATGTACATAATTCTGAAACTTGAATTACGAGGGTGAGTCAAATGAAAACCTTAAATATTTTTTTAAAATATTATTTATTGTGCACAAGTGGTACAAAGCTGTATCACTTTTCAACATAATCTCCTCCACTCTCAATGCAAGTCTTCCAGCGCTTACAAAGTGCATAAATGCCTTTAGAAAAATATTCTTTTGGTAGTCCACACAACCACTCATGCACCGTGTGGTGTACCTCTTCATTGGAACGGAACTTCTTTCCTCCCATTGTGTCTTTGAGTGGTCCAAACATATGGAAATCACTTGGGGAAAGGTCTGGTGAGTATGGTGGATGAGGAAGAGACTCAAAATGCAGGTCTGTGATTGTTGTAACTGTTGTACAGGCAATGTGGGGCCTTGCATTGTCATGTTGCAAAAGGACACCTGCTGACAGCAATTCACATCGCTTTGATTTGATTGCAGGCCGCAAATGATTTTTTAGGAGATCTGTGTATGATGCACTGGTGACAGTGGTCCCTCTAGGCATGCAATGCTCCAAAATGACGCCTTCTTCGTCCCAAAAGAGAGTCAGCATAACCTTCCCTGCTGATGGTTTTGTTCGAAACTTCTTTGATTTTGGTGATGAGGGATGGTGCCATTCCTTGCTTGCTCTCTTCATTTCTGGTTGGTGGAAGTGAACCCAGGTTTCGTCCCCAGTAACAATTCTTGCAAGGAAGCCATCACCTTGCCGTTCAAAGCAGCAAAGAAGTTCTTCACAAGCATCAACACGTCGTTCTCTAATTTCAGGAGTCAGCTGCCGTGGCAACCATCTTGCGGACACTTTGTGAAACTGGAGCACATCATGCACAATGTGGTGTGCTGACCCATGACTAATCTGTAAACATGCTGCAATGTTACTCAGTGTCACTCGGCGGTTTTACTTCACCATGGCTTCAACTGCTGCAATGTTCTGTGGAGTCACAAGTCGTCGTGCCTGACCTGGACGTGGAGCATCTTCCACTGTAGTCACACCATTTGCAAACTTCCTACTCCATTCGTAGACTTGCTGCTGTGACAAACATGCATCACCGTACTGAACCTTCATTCATCGATGAATTTCAATAGGTTTGACACCTTCACTACGCAAAACCGAATAACAGAACGCTGTTCTTCCCTGGTGCAAGTCGCAAGTGGAGCAGCCATCTTTATACTGATACTGTGACAATATGTGTGCATCTGCACTATGCTGCCACCTACAGGTCATTCTGCACACTGTTTGTAGTACGCTTACCAACTTACAAGATAACGGCGCGAAATTTTGATTTGCTATTACAAATTATGTAGAAAATGAAGCTAGTTACAGTGAAGCAATAAATATTACACAAATATAAATATTTGCTACTAAGGCTCCACTTATCTTAAGAAATTGATGTTAATAATTCTTTCTTCTTCTCAAATGGAAATCGATTTCACAAGCAAATCACTTGCGTCCTCAGTCCATCATCAGACAACAGAGTTTGTTTTTGATGGACTGAGGATGCAAGCAATTTGCTTGTGAAATCTATTTCCATTTGAAAAGAAGAAAGAAGCACTAACATCAATTTCTTAAGATAAGTAGAGCCTTAGTAGCAAATATTTATATTTGTGTAACTGCTATTACAAATTTAAGGTTTTCATTTGACTCACCCTCGTATATCAAATGTTGGATAGCCACAGTATCTAAATGTGTGAGTAACTTACTGTTATCAAAATCTGCCCAGCTGTCATGAGGCTTGATAACCAGGCCATTTCCATTCAAAACTGCAAAGCCGTAAACTATGTGAGTACACAGATTTTCATCTATGTCGCTTGGAAGATATTTTCCCCCACCTTGTCTGAAATGCACAAAAGAAAACAACTGAAAAAACTGTCTGAGTAAAGTGTCCTGTACAGGTCTCTTTTAAATTCCAGGGAAAATAGTATTACATTCTATTTTATTTTTGTTATAATATGACTGTTCTTCACATAAACTAGAAGTTACTAAAATTAGGCAAGTGAGTCAACCTTGTATATACTTTTCTCCACTTACAAGTTTTTTATGAAGACTAGTTTATGAATGGCTACCTTTTCTAGATTTGAAAATCATTAGAACACCAACAGGATTACAATTTGGAATATACCGAAAAGCAACACATGTTGACAATTACATTAAATGCAACCCATTCAACCCAGTACAACATCAACCATAGTTTAGTTCACAGATTAATCAACATTCCGCTAACAAAAACAGAATATGAACAGGAGTACGCTCACATACACCAGGCTGCCGAACTGAACAACTATAACACAAATTTCATCAAAAAACTGATCTATAGACACAAAAGAAACAAATACTTAAAGGACATTACTACGTTAAAAAAACTAGAAAACCCAAACACCAGATATGGAAAATTTACATTTCATCCAAAATACTTCAAAAAATTTGAAAAGATATTTAAGAGCTTCAACATAAAATTAGCCCCTCAAAACAAACACAACATCCGCAACTTACTAAACCACCCTCTAAAAAATAGCACACCGAAAACTCAATTATCAGGCATTTACCAAATGAGTTGCCAGGATTGTGACTAGATATGCATTGGTAAGACCAAAAGGAATCTAGGAACAAGAATGAAAGAACACTTCAGAAATATTAAATTCAAACAAATGGACAAGTCGGCCGTATCACATCACTTTTGGTCTGAGAATCACAACATAAAACAAGAAATAGAACTGATCAAACAGGCAAAGAAACCTCTGGAACTACAGATTTGGGAAAACATATTTATTACCAAAAAACAGGACCTCTTGATGAATTTTGAAATTCCCGCGGTAGATGACGTCATCAAACTTACCAGGACGTTAGATGGCAGCACAACACCAAGCCAGATGCAGACACCGGATGCATCATCAGTCTACCACAGAGCTGACGATAGGGGAGAAGTCCCCAGAAACTAGTCTTCATAAAAAACTTGTAAGTGGAGAAAAGTATATACAAGGTTGACTCACTTGCCTAATTTTAGTAACAATGGCACTCCACTTTCTGAAATACTTCTTTTTATTCTATAAACTAGAAGTGTTATATATTTTCTCACAGCATAGAGCCAAAATGTATTTTTCATAATCTGTGACCAATTTACCATTTTAAAGTCAGCATGAACATTATTTGCATTTTTAAAATCAGATTGTTTTCTGTATTTTCTACATTGCTGTATCTCTCACATCATCAAACTGTTTCTTTCCTTGCAGCAACAGCACAGAGTGCTGTGATGTCAAACATTCAGCTGGTCTTGAGTGGGAGCATGTGAACTGACGTCAGAGTCATTATTCTTTTTATACTTCCTGTCTATACTAGAAAATTTCAAGTCATCACATAGCAACCAGTTTTAAAGTCATTCGTTAAGCCTACTTTATTCCTGCATACTTGTAATACCTATAAGAAGATATGCAATAGGATAATTTCAGCAAACATTTGTTTTAATTGACATGTAAAGCATTTGAAAGAATACTTACAAAAAATGTAATTATTTGAAACAAACTTCACTTATCTTTTAATAAAAGTGAATGAAAATTTCACAGAATTCAATTGAAACCATGTGTGTAAATGATTGTTTACATCGTCAGTCACTTCCTCCATTGTCAACATTCCAGTCGTTAGATGTCGTAATATGTTTATATGTATTACAAAACTCCAAAAATGGAACAAACGTAAAGACAGAATCGAATGACAGTATTTCAACATTCACTATGCAATTTCTATTTATTAAAACAAATATTTCTTCCCAAACCAATAAATCTATTGGACCATTTAACTGCTTTAATAATTTAACTTCTGGATTTATTTCATGGTTAAATGATCAAAATTGATCTGCCACAACCGATTTATCAGTCTGTTTATACCTAATATTTTGAAAATGTTCTTTCGTTCTGGTTTCTAAATTATGTTTGGTCATTCCAATGTAAACCTGGTTGCATTCTAAAGAATTAAACTGATAAATGCTAGATTTTTTTTATCAGGAATTTTATCTTTTTTAAAGAACTATAGCAAATTTGTAATATTATTATTTAAGTTAATTGATTCAAATTAATCATTTCTTCTCACTGTCCGTATATACGATAAGGTTTTGGATAGATAGAGTCAACATGAAAAATTAAATGTCATGGCCAGGATTTGAACCATGGATCTCCTGGTTTCCGTCCAGTCACTCTTACCCATTGAGTTACCATGGCCAACGTGCCATCCTGACATTAAATTCTCTAATTGACTCATATATTTTCCCGGTAAAGCACTAGGGGCTCTACGAGATCCATGGTTCAAATTCCGGCCATGGCATTGAATTTTTCAGGTTGACTTATTCTATCCAAACCTTAGCCTGTATACAGCTAGTATGAAGAAATGATTAACTTTCATCTTAGAACTTAAATAATAAGAGTTAAATGATGAAGCCTGAGACGCAAGTACTTACAATAGTAAGTCACCACATGGCGTATCTCGAATACGAGAGCCACTAGTGGTCTAATGGGAAAATATATGAGTCAATTGGAGAATTTAATGTCAGGACGGCACGTTGGCCATGGTAGCTCAATGGGTTAGAGTGACTGGACGGAAATCAGGAGAACTGTGGTTCAAATCCCAGCCATGGCATTGAATTTTTCAGGTTGACTCTATCAACTGTAATATTATATTTATTTTGAGGAACCAAAGTTATACCAAATTCTTTTTTGAAAATGTTTATTAACCCAAGGGTGCTAAGTAAGTTTTTTAAAATTATAACTGACTTATTTTTTTAAGGGTAGAAATATCATTTATACTTTTTTTATATTTAAATTTTTTCTATATTGTTATGGGTAAAATCTTTATTCAAACTATTAATTAAAGGAGTATTAATAATGTGTTTATATTCTCTATTAAATTCCTCTATATTTTCCAAATATTAGGTATAAACAGACATACACTGGCCGTGGCAGATCTTTGTCATTTAAACATGAAATAAATCCAGAAGTTAAATTATTAAAGCAATTAAATGTTGGATAAGTTTAATGGTTTGGGAAAAGATATTTATTTTAAAAAAATAGAATGTTGAAACACTGCCTATCGATTCTGCCTTTAAGTTTGTTTCATTTTCAGAGTTTGGTAATACATATAAAAATATTACATATAGCAACCATAATATTGACAACGAAGGAAGTGAAACTGTTTTCAATTGAATTCCATCAATTTTCATAAATTTTTTAAAAGATAAGTGAAGATTGTTACAAACAATTATATTTTTATGTAGTATTTGTTGCTTCATACTTGCTAACTTCTATTTTTTACATATTTGTAAGAATATTTTTTGAAAGAGTGAGCACAAAAAATCACGTGAGTGAACATGTCAGAGTCTTTCCCTGGCTTAGACCATTATTAGGTCAATTAATGGAAAATCATTCTTTCACACTAGCCATGTGTGAGACAATGTTTGGAAAGGTAGTCATACTGAAAATTTCCCTGCCAAACCTCGGATTTTAACAAAGGTAACACAACAGCAAAATGCATAAATGGTAAGTCTGAAGTATGAACAATAATGCTCAGTAGCATTAGATTGCAGGTCTCAAGATAAAGTGTATGAGTAGTACATATGCAAGTACTTTAGTTCATATGTTATTTAGTAATCTGTTTGTAAAATTAAAGTAGCTTGAAACTTGATCAACACCTGAGAAAATAGTCATTGGTGGCAATTGTGGTGGCAGTGGCTGGGCAGTGGTGGTGTCCATATTGCATCATACAACTGGATATATTTCAGTCATTTTGTCCCTTTACCTATACCTACATGGTTAAAGGATGTTAAATTAATTAGTTAAAACAAATCAAAAATAATACTGACAGTATGACTACATTTATGATTCAGCTGATTGGTGATTCATCTAAGACATTTTAAAAGATTTTATTCTTAGTGTTTGGTAGTGTTTTACAGTTATGTGCTAGTAATCGTAAATATTTTAATAACTTCATATTACTACTATTCTTTTCTATATGTACATACCTGTACCACGCCCAGTTTGTAAAGTAACACACAACTTTGAAATCACCAGCAGGAGAAGTACCCCCAGGCATGTCCGGCCGAGCTGTTGAAGTAGTTACTTTAGGAGTGGAGGTCATGTCAACTCCCATTGTTGGTTTTGTTTCCATTGGTGGTCTTTTAGATGTACTTGTGTGTTGTTCTTCACTTTCTGATATTTCTTGAGGTTTGGATGTTGAAACTAGGGTATAGAAGAAATACTGTTACTTTGTATCCTAAATGGATGAAATCATTAAGCAGTCATAAGGCATAGAGAAACCGAGGCAGGGGCTGAGATGGGGCCTACCCCTACCTTAATTTAAAAAAAGAAAAATATAAAGAATTTGGTATGCTTAAAGTCATGATATTGTTTTCTTTAGGTAAATTAAAACACTTTTATTTTTATTCTATTTAGTTAAATCAAATAAGCATCTATTTGTTCTAAGTCAGTGAGCAAATTTATCTTAGTGGAGGACAGTAGCTCAAAAAGATGTTCCAATAACTTGAGAACAAACGGAAACAGATAGGTCAAAATGAATATGTCTTAAATTAAATGTAAGGATCAGTTGATTAATGACACTAAACAATGTGTACTTTTAAATTTCCGAGAACATGTTTCGGAGGCTAATTTCCTCCATTGTCAACTGGACATCGACTGGTTCTCAGTGGTGTAGCTGGCGATAGTTTGTCGGAGTCTCCCTTTGTGACAGTTCAAGGAGTTTGCTGAATAAACCTTTTTGGTGGATATCGAAACTGAATAATTTGTTTCTATTTTTGGAAATGAAAATTTGTTCCCATGTGACAGTTCATGTTGTTCTTATAAGTGTTGTTTAGTGTAATTAATCGACTCACCCTTAAATTTAATTTATCACAACACTGTTTTCAACACTTCCAGGAAAGGAAATTATTAAAAAACTCTTACATTGACAGGTAAATAACTTTCAAATATAAACTCTCAAAACAATAAAAGCATAACAGTAAAATTGTGTAATCAAATTATTTAAACTTTAAGTTTAAAAGGTACCTTTATTCAGTAAATCTTTTTATATTCATAAATTTGAAAGTTAGAATCAGAACTAAAAGTTCAATGCCATAGCAGGTTTTGAACTATACATCTTCTGCTCTACCACTGAGCTATGACAAAATGCCAATATAACAATGAATTCTACAACTATATGGATGTTCCCAGCAGACCATTGAGGAAATCTCAATTCGAGATCACTTACCTAAAAATTTAAATTAATGTTGCAAAGGTTGATCTGTGGATTGGCACATATAATGTTTGAAAATCTAGAAAAGTAAAATATTTTATCATTGTAGTTAATTGATGGAAATTAATCATTTCTTCACACTAGCCATATATAGGCTAAGGTTTTTGATAGATAGAGTCAACGTGAAAAATTCAATGCATTGACTGGGATTTGAACCACAGATCTCCTGGTTTCCGTCCAGTCGCTCTAACCCATTGAGCTACCATGGCCAACTTGCCGTCCTGACATTAAATTCTCCATTTGACTTGTATATTTCCCCGGTAAACCACTAGGGGCTCTCGCATCCGAGATACATCATTCATGGTGACTTAGTATCGTAAGTAATTGAGTCCCAGGCTTCATCATTTAACTCTTATTATTTTAGTTAATTGATGGAAATTAATCATTTCTTCACACTAGCCGTATACAGGCTAAGGTTTTTGATAGGTTGGTTCAAATCCCGACCATGGCATTGAATTTTTCATGTTGACTCAATCCATCAGAAACCTTAGCCTATATATGGCTAGTGTGAAGAAATGATTAATTTCCATCAATTAACTAAAATAATAAGAGTTAAATGATGAAGCCTGGGACTCAAGTACTTACGATAGTAAGTCGCCACAAACGGTGTATCTCAGATGCGAGCGCCCCTAGTGGTTTACTGGGGAAATATACAAGTCAAATGGAGAATTTAATGTCAGGATGGCATGTTGGCCATGGTAGCTCAAGGGTTAGAGCGACTGAATGAAAAGCAGGAGATTCGTGTTTCAAATCCGGGCCATGGCATTGAATTTTTCATGTTGACTCTATCTATTTTATCACTGGTTGCATTTTGCTCATTGGTAAGATATGTTTCAAAATGTATTAGCTGTTCCTAAAGTAATCCTAGATCTGCCTCTGCACCAAGTGTTCCCATAGTATAACGTAAGAATTTATACCACAGTTTAATCCTTTGTGGTTATACTGTCAATACATGATTGGCATTTATGAATGCATGTGAGGTCACATGTCAGCATATGACTGACAGCAAAATCACCTTTACAACTATTAAAGGGAGCACACCTAAAGCAAACAAGAATCTGATACTGGATAAGACAAACGTGAAGCTGTGTTCTACTTGTATTACACATTAAGCATCAGAGAATGAATAGCAGGTGAACAATAAACTGCAGGCATGAGGCAAACAGATGAGATTAGTTTTCAGAGACACTATTTTTCATCTGGAATGCATACAAGGGTCAGCTGATAAGTCCCGGGCCTTACATAGAGATGGTGCCATTAGGTCAGTTTGATGGATAGCATCATATAGTTTAACTCTAGACTAGCTTCTATCCACAGTTACAGGTCAATATCTTCTTTAGTTTTTGAATTACAGCATTTTAAACAAGACAAATGTAGAGGTTTCACAATAATGCAAGATTTGGAAAAAACAGCAGTGGTTATATACTACTTCCATTTGAAACACTTAACGTCTAAAGAAATCAAGGAGGAAATGGACAGTACACTGAAAGACTCTGTCCCTTCATATACAATAATTAAAAGGTGGGTTGTAGAGTTTAAAATGGGACGTACGAGCACTAGTGATAAGCCTTGCTCTGGTTGCCCTGTGGCAGTCACAACTGCAGAAATCATTGGACGAATTCATTGCTTAGTACTGGAAGACCACAGATTAAAGTTGTTTGATATAGCAGAGGCTGTAAACATATCAAAAGAATGTGCAGGTAATATTTTAAATAATGTTTTGGGCTTTCATGGCTGCCGCATTTGTTAATCAAAACTTGCAAAGAGAAACTGTTTCTGTTAAGAATTTGGAGCTCTACCATAAAAATTCAAGTGAATTTTTGAGACGGCTTATTACCATGGATGAAACTTGCATACATCATTGCTCTCCAGAAAGTAAATCACAGTCAAAACAGTGGTTTGCTCCAGGTGAACCAACTCCAAAAAAGGCAAAGTAAATTTTGTCAGCTAACAAGGTTATGGCGAGTGTTTTTTGGGATGCTCAGGGAATTAATTTTATTGATTACTTGGAAAAGGGTAAACGTATCACTGCTGACTATTATGCAAGCTAACTGCAATGTTTGAGTGATGAGGAGAAAAGAAAAAAATCTTATTTCTTCTCGACAATGCTCCGGCCCATCGTTAAGTCACTGCAATGAAAACATGTGTGGATTAAAGTTTGAAGTGCTTGAACATCAACCCTATTTGCAAGATCTAGCACCCAGTGACTACTACCTGTTCCTGAATCTCAACAAATTTCTTGGGGATCAAAGATTTCACAGCAACGAGGAGGTAATTGGTGCGTTAAAAAGCTACTTTGAGGGCCACGATAAATTGCACTACAGAGATGGTTTAATTAAATTAGAACACTGACATGACAAATGATCTTTCTGAAGATTATGTTGATAGATAAAGAAAAAAATATTTTAAATTCTTTTTTTTATTGTAAGGCCCAGGATTTATCAGCCAACCTTGTATAGCAGCAGAAATGATGATGACAATATGAGGGAGGGAGAGAGATAAAGAAAGAAAGATGATGAACAATCAATGATGATGATGATGATGATTTCTGCTGATAATGAAATAAAAGAAATTAAGTTGCAGCTTCTTTCAATAAAATGCACAAAGTTTAAACTTACTCTGGACGCTAGAATCTCCCACTGTTCCTCCTTGATGTGGATCTGCCAAGACTGATCTAATTGTGTTGAGCAATGGATGAGGTCCTTCTCCACACCGATTGCGAAAATCATCCAAATCCAGCGCCCATACCATTCCTCCTCCAAGGTCCATCTTTCGTATGTACTCAGACTTTCAAAAGAAGAAATTATACATTTATTGTGCATATTATTAAGTAATAAAGCTTTCAACAATGTTAAATAACTTTTTTTAACACGCGGAATAGTAACATTTTTGTTACCGCCTATATATATAGGAAAAAAGTTTTCATATGAACATATGTCCCATAATTCTTGGTTATCGCGTTATTCCTGCCGCAATGAAAGCGTGAGTTTAACAGCCTTCGTGGTCCAGCCTCAAAATTTCACTTCTCTATGCACTCATAGAAGGCTTTGATCTATTGTACTACATATGGTAGATGACGAAGTGTTGTCATGGAAACTTGTTTATGTTTCTCATTTATTATCAATATGTCTTCAACGTTTCAGTTGTGTACATGTAGTGAGTTAACTGCACATGTTTCACTCCACCATGGCTGGATATTCATTTTGTGCACCAGCAGACATGATTTTTATGTATGGTTGTACAAATGGTAATGGAAGCGAGGCTGCACGGCTCTTTCAGATGAAGTTTCCAGAATGAAGACGACCGTGTCATCCAACCTTTGTTGCTGTTTATCGTTGCCTTGCTGAGACAGGAACCATTGCACCACGGACTGTTGATCAAAGAAGACCAGCTGCCATACTGGATGCAGAATTGCTTCTTCAATGTGTCATGGAAACCTGCCAAACCATTTGCCACCATCCCAGGGGTTTTGAAAGGGTGCAACATTCCATGATTCGACGAGTACAGGCATGCATAGAAGCAAGAGGAGTACATTTCGAGCATTTATAATGAGTTTTGTGTGTTATAAGTGTTGAAAACTCCTAATGAGAAAACAAAGGATTATGGGACCATATGTTCATATGAACATTTTTCCTTCTTTAGACGTGAGGAACCCCTACCCGAAGTTTATAAAAGTATTTCTAAAACACTCTGTATATGTATGTACCAGGCATGTTTTTTATGTCAGTACCGTTTTGCGATTCTGCCGCAGAGCTACGGTCGGCGTTCCGCGCATGCGCACTGGTTATCTTGTCTACAAAATGACGCCATTACAGTCTGATTCTTCATTGTATACATTGGTTACTGATTGTTTAAGGTGCCTACGACAATCGTGAGTCCCGCCAATTGTGAAGTACGGGCTGTTATACGATTTCTTAGTGCTAAAGGCGTAAAACCGATCAATATTCATCGTGAGATCTGTGAAGTTTACGGACAAAATATTATGAATGATGGAATGGTAAGGAAATGGGTGAGAGCATTTAAAGATGGCCGCACAAATGTGCATGATGAAGAACGGAGTGGGCGTCCTTCGGTCATTACTGAAGATTTGGTGCAGAAAGTGGACGAAAAGGTGAGAGAAAACAGACGCTTTGCAATTTCATCATTGTGCGACTATTTTCCTCAATATTTTCGTAGTGTTTTGTATCGCATTGTGACCGAGAACTTGAAGTACCGGAAATTGTGTTCAAGTTGTGTTCCGAAAATGTTGACAGATTTGCACAAAACCCAACATTTAGGCAGTGCATTGACTTTCCTTCAGCGGTACCACAATGAAGGTGAAGATTTTTTAGAACAAATTGTTACTGGTGACGAAACATGGGTGGCCTACGTCACACCAGAATCGAAACAACAATCCATGGAATGACCACATTCATCATCACCCACAAAAGTGAAGTTTAAGCAAACAATTTCTGCCCAGAGAACCATGTGCACAGCTTTTTGGGACAGAATAGGAGCATTTCTAGTGGAGTTTCTGCCTCCTAATGAGACAATCAATGCAGCGTCTTATTGTGAGACATTGAACAATCTGTGCCGTGCAATCCAGAACAAAAGACGTGGCAAGTTGAGTAAGGGTATCGTTTTGCTGCATGACAATGCCCGTCCACATGTGGCTAATCGGACCAAAGATCTCATCAAATCTTTTCAATGGGAAACTCTAGATCATCCTCCATACAGCCCTGATCTGGCACCCACCGACTACCATTTGTTCCTGCACTTGAAGAAACATCTGGGCGGTCAGCATCTTCAAGACGATAACGAAGTCAAAACAGTTGTGATACAGTGGTTAACACGTCAGGCGGCAGAATTTTATGAGGAGGTTATTCAAAAACTGGTGCCACGTTATGACAAGTGCCTCAATATTCACGGAAATTATGTAGAAAAGTAGATTAAGGTACAGGCTTTCATTAAAAATAAAATTATTGCAATATCTATGCACGTCTTTTTTTAATTCCAAAACAGTACTGACTTAAAAAACATGCCTCGTATAGTATTAATCTTTATCCTCAAAATAGTCACACACAAAATAAGAGCACCCAACAAGGAATAAATTCAAGCAACTGCTTTTTACTGTACATTTATCCAAATTTTGTATAGAGTAGAATACTGTATCCTACTGCCATGTTTACATAAATGGAAAATTGTTTTCTTCAATTGCAGTCAACAGACTTTATGAGAGCATGTGATGTTGTCAATAATGTAATTACAATTTTGTAGTACACATTATACGTTCACACTAAAAACAAATGATTGATTAATATAATTTTGATTTGAAGATATGTACATTCTGGTATTTTATGGAATAAATTATTTTGTTTTCTTATTTCAAATGCTTACCTTTAGTCTAAGCATGGCTGCATCATCATAACTAACCCACTGATTTCCATGGAATGCATATGGTCCCATTCTTCTTTCTGGATCCTGAACAACTGTCCAACCACGATTCTTCACACGATCACATATCTGTGTTAAACCATTCAAGTTTGCACTTATTCACCAAAATAATTAGATAGCAAATCTAGCATGTGGCTGTGTACAGAAACTCAATATCTGTAAACATTACCGATAAATCTTATAATGATGTTTGCCTTTTAAAACTAAAATACTATAATGTATTATGTACCAAACTAAATTTGTAAGCTCTGTACAAATCAAAAGACATGAGCGAAAACAGAGTTTTAACACAAGAGAATTTAAATCATATTCAAACGGGACAACTAAACTTTTGCCCACAGTAGCAGCTTTTGAGGGGCAGAAGAATCTAAAGTGTAAACAAAATGAAAGGAGAAAAGCATTTGAGGGATGGGAAATATGTTTTTTAGCATATGGTAATGATTTTATTTTCAAAATGCATGTCAAATTTTGCAATGAAAAATAGGCCATACCTATGTTCCTTCTTCACAGGATATATGAAGTAATATATATTTATTTTAAAAATTATTTGTGGTTGGTTTATTGACACTCGTCACTTACTTTTTCATATATTTATGAGAGACTAGTTTCAAAGGCCCTGGCCTCCATTTTCAATCTCTTCCCAACTGGCATCTGTTGTTATCTGCTCTCTCTGGTGGTGGAACTATGAACTTTTTTGTCAAATTATCTGCTGGCGGGATTTCAAAGTTCATTACGCGATCCTTATTTTTCCAGATGAATATGTTCTCCCATGTTGTCAATCTATTTTGGTTTATCACTCCTTTTAATAATTTTGGATTTGGATCAATGTCATGGTTTTCATTCCAAAAATGAAATGCTACTGCTGACTTGTCTTCTTGTTTCAATCTGATGTTTCTAAAGTGTTCTTTGACTCTGGTTTTTAAATTTCTTTTTGTTTGACCTATGTAGCATTTTTCACAATTCTTGCAATTTATTTGGTATATTCCAGATTTGTTACCTGAAGGAATTTCATCTTTTGTTTTTGAATTTAGTAATTTTAAAATTGAGTATCTATTAGTAGGTGCCAAGATGATATTTTGTTCCTTGAATATCTTTTTAAATTTATTAAATGTTTTTGGATGATATGTGAATGAACTGAATATGCTGTTGCTTTCTTTTTCTTTAATAAATGTGGTTGCTTCCTTAATGGTTTTCTTTAGTTTATATTTTCTAATTTTCTTCAACACCAAACTTTTGTTGTATCCGTTTTCTTCTGCTATGTGTATTATTGCAGTAGCATTTCATTTTTGGAATGAAAACCATGACATTGATCCAAATCCAAAATTATTAAAGAAAACGGATACAACAAAAGTTTGGTGTTGAAGAAAATTAGAAAATATAAACTAAAGAAAACCATTAAGGAAGCAACCACATTTATTAAAGAAAAAGAAAGCAACAGCATATTCAGTTCATTCACATATCATCCAAAAACATTTAATAAATTTAAAAAGATATTCAAGGAACAAAATATCATCTTGGCACCTACTAATAGATACTCAATTTTAAAATTACTAAATTCAAAAACAAAAGATGAAATTCCTTCAGGTAACAAATCTGGAATATACCAAATAAATTGCAAGAATTGTGAAAAATGCTACATAGGTCAAACAAAAAGAAATTTAAAAACCAGAGTCAAAGAACACTTTAGAAACATCAGATTGAAACAAGAAGACAAGTCAGCAGTAGCATTTCATTTTTGGAATGAAAACCATGACATTGATCCAAATCCAAAATTATTAAAAGGAGTGATAAACCAAAATAGATTGACAACATGGGAGAACATATTCATCTGGAAAAATAAGGATCGCGTAATGAACTTTGAAATCCCGCCAGCAGATAATTTGACAAAAAAGTTCATAGTTCCACCACCAGAGAGAGCAGATAACAACAGATGCCAGTTGGGAAGAGATTGAAAATGGAGGCCAGGGCCTTTGAAACTAGTCTCTCATAAATATATGAAAAAGTAAGTGACGAGTGTCAATAAACCAACCACAAATAATTTTTATATTAATTTTGATGTCACTGTTACTAAATTCCTCCAAACACACATATATTTATTTATTTATTCATTTTATTTATTTGTCAATAGACTGCAAAGCAGTTTCTGACATTGCCAATTACAATCTAAAAGTTTACAATTATAGGATATAGAGCAAAATATAAACAGAATAAAAACATATTTACAGATCATCAACTTTGTACAAACATTTATCCATTAAAAAGTATTTTAATTTGTTTTGAAATTGCTTCGTACCATTTAATGCTTTAATTGATGTTGGCAGTCTATTAAATAAAATCTGTCCCATTATAAAAATATCTCTATCAGTAGATCCTTTAGAAGTACAGTCTCTAAAATAGTCATTATTGCATCTGGTATTATAATTGTGTACATCAGCAATCTTCAAATTTACCTTACTTGCAACAAAAAGAATGCTTTATATACATATAGTGAGTATAGTGTGAACATTTTGTTTTGTTTGAAAATATCTACACAAGAATCAGTATTTTTTAAGTTAAAAATAAGCCTAATACACCTTTTCTGTAGAATGTCTATTGTGTATATCTAGAACTGCTAATAATCTGTAAATAGATTTATTTGTTCTATTATTGAACTGTAAAAATGTAATTGTAGTGCTATTTTTTGACGATGCTTTGTAAAACATGTTGCAAATGGCAGAATAAATCTGAATCTGAATACTCTGTCCAGATGTACACTTGGACAACTTCCCCATATTTCAATTCCATATGATAGGTATGGGAAGATAACAGCATAATAAATTTTTTAGTAGTTTGGTATCACTGATTGGCTTAAAATGCTATGTAAATAATATTGTTGCATGAAGAAAACAGCATATAACATTGTTGCTGTATGAATTATACAGCATGTAATATTTTTGTTCCAAAAGGTAAGCCGAGCAGAAAATTAACAATATACATTGATTAGAGCCCTGTGAAACCCTCCAGTTTACCACTTTTGTGTGTGAGTTAACATTTTTGTCATTATTAAATTATAGATGAGTTGTATTTATTACACATCAGCTTCACTTACGTACTTATATTGAGGACATGTTTCACAAACCATTGTTCACATCATCGGCTCTAATGCGACTAAAGCTTGATCCAGTGGTGTGGGTAGTTCTGGAGCTGCTACTGCTGCCATCTGTTGATTTTGTGATGAATTTAAATGTGAGGTTGTCTTCCAGTGAGATTTCGAAGTTCATTAGTTGGTTTTCATGTTTTACTATGTATATTCTCTCCCATATGACGAGTTCACTGTTTTTGCGCGCATTTGAGTAATTTGGTGCTATCTTCAATTTCATGATTTTCTGACCAGAAATGAGCTGCTATTGTGGACTTATCAATATTTTTGTATCTTAAGTGCCTAAAATGTTCTTTCTTTCTAGTGCCAATGTTTCTTTTTGTACTCCCTATGTAAATTTTGTCAGAGTCTTTACACTTAATCTTGTAAATGCTTGACTTTTCTTCTGGTTTTATCTTATCAGTATTATTACTGTTAAGTAGGTTTTTAATGTTGTAATTGGTTTTTGGTGCCAATGTTATATTGTATTTCTTGAATATTTTTTGGAACTTTTTTGTTGCCCAGGTGTGGTAAGAAAATTTAGCAAATCTAATTTCTTGTTTCACTGGTGAAAGAGCTGTAATCTGTTTTAATCTTTTTTGAAGTTTGACTGATTTTAGTTTTTTATCTACAAGGTTTTTTCCATATCCATTTTTAATTGCAGTAGTTAAGATTTGATGGTATTCGTTTTGATATTCTTGCTGGCTGAGGGGTAGGTTAACTAATCTGTGTGTGAGACTGTTGATGGTGGCATGTTTGTGTGGAATTGGGTTGAAACTATTTGCTTTGATGTAATTATCTGTGTGTGTTGCTTTTCTATGAATACCAAATTCCAGTTTTTCATTGTTTTTTTTTTTTTTACATAAAAAATACAGTTAAATTTCAATATTTTTGTCATTGTTTCATTTCTTATGGAATAACATACTTTGTATTCACTAAATAGAATTTAAACCAGAAATGTGATACACCAGTATTCCATTTGATCCCTGTTAGATAATAAGATAGTGTGATCATCTAAAACAAATGTTTAAATTCATAAATATGCTAAAAGTAAACTTGTTAACCGCTTCACTGATGGCCATTTAAAGCCTTCAAGGGCCGGAAACGGACACCCAATAAACAGAACAAGACATTTAAATTGTTAAATGCTGTAAAAATGTATCATAAATACAATTCCATATCTTCCGCATTTATTAAGTTATTTAAATGAAACAAAAACTGGTTTAAAACTCATTAAAGGCAGTATAGATCTACAGTAACAAGAAAGTAGAGACTACATTAATAAATTGTTGAAATTTCACTACTTTGTTTCACTGTAGCAAAAGCCATTCTTTGTGCAGAACGCGCCTAATATTTGAATCATTTTGTTTTGTGTGTATACGAGCCAATGTATGTATGTATAAATATGCAAGCAACTTCTCCGGTTCCAGTTTAGTTTATTTATGCTATACCAAGCGATAATATGACGAGAGTATGTTGCGTCACACACTCACACACTGGAAAGAAAACTCTCTGTCAGCATCTGTTATTATATTGTTTCTCGACCAAGGTTTCTAGTATCCTTATGGAGCTGTTTATGCTCTGTATTTTAATTATTTATAATCTCTTTGTGTTCAGAGTGATTTCTTATAGCTATCAAGAGCTAAATGAATGGCACATTTGAAATTGTTAAATTTCAATGTTAACCATGACTTATCCCCATAATGTAGTACGTAAATTAGCTTGGGTATGATGTGTACAGGCTTCTGATAATACTGTAGAAAATCTGGAAGATTTGTTGTACAATTATGAAGGAGATGTTTAGGATATAGGTAGCAGTGATGTGTACTGGTCTACAGATGGCATGTTAGCTACTCCATTGTTTGGGGAAATAGCAGGTCAAATATGGGTGATGCAGATCAGCTATTACTAGCTATCCCTCTTTACGAAAAACAGTTAAATGGTAAAAAACATATTTTTATACCACTGGATGTAACCATGCACAATTGTTTAGTAATTTTCAGAGCTGTAAATTCATGCAAGACTGCCTGTACTTGCGCGTATAATAGCTTGTAACTTAATTGAGTACTATAATACTCAGAGGCCTCTTTATACTGGGGGGTAAGAAATTCACCACGGCATCACCCCTCATACTTGAGAGAAAACACTTTCCTAAAAGAATACCACCCACAACTAAACAAGTCGCAACCATTTCGAAAATGTCTAGTGTGTTGCGAAAAAGAAGTTCGCAAGAAAACCAATATTATTTGGCGTGAATTTGCAGATGTACCCTTGGGTGTTTATCCAGGTTTGGAGGGGTACAATTCAAAAAGAAACCTTTAAGGGTACGTTTACATACCTTATAGAACTAATTTAAATTTATTGTAAAATAGGAAATTAAAATAATTGGCGTTAAATGAGAATTAAATGCATGTATGCGCAAGACGTCTATACACGTCCATATCGGTTTGGGGCAGTTTAACGTGGACGTCATATGACGTCCATATCGGTGAAAGGATTAATATAAACTTACTTAAGTATTTGTTTTATAAAAGAATATAGCATATTTGTTATGCTTTTGTTTTTGTGGAAACCATGTACTCATTTATATTGTAGAAAGAGAATTAGCTTACCTCATAATAAGCAAGGAAACCTGCTGCACGTGTAAATTCGCCTGCCTGTCCAGGACCAGGTGCTCGAGCATTCAATCCATTGGTAGATGCCTCTGCAAGTGTAAACGACTGCCCGTACAAAGGCATGCCCATGACTATCTTACGGCGTGGAACTCCTTCAGAAATCCAGTAGTTTATTGAGTAATTCTAAGAAAGCAAAACCAATGTTTTATTAATATTGCTGCAGTACATAAAGTGGCTGAAATTTCAATTATGAACAGCAATACATCAAATGAATCACTGTTTTTAGTTTTTTCTATGTTTTAGATTGTACCAGTTTAAATGATTCATATCACCATCTTCTTTTTCTTGGATTTAATAACATATTTTACATAACTAATGTGCTTAAACTTATAAAATATTTACATTAGATATGTTTGTATCCTTCTACTAGTTTTGAAATATTAGAATTATTATGCAGTAACATTTTGAAAAACAATAATTTAACTTCTGCTTTGTTTGCATTTAACTAATGAGGGTTGGCTGATAAGTCCTGGGCTTCACAATAAAAAAAAAATTAAAAAATCTTTTTTTTTTTTTTCAACATAACTTCAGAAAGGCTAATACATTTGTCATATCAGTGTTCTAATTTAATTAAACCATCTCTGTAGTGTGATTTATGATGGTTCTCAAAATAACTGTTTACCGCATCAATGACCTCCTCGTTGCTGTGAAATCTTTGTCCTCCAAGAAATTTTTTGAAGTTCAGGAACAGGTGGTAGTCACTGGGTGCTAGATCTGGCAAATAAGGTGGATGTTCAAACAATTAAAACTTTAATTTGTATATTTTTTCCATTGCAATGACGAACAAGAGACCAGAGCATTGTTGTGAAGAAACAAGATTCTTTTCTTTGCCAAATGATGACTTTTTCTTTTCACCTCATTACTCAAACGTTACAGTAAGCTTGCGTAGTAGTCACCAGTGATATGCTTATCCTTTTCCAAGTAATCAATCAAATTAATTCCCTGTGCATCCCAGAAACACTCGCCTTAACCTTGTTAACTAACAAAATTGACTTCACCTTTCTGGAGTTGGTTCACCTGGCGCAATCCACTGTTTTGACTGTGATTTACTTTTTGAAGTGTAGTCATGTATCCAAGTTTCATCCATGGTAATAAGCTGTCTGAAAAATTCACTGAAATTTTTATGGTAGAGCTCCAAATTCTTATCAGAAACAGTTTTTCTTTGCAACTTTTGATAAGGTGTCAACAAATGCGGCAGCCATGAAAGTCCAAAACATTACTTAAAATATTACCTACAATATCTTGTGATATGTTTACAGCCTCTGCTATCTCAAACGACTTTAATCTGCAGTCTTGCAGTACTAAACGATGAATTTTTTTCACTGATCTCTGGAGTTGTGACTTCCACAGGACGATCAGAGCGAGGCTCATCACTAGTGCTCATACGTCCCATTTAAAACTCTACAACCCACCTTTTAAGCCCTGTATATGAAGGGGCAGAGTTTTTCAATGTACTGTCCATTTCCTACGTGATTTATTTAGGGGTTAAGCCTTTCAAATGGAAGTATTTAATCACTGCTCGTTTTTCCAAATCCCCCATATTTGTGGTATCTCTATACTTGTCTTGTTTAAAATGCTATCATTCAAAAACTAAACAAGTTATTGATCTCTAGCTATGGATACAAGTTAGTCTAGAGTTAAACTATATGATGCTATCCATCAAACTGGCCCAGTGGTGCCATCTCTATGTGAGGCTCAGGACTGATCCTCATAATAATTGCTATATTACTACAGTAGAATTGGAAATGTGCTTCTTAGTAAGGTCAATAAAATTTATTGTCAAGTGAACATATTCTTAGAGCGGTATATTTTGCATACATTCATAGTCTATTAACATATGGGATAATCTTCTGGGGAAATTTAAAAAATAGCATTAAGGTTTTTAGGATGCAAAAGAAAGTAATATGGATAATGACTAATGTCACAAACAAAACTAGTTGCAAACCATACTTTAGAACATTTAAAATTTGGTCTTTGCGAATGATACCAGCATATTAATGACTGGGAAAACCTCGAATGAGGTATTAAGCTATAATAACCTTTTTAATAGAAAAATTGTCAATTGGTTTTTAAAAAATAAGCTAAAAATAAATGAAGAAAAATCAGTAGCTATAGACTTACACCACAAATTAAATAACACTGCTCTATTCCCAAGTATATATTTAGGGAATAAATCATTACTCTATGAATCAAATACCAAATTTCTAGGAATATGGTAAGATGAACATTTAAAATGGGAAAAACAAATTCAGCAACTAGAATTGAAACTAAGCAGAATTACATTCGTTATTAAATCAATGAGGGAGTCTGTAAACACAAATGTGTTGAGAATTATTTATTTTGCTTATTTTCATTCTGTAATGTCTTATAGTATACTTAGCTGGGGAAATGCTAAAGATGTATCAAAAATATTTAGACTGCAGAAAAGGTCTATTCGTTATATAGTAAATATTCCTTTCACCACCAGCTGTAAACCATATTTTAAACTACTAAAAATACTTCCATTATCCTGTGTGTATATATATGAAACTCTAGTTAGGACAAGAATTGTACTTGCTCAATTTGAAACAAATTCGCAGATACATACACATAATACAAAAAGTAAATCAGATCTATGCATTATAAGCCACAATACAACTTTATTCACACATAGCTTCGAACATAAAGCAGTATTATTATATAACAAACTACCCGATGGCATTAAAAGTATAACATCAGAAAAAAAGGTATAAACTGGCTGTAAAAACATTTTTAAGAGAAGGTTGCTATTATTCAGTGGAAGAATACTTAAAACATGGTCAACATATCAATGCTTCCTAAAGTGATGTTTGTGAATAAATACCTGTGTAACTTCAGAGGTGATAGCTTGTAATTACCTATTCAATAAGTGCCCCTTATAGTATTACTTACCTCAGTTTGTGATATAAATACTTGTGTAATTTCTAATATGATGTTACCTAGTTTGTAATGTTGAGTTACCTAGTGTGTAATGTTGACGAAGCCTATATCTTTGTACAAGATTTATTATGGTGAATAAAAAATTATTATTATATATATGAAACACTTAACTACATGAAAGAAAACCTAAATTCATTCAAAACAAATGCAGAAGTTCATACACACGATACTAAACAAAGACCAATCTATTTATCAATTCACATAGAACCAAATTGTATGAAAGTAGCTTCACATATGCTAGTCTACATTTATTCAGTAAACTACCACAGAGTATAAAGAACATTGAGTCCAAACCAAAATTCAAAAAGACTCTATTTAATTTCTTAATGGAGAGAAACTTTTATAGTGTAGAGGATTTCCTAACTCATGAAATAGAGTAAACTCCACATTTGTGAACAATTAGTTTTATATAGCATTTCTCTATGGTCTTTATATACTTTGTTTTTATTTCATTTTCTACTTTAGACTTTTGTTGGATTCTGTATCTGTTACAGTTTTTAGTCTTGTAACTTTTTATATTTACCTTTGTATCTTGAACTGACGTGTCCTATAACATATGTATTATGTTCCAAAGGATGAAATAAATACAATACAATAGAATCTTTTGGAAGGGATTTAGTACATTGACCAGACTACCAATAGAGCTATAAGAAAAGGTACCTGGTAAAAATCAATAAATAATGATAATTCAGCACTTACAGCATTGAAGAAATAAAAGTCATCATCAGGATGGAAATATAATGGAGCAACATGTCCAGTTTTTTTGTCCCATTGACCATGGAAATCATATGTCATTACAGCAACCCAGTCTAGATTCTCACCAATAGCTTTAACATCATAACCTAAGAAACAAAATAAAACAATATCAAGGCATTGCTGTTCAAGTAAAGGTCCTCTTGCATTAAGTCTCACATGCATACTGAATATTTAAGCTTTTATAAAAGTGGCTCTTCTACGAGGGCTATTTTTGCTTTTTCAACCTCTCGTTGCTCTGTTACCTGACCAGACAAGGATAAGAAGGTAGATCTAAGCAGTGTACTACTGCACAACTATCTCACCGTAACATCCACCGGGGTCAAGGTCAATACATAAGTTGTAGCTGAGATACAGGCACTTAGACATGGGTGCCATCATTGTTTCTCCTGCCAAGTGTAAGCTCTGAGACGTCATTTGTTTTCTCCAGGCAGAATGGAATAATGCGGCAGAAATTCATTGAAAAATCAGCCATGTTGATGGTACACACTGTATGAGTGAGGATGTTTTGCATGAATGATGTAGGAGATTTAAGGAAGGCTGAACTAATGTTCATAAAGAATGTGGACATGGATGCAAGTGCATCGCTAGTGACAACCTTGTACAGCAATTGATCAAGCGGTTCGAGAGAGACATCATTCTGATTAAATGAATATATGGAAAGTCATTTATATAACCAGTTTAAATTTTTTAACAGTTGCCTGTTTCTCCCAAAGAGTTTTTTTTTTAACAAATCAAATTAATCCTAAACAATTTACTTATTTCCAAAGTATTTTATGACATGCAAGAGCTCTTAGAACTTGAATCCTATGATATAAGATTCTAGTGTTATCTTGTCATAAAGGACTCTGGTCTCAGTAATTTTAGGGCTTTTTTTTTTGTGTAAAACTATTTGCATAATTATGATGTAATCCTTTTATGCAAATGTATAAAATATATATACTGCCTTATAAAACACTTTTAGAATTTAAGTCTGATGAAGTCTATTGTAATAATGTATTATCTAATAACTAATAAATATCTAATATCTAAATAATTATCTCTCTTACTCTCCTGTATTTTCCAGTTACTTTATTTTTGCATGAAAGAGTTGGACATTTCTGAAAGTGATTCTACTTTTTGTAGAGGACATAAGGGACAAACTGAAGAAGGAGCAGCTCTAATTCTGTGGAATCATCCCCTATGGTTAATTTAAAAGATGAAACAGCACTCTTCTATGGATGTTCATACATTTTAAATAAGTTTGCTTTCAGATACCCCCATTTTTAAAGTATCTAATAATAATGATAATCATAGTGATAGTGATAATGATAATAATAATAATCATCATCGTCATCGGGGCATCTCTCCTACACAGAGATACACTTATTACCTGGCCGCTGCATACTCAAGCCACAGCTGTCACGAATGAGTGTAGGATGGGGACTGCAGGAGTCAGTGTACCAACTTCCCTGACTTCATTAAATTAGTTGTCAATATACATATTTTTAAATTATGAACTGACTAACTTTTTTCCCCTTAAGAATGCATGTATAAGGAGCATTCAAAAAGAAACTAGCCAGAGTCTTGTATGCGCAAACCGGTGACAGGATGGTAATATCGTGGCATATGTAACAAAGTGTTGTTCGGACCAGACCGTGGAAGTTCACAGTCCATCGCTAGAGGGCATGCGTGCATGTCACGTGATTATACAAAACTAGCAGCAGCATGCATCAATCATCCAACGCTGCCAGTTGCATTGCAAACAGTGAAATGGAGGCGTCAAAAGAAGAGCAAACAGGTGTTGTTCATTTTCTGACAGTGGAAGGAGTAGGGGGAATGGATATTCATCAATGAATGTCACAAGTGTACGGCAAACACTGCATGTCCCTTGCAAGGGTCAAGGCATGGCACAGGCGCTTAAGGGAAGTACGGGTGTCACTAACTAATGAAGCACAGTCTAGAGCACCACACTGCATTACCAATGACATTGTGCAGCTGGTTGATGCATGCATTACCCAGGACCACCAAGTGACAGTGAAAGCCATAGCTGCCGAGGTAGGATTGAGCATAGGAAGTGTTTACACCACCATGAAGGAATGACTGCTCTTGCGCAAAGTGTGTGCCCAATGGGTGCCCCACAATCTTCAACCACACCAGGAAACGTGTCAAATGGCCTGCTGTCTTGGTCATCTGCAGCGCTATGCTAGGGAAGGGAATGAGTTTCTGGCATGAGTGGTGGCTGGAGATGAGTCATGGTGTCATCACTTCAAACCATAATCAAAACGACAAAGTCTCCAGTGGAAGTATCCAGGGTCACCACCACCAAAAAAAGCCAAGGCCATCCACACAAGTGCAGGAAAGGTTATGCTGATGTTCTTCTTTGACTAAGATGGGCCCTTCTGATACACTTCCTGCAGCAGGGGACAACGGTGAATGCCCAGCATTACTCAAAATCCTTGACCAACCTTCGCCAAGCGACCAAATCAAAACGACCAGGCAGTCTCATTCTGCTCTACAACTATGCAAAGCCTCATATCACCAACACAGTTGTGGTACTCCTGCAGAAATTCAAATGGGAGGTTCTTGTCCGCCCTCCATACAGTCCAGACCTCTCTTCTCTCCCTGTGATTACGCCATTTCTGGTCCCCTTAAAAAGGCTCTGAGGGATACATGATTCACCTCGGATGATGAAATCCAGCTGTACTTGCAGAACTGGCTCACATTGCAGCCCCAGGACTTTTATGAGACAGCCATTCACCGCCTTGTGTCACAGAGGGACAAGTGTCTCAGCAGCCAGCACCAATACTTCTAATATACATGCACTAGTTTCTGTAATTATGTCCCTGGCTTGTTTCTTTTTGAACATACCTTATATAATGAAAATTTTTGTATATTACTTTCTTTTTTTGGCAAAAAATTTAGCAATTTTATTTCCAGATAATCAGTGTGTTGCAATCCACTGAAGAACTATCTTTTTCTTATCTTTTTCCAATTTTAGTAAACTATGATTATTTTACAACAATTTATTATTCTTTTAGTATTGTGATATTACAAGTGTTAAAATTCTCTTTTTATTAGAGATACTACTTTTATAACACGGAAATCCAAAAATGAACGAAATCCAAATATCTTAAAGCAATATTACATTTATATAATGTTTTGTAAAGTAGCTATTAGTAACAAAAGCGTATAAAATATTCCTTAGAGATAGAAAACTTCTAGAAAATCACATTAAATCACGATTGTATGTGAAGGTTGCAATGCTAACTGCAAATTCTGTAAGAACTTTATAGTTGAAGTGAATGAATTCTTACCAGCGTCAATCACAGTCTTACTAGGAGAAACTGCAGCTGAGAGGAGGAGGCCTTTTGGGTTGAATGCCTCCCTTAATTCTCGCAACAGTGAAGCAAAAGCTTGCTTGTCAGAATCTGGCCCTTTCTTGCAGTCCACCTATCAAACGCGTAAGATTAAAAATTAATGTATAGTTACTTTTAGGTTTAGAAGAGAAATAAAATTGACTAGATTTCATTAATTCACTAAAAGAGGAGATAGAAATTCTTTCCAGATTGAACACTATGACCACTAGAATTCCTTATCCACACAAACATTTTATCTACATCCAATTATGAATTCTAACCAAATTGCTGCAGATTGCTAATATTACTTTTGTAATGATTTAAATTAAAGGTTGCTAATAAAACATATCTGGAAAGAAAATTTCAGGGAACAAAGGATTTTTGTTACTTATATAATCAGTCTAAGGTATTCATTAAAGAAAAAATAGTAAATCATAAAATAGAAGTGGAAAAGTTACTTAGTTACTTAGTTAAGAAAACAAGCAAGTTAATTGATGGAAATTAATCATTCCTTCACACTAGCCGTGTATAGGCAAAGTTTTTTTTTTTTTTTTTTTTTTTTTTGGTAATTTACGTCCTCCGACGTTAAGTCATATCGGACAATGAATGAAATGAGTGAAGTGATGCTCAAAAGAGTCCAGGGGTCCATGGAGCTTAGAGTTACCCGACATTCATCTATCAGGATAAGGGAAAACTCCAGAAAAACCTTATCCAGGTAACTCACCCTAACTCGGGACCTCTTGAATGTGAGACAGACACGCTACCATCTACGCTACCGAGGCGGGTGGCTAAGGTTTTGGATAGAGTCAAACTGAAAAATTCAATGCCATGGCCGGGATTTGAACCACAGATCTCCTGGTTTCTGTCCAGTCACTACTACATTGAGCTACCATGGCCAACGTTCCGCCATGACACTAAATTCACCAACTGACTCATATATTTTGCATTGAATTTTTCAGTTTGACTCTATCTAAACAAGCCATTGCCTGTGGGTTTGAAATCAAACTTGTATTACCTAACTGCATGCCTTTTTACTATAATATTAATATCCATAAATATAGTAGAAGAAATATTTTGCTTTACCAACTCTGTTGAACATTTAAGTAAATTTTCTTAATGAATTTGAACTATGATACAATGAAGTATAAAATTAATATAATTTTCGGTTAAACTAGTACTTCATGCTCCATATTTGCTAGTGTTTACCTAGAATGTGTTCTGCTAGGACCTTCCTAACATCTTCAGCTAATGTAGATTGTCAAATTTCGATTGGGTGAACCCCTTGATTCTCATTCTAAAAATGGTATGCTACTGTCAAATTGTCTATTTCCTTATTCTTGATGTTCCTGAAATGCTATTTAAGCTTAATGTTCAAATTCCTTTTGTTATGGCAATGAAAAAGTTGTAAAACAAACCTGGTTTGTTTTAGGTTTTTAGATTTTTTCGTTTTCAGATTTTGGTAGTACTAGCAGTAATGTAGTGACCTCTAGTGATTGTAACATTGACAATTAGATTGTATGAGACTGAAAATGTAAACAAGTGCTTATGAAATGACGATCTCAATTAATAAAAAAATGTACATCATTTCCTTAAAAAGTGAAGTTTCTGTTACAAATAATTATATTTGTGTAGTTCATAAAACAATGTTTGTAATATACCATAGATTGTGCCCAGAGAGGTGCAGTAATTTATACCTGTCAGATTAAAAAAGGTTAATTCTTTTCTTTATTTTCTGTGATTGATGCCTAAAAATTTATTTTGAGTATTACTTCATGATTAAAGAACTGTCACAAATACAAGTGCAGAGATAGGTAACTGCATTTGCATAGATATGTCTTGATATGATGGCGTTTGAATAAGTACCCATGTTTTGAACTATATGGTGTTGATAAGAGAAGTTTGTGCTATCATCACGTTTTACATCTTGTCAAAACAAATTTTGTGCTGATTCATACGTTAGTATAGATTTTACAGTCACTTCGGTAATTTGTTCAGTGTTTTTTTTTTGCTTAAATGGAAACAGTGCATCATCCTTCAGTGATTTGTTTTTTACTTTTAGATGGGAAAACCTCCGAGGAGTTAAAAGCAAATATGAGGACCTTTCACCTTCTATGACATTAGATATTGATATAATGAATTTAAACATGGTCAAACATCTGTTTTTGACGAGGAGTGCCAAAGAGGGGCTGCAGATGTGGTTGCCAAGGAAGTCATTGAAAAACTCCATGATATGATTCTTGCTGACCATTGAACAAAACTTGGCGAAGTGGCAGAGGCCATAGATGTATCAATGGGAATGGCAGTTCATATTTTGCATGACAATTCAATTCAATTTTTATTCATTCAATTTAACATATACTTGTTGTGGATCCATCCAGTATTTTAAACCTTTAATTATAATATTATAAGAGTTAAACAATAGTAATTACTTAAAAAAATTATATTGTACATGTAGATTAAACTTATATATTGTTAAATACAAGTGAATAATTAATGAAAAAGCTCACCATCTGAGTAATAACATTTTTCAATTAACAATTGCTTGAGATGTTTTTTGAAGTGTCGAAAGGAATTTATATTTTTAATTTCAATAGTAATTTGTTGTAAAATTTAATGCCTCTATAGTAGAAACTATTTTCAAACAATTTTTTGTTATGTGGGGTTATATGTAGCTTTGCTTTATCTCTTGTGTTATGACAGTGAATTTCATAATTTACGGTGAAATCTTTGATGCGAGTTTGCATTAATACAATTGTTTAATATAAATATATACAGGGTAATGGCAAAATGTTTAGTTCTTTAAAGAATGGTTTGCAGTTGACAACAGAATGTATATCAAGAATAATTCTAATGACCCTTTTTCGTAATTTGAATATTTTAATAGCTTCGCTACTATTTCCCCACAAGGATATTCCATATGAAATTAATGAGTGAAATTTGGAGAAATACATGACCCTAAGAGTGGTTTTACTCACTGAGTGTTTAAGAATGTTAATTTGGAAGCAGATTTGTCCCAGGTTTTTAATTAATTCATTAATATGAGGTTTCCAACTGACATTTTCATCAATAAATATTCCTAAAAATTTTGATTTATTTGATAAGAAATTTATTTGGAGATAAGAAAGCTGTTGGCCCAATGGTTGCAGCATTTGCTCACAGTGTACAACAATCAGGTGCAGCTTTCAACTTTGAAGCTCTTTAAGCAAAATCTGAAGGACTTTTTGTGTTGAGTTGTCATTGTTGATGAGACCTAGGAGTAAAGCAAATTGACTGGAAAAGTGATGGCAACGATTTTCTGGAATGCAGAGGGCGTCATAATCATTGCCTTCTTGGAAAAAGGAAAAACGACTATTGGATTATACTACAGTGAATTATTGGCCCAATTCAACAAGAAGCTGAAGGAGAGAACGAAGAAGAAAGTTTTGTTTCACCATTATAATGACCCAGCAAATTCATCTGGAGTTGCCACTGCCAAACTGCATGAATTGCATTATGAATTATGCCACACCCCTCATATGTCTGCCTCGGTAAAGTAGATGGTAGCATGGCTGCCTCACATGCAAGAGGTCTCAAGTTCGAATCTTGATCAGGTTGAGTTACCTGGATTTTTCAGATTTCCCTTATCCTGAAAGATGAATGTCAGGTAACTCTAAGCTCTATGGATCCTGGGCTCATTTGAGTATCATTTCATTCATCATCCGATATGACTTAACATTGGAGCACATAAATTACACCAAAAAAATTCTCCTGACCTGGCTCCCTGCGATTTCTTCCTGTTCCCAAACATGAAAAAATGGCTCACAAGAACAAAATTTAGATCAATGAGGAGGTCATCATTGAGATAGAGGCATATTTTGCAGAGCTTGACAATTCTTATTTTTGGAAGGGTTAAAAAATGACGGGAGTGTCAGCAGAAGTTTATATCCCTAAAAGGGGATTATGTTGAGAAATAAATAATTTGTATGTTAAATATAAAGCTGGTTACAGTGAAGCAACAAATTCTTTACAAATATAATAATTTTTAACAGAAAATTTCACTTATCTTATAAGAAAATGATGTAAATTTTCTTATACATTGATGAGGATTGTGATTTCGTGAATTTTTATTCACATTGTCAGCCAAAAACAACCTCGTCAATAAAATATATTTTTAGTTCCTCAAAATAAATATAGCATTAAAAATTTACTACATTTTTCTAAAAATGATAAAATTCCTAATAATAGAATATCTGGTTTTAGTTAATTGATGGAAATTAATCATTTCTTCACACTAGCCGTATACAGGCTAAGATTTTTGATAGGTGAACATGATGAGTCTCGCATCTTGGATGCGAGAGCCCCTAGTGGTTTACCGGGGAAATATACGAGTCAAATGGAGAATTTAATGTCAGAACGGCACACTGGCCATGGTAGCTCAATGGGTAAGAGCGACTGGATGTAAACCAGGAGATCCGTGGTTCAAATCCCGTCCATGGCTTTGAATTTCTCATGTTGACTCTATCAAAAACCTTAGCCTATACACGGCTAGTGTGAAGAAATGATTAATTTCCATCAATTAACTAAAATAATAAGAGTTAAATGATGAAGCCTGGGACTCAGGTACTTACGATAGTAAGTCACCACAAATGGTGTATCTCGAATGTGAGAGCCCCTAGTGGTTTACCGGGGAAATATTTGAATTAAATGGAGAATTTAATGTCAGGACGGCATGTTGGCCATGGTAGCTCAATGGGTTAGAGCAACTGGACGGAAACCAGGAGATCCGTGGTTCAAATCCTGGCCATGGCATTGGATTTTTCATGTTGACTCTATCAAAATATCTGGTATTTATCAATTTAATTGTTTATATTCTAATCAGGTTTATATTGGAATATAAAACGTAATTTGGAAACTAGAACGAAAGAACATTTTCGTAACATGAAGTATAAGCAGACTGATAAATTGGCCATAGCAGATCATTTTTGATCATTTAACCATGAAGTAAATCCTGAAGTTAAATTATTAAAAAAATTAAATGGTCTGATAGACTTAATGGTTTGGGAAAAAATATTTATTTAAACAAATAAACATTGTGTAATGAATTTTGAAATACCGGCAGTCGATTCTGTTTTTAAGTTTATCTAATTTTCAGATTTTGGTATTGGCAAAAACATAGTGACCTCTAGTGATTGTGACGTTGACAATGAGATTGTTTGTGGCTGACGATGTGAATAAAAATTCACAGTCATGATCCTCGTCAATATATAAGAAAATTTACTTCATTTTCTTTTAAGATAAGTGAAGTTTTCTGTTACTAATTATTATATTTGTATAGTAAATAATTTGTATTTGAAAAACTTGGCATCTTGATTCCTAACGCAGGTATTTATGGAAACACCCTCATATTTACTCTTAAGAAGACCCTATGAGCTTATGCATATACTAAAACTGATAAAAGCTTAGCATTTTATAGTGTTTTACCTGCCAACATTTTGGATATTCCCAATCAAGATCTAGTCCATCGAAACCATGTTTCTCAAGGAAGTCCACTGCATGTTTTACAAAACGTCTTCGAGCTGAAGGGCTGTTGACCAAACGACTGTATTTGTCTCCTGCTGAGTCATTCCATCCTCCAAGGGCAAGGGTGACCTTTAATCCCTTTTTCTTGTATGCCACAACACGTTCATAGAATTCTGAAAACATGGTGGGTTTCTAGGATAAACTAAGATTCAACAGAACAATAGTAATTGAGATTGTAAAATTTCAAAAGCTCAAAAATAAAAACTTGTTAGAAATGTACAAACATACTAAAAAATTCAATGCCATAGTTGGAATTTGAACCATGAAGTTTTGAATTATGATGCTTTTACTCAAATTAATTGAGCTAATGCTGGCACAACATTAAACTGACCAACTAACTCACATGTTTTCCCAATAAACCACACAGAATTGTCAAATTCATCTTTATATAATACACCCTGATGTCAACTTTCAAATTAGTAGTACTTTTAAGTTCCAGGCTCTTTAGTTAACCATTATTAGGTCAATCAAAGTTGCCATGTGTGCACCAAAATTAAAAAGGTAAAATCAGACTACCAAATTCACTTCATGGTTAGGATTTGTATCATAACTCTGGCTTATGAAGTAGCTGTTCTAACCAACAAAGCTAGCATAGCAACATGCTAGCACAACATTTAATTCCCAAAGTGACTCACATTTTTCCATTAAACCATAAGATGTATCCAAATTCATTTTGTGATAGTATACCTCAATGGTGACCAACAATTTCATAAGTATCTTAAGTCCTGAGCATTACAGTTATCCACTATTAAATCAATTATTAATTAAGTGTTCTTTCAACACAGATGAAAGCTAAAGCAGGTAAGGTAGAACCACTTTGAAAAATTCAAATTAAATATTCAATTTGTCTTAATAATTTTTCTGTGTCAAAACTCGCTGAAAAATTAAACAACTGCAAACACAATTTGAACAGCAAATATTTTGCAGTTACTACATGGCAAAGCGAGAAGGTGTATCAGAAAGAATTCGCAATACAGAGATGTTTACCTCACATACATGGTGAGTCCAGTGTATGTATACTCTGCACAAAAGTGAATCGAGAAGATATTGACACACTGCTTCACTCACACTGTTTATTCACAGGACATGTTTCAAGAGCTTTTGCTCGAGTACCAGCTGATGATAAGAGCAAAAGCTCTTGAAACATGTCCTGTGAATAAACAGTGTGAGTGAATCAGTGTGTCAATATCTTCTCGATTCACTTTTGTGCTAAGTTGTGCTTCACTTTCTCTACGCTTCTTTCAAGTTTATACTTTGTATGTATACTCTGTTCAGATATAATCATGTTTTCTAGACAGAAATGTGTCATACATCAGCAGATGCAAGAAAACATATCATATAGACACATGCAGCTTTCAATTGCTCTATATATGTTTTGTAACTTACAGTACGTCCACTTATTAATATTTCACTCTTCTAATCGACCAGATAAGACCTGATAAGGAACGATCACAGCGCTGGTCACCTGAAGGTCAATAGGCCTCAATGCTCTGTCGAGTAATACATGATAGTTACCCAATATTATGTTCCAAGTTTAATTCTTCCAATAAAAGCTCTGCCTCATTTAATAACAATGGTCTGAGGTTGAGAATATTTGGAAAGTAAACAATGTTGTTAGAAAGGGTAGAGCCAGACTGAAAAACTCAATTCCATAGCCAAGATTTGAACCACGGATCTTCTGGTCTCCGTCCAGCCACTCTAAACCATTGAGCTACTATGGCCAACATGCCAACATGACATTAAATTCTCCAACTGACTCGTGTTTTTCCCGGTAAACCACTAGGAGTTCTCATAAACACATGAGACAACTACCTTAATGGCGACTTAGTATGCTTTAAGTACTTTAAGGCCTGGGCTTTATAGTTTTGACCACTATTAGGTACAATTAATTTCCATTAATTTTGTTAGACATAACAAGGTTGGGGAAGAGATGAAAGATTAAGATAAATCCTTATACTATATGCGCAAGATTTCTTGAGTGTTTGGGTCCCAAGTCCTCATTCAGTAGGTTTTGCCTAATTCCATAAACATAGATGACAACTTTGAAACATGAAATGTGCTATACACTCCGACATCTAGTGGCTAATATGCTAAGCTTTCACACGTGCGACATTTCATTTTGAGCAACTTGAAGGCTAATTATTAGCTAACAAGTTTACAACAAATCTAAGAGCAAGACATATGTTGTGGATGTTAATGGCTTTCGAAAGGGGACACACTATTCATCTACCTCCGTATAACTGTGATGAATGCAATTTTATTGAGCTGACTTGGATAAAAATAAAGAAAGTTTTCCGAGGACGCAATGTTAACTGGAGAGTCACAAGTTTATGGAAACTTGCTGTAGAAGCGACAGATTGGTAAGGATTACTGCAAGAAGGTCCAAGATATGATATAGGTGAATTTCTAGATACACTGTAGCTGGCCATATAATTGTATATATTTGTGATGCATTTTAAATGCTGTGTAGTTGTAGAGCCATGCAACTATATATATTTATGAGTTCATGCTTAGATCTTATTAATTACACTTGATGAAACTTATTTTTTTATTTTTATACTTATATTATTTGTATTGTTCTAAATATTTGTATTGACGTATCCAATGTCATTGTATTGACTTAACGGATGAATAAAACTACTACTACTACTACTACAAGAGCTGGAAATGAAAAATCAAAGAAATGATGGTGTAATAGAAAATGCAATTGATGAAACTATTAACACATCAGAGGATACCAGTAATGAAAATGACGCAATGGACTTGGAAACCGAAGAATCACAGACTGAGTGTTTGTAGCTGTCGTAATATTTGTTTCCTACTTTAACATGTTTCATAATTGTGACGGTTATTTCATGTTTTTCAAATATTTAAGAATTTGTTCCGAATTGTTCTGGAAAAAGTAATTTGTACAAAATAGGAAATGTGAAATTAGATAGGCCACAGAATGATACAACGCAAGTTAAATGTTAAAATAATATTGTTACTATTGGTAATTACAATAATGCAATTACATAATGTGGTAACGTGGACCAATAAAAGAGAAGTAATTTAGTTGTTCTAGAAACATCGTTGCAGAGTACTCAGAATAATCAGATGCTTGGTGTCACTTTGCAAACGACTGTCCTGATACTAAGATGTGTTTTTTGTGTCATTCTGCGGTCATACAGAAAACGTTTAGTTTTGAATGCATTTGTGTTGCACTAGTGACATGTGCCAGAAATATAAAGTTCATTGATGTAACAATTGTTTGTGAAAGGACAGCATCTATGTTATTTAAAATTGTTAGCAGAATTTACTAACTGTTTTGTGGAATAAATCCCACAATATTTAAAAGAGAAGAATTGTACTTTATTTTCCAACAATTGCAGTATCAAATACCTTTACTCCGAGACTGCGACTAGAGGTAAGACTCATTGCTCCAGATCTCCAAGGTATCTACAAGATTTCTACCAGATCGTCACCAAAGGTGAGAAACTAATCATTAGCATCTTCCATCATCCCATTTGCAACAAAAACTGGTTGCAAAATGATCTCAACATGCCAGGCTTCTAGAATGTCGACTTCAGTCATCACGCCATTTGTGACAAACTTACTGTTGCATAATATAGTAAATATAAGCATACAGCTTATCAGATGAAGTTCAAATTATGATTTGTCCACACAACTCACACCTTTGGCAGATATCTTTGCTTATTTTACCACAATCTGGCTGAATTGTGTTTTTCTATGTTGACCACACTGCAGTAACAAGAGCGTGTTAGCTCTCTCTTCTTCCCCTCTTCCTGCACCACACCGTAAATCCAGCGCTCAAGAAAACATGCGCATATATAGTAAATGATATTATGGTTCAAGAATGCTAAAAATAATGTAATAATAAAAATAAAACTGCAAGAACCAATGCTAAAGTTCATGTTAGGGCCATTATATGCTAATTCTCTGATTCAGCAGCCTGAAGTTATTTTAACCTTAACTGTTAATTTAGTTAAAATCAGCACAAAATATACTCACTGTTGTCAAAATCTGCCCATGAATCATGAGCTTTAATGATAAGATTTTCATAGTCCAACACAGCAAATCCATATACAATATGGGTACACAGTCGTTCATCAATATCCTCAGGCAGATATTTGCCAACCCCTTGTCTGTACCATGCCCAGTTGGTGAAGTAGCATACCATTTTGAAGTGTCCTGAAACATATACACATCACATTAGGTTTCATTTTAATGCAGCAATTGTTCCTCGCTTTAGTCACTGTTTAACATGAATGATACTCATGAGTTGCTGACAACAAGCAAGATAAGAACTGTAATATTTACAATTTATCATTTTTCCTTTCAAACCATATTCATACATTATAGAGCTACCTCTGCTACCAGTATCACTGCACAACCATGAAAAATGCTCTCAGAACTGAACTACCACCCAGTTAATCAAAAGGACTATTTGTAGTCAGTTAATTGACACTTCGTCACTTACATTTTTACATTATCAAGGGACTAGTTTCGGAAGCAATGGCTTCCTCGATAATTTAAAAATGTAAGTGACAATGTGTTAATAAACCAACTACAAATAGTTTTTTCGATTAATGTTGATGTCACTATTACTATTCCTCCAATCATACATTACCACCCAGTCGTTGATATCCTGCCAAAGACTCAAATTTAAGATTTAAATTATCACAAGAAAAATATTTACCTGAATATGTTCCTCCTGCAGGGGGTCTGGTGGGCTCTACCATTGGCAGATTAGTAGTCGAGCTAACAACATCTTCACTTGTTGCTGCACTAGTGGTGTAAGTTGGAGGCATTGTTGGCCGGGTTGGAGATGGAGTTGGTCGAACAGTTGGAAGTTCAGAAGGCTTCACATCACCTCCTTCTTCTACATCACATCGTGCATTTTCAGGCCAGTCACATATCTTTGCCTCCTTTTAAATGTAAGACCACATACTTATTAATAATCTTTCTTTCATCTTCAAAATTCTCTTTTAAACTAACTTTCATATCATCTTTGAAGTGAAATGTGTTATTAAATATACAGCAGAACAATAGATAATGTTAGATAGAGTCAACATGAAAAATTCAATGCCAGTGTGGAGAAATGATTAATTTCCAACAATTAACTAAAATAGATAATGTGTTCATAATTAAAACAATTATTGACAAATATTTGGGAGGGAAAAAAGGAAGGGAAAAAAGGAAGGGTATATATCGAGATTTAAGTGTATTGGAACACCACAGTGAAGCGAAATAATTATTAATTTTTAGATGAGTCGTATTTATTACACATCTGCTTCACTTTCGTACCTATTTTGAGGACATGTTTCGCAAACGAAGATGCAAACGATGATTTGCGAAACATGTCCTCAAAATAGGTATGAAAGTGAAGCAGATGTGTAATAAATACGACTCATCTAAAAATTAATAAGGGTATATATGTTTTATGCTGACTTTGAGAAAGTGTTTGACACAATAAACAGAGAGGCTCTAGCATGGAACTTATTTATAAATCGTTCCTCAGTACACAGTTATGACACTCGATGCAAACATAATTTAGATACACCTCACAACCGATTGAGCAAGACCATAAATAGCTACTGTTATCAACAGTTAAAATTATTCAATAAGCTTCCTCTGGAAATAAAAGAACTGCCACAAAGCAGATTTGCTATAGTATTAAAAAACTGGTTTAAACAAAAAACATTTTATACTGTACAAGAATACTTAGAATATAACATACATGCTAGTGAATTTATGTAACACTATTGTAAATTATAGTAGTAGGTACCTAATTGTTTAATTTTATTATTACTATAGTAAAGTTATTAACTTACAATAATTACTACCTTAAGCCATGCAAATAATCTCATTTCACTTAGAATTTTATATGCATTAATTTGTACACCTTCTGTACTTGTAAATACATTGTAAATACTTTTTATAACTGACAAAACCTATTGCTTCATGTAAGTTTAATGGTGAATAAAGGATTATGATTATGAAACTAAGAAGCAAAGGAGTAAGCGAAAAACTCATAAAGGAAATTCATAAAATTTATAAAGGAATATCATTTTGTATAAGGCAGGATCAAGAGAGTGTTACGGAAGGGGTACAGCAAAAAATAGGTTTAAGGTAGGACTGCAAATTGAGTCCCATATTATTTAATTTGTTTATCGATGATATCCTGGAGAAAGTGGCAAAGAGTAATACACATAACCTGGTAATAGGCAATAAGGAGATTCCAGGCTTATTATATGCAGATGATCTTGTGATAGGATCCATAACTATAATAGGATTGCAAAAGGCAATTGATGACGTACAAAGATTTTGCACGGAGTGGGGAATAAGAATAAATATTGATAAATCTAAGACTATGGTTTGTAAAAAAGGGGCAAAATTAAAAAAGGATGAGAAACAGTTCTTGAGGGGGAAAGAGCTTGAGGTAGTGAAGGAATTTGAATATTTGGGAGTAAGGCTGAGTAGCAATGGGGAGTGGGGAGCACATGGTAGGAAAATAATTGCTAAGGGGAAGGCAGCTATAGTAGGATTGAGAACCTGTAAGGATAAATATAATACAAATTAAATATTTAGTGATTATTTTCCACTTATCTTAAGAAGTTGATGACAAAACTTCTATCTTCTATTTGAAATTAATTTCGTAAGCATTTGCCCACATCTTCAGTCAAACACATTTCGTTGACAATGAAGAGATAAGTAGCACGGTTGACAATATGTACAAGTTATTCTGTAAAGAGGCTCTCGGATTGACAAGGACGGCTCCAGGTGAAGTAGCACTTCTTGAAATGGGTAGGACTAGGAGAAAAGGAATAATCTTGGAGAGAATAGTGAAATTTTGGTTTAGTTGTTTGAGTAAGGAGGATGGAAATATTTTAAAGGTATGCATGGAACAACAGAGAACATTAGTAAATAAGAACAGTGGGTGGAACGTGTTAGAGAGAACTATGGACAAAATAGGAATGGGGGATATATGGAGGGCAGGTGCAGGTAATGAGAGAGGATTTTGGAAAAAGGTAAGGACAAGAATGGAAGACATAGAAAGGCAAGAGATATGGGGAAGCATGGAAAACAAAAGTTCATTGAAGTTTTATAGGATTTTGAAAAGGGACTGGGGAAGAGAAGGTTAAATAGACAACTGTAGCAGGATTGAAAGGGAGGGATTAGCATGGATGAGAACAGGTGCAATATTTATTAGTGGATTAAGGTGGATTGAAGTAGGAATAGGTGAATTATGTGGGGGGAAGAAAGTGTAGAGCATTATGTAGTAAGATGTGAAGAAGTTGAGAAGTGGAGGAAGGAGGCATGGGAGAAAAAATGGGAGGAAGTTGAGGGTAAAATTGTAACAATAAGAATGCTAACAGTGAAGCAACGGAAAAGGAATAAAAATGTAGGAAGATTTCTTGGTAAAATGAAAGATAAATGGTTGAGGTTAGTTAGAAGCAAAAGTTATGAAGGGAGGAAGGAAGTAGGGGCGGAGGAAGGATTTTATAGGGAAAGGGATACAGGTAATCCCTCAGTGAAGCATAAAGCTGTTATGCCAAGCTGGCTGAGGGGTGAAAGAAGGTAGTCACTCAATTCTTGTACATAGGGTAAGGAAGAATAGTGTGTAAATAAAAAGGTTCTCTGTAATATAATTGTAAATTATTTTCATATGTACAAATAAAAAATATCAAATATACAGCACCACATCTCAATAGGTGGTTTTATATAGAAGCGTAAGAAATATACTATACATATTCATGTTACTATTAAAATCTGATCCATTACATTCACATGAATTGTTTGAAGATAACACAGAATTACTAAAATACGTACAAAAACATAGTGAACTCGTCATATGGGAGAGGATATACATAGAAAAACATAAAAACCAACTAATGAACTTTGAAATCCCGCTAGAAGAGAATCCAACATTCAAGTTCATCACTAAATCCACAGATGGCAGCAACAACCCCAGAATTACCCACACCGCTGGATCTAACTTCAGTCGCACAAGAGCCGTAGATGCAAGCGATGATTTGCGAAACATGTCCTCAAAATAGGTACAAAAGTGAAGCAGATGTGTAAAAATACGACTCATCTATAATTTAATAGTATATCACTTGTTGCACCAAATTTTTGAGCTGTACCGTGGCAATCAGAAAGAAGAACTGGATTACATTGTTACAGGGATGAAACCATGGTTCTTTATTATGTTTCTCTGTTAAAAAGAGAATATCTTGAATGGTGTAAACCAGATGAAGCTGCACCAGCAAAGGCAATGGTTACTCAATCCACGCGGAAGGTCATAACAACAATCTTCTGGGATTCCAGAGGAATTCTGTTAGTTGTTTTTAATAAAAGGAATACCACTGTGAATAAACAATATTATGCTTCACTTTTGCACAAATTGTATGACTCCATAAGGCTAAAGAGGCAAGGAAGTTTGTTTACGGTATTTGTCTTCTTCACGACAATGTGCCAGTGCAGATGGTGGCCATTGCGAAAGTTGCAGTACAGGAATCTGGCTTTAAGTGATTGACTACCCACCCTATACTCCAAATCCAGCCCAAAGTGGCTACTATCTCTTTTCCAAAATGAAGAAAGATATTTGAGAAAGGAAATTTGATGAATGAAGTGAAAGCTGTTGTAATAAAACATTGCTGACGAAGAACCAGATTATTTTTTGAAAGGCAAATGGATGTTAATTCACAGATATGAAAAATGCATTGAAGTAAAAGGTGATTATGTTGAAAAATAACATCACTATTTTATTTTTGGAACTTTTAAAAGGTAGTCTGGATGGAAAACTTTGGAACCCACCTCATACAATTGCTTAATTTTATACAGTTCCCATAAATTGTGTTTACAAAACTTATTTTTCAAATTATCTCATGTTAATCATGGTAAACCTTTAGAGATATAGTTTCATCACACATTTAATTGAAGTTAAATGAGTGATAGAGGAAACAGAATCTACAGTGAGATGTTTAAAATATGCAACACTATACACTGATTTAGATATTGCATGATACAACTGAAAAATGACAGTAGTTTTAAAAATGATAACAATAATCATAATAGCAGATATCTCAAAAATCACTAATTAAATTATTTGAAAATTGTTTGAAAGCAGAAAATTATTTGAAATGAATTTTGTGCTTTAAAGATATCAACATTTTCTGTGTAAAATGTTTGTACCTCTTATGGTTTAACAGTTACATAGAATTATACAATATTCCTTCCACATGAAGACAGCCTTACAGGAAAATTAAAGATAAGTAAAATACTTATGGTATTTTAATCAACACTGTTAGAGCCACTTCTGAAAATATACAAAATTTTGAAAAATCTTATACAGGTTGTATCAAAATGACATCGGACAAATAACTAGAAGTAGTTGCTCAGCTTCTATGTGACACATATAAATAGTTTTACTGCCAATAGAACCACATAAAAAACGCTCCATAATGACTATGGATTAGGCAGTTACCGGAATGATGCCGCATGCCTCATACTATCAAAGTTTGCAGGTAGGTGACACGCCATGTCGCATACTGTAGCAGTTTGTAAACATACCAACATACTCCACAGTAGCTCGCTGCTGTTAAGAATTTCTTTGGCTTATGAAACTGCAGTAAAAAAGCTATTCTTTAGTTATTTGTTTATGGGTGTTTAACATGTTCCAACATAAGCTGGTGGACATATGCAACTTAAACCTTTTAGAGGGAAGTTAATATTAGTGAGATTGAGGATGAAGCATTAAATGATACAAAGAACATAGAACAATATCAAAGAATTGTAGATAAAGTTAACCAAAACTAAATGCCTTATGCAATAAGACAAGCATTTTATTTCACTGTATTTAATAATACTAAATAGAACATTTGTAACTTAAAAGGAAGCTGTTGATTTTACAGTAGCTGTTTGAAAGTACTGTACAATTAAAATCATAGCAAATTGAGCAATCTTGGAACTGTCCGAGTCAATATTGACTTTTTCAAAATGACTGCCCTTTGCCCCATTACCTGAAAGCAAGGCTAGGGTCACTGATAAAGAACAATGCTTTTGTTTTCGTGGCTAGTGCATCCCAAAAACAACTTTTGAGGTTCGCACACCAGTGATTCCTGCGCTGTCTAATTACAAAATAATGTAATATTTAATGCTGCATAAAATTATACCTAAGAGAATTTCGAAGCAGTGGCACCGAAATTCCGAATAGTTAAGTCATAAACTATGAAACAGCTATATTCGTTTGGTGTCATTTCGAAACAACTTGTATGTAAAGTGTAGCTAGTTCGGTGTGAAGAATTTTCATGAAAATCTTTGTATTGTATCTTTGGGGGATTCTGAATATAAGTACCACGTTTGATGGAAAGGCAGAATTAGGCTGAAAGATTCAATACTCTATTCAATTTATCTACCATGGCAACAGGCCAGCATGATGATAAGTTCTCCAATTGACACACTTTTCCAGTAAATCAAAAGGAGATATTAAATTTCACAATCTAATTTTTTGTGCACTCTGTGCAAGTTCCAGGATTCCAAATTTAAAGAGGACTTAGTTATATGAAATTTTTGTCACCTCTTACTAGGCATTTTAACATAACCTTCACTGGTTACAGAAGTTCTTGTTGTCAACCTTAGGTATAAATATGTATTAAATGAATCATACCAAAACATTTCAGATAAAAGAAAACTCACGCTATTCCAGTGAAGTCCTGGTGCACAGGAGAATTCCTGGTATTGTCCCCAGAGGCACACCAAGTATTTACCACAATCCACTGTGCGACTGAATTCTCCTTCATTACAATTATCACGTTGTACAT
The DNA here is from genome assembly GCA_030765055.1 of Mantis religiosa. Taxonomy (NCBI): domain Eukaryota; kingdom Metazoa; phylum Arthropoda; class Insecta; order Mantodea; family Mantidae; genus Mantis; species Mantis religiosa. The sequence goes on from CM060959.1 coordinate 125,600,143, forward strand.
ACTGCATGTAAGCTGTAAATATGATTGAAACTTAAGTAATTATTTCATGTACTATTTCTGTGAAAATCAGAAGGATGATAGATTCCCCCCCCCCCTTTTGGCTATTCTAATTAAAACATACTGTGAAATGATTTTGCTTTTTAATGTTACAACAAATCCATGTAAACTTTTACACAGGTATCTAAATGGAAGCAATTCAGATTAATCTGTTAACAATAGACATATAATAACAAGAGCAATTGATTTTTGAACATTATATATGGAAATTTGAAGTAGTAAACTTCAATGAGCATTTTTGTATTCCTTCAAACTTTGTTCAGTTCAATGCTGCTTTAAACTGTCATGCATTTCTCTCTGACAATTTGTTTTATGGTTAACCACTTACAATATTTATATTTATGTATCACTGTAGCATACATTTTTACACTTAATGTGTTTCTCATATAGTTTCAAATCTATTTATGGCCTTCACCACCAAACCCCAGCTTTTAACCTCAAAATGCAATGCTATTTGTTATGCTCACCACGCCTGTTACTGTTTAGGATGTTCTGGATGTAAACCAGCAAACTTAATGGCACACTTACGTGATAGTTTAAAGCATAGAATTAGTAAAATTATTTTTGGTACACAAAAGGGTGTTCAAACATTTTAGTTTGTTCACAAATGTACCTACTTCTGTTGTCTTCATTATTAAACTCATTTAGAAGTTAAGACAAATCAGATAGTACATTTTAGTTAATTGATGGAAATTAATCATTCCTTCACACTAGCCGTATATAGGCTAAAGTTTCTCATAGATAGAGTCAACATGAAAAATTCAATGCCACGGCCAGGATTTGAACCACGGATCTCCTGGTTTTCATCCAGTCACTCTTACCCTTTGAGCTACTATCGCCAACTTGCCGTCATAACATTAAATTCTATATTTGACTCATATATTTCCCCAGTAAACCACTAGGGGCTCTCACATTCAAGATATACCGTTTGTGGCGACTTACTATCGTAAGTACTTGAGTCCCAGGCTTCATCATTTAACTCTTATTATTTTGGTTAATTGATGGAAATTAGTCATTTCTTCATACTAGCCGAATATAGGCTAAGGTTTTTGATAGAGTCAACCTGAAAAATTCAATGCCACAACCGGGATTTGAACTACGGATCTCCTGGTTTCCGTCCAGTCACTCTAACCCTTTGAGCTATCATGGCTAACTTGCCGCCATGACATTGCCATGGCATTGAATTTTTCATGTTGACTCTATCAAAAACCTTAGCCTATATACGGCTAGTATGAAGAAATGACTAATTTCCATCAATTAACTAAAATAATAAGAGTTAAATGATGAAGCCTGGGACTCAAGTACTTACGATAGTAAGTCACCACAAACGGTATATCTTGAATGTGAGAGCCCCTAGTGGTTTACTGGGGAAATATATGAGTCAAATATAGAATTTAATGTTATGACGGCAAGTTGGCCATGGTAGCTCAACAGCTTAGAGCGACTGGATGGAAACCAGGAGATCCGTGGTTCAAATCCTGGCCATGGCATTGAAGTTTTCATGTTGACTCTATCTACAGATAGTACATATTTTCAGTCCAGTTATAAAACAGACATTATTCATTGGTTCTATCACTATACCACTAACTTGACACATGCAGATAAAGTTTGTTGATTTAGATACCAGAAAAACATCCTGTTTCTTTTAGCTCACCCTCTGTCTCACAACACATTCAAATATAAAAAATAAGCCAGCTTGAAACATGATTTCCATTCTTTTTCATCACAAATCTCAAAAACTGGTTTTAAGGAAACAATAAAATTCCAGAACCATGGTTTGTTATATATAACCAATCACCATAAGCTCTAACTACTACTATGTTTTCTAGTAACTTATCCATTAAGCAAAACAATAAACCCATAGAAAGAAGTCAAGGGAAGCTTTTGAAAAGTAAATAAAGCTTTACTACATAAAATATAATTATTTGTAACAAAACTTTACTTATCTTTTAAGGTCATTGATGAAAATGTCAAAGAATTGTATTGAAACCAGTTTTGTAAACACTTGTTTACATCATCAGTCACATTCCATTGCTGTCAACGTTATGTTCGATTTATGTCGCAATATTTTTGTCTGTATTACCAAACTCTAAAAATGAAACAAACTTAAAGATAGAATTGAATATAATTGGTAAATATAATTGTCCAATCAATTCTGTTTTTAAATTTGTTTCATTTTATAACTTTGGTAATACAGACAAAAATACTGCAACATCAATCAAACATAACATTGACAACAATGGAAGTGGAAGTGACTGATTAATTATGTAAACAAACATTTACGAAACTTGTTTCAACACAATTCTTTGAAATTTTCATCAATTACCTTAAAAGATAAGTGAAGTTTTGTTGAAAATGTTATATTTTGTGTAGTATTTGTTGCTTCACTGCTGCTAGCTTCTATTTTTTACATATTAAATACAACTTTATGACTATATTTAATGATTTAACATATAATTGATTTCACCATTATTAAAAATCCATATGATAACAGTGAAAGATGGTATTTTCATCTCTGGTTAATAAACATGAGACCATGTGATATATTTATTGTAGAAAATAATTTCTGGTCAAAATAAATATAACCTCAAATTCAAAAAAAAAAAAAAAAAAAAAAAAAAAAAAAAAAAAAAAAGTCCTTCTAGTAAAAATGAATAAACTGTGTGGCCTTAGTGAATTCAGAATTTTACTACCCATAAAAATTATATGAAATTCCTGGCATTTCCATACAATAAAATAAATTTATGATATTAAAGGGAAAATCACAAGATATTCAATAATATCAGGAGATTAATCTAATTACAATTCAATTTGTACAATAATAGAAGAATTTTAGAAAATCTGCACATCAGTGCTGTATGCCTGCCTCTATAGGTAGGTGCTAGTGTAACTGTCTCATGTCCAAGAGGTTCTGAGTTAGAATCTCAGTCAGGGTGAGTTACCTGTTAAGGATTTTTCCAGAATTTCCCCTTATCCTGAAAAATAAAAGTCACTTAAGGTAGGGTAACTCTGTGCTCCATGGAGCCTGAGCTCATTTGAATATCATTTCACCCATTTCATTCATCTACCAATATGACTTAATATTGGAGAATATTAATTACAACAATAATAAAAATTAAAAAAAAAAATCTATGCTACACATTCATTGTAAAAACTATTTGTAGTTTTTACGATTAATTTTCACGTCACTGTTACTAAATTCCTCCAAACGTACATTCATTGTACTTAGAGAGCTACATTTCTTAAATGTTATCTAGGTGTAAATGTTGAGTACATCTTATAAAATACTCAATTTTTCTTTTTCTTCTTCTTTTATTTTTTGACCTAAAATTGGACACTCTCATGAAGTAAATAAGTAAAGATCAAGTTTGCCATTTTACTTAATGGCCATTTCTATACCCTCAAGGGTATTCTTATTCTTTTTTTAGAGAACAATGAAGAATTAATAACATAGTCTATGTGAAAAATATAATTGTTATATGACATTACACATTTTCTCTCATGTTAACACTTCATTTTGAACTGCTAAAATATCAAGTTACAGGAGCACACAATTTTTGGGATATAACAATCTTCGTTATTATTACTTTTAATGTATATTATTTTACTGCTTTTGACAACATTTTCTTAAATCAGTATACCATAAGAATATACATACTAAAGGTAGACCTACCTGCTGTCAATTATCAAAGAACTATGTAATACTTACCATTGTTAGAACGTGTGCAAAGTAAACTGCTCCAAAAGCTATTTATTTATGTTAGAAATTGGCTTCTGATTGGCTTTAAAAGATCAGAGTTTTGCTTATACACACGGGGCAGTAATTATTGCTGTAACTTCCTGATATTTCATAAATTAAACTTTACAATAACACTAGCAGGAAAGAATATATACATTAAGAGTAAATCATACTTACTAATATACATATAAATAATATTTACATTCAACTTCCTTTGAAACACATTTCTAAGTGACTTTAAACCTAAACTTAATTTAACCAAAATATGATAGAATTTCCTTTCCACATTTTAATTTTGATCCATATTATTAATTTTTAGATGAGTCGTATTTTTTACACAACATATGTTTTTATACCTGAATTAGTGACTAGTAAACCATTATTTATTAGTGTTACTTACCCTGGTATCTCTCTGACAGATTAATACTGTTGGGGCACTTAACATTAAATGTCCAATCACACATAGTGCGATCCTGATTCCATACCAGACCTGGAGCACAGGTTTGCTTTATGGGTAAGCCATTCACACAGATGTAAAAGCTGTTACATGATCCAGGCACTGAGGAATACTGGCCGCTTTTGCATTCTTCCATAACAACAGGCTAAAAATACAACAAATTTAAAATATAGTCTTAATCTAATAAAAAAAGAATACAAAACATAAGTAAGCAGCAAAAGAAACAACACCAAAATTATGAATCATTTAATGCAAGTATCCAAACAAATGAAGTATATATATATATATATGAGGGCCGTTCAGAAAGTAACCTCCGGTTTATTGCAAAAAATTCACCAAGTTAAATAAAAATATTTTAATATATACATCTTACAACTACATCTTTGCACTATTTTTCTACAGTCTCCATAACGATTGAGGCACTTATCGTATCTGTTCACAAGCTTTGAAATTCCTTCTGCATAAAAATCACCCGCTTGTGCCTGGAGCCAGCCTGTGACCGCATATTTGAGCTCTTCGTCGTCATCAAACCGCTAGGATCAGTAGACAACTCCGACATTGTGAAACGTCGGTTTTCACAAACTTTTGCATCAACTGTCTGAACGAGTTCGTCCGTCACCAATGATGGTCTACCACTCCTCTCTTCATCATGAACGTTTTCTCATCCACTTTTAAATAAATGTACCCATTCACGGACCACTCCTTTACTCATAACTCTTGGTCCATACACGGCACAAAGCTGACAATGAATAGCTGCTGCAGAATATCCTTTGGCTGTAAAAAACCTTATAACAGCACGCACTTCACATTTGGCGGGGTTTTCTATTGCAGCACACATTTCAAACGCCCACAAACACTAAACTAGCGCAGATACGACGTTCACTCGACCACGGCTTGATGCCGACTGACCTGCTGAGTGCGTGAATGCACAGATGGCGTCGCTACTCCCCCCACTACCCGCACTGTGACCGATCGGAGGTTACTTTCTGAACGGCCCTCGTGTATATATATATAAATGAATTGATGTTTGTCAGTCTCACAAAAACTCGAGAATGGCTGAACTGCCTAATTTTGGTTTTGAAATATTTGTATAAGTTCAAGGAAGGTTTAAAAAGTGAGAAAAAAAAAAATCTAAGTTGTTAACAAAATATAAAAGTACACACACAAACTTTTACAACACTAAAGTAATGTAAGTAAAATGTTTACCTCTGTTCCACCAGGAGTAGGTGCCTCTGTGGGTTTTGCAGTTGTGGGATTCCACCATTCATTTGGCTTTTGGGTGGTAGTGGTAGTAGTGGATGGCCTCCACCACTCATCTGGAGCACGTGTGGTAGTGGCACTTGGAGTCCACCATTCGTCTGGTCTAGATGTTGTGGACGTTGTACTGCTTGTCCACCATTGATCCCAGTTAGTTGTGGAAGATGTAGATGCAGTGGTAGGATTCCATGAAGGTGCACTAGTAGTGCTACTACTGCTGCTGCTTTCTGGATCAAGATACAACTTCATTTACATGACATCTGTCTAAATGTGACATTGAATTGCCTGTCTAAGAAAAAAGTTTTAGTCTCATTGGAAATAATATACTTTTTTATTTATTTTTTTCCATGAATACTATGGAAACTGATTTATATGGAACTGGAAACCATCTGCAAGAGTTTGAAATCGAAATATGCAATATTACTAGGGGCATTAAAAAATGATTGGCACTACAACTCTTTTTGGTTTACAGGAACTATTTATTGAACAAACTCATTCAGGTAACATTACAGGTATTCCCCACCAATGTCTATGTACTTGTTGCATCAATCTGGCAGCTTCTGTATTTGCGTAGCAAGCCACTACTTGGGGGTATCCTGGCGCCACTGATGGACAACTGCATGAAGTTTGTCATTAGTAGTGAACTTCTGACCCCACATGACCTCTTTCATCAAGTCACTCGGAGCCAAATCAGATGAATATGGATTATGTGGCAGCACAGTAAACCCTAGTGCATGAATGGTGACATGTGGTCGTGCATTGTCTTGCTGGAGAAGAACATGACGGCCCTATTTTTGATGGCAGTGTTGTTGAATGCGTCGGCAGAGTTGTTGCAGTGAATTGCAATACCGCTCACTGTTGATGGTTGTATTGGGAGGGAGCCAATCCACCAGCAATATCCCTTCCTGATCCCAGAACACAGTTGCCATGTGTTTCCAAACGAATAGTCCTGGCCATGACTTCTTGGGACAAGGGCTCGTAGCATGCTTCCACTCCATAGACTGGCACTTATTTTTTGGAGTCTCATGGAAAAACCATGACTCATTGATGGTGACCAGTTTCACGGAGAATTCCTCTGGATTTGCACCATACTGTTGCAGCAACTGTTGGCATACCTCCACACGCTTCTGTTACTGTGCAATGGTGAGGTCATGTGGCACCAATTGTACACACAACTTTTTCATCATCAAATCATAGATTATGGTGTGGAGGGTTCCCCATGATAGACCTGTTGCCTGCACTAATTCAGCAAACGTGATTCATGTGTTCTCCAACATCAGGTCATTTTTAAGCTGGGTATTGTTTGGTTTGCATGCAGTTTTTGGATGCCCAGTGCTTTTGTGTTTTTCAGAACAGTCCCTGCCATCCTTGAATTCGGACATCCAATGAAACATGGACCTGTGACTTCGTCGAGATTCCCCACATATGGCCACTAACCTCTTGTGAATGTCTGAAGTAGTCACTGCTTCCGTCAGAGAAACCACACAGTCCATCTTTGCTTGTGATTGTTTGCCTGCATGTTGTTTTACTGATGTCCACAAGCGTACTCATAAGATGGTACAATTGCTGCTCCAGTGCACCATCTATGGGAAATAGCAACATCATCTGATGACAGTAGACAGTATTATTGCCTATCTTCACCCATACATCGACACATACTTTAAACTGCTACTTTGCAGTTATAGGGGGAGTGCCAATCATTATTGAACAAACTAAATAAAAAGCATTTGTCTTGGGACATGCTGTGCTTTCAAGGAAACTGCAAATGTTTTATGTGTTTAATTTTGGAGCATATTGTACTTCTAAGGTAAGTGCAAATATAAGTCAGTAAGATAAATGAGATTCATTTGCAAATATACATACTAGACTGGAGACTGCATGAAGGATAAAAGACATGGGTTATCATTGTAAAGAAGGAATAGAAGATAAGGAAGTCACAGATTCTCCTTTTATAGTTCACATGAATAAAAACTCTGTGCACAAAACAGCTCTTACTGTGATGGTGTAGTGAATTTGGTTTCTGCACTGATGTTCCAGTAACGCTTATCTGGAGAAGTGTAAAATTTTGCTGGGATTCAAAAAATGTGACCTTTCTTATTTATAATTAGAGTAAATGAAGACTGAAGTTAAAGAACAAACTTACGTGTTTCACATTTAGCTTCGCTGGGCCAGTCACATGTCTTGGTCTGTCTGTTCCAATGTAGTCCTCCTGCACAGTATTCTTTGTGCAGACCTCCCAGAATGCAACGATAATAAGCATTGCAATTTGATGGATCAGGAAGATACTCTCCAGCATTGCATGAGTCACCAGGATGGGGCCCAACAGCGGACACTGTTGTGGAGTCTGGAGCTGTAGTGGACGACGGACTTGGTGTCGATGTGGTGATAGTAGTGGTTGGACGCTGCCACCATGGTGTAGTAGTGGTTGCTTCTGTGGTAGTGGTAGTTGTGGTTGTAGGTGGCTGCCACCATGGAGGAGTTGTAGTGGTAGTAGTAGTGGTTGTGGTTGGCTGCCACCATGGAGGAGTGGTGGTGGTAGTTTCTGCTGTTGTAGTGCTACTAGTAGTAGTGGTGGTGGTGGTAGTGGTGGTTGTAGTGGTAGAGGCAGTAGTGGTGGTGCTTGGAGCAGATGTGGTGGTGGAAGTAGTAGATGGGGGTTGCCACCATGGAGGTGTAGTGGTTGTGGTAGAAGGCTTTGTGGTTGTTTCATGATGTTCATGAGAAGGTGTAGTTGAACTGATTGCACCTGAAAAACACATAACATTACATTAATTAGAGGATATGTGGAACATTACATACAGTTGCTATAGGTGGATAATTTTCATGTAATCAATTGTAACACCAAAAAGTATTATGAAAACTTTTCACGAATGGGATAATTCCTGATTCTAATTTACCTAATTTTGTGTTTCATGAAAAATATAACCCATTGAGTGCTTCTTTAATGAAAATAGAAGTATTAAAAAAATCAGGAAAACAATGAAAAAAATTATAAACAGAATGTAAGCTAATTGAAAAAACTATTTGTAGTTTTTTTTTTTCATACTTTGTCACTTACATTTTTATATTTTTGAGGGACTAGTTTCAGAAGCCATCGCCTCCATCCTCAACCTCTTTCCAACTAGCGTCTGTTGTCATCTGCTCTCCTCTCTTTGGTGGTGGAACTATGAACTTCTTTGTCAAATTATCTTCTGGTGGGATTTCGAAGTTCATTACTTGGTCCTTATTTTTCCATATGAATATGTTCTTCCATGCTGTTTACTTTGGTTTATCATTCCTTTTAGTAATTTTGGATTTGGATCAATGTCATGATTTTCGTTCCAAAAATTAAATACTACTGATGACTTATCTTCTTGTTTCATTTTGATGTTTCTAAAGTGCACTTTGACTCTGGTTTTTAGATTTCTTTTAGTTAGACCTATGTAGCATTTTTCACAATTTTTACAACTTATTTGGTATATTCTGGATCTGTTAATTGATGGGATTTCATCTTTTGTTTTTGAATTTAGCAATTTTAAAATTGAGTGTCCATTAGTAGGTGCCAAGATGATATTTTGTTCATTAAAGATCTTTTTGAATTTATTAAATGTTTTTGGGTGATATGTGAATGAACTGAATATGCTGTTGCTCAATATGACACTCCTGCATTTATTCACCAATGCCATCACTTTTACCACTTTCCTTATTCCCCCTGGAAGTCGACAACTACATGGCTATTCAGGCGCTACATCAAAGTCATTTAGACCATCTTAGCTGTTCTTGAGATTCCTTTGATCCAAAGGAATGCAACAACATTGGGGGACAGTCATTCTGTACTTTAGGGTGGTTCGGGTAGCATTGTTACTTTGTGTGGTCAACGCCTCCCTTATAATTGGCAAGTATGATTGTATGATTGCATGCATTGGAAATTAATTATTCTTTCACACTGGCCGTGTGTAGGCTAAATTGTGGAAACGTTGAGTCAGACTGACAAATTCAATGCCATAGCCGGGATTTGAACCACGGATCTTCTGGATCGGCACGTTGGCCATAGTAGCACAATGGTAGTGCGGCTGGATGGAAACCAGAAGATCCGTGGTTCAAATCCCGGCTATGGCATTGAATTTGTCAGTCTGACTCAACGTTTCCATTGCATGCATTGTTGAACTTTCTGAAATAGCTTGTAAAGTCCTTATTTGCAAAGAATTTTGAAACTTTTTGCAGCATAAAACACAGATAAAAGTGTACCATACAATTAAAAATATATATTTAAAAGAATGTTAAAAGCTAATGCTATTTCACAATATAATGGAAGAGTATAGAATTTCAAGGCTTATACTGAAATGTATATACTATAGAACTATTTATACAAATACGAGGTGCATTCAGTAAGTAAGTTTCCCGATTTTGTTTCCTTTAAAGTAAATGTATTTAGCCAGGAACATTATGCAAGCATAACATATCTATTACGTAACAAGCATATGCAGCCTGGACAAGTCTCGCCTAGAGCCAATAGAGTGGCAGCAGTTCACCAAACTGGCATCTCTTATTTGTTTTCCTGCCACCTGTGAGATGCATTCAGTTCCTTAACGCAGAAAACATATTGCCCATCGAAATTCATGTCAGCACTCTCAAGATTAGGAGTTGAACATCATGAGCAAACAGATGGTGCGATGTTGGTCCAAAGGTGGTCGAAGTGTGCATGATGAAGGGCATAATGAGTGACCATCCCTCATCAATGATCACCTGGTTGAGCTGGTGCAGCAGCGCATCATGGAGAACCAACGGAGCTCAGCAGCCACTTTCTCGTAGATATCCCAATCCTTATTGCATGAAATTGTTGCTAAGCACCTGCTGTTCAAGAAATTGTGTGCCAAGTGGGTACCAAAAGACCAAACACCCGAGCACAAAATGGAACGCTTAGGAGCAGTACTGACATTTCTGCAGCGGTATCATGATGATGGTGATGAGTTCTTCAACAGCGTCATCACAGAGGATGAGACGTGATTTTGTACTTTATCCCGAAAAACAAGCAGTAGGCAATGTATTTGCAGAAGTTCAACTGGGAGCTGTATGATAGACCACCATACAGTCCTGATCTTGCTCTCAGTGATTTTTGTCTTTTCTTGCACCTCAGGAAATTCCTGTTCTCCATACAAAGTTTTGACAATGAAGACGAGTTGAGAATAACTGTCAAACATGGTTCTATTCACAGGCGGTGGACATTTACGACATAGGAATACAAAAGTTGATCCCAGGATATGACAAGCATCAGAATTCTTATGGTGACTATGTTGAAAAATAGCTTAAACATTGCTGTACCTGTGGCCAATAAAGTTGTTCATGTGGCTATGTGGTATATAAACAATGAGTAGCTGGCATGCTTAATTTTTTAAGATTACTCACTCAGACTAAGCAGATATTCACCATTCCTTCCAGAAGCGCTACAGCAACTGCACTCAGTAGTTGGTGCAGCTTCCACTGAAGATGGTCTCAAACAAAGACCGAAAAGCGCTTCTGGAAGGAATGGTGAACATCTGCCTAGTCTGAGTGAGTAATCTTAAAAAAAAAAAAAATTAAGCATGCCAGCTACTCATTATTTATATAAATATATATCTCACTTTTAATAACTTGATAAGTCTTCTTTAAAAGGCTATGTGGTATTTATTTTAAAAAATCAGGGAAACTTACTTTCTGGATGCGCCTCGTATTTATCTGATTAACTTAAATAGAGAAAGACAATCTTTTACAAGAATGGTTGGTAGAAGCTGTATGAAAATAAAGAACAATTGGAAGAAAAATTCATGCAAGTATAAGACATTATAACTTTAGAGTCTTGATATTGTTTGCTTACTCGATGTGATAAAAAAATAATGCAAATTTTCTTTTTTCTCAAAAAGCTTAATTTATAAATCAGCATTAAAAGCTGAACTCACTTTTTGTTATGATGTTCACCTCTTTCAGCAATTCTCTTTAACCTAGGAATCACTTTTTTTAATAAACTGCCTAAAGCCAATAAAACCACTCGCAATTTTTCAGCATTTAAAAATTCAGTTTTGGCATACTTGCTAGACCACTGTTTTTATTCTGTTAGTGAATTTATGGAAAGTTTATAATATTGTTACATTTTTTTTAATTAATTGTGTATATTATAAAATTCTTGAAATATCTTTATAAATCATTATTTTGTACAAACACTGACTTGTACTTATTGGATATAACTTCTTAATTTACAAGTATAGTTAATTGCACTGTAAATTCACAATTTAATGTGTCTTATATGTAGTACTCATGTACAATGTATGATTTACAAGATGAATAAATTATCTATACTCTAATTAAGTTAATTAGGAGTCGATTAATAACACAAAACAACACTCACTTTTAAATTTTCCCGGAACCGGTTTCTGAGGTCTTCCCTCTATCTTCAGCCGGACATCGACTAGTTCTCATTGGTGTAGCTGGCAATATTTTGTCTTCGGTCTCCTCTGGTGGCGGTTCGAGGAACTTGCTGAACAAATCTTTCTGGGGGATGTCGAAATTGAATACTTTGTTCCTATTTTTTGAAATAAAGATTTGTTCCCATGTGGACAGTTCTTCTTTTCCTGTTGTATGTTTTAGTAATTTTGGTTCTGGATTTATGTTGTGGTTTTTTTCCCAAAAATGCGTGGCAACTGCTGATTTTTCTAATTGTTTGTATTTTATGTTCCTAAAGTGTTCCTTTGCTCTTGTTTCTAAATTTCTTTTCGTTTTTCCAATATAAATTTGACTACAGTCACAGCATTCAATTTGATATATACCAGATTTTTTGTTAGATGGAATGGCATCTTTGATGTTTGAGCAAATTAGGTGTTTTAAGGAGTAATGGTTCACTGGAGCTAGTTGAATGTTTTGTTTTTTGAAGACTTTTTTGAATTTATCAAAGGCCCATGGATGGTAAGTGAATTTTTTGAAGATCATTTTAGTTTCTGTAGCTGAGAGGGTTGTGGTTTCCTTTAGTAGTTTCTTCTTTTTTGCTAAGTTCACTTTTTTGTCTACTAGTGATTTGGGAAAGTCATTTTTCTGTGCTATTTCAATAATTTTGTTGTATTCTATTTTGTATTCTTCTGCTGTGAGAGGGATGTTGACCAGTCTGTGTGCTAAACTATTAAAGATTGCCTGTTTGTGGGATCTTGGATTGTAGCCATTAGCTTTTATGTAGTTGTCTGTCTGTGTTGGTTTTCTGTAAATGCCAAAGTTTATTCTATTTTTATTTCTGATTATTTTTAGATCTAAAAATGGTAAATACTCGTCTTTTTCAACTTCTACAGTGAACTTGATGCTTTCTTCTTGAATATTTAAAAGTTTTAGTGCATCACTGATGTGTTTTTTTGGCACTATGGCAAATATGTCATCTACATATCTTTGCCAGAGTTTGAACATCCATGGGAAACCTTTAGTGATCCTTATTTCTAGTGCACTCATGTACAGATCGGCCAGGAAGGGTGATAAGGGGTTTCCCATTGCTAAACCAGAAGTTTGATGGAAATATTTTGTTTGAAACTGGAAGAAATTCTGTTCTATGCATAATTTGGTAAGTTCGATGTAATCTGAAATTTCAAGTGATGACATTCCAAGTGATTTGAGCCATTTTTCTATCAATGTTGGGAGTTGTTTAACTGGTATGCTGGGAAACAGCACTGTTTCCCAGCATACCAGTTAAACAACTCCCAACATTGATAGAAAAATGGCTCAAATCACTTGGAATGTCATCACTTGAAATTTCAGATTACATCGAACTTACCAAATTATGCATAGAACAGAATTTCTTCCAGTTTCAAACAAAATATTTCCATCAAACTTCTGGTTTAGCAATGGGAAACCCCTTATCACCCTTCCTGGCCGATCTGTACATGAGTGCACTAGAAATAAGGATCACTAAAGGTTTCCCATGGATGTTCAAACTCTGGCAAAGATATGTAGATGACATATTTGCCATAGTGCCAAAAAAACACATCAGTGATGCACTAAAACTTTTAAATATTCAAGAAGAAAGCATCAAGTTCACTGTAGAAGTTGAAAAAGACGAGTATTTACCATTTTTAGATCTAAAAATAATCAGAAATAAAAATAGAATAAACTTTGGCATTTACAGAAAACCAACACAGACAGACAACTACATAAAAGCTAATGGCTACAATCCAAGATCCCACAAACAGGCAATCTTTAATAGTTTAGCACACAGACTGGTCAACATCCCTCTCACAGCAGAAGAATACAAAATAGAATACAACAAAATTATTGAAATAGCACAGAAAAATGACTTTCCCAAATCACTAGTAGACAAAAAAGTGAACTTAGCAAAAAAGAAGAAACTACTAAAGGAAACCACAACCCTCTCAGCTACAGAAACTAAAATGATCTTCAAAAAATTCACTTACCATCCATGGGCCTTTGATAAATTCAAAAAAGTCTTCAAAAAACAAAACATTCAACTAGCTCCAGTGAACCATTACTCCTTAAAAAACCTAATTTGCTCAAACATCAAAGATGCCATTCCATCTAACAAAAAATCTGGTATATATCAAATTGAATGCTGTGACTGTAGTCAAATTTATATTGGAAAAACGAAAAGAAATTTAGAAACAAGAGCAAAGGAACACTTTAGGAACATAAAATACAAACAATTAGAAAAATCAGCAGTTGCCACGCATTTTTGGGAAAAAAACCACAACATAAATCCAGAACCAAAATTACTAAAACATACAACAGGAAAAGAAGAACTGTCCACATGGGAACAAATCTTTATTTCAAAAAATAGGAAAAAAGTATTCAATTTCGACATCCCCCAGAAAGATTTGTTCAGCAAGTTCCTCGAACCGCCACCAGAGGAGACCGAAGACAAAATATTGCCAGCTACACCAATGAGAACTAGTCGATGTCCGGCTGAAGATAGAGGGAAGACCTCAGAAACCGGTTCCGGGAAAATTTAAAAGTGAGTGTTGTTTTGTGTTATTAATCGACTCCTAATTAACTTAATTTATACAACAACACTGTTTTCAACACTTCCATAAAAGGATTTATCTATACTCTGTTTCATATAACCTTGCCCCGCTGACATGTATCACTCCACGTTAAACTACCTTCCCCCTCGCCCTAATTGGCTAGTTCTTTTGTGCCATAGGCCATAGGCAGTGCCTTTCCGTCACATTTAAACCTGCAGGAAACGTCATAATAATTGCCGGGAAGATAAATAAAATCATACAAATAAGGATATGAAGGCATGCAAAAATACAAGTTTATAATGAAACTGAGCAAGTTGAAACTGAATGACTGAGCAATGTAACTGAAACAAGTTTATAATGAAAGGCCTTCAGCCTTTTCCACTGGATATTTTAAACCAGCACACATAGCTTTCAAAAATGCTTGTCTTTCAGTCTTAAAAGTCGTGTCATGCCATACCTTACTTTTCGTGTGTTCTTCATTCTCCCAAGTCTCGTCAAGGTAGTATATTTTGCAACTTGTATCTCGGTACAGTCTGACTGTCCTTAAATAACATCTTCGCCACACGTCAACATCGCCTCTGTTTTTTAGCACATTTTTCTTGCCTCTTTTTTCATTCACAAACCCCAGCTATATAAGCAATCTGCTGAAATTTGGTGAATCTGCATCCTCATTTACAGCAAACGAAATGTTATTTATGTTAGGGAGTTCGTTTCTAAAGAAAAAACTATACCTACACATGACAATGCACAGAAATTTTCACGTATTTTCTCCGAGCACGCGCTTTTGTTTATTCCTGCTTTTGCCTGGAGTGGTAAGTTTTCCTGTTTTCTCGATGTTCCTACGGATCTAACACTCACACCTGTAACTTCAGAGCACAGCTGTTCGACTTCTCTCACTGACAAAGACGGATTCTTCTCTATGAATGCATTAAACACATGCAACACAATTCTTTTTTCGCCTGTTTGTAAAGATTTACCCTTGCGATACTTCAGCGAAAAACTGGCGGTAGACTCTGCCATTATTCATATAAGTACACACGCAATCAACGATCAATAAAATAACTTAGCTTTCGCACTAGGCACAACAACCTTCGAATGGCGATATATGACTAATCCAGTTCAAAACAAGGTCAGTGATAAAAGTCATATAAACAAATATGTCACCACTACCGCTGAAGCACGTGCTATCGTGTCTTGTGCTTGAGAGCAAAGGAACCTCCTCTTTACTTCGTTTAAGAATTAACATGCATTTCAGATAAATCATCTCTGTTGCGTGATATATTTAATTAAAACAGTTACGAAAATATACATTTGACAATTCTCTTCCAACATATAAAGATATATCACCATGTTAAATAAAGAACTAATTTTTACTGCACGACTGTCTTTACCACAATAGCAGCCAATGAGATGTGATTAGGTCACGTGACCGGTAAGAGATACTGGGCAAGCTTACATGAAACAAGGATTATCTATCTATCTGATCAGTAGTGGCAAAATGAGTGTTTTCATAGTTCTCTTGAGCCTTAAGAATAGAAAGAAGTCCAGGGAGTATAGTGGCTGAGGCAACATAATGGTTTTATTTTTTACCAAAACAGCAGGAGCATTATAGTCATACAATTTCCAAGAGTGGTTTTTGCCATAATTCAAGTAAATTTTCTTATGGTATTAAGTTAACTGATGGAAATTAATCATTCTTCCATGCCAGCCGTGTATAGGCTAAGGTTTTGGATAGATAAAGTCAACCTGAAAAATTCAATGCCATGACAAACGGTGTGTATCTCGAATACGAGGACCCTAGCGGTTTACTGGGAAAACATATGAGTCAATTGGAGAATTTAATGTCATGATGGCACGTTGGCCATGGTAGCTCAAAGATTAAGAGTGACCAGGCAGAAACCAGGAGATCCATGGTTCAATTCCTGGCCATGGCATTGAATTTTTCAGATTGATTCTATTTCTGATGGTACTTTAGTGATTTTCCAGAACACCTTTATTTACTTCTTTCACATTGTCATCAATTGATGTGCAAGGGCGTCTAGAGCAGTCATTGTATCCAATGTCTTCTTTACCCTCTTTGAAACATTTATACCATTTATAAACTTTTGTCTTACTCATAGTAGATTTGTCAAAAGCAACAGTCCACATTTCCTATGATGCTGATCTTTATTCCATTTTTTCAAGCAAAATTTATTGCAAATTAAGTAAAAATTTGCCCAGCACTCAAAAACATGTATAACGTTTTTGACTGTCAACAATAAACTAAATATTCAAAACAGCTGAAAATGCAAACATACATGAACATGTGTGCCAACATTAAAAAAGAATTTTTAAATTATAGATGAGTCGTATTTATTACACATCAGCTTCACTTATGTACCTATATTGAGGACATGTTTCATGAACTATTGTTCGCATCATCGGCTCTAATGCGACTAAAGCTTGATCCAGTGGTGTGGGTAGTTCTGGAGTTGCTGCTGCCATCTGTTGATTTTGTGATGAATTTAAATGTGAGGTTGTCTTCTGGTGGAATTTTGAAGTTCATTAGTTGGTTTTTATGTTTTTTCTATGTATGTTCTCTCCTATATGACAAGTTCACTATGTTTTTGTGCGTATTTTAGTAATTTGGTGCTGTCTTCAAGCTCATGATTTTCAGACTAGAAATGAGCTGCTATTGTGGACTTATCAATATTTTTGTAACTTAAGCGGCTAAAATGTTCTTTCTTTCTAGTGCCTATGTTTCTTTTTGTCCTCCCTATGTAAATTTTTTAACAGTCTGTACACTTAATCTTGTAAATGGCTGACTTTTATTCTGGTTTTATCTTATCAGTATTATTACTGTTAAGTAGACTATTAATGTTGTGTTTGTTTTTTGGTGTAAATGTTATATTGTATATCTTGAATATTTTTTGGAACTTTTTTGTGGCCCAGGGGTGGTAAGTAAATTTAGCAAATCTAATTTCTTGTTTCATTGGTGAAAGAGCTGTGATCTGTTTTAATCTTTTTTAAAGTTTGAATGATTTTATTTTTTATCTACAAGGCTTTGATATATTAAAAAAGAAGTTTTGAAAATATGATATATAAAACCCACAAAATTAAAAACTTCCTGTTATTTTTTTATCACACCTCCAATGTTTCTGAGACAGTGCATTAGCATACAAAAACTTACCTGTATCTACACCTGTAGTGAGAGTGGGTGGTTCAGGTGTAACAGGAGCTGGAGGTTTGGTGCAGTCTCCTCTAACAGGCTCCTGTTCGGGCAGATTACCAAAAATCCTGTTGATGGTTCTTAGTAAGGGAAACGGTTCTCTACAGCATCGATTTCCATAGTCATCGAGATCTATAGTCCATGCCATTGCACCTCCATAACCCATGTTCTTGATATATTTAGCCTGCAAAGTATCATCTATTTTAAAAATAAAGTTAATAGCAAAATTCATTGTTTAAAAACAAGATGGTAGGACATAATTTGGTAACCCATAGCATGGTACAGATAAAGTATGAGTGTAATGTTAAAAACACAAGAAAAGTGTTAAATGAAGTGAGAAGCTCATCAATTTGTGACGCAGGAAGCTGTGTAAATGTAGTCAAAGAAAAGGAATGCTAAGGCAGAGAGTACTCAAAATAAATTTATGACATAAAAACAATGTTTAGAGTATCATATGAACGTCAAATAATCAACAATATGCTGAACAAATAGTACAAGAGGAAATTGTACTCATATCAATGAAAATTAAGAAACAAAACCCAACACCAGACCAAAATATCTGAACTGTTGCACTCATATCACTTTCCCTCCTCTTTTACAAATGCATATTCTTATACCTACTTCATGTTAAACAAGATAAACATTTGTACAAATGCTTTTGTTATATAAGGTGCGTTCAAAAAAAAAATGAGCTGGAGACATAATTACAGAAACCAGTACCTGTATGTTAGAAGTATTGGCTGTGGCTGTTGAGACACTTGTCCCACTGTGACACATGGAGGTGAATGGCTATCTCATAAAAGTCCTGGGGCTGCAATGTGAGCCAGTTTAGCACGTACAGCTGAACGTTGTTGTCCGAGGTGAATCGTTTGCTCCTCTGAGCCCTTTTAAGGGGACCAAAAATGGTGTAATCACAGGGAGAGAGGTCTGGACTGTATGGAGCGTAGTCTTGAACCTCCCATTTGAATTTCTGCAGGAGTGCCGCAGCTGTGTTAGCCGTATGAGGCTTTGCATTGTCGTGGAGCAGAATGACCCCACAGATGAGATTGCCTGGTTGTTTTAATTTCATCACTTGGCAAAGGTTGGTCAAAGATTGTGAGTAATGCTGGGCATTCACTGTTGTCCCATGCTGCAGGAAGTGTATCAGAAGGGGGCCATCTTGGTCAAAGAACATCAGCATAACCTTTCCTGCACTTGTGCGGATGGCCTTGGCTTGTTTTGTGGTGGTGACCCTGGATGCTTCCACTGGAGACTTTGTTGTTTTGATTCTGGTTTGAATTGATGATGACACCATGATTTACCTCCAGACACCACTCGAGCCAGGAACTCATTCTCTTTCCTAGCGTAGCGCTGCAGATGACCAAGACATGCTTCCTGGTGGGGTTGAAGACTATGGGGCACCCATTGGGCACACACTATGTGCAAGAGCAGTCGTTCCTTCATGATGGTGTGAACACTTCCGATGCTCAATCCGACCTTGTTGGCTATGGCTTTCACTGTCACTTGGCGGTCCTGGGTAATGAGTGCATCAACCAGCTGGATGATGTCATTGGTAATGCAGTGTGGTGCTCCAGACCGTGCATCATCTAGCAACACCTGTCCTCCCCTAAAGTGCTTGTGCCACGCCTTGAACCTTGCAAGGGACATGCAGTGTTCACCATACACTTGTGACTTTCGTCGATGAATATCCATTCCTCCTACTCCCTCCGCTGTCAGAAAACAAACAACACCTCTTTGCTCTTCCTTTGACACCTGCATTTCACTGTTTGCAATGAGACTGGCAGCATTGGATGGTTGATGCATGCTGCTGCTAGCTTTGTATAGTCATGTGACATGCACGCGTGCCCTCTAGCGATGGACTGTGAACTTCCATACTCTGGTCGTAACGCTTCGTTACACACACCACAATATTACCATCCTGTCACCTGTTTGCGCATACCAGACTCCAGCTCGTTTCTTTTTGAATTCCCCTTATATAAACAGATTTAATTTATATTTTTATTTATTTTTATTTATTTATTTATTTGTGTACTAAGCTATTACAACTGTTGAGCTGATCACCAGTATTTGGCCCAGGCCATTAATTGGTGAGCAGCCCATTGAATTACAAGATGTGTAGTACACTACTTACATTTCTATTACTACTAACATTACTACTATTGCAATTTATATTTAGCACGGGCCCAAATGACCTTGTTGTCGACGGGCCCTAAAACATCACACACTCACTCACTCACTATATTTAGCAACATGGTATTGTAAAAATTTTCAGTGTTATGCTTGTAAAGGTAAGATAAAATGAAAAATAGTGTCTGCATATCCTCTGATAGGTGCATAATCTAACCTTTTCTTTTATTGAGTCAATATCATCATAGCCAACCCACTGGTCTCCTGAGTAAGCGTAAGGTCCTGTGGCACCAGATGCATCGTGGCCAACTGTCCATCTCTGACTTCGAACTGAAATAAAAGATATGTGACAGTACCTCTTTATAGCTAATGATCTTATAAACAAAGCACATACAATACAATAATGATACTCTTTACCTTTTTCACAAATTTCATAGTAAGCCAACATCCCTGGCTGGTGTGTAAATTCTCCTGATTTCCCGGGACCTATGGCTTCTGCTCCTAAGTCTGTTTTAGTTGCTGAGGCAAGAGTGAAACTTTGTCCATAGAATGGAATACCAAGTAACAACTTGTTACGTGGAGCTCCCAATGAAACAAGGTACT
Source organism: Mantis religiosa (assembly GCA_030765055.1). Taxonomy (NCBI): domain Eukaryota; kingdom Metazoa; phylum Arthropoda; class Insecta; order Mantodea; family Mantidae; genus Mantis; species Mantis religiosa. The sequence goes on from CM060959.1 coordinate 125,620,554, forward strand.
CCATAGTGAAATTCTAAAAAAGAAATATAACACAACTTTAACAAATACACGGCAAAATGCTATATCAAGTATTAAGCAAATAAAACCACCTCCACTATATGCATAATGCCACATCAAATGAGACAAAGTTTTAATAGATACGTTTAAAATTTAACTTTATTATTTATATAAAATTCTTTTCTCCATTGATATTAAAATGCCATGTAGGCATATTTTTTTTCATAAACCTTTTTTATTTCTGAAGTTAAATTAAATAAAGATTGAAATATATTATTTAAGCTGTTTTAAATGAACAATGAAATGCATAAGAGCTTAGTCGCATAAGAGCCGTAGATGCAAACGATGATTTGCAAAACATGTCCTCAAAATAGGTACGAAAGTGAAGCAGATCTGTAAAAAATACGACTCATCTAAAATTTAATAATGAAATGCTTGATCTCTACAAATAAAATGTATCCAGGTCTGGTTAATTTTTGAACACTTATTTTTCTATACTACGATTGTATAATAATTAATATTTCTATATTTTTCTTTAAGTAATTGTTTTAAAATGCTGTTTTTAAAAATTTCTGTCAATTTGGAAAATAAAATAATAACAGCCCCTGACTATAACAAATCAACATAGCCTGTTAACATGTGATCTATGTGCAATAAGAAAGTTTAAGAAGTGCTACATATCGTATAAGCTTAGTATACAGTATGTTTCAGAAATACTTTTACAAACTTCAGGTATAGGTTCCTCACACCAAAAGAAGGAAAAAACTTCATATGAACATATGTATCATAATCCTTTGTTGTCTCGGTAGGAGGTCTTCAACACAGTGGTACACCTGTAACACACATATTCTCCTCTTGCTTCTATGCATGCCTGTACTCGCTGAATAATGGAATGTTGCTTTCAAAAACTCCAAGATGGTGGCGAATGGTTTTGCGGGCTTCCATGATATGTTGATAAAGTGTTTCTGCAGCTGGGATGGCACCTCCATAAACCAATGATTTAAGATGCCCCCAGAGGCAAAAACCCACAGGATTGTGGTCGGGAGAACATGCAGGCCATGGAACTGGCCCTCCTCTGTCTATCCATTGGTCATGGTAGATACCAGTCAGTACATCTCGAACAATGTCACTAAAATGTGCCGGAGCCACACCATGCACAAACCACATGTTTTTTTTATTATTTGCAGGGGTACATCTTCATGAAGTAGGTGGGGAAGAGTGTGCTGGATAAAGTCCCTGTAGGCAGCACCAGTAAGACGTGCTGGTAAAATCTATGGACCTACCAGACAGTCACCTACAATGCCAGCCCACACATTCAGACTAAACTTGCTGATGTCTAGCCTGAAGTACAGCATGAAGATTATGATCTGCTCATATGTGTACGTTGTAGAAATTAGTAATTCCATCTCTCCCAAATGTTGCATCTCTAAACTGACGAGACAAACAATGGATTAGCTGTTTGTACTACAAACCATTGGCAAAAGTTATCCCCTGGTGGATAATTGGTAGGCGAAAGGCCCTGCACAAGTTGAATATGATATGGATACAGGAGCTGCTCGTGAAGTACCCTCCATACTGTCACGTGTGATGTGCCAGATGTCACAGCCAATTGTCTTGTGCTGACACCTGGATCGTCTTTGACACACTTTAACACCTGTTCTTTGCATTCCCGACATACAAACAACTCTTGGTCTTCCTCGATCAATAGTCCATGGTGGAACAGTTCCTGTCTCAGCATGGCAACAATAAACAGCGACAAAGGTTGGATAACTCGGATGTCTTCAGTCTGGAAACTCCATCTGATAGAGCTATGCAGCCTTATGTCCATTACCATTCGTGTGACCATACATCAAAATCATTTCTTCCTGTTCACGAAATGAATATCCAGCCATGGGGAATGAAACACTTGCAGTTAACTCACTACATGTACACACTGAAATATGGAAGACAGACTGATAACAAATGACAAATGTAAGCAAGCCTCCATGGCAACACTTCACCATCTACCGTATGTAGTAAAATAGGTCAAAGCCTTCTATAAGTGCATAGAGAAATGAAGTATTGAGGTTGAACCCCAAAGGCCGTTGAACTCACACTTTAATTGTGACAGGAATAACGTGAAAACCAAGGCTTATAGGACATATATTCATATGAACTTTTTTCCTTCTTTTGGTGTGAGGAACCCTTACCTGAAGTTTGTAAAAGTATTTCTGAAACATTCTGTATATTAGCTATGTAATGCGCCAAGTTTAACGTTTTAAATATTGTTGCATATATTTCCTGGAGGTAGTGGATGTGATGTCACCTCTTTTGATATCACGAGGTTCAGGAGTATGACCAGGACTTATCCTCTTAGCATGGAAGTCAGCGGAGTGTAAAAATGTGTTGTTAAGAGCAGTGTCTTCCAGGACCCCCACAAGTACAAGGTAATGATTTTGTTTTATGTAATTATTTAATATATCTAGTCCAACAGGATCTAAATTCTGTTTTGTGGCTAATCTTCTCCTTTCATAGAAAATACTATTCGATTTCTTATCTCTTCCATGATTTGACTATCTTAAGCTAGCTCCCCGCATGTCTTCTGTTATGGCTGCCTTTGGTAGAAATTTCTAAATCCATGGCCATCCCATAACAAAATGTGACAGTATGAAATTACTTCAGTAGTGAATTGTGAACTTTATTGTTTCCTTCCATGTCTATTAACAACATGGATATTATATTTTTAAAAATATATACAATATCATATTAGATTTCAAAGCTGCAATGTTGGTTCTTTTAATGCAGAAATATTAAATAACTTATTTAACAAAATTTTGGTATAAGAAATTAATTTCAAAATCCAAAAAGTTGTTATAACAGCAATTAACTGTACTTCTTTGTATTTTTTTCTACTTTAGGTCTTTTATATGTTGACTTTCATAATTACAAAATGCTTTGAAATCCGAAGTTCTGTACTCTAAAATATTATATATGATATTAACATGATTTTACCGAGTTATACTGTGGGAATTCATCCCCACTGCGGTAATACAATGGACTGACATGTCCCACACGCTTCTCCCAAGATCCATGATAATCATATGTCATCACAGACATGAAATCCACATGACGTCCTAATTCAGCCAAATCATAGGCCTTGTCAATGACTTCTTTGTAGCCAGAGAGAGCCACTGCTAGCAGAAGAGGAGGCTCACTTTTCAGGAATTCCTTGCTCAGTTCCTAGAATAGGAGATCACAAAGGAAATAAGTAACACATTTACAGGGATATCATCTATATTCTAAACAATAATTTCTCTCTCTTGGCTCTTTGATAATTAAGTGCTCTTTATTAATACCAGAAATTCTTAATCTATCGGAATGAAGAAACAAATTAATGGAACTAATTCATGAAGTTGAAGCACGTAGCATTCTTGTGCTTCCTACATTGTCATCAAAATTAAAGCTTTTAAACATTAGAATTAAAGGTTAAGCATTTAATTTTCCCGTTTTCTCTTAAACTCTGTAAATGCTGTTGCTCTGTGGATGTCTTACATCTCTTTACCCTTGTGAGTTGTAGTCTTTGTCTATCAGAATCCATTCTCTCAGCATGCACAAGCCATCTTGTTGATTGAAAATGGAGGTGATTGCCTTTGAAACTAGTCTCTCATTAATATAAAAAAGTGACGAGTATCAATAAACCAACTACAAATAGTTTTTGAGATTGTAAACCATTATTCATTAAATTAGGAATTCTAACATTGGTAAATCTGACTAACCCAAGAGTGAGCATGTGGGGTACTCTATACCCCATGCCTGCCCCAGTAGCGTAGATGGTGGCGTGTCTGCCTCATGTTCAAGAGGTCCCAAGTTTGAATCTCGGTTAGGGCGAGTTACCTGGATCAGGTTTTTCTAGGGTTTTCCCTTATCCTGAAAGACGAATGTTGGGTAGCCCTAAGCTCCGTGGACCCCAAACTCATTTAAGCATCATTTCACACATTTCATTCATCGTCTGATATGACTTAATGTTGGAGGATGTAAATTACAACAACAACAACAAAAAACAAAAACAACTCTATACCCCACATTCATTCCTCAATATTTTAATCATATTGATACACTTTAAAATGAAAGACACTTATATTTGACACCTATTTCCTTTGTTAACATGTAGTTAAATTTTGCAACCAAAGTTGTAAACCGTTTCCACGCACACTGCATTTGAATGCAATCAAACACAATTGTTACACTGTCATATAAACGGATAAATGGAATGCATGAATAATAGTTTGCTGATATAAAAGCATGCAAAGAGATATAAAAGAACTTTGTAATGGTCTTTGATGGAAAGTAGTAGCAAATGTCACATTTTTAAGACATTTATGTAAAAATGACAATGGCATGAAAAGTTGAGAGTTCATCTCTAGCAATTCTTGCTGAACTTTTAGGCCCAGGAAAATGTTTTACTATGTTCCTCTTCTTTATTTTACTACCCTTGAAAAAAACCACTCTTCTCATTTTGCAACAGCTATCTTTCCCAGAAAAACAGTTTTCGGAGCTAAGAGACATAGACTCCTCTTTGTTCAGAATCAGTGTTGTGGTCACTTTATTCAATCATTTAAAATAATGATTAATGAAGTTCAAATCCAGGCCGTGGCATTGAATTTTCCTTGTTGACTCTATCTGTCTAAAACCTTAGCCTATATACGGCTAGTGAGAAGAAATGATTAGTTTCCATCAATTAACTTAAATATGCTTTTGTCTCTTATTATTTTTTTAGCTAAGCAGAGTTACACAAAATTGAATTAGAATGAAATAGTTTTCACAGATATTAGGATAAATATACTCATATAAATTTCATTCATCAATATGTGAAGTGTGTGATATTTTAAACAAATTCATTTGGCTGTTTCTGAGAAAATAATAAGATAACAAAAAATATTTTAATATAAAAACTATTTGAGATGGCAGAATTTAATAAATCTTTGTGTCATAACTATGTAAGGTGCTAGAATTAAATACTAAGTTTAGTTATGCGTGTTAGGAGGAATTTAGTAATAATAACATCCAAAATAATTTAAAAAACTATTTCTAGTTGGTTTTGAACTCTGTCACTTACATTTTCTTATTTTTTTATTTAATGAAAAATGATAATAATAAAAAAGAAAGTTACTGACCAAAACAGTTTTTTCAAGTATGTTAGGTATTTATCTAACACTTCATTTTTGAGTTATGCCCCTCCCTCTCTCTCCCCGTTTCTCTCCCTTCCCTCTCTTTCTGTGCCATAAATAAATGGTGGAAAAAGTAAAAATGGAAGAAAACAAACAAAATCCTTTTTCATAAGGTTATTCAAAACACAGAAGCTATCTTTAATATTTTCATAACAAGATTTATTAATAAGCATACTGACCAATAGATAGAGTCAACATGAAAAATTCAACGCCACGGCTGGGAATTTAAACCACGGATCTGCTGGCTTCCATCCAGTGGCTCTTACCCATTGAGTTACCATTCAGCTTCCTGGCTGTGGCATTGAATTTTTCATGTTGACTCTATCAAAAACCTTAGCCTATATATGGCTAGTGTGTAGAAATTTTTTATTTCCATCAATTAACTAAAATATTGACCAACCTGAATTAATTTTGCAAAATTCGCTTTATCAGATGCAGGTCCTTTAGCACAGTTTGACTGCCAACATCCAGGATAATTCCAGTCAAAATGTAAGCCTTTGAAATTGTGTCGACGGAGGAAGCTTACTACACTTGCAACAAATTTACGCCTTGCGCCTCCATCACTGACTAAACGAGAATATTTGTCTCCTGATGAATCTGTCCAGCCACCGATGGAAACAAGGATCTTAACTCCAGGGAGAGATGTAAGGCGCTGATAAAAATCTGTAGAAAAGAGGAAATGGGAATATGGATACATTTTTAAAGCACAATAATAATGCATTTTCAGAAGATCCTAAATGTAATAAAATAATAGTAATAGGATGATTTCATGCTAAAAGCTAAATACCTTTTTACAAAAATTAAACGTTCTACATATTCCATTTTATGCAGGTACTTCTATTTTTGGACATTTTATCTGGTGTCCCAATAGGGAGCAAGCGGAGCTTTAATTTCGTTCATCAATATGTCAAATATAAGGTACTTTAGTTAAATTCATTTGGTTGTTTCTGAGAAACTAATAAGATAAAGGTGAAAGTGGATTATTAATCATCATCATCATTATACAATTACAGCTTAGCAATGGGTAATCACTTTTCTTTCTTTTTTTCTTTATTTGCTCCATTTATACTCCGCCTTTAACTCCAGTGGTCACATCGGTGGCCATTCTCTTTTGGAATATATCGAAGGTGTTAACTCGTATTCGTTAGGTTTTAATCATTAGATCATGGACACATTCACACTCTCATTCATATTTCCAGACTCTGGGCAAGATGAGGAATTATCTTGGTTGTAGAAAAAATCCCCACCCCCCATCGCTGGGAATCAAACTCAGGACCCCTAGCATGGCAGGAAGGTGCTCTACTGACTGAGCTACAGAGCTCATAAATGAAGCTCATAAATCACTAAAGCATTCCCTTTAATTTTTAAAACTTGGTATAGATATGTAGATAACATTTTTGCTATTGTTACTGATAAACCCATAAATCATGATTTAAAACTTCTAAATTTGCAGGATACAGCTATAAGATTCACATTAGAAACTGACTTAATGGATGTCTCCCTTTTCTAGATCTAAAGATTTTAGCTATAAACTAAATTTTGGTATTTAGAGGAAATCAACTCATACTCATAATTACATAAAAATAAAGTTTTAATCCTATTTCACATAAATTTGCTGTTTTTAATCGTTTGATTTATAGGTTAATAAATATATCCCAAAAATAAACACATTAATAATGATCACACAGAAAATGAAGCTAGTCACAGTGAAGCAACAAATATTACACAAATAAAAATATTTGTAACAATCTCCACTTAACTTAAGAAATTGATAATTCCTTCTTCTTTTTAGAAAGATCGATTTCGAAGGCACATCGCCTTCGTCTTCAGTTTACTAAACCAACACCGTTGTTTAGGAAATCTCGGTTACCATGCTATTTTCTTTTATTATGTCACGTTTCCAACATTACCAACATCTGAATATGAAACAAACCTAAAAACAGAATCAATTGCCGGTATGTCAAAATTCATTACACGATGTTTATTTTTTAAAATAAATATTTTCTCCCACACTATTTGGTCCCATAGAGTTAATAGTATGGGAGAAAATATTTATTTTAAAAAATAAACATCATGTAATGAATTTTGACACACTGGCAATTGATTCTGTTTTTAGGTTTGTTTCGTATTCAGATGCTGGTAATGTTGGAAACGTGACATAATAAAAGAAACTAGCATGGTAACCGAGATTTCCTTAACAACAGAGTTGGTTTAGTAAACTGAAGACGAAGGCGATGTGCCTTCGAAGTCGATCTTTCTAAAAATAAGAAGGAATTATCAATTTCTTAAGTTAAGTGGAGATTGTTACAAATATTTTTATTTGTGTAACATTAATACTGCTTTAATTAGTGGTTTTAATAAAGATATTATACCTGAAAAGATCGAAAAATTTAAATATCAAAAAAGTGAAAATGATGTATCTACCCTTAAATAAAAGATGATCATAATTTTTAAAACTTTACTTACTATCCTTGGGCTAATGAACAGTTTCAAAAAACTTATAAAGAATTTTGTATAACTTTTGTTCCTCAAAATAAATATCAGATTAAAAATTTACATTTCTCTAAAAAAGATAAAATTTCTGATAGTAAAAAATCTGGCATTTATCAATTTAATTGTTTAGATTGTGACCAGGTTTACTTGGTAGAATCAAATGTAATTTATAAACCAGAACGAAAGAACATTGTCAAAATAATAGTTATAAACAGATTGACAAATCTGCTGTTGCAGATCATTTTTGGCCATTTAACTATTAAATAAATGTAGAAGTTAAATTATTACAACAATTTAATGGCCCAATAGACATAATGGTTTGGGAATAAATATTTATTTTAAAAAGTAGAAATTGCATAATGAACTTCGAAATACTGCCAATCAATTGTTTTTAAGTTTTTCATTTTCAGAGTTTCGTAATAAATACAAAAATAATATGGCATCTAGTGACAGTAATGGTGACAATGAAGGAAATATTGACTGATGATGCAAACAAAATTTGCAAAACTAGTCTCTTAAACTCTGTGGAAATTTTTATCAATTTCTTAGAAGTTAAGCAAAATTTGTGATAAATAATTACATTTTATGTAGAAATTCACTAAAATTTTTCCATTTGTATTTCATTTTAAAAATCTGGAGTCTGCATTCAAATACGTATAATTTGTTGTTTGTATGTATTCTGATGATTACACATTATCATCATTAACCAGTACAAAACCAAATGTATGTGAATACTCACTATTTTCTATATCTGCCCATGGATCAAATGGCTTGATGACAAGATCTTCAGGGTCTAGTGAAGCATAAGCATACACAACATGTGTACATAATCTTGGGTCTACATGCTCAGGTACAAACTTGGCATCTCCTTTGCGATATCCTGCCCAGCTAGTGAAGTAGCATACAATTTTATAATCTTCCTCTGCAACATGAAGCACATTTGTGATTGGTATGCATGTAAGGACTTGACATGGGGGAGGACATTTTTTTAATTTATCCTACTCCATTACATTGAAAATAATATAATATGAACATTAAGTTAAAAATTATTCCTTATAACATTTTCTTATACTAATCTATTGGCTCATGTTTTTACTTATGTACATAGTTACTCCTGACTTTATTACTATTTAGAAGTTATGTACACATGAAACCATAATGTTAGTATGAGTATTATACAGTCCAAACCTTCCGACATCACAGGAGAATCAATATGGGGCAACTGTGTCATTGCCAAACATCACTCTGAATCAGTAGAATGTTCCACACTTGTGGTAAATACCATCTTAACTTTATAAATGCTAGAATAAAGCCTAACACTATAAGAAATGTACAGCAGAATTACAACAAAATTTAATTCATAACTGATAACTACAAGTCTTTATTACTTCTTTTAGTTTTTGTTATTGTCTACTGAAACTTAATATCTAAAACCTGGAGGAAGTTATAATAATAGACCATACATAATCTGTTTTACGTGTTAAAGAATAGTTGCAAAAAATGCATGGCTTTAATGCAAAGGACTGTTTCTTGAACTGGGAAATCAGGAAACACATTTATTATGTGTATAAAAAGTACAACTTTTCAAGGAAAAATTTAGCACATGAGTTAAAGCAGAAAAAGGGTGTTGCTTAGATCTCCATTTGTGGCGAAGCATGTGTGATGTTCAAGGAAGCAACTCCTGTATATCTGCAACTCGTGAACTTGGGTTCAAAACTTGTTGCCTGTACACATTACTTCCATAAATGTCATACCATGCTTCACCCCCGTCTCCATTGGAATATGTAGATATACAATTTTCAGAAAATTACTAGTATTCATTGGGTTAATAAACATTTTCAAAATTTTTTTAAAGAAGTTGGTATAACTTTAGTTCCTCAAAATAAATATAGAATTATAAATTTACATTTTTCTAATGATAAAACTTCTAGATAATAATAAAAAAATCTGGTATTTATCAATTTAACTGTTTAGATTGTGATCAGGTTTATATTGGAAAGACGAAACGTAATTTGGAAACCAGAACAAAAGAACATTTTCGTAACATTAAGTATAAACAAACTGAAATCGGCCATAGCAGATAATTTTTTATCATTTAGCCATAAAATAAATCCTGAAGTTAAATTATTAAAACAATTAAATGGTCCGATAGATTTAATTGTTTGGGAAAAGATATTTATTTTAAAAAATAAACATCGCGTAATGAATTATGAAATACCAGCAGTTGATTCTGTTTTTAGGTTTGTTTCATTTTCAGATGTTGGTAATACTTTAAAAAAAAAAAAAAAAAAAAAAAAAAAAAAAAAAAAAAAAAAAACATGGTAACCGGAATCCTTGACAACGGAGTTTGTTTTGTGCACTGAGGACACAAGCGATTTGTTTGTCAAATCGATCTCCATTAGAAAGAAGTATTAACACCAATTTCTTAAGATAAGTGAAGCCTTAGCAACAAATATTTATATTTGTGTAATACAATTTTCAACTTATAGGAAATGATAAGAAACAGAAGTGAAGAGAGTAAGAGGGTTAGAAACAATAAATTTCCTTACACCAAGAACTAAAATGGTGATATTGCTGGTTTCTTCAACAAAATTTTAATTACTAAAATTAGGCAAATGAGTCAATCTTGTATATACTGTTCTCCACTTACAAGATTGACTCATATGCATAATTTTAGTAACAATTTCACTCCACTCTGAAATATTTCTTTTATTCTATATAAAAATTTAATTGATGCCATGCATTTTTTAATACAAATTATTAAAACCCTTCTAGAATGTAGGAGTAGTTTACACTGATCCTGAAAATCATAGATTACACTGGCACTGTCAATGATACAGGACATATCAAATAGCACTTGCTATATACAACACACATTGTTCTTAGCTTTTTTTTGTATACGAAACTCACCCAGAACACAATTTCACATTGTATGATTAAATGAACATAGGTAAAATAAATATTTTTCATTATATCGAGATTCAGTTATTTACTAGTATTCAAAACATATAAAAAATGCTGTTAAGTTTATTTGTTATATGGAATATGATGTATTTATACCATTTTATCTTATCCTATATCCAAATACCAAGAAACTTTGTGTTGCTATTAGTTTTGATTTCTGTATTATTGAGATAAACTTGTATTTTTTCAAAGTTTTGTTTTAAGGAGTGTGAAAATCCACATATAAGTAAGGTTAGTGTCACAAAATCAACTTCACTCCGCACAGTTAATAATGTTTAGTCAATAATCATATGTAATTTATTCACCATAAAAATTGATACAATTTCTGGCTTCATCAAGAAAGAAAAAATAAAACAAGAAAATTACATATGTATACTATTTACAAAAAACTATATACAAACAGTATTTAGAGTAAGTTTTGCAATGTAACCATGTGGTTGAGTATCATTTAAATACATCTGTTTATTCATAAATTATTTATAATCAATTTAATCCATTTGAATCAGTCTAAATTTATCACATTAGGAGAAAATGTCCACTAATATGTCTTAAACTGGTATGTTAATAATTCCTTTTCTTCTTTTTTTTTTTTCTTTTTTTTTGTAATTTATGTCCTTTAACTTTTTAAGTCATATCGGACGATGAATGAAATGGGTGAAATGATGCTTAAATGGGCTCAGGTTCCATGGAGCTTAGAGTTACCCGACATTCATCTTTTAGGATAAGGGAAAACCCCGGAATAAACCTTATCCAGGTAGTACAAAATTGAATCGAGAATAACTCACCCTGACTGAGATTCGAACACGAGACCTCTTGAACGTGAGGCAGACATGCTACCATCTACACTACCAAGGCGGGCAATTCTTTTTTTTATTATTTGAAGCAAAAGGCTAGAAACAGTGACGTATTTAACATTTGAAAGTAATGAGTCGGTAATTCAAACACAAACATCACTTAAATTATTCATATTTAAACATGTTTCGGAGAACGGTTTGTCCCCATCGTCAGCAGTTATCCGACTGGTTGAATCCGTGGTTTCCTGAAGTGAGCATGTTGTCTGTGGTGGCATCTGTTGTCTGTGAGATGAACTTCCAAAGAGAGTTTTCAGGCGGCAATTCGAAATTTAAAGTATACTGTTTGTTTTTTATAATTAGCAACCATTCCCAAACATCGAGTTCGACTGCATTACTGGCTGGCTTTAATAGTTTTATATTTGGTACAATTTCATGATTGGTAGACCAAAAATGGTGGGCTATTGCTGATTTTTCTATTTGTTTGTATTTCATACATTTCATATGTTCCTGTAATCTAATATGTAAACTTCTTTTGGTTTTTCCTATGTAGAACTTATTGCAGTCTGAGCAGTTGATTTTGTATACATCTGATTTCCTGTTTTCAGGTACTAGGTCTTTCAGGTTGTCACATAATAAGTTTTTTAAACTGAATTTATTTATTGGTGCTAGGGTGATGTTGTACTTCTTGAATATATTGTTGAATTTATGTTGCACTCTGAACTGTGACTCGGTTTTTGATTCTGTTAATTTTGTGGTATCCAATATGTGTTTCTGTTTCTTGAATTTCCAAATTTTTTTTCTATTAATTGTTTACTGTAACAATTAATTGCAGTTATGTTAATCATGTGGTTATATTCTGTGTTGTATTCATTCTTTTTCAATGGGATGTTGACTAGTCTATGTGCTGAGCTGTCCAAAACTGCATGTTTGTGGGGTGTAGGGTTGTAGCTATCGTTCTTGATGTTGTTTGTTGTTGATGTTAATGTCCTCCAATGTAAGTAATATCACACAATGAATGAAATTGGTGAAATGAAGTTAAACTAAGGCTCCACAAAGCTTAGAGTTACTCAATATTATCTTTTAGGATAAGGAAAAAAAATCTTGGAAAACAACCTTATACAGATAACTCACTTTGACCGAGATTAAAACTTGGAACATCTTGAATACGAGCCAGAAATGCTACCACCATGCTACAGAGATGGGCATGTTAAAAAAATGCTTATGCATACAACATGAAAATGAAGCACTAACATATGTTCAGTGATTCTTTTATATCTCTTATAATTTAAATAAATTCAAACTGAGAAAAATGTAAATAAGTTATTGTAATGCTTACCTCCAATTAAACCTTTATGGCTCAATTCTATGCTATTTCTGTTGAAGCCTGGGTTGCCTGTATCTTCACTGTAGCTGCTAACTGGATCTAGGAAACTGCTGAGAGCATTCTGGAATTCCTTGACTGCTTTTGTTGATGCAGAGGAAGATCCCTCACATCTTGCAGATGTACCATAATAACATAGGCCCATTGTAGGTTCATAAAATTGACCCAGAGCACACTTGAAACGATATGCTACACCATCCTGAGAAATGTTAGTCACTCCATGTCAAGTTTATGTTAAGAACAAACAAATATAAACCACCAAGTCTGTAAATGAGCTATTAAGATCCTCCATTTAACTACAATGCATGTATGACATAAAATTAATATTTATTGATTGGCTTATTATGGGTTTAAATTTAAGATACTTTTTACTTTAACTATCATTGAATAATTCTTGTTCTTCTGGTAAATTTAATCTGCTCTAAATATGATACCTACAAAGAGAAGGCCCCCTCCTCTCTATGAAAAGGGGCATATAAATGTTTCACTTAAATTGTAATGAATGTGGTCATGAATAAACAAAGAAGGAAGAATGACTCTTAGAATGAGTCTTAGACAAAAACAAACAAAAAAAGAGCAGCTACCAGAAACAAAGTTTGATTTGGAAAACATTGGAAGCATTCAATGATGCTGCTTTCACAATATATGGTTTGGAAAGGTAGAGTAAGACTGAAAAGTTCAATGAATGCCTGGTTATGGCATTGAAGTTTTCAGTCTGACTCTACCTTTCCATACTTTGGCCTACACATGGCTAGTGTGAAAGAACAACAAATTTTTCCGATATACACTTTGATGGCACTCTGGCTTCATTTCAAAGCTACACGATAGACAGGGAGATGCTTTGTGGCTTGGCCATATGCATGGAAGCGAGCAATAAAATGCATGTGTCTTCTAAGTGGATCAACATGAGTTTGAATCCTTGATGTGCAAGTTTATTTTTATTATTGTTACTTTAACAGCAATGTCATATGTTTCTCTTGCAGAAGATAAATAATAATATTTTAAAAACATTCATAAATAAAAATGCAAATAACATATTCTTTTCATTTTCAAAATAAATGCAATGTTATTAAAAAAAATTGCCTTAATATTGATTGTGTAAAAACTCGGGCTCATTCATCTGTTAAGAATCATGCCGGCATATAATGTGAACTATCCTCTCATGAAAATTTCATTAGGCATCTGGTTTCAAACTTGAGACAAAATGAGGGCAGTAATAGAAGCAGAGGGTTTACACACCTGATACTAAGTTAATCTCCATTTTTATTTGATTTCACATATAGGAATAAAACATTTATTTCAGTTTAAAAACAGAGTAGAGTGTTTCAGTTTTTATGTGTGAGCATAAATATCATAAAATCAAGTAAACTTAGCAATTGGAGTAATATTACAATGTACATAATACACATTTCGTATTTCTACAATAAAAAAGATCAAAATGATGTCTGGGATTCAAACCTTTGTAGGTCTAGCAAGGCTCCGCCAACTGACATGTATGGTGTGCCTATACAGTTCGCATGGTGCTGGTGCACCTGGTCATTGCTGGTGAGTGCTAGGGAGATATGTCAATCTGTAATCTGTACTTACGTTACCATTAAATAATTAAGGACATGTTAGTAGTGAAGGAGCAATCCAGAAACTGTAAAATACATGGTTTAATATCTCTGTGGTACTTGAATATAAAATAAAACAATATATAAAACAACCCAATACTAGTAAGATTATTATAGCCTTCAATCCTATACAACCAAATGATGGCATATAAAAGCAATATTTTTAATTATAAGAACGAAACAGTACTTTGTGGAAATTAGCACAATTTTGATCCTGAGAAAATTGAAAAATACAAAATAACAAAATAATATTTACTATACAGTGATAATATTACACAAAATACTTCATATTAAACGAATATACACGTTTCAATTAAGAATTTGATACATTCAGTTTTCGGTAGACACCTTTGCCTTCTGACATCCTTTAGTATTCACAATATTAGCCACATTTGGAGAAAATAAAACACAATTCTGGACCCTTAATGCACACTTAAAGTTATGATCACTGATGTTGGCTCTCTGAGGGGTTTTAATGCGTTTCATAGCTGCATTAACATACATAGGTTGAACCAAACATTGCAAACATAGATGTTGCACACTTGTGTAATTGAGGGAATTTTGATTTAGGAAATCTCCTATACAAATCTAGCAAACTTCCCCTATTTCTGTAGCTGTCAGCTAACTCAGTGTCACATTTCAAGGTGATTACTGTTTTTGTGCCTTTTATTGGTACCAGATCTAGCATTTCTTCCACAACTTCATTTACTCCACGAATAAAAACACATAATTGAGCCATACTTGATAAGTCAGTGCTTTCATCAATGGCAATAGAGAATGCAACAAATTCTCTTCCTCTTTCAATAAGTTGTGCATAAATGTTGTCCGCCAGATCTTGAATTCTGCGTGAAATAGTATGAGGTGACAGACTGACACTCTCGAACTAGTGAACACTGACAGGGGTGAATTCACTTGCAGCTATAATCATACATCGTTTAATAAGTGGACCATCAGAAAAACTACTAGAAGATCTGGCAATTTTTAGTGCTATTTCGTAACTCACATAAACTGAGGTTTCTGCCACTCTGCCATCCCCTTCTTTCTGTTTCTCTTCCAGCGATGTGATCTTTTCTCTGAGCTTTTGTATCTCTGCAGTGGGTTCGTCTTTTTATAGGGCCGAATAATCATTGGCATGTAGTGTATCAAAATGTTGAAGATTAAATCGTTTCAGCACTTGCAATTTTTTTCTGGCAAATTAAACAAACAGCACCATCACTACATTCCATGAAGTACTCAGCTTCCAATTTGGGACTGAAATAATGTGTCGGCGTGGGTGCCCTTCGCTTTGATGAGTGTCCTTCCATATCAAACTGACACTGAAGTACGAACCCCTACTGTTACGGAAGACAAACCATGCAAAGCACGCACTGAGGCAACACGGTGCTTGTAGCCCAGCACATGCACCATGGCAACTGAATTGGCTGTGACTGGTCTAGATCCTACAAACTTGCGTATAACTGTTCGGCTATCAGTGCACATTTAGTAACTGAGACTCAATTAGGAGTCAAATATGAGACTCAAATTTTTGCACACATTGCAGTGTGTGAGAAAAGCAAAGATTCCCCATACGAATATGCATGAAGCATATGAAACAATACATAATGTGTAACAATTTTCATTATTATCATTACACAAATATAACTATTTGTAACAAAAACTTCACTTATCTTAAAAAAAATGATGTCAAATTTTTCTTATTAACGGAGATCAATTTCACAAACAAATCGCTTGCATTATCACTCCACAACACTTCGTCATCAAGGATACTGGTTAGTATGTTATTATGTTTTTTCAGTATTACTAAAATCTGAAAACGAAACAAACCTAAAAACAGAATCAACTGCTGGTATTTCAAAATTCATTACGCAATGTTTATTTTTTTAAATAAATATCTTTTCCCAAACCATTAAATCTATCGGACAATTAATAAATAAATCCCGAAGTTAAA
The DNA here is from genome assembly GCA_030765055.1 of Mantis religiosa. Lineage (NCBI taxonomy): Eukaryota > Metazoa > Arthropoda > Insecta > Mantodea > Mantidae > Mantis > Mantis religiosa. The sequence goes on from CM060959.1 coordinate 125,636,951, forward strand.
TTATTAAAACAATTAAATTGTCTGATAGATTTAATGGTTTGGGAAAGGATATTTATTTTAAAAAATAAATATCATGTAATGAATTTTGAAATACCCACAGTTGATTCTGTTTTTAGGTTTGTTTCGTTTTCAGATTTTGGCAATACTGAAAAAACATAATAACATAGTAACCAGTATCCTTGACGACTAAGTGCTGTGGACTGACAATGCAAGCGATTTTTTTGTGAAATCGATCTCCATTAATAAGAAAAATTGACATCATTTTTCTTAAGATAAGTGAAGTTTTTGTTACAAATAGTTATATTTGTGTAATATTCATTGCTTCACTGTAGCTAGCTTCATTTTCTACGTAATTTTCATTACTATTATAATTATGAGAGGATTCAGTAGGACGAAGCTGAAGAGATGTGTCCCATGACACCATTGTAAACAAGCTATGGAAACAATGTGGACTTAGAAAAATATATGCTTCCAGAGTCTGCTCATTTATTTTTCAAAGGGTTATATTATATTGCATGTACACAAATGATTATAAAGGTTTTCAAATTATATTGTTTTCTCTATGATACAATTTAGAATCATAATTTAAATTTATGGAATCTTTGGAAGTTATCATAACACAAGTTAAGTGTTCAATATGAGTTCCATTTGTGACATAGCATACATCCATATCTTATGGGACTGATATTACTGCATCTGATCCTCTATTTCAAGAGGTCTGGCCTGCAGGTAACAGTCACTCTCTGTGGTCTAGCAGTAACATGCTAGCTTCTGGTTATCATGGTTGTCAGTTCAAACCTCACGGAGAGCGCTGGACTTTTTAAAATAATTAGCATAGTTTCCTCAGATATAAGGCTGGTGGTCCCACATTATAGATTATGGCATGTAAAAGAACCTTAAGTGTGATAAAGAGGCCCCTGAGCAAAATGTAGTGGTCTGTCATGCACAGTACAAAATGGGATGCTGAGATCCACAGAAATTAAAGTGTACATAAATAGAAATTCAATTTCATACTTTTCTACAGGTAGCAATGGCACATTTTCTTAATACTTTTTGCATTGTCATGTTGGAATTCCTAGTACTCAACTTGTCCATTGCACAGATTTCTTTAGGACTGCACAAAACTCTTCTCACTCTGTCCAAATTTTCAATTGTTGGACTGATGGTCATTTGGAACTGGATTATTTTGGAGGGGACTTGGCACGGAGGTCCAACTGGTCTATTGTACCTATGCCCCCAAGTGGGGCACCCCCAGGGAGGAAGGGTGAGGTGAGAGGAGACAGAGGGCAACCGTCCCAAGGAGCCATGACAGTGCAGAGAGCAGGATCATTACATTTTATTTAGATGGAAACTTCCCCTGGCAGACCAGGACAATGGACATCCCACCCTACTGTGGTTTGGAAACAATTCCACCACGAGACCTGGGTTCGGAGACTGGCAACTGTCCTATTGGAAGGGGAAATAGTTTACTCAGAGCATATTATCCTGCTATGCAATGTCGAGACACTCACTGTACTTCTACCCTGAAAGAGACCACCAGATGAGAGCGATGATATTAAATATTAATGGAGATGAAATGGGGGGACAGGAAATTTGGGAGATGTAATTAACCTGCCCAGCATTCACCTGGTATCCCAGAAAAACCCTGAAGAAACCCATGGGTCAAGTAGGTTAGTCACAGGAATCAAACCCAGGGCTCCTAAATGCAGGCTACAGAAGAAATTGCCTGAGCCATTCCGCTTGGTGATGGTCATTCAGTGTTCTTTCCTTTAAAGAGACCTCCATTGCTTGAATCTGATTCTACCACCTACGAATACCTCTACTAGAAGGAGCATTTCTTGCTGTTTGCTGAACTGTAATCACTGAATTATATTTTGCAAATTCCATGAAATAGTGATTACATAGAAAATAATAAATTTAGTTAATATAATTATAATAAATAAAATTAATTTAAAATAAATAAAATAAAGTTAAAATAATAAATATAACTTTAGTTCCTCAAAATAAATATAGTATTAAAAATTTACTACATTCTTCTAAAAATGATAAAATTCCTAATAATAAAAAATCTGGTATTTATCAATTTAATTGTTTAGATTGTGATCAGGTTTATATTGGAAAGATAAAACGTAATTTAGAAACCAGAACAAAAGTACATTTTCATAACATTAAGTATAAACAGAGTGATAAATCGGCCGTAGCAGGTCATTTTTGGTCATTTAACCATGAAATAAATCCTGAAGTTATATTATTAAAACAATTAAATGGTCTGATAGATTTAATGGTTTGGGAAAATATATTTTAAAAAATAAATAACGCGTAATGAATTTTGAAATACCAGCAGTGGATTCTGTTTTTAGGTTTGTTTCGTTTTCAGATTTTGGTAATATTGAAAAAACATGAGAACATGGTAACTGGAATCCTTGACTACAAAGTTTATTGATGGACTGATGATGAAAACAATCTGTTTTTGAAATTGATCTCCATTGGAAAGAAGAATTAACATCATTTTCTTAAAGATAAGTGAAAATTTTTGTTACAAATATTTATATTTGTGTAATATCCATGAAATAGGTGGTGTGTGGTGTTTAAGGGCCTGTCGACAACAAGGTCATTTGGGTCCATGAAATAGATTTCAAACTTTCACAATTACTCTTTAATTTAAGTATGATTCAAAATTAATGGCATACTGCACAGAAAAAAATATTTGTTCAAAAAACTTAAAATTATTTTTGCATACCTAAATATCATTATTTAGGATTGGGGATCCAAAATGCATATATACTTAAATTATTTGGTTCAAATACAGCACTAAGACCTAGCCCAATCAGGAATTGTGATAGCCTTTCAAAAGGCTTTGGAGACATCGCATCTCAGTAAGCCAATATGTTTATACTGTATTCACAGTTTCACTGACATTATATTTGCATAAAATATAGCACTGTAAACAGTCTATATTTGTATGCAGGGAAGAAAAATTAGAAGTCTCTTACCTGGCACCAGTAGTAATTATGACAGTCAGAGGTGTCTTCATAAAGTCCATTGGCAACACACAGGTCCTTTGGAATATTATTTACTACAGATATTTCTGTAACATAGATAATATACTCGTAACTTAAAACAAACACAGCCCTCTTCTTTCAGCATAGCACTCTCACATCTTGACACTCTCCCTACACTAATTCATTTGTCAAAAGCAGTAAAATAAACATTTGTGTAAACAATTTATGTGCATGATTTTCAGATATTATTTGCTTAAATCATAATAAACACTTTCAAAAGACTGACTAAAAATATGTGCACATTGCACTATTTCAATTTTCCTGAAAAATTCTTGTGTTAGCTAACATCATGCTTGGACTTGTTGCTAACATTGCTTTTATGTTTCCTTAGTTGCACACCTAAAGAATAATTATTCTATTATAATAGTAAAGGGACATGCTTCATTTAATAAAGCAAATCAGAAATTATGATAAAGTTTGGCAGCTTTTCAGTTACCTTATGTCATACTGAACTTGAAAATTAATTAATATAAAATAATACTTTGGGTTAAAAGTATATTTATGAAAGCATAAATAATATGTGTGTAAAATATGTGGTCTTCTTTAAAATCAAGTAAAATATTAAATTTGTTATATGTTCAAGAAAACACAGTAGGTGTGTTAGTGAGCAATAAGTTTTCCTGTAGTACAGATAAAATTAGAATTGTCAAATGACTTTTGACAGCAGAAATAACATGCACTCTATTCTTGAGCAAGCCATGCAAAAAACTAATGCATTTCTACATATATTCCAGCTCTAGCATAAATACTCAGGAAGTAATTAGGAAATATCTTAAATATATCATACTTTTATCAAAACTGTCAAAGCCATTTTTAAGAAAATAAAAGATAATGAAACTTCCCATGTAAAGGCTAATTTGGAGAAGGAGCAGATTTTGTTCAAATATTTTGTGTTTCATGTCCTAGAAACATACTGGAACTTCAATGCCAAGTTTGGTATTTAACCAGCATTTCATTTTTGTGTTATTATGTTCACAATTGCATGGACATACATACACATTCTGAGCAAGATACCTACACAATAATGTGTCATCGTTGTCGCAGCTGGCAAGCTGAGGAACAGCCCGAGGATGGTTGATACATTTACCTGCTCTGTATAGGGCTTAACCATGAAAAGGCGGGGATGTGAGTGTTGCAAGATGGTGAGTGAAAATCAGGTGGTGGGTTAGAAAGGAGATAGCTGAATAGCTCCTCAACAGCTGCGGAATCAGGTGCCACGGCCCTCGTGCACCACTGGAGGAATATAATTAAATTTCAGAAAGGAATATTGTAATTTTGAAATTCCAGGCAATGAACCTGGGCGGGTAAATTTGGTTAAGGCTGGTGTGGTGGCCTTAGGGTTACCATATGGCCCAAAAGACATGCGGGGAAGCCAGTACCGCTTGAGTCAGCATTGTCTGGGAATATAGTTAGCAAGGGATATAACCAGAGTGCTCTGATGTGCTGGTAATTTATGGAATAAAGTGGTGGCCCGGCGCCTAATTTCATCTTCCACATAGTGGAGAGATGAGGCCTCGTGGAGAAACCTCACGGGGAATCCTCTGTATGCAGAATAAATAACCCGAAGGTACCTCTTCTGTACACGCTGAAGTAACAGCAGGTTAGAGCCTGCAGCCATGCCCCAGACCTCGCATGCATAAAGCATGACAGGAAGGACTAGAACCCAGAAGAGACACAACTTTAGGGGAACCGGCATCACAGACCATAGCAAGGGGTATAACGAGGTCAAGGCCCTGCTCACCTGATGCGACAGCTCCCGGATGTGCTCCCAAAAAGTTAACAGTAATGTGTGATGTTTGCATTCAGGATATCTACAGTTCAAAACCCGCCAGAGCCATCCTCCCTTAAGGTTTTTCTCAGTCCTCTTAACTGGCAAATGCTGTGGAAGTGCCCTAAACTCAGCCTTGGAAGATTTCCTCTCCAAAATTCCTTTCTCCAACATTAATTCATTGAATGTATCATCTATGTCCAACATTTATGGTGTCATACTAGTAAGAACAGCCATTAAATATACTAAATATATACATATGAAACTTTTTCTAAAATTTCTGTTTTTGTTCACAGCAGGTTTTAAAACATGCATGTGGTTGCATGCTTCCCCAATATTTCAATATTAAATTTTCAAGAGCCACAAGAGAGTTGATATTGCTCCTGGTAAACAGCACCTCCTCCAGGCTGGTCTGGTGAACTGTTTCAGAGCCACAGTAGGAGGGATTGCGGCTGTACTGGAGTACCAGTGACTTTCCAACTGGTCATTTATAGGCATTCTGCCCTCTGCAGAGCCGTAACTCCTTGGATCGGCTGCCCTCTGTCTCCCCTTGCCTCATCCTTTCACCCAGAGATGCCCCACTTGGAGCATAGGCATCATAAATCAAGTCTGGTCAACGTACCAAAACCCCTCTGTAAAATTCTATCCTATCCTACTCTATGTTAGGTCTAGGAGGGAAGAGGGAACTAAGGAATATTAAAACTATTGCATTTGTAAATTTTTGCTTGCTTTAGTTTTCAATCAGGGAAGTGAAAGAAATGTAGTAAATACTCCCCACTTCTACCTCATGGTGAAGGGTTATGACTTGGCAGTCCATTATGCGAAACTCTTCAGCTATAAAAGGTAAATTCCTCTTGTTCTTAAAATGTGTTAAAATTAATTAATATTGTCACGAGACATTATGTGCGGTGGGCCGCAGCCAGCTGGCAGGAAAAAAAGAGATGGATAGCAACTAAGCCACGGCCACATGTGGGGGAATGGTTGGCATTTGACGAGGGAAAGATCGGGCAGGAAGAGGGGGAGACGAAGTGATGTCTGGATAATTCTCCCCTTGTCTCGCTATGCCACAAAAGATCGTGTGGCTTCCCCAACCTTTGAGAAACAGCGGCTCGTGTATAAATAAGGGACAAGGAGGCTAGTGAGTCAGTCGTGCAGCAACGCTGCGAGTGAGTGAATATAGTTGTCTATGGACTTGTGGCAGACAGCCTCGAAGATTGCATTCATGTGTGTTACGTCATTCTGCTGATATCAGAGTTGTACAAGAGCCTTTCTATGGAAATAAAGAGCAGTTTAAATTTCTGCAAACTCGGCTTTTAATTTTACGAACCCACAAAGTCACAATATCTTCACTTTGGTACTCTTTTGCTTTTTCTTATAAATCTTTAGTCATGCAGGTTTAATGATGCCTCTTTGGATTTAGCTCCCCAAATTAATGGCCATGGATATATTAAAGTTAAAGAATCTCTTTAACTAGTACATTCTGTATTGAAATATATATTAAATGAAAAAATAAAGAAGTGCTACTATACTTTACACTTATACTTTTTGTGTTTTTTGAGGGAATACTGGATAATCATCTAAAATCGGTGTTCCATCCACAGTTTCCACCTGTATTTATTCAGCTGTGAATATGCCCATCTTCTGCTATTATCATAAAATAAATTGATCTAACAAGGGAACTTGCACAATGCTCACACCTGTACATGCTTGAGAGTTTGATGGCATCATCTCTGCTCTATGGGGCACCTGTGTGCCAAAAATTGGGTGCGAAGTACCCGAGAATGAGTCCAGAATATGTAGAAACATATATGCACAGCATTGTCCAGGAGGGATTGTTTACCCCGGATGGATAGACATGGCATATGTAAGGAGCACCATCCCCCACACCTGCACAGAGCTGACGAGGGATGTCTAGCAGCTACTTGCAAGTTGTTGCATGCAACATTTTTCAGGCTTCAGTTTTGAACATAGCAGTCCTACTTCGCAGCAGATTTTTGGTGCACATGGTTTATATACAGCATTATACCATCAAATTTTCAGAGGTATAGAGGTATGAGCACATTAATAGTTACCTTGTAAGTTTAAGGACTGGCAAATGGAAATACTAGGCTAGTGGTTAGTGATTTCCCTTACTTATAATACAATTCTAAGCATACTTTAAGCTGTTTTCATGCCATGCACATGCATTCTACCTGCATACACAAGACATAGGTAATATTTCTGTAGTGTTGTAGATTTTACCTTTAATAGGTTCTTTTTTGGCCTCATTACAATTGGCGATATGAGGCCAGTTGCAAAGGTGTAGCTCTGAATCATAGTGCAGTCCTTCAGGACAGAGGTAAGTGTGCTTCATACCCCACTCACACACATAGTAAATTCCACAATCAAGTGGGTCACTTGCATAACCCTGGCCGGTACAGTTCACGTCTTCAGCTACCACTGCTACTGGTGCTCCTGGCATTGGTGGTGGCATTACAACTGGTTGTGTTATAGGCTGGCTAATTGGTGGCTTCTCATAGTCAGCTAAAGAAAAAAAGAAAATACTAACATAAATTTCAATACACTATTCTGAAATGGAAAAAAATAGAACTGAGGGTGAATTAACAAAGAAATCAAATGTATAAAATGACAGCAAAAAAATAAAAACGAAGATGAAAGATTTAATAATCTGAAGTGAAAAAGTTTGAAGGACTGTCACAATTAACATATTTAGGAACTGTTGTAAACAATAAGTATAATTTAATGTATAATTCGTTTAATAAGCATGGTGGAAATATTTCACAAGCTTTGATGGAGATTTTGATGAAAATTATACTTCCACACAAAATCTTTTGCCTGGATAAATAATATTTCCAACATAGTTTTCTTACCATATTCCAAAGCAGCTATTCAGACCATTATTTAAACCAACTGCTTTAAGTGGAAAAGATAAACAAAATTCATAAGACCTGAAGCTTTCTTGGCGATGAATATATTCAAGATATTTTCGGGAGACAAGCCAGGTGAAAAGATGATTAGAAATCGATATTTCGGGAGTGTACATCTCTCCCATCATCAGGATATTTATAAGAAATGTTATAAAGACTAAATAGATATAACACAAAAATCAACAAAGACAAAACACTACCAATACTCACAGAACTGAACAAAAGACTATTTGCCAGGTCAGGAGATGGCGTGAGTGTAGAAAACTAATTAGGTCAGAGGAATGTAACTACTTAATTTGATGATCAAGCTGTATTGATGATCTGTGCTTCTTAAGCCAACAGATTTCCATTTTTAAGGCCGATTTTCAAGAGAAACTGAACTGAAATCCAGCATCACAATTAAGCGTGCTCTTCTAAGAGGAAATGGCCAAAGCTTCCTTAACTCTTTGCTCCTGGTAACTGTTGCATTTTGCCAAGGTGGTTATCTCCTGAAAGTTGGCTCTATGGTTGTTATCAAAACAATGCTCTGCCAGTCCAGACTTTTCAGGTTGCATAAAACAAATGCTCCGTACATATTCATTTATTCTGGTAGTGATGGTTCTTCCAGTTTGTCCTCCTATATACGGTGTCCCACATTCACAGGGAATGTGATACACTCCCGGAACTTGGAAATCCAGTTTGTCTTTCACTGGTCTCAACAGATGTTTAGTCTTTGGAGGTGGTTTGTGGATGGTCCTGATGTTGTATTTGGTGAGAATTCTTCTGATTCCGCCATATAGGTTGCTGGTAAATGGGGTGCAGGCTATAGTGGTAGGCTTATCTGACGCTTGCTGTATTACAGATTTCCCTTTCTTAGCTTTGGTGATCGAGGCTTCAATGTCATACTCGTAGTAGCCATTTTGGCGGAAAGTGAGTCTCAGGTGCTGTAATTCCTGTTTTAACTGGCTGAGATAAGATATAGACAAAGCTCTGTGGGCCAGTGTATTGAGAACTCCCAGTCATTGAGACTTACGATGAAAACTATAAGCGTTCAGATAGAGATCGGTGTGTGTAGGCCTGCGGTATACAGCATGAACCAGTGTGCTGTTGCTGTTTCTTGAAACAAGAATGTCCAAGAATGGAAGAATTCCATCCTTCTTCACTTCCATAGTAAAGTATTTGAGGTCGAAGGTGTTGAGATGTGCAAGAAAGCTCGGCAAGGTGTCTGATTTCTTATCATCTTTTCACCTGGCTTGTTTCCCAAGAATATCTTGAAAAATTCATAATGTGATTAAAATCTCCAAACTTTACATAAACTTATAGTTTTTCAATTGATTCCATCACAATGTGGAATTTCTGGGAATGAGCAAGCAGGTATTTTGGCCAAGAAGAGTTCCAAAGTTGCTCAACCAATGAAACAAAACATACTCTATGAAACTGTTAAAAAGAATTAATTAAAAATAGTTTCACAACCAATTATGTCAAGTATCTTACTTCCTCTGACAAACTTAATTGGAAGGATCTGCATAATAAACTTAAAACAATTCCAGATGTATCTAGATAATCATGTGTTAAAATGTTCACATTAATCAATCACAGGCCATGATTGAGTGGACATTTGTTCAAGATTGGATTAACGACTTCCCCACAGCTATTGACGTTGAAAAGATTACTTAATGAACATTAATCACCTATGGATAGAGTCAACATGAAAAATTCAATGCCATGGCCGGGGTTTGAACCACGGATCTCCTGGTTTCCGTCCAGTTGCTCTAACCCATTGAGCTACCATGGCCAACATGCCGTCCTGACATTAAATTCTCCAGTTGACTCATGTATTCCCGGTAAACCACTAAGGGTCTCGCATCTGAGATACACTGTTTGTGGTGACTTACTATCATAAGTACTTGAATCCCAGGCTTCACCATTGAACTCTTATTATTTAAGTTAATTGGTGGAAATTAATCATTTCTTCACACAGTTTCTTCTTAGCAGTACATAGGCTAAGGTTTTGTATGGTAGCTCAATGGGTTAGAGCGACTGGATGGAAACCAGGAGATCCGTGGTTCAAATTCCGGCCATGGCATTGAATTTTTCATGTTGACTCTATCCATACAAAACCTTAGCCTATGTACGGCTAGTGTGAGGAAATGATTAATTTCCACCAATTAACTTAATTAATCACCTAACTATATTCAAGATCTAGTCTCTAAATACTGGGAAGCAAGAAGAAGAATGATTTTACTATCAAATCATAAATGCTCTCCCATACATGAAGAAATTTGAATTTTGACATTCCATCGGAAGAAAATATTTTACTCAGCCTCATTGAATCAACACCAGATGTCTCATCTCCAGAGGAACATCATCAGCTTGAACACCAAAGTTCTAGCCAGTCAACAACTTCTTGATATTGCCTTCAAGTGGAGGTGAAACGTGTTGTAACAAATTTGAGGTATGAGAAGTACAGAGTGCCTTACAGTCACGGCAATGGAAATCTTTACATAGACGATGTGCTCAGTTTGTACTTCTCCCACCATTACACAAAAAGGCGGGAGGAGCTGCAAATCACGTGATTCTCGAGTGCACAGCAGCAACTTCCCATCATTAGCAGCCCAGGTCTCAGTCTGCCTCTGTTATTTGCTGTACAGCAAGTTGTTTATTGTGTGTTGTTGTCATCCAATTTTTGATCTCAGTGCTGTTTTTGAAGGCGTATATTTCTGCATCCAATACACAAAATGGGACACAAGAAGCTCACTGTGAGGTGCTTTAACTCAGAAGTAGATACCTCTGTAATTTGTATAGCTGTTGATCTAAACGTTTCAAGGCAAGCCATTTATGACTTAAAACACACAGCAGCACCTTTGCCATGTGGTACCACACCAACCTGAAAGACAGGCTCAAGTGGATAAAGAAAGACTTCTCCAAAGACTGATGACCTTCTAAAATGTGAAGTGATGGCTAATCCATGGATTACTGCAGCAGGGTTAAAAAAGAATAATCCAGAACTGTTCAAAATTGTTGCAATCTGGACCATTCAGCACCAGCTTCAAAAGGACTTAGCTTTGCCAATTCTGTGTGCTGCCAAAAAGCGCCTTCTAACTGAAGCTATGATGAAGAAAAGAGTACATTTCTGCAAAACATATCAGCACTGGACATCAGAGGACTGGTGCAAAGTAATGTTTTCTGATGAAAGCACTTTCAAATTGGTCAGAGGAAAGTTCAAAACGGTGAGAAGGCCAAAAAATGTCACAGTATGATCCAAAGTTTACAGTCCAAACTGTTAAACATTCAGAAAGTGTGATGGTATGAGGTGTCTTTAGTGGTAATTGTGGTAGAGTTGGCTTGTATTGTCTCTCTAAAAATGTAACAATGAAGAGAAGTAATTATTTAGAAGTGTTGCAACAGCATTTGGTCACTTTTGGTCAATTCATCAGTGTCAGTTCTTTATGCATGATGGTGCCCCTGCAAAAAGAACAAAGACGCTTCAGAAGTTCCTCAAAGACAATAATATACCTGTACTTGACTGGCCTGGTAACTCTTCTCATCTAAATCCAATAAAAAATCTTGGGATCAAATGAAAAATAAAATAGAAGAACTGCAATCATCAAATATTAAAGAGCTGCAGGAGTTGTTGAAGATGTTCTGGGTGGAAATGGACAAAAAATATTTTGAAAATGAAGCAGATTCGATGTCCAGGACACTCATGAAGGTAATACAAGTTAAGGGAAATATGACTAAATACTAATTGTACAGAGAAGTTCAAAATAAAACCATGTAAAGCAAGTGTTTGTTGTTTTTATTACCATGTAAAGATTTCCAATGCAGCCAGTGTAATTGACTTATTGTATAATTTTTAATTACTGGATTACTTCACCATGTTAAACTGAATTTGTATTTTCAAAAGAGGTTTTATTGGGTGAGATATAAACTGCTTGGGAAGAAATATCCTCTCCTAAAAAATGTGACCAGCATTTGATATCAATCAGACCCCACAGAATGAGGGTAGTAATAACAGAGGATTTACATACCCAATATTACGTTAATTTCTATTTTAATTTAGGGAAATAATTTTTACTTATTTCATATTTAGTTTAAAACTAAAAAGGAGAATGTTTCAATTTTGATATGCAAGCCCTAAGGCCTTGAAATCAAATATGTCTTAGCAACTAGAAATTATATAATAAACTTTGCATTTTTCTTCAAAAAACTAATGAAACTATTAATTTTTAGATGAGTCGTATTTATTACACATCTGCTTCACTTTCGTACCTATTTTGAGGACATGTTTCGCAAATCATCGTTTGCGTAACTTATGAACTTTGAAATCCCGCCAGAAGAGAATCCCACATTTAAGTTCATCACTAAATCAACAGATGGCAGCAGCAACCCCAGAATTACCCACACCACTGGATCACGCTTTAGTCGCATAAGAGCCGTAGATGCAAACGATGATTTGCGAAACATGTCCTCAAAATAGGTACGAAAGTAAAGCAGATGTGTAATAAATACGACTCATCTAAAATTTAATAATTTTTCACTCCACTGTGGTGTTCTAATACAGTTAAATCTCGATATAATGAAACTATACTTGGAATATTAACCTCAGAGAGCCTCATTGCTACATATCTGCTTATAACTGCATGACTGTCAGCTCATATTCAGCAATGCGAGTGAATATGTAAGTTCAATTCAATTTAATTTGTCCTTTCGATCATACACTGATATCAGACACGTCATAGAATAAAAATTACATTAATGACTATTGTCATTATTTACAATCACTTAAAACTAATTAACATTTAAAAACTCATTTACAGAATAAACTGAATGTTGCGTAAAAAGAGTTTTACTCCCTTTTTAAAATGTATAAGGTTCTTCATTTGTTTAATATTTTCTGGTAGTCTGCTGTATAATCTTATACCTTTATTGATAGCACTAGACCTGAAGATTTCCGTTCTACAACTTTGAATGTGAAAGTCATCTTTCTGACGTGTATTGTATTTGTGAATATCTGCATTTTGTAATTTTCTATTTGTAGATTATTTTGTTTTACATAGATCACTAATTCTAAAATAAACATACAAGCTAGAGGTAATATTTGATGTTTTCTGAATAATGGCCTACAAGATGTTCTGTTGTCCACCCCACTTAGTATCCGTATCCCTCTTTTTTGAAGTTTGAAGTCTCTATCTGCCTTTTCCCCCCAGAACACTATCCCATATTGTAGCTGGCTGTGAAAATAACCATAATATATATTTCTCAACGCTGCTAAGTTTATTAAGCTTTTTAAATGTTTAAGCAAATAACAAATGGAACTCAGTTTACTTATTAAATGTTGAATATGTGTGGTCCATTTCATGTTCTCATTTATATGTAATCCCAGAAATTTTGTTTCATTATTGTAGCTAATGGTTACAGACCTGGGGGAAAATGGAAGGAGCTACCGCCAGACAGTGGTAACTACAAGATCTTCTGATAAGAGTGCTGCAAGGCTCAATTCTGGGCCCATTTCTATTCATCTTGTATATAAATGACTTTGTAAATAACATCAAGGCTCATAACACTGTACTGTTTGCAGATGACACTAACTTACTAATAACAGGAAACAGTAATGAAACATTAAATAATACATTAAGTCACACTAGTAAAGACTTGGTATCATGAATAGCTAATAACAACCTGGTTTTAAACACGGATAAGACATATATGTGTTTGGAGGAATTTAGTAACAGTGACGTCAAAATTAATTTCAGAAACTATTTGTAGTTGGTTTATTAGTAAGTGACGAGTATTAATAAACCAACTACAAATAGTTTCTGAAACGGATAAGACAGTTTGTTTATTGTCAGACAGTTTATTGTCTGTATTATTGACGATGCCATGAGTCTGGTTGACTCCTACGGCAGATAGATAAAATAAAATGAAATAAATAAAATTTAGTATTACTGACAGAGGGTCCTGCGCTGTGGCGTAGCGCGCTAAGGTAGCGTGGCTTGGTCCCTGGCCACGGAAAGCGGCCCGGGTTCGATACCACCCATGTGGTGGGGATTTTAAGTCCTGGGTATAGGACCGGTGCCGACTCAGCATTGTGAAGAAAGTGAGGAGCTTACGCTAGGTAAGTGACCCTGGTCACGAAAACCAACATTCCAGCTGGGGGATGCCGAGATGCTGACCACATCTCCTCCCCGTATCGGTTGGATGATCGTCCACCTCTGCCGTGCGTAAGTGGGCGTGAGGCTGGCAGTCAGGTTGGTAGGCCTTGGCCCTCTAAGGGCTGTCGCGCCATGGGTTATTATTATGTTATTACTGACAGAGGAAACAATGAAAGTATTCCTGATGTAAAATTAAATAATAAATTAATTTCATACAAAAGTGAAACAAACTTTTTAGGCTTGTGGGTACAGGATAACTTAAAATGGAAAACTCATACAAATCATCTAGTAACCAAATTAAGCAGGAATATATATGCTCTAAGAATATTAAGTCAAAATGTCAGCCTTCGTGTACTTTTAATGTCCTATTATGCACATATACATTCTATAATTAAATATGGAATAACATTTTGGGGAAATTCACCAGAAGCCAAAGATCTATTTATTAAACAAAAACAAGCCATTCGAATTATAGGCAACGAAAGAATGCTATGTCCATGTAAGCCACTGATCAAAAAGCTTTGCATACTTCCTTTGGCATGTGTTTATATACTAGAGACAGCTTTATTTGTAAAAAGAAATACATTTAACTTTCAAAACAACGGAAGTGTTCATATGCATTACACAAGGCATATTAAGGATATACACGTAACCTCAATTAGAACTACAATGTTTAAGAATGGAGTACTGCATTCCTGTACAATAGTTTATAATTCCCTTCCTAATGACATCAAAAGCATAGATAAGTACAACATGTTTAAAACTAGAACAAGGGCTTTCTTGCAGGTGCACTGCTTTTACACAGTAAAGGAATATCTGCAATTTAACAAATCCAGATAATCATAAAACATGAATTTACTTAGCTTGTTCATTTCTCTCATTTATAATTATATCCAATTTGTGTTAGATTATAATTGAATGTAGGTTACGTATATTTGATGTTTAACTTTGTAATATAAAGTGTAAATTTACTGACGTATCCTATAAAGGTACTATGTACAGATTTGATTTTAAAGGATGAATAAATTTGATTTGATTTGATTAGGTCTCCTTCCTATAAAGGAATGCAAAATAGGATCTGAAGCATTCCTGATGACATATATGTTCTATATGTTCTCTGGCTTCAAGCCAGGTGTAGTGATGAAGAGCCATCAACAAGTCAGGAAAGCTTCAGATCCTATTTCATAATACAATAATGTAATTGCAGGCTGTTTTAGTCATTATTGTCATTTCATGTTAATGTCAAATGTAATGAGCTTATTGAATATATAAACTAGATAAAATAAACAAAGCTAGAAAACTTCAAGATATTTGTTACATACCATAGAGTGTGTTTCTCACAGCTGTTAGCAGTGGCCATTTTTCACCAGCTACCCCTTCAAAGTCATCTAAGTCCACTGCCCATACCATTGCTCCACCAAGATTGTTTTTCCTTATGTATCCCATCTGAAACAATAAAACATGCAAGCCTAATTGCAAATAATTAAATTACAATTAATTGAAACTTGAGCTTGTGATACATTAAAATTCACTTACACGACAATTAATTTTTCAAAGTCATAAAAAAAACTGAAGATAAAAGAAAATGCTTTCAAATGTAGTTGGAATAATTTACGAGCAAAAGAAGTTATCGTGTATCAACTGGGGAAGAAGTAAGAAATAAGTGGGAAACTACAGGGTTTGAGCCTATGGGTCCAAAGGGCTACAGCAACTTAGTGTAGTGTTTTATAAACTACATTAATAAAAGGACCATTATACAATAGTAAGTGTAAGTACTTTATAGTGTAACTAATGATCAAACTTCATTCTTATTTAAGTGAAAAATAATGATTCTATTCTATTCTGTGTATTACTATGGCACTATACCTTTAATGCTATGCTCTCTTTATCATCGTAACCAATCCACTGATCACCTTTAACCATATAAGGACTGCCAACATCATCAACTTCTTTTCTCCATCCGCTGTCTTCAAAAAGTTCACATATTTCAAAGTAGGCCATAAAGCCTTTCTCCTGAGTGTATCTTCCTTCTTTCCCAAAGCTAGTGATGGGAGCTGCAGGCTTAGTAATGTTGGGATTTGCTAGGGTAAACGATCTTCCATAGAATGGCACTCCAAGTATAAGCTTGTTACGTGGAACACCTTTCTTCAGCCAGTACCTTACGGCATAATCCTGTCAAAATGATTAATAGTTTAAGTAACAAAGTGACAAAATATGGAACTGTTAGTAATAATGCTGATACAACACTCAGTTCTGCATCTTTTCCAGTAAATCACAAGGCATTCTCAAATTAATTTTGAGATAACATACTCTAATGGTAATTTTCAATTTTTATGTTAAGTCCTGAGCTTCATTAGGTCAATCATTTTAGAAATAGTAAACTCTATGGCTACAATACTAGAGGATGTGATAACTTTCATAGACTTACTACAAGAACAAAATCAGCTGGAAAAGATCCATTATTGAAGGGAATTATATTTTATAACAAATTGCCAAATTATTTAAAAACATTACCTGGAAATAGCTTCAAAAAGGAATTAAAAATGTATTTAATAGAAAGATGTATATATAGAACTGATGAATTATAATGGAAACTGTTTCATGAATTGTATATTTTTTATATAAATTGTATTTTGTGAATAATGATTGTCATTTGAAGTTAGACTGTGACGATGCTTGAAACATAGTATGTCTATAGGCAAATTGGGGACAGTGTGCAAAAAAGTATATACAGATGATTTTCACCCTACAAAAGTGAGCAGTTAGGATCATGTTAGGTTTAAAACAAACTGACTCGTGTACAGATGCATTTAGAAAGCTAAATATCCTGACCTTACAATCTCTATATATATTTGAAGTAATAATGCTTGCAAAAACAAAATTTATAAGTCAGAAAACAGTCAAATACATAATTATGAAACTAGGGAAATCAATAACTTTCATGCTATAGCTCATAAGAGAAATAAAAGGTTTACAAGTGACAAATAGATTTAAAAGAAAGTTAAAGAAGTTCTGTACAAATGGTAGTTTTTATACACTTGAGGAATACTTAAGCTGATAAGTAAAATTAGTGTTGATTTTTATACAGATTTTGTGTAAACAGAAATACAGAAGGTTTAGGCAATCAGTGCAACTTATATTGTTAAAACTTTTACCTTTTATCATCAGTTAATTTTTAATATAAAATTGTAACAATAAATTTTATTTTAGTGCATGTATTTTTAAAATGTACTAGAGTATTAGACTTTATATTAATTTGTACCATTTTCAACTGTATTTTTGAGGATGCTACGAGTCTGGCTGACTCCTACGGCAGATAAATAAATAAATAAATAAAAATCAATCATTCACATACCCAATGAGTAGACAGAAAGATAGGATGAGACTGAAAAATTCAATGCCATTACCAGGATTTGAACCATAGATATTTGGTTTTCCATGCTGCTGCTGCTGCAGCTCGTTTTGGTTTGATTTTACCTTTTTAACTTGGCCTACTTACAGCATGTATATGTGGAAGACAGTTAAAATTGACTGATATTGTTTTTAAAAATAGTTTTTAGATTCACTAAGTGCTTAAACTTTATATTGGGTTTAAGCTTATGCTACAGATGAATTGTATATGATGCTTGAAGTGATAAGCTAAACTTATATGTGACCAGGCTTATCTTGTAAGCAATTGTGGTTAAACGATCACAAATTATGATGGTGAGACCTAACTCATTCAGTTATGACTTGGGCATACAGTTAATTATGCACTGTTATGATAAATGCCCCAACAATGGTGGTGACTATGTTGAAAAGTAGCCAGTGAGTCTATATAATTATTCCAATAATTATTTCTTACTCAGTAATGTTTTTGTTGTCTTTATCGCTCATCCTGACTTACTTTCTGGATGCAACTTTTATAGTGGAAAACTATATATAACAATTCTGATAATTTATTGCTTAAACATATTTATATTATTTTAGTAAAATATATTTTTGAATGCCTTGTGAATGTTAATGTATGACATATTAAGAATAATACAGAATGAATATTTACCACATTATAGAACACATTAAGTCCGGTGTCATGTTTCCTTTGCAAAAGAGGAGCATGATGATCGGCAACTTGATCTCGTTCTGCATGTAGATCAAATGCCATGAGATTAATGAAATCAAGATTACGAGCCAAACGTTGAACATCATATGCATCCTCCAAACGAAACCGTGATGGAGAAACTGCAGCGGAAAGAATCCATCCACGTGGTGCAAATACCTCAGACAGCTCTTCTGTGAGAAGGGAAAAGTGCTCCTTATCTGATGGTCTACCCCCCAGATCTTCAGCACCTGAAAAAAATTCATAAAATAAATGTAAAAGCGAAAAGTCGCTGCAGTATATTCAGTTCCTTTAATTTAATTATCTTACAACTATGACTGTGAAATGGTTACAGTACAAGCAATGAAGTATACTTTATTTTATATTTTACCATGCAAAATATTATTCCTTTGCCATTATGGATGGAATGGTTTTGCTGCACATTAGAGCTATATGAATTTAAGCAAAACAGCTTCTTACAGTAAACTTGTGGATAATATATTTTGTTATATACCTAACAAATGAAGATTGTTATTAAGGAATTTTACTCTTGTTAGCATGTTTCATGTAATTTTACAACTTATGTTAGCATAAATACTACTACTGAATTTATTACAGGCTGCATCCCTGAGATAAATTTTTGTGTTTACCGACTGAATTGAAGCTAAGGCAAGAAAGTTAAATTCTTTATGAAGAATTATTGGCAATCCATTGCACAACTTATAGAAACATGCAACTTTAAATTTTATTACACCTGAAGTCTGATCAATTAAAGTGAAAGTAAAGGAATATTAAAAAACGAATTTCACAAATATACAAGTATAATTTGAACCTCATTGTTTCTAAATTCCACTAAACATCAATTAATTATTTACATATTTTCCTATTTTAGATTATTTTGTATTCATATTTCTAAAACTTTTGGCATATGTTCAGATTTTAGTTCATAGTTGTTTAGCTATGATATGAGGCAAAAATTATTATTCATTTTTTGAAATATTAAAAACAGAAACACTATTAACAGTAAAGTATTTTCATTTGTTGGAGTACTGAAGTAGATATATAGATAGCCTTTATTGCCATAAACTTTACAGTATAGCAATGTCATAAATTAAAACTTACCAAGCCACATTATAAAAATCATTTATAGAATACAATGGGTTGGCCACCAATGTATGATGTATAGTCCTTTTGAAACTTAAAATAGGGAGCTCCCTTAGTTTTTGTGGTAAAAAGTTATATAATTTTATTGAAACAACTAAAAACTATTCTGAATTTTAGTGTGTCTAAATTTATTTATATATAAATTCAAACAGTTTCGTGTTGAGTAATTATGTATGTTAGAGCAAAGTATAAAGCTACTAAGATTTTCTTTAACATATAAAAGACAATTCAGCACATACATCGATGGCAATGTTAAAATACTAAATTAATAAAAAGTGGTTTACAATGTTCTTTTGAATGAACTCCACAAATTAATCTAAAAACCTTTGTTTGTACTATAAATATCTTAGCCACTAAAGAGTGATTTCCCCAGAACAGTATACCATAATTAGCATGCAAATAAATATGAGCATAGTAAACCTACATCAGAACGTCCTTGTTAACACTGTTACTTAAACTTCTCAACATGAAATAAGTAATTGGAAAAACTATTTGTAGTTGGTTTCTTGACACTCGTCACTTACTGTTTTATATTATCGAGGGACCAGTTTCAAAGGCCACTGCCTCCATTTTCAACCTCTCTCCAACTAGCATCTGTTGTCGTCTGCTCTCCTCTCTCTGATAGTGGAACTATGAACTTCTTTGTCAAATTATCTACTACAGTTATTAGTTGGATAGAGGTTGAAAATGGAGGCAATGGCCTTTGAAACTGGACCCTCGATAATATAAAAAAGTAAGTGACGATTGTCAATAAACCGACTACAAATAATTGTAGTAAATGTTCTTCGGGCTCATTGGCCGTGGTCTAACAGTGCGAATTTTCCCTGATGTTTTGCTCAAGACTGCATTGAGCATTCTCAAAGGACTCAAAGAGTGACAAGGCAGTCAAGCTGCCTCCCTTATATACATAGTAGGCGACCACCTCCTCATCACTGATTGGCTGGATAATTTCTGATTAATTTTGACATCACTGTTACTAAATTCCTCCATACACACATAACACATGAAAGAAATGTTTTCAACAGCATTCTTTGTCATTATTAGCTACTGTGTGACTGATTAACATGGTGAAGTTGAGCGTAAATAAGTGTGACTACTTCAAATAATCCAACAAATTTATTGTGTATTTAGAAATTTTATGCAAACCTTTTTTGTATTTATTATTGAATTATTAGCATAAGTCCAGGACAATAGTTCTTTGAATACGATTACTGTAAAACACTAAAGCTCTTCTAATGTTTTCCCCTTAATTAATACACATATTAGTTACTGTTCAAGGAGAACTTCCCTATCAACATTCTTTGATCTGTTTTGTTGTTGTAACATTTGGAATAAGGAGACAAATCATACAAACAATCAATGGAAACGTAATTACTTCACTAAGGATTTAAATGTTTTCTTTCTTCATTTTTCTTGGGTAACACTTACCTGGATACTCCCAGTCAAGATCAAGGCCATCAAAACCATGCATATCAAGGAAATGAATTACAGATCTAATGAATTCTCGTCGTATATATGCACTGCTTGCCATTTTGGAAAATTTGTGACTTCCTTCCACCCAGCCACCAACTGATATGAGAACTTTCAGTTGAGGATTTTTCCTTTTGAGACCAACTACTGCTCGGTAGCCTCCTGTAAAATGAAAATGTTTCAAAATTTGTACAACTTATAAATAAAATATATTTTATAAAGCAATACATCTAACAACATCATAGGTTTCTATGGCAAATCTGTAGGTTGTGCAGAAGCAATAAAATGATTAAAACTTGGTATTTCATCCTCAGCTGTAGCGCACATGAGTGCAGAAATGGTTTAGCAGATTCATATAACCAAAAAAAGTAATTTATAGTGTTGAAATGGTGAGAGAGGGCATGTATGAACTGCTTTGTTACTTATTAAATTTAATTTATTACAACAACACTGTTTTCAACACTTCCAAGAAAGGAATTGCTTTGTTACTGTCCAATGTCAATGGATCAATTTTTGTCATCTGTCGAAAGGTGATCCCAGAAAGCATTTAATACAACCAGAAAATGTTATTACATTTTCCAAAAACAATGAGAAACATTAAACATCTTTGAACAACAAATGCAAATAAGATACTCATTAAAATTAAAATAAAATTATATAATAGAAGTATTTAGAAACAGTGGAGCTTCATCAATAAAACCTTTTTAAACTATTTGTCAAACTATAAGTGGAGCTAAAGTGTTTTTATAGTTTATAAAGTGGTTTTATAACTTGCAAAGTGGTTTAAAAAGGTTTTAAAGATACTCATTGTGTGCTTACTATAGTGACTTCTGTGTAAATCCATTACTTACATATACCTAAGCTTTATTTTTAAGTTAACAGGCACATTGTGCAGCAAAAAGGGTTCTGTACAAAGAAATTTTTGCCACAAATATTTGAACCCTCCCTTTTACAACATAAAGGAAATGTTCCTTCTCTAAACAGATGCAAAAAATACAGTTGTTTCTGTTTGTGACAAAAATATATAGTTATGAAAAATTATCAGATATGGAGGAGTACTTAGCACCTTTATCTTTAAGAGATGTTTCGTGTCTTTGCCTGCTGATGGCCCCCCTCTAAGAGGGAGGGATGAGATATGATAGCGGCTGGATCTGACAGAGTAGAGGGCCAGGGTACCCACAAGTTCCAGATTTGGACTCCCCAATGGAATACATTGTGTTCTTCTGTGTTCCAAAAGGAGTTTATTTTGAATTACTCTGTTAGTGATCTATAAATGTGTCATACTTCATAACTGCTGTTTACTCAGCACAATTTTGCACTAAACATCCAACCATATTTAGTGTTGGAAAATGATTTACTCCAGAAGGCCTGCTCCAAAGCAACACTATTTTGCAAACTACAAGACAAAAGCACTTGAACACTTAAAACAACTCTGGAATAAAGCATTTCCTGGTACTAAATATCAGAAAACTGTATTTACTGACTGGCTTGAAATTGTAATTGTCTCTATTTCAGCTTAGTGTCTATTTTGAATTTTTGGGAACTGCCATTAAATTGTTTCTCTGCAATACTGAAGCACATGGCGTCATTAAATATTTTACCTTAATATTAAGAAAGATTGAACCTTTACCTTTAACTATATCGAACTCTTCATCCTGAGGCAGAATGGTAAAGGAGTGAGGATCCAATGTTGCAAATGCATATACAATATGTGTGCAAGCAAAGGGATCCAGATCAAGTATACTGAAGCGCATTGGTTCCTTGCGATATACAGCCCAGCCTTCCACATAGCAAACTGTAATATATGGTTCTCTTCCTGTAACACAAATATTGTTGTTTACAAACAAATGTATTGACATTTTCAATACACTTGTTTCTGATATCAAATATCAGAAATTATATATAACACCCTAAGAAATTAACTTTCGTTTGTACATGTATTAACATGCAACTCTACATACTGTCCAACAATCTAAGATATTCACAATGTTTAGTAGTAGTAGTAGTAGTAGTAGTTTTATTCATCCGTTAAGTCAATACAATGACATTGGATACGTCAATACAAATATTTAGAACAATACAAATAATATAAGTATAAAAATAAAAAATAAGTTGCATCAAGTGTAATTAATAAGATCTAAGCATGAACTCATAAATATATATAGTTGCATGGCTCTACAACTACACAGCATTTAAAATGCATCACAAATATATACAATTATATGGCCAGCTACAGTGTATCTAGAAATTCACTTATATCATAATATGAATCACTTAATAAAATTTCTTTCAACGATAGTTTGAAACACCTCATGGATTTTATGTTTTTCAGATTGGCCGGTAGTTTATTATACAGAGTGACTGCTGAATATCTAACTCCTTTGGAATAAAGTGTAGTTCTATGTGTTATTGTTCTTAAGTCTGTTTTACCTCTGGTGTTATGATGATGTATTTGATTATTTGTGGTGAAATTTTCAAGGTTTTGTTTTGTATAACATAGCAAACAGTATATATACAGACTGGGCAGAGTCAAGATTTTCAACTCCTTAAAGAAGTTCCTGCAGGAGTCATATTTTTTTCCTGACATTAGGCATCTAACAATCCTTTTTTGTACTTTAAAAACCAAGTGACTGTCTTTACTATCCCCCCAAAACATAATGCCATACCTCATTAGACTTTCTGCATATGCAAAATATAAGGTTCTCATGTCACTTGCATACAACTCATTTTTTATTACTCTTAATGAGAAGTAGAATTTATTTAACTTTATTACTAGATATTTTATATGTGCTTCCCAGTCTAAATGCTGATCTATCCATACTCCCAGAAAATTTGCTTCTGTCTTATAAGAAACACATGCACCATACAACTTGATGTCAGGTTTGCCAACATTTTTATTTTGTTTGTGACGAAATGATATTGCTGAAGATTTGTTTGTATTAATAATCAATTTGTTTTCAGCAAACCAAGTTTCAATTTTACTGGTTATGTGTTTTGCATTTTCATTTCCCTTTATTATAACATTTGTGTCGTCAGCAAACATAGTTACTCGAGTTGGATTTAAATAATTTGGGAAGTCGTTTATGAATATTAAAAAGAGGACGGGTCCTAGTATGGATCCCTGGGGAACTCCATATTTAATTTTTTTCATTTTTGAATAGTGATTACGTACGACATTCCGCTCATCAACATTTGTGATTTCCACCATTTGTTTCTGATTTTTTAAATATGATTGGAACCAATCCCATACTATTCCCCTTATCCCATAATAGTACAGCTTTTGTAACAGAATTTCATGATGAATCATGTCAAATGCCTTGGTTAGATCTATTAGTAAGCCTGTACAGTTATTATCATTGTCAATAGCCTCCAATATATGATCTGTAAACTCAAAAATTGCTGATGTTGTGGATTTTCCTTTACAGAACTCATTTTGTGCAGGGTTAACTACATTATGCTTCTCCAAAAACGAACTAAATCTTACTAGCATAGCTTTTTCTACAATTTTGGATAAGGCTGGTAAAATCGATATAGGCCTGTAGTTTTCGACTTTTTCTCTATCACCTTTTTTGAAAACTGGTTTTACTTTGGCAATTTTAAGTACATCTGGAAATTGTCCGGCTTCAAAAGATTTATTAATTAAATAACTTAGTACTTTATCCAAAACACTACTGCAGTATTTGAACACTGTTATAGGTACCTGATCATGTCCTTCACTTGGTTTATTTTTTAGAGATTTCAGTGTTGTATTAATTTCTGCCTCTGTCACCGGTGTTAGAAACATACACATTCCAACTGAGTTTATGTGCTCAATATTTAAATTACAAGGCTGATTCCCAACTAATCTCTCCACCATTTCGCTATAGTAAGTTTGAAATACGTTGGCTATTACTTGAGGATCTTCAGGCAGTGAACCATTTGGTAATCTAAAAGATATGTTCTTAATCCCATTACTTTGCTTTAAATGCTTTTTAGTTATACTCCACATGGCTTTTTGTTTATTCTCAGCATTATTGATAAATTCACTATTATACTGCCTTTTTGCTTGTATTAAAACTTTATTATATATCTCTTTATATTTCTTAAAGTATTGTTCTAAGCCCGGATCAGTACCCCTTATCCTCAAAGAATTCAAAAATCTTAACCTTGTCCCAGATTTCAAAATACCCTTTGTTACCCAGTTCTTTTTATGTTCCCCTAGCTTTCGCAGTTTCATTGGCATTACTATATCCATGTGGTATTTCAATCTATTTATGAATGATTCATACATAACATTGATATCATTTGTTGCATATATAGGGCTCCAATCTTCTGTTTCAAGTCTAGCCTTTAGATCTGCTAAGCTATGCTTATTTATATTTCTACTATATTGTTTTAACAAAGGCTGTTTAGTGTTTCTGTTTATGGTAGTATAATCATTTAAGGTAGCTGATAATGCATAGTGATCAGAAAAACCTGTATCAATAACTTGTATGACAGTATTAGTAAAATCATTGGGTATTAAAATCTGGTCTAAAATTGTGGCTGAATGTGTTGTTACTCTAGTTAATAATGAAAACAGAGATTCAAAATTAAAATCTCATCATTTATTTACCTAAAAAATGGCAAAACCCATATAACCTTCAGTAAGCCATTACAGTGTAATCTGAGGATACTCATTTCCACTAACCCAAAAAAGAATCAATCTCCTGCCAATTTTTACTTAGAACTCAATTTAAGCCATTTAGCTTCTTCTTCATGCCACTGAAAACTTCCCAAAGCAGTTCTTTTAATATATGATGTATGTGAGAAGGAACCTATACTACTGGCAGTTATATAAAGTAATGCAATTTAATTGATGGAAATTCATTGTTCCTTCACATTAGCCATGCATAGGCTAAGGTTTTGGATAGATAGAGTCAAACTGAAGAATTCAATGCCATAGCCAGGATTTGAACCATGGATCTCCTGGTTTCCGTACAGTCACTCTTAACCATTGAGCTACTGTGGCCAACATGCTGTCCTGACATTAAATTCTCCAATTGACTCATATATTCTCCCAGTAAACCACTAGGGGCTCTCATATTCGAGATACACCATTTGTGGTGACTTACTATTTTAAGTACTTGAATCCCAGGCTTCATCGTACCCTTTTATTATTTAAGTTAATTGATGGAAATTAATCCTTTCTTCACACAGCCATTTATAGGCTAAGGTTTTGGATATATAGAGTCAAACTGAAAAATTCAATGCACATTGGCCATGGTAATTCAATGGGTAAGTGCGACTGGATGGAAACCAGGAAATCTATGGTTCAAATCCTGGCCCTGGCATTGAATTTCTCAGTTTGCCTCTATCTATCCAAAACAAATTCAAATTTGCAAAATGAGGATGATTCATTTGCCAAAAATATACATGAGAGCCCTAGTCGTCATTGATGGGAATGGGGTAACTTGCTCACTCACAAGAGTCTTTCATACATTCCATAACTTCAAGTGGAGCAAAGCAAATCAAGGATATGTGTGCAGAACTATACAACTGAACAACAAAACCTGAGTATTGTGCACATGATAAATGGTATATAGAAATCTGAGGTATGTCATTTTTATGGTAACAATTCCAAAACTTGCCCAATCACATGTGAAGAGTGAATTGACTCAGTAAGTTTTCCATTGAAAGTGGAAAACATGCGAAATGTTAGAAGTATCAAGTGCAATGCAAGTCAATCCTGCAATTGACATTTCTTAATATGCAAAATGCTGTACTTAACTTTTGTTAAATGTTAATGTAAATACAGCTTTATGTGTATACAATTAATTGAAAATGGTTAGTACATTAAGCGAGTTAAGCAAGGAAAAAATTTAACAATTATTTAATTTAATAACAATAATAACAACAAAAACAATGATACAAAAAAAAATATTGTCAATTGCTTAAAATTCAGCATATCGTTGCATATATAGGCTGAGTGAGACTTTGAAATTATTTTAATCTTGGTATTTAACATTTCCTGTGCCTTAATTTTGAGCACAGTTTTGTGTTGATGAATAAGCCTAAATTTTGCTGGCTGACAAAAACATGTACTTTGAACTATTACATCAATATCCAGCTGACTCATGACAACCATACACAGATGACTGGATACATGAATCAGCACAATCTCAATTATGTAAACATTGATTGGGGGGACACAATATTTTGAAGAAATATAATAACCTTGGGGATCATCGATGTGCCCCCTCCAGCTGATTTAGCTGTAGCTGCCATTTTGGCAGGACCATGATTTAAGGCTGGTTAAGCCAGCACTTGCAAGATTCACTCATAAAGTCTAATTTCTCCAGAGGTCATGCTGTTCCTAAATTCAGGCTGGTCATACCACCAACTGGTGGTGGCTAATCTATACTTTGCATCCTCAGCCATATACAAACACACATTTTCCAGGTAAGCCCGGTTGGGTCTTTTTAGGCTCTTCAAGACTTCAGGCATGACTTGTCTTGAGACCCAATCATTAGGTTATAGTAAATTGGCATTTTATAGAACCTTGTGTTATATATCTTTAACCGAGCTACAAACTTGCTCTATCATTTAGTTCTACCATCTGATTCGTTATCCTTTCAGCTACGCTCCCAGTTGCAGAGTACATTGTAAATCCTTAGGTGAAACCCCTTTAAGTATACACAATCCTATTCATAACATATAGCATAATCTTCTGGGTTACATTCTTATTTGCAACAATATATGCATGAAATTCAACTAAAGAATATGCAAACAAGATTCTACTGCACACCAAGATATAAATTTGAACCAGAATATTAGTTTAACTGTTGAAAAGTTAATTAGCTTACAAAATAACTTTAACTTACCAATAACTTTATTGCCATAATGACTTTTGGAGGCAAGGTGATGCCTGAAGGAGGAAACACTAGATGCTGATGCCACATATTTTTGTTTTGGGAATAATTTTTCTCTCCACCATGCAAACATTGATCCATATTGACCAACAGCAGGCGAAACCTCGGGAAGGTTAATCTCAAATGGATTTACTTCCAAATCTGGATATGGTCTCTGTTCTACAGCATCCCTTAGTGGCACTCGGTGGTCTGATCTTAAAAGATTAGATGGCACAGTTATATCACCAGAAGATAAATGTTTATATATAGATTTAAGCTAAACTTTTGATAAATTAGTTTCAACTTGTAATTCCATTCATTAACCCAAAATTATAAGGTACCCCAGTGTTACACTTTTGCATGTTGCAACATTGCTAATGATTCCATCAGTCTGTTACACTTATTTCTTCATTGTTCTTTTGAGCATGTGTTGATACAGTCACTGTTTTGCAAGTGTGCAGGATTGTTTATATTCATGTTTGTTTTGCATTGTTGAGCTCGAGTATCAAGGTCCCCATGCACCTATCCAGAGAAGGAATTTCATTTATTGACTTGCTGTCATAATTACGCATGTATGAGTGTGTGTATTATATTGTATTGTGTGTGCATGCAATTATATTAGTAGTTATTATAAAGTACCAATAAAAATACTTTTTCAGATAGGAAAATGACTCCAGAGGAAATGTTGAAGATATTCAATGGATTGCCAAAGGATGACCTAATAGACAGCGGTGAATCAGAGGAAGATGAAGTAATTGAAGAAAGTGACTGCAACACTGATTTTGAACAAAGTGATGGAGAGGAGTCTATGACTTTTAGTTGTAAAAACTATTTTTTCTGGGAAAAATATCTATTACAAAGGGAGAGAAGTGGATCTTTCAACATTGGTTGCAAAATTTAACTACATACAGTAGTCTCGGTTATTCAACTTTCAGTAATCTGACATTCCATATTATCCGACACATATCACTAAAATGCAAATTTCTCAAAAAACAATTACTTACTGAATTTATTTTGTTGGTGACGAAATTCTGTGACAGTCTGCGGAGAGAGTGGTTACAGTACTCTCACCAGTGCTTGGTCAGCAGAATGTGCATCCTCGAAACTTTAGTGAGTGTGCAGGCTTGGGTGCAGATTAGATTAGATTGATTCGTTATAGACGAACATACGATAGTTTCGTTTCCTATGAGTAGAATATGGCAAGTAAAAGGAAGAAAGTGGTTGTTTCTATGGAGGAAACATTGAAAATAAAATATTGGCGACAACTCCTTTTGTCCCTGATAGAGGAAATGGACAATGGCAAGGACATGAAAGTTAAGATCTATCAACATGAAAGACGTTGCATACTGGGTGGCTCAGGCTTGGGAAGAAATCGAAATAACATCAGTAAAGTTTTGGAACACACTATTAGGTGATGATGAAAATAAAGAAGAGATAGTACAAGAAGATCTGGGTGACATTGTTCCCTTACTGAACCATATTCCTGGCTATGAGGATGATACCACTCAAGATGCGAGTAGCTGGTGTGCAGAAGATTAACAGTTTGAACTCACTGGCTCTGATATTGTTGATTTCGTGAATGTTAATGACAATCAGGATGAAGCAGAATGGGAAATTGAAGAACAAAATGAGAAAATGAGTCACGCTGAAGATTTAAGTATTTTAGATATGGCATTACGATAAGTGGAGCAGCAGCCGTTGTGCAGGCAAGTGCAACTGAGGTATTGATGTTTCATCGATGGCGAAATCTCGCAAGAAAATGTCATTCAGCAGGCAAGAAGACTTCATTGAAAAGCTTCTTTTCTTAAGACATTTGGAGCTTTCTATTGTTCAATATTTCATGTAGAATAGGTTTGATTATTCAGTATATACCGCAAAACCAACAATTGTTTTAATAATACAGTATACCTATCATGTTTTACGACATTTTACAACTTATTTTGCATTATCCAGGGCCAGTTTAGGTAGGATAAACGAGACTCTACTGCATTAAAAAAGTAAAGCTGGTGGTTCCATGTAATGGATTTATAGCATGTAAGAAAAATAACCTCTAGCCTGATAAAGAGATCTCTGGATAAAATTTAGCAGTCTTCTGTGCTCAATATAAAATTGGGTGCTGTGAATTTAGCATCTAAAGAGCATCCATGAAAGAAAACTCAGTTTAATTTATGTTTTGGTTTAAGCTGAACTTTTCGGCCCAGAGAAATGTTTTACTATGTTGCTTTTCTTTATTATTTTATGTTAATAAAGGAAATAGGCTTTACATATGAATATTTTATATTTAAAGTGTATCAATATGATTAAAACATTGAGAAATGAATGTTGGGTATAGAGTATCCTGCACGCCCGCTCTTGTTAAGAAAGTTAGCACACCTGCTCTTGGGTTAAAATGCAGAATTATTTATACAACCAGTTGAAGGAAATTTTGTGACATTAATGAGAACATCAAAATTTATTAATTAACTTTATTTCTGGTAGAGGAATTTTACAGAATGTGTGTGAATGCGAGGTAGATGCACTACCACCATGTATAAACATAGGGAGAAACTTTCTTTTGTGTGACGCGAGAATATTGTCTAAGTCCCAAGGTGCAGGTATACGCATGTGCAAGCAGACAGCCTGCAGGTTCTCACGTTGCAGTCAACATGAGAAAGATGTGTAACACTTGTAGCCAACCTCTGCAAAAGTGTTCCAGACATCTGTCCAACACTCGTGCAGAAAGACATGCGGATGCAATTAGTGCAGGTCAGTTTTGGAAAATACTGACCATGTTTCCCCTCAGGTTTTATTGCTTTACAAAAGTAGGCTTGCCATCCAGTAGAAGTATTGTATTGTTGGAAGTGAAGTCTGTTCGTTCTGTGCATTCTTCGAATATTTAAGATTCGTTCAGTAGGTACATTGTTGAAAATTTGGAAATGGCTTGAAAAATCAGTAAAATGGACTTGTCCTTTTATTTTAATAATGAGGAGGCTTGCCCTCTATTATTTGACGAGGATCTGCTGAGGACACGGATGTTGTTCCGAATGCAATGTGACCTTCAGTGTAATTAGTAGTTAGTGTAAATTAAGGACTATTTAGTGTAATTAGTTAGCTAGGTAGTACAATTTAGGTACTTTGTAGTTTGCTAGATAGTGTACTATACGGACGAATAAGACTGTTGGTAGTATTGCATTCAGTGGAGAAACAAGGAAAATTTGATTGCAATGAATTTTTCAGTATAGCTACATATGCAATAAGTAAATAGATAAACGGTTAAGTTATGACTTCAGTAATGTTAAAAGAATGCTCTCCACCACGAAACTGCACTAAAAACTAAAGACATCATATTGAACATCATAGTTGTATATAGAAACATCATAGTTGTATAGAAAGTGTGATGGACTTAGAAAAAATCGCCATGTCACATATTAGAAAGAAGAGCCAAAAATAGTTGTTTCATATTTACAATGGGAATAGGAAAATGCTGTAGGCTTAGGCAATAGTGAAATCTGTTAAGAGCTGGTTTCTATTGAATGACTTTTACATTGCTTTCTCTTTCCATTGCCAGGTCATAAAAAACAAATATTTTTTTTTTTATTTGAGAAAATTATAAGTAGTTGAAAATGTAAAATAGAGACAAGGAATATATGAGAAATGGTGAACTCCCCCCCCCCCCCCAAAAAAAAAAAAAAAAATCATTTGACATAAAGTGTCTGCTTTAATGAGGTCTATATTTTTTATATAGTAAGATTTTGCGTATCTCTCACAGTTTAGCAGTTATGTGAAGATCATTCAGAATGAAGAGGACTACAGATATTCCCAGAAAAGTTGTATGTACCTCATTTGTCATATCTTAAACACATCATATATTAATTAAAATCATTACAGCAGGTTTTGAGAAAATCAAATTTTTGAAAATATTCTCATATAAAGGATAGTTTGAGAGAGCTTTTTTTAGAAAATCTTAATGTTGCATTTTTGGAAGATGCAAGTTTAGTATTTAACTAATTCTTCATTGTGCTGTTCTCATGCGCCGGCACGCGCACACTCACGCATACACACCACACACAAAGAATACATATTCAACCTATTCTTTTATAACTTAATTAACCTTACTTGTATTAGAAACTAAGAAAGAATTAACATAGGAGTTATCATAATATTGCAAATACTAGAATATTCTCACTCTGAGTATATTTAAATATTTATAACTGGTGGCTCTGAAAATTGGTGGTTCACAAAGTTATCCATGCACTTAATTTTTTAAAGTAACAAAATTTCTTTAAGCCTGTCACTACAGACTGCTGTACACACAAGTTAATGGTAATTCACAGCATATAACACAACATGCACATTTCATAAACACTCTAGAATATATAACGGTCACCTATTTATATAGAAACTCAGCTCTTCTCTCCTTTCTGCTGGCAAACTTATCAATGACCAACTCGTTGAAGTTCTTGATCTGCATGATGAAATTCCTTTCAATGGAAAGCATGGCCAATGCAGACAGTCTGTCTTCACACATTGTGTTACGCACAAATGTTTTAATTCGTTTGAGAGTAGAGAAACACCTTTCTGCCTCACATGTTGTCATGGGAGTTGTCAAAATCACATTAAGAAGCTTAACGGATTCGCTAAAAGTGGAACACAAGTTATTGTCTCTGAAAAACTCCATTAGTGGAACAATCCCAGCTATGTTTTTAAATTCCTCAGTGCTGTAAATTGTAGAAAGCTCTGTCATCAGTTTCTTTTCTTCAACAAAAGAATATTTCTCAAGAGCAACTTTTACATGATGTGCTGGAAACGATGCATTATATTCTGAAAATCTGTCAGGCCGAAACAGAACTGCTGTTCCCATATGGCCAACAAACCTGAACCTTTCTTTCATTTCATTTATGATAATATCACATATTTCAGTTGCTTCTCTTTTTCTCTCAATGTGTTCTAGGAGTTTTCTTCTTTTTGTTACATTCTCCACAACTTTGCGGACATTTATGGAACTTCTAATTTTAAGGATTTCCACCTCAAAAGAATTCAATCTATCCTGTACCATTTCAGGGGTACAGTCACTCCTCTGAAGGTGATTGTAGAAAATATCGACATTGGGTATAATTTTGTGGAAGAAAGACAGCCAAAATAGGAAATCTGAATCAGTCAAAATTTCAATAAAACCAGATGCTTGAAGAACGGAGTTTGTATTGGTGATTCTCTCGCCGCTCCTAATAACCTTCATGCATTCTATTAGTTCCTCTCTGTGTTCGAAAACTGTATTGACGGATCTGGATTGAAAGTTCCACCTCGTAGGCACTGACCTCGGCAGTCGCTTCTGAACCACTTCCTCTAGAACTGCCGTTCTCTGTGGGGAATTAGAAAAAAAAGCACAAATTCCTTGAAGATTAATGAAAAAGATTCTTACACTGCTAATCGCTGACGCTGCATTCAACACAATTAGATTTAATTGATGTGCATAGCAGTGAATGTATTCTGCAGATGCATACTTCTGTTTTATGAGGCACTGAACACTTTTCTTTGCCCCAGACATAACATTAGCCCCATCATATGTTTGGGCTATGAGTTTATGTTCACAGTCTTGCAGATGTTTATGAAGCTCCGGCAATATACACTCAGCTAAGTCTTCTGCTTTGTGCCCGGTAGGATTTAGAAATCCCCAGTACCTTTCCACTGGCATGTGGTTTACCAAATATCTGTATACAAGCACCATTTGATACTTGGAAGCTACATCACTGGTTTCGTTTGCTATGACAGCTAAAAATGGGGAGTCTTTGATTTCTTTTGATATCTCTTCATGACAGACTTCAAGGATACATTGCAAGATTTCATTCTGGATTGTCTTGGAGGTCCCCTTAAACACTGTAGCATTCTCCAGATGTGTTTTCAGAACACAGTCTAGCTCTGCACTGAAGTTTATCAGTCGTTGAAAAATACCAGGTATGTTTGACGTAGCTGACTCGTGTCCTCGTAGAGCTAACTCAAAGGCCCCACAAAACCTAATGCAGTTAACAATAATGCTTAAAACATGCCTATTTTGAGCCACTTTCTGGTTGTGTTCTTCAATTGTTCTCCGATATGCACTGTCCATCTGCTTTGCTATATTTACATTGCCAAGCATAGCAAAACTGACTGTGTTTTTCATGTGCAGTTTTGAAGATACGTGTTTTTTAACACGATCATGAAGGTGCTGCAAATCACTCACGCCATGTTTTGTCCACGGATCTTCACCGCCAAACAGAACGCAAGGAAAGCAAAACAGCGCATTTTTAATATCACAACCACATATCCAATTATATTTTTCGTATACCTCGTTGTTAAAGTTCCTGTTAAAAGATCTTGTTTTTGTTTTGACTGTCTGTGCGATGTTTAGTATCGGCGTAGGTCTTCCGAGTCGCTTAAGTTCAGTTTTTTCTTCTAAGGTCATGTTTGAAAAAGGATGTGCTAAAAGCCACTTTATGGAATTCATTGTTTCTTCTTATAACACAAGTTACCTGTATTTAAATAAATATTTCTGATGCACTACTCAAAACACGGCAGAGCTAACAAAACACGGCACAAACCATGTGGCTATGTACTCGTAGGTTACATTCAACATAGGCGCTATAGATGCCGCTGCTTTGATGAAAGAACGAGCAGGTTAGACATCCACTATTCTCTGGCAGCTAGGTTAACCAACCACATGCAGCCATACCCCCGCATCGCCCCACTGCTTGCCTCGGCAAATCATAGGTTCGGCCTGTTAACTCAAATAGGAAACCAGGAGACACATTAAGGTTTGCGAAACACCCACGATCTAAAGATACATTTTGAGCGCTGCATGCACCGGATTCAATGCCGCCAATATAATTATTTTGCCTGCCGTGTTGCATACTAACTATTATATAAAATAACTTCTGCTTAGTTCAAAATTTAATAGCTATTGTATTATTTTACTACTTATGAAGTAATTTTCGTAATATTATTGGCCTATTATCGACCTTATTTGAGCTCAATGTACGATATGAATAAGACACTACATTGGCTAACCTGTAAATATTTGAATTAAAGCTTTAACGGCAAGGAGGCCAAGCCAAATTAAGTTCTGAATACAATTTTCATCGATTTGTGAAATTGTAAAAATTTGAAAGAACTACGAGGACGTATGGGCAGCAGGAAGAACGAGAATAGATTTTCACAAAGACCTATTGGTAAGTAAGATTTAGCATGTAGCTAAATACCGACATTTAATATGACATAACCTGAAATGTGCCTTAATACATATTCATGCAAAGTTAAATTCTCTAGATTAATGTAGCACCTTATAATGGAAAAAATGTTGTTTTGCATACAAAAGCATTAGTTTCATTAACCTTGTTACTTTATTACTGCAATAATGGAATTTTCTGTTTTTTGTCTTTCAGGGGTCATCCATCATCTCAGGCTACCAGGAATACGATGGCAGAAATCAGAGTGCAGGATTATTGGATGTTGTGTATGTTTCTTGTTTTGGTGATGTGCAGTGATCTTCAGGAACTTTAGTAATGTAGCACAAAGCATTCTTTCCCGCGTATACAGCAATTTAATGTGGCATATCAAATATTTCTGAAAGTTTGAGTTTCATTTCATATCAGTGGAAAATTTAACAAAAACTTTGAGGAATACTGTGGCCAACAAGGAAAAGTGAAAAGTGAAGTTATTTTAGACAGTTGATTGGGTGTATTAGTTTTTGTGTTTGTACTTGTAGTTTTAAATTTAAAATATATAAGTCATATATAAGTCCATGTAAGGTAAGTAATATCCAGTTTAAATTACTGAAAAAATAGCTGTGAATTTTCAGATATGCCAAAATTAATATCATCTGTGTTTACGTATAATCTAGGTGGCTTAAATTAAAATATTTGGGCGAGATGCTTGATATGAATTTTATAAACTTTTTCTTTAAATTGCAATGATAAGTATTTTGAAGAATTAAGTTTTCTTAACCGTACTCATCAGTGTATATCTACATCATTGATCAAGAATGTCACAGCTTTTAAGAGCAATTAAAAGTATGATCTGAGATTCCATAAACCTAATTTGTTCTATATTGTTTAATGCAGTAGTCACTATGCAATATTATTGTACACACTACACTAAATTATTTATCTGAATAACCATCTTTGAAGAGATCTTATGGCACTAGAATTTATTTGAAAAAGCTTTACAAGTTTTTAGGTGTAATTGTGCATTGCAAGGAATGATTAAAATGTCATTGTGTCATCATTATATGCCACTTTTAATTTTATTTCTATTATTCCAGTTATTCTTAAAACATGCACAATGTCAGCTAGCTAGGACCTAAACACAGTGTGGCTTGATCTCAAATGAGTAAAGCTTTACAATAAATAATAGGTTATAAATCCTCTTCCTTGTTAACACACACACACACACACACACACACAAATGGGTTCAGAAAAATAACAGGTTAAAGTGATATTTGCACAGCATTTATGTATTCTGTGGTACATCTGTTCTCAACATGTACTTGCCACCATTTATGAGTAATATTGGTACACAATTTCTGTAATGCTAACCATTTTAAGGGTGATATAACGTTACTAGCGTGACCCACAGAAATGTTACATGTCACATGAAACTACACTGTTAAACATCCTCTCATTGTTCTAAGTTGGAATGAAAATCTCAATCTTGGGCATGGGAAACAGATGTTTAACCTAATATATGAGCCCTTCGTTACATGCAGTGATGCGAAGCCACATAATAATTTTGAAAAGTAGATAAAACTGCACATTATTTTGCTATATAATGCACTTCTTGTTTCTTTGTAGTGAACACATAAGGGAATTATGGACTGTAAGAAGAAATAATGGTTAGATGTGTGAGCAAATAAATTACATTACTAAATTATTTTCTATTAACTACTCAAACACACAGTTCCATCACTTTCACTTCTTAAGTAAAACTACAAACAGCATTATAGTTCATAGTGTAATCTTTCATTGAGTTATTTATTTGACACACATTCAGTTGTATGTCATGGACTGAGAGGTTTACACTATGCAGAGGGCTCCATTTGCCATCTTAGTCATAAAGGACATTGCTTAAAGTCTTATCAAGTTAAAGCAAGCCATTTATCCAAACAATTGCTCTGCACATTAAGCAAATTATACTTCATAGTCAGATAACTACATGAAATAATCTCTTATTGGAAGATACACTGTGCATTAAACTTTTTTTTTTTTAAACTGCACATTTTCTTCTTCAGCATTCATTACTGTGCATATGCATGCCATTGAAGCATTTAAAAATTCAACGCTGTAATATTCTTGTGTTGTGAAGACAGAGTTAAGCTTAGGACAATTTTAAATGAATGATACAGCTTTAATATAATTATTATTTTTCATAATTTATTCTGCACTTGTGAATGTTAATTCAACCAAAGTGATTAGAAGTATATAAAATAGTGCCATTTATGAAATTTGTCACCAGTTGCCAATACTGACTTCTGTACTAATTTGACATTATTAATGTTATATGAATCGATCACAAATTTCAGGTTTTTCTCTGAACATACTTTAGTATACTTGTGCTGAAAATAATGTATGTACTATTGAGCTTTTAAAATTCTTATTAAATATAACCATTAACAGAGCTGCTTTGTTGTCATTTTAAAGAAATAGTGCTATTTTTTTTGTACATAGTTGTTATCATTTCAAATTTATATACATATTTCTTTAGGATTTGTTTTTTCTCACTGTTATTCCAGGGAATTTTTCAACATTCTGTGTACAAAGAAATTGCATTACATATAACGCTATGGTATCCTTACCTGTTTTCCTGTATCTACAGAATCATTATTTTAGTGTTAAGTTATCTTTATTTCAAGTATTACACTAAGAAGCTTGAGGGAAAGGGGATACAGATTTCTTGTATAATCTCAACAGCATCTTAAGTGATCTCACTCTCTCGTTTTTAAAAATTTTAATTGTTTTTAAAGACAAAATTATCAATTTGCAACAGGAATAAAGATATAATGCTTTGTGGAAGTCAATTATTCATATTTAACAGGAAAAGTTAAAGTGGATTCTTGACATTTTTTTCACAAATTGGACAAATTCTTTCGAAGTCACATCTCGCACACTGATGAATAGTTTACCGCATATTTCCTCAGCGTATTTGACGCGTATTATGCTAATATGCGATAGCTGAAATGCGCGTAAACTATTCATGTGTGGCGAGATGTGATTTCGAAAGAAGTTGGATTCTATCAGTCAGTGAAAACGGGAGCCGAAGGGAAGGGCATGGCAAGCGAATGCACCATAGCTCGGTCACAATAGAAGCTTACTACATTACCGGCCTTACCAGCCGTAGTTGGCAAGGTCGCCGGGGTCTAAAGTTTCAGGAAAGAGCGCCTTAGCGTCTTCAGTTTTTAACACGGAGTTGAGAATCTGGTATTAATCTGTGGGTCCTGCCCTATACCTCCCCATTGTATGCCAGTGGCTTGCATCTGGGAGTGAACAACTTGGCACCTGCAAACAATACAGCGCGCTCAGGTTCCCTGCACTAGACAAGATCGAAATGTGGTCGAAATGAACTCCAAACGGAACATGCCATTACATTAAAGGGAGACCCAGCATTTTGGTTGTAGCGCAAACATGCTACCCCCTTCAGAAGTCGCCCCTGATAACTATATATAGTGAACTACAACGCATTCTTAGGGAATGGAGCATGCCAGTTAAAAAATACGCACATGGGCCTTTACCCAAAAAAGTAAGGAAAAAAAAAGGATTTCTAAACATGTACTTCTTAAGGAAATTTTAGTTTTGATGAAGTTTTAGTGTTGAATTCTTGGGTAAAACACACATAGTATTTGGGGGAAGAGATTGCATATCAGAGTAGCGAGCACAGATTAATGGTAGCGAGGCAGAATTTCCCTCCAGTTGGTGGCACCATCTACCGGAATTTGTCATAATTACATTTCCATTCCACCTACGAGATTACTTTACCGCCATAACTGAAATGGTCATAGGAATCAGTTCTGTGCGGTTGTGTGTGCGTTGTGTGTTGGATACGGGTAGAAGAAGTTTTTGCAAAATGCATGATCTCTTTCAAGGCATATAAGTACATCATACTTACATTTAAATAACAAAAAATAATTACTATGGATATAACACTTAATTTAGTTATAGATCCATTTATTTCGCTAGTTATCTTTGGAAGTCGAACCATCGATAAACATTAACCTAAACTTGAGTTTACTAGGTAATATGAGTGTGGCATGAAAGGGTACTACCCCATTATGCCTCTTGTTAAAATTATTTTGTGCGTTATTCATATGATTGACTGCTCGTGTTCTGTGTGTTTTCAGAACGGTGCGCAGTTACCTAAAAAAGACACAGGCAGGAATGTTCTGTAGTCTGAAAGGAGGATGCTGTGAATGCTGTACTTGATGGTTCAATGGGTTACGAAAGGGCAGCTAGTCAATTTCAAGTGCCCCAAACAACTCTTGAACGCTACATTAAGAAGAAAGGAGATAATCCTGATTATGTTGTGTGTTTTTAATGAAGATCAGGAAAAAGAGCTTGTTGATTGTTTGAAAAAAAAATGAAAACTCGACTTTTCGGTCTAACCGTCAATGAACTTCGAGAACTTGTTTTCCAACTGGCGGAACGCAATAAAATTCGAATATTCTTTAGAGTATGTCCCTTAAGAAATTTTGTCCAAAGTCCAACATCGGTGGTACGCACGAAGGATGACGGAACCTGCCGAAGTGGCCACGCAGTTGTAATGCTCCTGACACGGTTATTGACGTATGCTTCTGTTGCCAACCTTTGCACGAACACCCCAAGCAAACCGGGGCCAAAATTCCAACTATTTTCCTGCAGAAGAGGACATACCAGTTTTCGGAGTCCGTCGTGAAAGGTACGTGGTTCGAAAACACGCAATTGCCGCCTGCACAAGTGCTCCTTATTGCATGCAGTTTTGCCAGTGAGCTATCTTACGAGCAAACTTGTGCAGTGTTCTCGTGGAGAGAGCAATTTAAGCCACGCAACAATAGCTGACTGGTTCAACTACTGCCGTGAGATTTGCATATCGGTAAATCACAAATACCTGAATAGGGGTAAAATAGGCTGTGTCGACCCGTCATTCAAATTGATGAATGTAAAATTGCAAGGTGAAAATACCATCACGGCCGCATCGTGGAAGGAAATGGGATTCCTCGGGATGATTGACGTGGTCACCAATGAAGTGCGGATGACAGTGTGTCCAAATAACAGGAGAGATGCTGTCACCTTTTTTACACTTATTGAGGGAGCATGTGGAACTCGCCAGCACAATCCATACTGACTGTTAGGGTGGATATGATGGATTGATGTGCACGTTGCAGAGTACCTGTTGGCGGAAAGATGTCAGAAACAGATTGGTCGACCCCTTCCAGGAAATTGAAAACACTGGACAGGTTTATTCTGTTGTATAGTGCACATACTTGTAAGACGTCAAATTAGTAGCTTTAGTTTTCTTTTTTAAATGTAGATAAGAGGAGACCCGACATTGTTTAATTGTTCATTGACAATAGCTTTATTTATTTATTTATTGTAATTTACGTACTCCAACGTTAAGTCATATCGGACGATTCTTTTTAAAATGTAGATAAGAGAAGATGTAAGACAAGGTAGTGTAGTTGTCGGATCAATGTTGACAGTGTTGAAAGTTGTCTGCTATTGACGTCGGTGCTTGCCACTTGACGTCAGCGCATGCCAGTTCGGCAGGTTCCGTCAGCCCTCGTGCGTGCCTCCGATGTTGTACTTAGATCAATATTTCGTAAGGGACATATTCCAAAGAAGAGCCTAAAATTCAACATCCTTTTGGTGAAGATGAAAAAGTAAGAATAGTTTGGGCCAGAGGTTTTAGCTTAAGAAAGTCTGAACCTACATCAGCAATCCATGCACTTGGGTTCAACAAAGTGACAGTCCAACAATTTTTCGACCACCTTTCCATCATTGTTGACACTCACAAGCTTGCTCCAGACAGAATTTACAACTGCAATGAAACGGGCCGTACTTAAATTCTAAAGGCTTCTCTAAGATTATCGCGAAAAGAAAACGTAAACAGATGAGGAGTGTAACTTCAGCTGAGAAGGGAGAAACTGTGACTGTTGAAATATGCTTTGCGGCTGTTGGAACATATGTCCCACCAATATTATTTTTTTTTTTTCCTGTAAACAAATGCATCGGGAGTTTCCCCACCTGCTGAAGTTTAGAAGTTCACAAAACTGGCTGAATCGCGAAGGACTTCTTTCTCTCGTTCCAGAAATTTGTTACTTTCTCAGGAGAACGTAATCTGGAACCAGTCCTGCTCATCTTAGTTGGACATTTGGCTCTTATCGATATAGCACGTGAAAATGGTGTTATTTTGTTGTCTCCCTCCACAATGTGCTCAACAATGAGGACAGCAGTCATTGGGTTTCGAAAAACAGGAATATGCCTGTGAACATCAATGTGTGTGACGATGCTGATTATCTACTGTCAAAAACGACAGACATTGAACTTCTGGAGTTGCTGATTGATGTTAATGCTTCAACTTCTGAGATGCCCATTGTCTCTAGATCACCTATCGGGAAAGAAAACATTGAGAGGCCAAGCTGCAGTAGTTTCCAGAGTTCCAGCCCAGAAAATATCAGACCTCTGGCAAAAGTGGATCAGAAAATCAAGAGGATTTCCAAAAACAGGAGAGTGCAATATTGACAACATCCACTTATAAGAAAGCGCTATTGAATGCGGAAAAAGAAAAAATTAACAAAAGACCTGCAAAAAGGTGCCTTGCTCTACCAGAAAGTGAGACAGAACAGAAACCATTAAAAGGTGAACCTAGATGACTTAATCCTCCTGTGACCAAACGTTCTAGAAGTCATCTGTCTGCTGGTAACAAAAAAAGGGTTGCAAAAGATGACAAAGATGATCTTTCAGAAGAAGGTGGATTAGATGCCCCTCATGCTTGCAGTGGGCTCATAACTCTTGTGTTGGAGTTGAAAGTGATGAAGAAGCTGTACATATTTGTGCATTTTGTGAGAAATGAATTAGACATTAAAAAATCAATTTATGGATTTAAACTGACTATAAATTGGTAAAAACTAATAACCCATACTGCCCCACCTTTGGGGCAAATGTCTTAATTTTGTTTTTGATATGATAGTTTCTCCTATTTGTTGCGATTATCTAATTAATAGATAGCTTTCAAGTAAGTATGTAACAAAAATACAAACTGTAAATTTTTAAATGTGAAATATAGATGCACAAATATCAAGTATCCTTTCCTGCCCAAGTTCCCCTGCTATGTACACAGCAGAAAAAGAAAAGGTAAGAGACATGTCAACTAATCCACAATAGTGTTAATAATTTATGGTTGTGGGTAACCATACATTTTCAACTAAAGAGACTTAGTCCTCCTAATATATCTGAACGGTTCAAAGGATTAAAAAATATTTGCCCATATAATTTTCATGAATTATGTCATTTACCTGTAACTTGCTGTATGCCTTGGTATACTTTCTACAGCTTCTCTTAGAGGCAGATACTCTGTGCCAAACACATACTCCATCAGCGAAGAACGATGTGATGCCCTCAAGTTAGGCTTCTCATACACTGGGACCCATTCCACAGAATCTCTCTGAAATGTGGGACTGCCCTCTATAAGATCCCATGTCCCTAGTTCATCTGGAGTTGCTGTCTGAGACACTGCTAGGAGGATGACAATGCCTCCCAGGGCATACATATTCATGGTTACCACCTGTCAACAGAAACAATTTTAATCAATATTAAAATATAGCCTGATACATGGATGTACCTATATTTTATGTGCTCAAAACTACTGGATCATCAGTGCCCTTTAAAAACATAATCGAAACAGTCAATATAAAAATTATAACTATAATCACAAATAATTTAAAATGTACAGCTATGGCAAAAGCCAGAGGTAGATTTAATATAACATGTACAAAGGCCCGAAGGACATAAAAAACCTATTTACTTCACTAAATCCTATATTTTAACATTGAAAACAATCGCGAAATGTTTTGCACTACTGTGTTGTCATCCGTAAGTCTCTATACAAAACTGATTGGCAGCTGCAGAGACTTCCAGAGATGTGCTAGGCAACCCAGGACAGATCAAGAAAGCTTTATCACAAAGTGGAAGATTGGGGGAGGTTCGCCTTTGAACAGGTGACTATGTATAAAATTGCAGTGGATAATATGCAACCGAGCCAAATTCACTCCCTCCCAACAAGCTGGACATCAATTGGTTACCCAGCTAACTGGAAGTTCCCTCAGTGGTCTAATCTTTTTTTCATGGATAGCGGACCATTGTTCAGGCCAGCAGGACTGCACTGCCCTCCGCACAAATCTAAAGTCTTCCGAAGTAACAGTATGTTAACCCTGGGGTCCATGATGGCCGCCTTAGCTGCCAATCTGCCATTTCATTCCCCCTCAAGTCCAGATGACCAGGAATCCATGTACACACAACGCCAATATCGGAGGTGTGTAAAACATGGAGCCACCTTGGATATATTGTACAATAAAATGTTGATGTGCCACAATCACTTTACTTTCTTTGCCTATTCTTCAATAAACTATTATATTAAAACTTCATTCTTCAATCTGCGCTATAGAAATCATTTTATTACACATTTTCTTATACGTATAATGGGAATGCTATAAGGGAATACAGTAGACTTTAAGCAACAGCCACATCTTTTAAGAGCTGATAACTATGGGAGGCTTTAAAGTTTTTTCTTTTTTTCCTGCAAGGCCAAATAAAGAAAGATGAGAAACATCTTATGATTTCCACGCGCATAAATTTGACCACTTTTGTACAAAACATTCTTACAAACCCTTATTTCTCTATCTACTTCATGTTAATTAAGAGAAACATTTGCAGAAATTACCTTATTGCCAATTTTCTTGTAGGAGCAAGGGGGTTATGTGAATGCAGTAGGCTTTAAGTGATAGGCAATGTTTTAAAGCTAGTTGTTATGCAATGACTTTGAAATCTGTTCTCTTACAGATCAGATTCAGATAATTTATTACCCTTAGGAGTCAACCGACTCGTGGTATTGTCAAAAATACAGTTTATGTACAATTCAAAAATATAAATATGCATTACAATATAGTTGAAAATGTTACAAATTAATATAGAGTCTAATACAATAGTACATTTTAAAAATACAGTA
Organism: Mantis religiosa; assembly: GCA_030765055.1. Lineage (NCBI taxonomy): Eukaryota > Metazoa > Arthropoda > Insecta > Mantodea > Mantidae > Mantis > Mantis religiosa. The sequence goes on from CM060959.1 coordinate 125,680,623, forward strand.
GAATAAAATTTACATTGCAATTTTATATTTAACAATTCAGTAATACTAAAAGGTAAAAATTTTAATAATATTAGTTGCACTGATTGCCTAAACCTTCTGTAATTTAAAAGTCTAATTGTTTGAGGCAAGTGATTATACAAAATACTATCTAGATGTGATGTACTATGAAGGCATCTAGTAAGTTAGTGACTATTTAAATGTACACTGCTGGATGCTGTAGTATTGCAATCATATAATTGAGAATTCAATTGCAGGAGATTTAATTTTTGTTGAATGAAAGACAGATTCCAGGATATAAATGCAAGGAAGAGGTAAAATTTTCAAATATGAAAACACCTCTTTATTATTGGTTCTAACTGGTACTAGCAATATCATTCTCAATATCCTCTTTTGCAATATTAGTGTTTCCTTGGTTTTTGAAGAAGACCTCCAGACAATTATGCCATAAGAAAGCAATGAATGTACGTATTTCTAATTAGGCATTTTAAGCCAATCGGTGATACCAAACTACTAAAAAATATTAATTATGGTGTTATCTTCCCATACCTATCATATGGAATTGAAATATGGGGAAGTTGTCCAAGGGTGCATCTGGACATTCTACAGAAAAGGTGTATTAGGATAATTTTTAACTTAACAAATACTGATTCTTGTGTAGATATTTTCAAACAAAACAAAATTGTTCACACTATACTCACTATATGTATATAAAGCAATTCTTTTTGTTGTAAGTAAGGTAAATTTGAAGACTGCTGATGTACAAAATTATAATACCAGACGCAACAATGACTATTTTAGAGACTGTACTTCTAAACGATCTACTGATAGAGATGTTTTTATAATGGGACAGATTTTATTTAATAGACTGCCAACATCAATTAAAGCATTAAATGGTATGAAGCAATTTCAAAACAAATTAAAATACTTTTTAATGGATAAATGTTTGTACAAAGTTGATGATCTGTAAATATGTTTTTATACTGTTTATATTTTGCTCTATATCCTATAATTGTAAACTTTTAGATTGTAATTGGCAATGTCAGAAACTGCTTTGAAGTCTATTGACAAATAAATGAATAAAAAAATATATCCAAAATGTATTGACCTTAATATATCAATAGAAAGAGATTTTGATAAGATCCGGAATCCATAACTTAAAGAACGCAATTTTTCATTCAAAGACAATATATGGCATTCCCAAGATAAATTAGAATCAATCGTAATACCTAAGATCTTAGTACTATTTACTTCTGTAATTTCAGAACAATTTACTAAGATATGGAAGGGGCTTTCAAGTATTTGATTTCCAAAGTGTATGCACACAGTTTCATCTAAATTTAATTAGATCATATTACTTTGGAGCCATTGAAATAGATTTGAAGTGGATTTATTTTATCCTGTAATTTGGACAAAGTATTGTCACCCGAACGTACAAGACCAGCTGACAGAAAAAGAGGGGAACAGACGACATGGAGACCATGCCTACTCGTGTGACGGAATGGTTCTTGCTGTGGGAGAAAGAGAGATGGATAGCGTAAAAACCACGCCAACGCGCAGCGCCAATGAAGTGCCGAGGAGAGAAGGCGTGGGGAGGGAAGCAAACAGAAGTCACTGGTTTTCCCCTTCTCTGCTCGCCTGGAAAGATCGTGAAACTCTGGGATGACTTCGCCTCGTGTGCAGAAACCTCCAGATACAGCGATTTATCTATATAAGCGATGCGTTGGACGAGTTAGTCAGTTTTTAGTTAGTTCTTGGCAGACAGCCGCAAGGAGCGCAATGCTAGTGAAAGGTGCAGAAGGACTGGCAGATTGCGTACGTGTTATCAGAGCTGTACAAAGCGTATTTCTACGGAAGGAAAGAACGACTTGAACTTCTGCGAGTTGGATTTTAATTCTACTAACACACAAAGTCACAACTGGTGTCAGAAGTGGGATATTACAGCGATGGAGGATGCATTGGCACAGATTCTAGAAAAGTTGGAGGCAGCAAATAACAACCTGGCCACAAGAATGGAAATGGCCATTCACAACTTGGTCGCGACGATGACCACGAAGATGGCCGAATTGACCGCAGAAATGAAGGCTGCGAACGAAGTCCTCACCGCCAAAGTTGAGGAGCAGTTGCCCGGCGTAAAGAAGGATGTCTCGGAGTTGGGCGAGTACGTGGAAGACCTGGCAAGCCGTGTTAATTACCTGGAGGGAAACACGGACCACGACACCAAGTCCCTGAACGCCACGACAGAGGACGTCGTCGACAGGAGGTTGAAGGACTTGAAGGTCCATGCGCCGGAACGCGACACAACCTCTGCGCGTGTCAAACCTCCTAAGTATGACGGCGCGACAACGTTCGAGGTCTTTCGCCGTCAATTCAACACGGTGGCAAGACACAAGCGGTCATCGGAGGAAGAGGCTGCACAGTTAATAGCCAGCCCCCAGCGACGGGCCGCAGAAGTCCTAAACGCGGTCCAGACAGCGGCGGCTCCCAAGGATATCTGGGAGGCCCTGGAGAACCGTTTCGGGAACCACCGCCTAGCCACAGCCTTCCGCAGTCAGCTGAAGACAAGGTTGCAACAGCCAGGGGAGACGCTGCAGTTCGCGTCTGGTAATTAAGCAGCTGGCTAGCAAGGCCTTAGTTGACCTCCCGCCGGAGTTCGTATCCTGGGAAGCCGCATGCGCCTTTTTTGACGGGGTACGAGACACCGAGATACGTCAGCGCCTAATGCTCGACGAATACACAACTATTCACGAGACGCTAACGGCAGCATTGAGGATGGAGGCGGTCAAGGTGACGGCTACCCCGACGACAAGAACCATTCCGTCACGCGAGTAGGCGTGGTCTCCATGCCGTCTGTTCCCCTCTCTTTCTGTCAGCTGGTCTTGTACGTTCGGGTGACAGTATTATTGTTTGTTATATTTGTATCATCAGCAAATAAAGTTGTATTATTATCCGACAAACACATGGGTAAATCATTTATATAAACTAAAAGCAGCAATGGGCCCAAAATGAATCCTTGCGGTTCACCACACCGTATGATTTTACCGTAGATTGGTTTTACAGAATTGATTACGACAATTTGTTGCCTATTACTCAAATATGAGCTAAAACAACCATTGCAACACCTCTAAGGCCTATGTGTTGAAGCTTCCTGATAAGAATATCATTATTTACCATATTGAAAGTCTTACCTAAATCAAGGAATATGTCTATTACATGTTCTTTATTATCCTGCGCTTTATAAATAATTTTAATAAAAGACTGAATGGCGTGATGAGTTCCTTTACCCCGCTTAAACCCAAACTGAGAATCGGAAAACATCTTATTAACTTCAAAAAATGACATCAGTCTGCTATCTTGGTAAACTAGCAATCGATTATTCATCCTGGTGGCCACCCTTAAAAATAGCAATAGCCCGTACTTACCTTCTGCAATAATAAAACCAAAGTAAACGAAATAAAGATATGCAACGGTAAATTATAAATGGCAAATTTTAAAATATGACACAAATTCAACTATTTGAAACAAAAACTTCACTTATCTTAAGAAAATGAAGTAAATTTTTCTTATTAATTAAAAAAAATAAACATCGCGTAATGAATTTTGAAATACCAGCAGTTGATTCCATTTTCAGGTTTGTTTCGTTTTCAGATTTTGGTAATACTGGAAAAAACCTAATTACCCCTGATAGTATCCTTGACAACGAAGTTGTTTGATGACTGAGGTTGTAGACAAATGTTTACGAAATCGATCTCATCAATTAATAAGAAAAATTTACATCATTTTCTTAAGATAAGTGAAGTTTTTGTTGCAAATAGTTGTATTTGTGTAATATTTATTGCTTCATAAGCTAGCTTCATTTTTTTTACGTAATTCAAAATATGATTTTATTGTAGGTCTCCAATATAAACTTTCTAAAATTTAAAGGATTTAGTTAGTTAGTGCATATATGTACGTGCAGGTTACCATGATAGCATGAATGGGAAGGGTTTAAATAAAACTACCGTAATTTTATGTGAGATTTCCAAAAATGTATGTAGGAGCTGCTGAACTCTGAATGCGAGTGTACCTACAAGGTGTGATGCATAGCTCTCCTAGGGCGTATTCACAAGGTGTGGAAGCTGCGTGGTTTGGTTTAGCAGATTACCGCCACAAGGTAAACAGAAGTACCGCTAGTATGGGCGTTGAACTACGTACAAGAAAATAAGCAAATAGAACCCGAAATTTACTGAATTGCGTCACAAACTGAGGTTTAAAACGCTATGGCCTTTACAATGGTGCAATCCAATAGTACCTATACTCCGACAGAAGCAGGAGCCTTCAGAGTGCCTTCAAATCATTGCACTATTAAGAAAAGGCAGAAATATATAATTTAAATTGTATTTATGAATGCATAAAGGATATAGCCATGCTTGTTATTTATTCTTCACGGAGCAATGAAACGTCCTGCCCAACAATAAAAAACCATAGAAGCTGAAGGAAGCAACTACAAATTGTAAGTTTGCAGCACTATTATATTACTATTCTATGGATCCATTGCTTTTGTACAGACAAGGATACATAACATTCCGGACGTTAGTTTAGACTCTATAATCTGTTCGCTGTAAAAATAAAGTGAATGTCAAAGAAGCACGTGGCGGAAATGAACCACATAGGCTGGTGGGTTTTAATACTCCCGTGTTCTTCCACAATGTAGTTCCATGGTTTATTAAGCTTCTTGCTTGACCCGCTTCCAGTAAACCATTCAAGTTGTTATAGAATTAACATTATAAAGTAATTACAGTTTAAGAACAATTACTTAAAATTTCAAAAATACATTGGTCGAGTAACAACAAAGATGGCAGTTAAATTACGGTGACGGCATTGCTGTTTAGGTGCGCATGCGCAGATGTTGGTATAACCAATGAGATACGAAAAGGCAGAGCTCATTGCGAAATATGGAGTAATACTTTATTCTAACAACCAACAGATTATAGTGAGTAGTGGAGGGGCAACTGGGTACCCAAAATTGTGACAGTACCTGTCATGGCTTATCGTAAACAGTACATGTCAATTAGAAGTACCAACTAATACATACACTTAACACAAAGTATGCAATATTTTTAGCAGTAATAACTACTTTCTGGTATAAAAGTTAGCAAAAAAATTGTTTCGTTACATCATGTTCGTCATTTAATTGCCATTGTTCATACTTAAAATTTTAATTGATCATCGCTTTCTAATAACTACATCCCTCCATTTCATCCCCATTATCATTTAACATCATCTCTCATCTGGTGGGTTCTTTCAGGGTAGAAGTGTCGGCGGGAGTCTCGGTGGTGCATGAAAGGATGTTATGCTCTGAGAAAAACGTTACCCCCACCGGATTATGGCTATCCGAGCTGGCCCAGTGGGTTGATTCAGAAGCGCGGCAGGCGGGATGCCAGTTGTGCAAACCTGCCTGGAGTGCCTTGCCCTGGGGATGCGGCCTCCGGACTCCGAACTGGCCTCGTAACTATTTCAGCGCCAAGGCAGGTGGGATGACGACTGTCCTAAACCTACGGCTAGGGAGTTTCTATCTGGTAAATTGTAAGGAACTCGCCCTCTGTACTGTAGTGGCTCCTTAGGGTCGGCCACCCTCTGTCTCCTTTCACCTCATCCTCCCTCCCGGGGGTGCCCCACTTGAGACATAGGTACAAAAGACCAATCTGTTAGAAGTGCCGAATTCCCTCCGAATAATCCAATCCGATGTCTTTGCGAGCACGTGTTGCTTGGTGATCTATTTGTAAAGTTTATAGTCGCTCGATATTTGATTAACTGCTCGAGAAAATCAGTGATGATGTGTTTGTACTTCATCATATAACTCAAAATGATTTCACCCATTTGGTACGATATGGCCTGCTCGGTTAATGGATATTAATTAATCATTGAATTAATGCTGGTAGTTCGTCACAAATTGAGGTTCACGACTTGGCAATGCATGCTTTTGTAGTAGAGGAAGTGCCGCATGACCTATGACCAGGTACGGTGGTGGGATTGGGGGAGGAGACCTGAAGCTTGAACAGCGGGCAGGATTTCCTACGATTTCCAGTTTAAAGGTCTTGGCAGTGTCTTGGCACAGCCGGCTTTCTTCCTGCCCGAAGGCTTGCTAATTCCACAGGAGGTCCGGTGACTGACCACCGAGGAACAGATCATCTCCCCTGCAATGCAACGCCAAGACTTCCTCCAACACTGAGCTCTTGAAACAATCAAGCAGATGAAGTATGAACTGAAGTAAGGCTCGGTATTCCGTAGCAATCTGGGAAAGGTACTACTTCCTGCGCTTGGTCACAAATGTACAATATTGATACAAATAGTACAACTACGAAAATGACAGCAGTAACTCTTACACATGGTGGTTTCCAGTAGCAAGATCATGATGGTGACACGTCTGGTTGTTGACCTTAGCTGCATTGGAGCTCCATGCTCGTTGCATGACTACGAGAAAAAAGTGAATCGTTCGTATCACTTCAAAACATGTGTGTTGCACTTACACGACTTTCTCTACTCACTCCTGTACATCTCCTATCTACTTAATGTCAATCGAGATAAACATTTGCCTTCCAGTATACTTCACTGTAAGTGTAAGGGAAATGGGAAATAACAAAAGCCTTGAAGCGACAGTCAAATATTTTAAAAACTGATGGATAGGTCAACACCAACTCCAATACTCAGACCATAATACGAGAATCGATTGCAGGAAAAATGGCGGCGCTCGTGGCCCAGCTTATGTTGTGGTTATATCTACAGAGTAAAGTGTGTGTTTGTTTACTTTGATTGTGTGTTTGAAGAATTAATGTAATTCATATTACAGTGGCAATTAGTGACTAACGAGTTGGTTTATAGTTGAGTATTTAACAGAAGGTGATAACGTTTACCTAAATATACACTGTGAAGTACTGTCGAAATTCATTGTTGTTGTGTTATGGTAGTATACCTCACACGACATTTAAATTTCCGAAGGTAAAATCGTAATGGGTTAAGTGGACCAGGAACATACATTGTAAAGTTTTTAAATTAAATGACAAAACTGTAGTTTGTATTCGTCATTTTGAACAGTGCTTTGAGGTTAAGGAAGACATCTTTCCAGTAAATGATGGTGAACCAACTCGTGCCCTTCGAAAAGTACCAAAATTAATAGATGATGCCTACCCCACGATTTTTAAGAATCAGCCATCCTATCACACATTAAAGCTCAACCAGAAAAGACAAAATCCTGAAGAATGCATCCAAGACATTTTACAGAGAGTAAAGATAATTTTAGTATTTGGTGTGCACAAGATGTTATTGACAGTTTTGAGTCCTTAAAAACCGAAGTGATGAGGAGATTTTAACCCACTGATAGTCATTATTAAAGACGATTAGTTAGTTCTTTTCAATAACATTCAAGATCCCAGCTTCACTGATGTTCCTTCACTTAATGAGTTTCAAAGTATTTCATAATCTAGAAGCAATATTATGAGCCTACCAGTGGAAAATTTTAAATGAATCTTGCAGTGTGAGGGAACTGACACCTTCAAACGTGACAATTGGAGTAAACTGGACAATCTGGTGAGTTCTCTTAAATATTATCGTATAAGCAGTACCTATGTCCTTACCAGAAAAGGTTACTATGTAAACAATATAAAAGAAACTTTGGTACTTGCTACAGACGATAGGATGATACAGTCCAATAAGATAAAGTTTGCTGTGTTTAATGCTTATGAGTTGTCATGCCTTATAAATTAATTTTTGATTGGAAGTATAAGGTGGAAAATGGTACTGGCCGTGCTACTATATAATGTGATAAGCTCTTAGGATTTCTCATCATGCTCTTTATTTATGTTATTACACGTTTTAGTTGAAAGTATAAAGTGATAAATGCTTAGGAGTTACCTCGCTGCTCCGTAATATGGATTATATTATGTCCATTGTGTATAGTTTCCTATACTGCGTAACCATAGCCGCTGGGCTTCGACGGGCGCCATCTTGGAATCTGTATTATGGTCTGAGTATTGGAGTTGGTGTTGGATAGGTATATGGTCGATTTAACATTCCATTCTGTTTGCATGACTAGGAAAATAACAAGGAAGATCTCTGAGATGGTTAACTGCACCAAAAATAAAAACAAATAAATAAAAAATATATGACATAACTTGCTTGCTTCAACTAACTCCATAGGTGAGATTTTGTGTAGTTATATCTTACGGTTTACCGGTTATGCAAGTCATTCAGAATGAACAGGATTTTAGAAGCTGTTCCAAGGAGATTCACGGTGTTCATGTTATTTGTCATGTAAGTATCTTAAATATATATGTTAATGATTACAAACGAAATGTATAACATGTATTTTCTTGGAACAGTCAGTTTTTATACATGACTTTTGCATAACCAGTAATCCGTAAGAAATAGACAAAATCGTATTACACAAATAGGTAACGTAGTTATTGTCAAAGCACACAATTTATGTCAAATACAGCTTTTACTGGAGATAACCATTTCTGATTTTGTTTATATATATATATATATATATATATATATATATATATACTTTACGTCCTCTAACATTAAGTCATATCGGACGATGAATGGAATGATATTCAACTGAGCCTAGGCTCCATAGAGCTTAGAGTTATACGACATTCGCCTTTCGAGATAAGAGAAAACTCCGGAAAAAACATTATCCAGGAAACTCACCCTGACCGAGATTCGAATTCGGGACCTCTTGAACGTGAGGCAGACACGCTACCAAGGTGGGCCTTTCTGATCTTGTCAACCAATATAACCAATAACCTTGTTATTGATATATATTCTCAAATAATCATACTTTTTTTTTTCAAATAGTAAACTGCCTCAAGACATCCTGCTCACTGATTCAGAAGATAGCGACTTTTCTCATTAATTCAAAGTATATTATCTATTTTTGTCATAACACTATTGATAATAATCTAACCTCACATATCTAAACTCTCTTTTCAACCGTTATCCGTCGTATTTAATTTTATTTTATGTGTTAGTTATCCTATTATATACTTCATCTTTTACTTTCTTTCATTCAAATGTGTTCTTAATTGTTATCTATTTGTTTACATTATATATTTATCACCTATTGTACATGTTAGAGGACAGTAATTCCTCAGTTAACAATTTGTATGTAGTACTTATGTAATTTATCAATGGCTTGCATAGCAATACTGCTAATCAGCCAAATAAGAAATTTTTAAAAAAAATGTAAAGCATTAATAATTATTTTAATGTTCTGCCTATGCAATAAGAATGGAATGTCAAAGTCGTCCCACAGCGGCCAGCGCTTGAACGATTCGACTAACGCTTAAGGTCTACTCTGTTTCCGTATTCCCTTTGTACCTAATATATTTTACACCACTTCTACAAATGTCCATGTCGATTAACAAATAACTGATAGAAGAACAGATCCTCTAAATATAGTTCATTATTTATTTTTATGCTCCACCATGCTAAACTTTAGTATTTATACGACTAGTAGCAGTACTTTAATGGGCCTCATTAAAGTATTGGTATTCGACTAATCAGAAGTGGTCACATAACATTGTTAAAGCGCAAGTATCGACTATTCTCGTTTCAATCGATAGTGGTACTAAAGCCAGTTTAGAAAAAAGGTCAAAATGTCTGACACTATATACAAATATAATAATTTGTAACTTAAAACTTCACTTATCTTATTAGAAATGATGAAACTTTTCTTATAAATTGAATAGGATCGGGATTTCGTGAAACTTTTTTCACATCCTCAGCAAGAGTCTAAACATCATCGTCAACGCTGCAATCGCTAGATGTCACTATGCTTTTGTTAGTACCACCAAAATCTGAAAATAGAACAAATTTAAAAACAGAATCGACTTCCGATATTTCAAAATTCATTACGGATGTTTGTTTTCTAAAATAAATGTATTTTCCCAAACCATTAAATTATCGGATCTTCTAACTAATCTGATCTATCTACCTTCTGGATTTATTTCATGGTTAAATGACCAAAAATGATCTACTACGGCCGATTTATCAGTCTGTTTGTACTTAATGTTACGAAAATGTTCCTTCGTTCTGGTTTCCAAATTACGTTTTGTCTTTCCAATATAAACTTTATCACTATCGAAACAATTATATTGTTTTTTTTTTAACTTTTTTTTGTAATTACGTCCTCCAACGTTAAGTCATATCGGACGATGAATGGAATGGATGAAATGATGCTCAAATGAGCCCAGGGTCCTTAGAGCTTAGAGTTACCCGACATTCGTCTTTCAGGATATGGGAAAACCCCGGAAAAAATCTTATGCAGGTAACTCGCCCTGACCGGGATTCGAACTCAGGACCGCTTGAGCGTGAGGTACACATGTTACCATCTACGCTACCGAGGCGGGCAATTATATTGATAAATACCAGCTTTTTTATTACTAGGAATTTTATCTTTTTTAGAGAAATGCAATAAATTTTTAATAATATATTTATTTTGAGGAACTAAAGTTATACCAAACTCTTTACAATTTTTTTGAAATGTTTATTAACCCATGGATGGTGAGTATTTTTTTTAAAATATAATCGTCTTTTATTTGTTAAGGGTAGAAATATCATTAACAGTTTTTTATATTTAAATTTTTATTGTTTATGTATAAAGTCTTTATTAAAACCATTAAGTAAAGCAGTATTAATAATATTATCGCGAATCGCGTTTTAGACTGGCGGCGTACGCGCAAAAAGGGTTCGCGCGGCTTGTTTACACAAAGGAACTGATAGGCAGACAGTGTGGTAATAAAGAGGTTGCATAAGCAGTTAAAGATAGCGCGAGATAAAGGACTTGCCGGCACGGATAGAGTTTCTCGTTTAGAAAATTCTAGTGATACCTTGATTGACAGAGAACCTTCGATTTCTTGTTTGTTCCAGAAATCTCTCGAATTTATCAATGAGGTTATACAAATAAAAATATTTAATAATTATCTTCCACTTATCTTAAGAAGTTGATGATAATACTTCTATCTTCTTTATATGAGATTAATTTCATGAACATTTGCCAACATCTTCAGTCAAATGAATTTTTTCGAAATTCAAGTCACTAAAGCTTTTCCTTTGATTTTTAAAACATGGTATACATATGTTGATGATATTTTTGCTATTGTTCCTGAAAAACAAATTAATGATGCTTTAAAATTAATAAATTTACAAGATAAAGCTATAAAATTCACATTACAAGCTGAAATTAATGGATCTCTTCCTTTTCTAGGTTTGAAAATAATAAGAAATAATAACAAATAAGATTTTGGTATTTATCGGAAATCTACTCATATTGATAAGTACATAAAAAATAAAAGTTTTAACCCTTTTTCACATAAATTTGCTGTTTTTAATAGTTTGATTTCTAGATTAATAAATATACCCCCGAATAAAGAAGAATTTAATAAAGAATATAAACATATTATTAATACTACTTTAATTAAACGTTTTAATAAAGATTTTATACAAAAGAAAATTGAAAAATTTAAATATCAAAAAAGTATTAATGATATTTCTACACTTAAAAAAAATAAAAGATAATTATAAATTTAAAAAATTTGCTTACCATCCTTGGGTTAATAAACATTTTCAAGTTTTGTTTAAAGAAGTTGGTATAACTTTGGTTCCTCAAAATAAATATAGCATTAAAAATTTATTACAAATTTCTAAAAAAAGATAAAATTCCTAATAATAAAAAATTTGGTATTTATAAATTTAATTGTTTAGATTGTGATCAGGTTTATATTGGAAAGACGAAACGTAGTTTGAAAACCAGAAAGAAAGAACATTTTCGTAACATTAGATATAAACAAATTGATAAATCGGCCGTAGCAGATCATTTTTGGTCATTTAACCATGAAATAAATCCCGAAGTTAAATTATTAAAACAATTAAATGTTCCCATATATTTAATAGTTTGAAAAAAAAAATTATTTGAAAAAAATAAAAATCGCGTGATGAATTTTGATGTACCGGCAAATGATTCTGTTTTTAGGTTTGTTTCGTCTTCAGATGTTGGTAATACGTAAATACGTAAATACGTGCTATTCTTGACAACGAAGTGTGTTGACTGAAGATGTGGGCAAATGTTCACGAAATTAATCTCATATAAAGAAGATAGAAGTATTATCATCAACTTCTTAAGATAAGTGGAAGATAATTACTAAATATTTATATTTGTATAATATTTATTACTCCACTGTAACTAGCTTCATTTTCTGTGTTATCAATGAGGTATTTAAGGGAACGACGACTCGTCAAGAGTCAGTCGTAAACAGGATGAGTAAACAGCTGAACAGAAGAAACGAGATCTGATGTAAACAGGTGTAATGAGAACGCTTTTGTTGCGGTCATCGACCTTGGTAGGTTGTGAATGTGTATGTGATGTAATACTGCTACTGTGAGTGTATTTCTACGCAAATAAAGAAGGATTTGAATTTCTGCAAATTGGAATTTTAATTCTACGAACCTATAAAGTCATAATATGCTTATATTCTTTATTAAATTCTTCTTTTTTCAGGGATATATTTATTAAACTATAAATCAAACTATTAAAAACAGCAAACTTATGTGGAAAAGTGAAAAAATTTTATTTTTATGTAATTATAGATATGAGTAGACTTCCTATAAATACCAAAGTTTAATTTATTATTATTATTATTATTATTATTATTATTATTATTATTATTATTATTATTATTATTATTATTATTATTATTATTATTATTATTATTATTATTATTATTATTATTATTATTATTATTATTATTATTATCATTATCATTATCATTATCATTATCATTATCATTATCATTATCATCATCATCATCATCATCATCATCATCATCATCATCATCATCATCATCATCATCATCATCATCATCATCATCATCATCATCATCATCATCATCATCATCATCATCATCATCATCATCATCATCATCATCATCATCATCATCATTATTATTATTATTATTATTATTATTATTATTATTATTATTATTATTATTATTATTATTGATGGATGGAGTCAACATGAAAAATTCAATGCCATGCCCGGATTTGAACCACGGATCTCCTGGTTTCCGTGATCTCCTGGACGGAAACCAGGAGATCCGTGGTTCAAATCCCGGCCATGGCATTGAATTTTTCATGTTGACTCCATCCATCAAATATCTTAGCCTATATACGGCTAGTGTGGAGAAATGATTAATTTCCATCAATTAACTAAAATTATTATTATTATTATTATTATTATTATTATTATTATTATTATTATTATTATTATTATTATTATTATTATTATTATTATTATTATTATTATTATTATTACTATTATTATTATTATTATTATTATTATTATTATTATTATTATTATTATTATTATTATTATTATTATTATTATTATTATTATTATTATTATTATTATTATTATTATTATTATTATTATTATTATTATTATTATTATTATTATTATTATTATTATTATTATTATTATTATTATTATTATTATTATTATTATTATTATTATTATTATTATTATTATTATTATTATTATTATTATTATTATTATCATTATTATCATTATTATCATTATTATCATTATTATCATTATTATCATTATTATCATTATTATCATTATTATCATTATTATCATTATTATCATTATTATCATTATTATCATTATTATCATTATTATCATTATTATCATTATTATCATTATTATCATTATTATCATTATTATCATTATTATCATTATTATCATTATTATCATTATTATCATTATTATCATTATTATCATTATTATCATTATTATCATTATTATCATTATTATCATTATTATCATTATTATCATTATTATCATTATTATCATTATTATCATTATTATCATTATTATCATTATTATCATTATTATCATTATTATCATTATTATTATTATTATTATTATTATTATTATTATTATTATTATTATTATTATTATTATTATTATTATTATTATTATTATTATTATTATTATTATTATTATTATTATTATTATTATTATTATTATTATTATTATTATCTTTAGATCTAGAAAAGGAAGAAATCCTATGAATTCAGGCTCTAATTTAAATTTTATAGCTTTATCTTGCAATTTTACATTGAACTTACACTCCTAGAAATTATTCCAAAAGCATTCAATGTTACCAATAACTTGTTGCCACAAAAGTCAAGAAAGATGTACGAGAAATTCTATTCACAATTCATGGATTGGAGAATATCAAACGGTATTAATTCGTTCTCAGAAAATATATTCCCAATGTATTTCGAAGAATTGTCTCAAAATATGAAGTCGTCGATCTTGTGGACTTACTGTTCTATTTTGAAATCAACACTCAACATTAGGCACCAGTAGAAAAATAAAGCACGCAAATTAACATCAATTCACCTCCAACTTCAACTATTCAACAAAGCTTATTCCCACAAATTCATTTCACTAATTGTGCAATAAATAACCCATATTTGAAATAAATTCACTTCTGTTTATATTATCATTAGCATTATTTGCAAATGATATTTCAATAAATTCAATTTGTTCCAGTTTGTCTATACTTTCTTTTAGCTTAAACTGTGTCACACGTTAGCAGCTGTTTGTAAGGAAGTAATCAATATTTCTGCGCCTGCGTACTACGTACTATGTCTCACTTTACGATTGTAAAATATCACTCAAACCAGAAATGAACACTTTGAAATAAAACCTTTAAGGACACTGGGAGGTTATTTTTACCCAGACAAGGCTAATTTTTACCAATACTGAAATTTAAATATATAGAAAACTAAACATTATCAGAAATTTAAATTCGGTATGATTAATGTATAAGGATGTGGGCCTTTAACTACTGTATAATATTTAAATTACGTTCACATGTGTCCATGCAAAAGGGGCATAAATCACAACGGGGGGCCCGAAACAAATCTTGTATCCTATGTTTCAGGTGCACTTGACTTGTAGGATTTTAAAGCTACATGCACCAAGTTTTATCCCAAATAACATAAGATACAATTTTATAATATCGGCTAAATGAAAATCACATGTAGTTTATACTATGCACATGAAAAATTAATTAGTTTTGAGTAAAAAAAGAGATAATATTTTTAAGGACTGAATATTTGTTTTCATCCATTTTATAAATCATATGAATATAAATGTTAGTCGAATGTGTTCAAGGAACATTGACAAATAATCACTACAAATTTTGTGTCAATGTCTTTTATAATTTTTGAGAAACATGCACCTAAGGTATGAAAAATCAAGGTTTTGGGAAATCACGATCTCAGGAAGTGGGCGTATCATTACGCCACCATCTTTAAATTGACAAATTAAAGGACTTTAATACCAGCTAACACACTGTGTTATATATATCATTTTAAAGACGAAGAATTATATAATTTTTTAACATTAAAAACATAAAATTTATTTTTTGAAACCTAAGGACCTCCCAGTGCCCTTAATTTAGATACACGATTGAGCACAACAGTTGTATGAAACTTGACTATAATGGTAGTAATTAAAACGTGAATATCATAATTTATTAACCTTGCTTCTCTTCACTCGCTCGGTTAATAATAATATTTGAGTTTTAATTACTACCATTATAGTCTCATTGCATAATATACTATAAATGTACGTCCTCCAACACAACGTTAAGTCATATCGGACGATGAATGAAATGATATTCAAATGAATCTAATGTACATAGTACTTAGAGTTAACCGATATTGATTTCAGAATAAGGGAAACTTTAGAGAAAAACTTATCTAGATTACTACTGATTACATAGAAAATGAAGCTAGTTACAGAGAAGTAATAAATATTACACAAATATAAATATTTGTTAATGAATATCCATTTATCTTAAGAAGTTGATGTTAATACTTCTTTCTTCTTTCTAAGATCGATTTCGAAGGCACATCGCATTGAAAAATTTAAATATCAAAAAACTTTTAATGATATTTCTACTCTTAAAAAATAAAATATGATTATAACTTTAAAAAATCTACTTACCATCCCTGGGTTAATAAATATTTTCAAATTTTTTTTAAAGAAGTTGGTATAGCTTTAGTTCCTCAAAATAAATATAGTATTAAACATTTATTACAATTTTCTAAAAAAGATAAAATTCCTAATAATAAAACATCTGGTATTTATCAATTTAATTGTTTAGATTGTGATCAGATGTATATTGGAAAAACGAAACGTAGTTTGGAAACCAGAAAGAAAGAACATTTTCGTAACATTAATTATAAACAAATTGATAAATCGGCCGTAGCAGATCATTTTTGGTCATTTAACCATGAAAAAAAATCCCGAAGTTAAATTATTAAAACAATTAAATACTCCCATAGATTTAATAGTGTGGGAAAAATATTTATTTAAAAAAATAAACATCGCATAATGAATTTTGACATACCGGCAGTTGATTCTGTTTTTAGGTTTGTTTCGTCTTCAGATTTTGGGTATGCTGAAAACACAACAAAAGAAAAAACATGGTAACCGAAATTTCCTTAACAACGAAGTTTGTTTATAATAAACTGAAGATGAATACGATTTGCCTTCGAAATCGATCTTAGAAAGAAGAAAGAAGTATTAACATCAACTTCTTAAGATAAGTGGAGATTCAATAACAAATATGTAATACTTATTATGTGTAATACTTACACAGATAACTCACTCTGACCGAGGATCGAACTTGGGACCTGTTGAACGTGAGCTAGACACGCCAGCATTTACGCTACAGAGACACGCAAATTGTTTGTTGAAGAATAGATAAATAAAAAAAATGTGAATGTACTTACTAGATGTTTCAGTTGACAATCCCATACTTTAGACATATATCACAAATAATAATCAGCATATTTGTTTACGAAAAGCC
Organism: Mantis religiosa; assembly: GCA_030765055.1. NCBI lineage: Eukaryota > Metazoa > Arthropoda > Insecta > Mantodea > Mantidae > Mantis > Mantis religiosa. The sequence goes on from CM060959.1 coordinate 125,697,551, forward strand.
TATTGTGATACCTATTGTCAAACTTCTCAATAACACAAAATGCAATATTTTCCCTTGACGAAAGACTTCTAAAAATGAAGATGGATTCCTTTGCCAAAGTTGATGCTACGCCACTGCGGGACTCCTTAGGTGGGCGCAGAACCAAGCAAGTTATCTGTATTATCTGAATATTTGCTTAGTGAAGAAGGAATTCCTGACACGTCAGAGAGATCTCAGATATTATTTATTAACTATTCAACGGGTACACGAGTAGCAACAAAATGGTTTCTACACATTCCTCTACAAGGGAAGGCCTGTCATATATGGATGAGAATAGAAACATAAGGTGATAGCGAAGTGGTGTCGCCTTTGACGAAGCTGCTGTCACTTGCTCCATTAGTGAATTATGAAATTTGTATCTCAGGTTATAACGTATGCATATATTACGGTATAAAATAATAGTTCAGGTAATAATAATGTGAACTGTACGTTGGAATGAGACACAGAAATGTTAAGTGAATGTTTCCTGACGGTGATCACCAAATCTGTATAACCCAAGCACGGTCTTCAACTACTAAGACTGCGATAACCAATCATAGAATATACTTATTATGCGTTTCAAATGGGAAGAGTTCTGGAGTCCAGCTAATCAGATGCCGTATCACACTCAGCGTTGCCAGCTTGTTACCCCAATCCTTTTATATTTCCCTCTCTCTCGCATACTCATACAACATGCACGTCTGCTTGGCGCTAGACGTAAGGGTAAGTAAATTATATTTTACAAACTTTTACAAGGATGCAGTTGCCAAAATCAAAATTGGAAAAAGCGTTTTCGCAAATTATGTATATTTTTAAATACTATAACTATAATTATAGTTTATGAATTACCTGTTTTACTAATCCAGTGGAACTGCCAGTGGCTTACACATATCGCTGTCAATGTCACTTCCGTTAAGAGACAATTCGTCATTGTCACTGCCTTCATCGTCTGTGTCTTGCAAATTTATCATTACAAGTTCCAAAGTCTCGTCACGTGCTATTTCTTTCTTAAAATCGTCTTCTTGAAGGTTTTCTGCGTGCCTTACGCAGTTTTCCCAGTCCTGTTGTGTTACCTTGTCAATTTCTTCGTGAACAAGTCGTTTAACGTTTGGCAGTTTAAAAGTATTATTTCTGTTTGCAAACCCCCCCCCCACCCTTTTTATTTGAGCCCACACCAACTCAATTGGATTATATTGGCAGTGGTAGGTAAGGTGGGAGGCGTATTACCTCGTGTCCCGTTTCAATTGCAAGTTGATCCAGCTGATACACTTTTTCCGTGTTTTTAAATGGAAGTACTCTTTGCAATAACTCATTTTTAGTTTGTTTCCGAATTTTTTATTGAAGAACGTGTACACCTTAAAAATAATATTTAGAGCCTGACTTCGCAATACCTGCCTTTTTGACTCGCCACTAAATTCACCGCAAGAAGCCATTGCACTATTTACTCTTACTCTACTGTTGTGTAAAGAACAACTGAATGATATTGATCTGAACTCTCCAGAGTAAATAAACACCTCTTCTCCAGCAGTCATTCATAAACATAAGCATACAGCATTCCACAGGCTAACAGGAAATGAAGTGTTTGCTCTTTCTCGAATTTAACACCTTGACTTATTCACAGTCATTCTTTTATCAACTCATGTCCATAGTTTAAATTTCAGTTCTGAGTAATTAAAAGTATATGTACATACATACACACCAAACACTGAACTCTCTAGAGTAAATAGAGATTACGAACGATTCATAAACAAAGATATAATGTGACCAGACACGTTCTGCCAGAGCAGCAGGAAATTTATTGTTTCCTGTCGCTCGAATTGGATTATTCAAAGTAATTCTTTTATCACGTCATGCCAAACATTTACGTTTCAGTTCTGAGTAATTACAAATATACGTTCACGCATACATGCCAACAATAATGATATTCATACAGTGCTTACGTCGTGATTTATTGTTATAATACAGGTAATAGTGCTTTATTTATTTGTGTTAGAAAAACTATTTGAGCTAAAAATATGGGGTTTTCATGGTTATGATAGATACATTACTCTCTACCTTCCACATGGATCAGTTTCGACAAAGTCTGAATTTTTGTCTTAGCGCGAATAGTATTTCATACAGATTGATTAGGTTGGTGCTCGTCACACACCACTTAGCGGGAATGTAATACGACAACACCGTAGGACTCCGATTGGTTGATCGCCTAGTAGCGCTCAAGGACAAACACCTTCCCATTTGAAACACATAATAGGTAAGATTGTAAAACACGAATGGAAATATTGTTAAATCAGCATATATTACTAAGCTTTATCTATTTGACTAACCTTACCAAGTTCCTATATAACGTTGCTAATTTGTATCTTAAATGCGACTTTTTATTAGCAGTCCTGCTAATTTATTTGCCTTTCCGTTTCCAGAAGTATGTATATCTACATGACTTAGTAACAGCACCTGAACTTAACACAATCCGCCTCTGTGGTGTGATAATAGCGATGCTACCTCACATTCAAGAGGTCCCGAGTTTGAATCTCGATCACGGGAAGCTTTTCCTTTGTTTACCCTTTCCTGAAAGACGAATGACTAGTGGCTCTAAGCTCAATGTAATCTGTACTCATTTGAACATCATTTCATTGATCGTCCGATATGACTTAACGATGGAGGACATGAATTTTAAAAAATGAACTTAACAAACATCTGAACTTGGTAAGACAATAAGATAGCACAAAATTCATAGCAATAAGAGAAGTCGTAGAATTTTGAATGCAAATCGTCTATACCCATGTCACATTCAGAGGTGAAGACTTAAATGTTGCTAACTTTTGTTCAAGAAGTGCTTTGTCGTCACATGTTACAGAATTATGTTTATGTTGAAAATATCTTAGCTTACTCCTTGTTCACTTATGAGGCAAAGACGATTGGTGTATGAAAACCCTCATGAAGAAAGATAGAACAGACTTCAGCAGAGGTTCTGTCTAAACGTACTATGGGATAGAATCATTCATGATCACATTTTTGATCCCTACTGGTTTTTAGCCTCTGAATATAGTTATACCTACGTTTATGGAAACCACATCCATCATTTCATTGGTGGTATGCCTCTGGATGTTGCTGAGCAAATGTGATTTTCACACGATGGTACGCTAGCTCATTTCAGTTGGATAGTATACATTTTCTTGCACAATAAATTTCCACATACATATATTGATCGAGGGAGATTCACTGCATGGCCAAGTGGTCTGTTGATTTGAAGACTTCTTCGTCTGGGACATTTAAAATCCCTGATTTATGTCATTCCTGGATTGGACATTAACGTTCTGAGAGAGCGTATCCACTTGCAGGACCTTTTTTTTTTTAATTTGCATCCTCCAACTTTAAGTCATATCGGATGATGAATGAAATGGGTGAAATGATGCTCAAGTGAGCCCGGGGTCCATGGACCTTAGAGTTACCCGACATTCCTCTTTCAGGATAAGGGAAAACCTCGCAAAAACCTTCTCCAGGTAACACACCCTGACCGAGATTCGAACACCGGACCTCTTGAACGTGAGACAGACACGCTACCATCTACGCTACCGAGACGGGCACGTGTAGGATATGGATTAGGATTTCACTACAAAGGGGATTCGGTACGTAAGTTACCATGCTGGGCCCATTGCTCCTATGACCCCAAGTGGTGGCACCCCCGGGAGGAAGGATTAGGCGAAGGAGACAGAGAGCGGCCGACCCAAACAGTCACTACAGTACAGAGGGCAGGGTCCCTACAGGTTATTTTGATACAAACTTCCTCCGACAGGACAGGACAAGGAACACGCTCCCCTACTGCGGGACGGCAATGAGCCCAGCAGCCGAGCCCCAAAGGTCCCCTCGCTGGCGGTCACGAAATGGTTCCAGCAGAGACGCGGAGACTGGCAACCGACCTACCGGAGGAGGAAGTACTGTCCAGCAACGCAAAGAAAGTCCCTGAAAGGAATGTGTCGACCAGTGGCACCCTTACACAGTGGGATAAGGACAGCGAATGTGTGTGACAGGGAACGCGTGCTACACAAGGAATAGAACCGTTAAAAAACATGCGCCCTGTTCACTCTGTACTCTAAAACCGAGATTTATTCACAGAAGTAGAAACCGTCAGAATGTTTTTGAATGGTCTGCAACTGAACTGACATGGGGTGTCATAAATCCATCAGGGAGGGTGTGGGAACCTTCTTCAACTCCCCCTTCGTCTCATACCACGGAGACTTTCTCTCCTGTGGATTACTGTAGTTCACCTCAGAGCATATCATCCTACCATGCATCGCCGAGACTCCCGCCGACACTTCTACCCTGAAAGAGACCACCAGATGATAGATGATGTGAAATGATAATGGAGATGAAATGGAGGGACAGGAAATTCGGGGGATGTAATTAGCCTAACCAGCATTCGCCTAGCGACCCGGGAAAACCCCCGGAAAAACCAATAGGTCAGGTAGGTCGGCCAAGGGAATCGAACCCGGGCCTCCTGAATGTGGGTCACAGACGAAACCGCCTGAGCCACCCTGCTCGGTCATTTTATCTTGTAGCTCAGCAATAAATGATTGTCAGATCCCTGTTCATGAGAGTTTTTACTGTTTTAATTTTTGGAGGTCGTCGCTGAAATGTTTGACAGTAAAGATCATCCTGCTTAGGCTTTTTAACAAGTTAACCAGATCTAAATGATGTAGTATATGGTCCTTCTAGTGCAGTCAGAATCAGCAGGTAAAGCGAACAGCGACAATTGAGGAGGCATTAAGCTATTATCGCTTTCGTAGGAAGTCGAGATTGGCAGAAGATAATTGAGCTAAGAACTGGTTTTGTCGTGATGATTAATGCAGACCTGTGAAACAACCGAAAACCAAACCTGTTCACGGTAATATTTTGCTCGCCGAACTTGTGACCTTTAAAACAAGACCTTCCACATCGTGGAATGCATTAAGCAACACCTCATCTCCTGATACTTTTATTTCCTTTATTTTACAGTATTAGCGTGCAGTGAACCTCACCAATAGAAAGGGAAAAAAAAGGCGGTAGAGAAAGGGTCAATAGACTTCTTGTTTATACGCCAGGTAACATGACTCAGGAAAACAAAACAAAACTGGATACAAAGTAGAAATACACAAGCCTACCTTCTTAATGCCGTTATAGAAACTCTTTGGAAGTCGTAACGTGGCGTGAATTTGTAGGCGGTCCAACTCTTTGGTTGTGTACCGCACTTTCAAGACGTTTTGTGGTCTAGGTCTATATTGACTTTGCTTTTTAGAAATCCTTTTATAGAAACTTGCATGTGCTGATTCTAAAAATGAACTCGCCTTTATTGTATGAAATACCGTTTCTCTGGAAATATATAGCTTTAGTTTTCGTTTATTTGTGTAGTTTTGTATGTATATGAATAATTCCTCCCTTATGTAATCATTTTAAGTGATGATGCTTGGAGATACGAAAGTGATTTGAATTATATTAGACAGCAGAGTAATTTTAAAAATTGCATGATCTTTAAGGGATAGAAGGGCAAGAGAAAAACAGTGAAAACAAAGCTAATGACAGAAAATGTTTAACAGTCAAGTAGTAACAACACAATAAATTGTAGCCTATTGGATCATAAGAAAATTAATTTGCTACTTCTCTTCGTGTTAAACTTGGTGTTAAATGATAATTTGTCAAAAAATCTGACAAAGATAGAGACTCCTTTAAATATCTCAAAAGAACGGTTGCATCTTCGGAACGGAAAAATAAAATAAAGAAATGTTTAGGTTCATAAGAGTCCTAGTTAAAGACAGGCAATTTGAAACAAATATGGACGCATTTAAGGCAGGTTTTTTTTTCATAAAACATATGGGAAACAAAAATGCTAATCAGCATAAAGTTGTGAACAGAAACATACATAGGTGGTCTGAAAAGTTTCCGACCTAATAAAGATACAAGACTTTTTTTTCAGAATTCTTTTTAATTTTCAACAGTCTCCTTGTAACTCCACACACTTCTCCCAGCGATGCTCCCATCTCTGTAACCCATCCAAATAGTACTCGGCGTTTTTCTCTGTAAAATAATTGTTCACGGAGGTGACTGCCTCTTCATTTGACGAAAATCTCTGTCCTCGAGCGCAATTTTCAGATGAGGGAACAAAAAGAAGTCGCTTGGGGCTAGACCTGGTGAGTCAAGCAGTTCAAACCGTAATTTGTGGATTTTCGCCATTTAAACCGCTGAGATGTGATACGGTGCGTTGTCTTGGTGAAACAGGATTTTCTTTCTCTGTAAATGTTGCCATTTCTCCGCAAGTTCTGCCTTCAGCTTGTTAAGTAGTGATGCGTAGTATGCTCCTGTAATGGCTCTTTCCTTTTTGAAGATAATCGATTAAAATAACTCCATGACTCTATCCCCAAAAACAGTCACCATCACTTTCCCAGCCCAAAATAAAAATAGTTTTTGCTTTTTTGGAGCCAGTTCCACTGTTTTGACTGTATTTTTCTTTCGGGCGTATAATGGTGTACCCAAGTCACATCTACAGTAATGAATCGGCGCCAAAACTCGGATTTATTGCGCCTAAACTGCGCCAACAGAGCGTTGGAGATATTCATTCGAACAGTTTTTGCTATAACGTGAGCAAACGCGGCACCCAACGCGCGGACAGCTTTCTCATGTCTAAATGTTGGTTTAATAGGTGACAAACACGTTCTTTAGACATGTTCGTAGCCTCTGCTATCTCTCTCGCTTTAATTCGGCGGTCGTCTAGCACCATTTGGTGAACTTTGACGATGTTTTCGAAGGTAGTTGTAGTTTTCGAATGTCCCTAACGTTTATCATCTCCCAAGCTCTTACGGCCACGTTTAAATTCACTGTGGTAAATGATGGTGCACAGTCCCCATACACAGAATCCAACTAATTTTTTATTTGCGTAGGCGTATTGCCTTTCAAAAACAAATATTTAATGACAGCTCGATACTCGACTTTGTGCGTTTTCTTAAAGATATTCGTATCAATTCACTCAAACGACTATTACATAACAACTGAGCGTCTAAAATGGCTGAAACGTTGGTGTGTAACTGTCAACAGATGAACAACGAAATTCACTAGCTTTTATTTACAAGTGCTGCCATCTTCATGTTGAGGTCGGAAACTCTTCAGACCACCCTCGTAGCTTTGGGATACAAAATAAGTTTCAAATTACATGTTCTGCTTTCAATTTGCACATATTTCCTTACAACCTTGGGGCAATCGGTGAGGACTTGGAGGAAGATTCTGTCTGATTATTTGTGAAGGAGATCGTAAGGACAATGGAATGCGTCCCTATAGTGCTAATTGCTGTATAGAGATCATACAGAAACAAATGGAAAAGCAAAAGACCGGCATTATACTTATGTGCGGTATATAGTCAATAAATAAAACATGAAAATAAGGAATATGAAAAAAAACACAACATTTTATTTGTAACCTTACTTATATGTAAGTGAATACGACCCTTTTGATGCCGTTCTGTAACATCTCCGTCGCTGACAAGTCTACAGTGGTGGGCTGCTACAATCATGAGCTATGGGATCTTTCTCTGAAGGTGTGAGAATAGACAACACCAGCTGAAGTGGCTCATAAATTTAGTGGGAGTTAAATGAGTTATTTGAAATGATTTACCTATTGTTTGAGGAAGAAGAATTAGATTGATCCTATTATTATTATTATTATTATTATTATTATTATTATTATTATTATTATTATTATTATTATTATTATTATTATTATTATTATTATTATTATTATTATTATTATTATTATTATTATTATTATTATTATTATTATTATTATTATTATTATTATTATTATTATTATTATTATTATTATTATTATTATTATTATTATTATTATTATTATTATTATTATTATTATTATTATTATTATTATTATTATTATTATTATTATTATTATTATTATTATTATTATTATTATTATTATTATTATTATTATTATTATTATTATTATTATTATTATTATTATTATTATTATTATTATTATTATTATTATTATTATTATTATTATTATTATTATTATTATTATTATTATTATTATTATTATTATTATTATTATTATTATTATTATTATTATTATTATTATTATTATTATTATTATTATTATTGTTATTGTTATTGTTATTGTTATTGTTATTGTTATTGTTATTGTTATTGTTATTGTTATTGTTATTGTTATTGTTATTGTTATTGTTATTGTTATTGTTATTGTTATTGTTATTGTTATTATTATTATTATTATTATTATTATTATTATTATTATTATTATTATTATTATTATTATTATTATTATTATTATTATTATTATTATTATTATTATTATTATTATTATTATTATTATTATTATTATTATTATTATTATTATTATTATTATTATTATTATTATTAAATCCTATTATTACTATTATTAAGGTGTATGGATTTATTAAAGCAAGTTAGTATTCTATTTATATCACACAACCTGTATAGCTGTGTTCTTAAATTGACTAAAGCCATAATAGTGTAGATTAATTTATTAATAGTCTAGTCAGTACGTCGCTTGTATCATACAATCTGTATAAATTTATATGACATGGTTCTTTTGTGTATTTAACACTATACTGAACTAAAAAATAAATAAATAAAATAAATTTTAGCAAGAGAAGCTTTATCTATTGAAGTACTGCATCTGCTAACTTCTGAAATATCAAAATAAAACCTGAAGCTTTCCTGGCGACAAATATATTCAATATATTCTCGGGAAACAAGCCAGGTGAAAAGACGATTAGAAATCGACATTTCGGGAGCGTATATCTCTCCCATCATCAGAATCACTCTCTTACGCTATCCCCTTACGTGACATTTAATGTACTGGAAACGTCCTTTGTTCAGAGTATTGGTAGTGTTTTGTCTTTGTTGATTTTTTTGCTGTTATATCTATTTAGTGTTTATACATTTCTTATAAACATCCTGATAATGGAAGTGATGTACGCCCCCAAAAGCTCGATTTCTAACGTCTTTTCACCTCGCTTGTTTCCCGAGAAGTTCTTCAATATATTGTGAAACATCAATAACGTTTACGTTTTAAACTGTTTCCATAATAATTAGAAGAAACGTAAGTTGCCGTGAACCATTGAAATAGTAAACGGCGAGTCTCCTAGCAGTAACCGCCAAGTGTATGATATCTGCCGTAACTGATCTCTGTAAAACTTATCTGTTATATCAAAGATTTTAAGATAGGCATTTCAGAAATATGCACTGTTTTATCAACGTAGGTTCCGCCTATTTCATGACTACGTATCATAGTTGAAAAATTTTAAGCTTCTTATTTGCATCTGAAACAAAACGTTTATTCTTTGGCTTGTTACTGTAAACATTCTTTCCAATTTTAATTTTCAGAACTTGTATATAGTTTGCTGATTTCTGAACGCACTGAGATCTGATTACCTGAAATTGAGCTTACTGCCTTAACTACTCCGGCTTTCAAGTAATTGCTCTTCCTCAACACTTAACTTGCCTGACTTTTTATTCACTGGCAGGACTGTAACTAAAGTTACCACTGATTTTAATATATGGAGGTAGGTCATTCCTTGAGATTATCTATCCCTCTACAATTTCATTTTACAGTTATTATTGTTACAAGTGGATAACTCGATATCACAGACATTTTTTTTTCATTTGTTGCTTTGAGAAGAAGCTAATAGTGTTTGGGAACATGTCAAATAGAAGAGAATTCTACTCCAGCCAATAAGGGATCCGGCGGAATCTATTTATATCTAACTTTTAACTAATCAAAGCCATCATAATACCTTCCTCACGTGGAATAAATCACGTGACAATTCTAGTTCTGCTTTACTGCTGTAAACACCTTAATTGATGTCAGTCTTATAAAATGGACACTAGACCTGATGCAGGAGAATACACACAAGGGTCAGGAAGCCACTAGAAAAATAATATTTGCTTTACACTATGTTAAGGATGAAATGTTTGCTAATTATTACTGTTACTATTTTAACATGAAACATTTTTATAAGTTAATCCTTTTTAGAAGGTCACGAAGGACCTTCAGGAAGGACTTTAGAAGGAAGTATTGGAAATGTTTTCTTGACAAAGCAGAGTAAAACATATTTATAATATTTCAGTAATATATAGTATATATTCATAAAGCGCCTTGTTAAAGTGCTGACATATGTCTATACTATACTTTAGAAAACCGATATCAGATTAAACATTGGTACGACAGGAGATGGCACTGTGGGTACAAGATCGGTGTGAGGTACAGGATTGTGAGGATGTGGTCCATATCACCTGTGAGATGATCGGCCGGGACTGTAGTGTGACAGTATCTGTTTAACATAGTCTTTGTCTTTGTTACGGTTTATACGAGGGGGGGTGTCAAAGTTTTAATCATCCCCCGGTAGTTTTTATTCTAGAGTGCTAAAAATTTTTCTTTGTCAACATTGATTTCTCGGGACATAATGTTGGTAGTTTCAGTGATTTGAGTCCTTTTGTTTTTTACAGTAAATGCCAGAAGTGATTGAGGTGTAACATGGAGAAAATTGAGGCTCGTAGTGTGATCAAGTTCCTGTATTTTGAAGGGGAAATCCATGACAAGATGATGGCTCTTTATGGAAATGATTGCCCATCGTATGGCACTATTGTGAGGTGGAAAAGGAATTTTCAAACTGGTCACATGTCCGTGACAGATGAGCCAAGAGCTGGTACACAGTCAATGACAGACGATGCTATCACAGTGAAGAAAGTGCAATGTTTAACACTGGAAGACAGACGAGCAACCATTAAAATGATCATGAATGAGACACATCTTAGTTATGGTAGTGTGTGGAAAATTATTCATGACGAGCTGTACATGTCTAAGGTGTCTGCACGGTGGGTTCGACGTTTGCTAACCCCTTTTCAAAAGCAAAACACGGCGTGACCTCTCAAAACAGATGTTGATGCTATTGGGACAGGATGAAAATGATTTTTTTGATCGTCTGGTAACCATGGATGAATCCTGGATCTATCAGTATGATCCAGAGACAAGAACGTAAGGACCTAGACCATTCGGCATAAGCTTTACAGGACCCTAAGCTCCCAGCGGTCCCCTCACACGGAGCTGCGTCCTGTCTTACAGTTCCAAATGACGCCACAACACAAACATTGACAAAGAGTGCATTCACCGTCCAGCCACAACGTGCAGAATATAGTCACCCGATCCTACAACTGTGAAACAGATGACCATGAAACAAATGAGGACCAGGACAGTCGTGATGACAGAGTAACTAACCCTGCATTCGTCTAGACCGCCTCTGTAGCGCGTCAGTCACACCTCTGCTTCTTGAAGTCCCGAGTTCCAATCTCGATTAGGGTGAGTTACCTGGATAAGGTTTTAAAGGGGTTTTCCATTATCCTGAAATATGAAGGTTAGTGAGCTTCATGTCGTTCATCGTTTGATGGGACTTGACTTGAACATTAACTACAACGGCAAAAACATATTGGTCAGAGAGGCGATGAAACCGAGGCCCCCCGTTACAATTTTTTTTTTTTTTTTTTTTTTTTTTTTTGTAATTTACACCTTCCAGCGTTAAGTCATATCGGACGATGAATGGAATGGGTGAAATGATGCTCAAATGAGTGCGTGGTCCACGGAGTCCCCCCGTTACTGCAGCGCCACTTCCCTGGTAATACTAAGGAGCTGGTGGTTACAGAAGGAAAGTAAGCTACAAAGGTTGCTGTCAGCCTCCAAGGTTAGGGTCATAATGAACGGGAGGAGTGGCTCCCATCCATCTGACGTAATGAAAATTGTATGTAATCATATTATTACTGTCAGCGTGCCATTTAATGTTACCACCACAACCATAAACTTAACACTAAATTGATTTATTATTTCCCTGCTAAAGGGAGCTTCTACCTGCAGGAAAATACTAAGCTTTTTTGAAATTTCCCTTCAGTGTAGGAGAGGACAAATACAGTCAGTGTACATATCACGTATCTCAAACATGATAAGAGACCTTTGAGCCAAATTAAATGGTTTTTCACGCCCTTTTTGTTTAATTAATATCCTCTAACGTTAAGTCATATCGGACAGTGAATGAAACGATGTTCAATGTGTACAGGATACATAGAGCTTAGAGTTACCAGACATTCATCTTTAAGGATAAGGAAAACCCGGAAAAAGCCTTATCCACATAGCTCACCTCTGACCGAGTTCTTTAACGTGAGGCAGAGAATGGAACTTCACGATCAACATAAACTGGACACTGAGGACCACAGCAGTTAAATAAATATATACATAAATAGAAAGGGCATAGGAACATGAAGAACGGATATAACTCGGATCTTACTTTACCTTGTACTTTCTCTAGCGTGTACAAAGTAAGTTTAGAAGGTATTGCATTCCACCAATAAATTACGTACTGAGATTTCAAGATATACTACGTTTTGAGGAATCCTGAATCGAAAAGGACTTTTTTCAGAGAAAATGTCCGTGAACGTGTTGCATCTCTGTCAGTCCATCTGTGAGCAGCATAATTCAAAAGCAAAAAGTCGATCAAATAGCAAACTGCCTGCCTCTGTGGTGCGGGAGTAGCATGTCTATCAAGAGGATCCGAGTTCCAAACTGTGTCAGAGTGACCTACCCGAATAAGGTATTTTTACGGATTTTTCCCATATCCTGAAAGATGAATGTCTAAGCTCTATGGACCCTGGGCTCATTTGAGTATCGTTTCATGCATTTCACTCTTCGTCCAATATGACTTAACGTTGGAGGCGTTAAAACAATTACCAAACTTGGTATTTAGGTTTAGCAGCTCAAATCATTCTTCATGAAAACATTTTCGAAAATTTTGATTTCATGTAAAATTTCTCTAACAATTTTAATAAAAAATTATTGTTAAAATACTTTTATAATACATGAAATGTATATCTTGAATTTTCTGAAAACAGCCTCTAAAGTTGTCTTCAATTTGGATAATTTTGCAGGATATAGATGAAAGCCTGCTGAAAAAAGAAATCTTGTTAAAGCAGACAATATATATCAAATAAAGTTTCCCAACTAGGAAGTCTTAATTATCTTTTTTATATGTATCCTGGCCGTGCAAAGACAATGGAATTTCAAAGCCATCACATAGCGTCCAGCTCTTTAAACATTTGACGCTACTGTTTTCTCCTATTGTCATTGTACATAAGAAAACCAAACTCAGAGGCAAATACTACTTCGCATTAGCAGAGCTACAAAAACGACATCCACTTTGGCACTGCTAATAGCAGCGGGAATTTGGTCTATTGACTATATCATTAGATTAAGGGGTGCAACTTACTGGCTAAAGAAGGAAGAACATGGGAATGTTTCTAAAATTACGGGAAAAATATGCAATACTAAGAAAGAGGTGAAACATTATTTACTAGAGGTATAGCAAGAAGAGTGGAATAACCCACACGTAGGAAGAAGACTACATGATTTATTTTCAGATATTAAAGAGAGACATATAAAACCAAGAAAAGGATTTTTTCACTTTGTTACAAGACATGGTCCATATGATTTATATTTAAAAAGAATAGGAAAGAAGAACTCAGATTTATGTGAGCAATGTAACTGTTTAGATTCACCTGAATATGTTATTTTAGTGCAATAAATATAGTGAACTAGCAGAAGACGGTCGAAGGAAACTTCAAGGAAAATGTTTATGGATCATCTTAAGAGAAGCAGGAGATTATGCATATTTAGAAAATATGTCTCAGATAATATCCACTAAGGCGTTAGAGGAATGTATGACTTGCGACAAAGGACTTCAAGAAAGCAATGTAGGAACATTTCAATCTACGAGAAAAGAATATTACTTAAGAGATCGTCGGAGGGAAATAGGACCAAGAGAAACTGAAGATACAGATTACCAGACTTGAAAAGCTAATTTAAGACCCACGAGCGATAAATAGAAGACGCCAGTTATGGATATCGGAAAGAAGAGCAGAAACCATAGAAAGAATGAGAATCCCAGGAGAACCAAGGGAGATATATGGAGAGTATCAGAGTGGACAGACACAACTGATAATGTGGAAGAGGAAATATGACAATCCCGATATCTGGAACTGACGAACCAGCTCCATCTACTGATGCCAGTCCCTTTAGCAGATGGATACCAGTAGGAGGAAGCTTTGGATACCAGTTGCAGAAGAGGAAATTTAAAATTGTAGGAAACCATCTTTCGTAATTTGTTATAGCAATTAAAGCTACAGTAGAAACGTAGATTTGAGTTATATTGTTGGTGTAGAAGTAAAGTACAAGAAACACCGTTTTAGATAGATTAGATGAGTAGATTTGTAAGGTTACTGGAATCCAGTAATCTGTAGGTTTAGTTGGTTCGTTGAGGTATCAACTAGATTATATCTGCAAAATTTGTAAATTGTTTTGTGTAATTTAATTTAAAAAATAAAGTTAAGAATAAAGTTTGCATAATGAGATTGCAGAAACCGGGTTATTAAATATACAGATTTTAATTTTTTGTACCTATAAAACCATTTCTATAAACATTTATCTTGATTAATACGAAGTAGATACAGAGTTAAGTAGGAGAATAATCGTTTTTAAAAACTAGTTGGTAGGATAGTGAATAGAGAAAATAATTTGTGACACACATCAGATTTTTCTTGACGACAGCTATAATTTTGTAATTGATGGAAATCTAATGAGATTGGGAAGTGTATTACACAATCAAGAGGAGAGATTAAAATGCGAGGTGAGCATTGTTATTTTTAAGATTCTATGATACAGTTAACAAACCTACACTCTACAATATCTTTTGCAGGATAGTGTGCACGGAAGTCCCACAAGTGGTCATGAGGACAGCAATAATAGTCGAGAATAGTATTTAGGTAACGCAAGCATCCGCAGCATCTGTCCATACAACACGATGTAAAATAAATCGTGGTATGAAAGTAAGTACGTCCAAGTGACAAGGAAAACGCCACGAAAAATAGGAAGTAAGAGTGTTTAGTCGACGGGGTTCGAACGCACGACCTCGACGTTACTGCGGCACCATCTCCTCTACCAACTTTAAGTTAATAGTAGAGATACCTATAAACTTTTATTCAAAATAGTAAGTAGAAGTCAGGCACGTATTTAGAAGTATATTTCCGAGGGGGGGGGTCCAAAAATCTACGTTGAATTATTTGCTTTTAATAAATAATTAGTCATGATGTGTTTTTATCATGTTAGTAAAAATAAAAAAACATGTAATATATTATAGTTACATAACTCTCTCCGCCCAAGTTTCTACAAATTGTTCTTAGAAAAGTTTGTTTTTGTCTTGTTTCTTTGGATAAAGTCTGTAGAAAGTCCTTGCACATTGCACATTTGTTGTTCTTATACCTACCTAGGATAAAGTGATATAAGCAGTAATCATATATTTAAAAAGCGAATCACTGATTGATGCATTTGAAGTATTAGTTCTCCTTGAATGAAAAAGGCAATGGGAACTTAGAAGTTAAGTAAGTATCTGGGAATTCTAAAAAAATTATAATCTATCGGAATTGGTTAACTTTGCAATACATTAAAGTTGCAATAAACTTTTTCGATTTATTTTAAACTAAGTCTTATTTCAAATCTGTATTAAAAGTTTTAAATTTAATTCATTTGGGGGGTCCGTACCCCTGGCCCCCCTTAAATACGTCCCTGGTAGAAGTGTTACAGCAATAAACGTCAGAAAGCTATGTGAATGTAAACAATCGAGTTTTGTTTGACTTGAGCAACATTATGTTTTGTAGAACCACTAATTCTAAGTATATCACATTATATTTGTCCATGACTGCCCGTAACAGGCTAGAGGGGCAAATATACAGCAAGTTCAAATAAACAAATATCTATTTTAATATTTAATAGGTACTTCTGTCAAAAACAATACACTTTTATGTTAAAAAATCTGATGTGCTACAATCACGTCACTCTATTCTTGTACAAATGTTTATTCCTCTACTTATTTCATGTTAATTGAGATAAAATTTTGCAGAAATTGTCTTGCTGCATAATTTCGTCAAGGTACAAGAGAATTTGGCAATGCAGGGAGCTTTAAGTGATACTCAAATATCTTCAGACCTCATCTCTATGTCAAATATCTGACCTTTCTTTCTCTTTGCATGGCCAACAGATTAAAATAAAAGAATAATGACTTGCAATGTGAAAAAATATAAGTATTCGAAAATTCCAACAAACAACAAACGTCCCGAAATGTTTCATTTCACAGAAGGAAGAAAAATAAATAAATAAATAAATAAATAAATAAATAAATAAATAAATAAATAAATAAATAAATAAATAAATAAATAAATAAATAAATAAATAAATAAATAAATAAATAAATAAATAAATAAATAAATAAATAAATAAATAAATAAATAAATAAATAAATAAATAAATAAATAAATAAATAAATAAATAAATAAATAAATAAATAAATAAATAAATAAATAAATAAATAAATAAATAAATAAATAAATAAATAAATAAATAAATAAATAAATAAATAAATAAATAAATAAATAAATAAATAAATAAATAAATAAATAAATAAATAAATAAATAAATAAATAAATAAATAAATAAATAAATAAATAAATAAATAAATAAATAAATAAATAAATAAATAAATAAATAAATAAATAAATAAATAAATAAATAAATAAATAAATAAATAAATAAATAAATAAATAAATAAATAAATAAATAAATAAATAAATAAATAAATAAATAAATAAATAAATAAATAAATAAATAAATAAATAAATAAATAAATAAATAAATAAATAAATAAATAAATAAATAAATAAATAAATAAATAAATAAATAAATAAATAAATAAATAAATAAATAAATAAATAAATAAATAAATAAATAAATAAATAAATAAATAAATAAATAAATAAATAAATAAATAAATAAATAAATAAATAAATAAATAAATAAATAAATAAATAAATAAATAAATAAATAAATAAATAAATAAATAAATAAATAAATAAATAAATAAATAAATAAATAAATAAATAAATAAATAAATAAATAAATAAATAAATAAATAAATAAATAAATAAATAAATAAATAAATAAATAAATAAATAAATAAATAAATAAATAAATAAATAAATAAATAAATAAATAAATAAATAAATAAATAAATAAATAAATAAATAAATAAATAAATAAATTGATCAATAAATCAATAAATCAATCAATAAATCAGTCAATAAATCAGTCAGTCTGTCAGTCAGTCAGTCAGTCAATCAGTCAATCAGTTAATCAGTCAAACAGTCAATCCGTCAATCAGTCAATAAATAAATCTATAAATCAGTAATCAGTAAATAAGTCAACAAGTCAATAAATCAGTAAATATAAATAAATAAAAAATAAATAAATAAATAACAAATACATAAATAAATAATATATATGGTAATTTACGTCTTTCAACTTTTTAAGTCATATGGGACGATGAATGGAATGGGTGAAATGCTCAAATGGGCCCAGGGTCCATGGAGCTTAGAGTTACCCTCCATTCGTCATTCAGGATAAGGGAAAACCCTGAAAAAACCTTATCCAGGTAACTCACCCTGACCGAGATTCGAACTCGGGACCTCTTGAACGTGAGGCAGACATGCTACCATCTACGCTATCGAGGCGGGCAAGATATATTTATTTTAATGACCTTCATATTTTTTTGTGGAATAACATATTTTTTAAATTTGCATTTATCACTCAGGATAAGGGAAAAACGCGGGGAAACCCTTATCTAGATAACCCGCCCTGACCGAAATTCGAACTGTGGACGTCTTGAATGTGAGGCAGACACGCTACTAGCTATGCTACAGAGACGGGCTGTGCTAAGATTTTGTCTCCATCTTACGCCTTAGCAGTAAGTGAAAATCATACAGAAAGAAGAAGACCTGCGAGGACATTCCCAAAGAATTCAAGATATAGTTTCATTTGTAATAATATATTTTAATCAAAGTATTAGGAGCCATTTTTGAGAAAATTAACAATTTGGAAAACAAATTCGATGTAAAGAGCAGCTTAGATTTTAGGGATTTTCTTAAAAATAATTATGCAGCATCCTTGAAAGATACTGAACTGAAATGCCAAGTTCATTAATGACATAAAAGTTGTCATTATTCAGACACCCCAAAACATGTATTTCCAGCAAAATCTTAGTACCGATGGAATGCAATATTTCCCACGTGGTACACGAAGAATAAAGTGTATTACTTAACACGGCTGTTCATGTTCCCTGTTAACGAAGCTAGGGTAACATGGTTTAATAATGAACACTTACGAGTCCACTAGTAACGTGATCTAATAATGAACACTTACCTATAGAGATGATACAGCAGCTGGTGTCAGGACGACGCTTCAGAAGACGTTCATTGCAGCTCCGGAGGTGGCACGAACCTGTGAACACGAGCAGCTATAGAACACTGTTTGGGCCTCCCACGTTTTGGCAGACAAACAAAGAACGTGTGATAATCACAATGACACATTGTCTTCTGCAAAAGGACTCGGACTCTCCTAACCCTGAATACGTGTCGTCCCTTCCATACAAATCAGGTCCTACACTTCCTTTATTTTAATATACCTCATACTGTTAATATTTCTTTATCTGCACGTAGTTTCCGTATTGGCAGAAGACGCTCAGGCGACCTGACTCTAAGAAGGTTGGCAATGAAATGACCGTCCCTAACGGTGTAAATACCTTCGTCAATCATCGGCCAACACCAACGACCTTCAACTATTTCACTCTTCGTTTGTGTTGTCACCTCACAAAACCCATCTACCATAAACAAACCCAGGGTAATCCACAATTTTGCCCAATTCGCTGTTCAATAGGGTAATCAGGGGTTAACCTCCATCAATACTATAAAGAGAGAAATTGTTTAGTTAATTGATGAAAATCAATAATTTCTCCACACTAGCCGTACATAGGCTAAGATTTCCGATGGATAGAGTCAACATAAAAAATTCAATGCCATGAACCACGGATCTCCTGGTTTCCGTCCAGTCGCTCTTAACCTTTGAGCTACCATGGCCAACGTGCCGACCTGACACTTAATTCTCCAGTTGACTCATATATTTCCCCGGCAGACCACTAGGGGCTCTCGCATCCGAGATACACCTGAATATCCCTCACCTGATTTCATCTACACTTGCACAGTATTCTTACAAATACTTATTCCTCTATGTACTTAATCGACATAAACACTCCCTAGTTGCTAGTAGGTGCAAAGGACTATGAGCACAGAAAGCTT
Organism: Mantis religiosa; assembly: GCA_030765055.1. Lineage (NCBI taxonomy): Eukaryota > Metazoa > Arthropoda > Insecta > Mantodea > Mantidae > Mantis > Mantis religiosa. Next base: position 125,716,864 of record CM060959.1, read on the forward strand.
TAAGTTTTTAAGAGTTGGTCGCTATATATTCACTTTGAAATAGCACATTTTTTACGTCCGAAAGATAAAAGACTTTCTATTTTGGTAAACTATAAGCATTTGTCAATTTATCTTTGAAATCCTTGGCTCCACGCACAAAACTAAATGAAAAATGAATGTAGATGGCCAATAGCTTGCGTGAATATAAACATATAAAAGGTATTACTTCATAATTCCCTGTACTGTTCGGCGATACTGCAATGAATGCTGCTAAAAACGAAAGAAGGTAAGGAGATATATTCTGGAGAGTACTTAAAGGCATAAGCTACTGATTTCCCATGGAAAAAATATACTCGTATTATGTATGGTATACTGATGTTTTGATGGTAAGACTGTACTATATTCCCGCCTTCTCTCACCACTCTAAACCGAGCCTTGCTACACTAGCTGAACTTTTTTTTTTTTTTTTTTTTTTTTTTTTTGTAATTAACGTCCTCCAACGTTTAGACGTATCGGACGGTAAATGAAATGGGTGAAGTGATAGTCATATGAGCCCAGGGTCCATAGGGCTTAGAGTTACCCGATATTCATCTTTCAGGATTAGGAAAAACACCAGAAAAACTCTCCCTGACCAAATTTCGAACTGGGGACTTCTTGAAATTGAGGCAGACACGCTACCACCACGCTACAGAGGTGGGCAATATTTTTGCTAGGTACCCACCCTTATTACGGATTTAACCGCAGATTAGATCGTTTTAAGAGAGGATTTTATGGGCAGGGTTTGAGAAGTGTTTATGAGGTTGTAAATTGCTCCTCTGAGTCTGCACAACAAAATAAAAGTAATTCTCATATAAGAAGTTTTGCTTCATTTATTTTGTAGTTGTGTTATAAATAACTTCGTTAGCAGGGCATGTTAAATAATAATTAATTGTATAAAGAAAGAAAATTGGAAATCAGTAAACCAATACTTTTAATTTACAATTAAGATTGTTTTTCTCGATGGTCAAAGGCTATTTTTCCAAAGAGGATAAGTAGGTGTCCTGGGAATACGGAAACTTCATATTCACCAAACTTTTTCTCTGCTTCGTTGTCTTCCTGTGTTATGAGAACCGGGTATGTTTAATGTTATTAATTAACTACAAGACCGTAAAATTTACAAAGGTTTAACATTTTATACCGAAATAATTTCCATATGTTTAAATCAACGTACGAGGGCTGTTCAATAAAGATGATCACATTTTTTTTTTTTTTTTTTTTTTTTTTTTTGACAACGTACCTTTACTCATCCTCATAATTTTGATGGTCCTTCTCAAAATAGTCTCCCCTGAATGCGACGTACCTGTCCCAGCGTTTCTGCCAGTCTTCAAAGATATGCTGGAAACCATTTTTTAGAGATCCTTCAAAATCACCTCCGCAGCCTTCACCACTGCTTCTGATGATGGATAATGCCTCCCACGAAGGCGTTTCTTCAAGTTAGGGAACAGAAAAAGTTCACATGGGGCTAAATCCAGACTATAGGGAGGGTGAAGGATGTACTTCAGGTTGATTTTTGCAAGATATTCAGCAACAACATTGGCAATACGCGGCCGAGCATTATCGTGGTGCAGTATCCAACCTGCTTCACGGAAATGTGGTCTTTTGCGCCTGATATGGACTTGCAATGTTTTCAAGACATCCCTGTAGTAACATGCTGATAAACCACTGTATGAATATCAAAGAATGAGATGACCATAACTTTCCCAGCAGAAGCAACCACTTTTGCTTTTTGGGGGGTTGGTGATGAAGGAGATTTCCACACTGAGCTTTGCTGTTTGCTCTCAGGATCAAAATGATGTAGCCAAGTTTCATCATCAGTGATTACGTATGAGATAAACTCCGGATCTTCCTCTAACATCAACTTTAACTGCATGTTACCTCCATTGCAGCAGTAGACGATACTGAACATGTCTGAACTTTCCTGATTCACACAGGCAGGAACCAGGAGTACCAACAATAAAACTACTACGGCGTGTTTGTTTCACATTAAGCTAACAGAATATAATAAGATTGAATTTTATGGGAAAAATTAGGACCGTAAAAAAATTATGATCATTATTGAACAGCCCTCGTATAATGTAATTACACCTGAGTTACGTTATTATTATTATTATTATTATTATTATTATTATTATTATTATTATTATTATTATTATTATTATTATTATTATTATTATTATTATTATTATTATTATTATTATTATTATTATTATTATTATTATTATTATTATTATTATTATTATTATTATTATTATTATTATTATTATTATTATTATTATTATTATTATTATTATTATTATTATTATTATTATTATTATTATTATTATTATTATTATTATTATTATTATTATTATTATTATTATTATTATTATTATTATTATTATTATTATTATTATTATTATTATTATTATTATTATTATTATTATTATTATTATTATTATTATTATTATTATTATTATTATTATTATTATTATTATTATTATTATTATTATTATTATTATTATTATTATTATTATTATTATTATTATTATTATTATTATTATTATTATTATTATTATTATTATTATTATTATTATTATTATTATTATTATTATTATTATTATTATTATTACTATTATTATTATTATTACTATTATTATTACTATTATTACTATTATTACTATTATTATTATTATTATTAATTATTATTATTATTATTATTATTATTATTATTATTATTATTATTATTATTATTATTATTATTATTATTATTATTATTATTATTATTATTATTATTATTATTATTATTATTACTCTCCAAAAGAGGTAACCCTATTTTACCAATAAGGTATATTAGGGTTCTAGTTACAAAAACACAGAAATACAAAGATCAAAATAACTGAATGTGATAATAGTTATAGGTAACGATTTACAAATTTGGCCAATAGAGTGTTCAAAGGATTAAGTGCAACACAACGGTGTTTGAAGATCTGTATAACAATATGAAAGATGTTGAATAAAATTATATCTCATTTTTTAATGATCACCTCTAAGTATTAAGTATTCAACACTTCCACATTTACAGAGGTATCCATCGGGAGATGCTATATGGAATCTTCGAAAGTAAGTTTTAATGTCCCATGTCCGGTAGCAAACTGAGTCAAAAAGTACTTGAAGTTTACACGATCATTAACGGTAGGAAAAAATAAATTTCGAGTGATTTGTCCTTTATCGCTATTTATCCAAGTGCTGTTAGACATAAAAAAAATTCTTTTTTCAATGTTTCTTATAACAAATGTGATTGTAGAGTGTTTAAAACTGAATTCCTTTTGGGATAACGCGTAACGTTTAGCAATTTCATGTCCTCTCATTTACCCCAATGGCCATGTGACACACATGTGATTAGTGTTTGTTATATCGTTCCTTATTTTGGTAGCAAGAGATTTTCTCCGATAACACTGACAGATGCCCGGGAATCACTGTATATATATATGCGTCACCACTCCACTGCTTGATTCAGTGCAAAAAGTTCGGCCTGGAGTATAGAGCAATTAGGTGCGAGTCTGTATCCTCTATAAAGCAACTCCACATTTGAGAAAAATTAAAAGAAAACAAACTACAAAAAAGAATTATATTACAGTGGATACCTGCACATTGTGGAATTGCTGGAAATGAATCAGCTGACTTTCTTGTCAAAAAAGTGCAAATTTAATTCAGAACAAAGGTAAAAACTTATCATTTACATCCATAAAAAGAGTAATTAAAAACAAATAAAAAAAAACAAACAAAACCACTCAATATCTAACAAAGCCAAAGATAAAAAATGGAACATTTTAATTAAAAATCCAAAAGTTATTCCAGAAATCCCACCTAAAGCTGCAGTAGCAAATTTCAGATTACTTACGGAACATGATTATTTGGCCAAACACTTACACAGAATAGGAATTTATACAAGTTCTGCCCGCCTCAGTAGCGTAGATGGTAGCGTGTCTGCCTCACGTTTAAGAGGTCCCGAGTTCGAATCTCGGTCAGGGTGAGTTACCTGGATAAGGTTTTTCCGGGGTTTTCCCTTATCCTTCAAGACGAATGTCGGGTAACTCTAAGCTCCATGGACCCTGGACTCATTTGAGCATCATTTCACCCAATTCATTCACCGTCCGATATGACTACGTTGGAGGACGTAAATTACAAAAAAAAAAAAAAAAAAAAAAAAAAAAAAAAGTCTAAATTGTCCTCTGTGCTACAAAGAAGAGAAAATGACTGAAGAACATCTTCTAACCTTGTGAAGCCCTACCTGCCGGACCCACTACACAAGAAATATTGGAGAGCAAGAGAGCTAATGGCTTCATTGCCAAAGCCTAGCATTTGAAAACGACAACATTTGAGAAAAATATAAGTATTTTAGGATACAAAACAATGCAAAGAATGCCTCTGAAATAGTTAATTTCATAAAAAGATGTACTGGACATAAATTGCATACGAGGTCTGTTCAAAAATTTCGGAACATTCGCAATTTCGCGCCACTGTAGTGAAATGCAATTGGTATCCCTGCACACACCTGTGTTTAACGTGAAACTGCCGGGAGTTTTATTACAGTATATCAGTTATAGTTCAGTGTTTATTGATTAGAACTTTGTGTCAAGTTGGCAGAGTTAGAGAGGAGCAATGCGTCTGCATTAAATTTTGAGTGAAACTCAAGTAAACCTTTAAATAGATACAATAAATAATGTAGGAATTCCTACGGTGATGAGTGCTTAAACCACACTTGGTGTTAAAATTGGTTAATGCTGTTTAATATCGCCGAACGGAAGCTGAAGATGATGTACTTAAGATCTACATTTTATGTGCAGTAAGATTTTGTCCATATTTTACGGTTCACCAGTAATGCAAAATTCATCCAGAATGAAGAAGACTTTAGGGGATATTCTCAGTAAATTATAGATATCCATTTAATTTGTCATGAAAAAATGGAGTTATTTTTCAGAAAATCGATTTTTTGAAATCTTTACAAAAGAGCATTTTTATTTTTAATCTGGTGACATACAAACAGAATTATTTTCTACAGAACGCTTTGTTTTTGAGTGGTTACAGGGATCGTAAAAACATATATTTCTGGTGAAATCTTGACACAGGTTGGTTTTTTTTTTTTTTTTTTTGGTGGGGGATGGAGTACAATATTTCTCATACTTCCTATACACAGTACAGTTAACTACTGGCGCCCCAGCCTTAAGAGAGCCAAGGCCTGCCAATCCGACTGCCGAAAGGCAGAGGTGGGCGATCATCCAACTGATATGGGGAAGAGATGTGGTCAGCATCTCGGCATTCCCCAGCCGGAATGTTGGTTTCCGTGACCAGGGCCGCTTACCTAGCGTATAGTATAGCAACGCAAAGATTGTCCCTGTAAGAAATGTGCTGTGGGACAAGGACAGCGAATGTGTGTGGCAAGGAACCTCTGTTACACAAGGAGCAGACCCTTAAAAAAATGCGCCCTATTCACTCTGTATACTAAAATCGAGAAGATTCATTCACAAAAGTAGAAGCCGTCAGAATGTTTTTGAATGGTATATAACTGAACTGACATGGAGTGTCATAAACCTGTCCAGGGAGGGTGTGGAAATCTTCGGCAACCCCCCTGTGTCTCAGCTGTCGGAGACTATCACTCCTGTGAAGGACAGTAAGTTCCTCACTTTTCTCACGGCACTGAGTGGGCACCGGTTCTATACCCGGGGCTTAAAATCCGCACTCCAGTGTTGGGATCGATCCCGAGCTTCTTTCCATGGCCAAGGACCAAGGCATGCTGCCTCAGCTCGCTACGTTACGGTGACATTTTATACAGAATATAAAAATAATAATAGCACTAGGCACTTTTTAAATTTATATATCTTTATAGAAGCAATATTAAGATTGTACGTTTACAATTTTAACATAATAATGACATAAAGTGTATGATAATACCTCAGTAAATGCATAAAAAGAAAAAGAAAAAAAAGTGGAAAACTTGCAGTGGAATATACCAAAGAAATGCATAAACATGATGGATTTCAGAAATGAATTTCTTATTCAGGGAAAACATAATGTTTCAATTGTAACTGATTTTAATGGTGGTGGCGATCACAGGTTACCACAGCTCCACGTTGTGCACCAGTTTGAAGCAAATATTATAGTGAGCAATGAGGTTTCTCTCAGGGTATGCGTGGATGGGTGTGAGAAGGAAATTTTACAACACTGGAATGCCCGTCTCCAAATTATTTATTCACTGCTTCTTTTCTAACCACAAAATGGAAGTTGCCGACCGAGGGTTACCAATCTCGGTTTATAGTGACTGAATGCTAATTATATTTCTCGATAAATTTTGATGACCTGACAAATATTCAAGAACGAACAAGTTGACCGCTCTAATAGGCTTCACGTCTGACTCTTCTCTTTTTATCGGCTGCACACCGAAGACTTTATAATGGTTTCCTAGCCGCGACCCGTCTCCATCGGCTAAACGCCGAAGAGTGCTTGACCACAACTGCGCGTGTATATTTATATAACTTTCACTCCCCAAATTCCTTTTTCAAACCAAAGACCCTTTGTGGCTGTTTTGGTCGCCATTGTAAACGATCCAAAGAATACCCTATTCATATACGTCAAGTGACAATTCCTTTAGAAACCTTCTAAGGACACTGTTCCTTTCATTCATGGCATTGTTATAAACACTTTCCCCAACTGAACTGGCCTTGGTCTTGGTCGTCACAAAGAACCAACATTCCTTTTACGTCTATCACTATTCTTTGCTTCTGGAAAACCATAATTTTGGTATCACAATGTACTTCTATGAAAAATGCTGATTATTATGTTCTTTGTACAGGGCATCTGAAGAAAGATCGAGTACTGTGGATTCTACACATGTGATAGGATTAAAGATAGCTTCAGGTGGATTTTGTAAGTGAATTTCATAAATACGCTCCCACTATTACTAATACCAGACAACTGGTTTAACGATTTAAGGCCGTGCAGGATGATAAACCTTCTGATAGGTCCAGTGTGCCGGCTCAAACAGGTAGATGATAGGTTAACTGCGAAGTTTGTGTACTGCAGTCAACAAGGTAAAAATTCACTAGATCTTGAAAAAAGGGTATCATCATCAAACACGGCATAAATTAGGGAGGGCGGACCACACTAATCGCGAAGGAATGCATTGCAGGTAGTCGAAGAGGTTAATTTGTTTTCTAGCGACAAAGCATACCTCATGGTCAACCGACACAACCGCTGATGAATCACCTAATGAGATGTTCGAGTGGGAACAACACATCCCAAAAGTCAACGTCTGGTTAGGGATCACAAAGACCAAGATTTATAGACTGTTCTTCTTTACTGCCATTCCGTATCTGGATATACAACAGTCATTCTTAACCAAAGTTGCATTTTAGAAATGGGACATCGTCTCATTTCTGGTTCTACGTGAATACCCGCAAGACACATTTTGACGTAAGTGGATTGGTAGGGGTTCACATCGTACCTGGGCTCCCCTTTCCCATGACTAGGGTACCTTGAATCACAAATATGCAAAGTGAACGTCAACTGCACTGGCCATTATTTCAGCCATCAGTGGCAGTGCTTAAAATCACACACCTCATACGTTACAGGTGTTTCATTCAGTCATGAATCGCTGTCAAGTTCAGAGTGGCCATGTGGAACGAACCTTGATAACTATATGCTATATTTTCTCTTAGGATCTATATACATTGTACTGGTTTCAAGCTAAGATATATTCGTCACAGAAATGGATCGACAGTTTATATTTAGACTGCACCTTCCAAATAAGTCCAAGCACATGCCATGTTTCTTGTCACATCAATGTTAGTTATTCTTTGAAGGCGATGTTGTTAGTCAAGGTATACAATTTGGTCTAACATAAGTCGTGTAATATCCCTGGGCTTCTTTGAAACAGACTGGTGAAGGGTTCGGTCACTTCCCAGTAACGTACCCAAGAGAAGCCGTCGCAGTAAATTTAAAATGATAGTAAACTGTATAATTAGTGACGAAATTTCTGATTACCCAGAAGGTAGTTGTTGACACGTTTCATAGAAAACCGTAACATACTTTTCTCGTTCCCTTATGTTTAATTAAACATGTTAATAGAATACCAAAGTAAATAAATCTACTGACTAGGAGAGAAGGCAATTATAGCAAGGATCTAAATAAATTGCTATCATAATTCATTACCTCAGCACCCATCTCCTCTGAATACATAAAAATATATGCTACATTTACATGATAAATTTTTCGACAAACTCGTATTCTCAAAAACGTTTATGTTAATCAAAATGAACTTTACAGAATTGGTTCTGTTACACTTTCCTTTCAGATACAACAGGAATAGCAGAATATTCTTTTAATAGACTTTATGCTCGACCATGCCAAACTTTAGTATTTATATGACTGGTAGAAGTACTTTAATGGGTCTCATTAAAGTACACCTGTTCATTAAAGTATTGGTATTCGGCAAATCAGAAGTGGCCACGTAACATTGTGAAAACGCAAGTATCGATTATTTTTGTTTCGATCGACAACGGTACTAGCACCAGTTTAGAAAAAAGTCAAAATATCTGACACGTGTTTCCAGTGTAATCCCGGTGTAGTAGTACAATATTTTCTCGGCCTACTATTTACGCGATAGAGAAAGAAAAATATGTCACACTAATGGATGGATAGAGTCAACAGGAAAAACTCAATGCCATGGCCGGGATTTGAACCACGGATCTTCTGGTTTCCGTCCAGTCGCTCTAACCCATTGAGCTACCATGGTCAACGTGCCGTCCTGACATTAAATTCTCCAGTTGACTCGTATATTTTCCCGGTAGACCACTAGGAGCTCTCACATCTGAGATACACCGTTTGTGGCGACTTACTATCGTAAGTACTTATCATTTCTTCACACTAGTCGTGAATTTTTCATGTTGACTCTATCCATCAAAAACCTTAACCTATATACGGCTAGTGTGAAGAAATGATTAATTTCCATCAATTAACTATAATGTCATACTAAAGTTATATTATTGTAGTAGCTAACATCTGGAGAACTTCTTTGTATTCTATTAACTGAAAGGGGGTTAGAATTACGTGTTAAAAACAGGCAGTGGTGGTTGAAAATGGTAGTTTATCGTTTAACGCACTCTCACAGAAGAATTCTCGGTTTTCTCGACATAAATCCTTATGTCTTCCAGTAGATAGCTGCGTATTATAGCGTAAGTTGAACCGACATCTGCATGCTTTGTGGCTCTGATATACAAGTACGGTTTGTGTGTTCTCACTCTACGAAATATTTACAGCTCAGTATGAGGCAACAAAGGGAGGCTTCGTAGACCTCCATATGAGCATCATTTTACCTTGCCATGCAGATGAGACACCTGTCGACCAGTTGGAACCCTAAAGGAACCAAGACGACGAAGGGTGAAGTGAAATGGAAAGAGAGGGAAGTTAGAGAGATCTAATTAACCTAATCATCATTCGCCTTGAAAATCTGGGAAATCTCAGAAACATCCTTGGCTCAGAAAGGCCAGTCGCGGATATCAAATTCACAGCGCTACCACCTGCGCTACCTCACTTGGTTTATTGTATCGGTCGATTATTATTTATTTTGATGTTGATTAACAGTTAAAGTAAGGTTGGCAACAACAGTGTTTCCTATGGACCAAAATTGTGCATTTGTATCTAGATTTCTATAATTCTGTGTATAATGAAACTAATGGAATATCTGCCCGCCACGGTAGCGTCGATGGTAGCGTGTCTGCCTCACGTTCAAGAGGTCCCGAGTTCGAATCTCGGTCAGGGTGAGTTAATTGGATAAGGTTTTTTCGGGGTTTTCCCTTATCCTGAAAGACGAATGTCGGGTAACTCTAAGCTCCATGAACCATGGGCTCATTTGAGCATTATTTCATCCATTCCATACATCGTCTCATATGACTTAACGTTGGAGGACGTAAATTACAAAACAAAAATTATGGAATACCTTCGTCTTTACTGTTTATAGGAAACCCAAAGATTTACACCAGCCGCGTGTAGGCTAAGGTTTGAATGAGTAGGGCCAGACTGAAAATGCCAATTTTTCAGTCTGGTCCTACTAATTCAAAGTTAAGTAAATAAGTTTGTGAAGCACAGTCAACTAAAGCCAGTCTTAACTACGACACAAAAAAAAAATGATACACTAGTATTACAGCTTGTAAATACGTGTGAAATTAAATTTTCACGGACCATTTTAAAGACTGAAAACACGAAAGAGCCTTCTCTTATATGGTGTGCAGTGCACGGTTAAATCGTTTAATGCAATAGGATAAAACAAAAACGGGATATATACTCTTTAAAATAACCGGGGCTTTGTACGTACCTACATTATTTGTTTTAGTAATAATTTGTTATGTACTTACCACTAAATATAGGTAGTCATTCGGTTTTGTTTACCGATGATTCAGCAATTCGCTCTACTTCTAGTGACTTAATTATATGAATTATATGATAACAAGGCCTGTGCTTGGTTTACAGTCAATGGGTTTTATCTAAATTCTAGCAAACCCCAACGTATATAACTTTTAATAAAGAATCGGAGTGAATGAAAATGGAGTTTGATTTGTTAAATTTTTAAGAGTTTTTAAGTACAAGTTAAATGGAATATTTCTTAATATCTCAAGAGTAATCCACATGTTGAGATATTCAACATCGCTAGGCCAATTTTTGAAAAAACAAAATAGTTTGAAAGTATTTGCATACAAAGACTAGTGGGAAGCTTTCGTGAAAATCTTAAGAAAAGACTAAACATAAATAGAGTTTTGTATTTATCGTTAATTTACAGTTACAGTATTCACACACACGTGGACTTTAGAACTGCTGTACAGTTTTTTATTATTCAGTAGACTTCGTATCTATATTTTGAAATGCTACATCATACAGAAAAATAACAAAGAGATAAACAAAAAACTGATGTGTTGTATTTCTATTAATTTCTTTACTTTTTTCTGCGTAATGTTTTAAGAGGTAAACATTTGCAGAAACTGTCTCATTGCACATTTTCTGGTACGTACAAAGTGAACAAGGATAAGCTTAAGTGATAGTAAAATCTTTTAAGAATCAGTTGCTATGCGATGTCTTTGAAACTCCCTTTTTGTTTACACAGTCGAGAGATAAACCAATAACAACTTTCTATTTGAGAAAATTATAAGTATTTGAACATTCAAACCAATTAAAAGAATATATCTGAAATGCCCAGCTCAAAAGAAAAAGGCCATAAATGATATTTTAACGAGAGGTACATTTATAAAGATTTTATTCATGTCTTACGTTTACCAGTTATACAAAAGTCATCCAAAGTATGACTTCAGAAGCTATTCTCAGAAAATTCACCATATACATTCCATTTGCAATAAAAAAAAGTTAAACATTCACTATTTTAATCAGAATTGTGGAACAATTTTTTAAAAAATAAAAATGATCGACATTTCTTCTATGTAAAGGGTAGTTTGGAACGGGGGGATTTTCTTAGAAACTGTGTTGTCATATATACAAATATAATTGTTTGTAACTTGAAAAACGTCACTTATCTTTTAAGAAATGATGACCGAATAGGATCGCGATTTCGTGAATAAATCATTCACATCATCATTTCTTAAAACAAAAGTGAAGATTTTCAAGTTACAAATTATTATATTTGTATATATTTATTTACTTCACTGTTAATAGCTTCATATTTTACGTATTTGTTGTCATATATTGGAAGATGTTGAACAAAGTTTCTAAGTGAAGTATTTAACCAAGATAGACAGGCAGACCCACAAATGTACGCGCACACGCACAAACACACGGTCCTTTTTCACTTTTGATTCAGCGAGTTTTAAAATATATTTCCTGTAAACTTTCTGTATCGAATTTTTGGGTGAAATACAATTCTTCCTTTACTTTTTATAAGTACATGATAAGGATAGTAATATCTCATTAAGTTAAAATAAAAACTGGAGTTTTTGAATCGCATATCTCTCCATTCGCACACAAAAGATTAAAGAAATAAGAATTTGACTCACCAGAGAATGCAGGCAGGCTTGTGATGTGGGGGCACAACGACAAGTGGAAAAAGAGTGGAGAACCCCCCGCGTTTTTAACCTGCTAACTGCTTGTTGTCACAGAAAACGTTCACCTTGAACTTGATGGCCAATCGTTGTGCAGAAAGAAGGGAGGTGGGGAGATGGTTGCCAAACCTGCTCCCGTTCTTGGGGAAGAGCACATCTCTCCGGTCATTCGCTGCGGCCTTCGAGGGTGCTAACCCCTGCACGAGGGTCTCCAACCTCCGTCACTTCTGCAACAACACGCTTTCAATCAGGCAAAGGAACTCAAACACTTCTAGATTCTACAAATCCTCTTAAAAAGTTACAGGAGCTTCTCTTTATTTGACTCTAGGATCTCTGCTACACTTGAAAAAATCTTATACTGTTTTTCTTTCAGAGATATATTACTTTATAGATAAAAGTAATTTTATAAAGTACAGAGGCGTGACGTACGCAATACGGACCCACCTGCAAAAGTTAAAATCCGGGCCCCCTAAAATATAATGTATAACCGACCAGTAACCAACTGACATAACTTCAATTACAGCTATATTATTGGACGCCAGAGTTAAAGTCACATTCACAATACTCTCAAGGACCTGTTTCCATATGTACTCACTTTTCTTTAGTTCTGACTTCATACCCGCGTCAACTGTGTTTTCCTTGACGCCACGAATTGAAAACGACCCAAGCGTTCAAATGTGCATAGCTAGTTTCGTGTCACAATATACTTACCTACTTTTGGTTAGGCACCTCCAATCTCGAACTCCTACTCTCCAAGCTGACGACGATTTCTGTCCTTCAAGCTGCCAACACGGTTTACAGTAAACAGTCATTTTTAGATGAATAACACACTCTCTCCACATTCGTTGTTCTGCCAATGTGTACTTTTCGTAATATTTAGTGGAGAAGGACCTGTTTTCCTGCTTAGCATCTTTGGGGAATGAGCCCGCTGGCTTACAAGGAGCTGTTTAGTTTCATTATCTACATCTAATTGATAATATGCACGAGCATTTGAATACTCTGTGATTGGCCTAATTATATTTATGGCAAGTTTGCTACCTTCGTTTTCACTTCCACAATTATCATTGGTGTTCACTCCAGAAATGCAGTCACTTGTGACACTGTAAACTTCTGTAACTGTTGAGCTAGTACTATTACTAGGAGGAGAAAAAAAATCACTTATTTTCACCAATTTGTTTGTTTCTATTTCTAATTCACGCTTCTTCTTTCTTTTTTGTGCACCACTTAGATGTTCATACCTACTTAACTTTAAAAGGTTTCATTTTAAGGAAAAAGTACATAGTTAAATAGAAAAAGTTAAACTTGTAACCAGTAAGGTTTTGAAAATATCACATCAACTTTTACGATGCACCTAGTTCCCTCGAAGAAAGCTCGTCTGAAGCTGAGTTGGCTGTTGACTGACCTGCCAGTTATTCACATCTTAATGTATAATTGACATTGTTGTGCAATGAGAAGTGTGACAAAAGTTAAATGTTTAGAAAAAAATGTGCATATTACAATATCAGGAACTCTACAAATCAATAAAGAATAACTTTCTGCCTAATGTGATATGTTGGTATTAATTTTCATTGTTGTAACTATACGTGACGACAGAGAAACATGATGGAAATCAGTGTTATCAGAGAATTCGTAGTGAAGCACAAGCATTGTTAACACAACACACACAGCTGTGCTAAACTCAACTAAACGTTGACCAATTCTAGGAAACCGTTTGGAATGATCTGGCTATTAACTTTCTAAGCGGACTGACACTAAACTTCACTATATTTTATTATACATATTTCAGAATTTATATCTGTATGTATTAAAATTGTTATATTCATTAATAAGAATAATACGCTTTTTCTCTTTTCTGCGGGCCCCTAAAATACCGGGCCCGCCCGCATTGCAGGCCCTGCAGGCCCTAACGGTACGCCCCTGATAAAGTATAACTTCCATTGCTATCTTACTTACAAAAACGTATAACAAATTATCAGCCCGCCTCAGTAGCGTAGATGGTAGCGTGTGTGCGCCTCACGTTCAAGAGGTCCCGAGCTCGAATCCCGGTCAGGGTGAGTTACCTGGATAAGGTTTTTTCCGGGGTTTTCCCTTATCCTGATAGACGAATGTCAGGTAACTCTAAGCTCCATGGACCCCGGACTCATTTGAGCATCATTTCAACCATTCCATTCATCGTCCGATATGACTTAACGGAGGACGTAAATTGCAACAACAAAAATCAGATTTGTGTAATAGTTACCTGCGTAATTTTGTTTAGAAATTACATGCAACAAAAACTTCCCAATAAATACATGTCTAGGACGAAGCAGCGCTTTAAAATATATTAAAAACAACAGCAAAATCTAACATTGAAGGTTGCTTTGATCGCTGGTTAATCTTGAAAGCCCGGTACTTCACGTTCTTGCACCCTGCAAGTCATTATTAGGTTAAGTTATCACTACAGCTAGGATGTTTATGTAAATACATATTCTTCCGCTTTGTTTATACCTACACAACTAAAATTGATAAATGTTCATGAATTTATTAGAACATTGGTTATCATATTTGTACATTTTAATGTAAAATTATACATTCTGCCTCTTACTGCTGTTTTTTTTTTTTTTTCAATTTTTATGGAATTGAAATACAGTAAGCTCACGATTATTCTAGTACAATGCATCTTTGTGCATAACAAAAAAGGGGGGAAGCAGAAAAGAAAAGTTATTGCATACACTTGAAGGAATCGAACATTGTTGTGCTGTAGAAGGGAAAGTTGGAATACAACTATTACATAAATTTGAATTTGAGATGAAGAGAAACCCCGGCTTCTCGACATTACCTTGCAGTGTGGAAGAACCTCAGCGGCGTAGAAGTGAATCCTCCAGATCATATCTCTCCTGAAACATTTTATTTACTTAAATTTTCGTCAGCAACTTCCTGCGACGTGGAGGGGTCATTTTCAATATACAAGAACATCCACTCTGACTGGTGACATTCCACGACAATGCAAAACTTGGAGATGTATCTAATAGTTCATTGCAATTCAGAATGAAGCACATTAGATTCTGCAAAGTAATATTTAGTGCGCAGATAATTTAAACATTGACTGTAAAGTAATTGCGAATCTTCATAATAATGGAAACTTCGCTATAATGTGGACATGATTAGTTGTTTAAGTAATTAATTATTGCACCACGTTATTTTGGGAAAATATAATTAATAAAATCAGGAATCTTAGGTCACGTAAAGTTTACATCATTAATTCATTATCATGAAATATACAAAGTAAACTAATATTTCATATTTTTAAAACTCTTTATGTAACAGTGCATATTTTACCTAATATGACATAAATATGTACATATTCTGCATGTTTATATTACTAAAAATCCTAGCTCTAGACTTATCACTTACATCAATTTGAGAATCCCTGAAAAAACCGTGAGTCAGTTGGAGAATTTAATGTCGCACTGGTATGTTGCACTCAGAAGAGGACATAGCCCGTGGTTCAAATCTTATTTTCTTAATTTTATTAACCACGTCACACTACATTTACACACACTAATTTTCCTTTAATTGCAGTACATTAAATTTATCTCGGGTTCCCATATAGCTTAACACCTTGGTTATATTGTGTATGGTGACCCTATCCCCTCCCAAATTTCCATTTGGAAGCATTTAATTGCTACCTTTTCTCTAATCTAACCTGTTCTCACTCATACATATTTGCCCCTTTTTATAGTCATTGCTTTTCGTTTACTTTTCTGTCCTTCACTAGCTTTTCCTATTTGCCAAATGTTATCTATCCTTGTAAATTGTTATCCTTATTTCACTTAACATTACTAATTATTTCACAATAGCTGTGTTCACTTAACCTCACTGGCACAATATTCCATTTATTGCGTCACATTCCCTATTTCAAATTAACCTCACTAGCAGCATTTTCCAAACCTACTTGTATTTAATCAATTCACCACACTTTCTCGAAATTTCTATTCAGCTTCTCAGAACTTTATTTTTATTTTTTTTTATTTACGTCCTTTAACTTTTTAAGTCATATCGGACGATGACTGGAATGGGTGAAATGATGCTCAAATGGACCCAGGGTCCATGGAGCTTAGAGTTAACCGACATTCGTCTTTTAGGATAAGGGAAACCCCGGAAAAAACCTTATCCAGGTAACTCATCCTAACCGAGATTCGAACTCGGGAGCTCTTGCACGTGAGGCAGACATGCTACCATCTACGCTACCAAGGCGGGCCTCAGAACCTTGTTCTAATCTCTCTTACCGGGCTGTAACTTATTCTTCACTCTGATTTTGTGTCTCCAATCTTGTTCTAAGCACGGTTAGCAAGACAGAACAATTAATATCCACCAACTTCTATATTTATAGACGAGGCCCGTTTTAACATCTCTTCTAACCATTTCAGTTTACTTTTACGATAAACCTACCTATTTTTAAAACGTAGTGTTATTTAAAGTTATATTACTTGTGTTTCCTTTATAATAGTAGATGTACTTACAGTTTATTAAACCATTGGAGCAAAAGTTCTAACTGCTTATTAAGAAGTACATACGACAAATTACTTCTTGTAAGTGGAGCCAGTCCACAGAACCATCCACGTTTCCATCATAAACACTCTTAAGCCAAAACATTTATCATAGGTAATGTCCGAGTGGTTTTCAATTTATCTAGGGAATTTCAAAACCACTAGTTGCATTTGTAGAGACTGTTTCACTAATAAATTGTTATTCTTACAGGCGTGCACCTAACTTTGGTCTTAAGGCAGTCAGGTGGCGCCGATTGATTATAAGAAAATAACAAAGTAACATAACCTCTTCATGTGATCGTTATATCGAACAGTAAAGGAACATGTGGTCAGTGCTGAGTGATAATTCTTCATGGTGTACAATTGTCGATTTAGAGATCAGCGTTTGGTCGGTATTTGACGAATCCTAGTACTTGATTGGTCTATACGAGGTTAGTGACGTATGGGTGAAACAGTCATGATAATTTTGTAATAGTTATACAAATCTGGTAGGTACATGATTTTGTCTGTTATTTTGTTAATAAAGTACCCTTACAAAACTTATTCCTCTATAATATGTTTTATGAACATATTTATTTACAGTAGCAACAGGAGACTATAGTAGATTCGACTATTAAATCTTTTAAGAGTTGGTCGCTATATGATAGATTTAAAACCCCATTCTGTTTGCATGGCCAGTACATTATAAAATAATAACAACTTCCTATTCAAGAAAAATATAAGTATCTGGAAATTCAAACCTTGGCAAAGAATATCTCGAAAGTGCTTTGACATAAATTATGCTTGCAGTATGACTTTGTCCAGTGAAATGTTATATCGTATTGTTTGGGTGGACTGCAATACCTTCTGTAACTACTACGTACGAGGTGTAATTCGAAAATTAGCAAAACACGTTATACATATATTGCAGTAATCATAGTACATGTAATGTAGGCAACTTTCACTACCATAGCGTTCGTCGTTTTGCATAACCACCAGGCGTTCTGTCTGTATCTCCAACGTGTAGCACATCGTGTTGTGTAATTGTGGCTGCATTTAAAATTGGTGATGTTAACTTTATATGCTGGGAATCACATTTTCTATTTGATGCATAGGATCGTATTGTAAACAAATGTTAATTGTGGTGACATCTATCGGAACGCTGGCGGGTTGCCTAAGTGCATACCTGTTGGAGGATATAAGCGTCCTTCTGCAGGACACTCCGGGCTCGGAGCTCAACGATTATTATTGAGGAACAACTTTCTAGATGTGGTAATAGTCCCGTTGGTCCCGTTGCTTCAGGCACTGTGTGAACATGAATGATGATAGAATAGGAATGGTCAGTTTTCTAAACATCGACTATTTGTTTGCGTAATCGTTAGGGCGATACTTTGGCGAAAGTTGTGGTTACTGCAGCGCATTAGTTTACTACCTGTCACCTGTTTTGGTACAAACTAGCTTGGAGTTTAAGTATCCATATTGGAAATGACTGACAACCTTTAGATAAAGGCGACGCTTATAAAATTAGCGAACTATTACTTCTGTTACATTTCTCGTGGAGATTGTGCCTACAACGTGACGATGATACGAAAACACGTTTATATAGTATCTCCATTTCCTGAGCAACATGTATTTAATTATACTTCCATGGCTCTGAAATTTCTTCACGTCATTTTTTAAACTTTTACTTCTGTGCGTTTTCTTGACGCCAAGCATGAACTTCTCTCCGAAATTGATTCTAATTGGAAAAATTAGTTGCACACTTGGACAATAGTTGCGGTGACCTATGCCCTAATAGAAGATTACTGTGAAAAAATGACCTAAAAAGGAAAGGTAAGGAAGGAGGGAAGGAAGAAGGGAAGGAGGGAGAGGAGGGAGGGAAGGAGGGATGGAGGCAAGAAGTACGGAAGGGAGGGAGGAAGGAAGGAGGAAGAAAGGAGGGATCGAGAGAAGGGGAGGGAGGAATGAAAGAAGGAAGGGATGGATGGAGGGAGGAAGGCAGGGATAGAGAGGGAGGAATGAAGAATGGAAGTGAGGAAGGAAGAAAGGAAGGAAGGGATTGACGGAGGGAGAGAGGGAAGCAGGGAGAGAGGAAGGGGAAAAGGAACGAAGGAAGGAGGATAGGAGGGAAGGAGAAAGAAAGACAGTAAGAAGAAAGGAAAGAAAGAAACAAAAAGAAAGAAGAAAAAGAAAGAAAGAGAAAGAAAGAAAGAGAGGGAAGCAGGGAGAGAGGAAGGAAGGGAAAAAGGAACGAAGGAAGGAGGATAGGAGGGAAGGAGAAAGAAAGACAGTAAGAAGGAAAGAAAGAAAGAAAGAAAGAAAGAAAGAAAGAAAGAAAGAAAGAAAGAAAGAAAGAAAGAAAGAAAGAAAGAAAGAAAGAAAGAAAGAAAGAAAGAAAGAAAGAAAGAAAGAAAGAAAGAAAGAAAGAAAGAAAGAAAGAAAGAAAGAAAGAAAGAAAGAAAGAAAGAAAGAAAGAAAGAAAGAAAGAAAGAAAGTAAGAAAGAAAGAAAGAAAGAAAGAAAGAAAGAAAGAAAGAAAGAAAGAAAGAAAGAAAGAAAGAAAGAAAGAAAGAAAGAAAGAAAGAAAGAAAGAAAGAAAGAAAGAAAGAAAGAAAGAAAGAAAGAAAGAATGAAAGAAAGAAGGAAAGAAAGAAAGAAAGAAAGAAAGAAAGAAAGAAAGAAAGAAAGAAAGAAAGAAAGAAAGAAAGAAAGAAAGAAAGAAAGAAAGAAAGAAAGAAAGAAAGAAAGAAAGAAAGAAAGAAAGGGAGGAAGGGAGGAAGGGAGGAAGGAAGGAAGGAGGAAGGAAGGAAGGAAGGAAGGAAGAAAGGAAGGAAGGAAGGAAGGAAGGAAGAAAGCAGACGAAGTTCTGCTTAAAATGCTTTATTTTCACCAAAATCGTTAGCCCAATGCTAAGGTACAATGACTTTCTCTTTTACACAAATACACAGCTTTGACATGTCTCTTTAATGTTTTTCTGTCAATGTAGTGCACCAAATTGCGCTGAGGGTAATTTGACGTACACACAGATTCACTTCTTAGACGGAGCTGCACGCCGATATTCCCTCACCAGTTATGGTAATACCGGATACGAGTATTGTGTTATGTAGTTATATGAGTAATGGGAGATATATAGGTTATTACATAAACTATAAAATGCACTAACTAGTAAGTGAATACGTTTATTTTAATGTGATAAATACATTTTAAAAATAAATTAAATTTAATAATTATATTACACTATGCAAGGATAATCTAGTGGAATTTAGTGATAGTTAAGTTTACTATTTAACTGATATAAATATTTTCCATAAAAAATACCATACATGATTGTAACTTAATAAATAGTTATTTTAATAATAAAGACTGATAAAAATTTATGCATTGGAATTAACAAAATGAGATTAGTAATTTTGTTTGTTAAGAAACGAATATTAGTTGTTCAATTTCAAGAAATGGAGAATTTTGTATTTAGGGAATAATACATCTTTAGAGTTTTTAAACTCCTAGAATAATAAAATAAAAGTTATTTTATTATTTATGTTAATCAGTACAAATAAAATTGTATGGTATAATTTAATACTTTATATAATAAGATTTATACCTTAAATTCATTTAACAAATTTTTATAAAATTATATAAAAATGTAATTTAAATGTGAATTGTAAAATTTGAAATTTGTTCAATATTTTATTCAAATTTATTAAGTTTTTGAAAGTAATTTTATTACTTATATACTTGGTTGCGTAGTTAGTGTTAACACGGCGAGGTTTCATAAACTTAGTTTCCTTCTTTGAAAATTTATTCCTCCAATTTTGCTGTGAATATTATTTTCTGATATAAATCACGCTCCATCTTAAAAACTATTAAAGATAGCTAATTTTAATTTTGGAACCTTTTTGGTTTAAGATGTTTAGTTATTAAAAGAAAATTGGTGATAAAATTGTAAGCAAATGATAGTTTAATAAGAAAATTCTATCTTTCATAATCAACAAACTTAAGCAGTAAATATAGATGAAGAACTTAAAAGATATTCATATTCCATTGCAAACATTTCAGTCTACCATCTACATTGCTTCTGAGATAACAGGCAATAAAAGTAGTAGATTTAAACATGACTGGCATAGACTTTTTTAATATCTCCTTAGGAAGTGCTGTTTTGTAGGGAGTAAATGAATTAGTGAGTTGCATTAAGGAAAATGCAGGAGCTATGAGTAACCAACCGACCGGTGCAATTTGTGTTGGTAGACCTTGCCGGATGAATCAGCTGATGTGGCATGTCCTCGCCCAATACTGACCGCTATTTCTTAGAATGCACAACCGCCTGACACCAGAGGTTACGAGTTTATCCATAGATTCATGAGTCCGAAGTATTTGTTGAAACATGTAACCTCGAGTATTAGAACTGCTGTATGAATAAAAAACCGATAATGTTTACTTTCCTACTTATGTTGCTTAAAATCAAATTACCATGTCACGAATGGGCAATCGAATGTGTCACGGAAGACTAACCAAATACTACCAAAACCGGAGTGACAAAATAGTTAACCTCAAAATAAGCTACAATCAGAACACAGCCAATACAATTTTTACTTTCTCTGCCACGTACATAGTACCTAAATAAGGTATTGCATTCCACCCAAACATATGACAGCGAGATTTTGATGGTGGCACACTGGGCTACTACTTAAAGCACATCGCATTGGTCTCCCTTATTATCTTCTATAAATAATTGCAAGTTTTCTCACAGATAGAACTTCTGTGGTGCGCATTGCTGGTTTCACATCCACCCGACGACCCATCTTAGCAGGTGTTCCTCAAGGTTCAGTACTAGCACCACTCCTCTTTAATATCTACACTTATGATCTTCCGGCTATAGCTCCAATATGCACAGCTTTATATGCCGATGACACTGCTCTGTTTTACTCTCACTCGTATATCTGTCATGCTATTCATGAACTACATACTACCCTGGATCGACTAGCTCACTGGTTCTCTAACTGGCGCATTTCCCTCAACACTAGCAACACAGAGGTTAAGATCTGCTCTTAACGTCCTTATAGGGATCCTCCTTCACTACAGCTGCTCCGGGAACAACTCTCATGGTTACCAACCAGGGTGCGAGTGAAGTATCTTGGGGTGCTACTGGACAGTTTGAGTTTGAGTCCAGAGGTTCTACTCCCATTAGTCTTGAACCCGTAGGAACAAGACCCGGGCCTCTTTCAACCAGGGAGTTATCCGAGCTGTCCCAAAGGGCGCTTGGTGTCCTCCGTGGGGCTTTCCATAGGGCAAGACCTGGTTTACAAACAAGCCCCCCCATCTGGTCCTAGGACACAAGACGGGATGGAAGTGGATACTCCACTTACGCGCGCCAACACCAAAGGTGAAGGCTACCGATATGACCTCGGTGGGGTCGCCTGGCGATCTAGCACACCTTCTACTAGCTTTGCAGGCTAGTATCCGGGAGAATTAATGGCTTCCCTCAACCCCGTCCTTAGACGTACCCGATTCCCACGGGTATCGGGAACCACTGCACCCTCGAGACCATCCCAATCCGAACAACTAGGTGCTACTGGACACTCGACTAACTTGGAACGCCCACATCTGTCAGTCTGTTACACTTGCGTCTGCACGGCTCTCAAAAGTGTACCCTTTACTTAACAGGCGCACCTCACTTGGTTATGAATCCTCCCTTCTCCTTTACACATCTCTAGTCCGTCCCATTTTTACCTATGCAGCTCCAGTCTGGGGTGGCGCCAGCAAGACTAATCTCCACCGACTGCAGATATTACAAAACAGGGTGCTGCATACAGCTACAAATGCTCCATGGTTCGTCAGAAACCAACAACTTCATCACGAGTTTGGTCTTAACCAGTTCACCAGTACATCCGACGGCTGGCACGACCTTTCTTTTACCATCTTCAGGAGGTCCCTGGAGCTGTTACGTACAATCTCGGCGCTCGCACTCGCCAACCAACTCACCTCAAACGCAGACTGCCACAAGAACTTCTCCTGAGTGACCTCTCCAGTACAGATGACCCAGACGAGTGATAACTATCAAACTTAAGGTCCTCAATTTGTGTTATAATGATCCTGTCATATTTAGCTAAAGGAATCGTTCACGGCTACCTAAATTGTTATGTATACTGTTACTAAGTGTCTCAATAACAAACATCTGTAAAGCATATTTTCTGATCGATGTATTAAAAAAAAGGGGGAGAGAGATTTTGATGGGAATACACGTTTCGAGGTATATTGAGTCCAAAAAAGAAAGCATTGTCAGAAAAAGATGTGTGGTTAAAAACCATATTTGTTATTTAATTTCAGGATTACACGATTTAAAAAAAAAAAGCACCATCCCAGACTACTCTTTACGCTGAAACGTTTACAAAAGTTCTAATTTTCTCAAAATCCGCTTTAACAATTTTGATTAATCCTTAACAGGAAATGCGTGTCTCACTATTTCATTATGTTATTTCATTTGCCGTGTGATGATGCTGTTCATTGTTGGCGGTCTCTTATTTATGATCATTTATAATGTTTTTCTAAAATCCTACGGCGTCTGACAGACGCGCATTGCCAGTATTGTGCTATGTTAGTAAGTGTATCACAGGCACACATTTCTAGGAATGTTATTGTATATTAGTAAGTGTAATTTTCTCATGTTCGGTTACTGATTTTACAGAGAATATTAACATTCAGTGTATAGTATATATTAGAGTTTCTCTTTCTAGTATAATTTAAGTAATGGATAAGCCTTAGTAGTGACTGCAAGGTTGAAAATGTGAATGTAAATGGTCATCTCTCTTAAGATTTTGCTCAGTCTCTTACATACCTTAAGATTTTGCTCAGTCTCTTACATACTTAAGGGGAAAATGGTTGTGTTTGGAATTCAAAAGAACCACCAAGAAACTGACGTGTTCTTCGCCATAATATAATGTGACTTTGTGGGTTCGTAAAATTAAAGGTCAAGTTTGCAGAAATTCAAACTGCTCTTTATTTCCGTAGAAACAGGTTGTACAGCCCTGCCAATAGCAGAATTACGAAACATACACAAATACAACCTTCAAGGTCATCTGCCACACAAACAAAGAGTTCACTTTCAAGTCACTGCTGCACGCACACGATTACCAGTTCGGATTACGACTCTGTCCACTGGCGAGTCGCGGCTTCTTTATACCTGTACCTCTACTCATTTTTCTAGAAATTAATCGAATGTTCTGTAACAAATAATAAATGGAACCTTCTAGTCCGCTAGGCCGCGCCGTGGCTCAGTGGTTAGACCGCTTGGCTCTCACCATGGTGGCCCGGGTTCGATCCCAGGCGACCGCAAAGTGAGATTTTTGGTGGACAACACGGCGCTGGGGCGGGTTTTCTCCGGGATCTCCGGTTTCCCCCGTCATCTCGTTCCACCGGTGCTCCATCTTCATTTCATGTATCATCAGTGTCATCGCCTGCGGTGCCGTATGTAGTAAAAGCGGGCGTTAAACACTACACATTATTCCAGTCCGCTATGTGTCTCTTTCTTTACCTGTTTCGGCAAGATTTTATCTCCGCGTTGCGGTGTCTTTTTGTGCACGCCGGCCGCGCTCGTCGCAACAATGGATCGGCGACACTAATAAAAGGGATGTCCAGCTTGACGAGAAAAGCTAGTATCTCAAGGGAAAATCCTAATAAAGTTGATGTTTGGTCTACATTATTTGATGAGTTAATTGAAGAGATTACTACGTGGACAAATGTGAAATTAGAAGTAACAACCAGAGTTCTTACAGAACAAAAATACAATTACAATGCTAAGACATCTGTGAAAGGAAAGCTTTCATTGCGAATGGGTGAGAAGCCACTATGTTTAGAGTGTTCAAAGAAGAGTTTGTAAAATTCTTAGAAAATGATACTTCTGCGTTTCACTTAAAAACTATGACCTTTTTTTTTTTTTTTTTTTTTTTTTTTTATTTTACACCCCCAGCAGAAATTCGTATTGTTATTTGACTTAACTGTACTCGTATGTTAACATTCTATAACATATTACTTCATTTTGAGAAGTTATGTATTGCTTATTATTCAATAGAATGTATATTTTTATGAATATGTGACTTATTGCCTATTCGTGTCCCACGACACGCAATTCCAGTAAGCGCTTAAAAGTAGCCTTTCCTTTTAAGGGAAGATGTTTCCATAACAAACGAAATTTTTATCTTGAACTTTCTCGAAATGTCTTCTGAACTCCTCTTTATTGTCGACGAGTTCTTCATAACTGGTGAATGTATGAAGTGACGCATACAATTTAATGTGTAACACATTTTTTTTTTTTTTTTTTTTTTTTTTTTGGACGGGGGGATGAATCGTTTCTAAAATATTCCTTGTAATTTATTTGAATTCTTCAACAAACTCTTTAAAATGAGAAGTCGAATACGCTTTGCGGCTTAGAGCCCTCAATTGCCTAGCCAAGCTATGTCATCGCTTTGCCCCAAAACTGCATTCATCTTGTTATGGAACAAAATACCCCTCGGCTACGCTTTGCAGCGCATATTATGCACATATGAACATTTGAACTTCGCTCTGTTCAACTGTTAGCGATTGCTGCAAACAAACAAAAGAAACGTACGTAACAAGTGACGACTACTACCGGACAAAGCGTTTGGGATGCGTCACATAAAGTTTAAGAACTGCGACACCGTTGGGAGTGTCAGTTCCAGGTTAAGGCACGGTTGTTGTTTGTGGGGAAACACCTGGCGGCGATTCTGCTGACCTTAACACAATCAAGTAGGCGTTGCATTCTTGAGCAAAGATGGTAAATCATCAATTATCACTCTAGCGACAATCAACTATGTACAGCTGAGTAAATGCATTCTGACTGATACCAAACTTATCTAGTAGTAAAGATATGGATTCGTCACTTATTTCTCCAACAGATAATCCAAGAAGCGCTACCAAGAAATCAATGAATGTGCGATAGATTCAATACAAACTCTTTCGAAGATGACAAATGGTGTTAAACGTTGAATCAACTATCATCCTCGTAATACATATTTTTAGGTCTCCCTTGATTCATGTAATGTTCATGCCTTCCTAACCTATACCAGCCGTTCCCTAAAATGTTAATATCTAAATTTTAGAATAATATAAGAGTATATAGTTTCATTATATTTTCATTTTAGAGGGGGCGTAAATGAACATGCAGATACTAGTGCACTTTTCGTGCCATATCAAGACTATTTTGCGACAGAAAATGTAAAAGTCAAAAGTTCCTTATTAGTTCATCTTTATCCCCTTACTGTGTGGGAGTTTCGAAATTCAATTCTCTTTGCATGGCCAGGACTTAAACGTATCTTGAAACTGAAACCAATAACAAGGAATATCTCAAAAGTGATTATTCTTAAAAATATTTATTTGACATAAAACAATTTTAACAAGATCTACATTTTTAGGCTATATTCAGACAAGAATTATATACCATGGAAAAGGATAAAAAATGGAAATATTATCGACAATCCTGAAATATCCCCAAAGCCCCACGAAAAACAGATGTAGCGAGATTCAGACTAACTACGGGAAATGACTACCTTGGGCAAACACCTTAACAGTATAGGACTTCTCGTAACTCCAATCTACCCACTGTGCAATAAGGGAGACATGACGGAGAAACACCTTTTGACCCACAACAGACTATGTGGGGCTTCATTGCCATTGGCTCGGCATTAGAAAACAATATTATTTACACAGTAAGATTTTGTAATTTCCTATGCTTTACCATTTATACTGTAACAATTGTTTTGGTTTAGGTCCCGAGAGTTTAAAATATTAAAATATTTATAATGGTAGTTTAAGGATTAATATGGAAAAGTTAATATGCATAAGAATAGAAAGTGTGAAATTCAGTGGGTCATGATATGATGCAAAGTATATATATATGATACGATGTAATGTGTTAGTATTGGTAGTTACAAAAATGATATGACATAATGTATTGACGTGGAACAGTGAAACATAAGCTCGTTTGGTGGTTATAGCAATGAAAGGAGAAACAAATAAACAATCTTGGACAAATGGCTAGATGAGATTGCGTCTTATGATCGTGTAACGTCGAAGGGAACAGACATCTTTTGATTGTGTAACGCCAAAGAGAACAGACGTATAATTCTGAGTCGGAACGGCGTGTAGAAAAAATATCTATAGAGATTATAAACTTTATTCATGATTTCTGTGTAAATGCAATTCAATTACATTGATCAAGTTTATTGTATATCTACGTTACGACGTATTGTGTAAATTTGCTACTCAAAATTAAAAGATTTAAATTATATTAATTTAAAAAGGAAAATGGAATGATTTCCTAAATGGATGAAAAGTTAATTCCCTCGCTCGGGACCACGCCTGAAAGAGTTTTTCTCATGCAATGACTGGAGTAGCAGCCGTGGATAACATCTAAAGGAATTGCTGATCAAAAGCTCAGATTAAGACGACTGCGAGACCTAGAACATCGGCACCATCCCCAAGGATAGGATGCGGCAACAGCATCATCCTATATCATATCTATCATCACATCTCTACGTAGGTAACCATTTTCGTTCCAATACGAAAAAAACACAGAAGCTATTTCTGGAAAATTCAGTATAAGTACATTTCATTTGTCATCAAAATCGCAAACCTTTTTTTTTTTTTTTTTTTTTTTTTTTGAGAAAATCAAAGCGTTTTCTAAATTTCACCAATATAGTATAGTTTGAGGTAATGAAATTTTCTTGAAAATGCTTGTGTGATAGCGTTGGAAGATACTGAACCTTCCTGCTAAAGTGAATCAGAAGGTTCCTTACAAACACACACAAGTTCTCTCCCACACGAGCGGATGTTTGAGTAACAACATGATTACAAAAGGCAACAATGTTCACGTGTTTTCCCAGTTACAAACTCGAAATTACTAATGTTGACACTTCGTTGGCGGACCCATCGTTCAAGGCCAATGTTAAATAACTGGCCAAGGGAATATTCAATATTCTAATTGTATAAGTCAGCACACGATGTCAGAATTTTTGACCAATTATATTATTAATTGTAGGAAGATACATAATTATATTAAATAATTTCGTTACATTAAAATCAATGCATAACGTAGAAGAATGAGGTAATGTAGAATTTTGTTATGAGAGTCATCAGCTGTAGCAGGATTCCTCCATTATTGTGGGTTTAGATGCCCCAAAGTTGCGGCAACATATATAGCAAGATTCGTGCTGGTATCTCGTTTCCCGTCGTTGGTCTTACTTCGTCGATCTTACCTTCGTCCAAAATATTATGACTTGATGAAGATGTTCCCCAAAGTTATCAGGAAAATCCTTAATTATGCCTCGGCTAGCTTTTAATATTCTTCTGTTATATTCTTACTTACGAGAAATGAAAACTCTAAGTTACAAGGGTGGTAACGAGTGAAGAAATCATTAAGATTTTTAATTTGAATGTCTATAAGAAATCAATCTTTTGTTTATTTCTTTTAACACCATATCCATTACAATTCTTATCACAAAACTTTATATTGTGATCGGAATCAATCTAATGCTTCAAATTGAACTAACCTTAAATATTTTCGAGCAATTTAGAAAGCGTCCGATCTCTTCGACGTTCCAGAAATAAAAACGAATTTTCTTTTGGTTTCTACACCAAGATTATTTAATCATTCGTTACTATCGCTACCCATATATTCCTACATCACTACATTACGTAATACAATTATTACTACAGCCAATTACAAAATTACATATATTTTTACACAATTTTGTTTGTTTTTCTTTTATAAATTTATACATTTTTCAAACCCTTTTTAAATATAAATCAAAACAACTGTTACATAGCTAAGGCAGCTTAAGAGGTCAGGTAAAGGCAGTCATTGTAAATATGTGTAGGTCAGGTAATTAGAGTTCCAGTGAGTTCCATCGACCCGAAACCCATTAGCTTATATGTAAAATTGGTGGAGTTCAGCTATGGCAGATGTTATTAAGGCACATACGTTAAAATTCTGGTAATTAAAAGAGAAATGTAATTGCTAGGATTGAGCAAACACCACTCAACCGTGACGCAGCCTAACGTCCTTCAAGGTTAAGTCATATCGGACTAGAATGAAATGGGTGAAATGATGCTCAAATGAGCCCAAAGTACATCTTCCATGATAAAAGAAACCCCGGAAGAAACCTTATGCAGATAACTCACCTTTACTGGGTTTAGAACTCGGGACCTGTTGAATGTGAGACAGATACTAAATGGTGAAGATGTAGGTCTACCAATCTAAATAAACACGTCAAATGTGGCTAAACTTATGCCCCAGTGGCGTTTGAGTCTGTCGAAAGGTGTTTCTCAGCGAATGAAATGCTTCTGGCAGATAAAACATGCAGTCTAACACCGGAAAATTTGGAAAAATTAATACCTGTGTACTGTAATGTAAATTAAATGTATGTGGACATGACTTTCCTGATGTACAACCATCTCTCTCTCTCTCTCTCTCTCTCTCTCTCTCTCTCTCTCTCTCTCTCTCTCTCTCTCTCTCTCTCTCTCTCTCTCTCTCTCTCTTGGATGAATGGTGTATGGCATATTCACTCAATATTAGTAAGATCAAAGATAAAATATTCTCACCGGGGCCTTTTCATAATGTTTCTCCACTAAGTGTCATGAAAATCAGCTGCATCACAAAGACCAGTTAACGTCTTGGTGTAAGTTCGACACAAGAATGACTTGGAAAGCCCATAACTTGGCAATCACTGTTGTATCTATTAATGGTCACGTGGTTTTCATGATGTTGGACGAGATAAATCTTTCCTCTTGTTTGAACTGCAACTGGTTATTAATTATGATTAATCTGTTTGCTTTTATGAACATAGGTATAACTTATATAAAGGTATATCAACTGGCCATAAATTTTATTACATGTGCTGCCTAAAACAAAAATAGGTATTAACAATGTAACATAGAGGTAGGTATAAATTAGAATGACGGAGTTAGGAGTTTATTCAACTTATAGCTTTGTTTACAAGGACAGAGGCTAGCAGCAATCTTCCTCAACTATACCATCATTATAATGTAATTATATACGTGAATGTTAAATGTTTTCCCTTTATCGTCGTCCTGCGTACCTTATACATATACATTTTATTTAATTATCGCTACGTAATCAGAATTATATTGCCTGCATAATAATGTTCAACAGGCAGTTCTCTATTGTTCTCTTCCAATAGAAGTCAGATAAATCCTCCAGTGCCCCTTCTACTCACTAAGGTTAGGATCTCAACTTATCTACGGTCACCACAAAATACAATACAGCCAAAACCAGCTATCACAACAATCCTTTGTTTATTACACAGCGATGACGTGAGTTGACGTGATGTATCTATCAGCCACCAACGCCTGCCTCGACTGCAAAGTCATTAATATAGTGATCAAGTTGAAAGGTTACCAAAAGTGGAATATAACATGTCCTGGGACGCTGAGTCCATAGCTTTATTTTTGTCGAGGATACTGATAAGCATCTGATAGATGCATACGCACCAAACGAAGGTTTAATGAACAAACGCTCTTCTTTGGTATAATATTTAGTTTGGCCCCTTTTTACTTATGCTTCTCCTATATGGCATTCAGTTTTTCAAAACAGATTTGTTGGAAATGCAACAGATGTTCCATGGTTCTAAGAAACAATCAGCTACAACATGAACTACACATTGTTTTAGTCAAATACTAGAATCCTTCTTCTCCAAACTTGTTAATGTTCCAGGAGCTCAGGTATACAAACTTGGAATAAGAAGACTAAAACTGAAAAGAAGACTACAAGGGATCTTTTCTCAGTGATTCTAAAAATGGCACCAGTAATTCACCTATTATGAATAGTAACTTAATTACTGTACTTCAAATACTTAGCAATGTATTGTTGCGTGTATAAGCTGAGCAAGATTTGGAAATTTCTGTAATCATTATTCTGTAACATGTATTTTCGATGCCTTGAGTCTGGGCACAGCTGTGTATAAAAATTGTATGATTAAGCGTAAATTCTGCTGACTGGCAAAACATGTACTTTGGACTGTTGAATCAATGATGTAAACAATGATTGCACAATATGGTGCAAATTAACAGTTAGCGTGGGAATCGCTGAATTGACTTTTTGGTAGGACCCCTATTTAAGCTTGGTTGAGTTAGCCCCCGGGGGAGAGACTTCACAGAGATTTCAGAGGGGACTTGCTGCCGGTCTCTGTAAGAATCAACAAGAGTTTATTTCAAAGTACTACCACAAGTAAGATAGCCAGCAGGGCGTACCAGATCGTACACATTTTGACAGTCACAAGGTTCAAGCCATACAAACAACACATCGTCAAAGGTAAAGTTGCATTATGTTATGTATTTAAATGTTATCAAAGCGCCCCTGATCTCCTCCAGATCCAGGGAGTGCCCTGTAGAAACACTGGGCATCTTTGAAATATAGTTATTCAGTTCAGTTTGACTTAGATGTTTCTTTCGCTCTACCCTTTCAGTAGCTATACTCCCATTTGCAGATTAGGTTTGTAAGTCTTCTTCACCCCCCCCCCTTACAATCCTGATCTACAACAGTATTTATTATTAGGATTAAGATTTCACTATGGAGGGGACTCAGTATGTAAGCCATCATGCTGGGCCCATTGTGCCTATGCCCCCAAGTGGGACACTCCCGGGAGGAAGGATGAGGCGAGAGGAGACTGAGGGCGGCTGACCCAAGACAAGAACACGCTCCCCTACAGCGGGACGGCAACCAGCGCAGCAGCCAAGCCGCAAAGGTCCCTGGCTGGCGGTCCCTGGCGCTTCCCGAATGAGAGCCACAGACAAAACCGCCTGAGCCATCCCGCTCAATTGATTAATTATTAATAAATTGTATGTGTTCCCGCCTATGTAGTGTGGATAGCATGTCTGCCCTTCGTTCAAGAATTCCCGAGCTCAAATTTCGGCCAGGTGAGTTGGATAAAGTTATATCCAAGGCTTTCCCTTATCCTGAAAGATGAATGTCGGGTAGCTCTAATCTATAAGGATCCTGGACTCGTTTGTACATCATTTCAGCCATTTCGTCCATAGTCCCATATGGCTCACGTTTTGGAGGATGTTAAATTAAAAAAAAACAGTTACATGTTACGGAGACAAACTGGCCAACCACATATATAATGTTACTATGTAATAATTTACTATAAATATCAATTGTATAGCGTAAATGGTGTTCGGCCAAATTTAAAATAAAAAAGAAATACTGGCAAAATATATCATTTTTGCTATATCTCTTTAGAAGGCTTCCATTGTAGGTACATCTTTAAATTGCTGTATGTCATGCCTTGCTATGGAACTTCATAGAACTTGAAGTATACGGTTTGAAGTATTTAATAACTCTAGGTAATGTAAGGACTTTAGCCCTGGCTCATCTACTCACGAGAGAGCTCCCAGACGGTGGTCGATTTGGATTTACGACAGAGTAGAAGGTAGGGTTCTAACAGATGAAGCTCCATGACGGCTTCTACTACAACTGACACTTTTCCCTCTGCAGGCTTACACATTCCCGGGAATGAAGTTTCCCCTGCCATGCAACACCAAGACACTTATCACATGTATCCCAGAAAGAACCAAGCGGATGAGGGCTGAAGAAAGTGAGATGAGATTAGAAGAGAGAAAATTCTGGGATATCTCTAGGGACCTAGGGAAATATCCTTAGAAACTATGGGTCAGAAAATTCCACAACCTTCCAAATGCTTCTCACACACACTACCTCGCTCAGTTAGTAACTCCAAAATCCATATTTATGAATATTGACAGCTTTTGCTCTTATTTTTCAAATAGTTATCCTTAGATTGTTTCTCAGTTTTACAGGTTAGTTTTCAAATTAAGTACAACTTATAAATCCTTGGTGTTTGAAGGTTATCGTGTGGCATCTTAATAAATTACTGAATAATACAATGTACTTTTTATAAGAGGCAGCTACTAAAACTGTTACATTAATATGATATGGACACTGACGATCCAACTTGATTTTATAAATAACCTAAAGGTATGCGATAGGAAGATTAACTAACTGACGGGACATTTAGTACGTCGAGTCGCAATGGAATCTTAGGTATACATCCTTAGGATGAACGGATTGAATGAAGGACCCATAGGAGTTGGATGGGCTGTAGGAACGGACGACGTAACTGTAGAGACGTGCAGATATTTCAAGCAGTTACTAGCAGGGGCCGCCACATGAGGGTGACTCGTAGGTTCCCTTTCAGCGGAAATAGGGAAAACCTCGGCACTGCAATGAAGGCTCGAACGGCCACCCTCTGACTGAGACGAGAAGTTGTTAATCGCATGCCTTTGCGTCATTTGTCCACAGTCATCGACAGCTCTAAGCGAACCTGTAACATCAAAGAGGGAGAGGAAATGGAAGAGAAGTAGCCTGTAGAAGACACTACTCCAGGTTCATCTTGCTGACCAGGGAAACATATGGAAAATGTCCGGGACGTCATGAATGTGAACTTTACGCAGAGCCATCTGGGTTAAATAACTTGAAACATAATAGCTACAGTGTCATTTATATAGAGGTGACATATTTCTTTCATTAACTGTTTCAAAAGGCACTGTACTTGCGATAACTTATTATACCTAACATGCAGAGGAATTTTGGGAGATTATTTACCTCTATAGCAAATGCTGAAAATGTCCGCCATTCTGCTTAAGGCACAACTCAACACGTCGTTCCATGTTACTGGCCACTCGTTGGAGGACTCTGTTGTCAATAGCTTCAATCCCCTGTGTGATGTTGTGCTTCAGATCTTCCAATGTCTGGGGACGAGTGGCGTTTCTGTCTTTTAAGTAATCTCCATTTCAAATCCGGAGATCTCGGTGGCCACAGGTTCCTATACTGTATCCGTCTTAAGAAACACACTGTTTGTACTACTCTGCGCCCAGGTGCACAAGCGTGACAGACGACAGTAACACTTTCGCCCAGGTGTTACGCCATATTACATTCAAACAAGTTGTATGCACAAGAGTAGCTTATCAGTAGGTTTTGTTCGCGGAATTGCTCACAGGACGGCAAGAGTATAGAAACTATTCCGTCGTCAAAGAGACTTGCTATTAGCTCCATGGATTCACTTGATGTATGACATGTAACGCCATCTTGCTGAAAATATTCTTGACTCAGTCTACCTTGTCCAGTTGTTCAACAAACTCCATGAAAATCAGTCGGTACTCTGCAGTGTTCACAGTCTGGTCTCACTGTTCTCTGTGAGTATATTGCGCACCAAACTCCGATTTTAACCGGGTGCATAGGTGCTTCATGGATGGCATGTGGAGTTTCGATATTCCAATTGCGTGAGTTCTGTGAGTTCACATAACCGGATAAATGGAACCACGCTTCATTTGTGAACCATGTGATGGACAATATGGCAGGATTTTGTACAATGAATGTTCAAAACCAACGACAGTAATTCAATCTTTTATTCTTATCTGGTTCCTGTAGCTGATGAACAACCGTAACCCTATATGGCTTTAGGTCTGCACTTTCCGTAGCTCTTTGACACATTGACTAGGTGTACCCTGTCTCCTGCGACAAACGTCTTAATGATTTTTTGGGCGACTGCTCCAGTCGTGCTCTTACATAAATAACCGTGGGAAGCCTAGATGAACGATGGTTGCCTTTTTCACTCACCAGAGATCCAGTTGTTTCCAGTTTGTTTACCAGTCCCAGTATTGTTTCATTTTGGAGGATTGCGAACACCAAATTCTCTCTGGTATGTCCTTTGAGTAACTGTAATGGAATTCGTAATCCAGTATTGCGTCACAAGGAAGAGTCTACTGCATTTTCATGACTAGAACAAAATGTCAAAAACAGCTGCCAACAACAGTAGTTAGGAATAAAACATAAACATCTGTACATCTAGTGACGAGGAATCGAAACTCCAGGATATTCTGCTTAATTTGGTGCTAAAATTGGGTCATTGAATGAATTTCCAACGGAATAATTAAAGAAAGAAATGTGTCAGTTCTATTAAATCACCCTGTACTTCAAGATGAATGTAATTACATAAGTGTTACCTTCCTTGCAACTGGGGCGTTTACTCGCTAAATAATGTTAAGTACAGCTTGTTTGGTGACGTACTTAGCATGATGAGAGGGAAAGTAAAGGCTATTTAATCGGATACTTTGTATGCCAAATCATTAATGCCTAGAGCTAGAACATGAAGAGGGGAAAACTAGGATACTGTTATTACTGGTAAATCAACTGCGAGGAAGCACTGCTAACGGTTGGTCGGAACTACATTCGGAAGACTGATCTCTCCGTCAAATTTCTTACAAAAGTTTATTGTTAGTACTATTAACAAACCGTTGTAATAACGATACAGCCTGTCTCACTATGGCATGGTTTAACATTTGATGACGTCTTTCGATACTTTTTACTTTCTCTATAACACCCAGGAAGAGAAGATATTGATTCCACCCAAAAATTCTATACCGAGATTTCACATTCTGAAATGTCTTAATCCACAAGAAAATCTCTCTGTGTATGTACAATGAACAGCATTAAATTTAAGATGAAACGTCAGTTAAATACGAAACTTGGATTTGGTCCATAAACCAGGTATCCCTTACATAAACATTTTTTAAAAATTTTGATAACCTCAAAAATGGTTGTAACGATTTTAATTAAAATACTACATGTTTAAGACATTTTCATGACAAATGAAATGTATAACTTCATTTCTGCATAATCTGAAAAAGTTGACAAAATTTTACTGCAAAAAACAAAATTAACTCAGAGAAAAGGAAACAGAGAAAGAAAAGGACAGAGAAAACGCACGTAGTGTTTGCCACCAAGCCCAATAATATAGAATAAGGAAGCTATTAATTCTATAGGTATAAAGATTCATGATAGCGAACAATTTATATTTATTAATAATAAATAAAAATATATGGATAGTTGTCCTTTCTTTTCAATGGAAGCTTAAAATATTAATACACTGGTACAGTGCCTTATTTTTCACTGGTGGCCAGCCGGTCGGATTTTCGCTGCGGCAGAGTGCCATCTGCTGCAACCCTAATCGCCCGCCGGCCTGCCACCAGTGAAAAATAAGGAACTTTAGATAAAACGTAAATGCAGTGCGAGGTTGTTTTTACAATTATCATTTATACCGCAGTGTTTTGTTTACTCAGTGTTCATGATGATAACGGTTCCCCTTTCAACCGCAGTTCTTGCCTATGTTTATTTTTATATCGTTCTAATCACGGTTGCAATAAAATATAATAAGCAAATCTCAAATCGGGCTACTACTTTTGAACCGTTAAAAGAGCTATCTACGCAACTGGAAGGTAACTCTTTCAGGGGGAGTAAGAACCCTAAGAAATATTAACCCCTGTTTATCTCGATTAACATGAGAAGTAAACGGCTCTTAGCATATGATACCCTAATGAACTTCAGGCAACATCTGCCTGCACAAGCTGGGCGCCTTTTCCTTTTAGGAATACATTGTCTCTTGACTTATTTAAGATTAGTCTGTACAAGAGTAAATAAAGTCTTGTGAGTACAAAAAGTCCGTCTGCAATATGTCGATCTCGATGAATGAGCTGCAGGCTGCTCCAGTGTTGAATTATAACATATTTTTGGGGATAAACAACAGCAATTAAGTTCACTGATAAATTTAATGGAGACTAATAACGATGTACTTTGAGTTATCGACTGTGTGACCTATGACGCGACTGAACGCCTTGCAAAAGAAGTGAACTCGTCGCGCCAGTGCAGAATTTGCTATTCCTCGGTCTATAACATTCAGTTACGTTAACAAATCTATTCTCAGGATAAAAACCAACGAAAGACGTCTTGGATACAATTAAAGAGGACGGCACTTTTCTCGATAAAGTATGCTTGGCTGATAAAACAACTTCCCATGCGAAGCGCATACGAATCCTTTTGACGGACACATTTCCGTTTGTCCACGTGTAGACAAAGCACTACCCGTTTTCCGCCATATTACGTAATACTTACATAGGAAAGGAGATGTCAAGGTCAAATTCACATGAAAATGTGGTTTTATATATATAATAAATGAATTGACGTTTGTTAGTCTCGGAAAAGCTGGACAACGGCTGAACCGATTTGCCTAATTTTGGTTTTGAAATATTTGTGTAAGTCCAAGGAAGGTTTGAAAGGTGAGAAAAAACTCTGAAGTGATAACAGACCGGGTTATTAACGAAATATAAAAATACACACGTAAACTCTTAAGGAATACAGTGAGTAAAAGAAATATTGGTACAACTGGATATTCGAAGTTCTTTTCTCAATAACATCATAATGTATAATCAGAAACGATACAAATTATTTATAACGCCTCATAAATTATTTACAAACAATAAAAATAAAAAATAAAATTTATTTTCTGATACCTCAAGGGACAACAAATATAAAAACACAAAACATTACATATTTCTGTGCAAAATAAAGATTGGGACACCTGAACAAAAATAGTGTATCTTGTGCATCAAAATATAAGTTTCAATATCTTGTTGGATATCCTCTGCGTTTTATAAGCTCTCTCAGACGATTGGGCATGCTCCTGACAAGGTTAGCAGTATATGCAGCTGAAATTTCGGTCCACTCTTCATGAAGTCTCCTTTTTAAATGCTCCTTTGAAGATATTGGCTGACTGTGGACTCTGTTATCTAATGCATCCCATAAATTCTCAATTGGATGTACGTCCATTGATTGTGGATGTGGATGAAGGATATGTGGACCGTTGTAGAGTAACCTGCACAACCCTGCAATTATGTTTGGGGACTTTATCTTCTTGGAACTTAAAACTGGCGCTGGTCCCAGTTTTCTCTGCACGCATGCGTAGGTTCTCCTTCAGAAGGTTCAAGTATTTTATGTTATACATTTTTCCCCTCGATGAAACCAATTCTCCCACTCCAGATGCCGACATGCAACCCCAGACTATCACAGACAGCCACAGCGCAATGGCTTTTGACAGATCGACATCTTCGGGTCAGCTAAGTACTTCAAAGATTTTGTTTCATCAGTCAAGAACACAGAAAAGCTCTATGTAGAAAACATTCTAATATAACTAATGTGATCATGTTACAGTCATAAATGACAAGAAAGTTATATGTAAACTTAATGCATGTTATCAACCCAATTAATAATTTCAACATTGATTATAATCCAAATTTAAATAATTTCATTAATAAAAGAGAAACTCCTTCAGCCATAGCTTTAGCTTCAGAAACTATACACACACATCAGCCTTCTGTAAACTGGACATATACAGAGTGTCCCAAATTGATGTATACACTCGTTGAACTGTTATTTCTCCGCAACGAAATGAGACAGAAGTACAATTTTTGTTATGTTTTATTTCTTGAGCCCGTACATGTTCAAAATGTCTACCTCCTGCCACAGTACGCTCCCAACAACGACGTTGAACAGTGCGATACACGTTTTGGATTATTGCTGTTGGGATGTCATTGATGCCATGTTCAATTTGATCTCTCAGTTCCTCCAATGTTTGTGGTTTTGTGTCGAACACCATGTCCTTTACAGTTCCTCAAAGAAAGAGGTCTAGAGAGGATAAATCAGGAGACGTGGCGGAAACTGCGTAGCACCTCCTCTTCGTCCTATCCATCTCTGATTTAGTGTTCGATCGAGAAAATTTCTCACATTGACATGAAAGTTAGGTGGAGCCCCGTATTGTTGGAAGTAAAGCTCAATTTCATTCTCAAAGAGATCTTCAATACGTGGAATCATGATTTCCAACATTTCCAGGTAAGTTTAACCCGTGACAGTCCCTTGGAAGACAAACCACACCATACCATTACTTCTGGAAAATTGACGGTCTTTTTTGAATGGTTTTGGTTAGCGCAGTACATACTATTATGCCAATTAATTGTGCCATTAAGTTTGAATATGGCTTCATCTAACCAAACAATTAAGTCTGGAAAATCTTCCCTTTCGTCACACTTCTGCAGGAACCTCTCACAAAATTGCAGTTGCGTATCTGGATTGTCCTCATTTAGTGCATGGATAAGTCTGGCTTCCATTTTTGGCCCCGAAAAATTCGATGAACACTGCTTTTCTTGATACCAGCTTCACGAGGACATTGTCTCACTGACTTCTTTGGGGACCGTGCACAAACCTGCATGGCTGCAAAAGTACTCTCCTTGCCAGTGGAACTTCTCTTTCTTCCACAGTGACCTTTCAACATGTCTTGCACCATTCCATCATCTTCAAACTTGTCTCGAATTCTTGCTACCTTTGTTGGTGGTGGTGTCCTTAATTGAACCATCCAACATCGCTGCACTTCAACAACATTCTCCACTTTCCAACAACGCTTTAGTACCCACTTACGTTTCTCGAACGATAATAATCTCGCCGCCCTTGCTGTTTATAAACAAGTGAAGATCTATGAACGTGTTGCTATGCTTTTCCAGTACCTTGTGGTTCATACATAACAAAAATTGTATTTCTGTCTCATTTCCTTACGGAGAAATAACAGTTCAAAGAATATATACATAAATTTGGGATATTCTGTATTTATACAGATGATTGTGTCTCTTAGATGAACATGGAGCTGAGCTGGTGGAAAATATGAATTCTCGTTCTACAAACATCCTGGAAAAAATACTACACATTTTGATGGTGAAGTTTTAGCTATTTCTCTTTCACTCCAAAACATTCTTATTTAGCTGCAATGGTGCAAAAGCATTGTTATTTTGTTGAACTCTAAAGCAGCAATTCAGGCTGTAGCATCCAATTTCTGTCCAAAATTGAGAAAAATCTAGAAATACACAATGTAATCCAAAGCATTAAAAATTAGGAAAACTAATAGTTTAGCAATGGATTCCGGCCCATTGTGGAGTTCAGGAGAATGAAAGGGCTGATATGTAGGGAAAAACAAAGATTTAAAATTAAACAGAAAGTAACAATTAAAAGAGCTATAAAGAAAAAATTAATGATGATGTAAAAGTACTTCTAGAAAATCCATCTATAATTCCGGAATTATCACGTAAATCTGCTGTTGCAATGATGGGACTCACTACAAGGCTGATTACTTAGGAAAACATCTTCAGAGAATTGGCATACTAGCTTCTCCAAATTGTGTATTGTACTCCCAAGATATAGAAATGGATAGAGAACTGTGCAGCTTTACAAAATTATCAAGATATACCTAACTTGTAAGTACTGGGAAGCCAGAATGAAAATTACTTCATTGTTGACTCCAGAGCATTAGCGACATACATGTTTTTTTTCTCTGCGAGTGATACAACTAAAGTTAAGGATATAGGTTAGACGCGCTGTATATACGTAGGGCAATGTATCGTGACCTTTAAGATAAGCGTTGCTCTGCTATTGCCTATTGTTAAGATGTGGAATGTGGTAGAGCAGATGTCTGCAGAGGGTCAGTTGGTCTGCATTCCTTAAAGAGGTGTTGACACTCTAGATCAAACACACTGCGACGGCACCTTTGTATTAATTAGCTCACATTGCTAATGAATATTCCAACGGATTTATAAATGAAGCTAGGCACAAACTCCAGTTTTGCTCTCATCACTGTAGGTACAGAAATCATTTCAGCTCCCCACACATTCTCACTCTCTGTGCAATCCACTTTCAATGTGGGTTTTGAAAACCAGTGGTTTAATAAAACCTAAAACTTAAAGCATAAAGATTAACAGTATAAAACATCTGATGTATGCACTCTAAATGCCTTTCTGTGCTCACTATTGTACCAATATTATAAAAAGCATATCTTCTTCTGTTCTACTTCTTGTTATTCTAAATAAACGTCTGTAGAAAAGGTTGTATTATATATTTCCTTATAGGTGAAATAAGAGTCTAAGCGATGTCAAATATTTTAGGAACTGGTCATGACATTCCATGTACTCAGAAAACATGAACGACTGCCAATTTGAGAAAGGTATAACAATTTAAAGATACAAAGCTAAGAAAACTCTAAAAAATATATCCATAAAAATGTTATTTGACATAAATTATGTATTTTAACAACTTCTGCGTCTTTTTTGCACAGGTTGAGTCAGACTGAAAAATTCAATGCCACAGCCAAGATTTGAACACGGATCTTCAGGTCTCTGTCCAGTTGCTCCAACTGACTCACATTATTCCGATAAACCACCAAGACTCTCATATACACATGAGATAACTCCTTAATTGAGACTTACAACACGTAAGTACTTTAAGTCCAAATTTTGCTTGCACACGGCTGGTGTGAAACAACATTTAAGTTCTAAGTCTTTTGTACAAGAGGATTCTTACAGCCTATTTCAGTTTACCAGATATGCTAAAATCATTCAGAATGAAGATAACTTGTAATTGTAAGGTTTAAAATATGGTATTTGAATGAAGATCGGTAGAGCCATGTTTGAGAAAATTAATGAAACACTGAGTTCGGTATTTTACCAAATAATTTACTAACATTTTTCATTCAAAGGGTAGTTAAAAAGAAAAATATTCAGAATTAAAATAACAGGATTGACTTTTTGGTTGCAATACAGTACTTCATGTACTTACTGCAGGGACTTTAGTAGAGAAATAAACGTATTTCCTTTTATATGAAAGCTGACATATGTTATATTTCATGCTCAAATATGCCTAAATATTTGTAATTGTACGTTCGGTAGGTGCACTCCAGTTATACTGATTTCACTATTCATATTAATTAAAAGGCAGAAGATACGCCAGTAAGGATTAATACTTTTGTATATAAACACCTTTTTCATTTTTTAAAAATAAAATTAAAAAATGCTATTTCCTCCAAATTTAAGTCATATCGGATATAAATGAAATGTTTGAGTCAAACTGAAATATTCATTGCCATGGCCGGGATTTGAAACATGGATCTTCTGGTTTCCGTCCAATCGCTCTTACCCATTGAGCTACCATGTCCAATGTGCCGTACTGACATTAGATTCTCTAATTCACTTATATTTTCTCGGTAAACCACTAGGGGTTCGAGATACATCATTTGTGGCGACTTACTATCGTAAGAACTTGAATCCCAGACTGTATCATTTAACTCTTATTATTTTAGTTAATTGATGGAAATTAATCATTTCTTCACACTAACCGTATATAGGCTAAGGTTTTGAATAGATAAAGTACGTTTCAAGTACATATAATAGTAAGTCGCCACAAACGGTAAATCTCGAATACGAGATCCCCTGGTGGTTTACCGGGGAAATATATGAGTTAGTTGGAGAATTTAATGTCAGGATGGCACGTTGGCCACGGTAGCTCAATTGCTAAAAGCAACTGGACGAAAACCATGTGATCCGTGGTTGAAATCTCGGCAATGACATCGTATTTTTCAGGTTGACTTTATCTATCCAAATCCTTAGCCTATATAGTTTGTCCAATTTCTTAGCAAACTTATTTCCAGTACAAAACAATAGAAGTAAGTAATGTTAAGAATCTGGACAAACTATATAAGGTTAGTGTGAAGAAATGATTAATTTCCATTAATTAACTTAAATGAAATGATGTCCAAATGTGTACAGGGTACCTAGAACTTATATTTACCAGACATTCATCTTTCAGGATAAGAGAAAACCTCCAGTGTTAAGTCATATCGGACGATGAATGAAATGATGTTTAAATAAGTACAGGGTACATAGAGCTTTGAGTTACCAGACATTCATCTTTCAGGATAAGGGA
Source organism: Mantis religiosa (assembly GCA_030765055.1). Classification (NCBI taxonomy): domain Eukaryota; kingdom Metazoa; phylum Arthropoda; class Insecta; order Mantodea; family Mantidae; genus Mantis; species Mantis religiosa. The sequence continues at coordinate 125,759,141 of CM060959.1, forward strand.
AAACCTCCAACGTTAACTCATATAGGACAATGAATGAAATGATGTTCAAATAAGTACAGGGTACATAGAGCTTAAAGTTACCAGACATTCATATTTCAGGATAAGAGATAACCTCCAACGTTAAGTCATATCTGACAATGAATGAAATGATGTTCAGATGAGAACAGGATACATAAATATTAGGTTTTCCAGACTTTCATCTTTTAGAATGGGGCAATATCTTGGAGTTTAGCATAGCCAGGTTACTCACCCTGACCGAGATTCGAACTGAAGTTCTCTAGTACGTGAGATACGCTATCGCCTACACTACAGAGGCGTTACATCTTGTACCGCTATCAGGTATCAAATGTTGAAGGCGCAATTATGTCGTATGTTCGTTCATTCGAAGAACAACTAGCGCTAGTTTAGTATAAGTAAAAATGCCAGATATAAGAGACAGTTACACCAACAGAAATTTCTGCAAAGGCACACTATTAAACACAAAAATCTAGAAACGTGTAGGAAAACTTTAATGTGTCATTCATGTAATGGAGACAATGAAAATTTAAACCTGATTTTGAGAAAGTACATTGCTGGTGCACTTCAAAGAATTGTTGGAAAGTATGAAACCAGCGACCTTGTGGTTTGCGCTAAGCTATTTTAAAATCAACACTGAGTATCAGATTGACATATCTGAATAGTCAAATTTGTAAAGCCTACTAAAAGTTACGTCAGACATTTAAGGAACAGCCCGTCAGGCTGGCCTGGAGGCCGAAATCGTCCTACCGATGGAGGATGTGCTCAATCAGAGTATATCATCCTGCCATGCAACGCCGAGACAACCACCGACACTTCTGCCCTGAAAGGGACCACTAGAAGAGAGCTGAATGGAGAGGAAATGGATGGACAGGAAATTCGGGGGATGTAGTTAACCTATCCAGCATTCGCCTGGCGACCCGGAAAAAAACCCGGAGATATCTAAGGTATGTAAGGTAAGTTGACACGGGAATCGAGCCCGCGCCTCCTGAATGTGGACCACAGAGAAACATATGCCATCCTGTTCGGTCGTATATTTGGTTAATGAAAACATTTGGAGTAACTTTTGAGAAAATCAACATTTTTCGAAAATTGATATTTTGGGTTGGAGGCCACGTCAAGGCTGAGTAGTTACACCGTATGGTTCTCACCTAGGCGGCCCGGCTTCGATCCCAGGAGACCGAAAATTGAGATTTGTGGTGGACAACATAGCGCTGGGACGTGTTTTCTCCGGTTCCTCCGGTTTCCCCCGTCAGCATTCCACCAATTGCTCCATCATTATCTTTCTTATCATTCATATCGCCCTCACATATATCATTCTTCACACCTTGGGCTGATCACCTATCCTGGTGCTCTATCCGATCCAAAGCTTCGGTTCCTCAGACCCGACCTTAGAAGGGATAGAGGACAAGAATCCCATAACGCCACGATATGGGAACAATTAGGGAAATTAAAGAAGAAGTATTTTGGGTTGGGGAATTTTCAAATCCTTTAGTTGCATGTTTGGAAAATGGTAAATATAAATATAGCTTTGGCATTTAACCATCCTTTCGTTTCAGATGCAACGGGAAGACAGGTACAGACTTCTATAAAAACGCCTTTTTCTTCCTTTGTTTTTCATTCAGGAATTCTCAAAGCAGGTTATTTCCCGTGAAATTTGGGTGTCCAATTTTTGGTGCAATACTTATTTTCTCTACTTGCCTAAAATACTAAGTAGAGATAGTAAAAGCATAAGCAATCCTTTTCTGATTATATCTTTCCTCTAACAGTTATTTGATAACTTAAATTACATGAACGTTACTCTTTACGATGTCCTAATGGTAAATAATTGGTAACTGACACAAAAGAAGCAAACCGGTTCTTAGCTACGAACTTGAGTAGATTCCAAGAAGAAGGCGATAAATTGCAAATCATAAAACATGGAAAGTGCATTACTTGCCAAGAAGGAAAATGTTGCGAGGTTAATTCAAACAGCACGTCTCTCTTGATTGGTAATGTAAAGATGGGAGATTAGGAAGAACAAGTCCAGGCAGCTTCTGTAGCGGCCTTGCGCCTCAATAGAACGTATCTGAAATATTCTTTGTTGTCGACCTTACACTATTTTATTGACCTGAAAAAGCATGCAAAAACTAATTACAGTAATATGTAGAGCAGCAACATTTAGCTGTAATATACAAAGAGGAAGGAAGAGGAGAATAATAATAATAATAATAATAATAATAATAATAATAATAATAATAATAATAATAATAATAATAATAATAATAATAATAATAATAATAATAATAATAATAATAATAATAATAATAATAATAATAATAATAATAATAATAATAATAATAATAATAATAATAATAATAATAATAATAATAATAATAATAATAATAATAATAATAATAATAATAATAATAATAATAATAATAATAATAATAATAATAATAATAATAATAATAATAATAATAATAATAATAATAATAATAAGAAGAAGAAGAAGAAGAAGAAGAAGAAGAGAAGAAGAAGAAGAAGAAGAAGAAGAGGAAGAGGAAGAGGAAGAGGAAGAAGACGAAGAGGAAGAGGAAGAGGAAGAGGAAGAGGAAGAGGAAGAGGAAGAGGAAGAGGAAGAGGAAGAGGAAGAGGAAGAGGAAGAAGAAGAAGAAGAAGAAGAAGAAGAAGAAGAAGAAGAAGAAGAAGAAGAAGAAGAAGAAGAAGAAGAAGAAGAAGAAGAAGAAGAAGAAGAAGAAGAAGAAGAAGAAGAAGAAGAAGAAGAAGAAGAAGAAGAAGAAGAAGAAGAAGAAGAAGAAGAAGAAGAAGAAGAAGAAGAAGAAGAAGAAGAAGAAGAAGAAGAAGAAGAAAAGAAGAAGAAGAAGAAGAAGAAGAAGAAGAAGAAGAAGAAGAAGAAGAAGAAGAAGAAGAAGAAGAAGAAGAAGAGAAGAAGAAGAAGAAGAAGAAGAAGAAGAAGAAGAAGAAGATGAAGAAGAAGAAGAAGAAGAAGAAGAAGAAGAAGAAGAAGAAGAAGAAGAAGAAGAAGGAAGAAGAAGAAGAAGAAGAAGAAGAAGAAGAAGAAGAAGAAGAAGAAGAAGAAGAAGAAGAAGAAGAAGAAGAGAAGAAGAAGAAGAAGAAGAAGAAGAAAGAAGAAGAAGAAGAAGAAGAAGAAGAAGAAGAAGAAGAAGAAGAAGAAGAAGAAGAAGAAGAAGAAGAAGAAGAAGAAGAAGAAGAAGAAGAAGAAGAAGAAGAAGAAGAAGAAGAAGAAGAAGAAGAAGAAGAAGAAGAAGAAGAAGAAGAAGAAGAAGAAGAAGAAGAAGAAGAAGAGAAGAAGAAGAAGAAGAAGAAGAAGAAGAAGAAGAAGAAGAAGAAGAAGAAGAAGAAGAAGAAGAAGAAGAAGAAGAAGAAGAAGAAGCCAGAAGAAGAAGATTCGTAGGAAGGAAATTCCTTCATCATAGTGCACGTTTTATACACGAAAAGTGCCGTCTTCTTCAATTGTTATCCGAAACATCTGCAGAGAACTTCTTACGTTTGTTTTTGTCCTAGGAAGATTTGCTGACTGAACCGTAGGACCGTAGTGGACTGTATAATGAACCGAGGAATAGCAAGTTCTACATTAGAGTGTCGAATGGACATCTTTTGGACTTGTTACGGATCTCATGCGAATCTATTACAGACGCACATTTCGTTTGTCGATGTGAAGACAAAAGAAAAAAGCTGTCAGTTTCTTTCTCTCCTATTACATAGTAGACGACATACCAAGCTAAATTTACAGCACAAATGTCCTACACTTCAAATATCTATTTTCAGCCAGTACAAGAACATAAAACACAGAAAACATTATGTCATGTCACCAGCTTTGTACATTCTAATAATGTGATTATTGTTACAGGCATAAATGACAAGAGAGCTATTAGAGTAGCTACAAAATAAGAATGAACATGGGTTCAGCCAATACGGTTGTCGTAGTCTTGGTGTTGCCGGTTCCAGAGCGAGCGGGCGACAGAGATGGAAGATATATCTGTCTTATGCCCGATTTCATCAACAAATGTTAAAATCGACGTTAACAAATGTAACGTAACAATTGTCACAGCGCTAACACTAAATTTCTTGCATTTCACCAACCTGTTTTCTGAAAATGTTAACAAACCTGTGTTAACGCCAAGAAACTTGCAAATATCACAGCTATAGAAGGCTATGGATGTGTCGTATTATTTTCTGAACGTACTGCGATGCGCTTTTGTTTTTATTTTCGTCTGCACAAGCTGAAAAATGGCGGATGAACAAAATCATAAATAAAGCCGTGAGACAAATTTCTCATCGATGGAGAAAGAATTGTTAATTGAATTGGTGACGAAGTGTGAGGATATGGTGGAAAATAAGAGGACGGGTGCGGTGAATGTAAAAGAGAAAGATATCACGTGGGAAAAAATTGGAAACGAATTTAATTCAAATGCATGTGTCACTACTAGAAGCACCAAACAACTTGTCAGTATTACGTAAATTTAAAACGAGGTGCGAAGAAGCACAAGTGGCTTGAACGTCTCAAGACCAGGAGGTGGACAGTGTATTATCCACATAATTCAGTGAACTATAAAATCGCAGTTATTAATACTCAAAGCAGAGGCGACATCGGCATATTCCTTTCGATGCATGTTCTAACCTCTCTTGTACTTCCGCAGTAACTTTCATAGCAACATGTTTCGACAGTCCGTAAAAAAGTTTCTTCGGATAGATCCTCAAAAATAATTTCTCCTCATAGGCCGTACTCTATTACGAATGCCATTTAGACGGTCTTAATATAACAAATCGACATCAACAGCTGAGTTCATGCTCGCCATCTTGACTATTTACAATTGTTAAGGACTTAACATCAGAAATTTGGCTTGTTAGTTTAACAAGAGATTTAACACGAGTGTTACACTAACACTTGTTGGTGAAATGCAATTTTTGTTTTAACTATTGCTAAACTCCTGTTAAGTCTTAACATCGGGCATTAGTCTCACCATATCCACTTACAAGTGATCTGAGATGTACATACAGATGCTTACAGAGAAATTCGCTTAATATTTCAACATATGTGTGAGAACATATACTAATACAATGATTATTGCGTGGTAGCATTGCAATGTTTTTATCTGTATCTAATACAACTTACGTTATAAACGTTCGTAACGTTAAACAATAGGTTGGACTCCCTGTATGTGTACTGCAACTAAATGAAGAGCATTCCGATCTTGCATAAAAATTAAGAAACAATATACCTGCTACTTGTCATCTACAGTAAACGCAATAAACAATGAACAAATTCCTTCCAATTTCTACACATATGACAACAGTATATCCAACAATTGTGTTTTTAAGGAATGTTGTAGCAATAAAGAAAATCTTATTATATCCGTACACCATTTCAAAGCAAATTGTGGTTTCTCACGTCAGAAAAGAGTAAATAATATTAAATAATAAATTTGTAATGTTCTAACTAGTGTAATGTCCAGGTGATTTTGATTTCATTTCAAAACAACGCCGTTTATATTGCAGACAAATATAAATATCGCATTACTGTATTATAATTTAATTATACATGAAATAATGTTAGCAAACTGCTGCTCCAGATTTTCAAGTCCTCTATATAAATGTATTCATTATTTGTAAGTAACTGGCTGTGTTATTGATGATAAATGCCTGTCTATATTCTTTATTCTTTTTCGTTCAAATTTTAAACGTGAGTGTAGCTACGCAAAGTACATAGAAACAGTATTCAAATATAGTAACAGGCTCAAGCAGAGGAAAGAAAACTGGAGGAAGAGGAGGAGGAGGAGGAGGAGGAGGAGGAGGAGGAGGAGCAGGAGGATGAGGAACCGCAAACTTTCAAACATGTTGCATCAGAGGTCACACCTTCAGTAAAAACATGGAATATTTCGGCTACCACAAAAATTATTTGCCACAAAGTGTGTAATTTTATTCCCAGTAATTTTATCCTCATATCTAATGTTTTTTCCAGTTCTTCAATCTGAATGAAGAACACTTGACAGGTTATTTACAATAAATGAAGGAAAATTCATTATGCATCCTCAAAATCTGCTTTTGTCCCATTTTTTCATTTTCGGTTATGCTATTATGACGGCGTCTTGTCAAGGAGGCCCGGGTTCCGTCCCATGGGTTCGGTAAATTGAGCCCCTCTATCACTAACATCTGTCGTTGCTTTTCTCTTTAAATTATTGCTAAGCTATTTTGTTTTTATTTTCTGTAAGTCTGGTTTATCATGACTTTGGACAATAGCGTTATTTTTACTTAACATTTCACGAGTTGAAGGAGCAAGTCCATCACTGAATTGCATCCTTCAATGATTTATGGAAGCAAAACTTGTAACCATCAAGATGAACGGTGGTGGTGGTGGCGGCGGCGGCGGCGGCAGTGGCGGCGGCAGTGGCGGCGGCGGTGGTGGCGGTGGTGGCGGTGGTGGCGGTGGCGGTGGTGGCGGTGGCGGTGGTGGCGGTGGTGGTGGTGGTGGTGGTGGTGGCGGCGGCGGCGGTGGTGGCGGCGGCGGCGGCGGTGGCGGTGGTGGCGGTGGTGGCGGTGGTGGTGGCGGTGGCGGTGGCGGCGGCGGCGGTAGTGGTGGTGGTGGTGGTGGTGGTGGTGGTGGTGGTGGAGATGGTGGTGGTGGTGGTGTTTTTTTATTGCAGGGGAAAAATCTTTTAAAGACGCCTTAGGCGAGTTGGATTTCCACCAACTAAAAAACCCCTGCCTGAATCTAGAGAGCTTCTTCTCGGAACCACCAAGACGGCATTACTTCAAGAAGAAGGCGATTCAAGATGTTAATGTAGGTCAAGTTCGGTCATCATATCTGTTCAGGTGTCGTCGTGGTCTCGGCGTTTGCGTGACAATATGGTATACGCCAGCTGACTAATTGTCCTCCAGTTGTAGGCGGAGGCAAGCATAGAAGGTATCATTCCTTGCGGCGTGAAGGATCCCAGCTTCAGCTCATCTTGCTGTCGGAGATATAGCCAGCGGATACATTCAAAAAAGGTGTGTTCCACAGTGTCCACTTTTCCGCAGTAGATGCATTCCTCAGTCGGACTGAGACCGAATCGATAGAGATATGCTCGGAAACAGTCGTGGCCGGTAAGGAGTTGCGTAAGGTGGAAGTTGACGTTGCCTCTGCGACGAGTAAGCCAAGGCACCAATGTCGGAAGGAGCCGGTGAGTCCAGTGGGCAGTCCCATCATCTGTGTCCTACAGATCTTGCCACTGCTCCAACAATTGATGACGAGCTTCATCCCTGCTAATGTCGGTCTGTTCCCGTAGGAGGCGCTCCGTGACTAAGAGTGAAATAGGGGGCGTCCGTGCTAAAACTAACAGCGCCTTTGTCGACGTGGTGCGGTAGGCACTAGTGATGCGTATAGCCACCTTCCGTTGCAGACTAAGGAGCAAGGTGTTGTAGATCTTCCTGTCAAGAGCCTTGCGCCAGACACAAACTCCATACAGGATCATGGAAGTGATAACCGAGAATAGGAGGCGCCTGCTATTTTCAGTCGGCCCACCGGTATTGGGCATCAGGCGACTCAGGTGGTTTAAAGTCTTTCCCGCCTGCGCCACAATGGTCCTTACATGATGTCCCATGAACATATTCCGGTCCAGATGAATTCCAAGATACTTAAGCGTGTCCTGACTGCGGATAAGCAAATCGCCAAGGCGGATGCGGATAAAGCGAACCTTACGGCCCCCCACCAATAGAATCGCCTCAGTCTTATGTGGTGCCAACTGAAGCTTCTTGGATGACAAATAAACACCCAGGGCGGCTAAGGCTTGAGTAGCCTTTCTCTCTAGGGTTTCTGCATCTGCCGCAATGGCAATTATCGCCAGATCATCTGCGTAGGCCGTTAGTGTTATGCCTTCGGGCATAGGGAGCCGTAGAACTCCATCAAAATAAATGTTCCACAAAGTAGAGCTGAGTACAGATCCCTGGGGAACGCTGCAGGACATATCCATCCGGCAGTGAGTACCCACCAGAAGCGATCTATCTTCCAGAAAACTAGCGATCAGGTTATAAATGTAGGGTGCCACGTTCCGAGAACTGAGTTCCTGGAGGATACCACTCCATGGGGCTGAACCAAAGGCATTCTGGATGTCAAGACTGATGAGGGCACATAAGGGCCTCCGCCCACGAGGCCGAGCCTTTACCTCCTCTGCTAGTCCCTGTATTCTTTTCAGGGCAGTGATGGTGGACCTAGAAGCTCTGAAGCCATGCTGTCCTTCAGAGAGCCCGCCGCTGCGTTCCAGCTCAATGTTCAGTCGTCCCAGAACCAAGCGTTCGAACAATTTTCCTAGGACATTAAGCAAACAGATCGGACGATATGCAGTGACACCGGGATCGCGCCTAGGCTTCTCCAACAATAAAAGCCGGGCTAGCTTCCATTCTTCCGGGAAAATACCAGTCGTCAGCAAGTGGTTAAAGAGCCCCAGACATTTCCTCGGGTATTCACGGGCAACCATCTTCACCACCATGGGGTCCAGTCCATCCGGTCCTGGTGCTCGATGGGTTTTGATTTTATCTGCCGCATCGCTAAGTTCGTCTGCAGTAAACAATGGTATCATCCCAACGGGCACAGTGTGTTTAGCCCAGGTGATACAGACATGGGCTGGGAAGAGGGACGGTGCTAGTTCTAGCTGACGGTCGTCAGGCAGGGTAGCTGGTGGCGAGCGAAATTTTTTCATGACGATCTTATTGCCCTTTCCCCACAAATCGGAGTCAATCTCGTCGAGGACCAGTTGCCAAGAAGCTCGCTTGGCTTCAAATATTGCTGCCTTGAGTGCGGCTCTACTGGTTCGATAGTGTTCCCAGCACTGCTGCTTATAAACTTCGTCACTCCTCCTGTTGGCTCGTAACATGGCGCGACGGCTTCTCAGAGTATGGCGGCGTTTTTCTGCAATCTCGGCGGACCACCAATAGGCAGGCTTTGGAAAGTGCCCGGTGTATTTCCTGGGAAAAACTGTATCACAGGCCCGCTGTAGAAGTCGGGAGAAAGCTCGGGCAGTGAGAGGCGCTGTGCCTTCCGGTGGAAACAAGCGGTCCAGCTCCGATCTCAACGTAGGGAGCGCAGCTGGGGAAACTCGCCAACCCGGCGAACGTGGAAGGCGATTGACTGAACGAGGGGAGCGGGACCCGACCTCAATGTCAAAGATGATATGTTGATGGTAGCTGAGGGTCTCCACCTCCAACACTCGCCAGTGTAATACTCGTTCAGAAATGCTGCGGGTGCTGAAAGTGATGTCGATGTAGGAGGTACTATCGCGCCTCACGAATGTAGGAGCCCCTCCTTGATTAAGAACAATGAGGTCTTCTTCAGCGAACCACTCTGGCTAAGGCCTGTCCACGGGCATCCTCCACGGGGGAGGACCATTGACGCGACTTAGCATTGAAGTCTCCTCCAACCACGATCTCCTTAGTGTGATGTCTCATGTCCTGTCGTAGCCGAGGAAGGAAGGTATTGAAAGTCAACAGGTCCACATTGGGAGATATGTAACAGCTGAAGATAACTAAAGACGGCAGCTCAAGCCACACAAAACCTTCACCTTGTCCGATGCGCAGTACTGGAATGGCAGCATTACGTACTCGGAGAGCGGTTTCCATGTGACGATCGACATGCCACTGCTCGTGAGTGACTTTGGCTCTGTTCGGTTCTGCCATGAGGATAACGTCCACACCATGTTCCGTGGCCGTCTGATACAGGAGATCCATGGCTTCTCTGCCTCTGTCGATATTGCCCTGAAGGACTCGAATATACGAGCACTCAGCCACGACACCCGGCGTTGCGATGGAACCATTCTGCCTAGGGGAGCCCGCCATTGGTGTTCGTGAATCCCCGGGCTCGGGCAGCGTTTAACAGTTTCCTGTACTTGGGACAGCTGTGTGTGCCCATTCTGTGGCCCCGACGAGCACAGGAGACACAGTAGGCTTCCTTGACGCAATCCACTGCTGAATGACCTTCTGTGCCACACCGTAGACACAAATTTCCCCGAGGTGGTCCAGAGCAGGCTGAAGCACGGTGACCAAATTCCTGACAACGAAAACAGCGGGGTATATGGACACGACGCTGTATGTGACAGGAACACCAGCCTATACGAACAGTTCCAAGGGTCAGAAGCTTCTGTGCCACCTCAGCACCGACGGCAACGGTCGCAATTTGTCCGTCAGACGAAGTAGGGCGCATCGATTTCACCTGCACCTCTTGAAGTTCCAGTGCTAGGGCCCGAGCAAGAGCTTCCTGTACCTCTGAGGAAGAAGTGACACCATCAATACCACGGATGTGGAATAACTGTGAATTTAGCGTCGGACAGCGTGCCACCGTGTTTGGTACTTTGGCAGCAATAGCTGATCGTAGGGTCTCTGCCTGTGTGCTCCCCCCTTTGAGAGTCACCAGCATGTCACCGTTGCGGGTTTTGCGGATGTTGCGTACTTCAACGCCCAGCTCGTCACGTTCACCTGTTGTTTGACCTCCTTCAACAAGTCTGCGTAAGACCGCTCACCTGATGACACAATGATAGTGCCCGCCTGTGCACGCACTGAAGAAGCTGGATGTGAGGGGCGAAGACGTGAGGTGCCATCCCCGCTGTTGGGTCTGCGGGGAGCGTGCAGAAAGACTGTCACTCCAGAATTTAAAAAGACATAGACCAGTAGCTTGCGAAGTTGAAGTAGGTTTTGACCGGCCGGCAATGGTAGACGAAGTTTCCAGCGGCCATGTTTGCGAGCCAGCTCACGGAGTTTGGTGAGCCTATCAATAATGAGGCTCAACGCCTCCCCTGTTTCCAAAGGCTGCGGGGTAGTGAGCTTATAGAGGTACTGCTCCTGGGTCTTGAAGCCTCCGTCCACAGGTATTCGAGTACTGGTCGTCAAATACGACAACCCAACGTGCTCAGCGTCCAATTCGTTGAGGTCCAAAAGCTCCGGGTAGGGGTCCTTAAAGAGTCTATCTATTCCGGAGCTCATCTCCAGATCGGCGGTTATGATTGCCAAGTCGGCATCCTTTGCCGCCAGCAGAGGGTTGCCATATTCAAGGGGCACCGTGTCAAACGCCTCTTCCGGCCAGGGTTCCTCCAAAACGGGTTGCAGCAGCCCTATATCAGTTAGGCGTGACAGGTCGTCCTGGATGTCCGTTGCAGATCGGCATCGCGGAGGCACCGAAGAATCGGCTGTTCCCACAGGGTCAGTCTGGGTGCCAACACAGCAACAGGTAGGTGGAGCCAACTTCTGCCGCGTGGATAAAGGTACGGGTATTTCCTGCTGCAGCCAACTGCACAGCTTCTCGGAGATACTCTTCACAACCTTAACCATATTCTTGATTTCCAATTTGGTATTTGCGTGCAGTTTAATAAGGTCCATAAGGCCCGTCGCCACCGTTGAAAGTGCTGACGCAAGCTGAGGTAAAGTAGGCTCTTCCTCCGGGGAGGGTTCCGTTCGTCCTCGCTTAAGGCTGACACGAGGTGTAGAGGAGGCGGTCTCTGAGGTGTCCATAGCAATAGACGGACGATCGCCTAGCAATGGACGATGAAGGGGCACCGTAGAAGCTCCCTCCGGAGAGTTACTACAAGGCTCGCTGGGGGTACTCATAGGAGCCATAATTGATGGATATGGATCCCCAGTAACAGGGACGAATACCTCAGCCTGGGGACACACAGAGGTATTCAGGCAGTCGCTGGATGACGGTCGGGTGGAGCCTGCCTGCCCACTCAAATCATCGACCGGTTCTGGGGGTCCGAATCCCCTGTCCCGTAACATAGTATGTGTAGAAGAACTATCCATGATTATATGTAGAGCGTAAAAGTATCCTTGCCAGGCGTCATCAAATAATCCAGCCAGAAAGCGGGAAGAAAGAAGGCAAAGGAAGGGAAAGAGAAAAGAGGAAACAAAAGAGGATCTCACCCGGATAGAGAGGGAAGGAAGGGGGAGAACCAGCTCGGGGACCCCGGGTGCGCCACGCCCGTGCTTATTAGACATAAGCCCCCTGGGGGGTGGTGGTGGTGGTGGGGGTGGGGGTGGGGTGGGGGTGGTGGTGGTGGTAGTGGTGGTGGTGGTGGTGGTGGTGGTGGTGGTGGTGGTGGTGGTGGTGGTGGTGGTGGTGGTGGTGGTGGTGGTGGTGGTGGTGGTGGTGGTGGTGGTGGTGGTGGTGGTGGTGGTGGTGGTGGTGGTGGTGGTGGTGGTGGTGGTGGTGGTGGTGGTGGTGGTGGTGGTGCTGGTGGTGGTGGTCAACTGGGTCATCAGCGCTCATAAAAAGCCAGCGGATTGTAAAACACCAATTAAAGGGCTATAACACGAAAAGGTAATGAATCAAATAAAAACAAGATAAAACACCCTTACGGTGACAAAGACTAAAAAGGGAACTAAAACTATTAAAACTAGAAATGTTAAAATGGTTAAAATACCCATACTGCTAGGGCGAAAATTCTAAAATTTACAGATAAAACAAACGCTAAAACTTTACCCACCGCCGTCTCGTCATCCGCAAGTATCTCTGCCAAGCTGGCCGGCAGCTGGAGAGACCTTCGGAGACGTGCTAGTCTAAAACAATCTAAGAGTATATGACGCACCGACAGTTCGGCAGCGCAGAGCGGGCAAACTGAAGCCGGTGTCCCGTTTAATAAAGACCTGTGGATAAAATGACAGTGTTCAATGCGCAACCGAGCCAATAAAACTTCTTCCCGCCGCGATAAGCGACAGGTCACCCAGTGATTTGGAAGCTCTTTTACCGATCGGAGCTTGTTATCACGGAGAGCAGCCCACTCATGGCGCCAGCACGAGAGCGCCGCCCTCTGCACAAGCCGAAAGTCTTCCGCGGTCACAGATGAAATGGTTACACTGGGGTCTATGGTTGCCACCTTGGCTGCCGAATCCGCCAGTTCATTCCCCCGCAAGCCCACGTGACCAAGAGACCCATGCACAAACCACGCTAACGCCAGAGGCGTGCAGAACGTGGAGGGCATCCTGGATACACTGTACGAGAGGATGGTGGTTGTACAGCTCACGAAGGCTCTGGAGTGCGCTGAGGGAATCACTTAAAATAAGGCAGTCACCCAACTTTCGGCGGCGATCTCCATCAAGATAAACAGTGTTTTATTTTTGTCACTAATCATCACTTCCATACTGACCCATTTATCTATACACAGTACTAGAAGGATGTCTGCTTACTGTACAACTGATATGTCTATTGACTTTACATTAGTGCATCATGATATGTATCCCCTGACGTCACAGCGCTGCAGTACGACCGGTATATCCGATCATAGAGAACTCAATTTGCCGCATGGTTTAAAAAGCTTGGGATTCAACTTACCGCTTAAAGAATCGTAAACAACTGATTTAGACTCAATTTACCTATCCCATAATCCCAGGGGACCGTGTGCAGGATTTGTGGTGAAAAAAGCAGTGTCTGGGAGGGTTCTCTCAGGATTTCTCAGTTTCCCCGATATTCGTTCAAACAAACTGCTCCATCGTCACCTTCCCTTACATCCATTTCACCATTATTTCATATCTTCTTGCTCACTGTAACTGACAAGGGAACTATCACTATGCTCATACCTGTACGTGCTTGAGAGTTTGATGGAATCATCTCTGCTCTATGTGGGGCCTGGTGCGCAGTATAGCTAAAAGTACCCGAAAATGAATAAAAAAATACGTAGGGACCTATAGGCATAATAAGACATTGTACGGAAGTGGTTGTTTACACCTGATTGGCAGAGGTTTACACATGGCTTACGTAACGATTTCCAGCACAGAGCTCACGAGGGATGTCTGCAGTTTCCAGACTTTAGTTTTGGATGTTGCGGTTCTACTCCGTAGCACAATTTTGGTGCACATGGTTTATATACAGCAGGCATTATATCATTACATTTTCAGATGCGTAGTGGTGTGAGTACAGTAATTGTTCCATTGCAAGGATAGCGAAGCCATATGGAGCGCCATTAATGAAAACAATAACCGTTCAAACTACTGCTAATGGTTTCAGAAACTCAAGGATATATCCCTTCAATTAAGAAGTATTTCCATGATTTGATGTTTACAGAGACAAGCAATAGAACAATTCGAGAAATCGGTATAACACTTAGTGATACAGAGCAGGTGACCAATGGTCCAATACAAGACTTTTTCTCTGACTCCTTTCGTGTATCTGATTCTTCAATATCTGATTTTTCATCAGCCTTTCCGAATGGTTTGTCTCCAAATTAGAAGATGAATATCCCTCAAGGTGAGCATCAGGTAAAAATAAATAGTAATATAATACGAGGGTGGTCTGAGAAGTTCTTGGCCTTATGATGAAAAACGACAATTCATGCTTTCAAAGTAGTTTTATTTTTCAACATAATCTGCTCTAATAACAATACAGATTTTTGTCCAGCTGTGTTTCAGTGCCACCATCCCCTCTCTGTAGTGTTCCTCTGGAAGGAAGGCAGAGCACACATTTACAACCGCAGTTGCTTCTTCATTGGACGAAAAGCACCCACCAACGAGGAATTTCTTCAGTTCTGGAAACAAATGGAAGTCTGAGGGATCCAAATCTTGGGAATAGGGTGGATGTTCCAGCTCTTCATAGTGCAGATCTGTTTCCCTATCACAAAACACTTTTGTGGGCAGGTGCATTGTCCTGATGCAATGTTTTTTTCTTTAACCCGGATCTATTTTCACGAATGCTTGCATTCAGTTTGGTTAAAAGTTGAGAGTAGTATTCTCCAGTAATGGTTTTACCTTTTTTGAGATAGTCAAATCAACAAAATTCTTTTGGTATCCCAAAACACTGGCGCCATGATCTTTCCCTCCCATTGCACCGTCCTCACCTTCTTTGAAGCTGAAGAACCAGCTTCTGTCCACTGCCTTGACTGTTGCTTGGATTCGGGTGTATAGTGTGAATCCATGTTTCATCTATTGTGAGTATCGGTGCAAAATGTCACTTTTATTATTCTGAAAATGCGCTAAGCACTTTTCAGAAAGTGTTGTACAAATGTGTTTGTTATTCACAGTGAGAATACGTGGCACCGATCTTGCGTAAAGCTTCTTCACGCTTAATTCCTGATGCAAGATGTGACAAACACGTTCCTTTGAAATTCCAAGAGCATTGGTAGTTTTACACACCTTTGTAGACCGATCTTCAAAATCATGCCATGCAATTTTTCAATGATTTTCGCTGTGGCTACAGTTTTTGGAAATCCTTCGCGTGGATCGTCTTGAAACCTTTCATGGCTACTTTTAAAATCGGCCGGCCCATTTCTTCATAGTGGAAACTGAAGGTGAAGAGTCACCATACACATTTACAAATAAATTTATGTAGCTGTTAAACTTTCTTTTACGAAGAATTTTATCATAGCATGATACTCCAATTTCTCCATTTTCAAAGCAATACGCACCTCCACTGCTTCAAACAACTGCATACAGTCAACTATTGCCTGCAATGACTTGTAATTTTACATAGGGTCTATTAACATGTTTACCAACATAAGGAAAAAAGATCATGCCAGTAAAGCTGCGATCTCTGGGTGAGGCCAAGAACTTTTCAAACGACCCTTGTATGACTATAAAATAAAATATATTCGATCCAACATTAAATATCCCGTTATATCCAACTTTCCCCTAAATAGAACCTGGATATTTAGACGTGTCAGGGTCCATAAACTTTAACTTTGAAGTTCTCCAGTGGCAGTGGTACAGTTATCAGTTATCACGAGGTCTACCCCAAAGTCCGAAGACTCCGGTCTCTGTCAACCCAGGAACGGTGGAAAACTCCGGGGTTCTTTCCTTGGGGCAATACCTTGAGTCTAAAAGGACCGTCCCCCATCGACAACAACGTCAAGACGGGTGGTAGTGGATACGCCACTTACGCGCAACCCCGCAGGGAAGATTACCTAAAACCTCGGTGGGGCCGCCTGGTGATCTAACACACCTTCTACTAGCTTTGTAGGCTAGTACCCGGGACTTCTTAGGCAACCCTCTACACCCTCCGGGCGACCAAAGCCTAGCTGGAGGTACCCGATCTCCCGCGGGTAACGGGAACACACTGCCCCCCTCGAGTCCAACCCAATCCGAACAACTCCCATTCAGGGAGGGGCTCGAATGTTCGATCCCTGGTTCCTCTGTAACGTCAGAGATACCACGAGTGCTAAGGGTCAGCAGCGCTCGCACCACAGCAGCTGAAGGGGACGGATGGTGGCAGTGGTACAAGTGGCTCCCCTCCTT
Source organism: Mantis religiosa (assembly GCA_030765055.1). Taxonomy (NCBI): domain Eukaryota; kingdom Metazoa; phylum Arthropoda; class Insecta; order Mantodea; family Mantidae; genus Mantis; species Mantis religiosa. The sequence continues at coordinate 125,775,359 of CM060959.1, forward strand.
CTGCAGACTTATATATCCCACTGGAAGCCCTGCTGGAGGGCTCAATGTCATGTAGCGCTGAGATTCCCACCGACACTTACACTCTGAGACAAACAGATAAAAGGTGACGTAAAATACAGGGACAAGAAATTCTGGGGATGCAATTTGCCTTCCCAAGATTCGCCTAGTGCAGGGATTGTAAATTCGTAATGGAGGTATGGCAGCGTAACCTAACCCTGCCCTTCATTTAATTTCTCAGTCAACATAATTGGCTTTGTTTATCCTCACTCACACCCTAAGATAAACATCCATAGACCACCAGTTGAACAGCTAACGGCAGATACACCGGAGACGTGACTAAAGATGTCGCCAAAGGTGAGGTACACACGTTTCTTCGTCATCAATTCAGATAGGTAGCTAGATTCTAAAAAACAATATAAAAGCTGGTTACTTTGCTTCGAACGAGCTCGAACAAAGCTTTTTTCAATTTATTACCATACAGTGTAAAAGAGGGCATTTTATCTATAATATCGGGGTTCTAAGAAGAGCTTCCCAAACCAAAACATAGCAACACATAATTCACAAAGATGGAAATAGCAAGCTCTATTGTAACAAACGTCTTGCAATATCAACATCTGCCCACACAAGCGCCGCCTGTCTGTGTGAATTATAACGAGCAGCGCACCGCTAATTATAAAAGTTGTCCAGTCCATTTGAAGGTGCAAGCCAACATTAACTCAAGTCATATTGAATCTCCTCCATCATTAAGCGGTAGTTTTGGCACAAGATCACAATCGGAAGCAATAAAGAAACAAGAGAAGAACAATATAGTAAACTGTTATTACTTCCGCAGCATTTAAATCGAGCAGTTGTACCGAAATATGTGCATATACATATAACTGTAACCAATAATCTTTGCTAATATTGCAGATAGAAAAATTGTTTACAACCATGAGCTTCAAGAATACGGACCTCACACTGGCATTGAAGATGGCGGCCGACGTAACATTTCAATTACAAAGATAGCAGACACAATAGCGTCATTAATATACAAATTATTATTATTATTATTATTATTATTATTATTATTATTATTATTATTATTATTATTATTATTATTATTATTATTATTATTATTATTATTATTATTATTATTATTATTATTATTATTATTATTATTATTATTATTATTATTATTATTATTATTATTATTATTATTATTATTATTATTATTATTATTATTATTATTATTATTATTATTATTATTATTATTATTATTATTATTATTATTATTATTATTATTATTATTATTATTATTATTATTATTATTATTATTATTATTATTATTATTATTATTATTATTATTATTATTATTATTATTATTATTATTATTATTATTATTATTATTATTATTATTATTATTATTATTATTATTATTATTATTATTATTATTATTATTATTATTATTATTATTATTATTATTATTATTATTATTATTATTATTATTATTATTATTATTATTATTATTATTATTATTATTATTATTATTATTATTATTATTATTATTATTATTATTATTATTATTATTATTATTATTATTATTATTATTATTATTATTATTATTATTATTATTATTATTATTATTATTATTATTATTATTATTATTATTATTATTATTATTATTATTATTATTATTATTATTATTATTATTATTATTATTATTATTATTATTATTATTATTATTATTATTATTATTATTATTATTATTATTATTATTATTATTATTATTATTATTATTATTATTATTATTATTATTATTATTATTATTATTATTATTATTATTATTATTATTATTATTATTATTATTATTATTATTATTATTATTATTATTATTATTATTATTATTATTATTATTATTATTATTATTATTATTATTATTATTATTATTATTATTATTATTATTATTTCGCAACTTTTGTTGGTATTGATGCTTGAAAAGAATTTCATCTTATTCAGCAGCTCAAAAACTTTCTCACAATGTGGCATGTTTGAAGTAGTGTTGCTCGTTGTATATTGCTGATTATCTTGACTGGAATTCCGATGTCTTGGATGTTCTCTTCTAAGAATGTTGAAACTACAACTTCCACCGATATAACTATTGGTATAACTGTTACAGTTTGTAATTTCCAGATATTTTTATCTGTAATGCCAGGTTCTGATATTTACTGATTTATGCATTTCTGTTTTCCTTAAACTATGAGTGGATGGGATGCTGACTTCAATTATAATTGCCTGAGAGCTCTTTTTATCAATCAGTAGTATATCCGGTCGGTTATAGTCAACTGTTTTATCTGTTGTTATCACTCTATACCAATATAACTAGGATTCTTCAGATTCGAGAATTGGTTCTGGAGTATATTTGTAATACGGTGGTGGATTTTGAATGAGTTTGTATTGGAGAGCTATTTGTATGTGGAGAATTACCTGGTTATGTCTGGCTAGATATGAGTTATCTGCTTAAGCTTGACAAGTAGATGTTATAGGCTCTCTATGGTTTCTCCCTGTAAATTGCATTTCAAAACATCTGTCAACTGTATTTATTTTCATTATATGTTTTTCATAATTTCTAGTCCTTATTACTTTGTCCTGGATAGCCATAACAAATCCTTCCGTTTCTGGATAGAGTGAGCTCTTTTTGAAGCATTCCAGGGATTGATCCTTGTTAACATTTTCTTCGTTTAAAGCTGTTAGATACTTTAATCTTCCACTGTTGTTCGCTATCCAGTGAATTCTGTAGCTAGTATCATCTCTTTGCAGATCTAGTGACGTAAATTTCCTGTTGAATTGAACTACATATTAAGTTTATTATTATTATTATTATTATTATTATTATTATTATTATTATTATTATTATTATTATTATTATTATTATTATTATTATTATTATTATTATTATTATTATTATTATTATTATTATTATTATTATTATTATTATTATTATTATTATTATTATTATTATTATTATTATTATTATTATTATTATTATTATTATTATTATTATTATTATTATTATTATTATTATTATTATTATTATTATTATTATTATTATTATTATTATTATTATTATTATTATTATTATTATTATTATTATTATTATTATTATTATTATTATTATTATTATTATTATTATTATTATTATTATTATTATTATTATTATTATTATTATTATTATTATTATTATTATTATTATTATTATTATTATTATTATTATTATTATTATTATTATTATTATTATTATTATTATTATTATTATTATTATTATTATTATTATTATTATTATTATTATTATCATTATTATCATTATTATCATTATCATCATTATCATCATTATCATCATTATCATCATCATCATCATCATTATCATCATTATCATTATCATTATCATTATTATTATTATTATTATTATTATTATTATTATTATTATTATTATTATTATTATTATTATTATTATTATTATTATTATTATTATTATTATTAATATTATTATTATTATTATTATTATTATTATTATTATTATTATTATTATTATTATTATTATTATTATTATTATTATTATTATTATTATTATTATTATTATTATTATTATTATTATTATTATTATTATTATTATTATTATTATTATTATTATTATTGCAATATTAGACTTCAAATTTCATTTTCACCGCTTTGTAATATAAGATGTGAATTATGTTTTAATATCCTGTAATGAAACATAGTTCTGAATTTATGGTATTTTCATTACAGTAATACCCATGTGTGCGGAGAGTCACGATACTGATATATGATAATATTTTTGGGATGATAAAACAATGTCCCAGGACATTGAGAGTTTATATAGAACCTGTGATGTAATTCCCCGATATTGCAAGTTGGCATTTCCGGTACGCCTGTAAGGTTGGCAGCTGTACTGCACCCAATTATTGACCCCATATGTTAAACTCCAATATTTTCCTTGTCACGTGGGGAAGATGCAGGTAATAAGGAACGCCCAATGCAGTGTCTTAGACATAGCTCACCATATTCAAAGTGTTACATACACATGAGTTTTTCTATCCTAAACCATTTATTAGTACGTAAGATATACGAAATCATATTATGTTCTCTACCAAAGTAGACAAAGTACTGCTTTCTGCCCAACATTTCGATACCAAGATTTCATTGCAAATATGTTTTGAGGTCCAAAAAGCATTTAGAAAAAGATCTCATTTATGTATGTGAACAGCTTAACTGAGAAACGAAAAGTGGCTTATATAACAAACTCCTATTTCAGTTCTGTGTCTTTCAATATCGCCCATTTACAGTGCTCCTGTTGTCGCAAAGCCGTTATCTACGATAGCGTGGCTTGTGTACACAAAGAGCCGGCAGATAAAGATAGCACGCAGATAAAGGTTTGCCGAAACAAACTGAGAAAAATGGAAATTGCTGGTGACTCTTGAATGATAGAGATTATTCAGTTTCTCAATTGTTCCGGAACAGTCTGGAATTATCAGATGAGGTATTGAAGAAGGCGACGACTCGCCAAGAGTGAGTCGTAAACAGTAAACAGCTGTAGGGTGTTGTAACGAGAGCTGATGTAATCAGAAAGCTGGTTGGTCATCGACCTTGGTAGATTGAGTTGTGTATGTGTCGTAATGCTGTTACGTGAGAATTGAACAGTGTATTTCTACGCAAATAAAGAAAATTTGGAATATCTGCAACTCGGACTTTTAATTCTATGAACCCACAAAGTCACAATATTATCGCATTCTACCCGATATTTGCAACATTTCTTTGAAATAGTCTTTTTATTTTATTTTACAGATGCCAACACTTACACAATGGGACAAACTTGAGAATTTAAGTTGTATTTGTCTTGTGGAGTGTGTTTTGTTTCTTGGTAGTTATGTATTATGGTTATTGTTTGAGAAAAACCAAATCTGTAATCCATCACGGATATATGTGTTGTTGAGTTAATAAAATAAATATAGTGAATATTATGGACTCAGATCGATTGATTCACAACATTCGTGGCAATATAAGGTTTCAAAGTAACAGGCATCTTGCTCTACATCACCCAGATATATACTGATACTGACTTTTGCAGCACCAACAACCTTTGATCTCAGAAGAAAGAGAAATATTGTCTCAACAATCCTCATCGACAGTCAGCAACCATCATCTTCCTCACTGTTTGGTCAGCAACCTCATCGACAGTCAGCAACAATCATCTTCCTCAATGTTTGGTCAGCAACCATCACCTTCGAAAAGTCAACCTTCTCCAACGATAGATCAGCAACCATGGATATGGACAAGCTCCAGTATCACCAAAAGACATCATGCCAGTTCCCAAATTTCTGCCTAAACGACCAAGTGGAAGGCATGGATCGGCCACTGATTAGTGGAGCTTCCTTTAAATATGCCCTCGTGCAGTTATTTAACAAGAAGAGTATATTTAGCCTGGAAACATCAACCAAACAAAGGCACACAAAATCTCAGGAAACATAAAAATTAAAGAAACTAGGGAAAATTCAAAGAAGAGACAGTGAGATCTTTCTCCAGAAAGTTCAGAAACTGAATCAGAAGAGGAAGAGCCAACTTAGGTCTCAACGACAGTAGCTGCTCTGATAATGACGATACCGAATGTCAATCTGTAATAGATTGTATTCTAATGATAAACACAAAGCAGCGGATAAAATGTGTCAATTGTTTGACCTGGCCACAGAAAGCTTGTGATCCCAGAGAGAACAACGTAAGGAAAAACGTTATGTGTACGTATTTTTGCAGGTTAACTGAACCTCTGATTGATTTTAGCATGTAAAACCAGGTTTATCGCTAAACAAAGTAACTTACTGTATTCATAATAGATTATAGTAATCAAGTAACATCAAAAACTTATTCTTGAGTTTTACTATTGATGTTTCAATTTTTTCTCTTGGTCTAGAACAAACTCTTAGTTTTACAAATGTAAATGCTCGACCATGCCAAACTTTAGTATCTAGACGATTGGTAGCATTACTTAAATGGTCCTCATTAAACTACACCTGTAAACTATTACTATTCGTGCCTCGGTAGCGTAGATGGTAGCGTGTCTGCCTCACGTTCAAGAGGTCCCGAGTTCGAATCTCGGTTAGGATGAGTTACCTGGATAAGGTGTTTTTCCTTTTCTTTTCTTTTCTTTTCCCTCGGATTTTCCTCTTATTCTGAAAGACGAATGTCGGATATCTCTAAGCTCCATGGACCCCGGACTCATTTGAGCATCATTCCGCCAATTTTCATTCATCGTCCGATATGACCTAAATTTGAAGGACGTTGTGGCTCAGTGGTTAGACCACTTGGCTCTCACCAAGGCAGCCCGGGTTCGATCCCAGGCGACCGCAAAGTGAGATTTGTGGTGGACAACACGGCGCTGGGGCGGTTTTCTCCGGGACCTCCGGTTTCCCCCGCCATCTCATTCCACCGGTGCTCCATCTTCATCTCATGTGTCATCAGTGTCACCGCCGGTGGTGCCGTATGTAGTAAAAGTGGGCGTTAAACACTACACATTTCATTCGGAGGACGTAAATTACACAAAAAAGACAAAAAGAAATTTCGACCAATCAGAAGTGGCCACGTAACGTTGTGAAAGCGCAAGTATCGATTATTCTCGTTTCTATCAACAACGGTACTAGCGCCAGTTTAGAAAAAAGTCAAAATGTAACAGTGACATTGAACTTTCACCTCCAGAAATTACGGTAAAAACCACTCAATGTTACCAATAACTTTCCCCCCAAAAAATGTACGATAAATTCTATTCACAATTCATGGTTTGGAGAATATCAAAAGGTATAATTTTTTGTAAAAAAAAGTATTCCTAGTGTATTTCGAAGAATTGTATCAACATATGAAATCATCGACCTTGTGAACTCACTATTCTATTTTTAAATCAACACTCAACATTAGACACCAAACTGACTTATCTAAATACTTAAAACTGAACAGTTTACTAAAACGTAGATCAGAAGGATATAAAGGGGGAAAAAGGCAAAAACATTTACAACTGATGAGTTGAAAACAATTATAAATGAAACGCCTGATGTTAAATACCTCATGATAAAAGTAAGTTTCTTTTTTTAATGTTACCAATGTTGTTGTTGGATTTTTTTTTTTTTTCATTGCCTTTAACTGAAATGGTCATATCGGCGGCCGTTCTCCTTTGGAACATATCAAAGTTGTTAACTCGTATTTGTTTGGATTTAATCATTAGATCACGCGCACATTCACACTCGTTCATGCTTCGGGAAGATGAGGAATTATCTTGGTCGGAGAAAAATCCCCACCCCCACCGCCAGGAATCGAACCCAAGTTCCCTAGCACACCAATGTTTTGTTTTAATGTTTTAGATTAAACTGTGTCACACGTTAACAGCTGTTTATAGGAAAGTAATCAATATTTCTACGCCTGCGTACTACACACTACGTCTTACTTTAGACAAAGCAATAACGATTGTAACATATCACTCAAACCAGAAATGAATACTTAGAAATGAAACCTTTAATTTAGATACATGAAAAAAAACAGTAAAAAAACAGTAAAAAACCAGTCGTATGAAACTTCGCTTCGATCACTCAGTTAATAATAATACTCGCGTTTTAATTACCATTATAATCAAGTTTTATAATATACTATTATCTCACTTTCCTTAATTTTTATGATTTATGGAAAAAGATAAAAGTAAAAATAAATCTTATTTGAGGTTTTTTGAAACGCTTTTATCATTCGATATGGTGGGCGATATATTTAGAACAACTTTCCAATTTTAAAGAAGTGCATATGTTCACTTTTTATTTTTTTTTTTAGCGATTAAACGCTTCAATTATTTGGTGATTGCAGTGCTGTGGTAGCTGAATATATAATGGAAATCTGGTGCTAATTTGGGGATAATGCGATGGGCATTATAGACATTTGTTTAAAACAGTTCCTTAGATGGACGATATTTGGGCCTCCTACCTTAAGTATATATTAACTTTGTATTAAAGTTTGCGCCTCATGTCAATACTGTTTGCAACAACACAAAAATCTGGAATGTAAAATTAAATAAGATTCGTCCTCGAGATTTTGTTGGTAAACTATCAAATAGCAGGAGAAATACAATTAAAATTATAACAAATATCAATTAAGTTAAAATTAATGTTAAATGAAACTTAAATTCGCATACACATACACAAATGAAAACTAAATAGTCTCACTGCTCTCGGGAAAATTTATAGAGAAATAATAATCAATAATGTTTTGTGTAGAAGAAAACTATTTATTTGTTCTCGAAAAACCTGCATTTCCTAAGCACCGAGGTCCAATAAACCGCCCTATATTTTAACTATAATTGTCAAAGCTACTTTTGAAAAAATAAAACTGACGAAATATTTTACATGTAAACGGAACTTTCAGGGATGCAGGAATAGAGGAATATTTCTCGAAATAGAGTCACATCCTTGGTAGATACTGATTTAAACAGGAAGTTGGTACACAGCAGACTTTTTTATTTTGCATCATGCAGTTTATTAACATATACTCGAACAAACAGGAACATCTTCTTCAGATGTTTTATGTAGGAGAGCTGTATCGATTTTGTCTAGGGGTAGAGAAAGGAGAAAGGCGTATGACACGAGGTGTACAGGAGCTGATAGATGTTTTGGCGGCCAGATTCCAGACCATATGGGGGAAAGGCGCGGTGGTTCGCATGTCAACGAACTAGAGGAGCCATTGCCCGCCCTGGACCACATCTGCGGTTTTAATCTGCTCCAACTTCGATTACTGCACACACGTCCAACAACACATGCAAATATCTACACTTATGAGCATTCTAAACATAACCTCTGCTTAATCACTGCATTTGAAAACAGCTACTCACAGAAAACTACCATGGATCTACCCCTCCAGAAATGCTTTTATTACGTATTTCCTTGTAGTTACAATGGGAATGCAGTGGATCCTTTTACAACTGGTCACTATGTCATAGTTTTGATATCCCAATACCTTTAAATGCCTTGGACAAAACACTAATAATGATTTCTTATTTCACAAAAACATGGGAGTTGAACCACAAATCTGTCGGCTCTATCCGGCTGCTCTATCGACTGAGCTACAATGGCAACGTGCCAGTATGACATTAAATTCTCCAACTGACTACTATTTCCCCCAGGATTATATACATATGAGACAGCTACCATGCTGCCTTATAATGCTGTAAGTACTCTTAACTGTCAGACTTAATAGTTCAGACCGGTATACTAGGTCAATTAATCGATTAATTAATTTAATGTCATGCTGGTCAGTTGCCATGGTAGCTCACTGAATCAGAGCAAGTGAATGCAGACCGAGAAATTCGTAGTTCAAATCCTGACTGTGGCATTGAATTTCTCAGCTTGACTCCACCTTTTTAAACCTTGCCCTAAACACATCTACTAAGAAGCAATTTCCAAAAGCATAAGGTTTGAAAATTCAAACCAACATTAGGGAATATCCGGCAAATGGTCATCTTGAAAAAAAAAGATTGGCAAAAATTTGGGTGTTTTAACGAGATGTATAGGTTGCGCGTTAGTACTTGACGAATGATCTTCAGCGGAAATCCAATGAGCTCGCCTACCCATATGAAGAAACATTTATTTATAATAAATGGTACGTAGTTTTAAAGCTTGAACATTTTTATATTTTTCCACATATTACCATTTCAGTTGATATACACATGTAAACGCTGAGGCATTTTTTGTATCTTATGCCAAACCAATTCACTTTGAAGAAACGTTAGACCTCATCTTTCACCTCGTCGTAGTCACTGAAGCGCCTTCCAGCCACGAGTTCTTACTTCTTTGGAAACAAGTGATGGTCAATGGGTGCTAACTCTGTGAGGTGGGTGGATGATGATGTCCCATCCAGACTGTTGCAGAAGATCCACAGTATTTGAGAGAAGGCTAATGTCTGTGCTCAACATTGCACTTCTTCGGTTATGCATCGCCCTTGCCATGACTTTACTTCTGGCAGAATGTGTTCTTTTGAAATTTGCTGCTTGGGTAAATCGGAATGTCACCACTCACGTGATTGTTGTTTGGTTTGAAGTAGAAAGTGGAAAGCAGAAGTTGCTTCACCCATGACATTTGAATTCAAAAAGTAATCCTTTTCATCTGTTTAACTTTGAAGAAGTTGATGGGAAGTTCCAGCGCATTGCCGTTTGTGATCTTCTATGTGTATTCTTATACATACCTTCCGAAATTTCAGAAATTTGACAAAAGCCTGTGAATGATATTTTGAGAAACCTCAGGAATAACAATGGACAGCTCGTGAAGATTGATATGGTGATCTTGAAGCAAGATTTCCTCAAATATTGAAATTGTCTCATCGAAAATTGGTGGTATCTCCCTACTCATCATGAATTTCACTGCGACGATCTACAAACTCTACACCACTTGCGGACATTTATGACATCCATATACGACTCTCACACCTTCTGTTAGCTGTCAATTGGTTCAACGTCTTATGTTCTCAAAAAGCGAACTTCGCACCTGGCCGTAGTGGCTAACGGGAACTCAACTGACTGCCAAGTCAAGACTGAATACCATGTGTGATGGTTTCTGTTCCGTAGTGAGAGAACAACCAAGAAAAAAAGACAGTGAAGTCAAAGGCCACGCAGTTTCCCTGCGATCCCCGTACTTTGAAGAGTTAACCTTTGGGATCACATAGGTCAAACTCCCCACAAAACAGTTTACTAATCTCAATGCCACGCATGGTTGCAGTTTCCAGTCTGATCTGTCCGCAGAGTCTACAGAGTGCACGACTTTGGGCAATCTATTGTGTATATCGTTCCTTCCTTGTGAGGCTACTTCTAAGAGATGTGAGACATGGCCCGCAGTCTCCCGTCTGCTGAATATACAGAGGATGGTCAATATGGATATTTGGCCAGTATCTTCTCTATGCGTTTCTTCCCTGTGAGACTACGATGAGAGGAAGAAAATAGTATCCGGCCCGAATAATTCTACGACAGATTTCTTTTCCATCGTTTTAAAAGTTCAGACTGTGCGGCTTGAGGCGACACACTGCATGCGAATACTGCCGTTAACAGAGGAGAAACTTCAAACAGCATAAAAATCTGAGCTCCTTTACAATCCTTTCGAGAGATGCTTGGACGCAAAATTCACAATAGCATACCATTGTAAAGTATTACATTTGGAAATCACGTAACAGTGAGTGTGTAGATGCACGATTGTATGTGGCTCATTTGGTTAGACACTACTCAACGGATCTTAAAGTGGTGGGTCAAACACAGCCCAACCAATGGATTGTAAGTGCCTAAAATCAATAGTAGATGTACTGCCATGTAGAAGAGCTTTTGCTGGACCAAATATAGGCACTTATGCACTTCTGGCCAATGATAGCGTTATTAACAAATAAAATAATTATTTAGTCTTGTACGCTCACTAGCAGAAATCATTCCTAAAACCGCCACACTGCAACCGTCATCCTTTCTACATGTAAGTCATTAAACTTATTACGGGTGCACAGACTTATTAGCCTGCCAACATGATCGTGCTTCTAACTTGTTTCCTAAAGGACATGCATGACATATTTTGTCTACCAAAAGAACGCTCTTTGCTCTGACAACAGTTTGTGTTATATTTATGGTATATTTCATTACGCACTCCTCATCTTAAAGGCTTGAATCTATTTTCTTTGATTTACTTTTTAAAAAGTATAGTTGTTATCTTTTCTGCATTATCTTCTCTGCATGTTCTTCATCAGAATGTATTCCTCTACTGCTAACTGCGACAATTATGCAGTGCTTCTACCGCTTCTTCCATCTACTGAAAACTTTTCACCAAATTCTCAAATTCTTTGAATTACATTCAGAAATTGAACAAATTCTTTGGTACTTTCAAAAAAAAAATTTCGGGAATTAATTTTGCAGCATGAAATGCTTCTTTCACCATCTTGAGCTTACGCATTTATGTCTTGAAACATAACAGGAAACGTTTTTCCAGCATTCGAAGAGAAATGTCTTAATGTGTTCTAAACTACAATAATGTATTTAATGTAAACCACTCTGTAAATAATTCATCTCTGAAGTTCCATTGTTTCTGCATCAAAATGATTTAACTATGTTATAGTGGCTGAGGGTTAATGAGCCATGAAGGTCCTTCGGTAGACTTCACAACTATTGACAACTATGGAGATTGTCATTTGTTATGTGTCAGAGCTATTAAAATACAAAGGCAGTGGAAATACCCACAGAGAAGCATTAGTACTCGCGTCAGTCACTTCAGTGGGCACAGCCCCCATGCAGTAATTAATATCCTCCTGGGTTGACATAGCAGATTTATAAACAACGAGATACAGTCTCACTACGACACACTTCAAGCAACTGCGCGCTCTCAGTTTATTAGCACTGGACCCAAATATATTACACGTGAAAACAAAACGATATTAAAAGCTCTTTACGATAATAAGCCTTGGCAATTTTTGCATTGTGATATCAAGGTACTATTCTTCCTCAATGGCTCGATTTTTACAACTATATTTAATATTGTCTTAATATTGTATAATTTTCAACATGTTCTTGATTGTCAAAATTAAGCATAAACAATGAAAGTCCTTGTTTGATTATTTCTTGTTCACCTTGACTGTTTTCAATCCTTTCTTTCCTAAGGACATTTACAGCATCTATGATTTTAAAGCCTCTTTGCGTTAAGTGTTCTATTATTTCTTCCTTAGGGCATGTAGCATTCAACCCTCTTTCCATAACTTTTATGGGCCTTTCATTTTTATTTTCATAGGTTTGCCAACTAATTTTTTCAGCATCTAATTTACTTGCCAAGGCCCTATAACTACTAGCATCAGTAGTTGATTTTCCACACGTTGTTGTTTAATGCTGTGATTTAATATTCCTTTATTAAAACTGACTTTAACAAAGTCTGCAATCTTGATCAATCCGCTATATCGTATATATTAATTGGTGGAGGCTAGTGTTCCCTATGTTGAGAAGCTTTCCTCTCCTTTCCATTATTACCTTGATTTGCAACATCTTGGGCTTTTTTCTTGTTGATTCTACTTTTAGTTTTATCTAACTTTTCCAGTCTTAGTTCTGGGGACGTTTCCGCTTTTCTTTTCTTATTTTTCCTTAGTAAAATCCAATTAGTTTCCCTTGCTAGTTCTTCTTCATCTGTGTAATAATCACTGTGGAAGCTGGGACCTGCCTCTTCTATGAGACCCCATGCACACGTTACGATCTTCCTTTTCTCTTGCTCTTTACTGTTTTTCATAGGTTCACTCTTCTCTTTGAGCAATTGTTTCTTCAGTTCCTCGTTTTCAAGCCTAAGAGTTTTTATTTCAGCATTTAATGCTTCATACTATTTCTAAATAGAAATAAGTGTCTTCTTTAACTCCGATTTTTCCATATCATCATTATCTGATTGTGTACGCATCTGTGGTTTTGTTGGCGTCCGTTGCAACAAGGCACTTCTCTTGAATATATTCCCTTCAAGCAATTGATGGCCGCCCCCAGAATCCATGGAGCCTGCCTCAAAAGAGGGTGGATTGTCCAGGTAACCTAGAGTACCACCTGGGGTAGTAGTTCCATTTTCCGTTTTATCCATTGATTTACTGTTGTGGAATCGCCCGTCTGATTCATCGGGTACTAAGCCCCCCCCCCCGCCACGACAATGCGACATTCCCTGGGGGGAGGGGCGAACAAAAGATATTAAAAGTGATATGCGTTGCTCTCACATGACTTTCTCTACTCATTTTTGTACAAAGTATTCTTTTATGGCGTTGACGTTAATCAAGCTAAACGCTGCAGAAATTGTCCTATTGCATATCCTCGTACATATGAGGAAATAAGAAAATACAATGAGCTTGAGGTTAGTCAAGTATTTTAAGAGCTAGTTTCTATGTAATGACATTGAAATGTCATTCTTTTTCCGTGGTCAGAACATAAAATAACCTGTTTAACCAGATTTCTATGTTGAAGATGGGATGCACGTTAACTGTTTCGAAGCCCCAGGTCGGGAAGCCAGATGTAACACGATTACTTCGTTGTAGTTTGAATTGGCTCTTGATTATTGTCTTTGCTTAAATGTGATCTCTCATTTTCAGGTGTGGTTTCTAGTGAAATAAATAAAATGTTAGATAAGTCAAATTTATATATATATAATTGTATCATCTGGATTACATTTTGCTCGAACTTTCTTTCCTACTCAATCATTGCAGGTTGCCTCCAGCATATCGACACATCCTTACTTCCTTAATAAATAGTTTCCGTTAATTACATAAAATCGCTCACTCCTGCACGTCCACTCATCACTATCAAAACTTGTATCTTCCCTGCGTCATTTTTCCACCATCAAGATTACATAACATATATTTATGAAGATTATTGATTTTCTTTTATTATCGCTACCCATATATTACTTTTATATGATTGGCCGATTTACTACTACGTCACCACATTACGTAATACAATTATTACTACGGCCAATCACAAAATTACACATACTTTTGCACAATTTTTTTTCAGTTTATAAATATCGCAAACCCTTTCTAAATATAAATCGAAACTACTGTTACACCTTAATACATGACTTTTCTTTTCTTGTGCAAAGTTTTCTTAAAAGCGCTTACTCTTCTACACTTCGTGCTAGTACATAGTTCAAGATCTTCTCGGAAAACAAGCCAGGTGAAAAAGACGATTAGAAATCTGACAATGCAACCTGAGAAGTCTGGGCTGGCAGAGCATTGTTTTGATAACGACCATAGAGCTAACTTTCGGGAGACGACCATTTTGGCAAAATGCAACAGTTACTGGGAGCGGAGAGTTAAGGACGCTTTGGCCATTTCCTCGGAAAGGAGTACGCTTAATCGTGATGCTGGATTTCAGTTCAGCTCCTCTTGGAAACCGGCCTTAAAATGGAAACCCGTCGGCTTAAGAAGCACAGATCTATACAGCTTGATTATCAAGTTAAGTAGTTACATTTCTTTGACCTAATTAATTTTCTATACTCACGCCATCTCCTGACCTGGCATTTAATTTACTGAAAACAGTCTTTTGTTCAGTAATGCAAGTATTGGTAGTGTCTTGTATTTGTTGATATTTGTGTTACATCCAGTGATATATTTGTGGTTATGACATTTATTATGATGATTATTAAAATATCCTGATGATGGAAGAGATGTACGCTCCCGAAAGGTCGATTTCTAATCGTCTTTTCACCTGGCTTGTTTCCCGAGAAGATCTAGAACATATTCGTCGCCAGGAAAGCTTCAGGTCTTATAATACATAGCTGTATGTAGAAATGCTTTCACCGAGCATTTTCTGGTACGAACAAGGAATATGAATATAGTAGGCTTCTAAGAGATAGTCATATATCGCTATGTGATACCTTTAAAGTTCCGTTTGATGCCGTATTTATCAGCCGTATGATTGAATACGATTTTAACAATGAATAAAATGATAATTAAATTATGATGAGGAAGTAAGGTGAAAGAATTTAAGATAATGAATAGTACAGATGGATAAGTTCATGAAACGAAGCAATAGCATTTAAATTCAATTACTAGAATGCGAATAAGCATTTTAACCCAGAGCTATATAATAAAGTTGCTGGTCTATATGGATGAAAATGTTCTGTCGAAAGGCTGTGGTCACGGGTTGGGTCGCTACCTGGGTAATTAGTAGACCGGTCCATACCTGGCCCAAACCCTTAAAACGTCCGCGTGGTTGTAGCTCGCTAACTAGAGTTTTTCAGAGAAATCCAGCTGGAGGCGAGGCTATATCTGTTTTGGTAAGGAATATTAGGTCTTAGCGTCGGTCTTCTAGTCTGAGACGTGATACCGTGTAGACGTGTTTTGCCTGCCGGGGACACAAACATTGGATTGCGCCGAGAAGTATAATCAGTAATGAGAATCTTATTAAGTGAACAAGATCTCCCAGCAGTTAATTAAGCGGCGAAGTATACTTTCAAGACAGTGTTAGTAATTTATTCCATCGTGATAGATTTCAGCAATTCAGTATAGTTATAACGTGATAGTGGAAATCTAGAGTAATTCGATCTGAACGCGGCGGCAACTCCTGGTGAACTGTAAGCACGAAACGAACTGAATAGTAAAGCTGATAGTATGAATTGTGTTGTTTTTATTTCGTCAGCCTATCTCACGCATACCCTGTAGATAGCGTGGTCTCAGCTCTAATGACTAGCCAGGGCAAAGAATAGTCAACTCCTAGAGCAATCTACTAGGCGACCAGACCACCGGGATCCAGGCTGCTAAGGTCACATCCAGAGTGGCTGATACCAAAGGCAGAGTAGCAGCAGACGCAGCGGGGAAGGAAAGGCCACAAACTTGGCGAACCAACGTGGGGCTTCGAGAGACGAAAAGCAACCAGCATCAGGATCGTCGGAAGCTCCAGCAGAAAACCAAAGGTACTGAGTGTAACATTTTAGTGTTGTTGTCGTTGTTGCAGTGAACTGATGGAGAGTATTTTAAGAAACGGAAAGGTGAAAGGTCGGTCAAATTCACAAAGCATGGACGTGCAGGGGAGTACTATACAAATTGTTAAAGAGAAAGTAGCAGAAATAGGAGAAAGTGCTCAGAATATACAGAATAGATTAGAAAACACAATGGAAAGTAATAATGCTCAGGGTCTAGAAAATAACGTAGGAAGGGATACAGAATGTAGTAGTAACAATCAAATTGTACAGGTTAGTGTAGCTAAGGAAACAATTAATAATAGCCAGGGAGTAGATGTAAATGACTCAGATACGAATGTGAGTATGGTAGCCATGATGAAAGCGATAATGGAGAAATTAGAAAGTACGAACCAGAAATTAGAAAGTAATAACCAGGAATTATGTCAGAAATTAGAAAGTACCAACCAAGAATTAACTCAGAGGTTAGAAAGTAATAACCTAGAATTAAGTCAGAAATTAGAAAGTACCAACCAAGAATTAACTCAGAGGTTAGAAAGTAATAACCTAGAATTAAGTCATAAATTAGAAAGTACTAACCAGAAACTAGAAAGTACTAGTCAAAAATTAGAGGCAGGACAGCAAGATTTGGTTAGGAAGCTCGAAAGTCAGCAGAAAGCATTAGAAACCTTTCAAGCAGAGGTTAGAGGGGAAATCAATCAAGTTAGAACTGAAGTACGGGGGGGAAATAGAAAGTATAAGAATCGAAGTTTGTAATCAAGTAAGTGAGAAGTCAGGCAGAGAATACAACAAATTGCGAGAGGACGTAGCAAAGCAATTTGAAAAAGAGAGGGAAATAGTTAGCAAGGAATTAGACCAAATTAGAGAAACGGCTAGCAAAGAATCAGGGGAAAATAGAAGTAGATTAGAACAAGCAGAAAGGGAAATTAGAAGGCAAGGTAGGGGTGTAGACGAAGTAAATGAACAAATGAAAGAGGTAGCTACAGAAATTAATGGAATGAAGGAAACATTAGAAAATTTGAGGTTGTGTGTAACTGAACCTAATTCTAATGCTAGTCAGATAAGTGAAAGCTCTGCACGAAACGAAGCGAGACAAAGTGCCTCAGCCGACATTTCGATGCTTAATATGGGTCCAAGTACCTCCAGTTATGAACCCAGAGGTAATAATGTACATGTTGAAAGGAGTGGTGGTCAAATGCAATGGCCAAACCACATCTTAAATGAAATTGTGTCACCAGTGTTTGAACATGAGGATTCTGATAATCCTAAGGATTTTATGAGGAGTCTGCATGAATATTTTTCTGTAAAGTGTATTCCTGAACAGTATTGCATGACAATTGTTAGGAAATGCCTTAAGGGAAATGCAGCTAACTGGTTAGAGGTATCAATGGGAAATAATAATGACTTCAGGACCTTTGAAAGTTTATTCATGAACAGATACTGGGGACATAACAGGCAGTCTAGCATAAGATTAGAACTGAGTAGTGGAAAGTATGACCCAAGAACTGATCAGTCGATGGTTAATTATTTCACGAAACTTGCTAGGAAATCTAAAATGTTGGATCCACCCATGAGTGAGCAAGAATTAATCGCCATTATCACGACACACTTCCCAGAGGCACTCCAGAACTATTTAATTATAGCTAAACCCACAAACGTCGCCACCATGATCGATTTGCTGTTGGCATTGGAGACAAACAAATCAAAGAATAAAAATGAAAGTTTCGCTAGGCCTGGAGCGAGCAACGAAAGGGAAATTTCAAATAATTTCGGGCAAGGGGCACATATTAATTACAATCAAAACCAGGATGTCCGAGATAGATACCGAGGTCCCGCACCCAGAGGAGGAAATTCGCAGTGGGAGAACCGAGGCCGAAATAATTTTGACCGCAACCAGAGGAACCGCAACGGGCACGACCGAAACAGAAATGTACAAGTACATTACGTAAACGCGGCGAGACACGAAAGGAACCGAGGAGGATGGAACGAGAGAAAAAGAAGACATTCAGGAAATGACTACTGGAAAGTCGATAATGTACCAGAAGTTAGGCCGAGGTCACCCAGGCAGGGAGAACGGAGCACGGGAAATGGTTACTGGAGGGTCGACAACATTCCAGAATTTAGGCCAAAGTCGCCGCAGCACGGAGAAAGGAGCAGGAGCGGTATAAATTCGCCGATAAATGGAGAAAGGGCCGAAGCCCTACAAGTAACCAGGCAAGTGTTCGAAAACCGCGGCCATCCTTCTCAGGAAGCAAAGTTGGAAGGACAGAATGCAACGAGAACTGGAGCTTACAGCAAGACTCAGGGAAACTATGTACCCAGTCAAACGCGCCTTCAGTGAAGACTGGGAGGAAACTATGTGAACCGTATGCGAAAAATAAGATCGTCAGAGGGCAAATGATGTTACAGAAGGAAACCAATCTGAGGAACAGAAGTGAAGACAGTGACAAAGTGTTTGAACCACCACGAATAGCAGTTGCCATTAACGGAATTCCGGACACTGCAATAATAGACACTGGAGCTAACAGTACAGTGTGCTCGCAAAAGTTTTATGAAGAACTAATCAACCGGGGTTTGAAGATAATGTCTTTACCAGTAAGCGGTATATTTTGTTCACTAGCTGTAGGGAAGAGGAAAGAAAGAGTGAAATTTCAAGTCATGCTCAACGTAGAAATAAATGGTAGAATTATTGAGGTTTTGTTCCTGGTCGTACCCAGACTCGTTACCAACATAATTATAGGATGTGATTGCCTGTATGAATGGAAAGCCATTGTTAATTTCGAGAATAGATCTGTCAAGTTAGAAACAGGGCAAGAAACAGTAGTGGTGCCATTTGTCGACGATAGCGGTTCAGAGGAAGTTGTACGAGATGAACGTGAGGATGAAATCCGGGGAGACGTATTCTTTGTTGAGTACATAAAAATTGGAGCAATGGAGCTTGGCGAAATAAATGTCGAAGAATATGCTGCCGAATCGAGGAACAATGAGATGTATGATGAAGATGTTGGAACGATTAGGGAATATGTGGAAGCTGAACCCCGAGAAAATCCCGCCAGGAATTGGAATTATGAGACTACAAATTTGTACCGCAAGGCGGAAAACTACGAAAACTTGGAAGATTTGTTCAGAGAAAAAGTCAGTCAGGCTAACTACCTGAACACAGCGCAGAAAGAAGAATTATTTAGAATTTTAGTACGACACCAGGAGGTATTTTCGGATAAACCAGGAAGAAGGCACAAATGGAACCCAGAGATAGGTGATCTAGTATTAATTAAAGATCACAAGTTGTCCTGCGCCTTGAAGAACAGAAACAAGCGCATGGAGTTACTATATAAAGGTCCTGGGGAAATTATTCAAAAATTTGGGGAACATACATTTGAAATAGTAGATGCGGTAAATAGAAAACTCATGGGTAGGTGGCACAAACAACTTCTCCGTCCGTACCGGACATAAACAAATAATCATGCAGAGGCATATAGGATAAGGTATAGATGAAAATGTATACAACTCTATTAATGAAAATGAATTCAGACGAACAAATTTATATAATCTTAATGGTATCCAATCACAAAATATCGAAATTGTGAAAAAAAACTTGTGGTGATAAGTACTTTTAAGACTTTAAAGTGAAGTGGAAGTGCAGTGAATCCCATGAAAATAACCAACTCAAAGCAACAAAACTGAGTACCAAAACAATTTACAAATCCAAGAAGGTGCAAGGACTTTTGGCGAATTACACCTTTATATAGAATCAGAAGACAAACAGATTTTGTAAACTAGCTTAAGTTTTAAGTAGTTCATAACTAATACGATGTAAACGTTCGTGGTATGACGCAAGAAAATGTAAAACTTTCCGAAGTGGAGTGTATATGTCGTATGGTAAACTAATATGTATTGGATTATTTCAGATGTTTATAATGTGAAGTGTTGAAAACAAAAAGAAATTATGTACTAATATTATAAATTTTGTCACTATGATTGTATGTAACGCAGCTGAAATGCAAAGAAAATTGTAAAGTGAACCAGAGTTGCCGACGTGTGGAGTTGTTGATAATAATAGTAATGTTATTCGGGCAAGGACGTTCCATTCTTAAATTATGGGATAATTAAATAATGAAACGGGGGCAGTTTGATGCCGTATTTATCAGCCGTATGATTGACTACGATTTTAACAATGAATAAAATGATAATTAAATTATGATGAGGAAGTAAGGTGAAAGAATTTAAGATAATGAATAGTACAGATGGATAAGTTCATGAAACGAAGCAACAGCATTTAAATTCAATTACTAGAATGCGAATAAGCATTTTAACCCAGAGCTATATAATAAAGTTGCTGGTCTATATGGATGAAAATGTTCTGTCGAAAGGCTGTGGTCACGGGTTGGGTCGCTACCTGGGTAATTAGTAGACCGGTCCATACCTGGCCCAAACCAGTATTTCGGGGAAACGTCCGCGTGGTTGTAGCTCGCTAACTAGAGTTTTTCAGAGAAATCCAGCTGGAGGCGAGGCTATATCTGTTTTGGTAAGGAATATTAGGTTTTAGCGTCGGTCTTCTTGTCTGAGACGTGATACCGTGTAGACGTGTTTTGCCTGCCGGGGACACAAACATTGGATTGCGCCGAGAAGTATAATCAGTAATGAGAATCTTATTAAGTGAACAAGATCTCCCAGCAGTTAATTAAGCGGCGAAGTATACTTTCAAGACAGTGTTAGTAATTTATTCCATCGTGATAGATTTCAGCAATTCAGTATAGTTATAACGTGATAGTGGAAATCTAGAGTAATTCGATCTGAACGCGGCGGCAACTCCTGGTGAACTGTAAGCACGAAACGAACTGAATAGTAAAGCTGATAGTATGAATTGTGTTGTTTTTATTTCGTCAACCTATCTCACGCATACCCTGTAGATAGCGTGGTCTCAGCTCTAATGACTAGCCAGGGCAAAGAATAGTCAACTCCTAGAGCAATCTACTAGGCGACCAGACCACCGGGATCCAGGCTGCTAAGGTCACATCCAGAGTGGCTGATACCAAAGGCAGAGTAGCAGCAGACGCAGCGGGGAAGGATAAGGCCACACGTTCTATTTGCATGTCGAAGAGTTAAAAAGATGAATAACGACTTTTCAGTTTTAAACAGTTAATAAATATTGAAAAATTGAAATATACAAATGGGAATATCTCGAAAATGGTTCACTCCACTTAAAAGTGTTATAAATTTTATTTTAACAAGCTCCACATTTTTTGTAGTAATTATATCTATTATGTTTTAGCAGTAATGCAAAATTCTCAAAACAAATGACACTTCAAAGGTTACTACCAGAAAACTGAACATACCTTTTAGTTTACTAGTAAAAAGTTAAGTATTTTAAGCGCATGTAATTTAATCAAAATCGTTAGAACCATTTTTGAGAAAATACAAAATTTCGAAAAACTAAATCTGTTTAAAGGACAGTCCGAGGAGAGGGATTTTCTTGAAAATCTTCGTGTTGCATCTTTGGGACTTGTTGAACTTAAATACCTAGTTAACCATATAACTGAATTTTCGTTTTTGAATTATGCTATTCACAGACACACACACACACACACACACACACACACACACACACACACATACACTACACCGAGACCAGTGGCGTAGCGTGGTATGTGGACCTGGGTATGCACTTCAAATCTAATGTAAATAATAATAATAATAATAATAATAATAATAATAATAATAATAATAATAATAATAATAATAATAA
This sequence comes from Mantis religiosa, assembly GCA_030765055.1. Taxonomy (NCBI): domain Eukaryota; kingdom Metazoa; phylum Arthropoda; class Insecta; order Mantodea; family Mantidae; genus Mantis; species Mantis religiosa. Next base: position 125,797,568 of record CM060959.1, read on the forward strand.
TAATAATAATAATAATAATAATAATAATAATAATAATAATATTAATAATAATTCGAGTGAAAGAAAAAATAAAATGCTTTAGTTTAACATCAAAAGTTTCATCTAATATCAGAGAAACAAAAGAGGCCTCAGAAACTTCTTTTCTAATATTTTTGGTCATAGCTGTGCCGATGCTGGAAATGAAATCGTTCAGTATATCTGTTGGAGTGGCACGAAATACAGTGGACTTTTACAGGTACTCTTTGAGGGATATGTCATATTTCGTTAGTTCATTTATATATTCAATGAAATTCCCTCTGTTGGATGACTCAGCACTCAGTGTGGCTACAAAGCACAAGCCCTCGTTTTCCCAATAAGCAGACAGCTCGATGAAATCTGACAGTATTGCTCTGGTTTTTCTAACTTCCAATTATACTGCTCAATTGGTAATTTATATTGCTCACTTAAACAAAATTCTGTTTTGCTGTTTACACCGAACATTTTTAGTTCTTTCTTACAAATATCGTGATTGCAGGAATATTTGTGCTTTTTTTAGTGATATATATATATATATATATATATATATATATATATATATATATATGTGTGTGTGTGTGTGTGTGTGTGTGTGTGTGTGTGTGTGTGTGTGTGTGTGTGTTGTTGTTGTTGTTGTTGTTGTTGTTGTTGAAATCACCATAACCTCCTGCGGTTCAAACTGAATTTTCTTTAGAAAATAAAAGACATGACCGACAAAATTTATTTAGGGCCCTCATCCGTTGAACCATGCTTCACTTTCACTAAATGCCTCAAACAAAGAATGTTTCGGAGGTCCTGCTTTGATTATGTTTTCTTTTTCGGTAAAACTCAAATGATGGAAGTGTCTCGCCTTCTGTTTGTTGATTGTACAACATTCAGATATTCCATTTTCGGTGTACTTGGTTTACGAGAAATGCAGCGCTCTCTCTACAACACGTGTTTCCCTCGTGGTGACTCGTGTAGATTTACTGTTTGCCCACGACAAGAGGGCTAGAGGGGTATGAAGGACAGAGGAGCTTGAACTGTTTATCTGCTCCGGTAACGGATCTGTTTACTAGGAAATGAGTGTATGAGTGCATATGAGTCACCCATACTGCCAGACCTATAATATTTGTTGCAGTAACTTCAGTGATAGGTTTTATGTATGTGTGAGTTATGTGACAACACTTGTGTATTTTAAACGAGTCTTGCATCCTTGTCATACTCGAAAGGCGAGCATAAACACCGAGGAGACAGCAAAAGTGATTACGTTACACATTCCTCTGGCTTGACTTCTTGTTCTGGGCAAACAGTACGTCACTCTGCTCTCAGTTGCTTGACGTATTTTCCACTTACACTACAGTCATAATTATCGCCCAAAATGATGCTTGTTGTAATATGACATTATAACAAGATGCTAAAATTACGAAAAATACCGAAAACTTCAATTTAAAGCACTTAAACCATAACAAGGAATATGTACTCTTGTGTTACAACTGCGCGCGCATCATCTCCTGAGTCTGACGGGCGACATGAACAAACCTCATTCACCCGCTCTGCTTTTCATGACTGGCTTGATACGCTAACAGTTATTCATGGAAGATGATTGTTCGGAACATACTTTTAAGCAAGATTAAGCCAATAAGATTCGTGTAATAGGGAAGTCTTAATTGAGGGAAATTTTCAGAGTATGTAATACATCACCCACATCCATTGACGCTACGCCCCTGACAGAAACCGTTTTTCTTTCTAAAGTGCTTTCTTTTTACTTGGACAGCCTCAAAACTTGAATTTCTGGTTAAAATATGAGTATTGAAGTTTTTAGTAGAATAAATACCTCCTCTACTTACTGTAAACACATGATAAGTAAACATCAATCCCTTAAGACCCCAACAAAATCACTACAGTTCATAGCTTGTCGTACAATATAACTACAAATTCTTACTTTCTGTGCTACCTGTAATCAGTACAGGAAGATTGTATATTCCATCTGACAATTCGATATGGAATTTCACGGAAAATACGTGTTTTGAGGTCCTCTGAATAAAATGTGCACCTTTGGTGTGTGGCTCTGTAGACAGCACAATTCGAAAGGAAGAATCACATTTAAGTTTAACATCTTGCAAAGATGTAACACGGTTTTCAAGAAAAAATTATTATTTATATGAAAAATGTTTATTATTCTCATTTTCTTCTCGGGCAGCCAGCCAGGTGAAAAGATGATTATATATCGACGTTTCGGGAGTGTGCATCGCTCCCATTATCAGGATATTTATAAAATGTTATAACCACAAATGAAACACTGGATATTAACTCAAATATAAACAAAGACAAAACACTATCTAAATTCGCATTACAGTTACACTTCAGTTAAGCTCCTCTTGGAAATCGGCCTTAAAAATGGAAATATGTCAACTTAAGAAGCACAGATCAATACAGCTTGATAATAAAGTTAAGTAGTTACGTTTCTTTGACACAATTGTCTATACTCACGCCATCTCCTGACCTGGCATTTAATTTACTAAAAACAGTCTTTTGTTCAGTAATGTGAATGTTGATAGTGTTTTGTCTTTGTTTATAGTTGTGTTATATCCAGTATTTCATTTGTGTTTATAATATTTTATAAATATCCTAATGATGGGAGCGATGTACACTCCCGAAACGTCGATATCTAATCGTCTTTTCACCTGGCTTGTTGCCCGAAAAGAAAGTGAGAATATTCCTCGCCAGGAAAGCTTCAGGTCTTATTTTATAATGTTTATTATTATTTATTTTCTTAAAAATGATCTAACGAGTTTAATCCAAGTATGGTACGTTCATAAGAGTGATTGTACACTGAACTGAAGGTGTATAATCATAACATAAACTGCACTAAATCACTGAATGTACATAATAAAAATTGAACTTGTTGTTTTTACAAGTTGCAGGGGAACACAGTCACGGAAGTATAATACCTAGAATACTTTGGCATCGCATCTTCACTTTTTATTCGTAGTTAATTTCACGTAACTTTCATAAATTTCTCATAAAATATGTTAAGTATATTTAAAATCATATATAAAATTGCTGTTTACTTCACTTTGAAAAATATTAATCAGTGTTTCAGATAAATTCGAAGCAATCAGCTGTTCATATTAACACTTTTGCTTCTGAATATATTGTTTATATTTTATCGTGAAATAATGCTTCTCTGTTGGGAATTTTAACATATTAATTGATCCGATAAGACTAAACTATTTCGAGAAAAAAGTGACGGATGAAAGGAATTAAACTTGCATTGCAATATGAGCGGAAGGATTCTCATGTATTCGTAGTTGATGCCCACATAAAAAAGTTAAACCCGTGGCACTACAGTCCTGCCAACCCGACTGCCGGCCTCACTCCCACATACGCAACCGAGCGGGATGGCTCAGGCGGTTTTTTCTGAGGCCCACATTCGGGAGCCCGAGTTCGATTCCCATGGCCAACCTACCTGACCCATGGTTTCTTCGGGGGTTTTCCTGGGTCGTTAGGCGAATGCTGGGTAGGTTAATTATATTCCCCAAGTTTCCTGCCCCTCCATTTCATCTCCATTATCATTTCATATCATCTCTCGTCTGTTGGTCTCGTTCAGGGTCGAAGTGTCGGCGGGTGTCGCGGCGGTGCATGATGGGATGATATGCTCTGAGGTTAACTACTTCCTACTCCGGTAGGTCGGTTGCCGGCCTCAGCTCCTCTGCTGGGACCATTTCGGGACCGCCAGCTAGGGAGCTTTGGGGCTCGGATCGCCTGCCTTGGTACCAGTAAGACTCGGCTGCTGGGCTCGTTGCCGTCCCGCTGTAGGGGAGCGAGTTCGTATTCCTGGCCTGTCGGAGGAAGTCTCTATCCAAGTAAACTGTAGGGACGCTGCCCTCTGTACTGCCATGGCTCCTTGGGTCGGCCACTCTCTGTCTCCTTCGCCTTATCCTTCCTCCTAAGGTTGCTCCCACTTGGGGGCATAGTAACAATGGACCTAGCATGGTGGTCTACGAACCGAATCCCCTCCGTAAAGAAATCCCAATCCCAATCTCCACATAGGCAAGTTAGAGGTGGACGATCATCCAACCGATACAGGGAGGAGATGTGGTCAGCATCTTGGCACCCCCAGCCGGAAAGTTGGCTTTCTAGATCGGGTTGCTTACCTATCGCAACGTCCTCAATTCCCTCACGAAGCTGACTGGGAACCAGTCCTATACCCGAGACTTAAAATCCGCATCCCCAGCGGTGGGATCAAACCTCGATCGCACTCCGTGGCAGGGAACCGAAGCGTGATACCTTAGCACCACTACGCCACGGTGCAGAATCCTGCCCTCATATAGGAAGCGAAATTGCCTGTTTCGTCAACTTAATTTTCATCTAAATGTGTAATAACCACACTAAACTCTTTGCATTACTTTTCACTAAGTGCAGGAAAGTAGTGAAAAGATTTTCAAATCTAAAAATGTTCCTTACTTAGTGCAATTAACATTTTGAATTGAAGGTCTTTGGTGACATTTAAAATTTCCCTAATTTACAGTTACTTTTCAATGTAATTTACTGCTGAACTTTTAAAATCTCCAAATGAAAAATAAAATGTATATCTTGAATTCTCTGTAGAGAGCCTCTGAAATGCCTGTTCTTAATTCTTATTTCTGATTTTTGTATAACTTGTAATACTCGAGAGGCAGATGAAATGTTTTCATAAAACAATGCGCATCCTGCTGAATTATTACGTCAAATACTAGGTCTTTTTCTGGCATTAAATATTTCGGAAATATCCGTTACTACTAACATGAAGGGCCCAATTCTTAATAGTTGTTCAACACCGAGGTTACTATTCCTTCTCCCACTTCAGGTCAAGCAAAGACAAATCGTTTATAGCGAATAGCTCTTAAAATAGTTGATTATCGCTCAAAGAATGTTTATGTTTCTAGTATCTGTAAGGAAATATGCGCTGAGACAATTCGTGCAAATGTTTATCTCGATTGACATGAAGTACACAAAACAATAAGGAATTGCAAAATAAAACTGTTGAAGAATCGACAGAGAAAGTCATGTGAAAACACCAGTTGTTAATAAAGGAACACCCTTTCTCGTTAATACGTTGCTGTTTGGAAGCTCTTCTAATGGGAGTGGTTGGTGCGAACTGCGACCGTCTGAGTCATAACATCAAAGTATTCATTATTATTCGGCATAGCTTTGAAATTAGGGTTTTCCCTTCTCAAAGCTGTTCTCGAAATGCAAGCGCAGCTTTTTTGTGAAAATGAGCACAAAGGAATGGCAGCCACAGGGAGGTAAACTTGCACTCTTGATTTCACGAAAAAGGAGGGTAAATATCCGGTGTAGTCATATCGGCTCCCATAGCTACACTTCATGGTCGCATTGGCTCCCGCGTCTGGAGCGTTGTTCATACCTTGGCTCCCGGGTCACTTTGTGATCGACCGAGAAAAATTCAGAGCTACAAGATTGTACTGGAACAGCTTCCACAGTATACTTATATCGTCTACGAGGGTAGTGTTCGGCGGTTCCGAGAAGGCAATTATTACAACTGTCCGTTCTTCTTGGTTCATGACATAAGTTAGAGGTTGCAGATTCACTTGTCTCAGGTATGATGGTCTATATTCCCGTAGGGGAGGGGATCCGTCCCCTTCAGCTGCCAAAGTGCGGGTGCTGCGGACCCCTAGCACTCGTGGTACCTCTGACGTTACTAGAGGAACCTCGGGCCGAACATTCCGAGCACCTCCCGTAGGGGAGTTGTTCGGATTGGGTTGGACTCGAGGGGGCAGTGTGTTCCCGACACCCACTGGTAAATGGGTACTTCCGGCCAGGCTACGGCCGCCCCGAAGGGGTAGAGGGTTGCCTGAATAGTCCCGGGTACTAGCCTGCAGAGCTAGTACAAGGTGTGCTAGATCACCATTCGGCCCCACCGAGGTTATCGATAGTCTTCCCTGCGGGGAGACGCGCGTAAGTGGCGTATCCACTTCCATCCCGTCTTGACGTTGTGCTCAGCGGGGGGGGGGGCTTTTTAGACTCAAGATATGGCCCTATGGAAAGAGCCCCGGAGTTTCCATCGCTCCCGGGTAGAAGGAGGCCCGGGTCCTTGGTCCTACGGGTCCAGGACTAATGGGAGTAGAACTCTGTATTAAATAAATGATGGTCTGTATTCCTAGACTCCGTTACGGGTTGAAGACTGCTTCATTAACGATTTGATAAGTATGAAATCACTACACAAGAAGCTGGATTAATTTTTTACTATGTGTGTGATAGTTACATGAATGAATCAGACTTTCCTCCTGAAATGTGGGCTAGTTTTGACAATACAGGAGACTGAACTACGAAACTGTTGTGAATCTTTCATGTAAAATTCAACCAGAAATTTAATGCTGTCCATCCTAATGCATATAATTTCATGTATTGAAGGTAATTCAAGCTAATACATACATAAAACTTCGAAGCAATAATGACAGGAGAAAATAAAAAAAAAAAAAGAATATAGTTGATGATTGAGACAGCCATGAATGTCTACCAGCACGTAATGATCACTAGAATGCTGTACTTAAGAACGGTCAGCTACAAATGTTTAAGTTGACTATATATTTAAAACATCGACGAAATGTATTTCGTTAACATTTTCACTATGCCAATCTTTTAGAAATGAATTACGTTAATAGCATCTTTAACCATCCAAATTTAGTCTGCTAAATGGGAAGGAAAATGTTAAACCAGCAGGAGCCGAAGCGATCTAACCAGTGTTGAAGCGGGAGCCGAAACGACGAGCCCCAAGCAACAGCCAAAGGACAAATCTGGTTATTGGGAGCCTAAACACCTCACCCTAAATACCTATGGTTGCATTAAATGCCTTCCCCATCCATTATTGTTTAGTTTTACATCGATTCCACAAATTGCAATTCCAACTATTAAAGCCCATTACTCTCTCTCTACCCTAGACCTTGATACAGAGATTTCATTAGAAATACATGTTGAGTACCAGTTAAACCAACAAAACATTTTACAGAAAGATCCGTATGTATTGTGTGTGTGTGTGTGTGTGTGTGTGTGTGTGTGTGTGTGTGTGTGTGTGTGTGTGTGTGTGTGTGTGTGTGTGTATGTGTATGAGAGAGTAGCATTGCTAGCTCAGTGGAGCTTTTCATGTTAATAGCCATGAACGGGTACAGATCGACCAAGTGCTCCCGGGCGGTGGGCAGAACGCCACGGTACCGATCCGCTATGCGGTCTAATAGATTGTGTCGTTATACGCAAGCTTTTTGTCAATGTCTGAAGATGGAGGTGGATAGCCTCTGCTAGTGCTTCTGATTTTGGGATGAGCATCCAGAATTTAGAGACCAGCGCCCGATACCGTCTCACTAGGAGCGGTCTGCTTGCAGGGACCGTCCAGTGCGGCGGGGCCAGGAGCGAGAGGTCAGATAGGGAAAAGGATACTGGATGAGTCTGGCCATGCTCTGGCCACGCGAAACGGACTCAGCTGACGGTGGCCACCCGACGAGCCGTGTCCAGCCCCGATGCGGCCACGTCAGGCGGAGTTTGGAGGTGAAGGGATGAAATTACTTCCTGTACTTATAACTACATCCAAATATTTATGTCCGCATTTGTATATGAGTCTCTTAGGTTTCACTGAAAATTAAGTTCATTGGTCAAACATTTGGACCTTTGGCGCATTCTAAATCATGAAAATTACGAAAAAGAATTTTGAGAAATTCCAGATATAAGACTGAATATGAATTACAGTTAATGTCAAACGGACCAGCGACACCAATATTAATAGACGGAATACCTCTTACATACATAGACGAGTATACATACCTGGAGCAACCAGTTTCCTTTCAGGACAAAATGGAAAAGGAAATACAAAGAAGAATCTCTCTAGCCTAGAAGGCATTCTGGGGTCTTACTTGTATACTCTTAGACAGAAACCTAAGTAGACGAATAAAATTCCACGCATTAGAAACCTGTGCCTACCCTGTTTTACTGTAAGGATGTCAGACATAGTCACTAACAGCAAAATAGAGGAACAAAATTCAAATATGTCAACGGAAGATGCAAGGCAAAGTCCTGGGGTTATCTCTGAAAGACAGAATTGCAAATGCAGCGTTGAACCAGCAACCACAGACCAAAGACAGGACACAATTAGCCACAAGATTAAAATGGAAATGGGGAGCCCACGTGGCGAGACTACAAGACAACAGGTGGACGAACAAGGTCACGATGGAAAACGACTACAAGGAAGACCGATAAGTAGATGGGCAGCATTTTCAAGGTGCATGGAGGTCAGCGGTGGCCAAGGGTAGCAAGAGAAAGAAGAGATTGGAAATCCCTGGAGATACACCTGTGTAGGGACTGCATATATATAGAACGGTGTAGTCAAAGAGTGAATAGTGTAAATACGGAGTAGCAGTGACTGAACAGTGAAAAGTCTACATATGGAATAGTAATAGCTAAATAGTGAATAGTGCAAATACTGGATAGTAATGACTAAGGAGGGAATAGTATAATCACTAAATAGTGCACCACATAATCAGACAGAACTCACAATAAGCATTTCCAACGTCTAACGTGGAATACCTCACCACGTTAGAACAGATGAGCTTTTCCTATCTGATAGGAGACCTTTACCCTTCACGGGACATTTTAGGATAATTTCATTCATTCATTCATTCATGAATTAGAGTACTCTTTAAGGAGTGCTTCAAAGACCACAAATACTAATAAACGTTGCCTACATTAGATAATCAAGAGCGTTAAATAAAAGTATGCACAAGAAATGCTGTAAAAAGCAAAACATTTGATTTTATATTTTTCCAAGATTTTCCTACAATTTCATTGGTGCACTGCCTTATCTTACTTTTGAGTTACGCTGTTCAAAGCCAAATTCACAAACACAAGTACATACATACTATTTCTTTATGAGACGGCTTCAAAATGCTGGTTTCTAAAGAAATCTCTATATTTTAAATTTGGGTGAAATGCAGCACTTCGTCTACTGCTTTAGGTACGTGATAGCGTGGCTGGAACGAATGCAGCTTCTGGAGAATATCTCTCTACACTACGTAATGATGAGGTTGCCTACATCAAACACTATAATCACAAGTGTAGGAGCAGTTAGGTTATGAATACACTTAACCTTGATCTAACAACTACCTCTTGAGGGCGCAACTTCTTCCATTGAGAACAGCTTCTGATTCTGGTTATAAGTGTAAGTTGTGGAACACTCTTTTTACATAATTTCCCTAAATTATACTTTACAAGCTGGCTTACTTCACCCATTTACCCCTTAGCCTTTTAAACTCGAACAACAAATGAATTCATTTCACTTACCTTTTCCCCCATCTTTAGGACATGATTGTGCAATAATATAATGGGTTCTTATAGTGGATTCTCCATTTTATCCTGGGACCAGCTACTTTTCATGGCGGATAAACAATACGTGATATTCAAACAAATTTCTGGACATCTGCATAGCAAAGCATCCTGTAGTCATCGGTCACAAAGTTCGATGACCTTTTATAAACAATGTATTTAGTGTCCTTACATACATATTTATACAGGTTGTTTTGAAATGACAACGAACGAATACAGCCGTTTCATACTTTATAACTTAACTAGTCCGAATTTTGGTGTCTCAGGTTTGAAGTTCTATTAGGTATAATTTTATGCAGCATTAAATATTACATTATTTTGTGATCAGGCAGCGCAGGAACCACTGGTGTGCGAACCTCAAAAGTTATTGGGACGCACCGATCACGAAAACAAAAACATTGCTCCTTGCTCTTTATCAGTGACCCTAGCCTCGCTTTCAGGTAATGGGGCAAAGTGCAGTTATTTGTGAAAAAGTCGTCTCTGTTCTGTTTATCATTTAATGTTTCCATCCTCAGTCTCACTAACATGAACTTCCCTGTAAAAGGTTTAAGTTGCATATGTCCACCAGCTTATTTGCTCTCATTGACTATTATAACGGAATGTTAAAACACGTTAAACAGCCATAAACAAATAACTCAGGAATAGCTTCTTTATTGCTGTTTTATAAACCAAAGAAATTCTTAATAGTAGCAAGCTACTGTGGAGTATGTCGTTATGTTTACAAACAGCTACAGCAGGCGGCACAGTGTGTCAGTTACCTCCGATTCCTTCGATAGCGTCAGGCACGCGGCGTTATTCTTGTCACTGCCTAATCCAAACCCATTCTGGAGCGTTTTGTATGCGGGTATATTGTCGGTAAAAACTATCTATATGTTTCACATAGAAGCTGAGCAACTATTTGTATATATTCGCTTGGCGTTGTTTCGAAACACTCTGTATACTTATACGAGGGCCGTTTGGTAAGTCTGGTAAATTTCCATAAAGGGATGGACCTTTTTTGTTGCAACTTTGTGGGTGGTAAGCTTGAGTATATAAAAGATTGTACAGACAATTTGAACGTGCTGTTGACAGCCATCTGAACTGGTCAGTGTGATAGCTGCGATTGAAAATGGGGGGGAAACAGAGTTTCGTGTTGTTATTAAACATTTTCATTTGAAGGACTGGACTGCCACAAAGTCAAAACTGAATTGGATGAAGTTCACGCGGACTCTGCACCACCATTGAAGACCATTTACTTTAGGATAATGAATTTAAACGTGGTCATAGAACCATCGAAGATGAATCACGCTATAGTTGCCCAATTGAGGTAATCACACACGACAGCATTGAAAAAATCCATGATCTGGTTATGCAAGATCGCCGAATATAAATTCGTGAGATTGCTGAGGCTGTAGACATCTCGAATTAGCGAGTGCACAATATCCTCCATGAAAAATTGGCAATGGAAAAAGTTGTGTGCAAGATGGGTCGACCAAAAGCACATCCAGAAGAACACTTCTACCGAGTTTCTGGCTAAGTTTTATCGCAATCCACAAGAGTTTTTGCACCTATTTGTGTCCGTGGATGAAATTTGGATCCGTCATTACCACCAGAGTCAAAACAGAAGTCATAATAATGGACAAAAGCTGGTGGAAGTTCACCAAAGAAGGCAACGAAATTTTTGTCAGTTGGTAAGGTGATGGCCGCTGTTTTTGGGGATTCTTAAGGAATAATCCTCATACACTACTTGAAGCTATTATGCTTCATTGCTGGATCGTTTGCAACATAAGTTGACTGAAAAGAGACCGAGACTGAAACGCAAAACAGTGCTCTTTCACTATCGCACACATCAGTAATCACAATGGCTAAAGTGCATGAGTTGGGCTTTGAATTGGTTCCTCATCCACCTTATTCACCAGACTTAGCCCCAAGTGACTTCTTGCTGTTCCCAAACTTGAAAGTTTAGCTTGGTGATGAGAAGCTTTTATTAAATAAAGAAGTGATAGTCACCGTCAACGAGTATTTTGCAGACCTTGACAGGACCTATTTTTCCCCAGGGTATGAAGAAGCTGGGACATCGCTGGACCAGGGCTATAGCCATCAATGGGGACTATGTGGAGAAGAGGTGTTCTCAAAAAAAAAAAAAAAAAAAAAAAAAACTTGGTTTTTCACCAGACTTATCAAACGACCGTTGTATACATATACCTACAAACGCTTATAACTTGTATTATATCCAGATAAATATTTGACACGTGATTAGTACGTGTCTTACAGTTTATGATTGTAACATCATCACATAGAATGTACAAAGATCACGACATAGGATATTCTGTGTTCTTGGGCTGACTAACAAAATCTATAAAGTGTTAACAACAATATTTTCGTTGTGAATTTAACCTAAGTCCACCAACGCAAGGTAAGACCCTGAGAGGAATGTGCTACCCAGTGCCACCCTTACACAGTGGGATAAGGACAGCGAATATGTGAGACAGAACGCCTGCTACACAAGGAGCAGAACTGTTAAAAAAAGCCATGAGTCTTGTTTACTCTGTACACTAAAACCAAGAAGATTTATTCTCAAAAGTATAATACGTCAGATTGTTTTTGAATGGTCTGTAACTGTACTGACATAAGGTGTCATAAACCTGTCGAGAGAGAGAGTTTAGGAACCTTCTCCAATCCCCTTGCGTCTCAGGCCTCGGCGACTTTCTTTGCTGTGGTATACTGTACGTCCCCTCTTATGTAATACGTTATGCGATAAAACTGCTACACTTTTGCCTGCACGTGGACAAATGAAATGTGTCTGAAAATTGAAAACAACACCTTGTTAAATAATGAGCAGAGAAAGTCATGTAAATATAACACACCGTGCTTTACTTTACTTGTTGCACTTTAAAATTATAGGGTTTCTAAAAATATATATCAATAAGAGTTTTGGCGTTGATCTGTAATATAAAAAACTTGTAAGGAATGAGTGTTGTTTTGTCGCTTTCAGTTGATTATTCTTCAATGAGCCAATCAAAAGACATAGTTGACTTAGGAACAGAGTGTCTGCTGTAGCTAATCAAAAAAAATTGTTCTAACTAAAAACGTTGACATTGTATCCATTTTTATCGATTTTTTGTCAAAACATGATTAGATACATACTTGGAATGGTGCGCATTACCTTGCGCAGCAAATACTACAAAGATGAGTTTTGAGGGGGGGATTTTGTAAAAGTTTACCTTAAATTCACTAATTTCTTGAACGCCATTCATTATTTGAAATGAAAATTCTGTGACACGAAGTTAAAAAGGCTTGACTTAAATTTTGTATCACTTAATATCAGAAAACAAAAATAATGCCTTCCTCTGTTGGTCTTAAGCTCTTTATCTATAGCTGATGACTATAAGTCTGTTATTATACATATGTGAAGAGAACTCGTACCAAACAAGTTATAGGAATACTATAACAAATAAGAACACTAATTCTAGATCGATGCACTTTATCATTTAACATTATACGTGAGACAGGCACGCAGAACAAAACACAACTGTTGCCCGCCTTGGTAGCGTAGATGGTAGCATGTCTACCTCACGTTCAAGAGGTCCCGAATCTCGGTCAGGGTGAGTTACCTGGATAAGGTTTTACCGGGATTTTCTCTTATCCTAAAAGACGAATGTCGGGTAACTCTAAGCTCCATGGACCCTGGGCCCATTTGAGCATCATTTCACCCATTCCATTTATCTTCCGATATGACTTAAAAAGTTAAAAATAAAACACACACACACACACACACACACACACACACACACACACACACACACACACACACACACACACAACTGAACTTCTCTAGGCGTCCACTGCACACTCAACTGAGCTCTCACTGTCAAATTTTCGGCCTGCACTGGCCAGCTCCTTATATAGACCAAACATTCTAGAGGGCAAAATGACTGCAAACTGGCAAAAGGAAACTTCAGGAGCAGAAAGACGGCACATGATGGTTGTTATGCTCGGGTTATATACAGCTAACAGGACCATGCGGTAGCGGGGTCGGTATGAGCTATTTGGAATGGAGCCATGGGCGTGGTTACGTCGGGACAAACAAACTGTACAGGAACGCAGCACACTTCGTCAAATAATTCACTTTATAATTGTGTTGCCAACATACTTGTCTTGGTATACCTTGGTCAGTACTCCTAAAATATGGAGTTATGGATATAGCAGTTCCTGTACCATTATACCTTTAACTTTAGTACAAAAAACTATACTTAAAATATAATGTAAAAAGCTATCAATTACCCAGAAAAACTTATGTTCTGTGTGTGTGTTTTTTTTTTTTTTTTTTTTTTTTGTAATTTACGTCCTCCAACGTACGGTCCACGGAGCTTAGAGTTACCCGACATTCGTCTTTCAGGATAAGGGAAAACCTTATCCTGGTAACCCACCCTGACCGAGATTCGAGCTCGGGCCTCTTGAACGTGAGGCAGCCATGCTACCACCACGCTACCAAGGCATTCTAGTACTAAATATCTACCAAATGTATTATACATGTTACTTAAAGATACGGGGTCCGGTTGGTTCATTAAACATCCATCTTTCGAAAAGATGGTGTTGCTAAGGCAAATTGGTCTTGTCATCGTGTACTGTCATTTGTTACACGTCGACAAAAGAATTCATAATTTGGATTTAGGTAACAAGCATTCCCGTTAGTCGTTCAGCGTTTTCCTTAACATAGCAAAAGTACAGCAGCATCGATCTACTTTTTACTTTTGTATGACAAAACCTGTGAGAAGATAAAAAATGGATGCTATTTATGAGGACCGTTTGTCATCGATAACAGTTAGATATTGGTCCAACGACTTTACGAACATCCGTTTTTCATAAAGGTCACCCAAAATGCCCCGATGTGGTTACGGAGAAAATAATTGAAAAAGTCCGCAAGAAGATTGAACGGAAGTTCACGTAGTTGCAGAGGCCATAGGTGTGCGGATGGGAACGACAATTCATATTTTGTATGATAAGTTGGAGATGAGAAAGTTGTAGGCCAGATGGCTGCTCCGTTTGCTCACGTCGGACAAGACGTGGGTGTGACTTTCAACTTCGAAGCTGTGTTTGAAGCTATTTAAAATAAAACTGAAGGACTTCCCGCGTTGAGCTGACACTGTACATGAGACCTCGATTCATTATTATGCCCCGGAAATCAAGCACAATTAAAACAATGGGTTACTTTTACTCCAAAGAAGACAAAGATGGCCCCATCGGCCGATGATGATTTGTTTGGGATGCGAAGAGTTTCGTACTCATTGACTTGTTGGAAAAAAGGAAAAACGGTTACTGCATAACACTACAGAGTTTGTTGGTCCGTTTCCATAAGAACTTTAAGGGAAAAGGGCCCCATTAGGTGCAGAAGAAAATGCTATTTTACCACGACAACGCATCAGAATTTCCACCCGGTGTTGTCACTACTATACTGTATGCAATGCGTTATGAATTGCTGCTGCAAACCCCTCCATGTTTGCCGTTTTAGAATAAAATAATGAATTATTTAGATTGGCCGCGTCATAGCTGAGTGGTTAGACCGCTTGGCTCTCACCTATGCGGCCCGGGTTCGATCCCAGCCGACCGCATGTTAGTACCAAGACGAACATGAGTAGGTAGATCTTCATACTGGACATCAAATTGACATCAAGAAGCACAAGCAGCTCTGTAGCACGACGATAATGTAAGAATTTTGGTGTATGTATTCCTGACAGTTGCAATTAAGGCTGTTTTATGTAGATGTTTTGACCTTCTTATACACTTACCAAAATATACATTTCAGTGGGATTTGTGGTGGACAACATGGCGCTGGGATGGGTTTCCTCCGGATCCTCCGGTTTCCCCCACCATCATTCCCCCAAATGCTCCATCAATCATTCATCTCAGGCTTTGGGCCAATCCCTTAACCCTGATTTCATCTCTCAGGTCAGATGCTTCGGCTCCCTCGCTCTGAGGAAACTCAAGCACCTGCTAACGTCAGCATTGACGAGAAAGGTAGAAAAAAATTAATTATTTAGTAATCAGAGTTTATTCATAGTAAAATGTATGTTACTCAAGCTGCTAATTCATCTATCAAACATAATTTTTCACTCACTAACTTGCTAAATAATAATACTTCTTTCTCTTTCTCCTTTTCAGAATTTTTTCTACGTGACTTATGAGCGTAAATTTGATTGAATTCCAGGTACGGATAGATAAAGTCAACCTGAAAAATTCAATGCCATGGCTGGGATTTGAACAATGTATCTCCTGGTTTCCGTCCAGTCTCTCTTACCCACTAAGCTACCATGGCCAACGTGCCGTCCTGACATTAAATTCTCTAGTTAACTCGTATATATTTCCCCGGTAAACCACAAGGGGCTTTCGTATGCGAGATACACCGTTTGTGGCGACTTACTATCGCAAGTTCTACATGGCAACGCGAGAAGTCATATCGTAAAAGAATTCGCAACACAGAGATGTTTACCTCAGCTTATCGCACATACACGGCGAGTACAATGTATGTATAATCTGTTCAGATATAATCATGTCTTCTGGACAGCAATGTGTCATACATCGGCAGGCGCGAGAAAACATATCATATAGACACATACAGTTTCCAGTCGCTCTATTTGTGTTTCGTAACTTACTGTACATCAACTTACTAATATTTCACTCTTCTAATTGAGCAGATAAGACCCGACAAGAGTCGATCACAGTGCTGGTCACCTGAAGGTCGATACGCCTCGCTCTGTCGACTAATACTTGAGTCCAAAGTTTCATCATTAAACTCTTATTATTTAATTTAAATGATGGAAACAAATCATTTATTTGCACTAGCCGTATATAGGCTAAGGTTTTGGATAGATAGTGCCAACCTGAAAAATTCAATACTATGGCCGGAATTTGAAATACGGATCTCTTGGCTTCCGTGTAGTCGCTCAGCAAATCAGGAGCTCCGTGATTCAAATCTCGGCCATAGTATTGAATTTTTCAGGTTGACACTATCTATTCAAAACCTTAGCCTATATACGGCTAGTGTAAATAAATAATTAATTTCCATCAATTCACTTAAACTCCAGGTACGCCTAGAGCCAACGGTTTTCTTATGAATGAATTCACTGAGCCCTACAGAGCCTGTTCCTCAACCTTTAAAGTGCCTTAGCTAATGACTCTATCTCTGATAACATCTTACTTCATGCGTCTACATTATAGGTATTTTAACATACGGATGTAATTTATTGTAACTATTTCTATCTGTATCTCCCTATCATTTGAATATAGATAACTAAAATTACACGTCAGTAAATCGGTATCATTAGTCCGGATTTGTAAGCACAATCAAAAGATGCAATAAGCAAGCAAATAAGCACGAAAAATGAGCAAATAAAAATAAAAATTTAATTATAAACGTATAGTTTGGTAGAATTTTTACCTTACGCTTGTTACAGTACGCGAGAGAGTTATCTCGAGATTTTTTTTTGTTCCATTGCCTTTAACTGCAATGGTCATATCGGCGGCCCTTCTCCTTTGGATCATATCGAAGATGTTAACTCGTATTCGTTGGGTTTTAATCATTAGATCACGTACACATTTATACCCCGCCTTTAACTTCAATGGTCATATCGGCGGCTGTTCTCCTTTGGATCATATCGAAGGTGTTAACTCGTATTCGTTGGGTTTTAATCATTAGATCACGTACACATTTATACCCCGCCTTTAACTGCAATGGTCATATCGGCGGCCGTTCTCCTTTGGAACATATCAAAGGTGTTAACTCGTATTCGTTGGGTTTTAATCATTAGATCACGTTCACATTTATACCCTGCCTTTAACCACAATGGTCATATCGGCAGCTGTTCTCCTTTGGATCATATCGAAGGTGTTAACTCGTATTCGTTGGGTTTTAATCATTAGATCACGTACACATTTATACCCTGCCTTTAACTACAATGGTCATATCGGCGGTCGTTCTCCTTTGGATCATATCGAAGGTGTTAACTCGTATTCGTTGGGTTTTAACCATTAGATCACGTACACATTTATACCCCGCCTTTATCTGCAATGGTCATATCGGCGGTCGTTCTGCTCTGGAACATATCGAAGGTGTTAATTCGTATTCGTTGGGTTTTAATCATTAGATCACGTACACATTTATACTCCGCCTTTAACTGCAATGGTCATATCGGCGGTCGCTCTCTTTGGAATATATCAAAAGTGTTAACTCATATTCGTTGGGTTTTAATCATTAGATCACGCACACATTTATACCTCGCCTTTAACTCCAATGGTCATATCGGTCGCCTTTAACTCCAATGGTCATATCGGCCGCCGTTCTCCTTTGGAACATATACAAGGTGTAAACTTGTATTTGTTGGGTTTTAATCATTAGATCACTTACACATTTATACCACGCCTTTAACTCCAATGGTCATATCGGCGGCCGTTCTCCTTTGCAACATATCGATGTTAACTCGTATTCGTTGGGTTTTAATCATTAGATCACGTAAACATTTATACCCCGCCTTTAACTACAATGGTCATATCGGCGGCCGTTATCCTTTGGAACATATCGAAGTGTTAACTCGTATTCGTTGGGTTTTAATCATTAGATCACGTACACATTTATACTCCGCCTTTAACTGCAATGGTCATATCGGTCGCCTTTAACTCCAATGGTCATATCGGTCGCCTTTAACTCCAATGGTCATATCGGCGGTCGTTCTCCTTTGGAATATATCGAAGGTGTTAACTCGTATTCGTTGGGTTTTAATCATTAGATCACGCACACATTTATACCTCGCCTTTAACTCCAATGGTCATATCGGTCGCCATTAACTCCAATGGTCATATCGGCGGTCGTTCTCCTTTGGAATATATGGAAGGTGTTAACTCGTATTCGTTGGGTTTTAATCATTAGATCACGCACACATTTATACCCCGCCTTTAACTGCAATGGTCATCGCCGGCCGTTCTCCTTTGGAGCATATCGAAGGTGTTAACACGTATTAGTTGGGTTTTAATCATTAGATCACGTACACATTTATACCCCGCCTTTAACTGCAATGGTCATCGACGGCTGTTCTCTTTTGGAGCATATCGAAGATGTTAACTCGTATTTGTTGGGTTTTAATCATTAGATCACGTACACATTTATACCCCGCCTTTAACTGCAATGGTCAGATCGGCCGCCGTTCTCCTTTGAAGCATATCGAAGGTGTTAACTCGTATTATTTGAGTTTTAATCATTAGATCACGTACACACTTATACCCCGCCTTTAACTGCAATGGTCATCGACGGCCGTTCTGCTTTGGAGCATATCGAAGGTGTTAACTCGTATTAGTTGGGTTTTAATCATTAGATCACGTACACATTTATACCCCGCCTTTAACTGCAATGGTCATATCGGCCGCCGTTCTCCTTTGGAACATATCGAATGTGTTAACCCGTATTCGTTGGGTTTTAATCGTTAGATCACGTACACATTTACACCCCGCCTTTAACTGCAATGGTCATATCGGCCGCCGTTCTCCTTTGGAACATATCGAAGGTGTTAACCCGTATTCGTTGGGTTTTAATCATTAGATCACGTACACATTTATACCCTGCCTTTAACTGCAAGGGTCATCGACGGCCGTTCTGCTTTGGAGCATATCGAAGGTGTTAACCCGTATTCGTTGGGTTTTAATCGTTAGATCACGTACACATTTATACCACGCCTTTAACTCCAATGGTCATATCGGCGGCCGTTCTCCTTTGCAACATATCGAAGTGTTAACTCGTATTCGTTGGGTTTTAATCATTAGATCACGCAAACATTTATACCCCGCCTTTAACTACAATGGTCATATCGGCGGCCGTTTCCTTTGGAACATATCGAAGTGTTAACTCGTATTCGTTGGGTTTTAATCATTAGATCACGTACACATTTATACTCCGCCTTTAACTGCAATGGTCATATCGGTCGCCTTTAACTCCAATGGTCATATCGGCGGTCGTTCTCCTTTGGAATATATCGAAGGTGTTAACTCCTACTCGTTGGGTTTTAATCATTAGATCACGCACACATTTATACCTCGCTATTAACTCCAATGGTCATATCGGTAGCCTTTAACTCCAATGGTCATATCGGCGGTCGTTCTCCTTTGGAATATATCGAAGGTGTTATCTCGTATTCGTTGGGTTTTAATCATTAGATCACGCACACATTTATACCCCGCCTTTAACTGCAATGGTCATCGACGGCCGTTCTCCTTTGGAGCATATCGAAGGTGTTAACTCGTATTAGTTGGGTTTTAATCATTAGATCACGCACACATTTATACCCCGCCTTTAACTGCAATGGTCATCGACGGCCGTTCTCCTTTGGAGCATATCGAAGTTGTTAACTCGTATTTGTTGGGTTTTAATCATTAGATCACGTACACATTAATACCCCGCCTTTAACTGCAATGGTCATATCGGCCGCCGTTCTCCTTTGGAGCATATCGAAGGTGTTAACTCGTATTAGTTGGGTTTTAATCATTAGATCACGTACACATTTATACCCCGCCTTTAACTGCAATGGTCATATCGGCCGCCGTTCTCCTTTGGAACATATCGAAGATGTTAACCCGTATTCGTTGGGTTTTAGTCATTAGATCACGTACACGTTTATACCCCGCCTCTAACTCCAATGGTCATCGACGGCCGTTCTGCTTTGGAGCATATCGAAAGTGTTAACTCGTATTAGTTGGGTTTTAATCATTAGATCACGTACACATTTATACCCCGCCTTTAACTGCAATGGTCATATCGGCCGCCGTTCTCCTTTGGAACATATCGAAGGTGTTAACCCGTATGCGTTGGGTTTTGATCGTTAGATCACGTACACATTTATACCACGCCTTTAACTGCAATGGTCATATCGGCCGCCATTCTCCTTTGGAACATATCGAAGATGTTAACCCGTATTCGTTGGGTTTTAATCATTAGATCACGTACACATTTATACCCCGCCTTTAACTGCAATGGTCATATCGGCCGCCGTTCTGCTTTGGAACATATCGAAGGTGTTAACCCGTATTCGTTGGGTTTTGATCATTAGATCACGTACACATTTATACCTCGCCTTTAACTGCAATGGTCATATCGGCCGCCGTTCTCCTTTGGAACATATCGAAGATGTTAACCCGTATTCGTTGAGTTTTAATCATTAGATCACGTACACATTTATACCCCGCCTTTAACTCCAATGGTCATCGACGGCCGTTCTGCTTTGGAGCATATCGAAAGTGTTAACTCGTATTAGTTGGGTTTTAATCATTAGATCACGTACACATTTATACCCCGCCTTTAACTGCAATGGTCATATCGGCCGCCGTTCTCCTTTGGAACATATCGAAGGTGTTAACCCGTATTCGTTGGGTTTTGATCGTTAGATCACGTACACATTTATACCACGCCTTTAACTGCAATGGTCATATCGGCCGCCATTCTCCTTTGGAACATATCGAAGATGTTAACCCGTATTCGTTGGGTTTTAATCATTAGATCACGTACACATTTATACCCCGCCTTTAACTGCAATGGTCATATCGGCCGCCGTTCTGCTTTGGAACATATCGAAGGTGTTAACCCGTATTCGTTGGGTTTTGATCATTAGATCACGTACACATTTATACCTCGCCTTTAACTGCAATGGTCATATCGGCCGCCGTTCTCCTTTGGAGCATATCGAAGATGTTAACCCGTATTCGTTGAGTTTTAATCATTAGATCACGTACACATTTATACCCCGCCTTTAACTCCAATGGTCATCGACGGCCGTTCTGCTTTGGAGCATATCGAAGGTGTTAACTCGTATTAGTTGGGTTTTAATCATTAGATCACGTACACATTTATACCCCGCCTTTAACTGCAATGGTCATATCGGCCGCCGTTCTCCTTTGGAACATATCGAATGTGTTAACCCGTATTCGTTGGGTTTTAATCGTTAGATCACGTACACATTTATACCCCGCCTTTAACTGCAATGGTCATATCGGCCGCCGTTCTCCTTTGGAACATATCGAAGGTGTTAACCCGTATTCGTTGGGTTTTAATCATTAGATCACGTACATATTTATACCCTGCCTTTAACTGCAAGGGTCATCGACGGCCGTTCTGCTTTGGAGCATATCGAAGGTGTTAACCCGTATTCGTTGGGTTTTAATCGTTAGATCACGTACACATTTATACCACGCCTTTAACTCCAATGGTCATATCGGCGGCCGTTCTCCTTTGCAACATATCGAAGTGTTAACTCGTATTCGTTGGGTTTTAATCATTAGATCACGCAAACATTTATACCCCGCCCTTAACTACAATGGTCATATCGGCGGCCGTTTCCTTTGGAACATATCGAAGTGTTAACTCGTATTCGTTGGGTTTTAATCATTAGATCACGTACACATTTATACTCCGCCTTTAACTGCAATGGTCATATCGGTCGCCTTTAACTCCAATGGTCATATCGGCGGTCGTTCTCCTTTGGAATATATCGAAGGTGTTAACTCGTATTAGTTGGGTTTTAATCATTAGATCACGTACACATTTATACCCCGCCTTTAACTGCAATGGTCATATCGGCCGCCGTTCTCCTTTGGAACATATCGAAGGTGTTAACCCGTATTCGTTGGGTTTTAATCGTTAGATCACGTACACATTTATACCCCGCCTTTCTCTGCAATGGTCATATCGGCCGCCGTTCTCCTTTGGAGCATATCGAAGGTGTTAACCCGTATTCGTTGGGTTTTAATCATTAGATCACGTACACATTTATACCCCGCCTTTAACTGCAATGGTCATCGACGGCCGTTCTGCTTTGGAGCATATCGAAGGTGTTAACTCGTATTAGTTGGGTTTTAATCATTAAATCACGTACACATTTATACCCCGCCTTTAACTCCAATGGTCATATCGGTGGCCGTTCTCCTTTGGAACATATCGAAGGTGTTAACTCGTATTCGTTGGGTTTTAATCATTAGATCACGTGCACATTTATACCCCGCCTTTAACTGCAATGGTCATATCGGCCGCCGTTCTCCTTTGGAACATACCGAAGGTGTTAACCCGTATTCGTTGGGTTTTAATCATTAGATCACGTACACATTTATACCTCGCCTTTAACTGCAATGGTCATATCGGGGGCCGTTCTCCTTTGGAACATATCGAAGGTGTTAACTCGTATTCGTTGGGTTTTAATCATTAGATCACGTACACATTTATACCTCGCCTTTAACTGCAATGGTCATATCAGCGGCCGTTCTCCTTTGGAACATATCGAAGGTGTTAACCCGTATTCGTTGGGTTTTAATCATTAGATCACGTACACATTTATACCCCGCCTTTAACTGCAATGGTCATCGACGGCCGTTCTGCTTTGGAACATATCGAAGGTGTTAACTCGTATTCGTTGGGTTTTAATCATTAGATCACGTACACATTTACACCCCGCCTTCAACTGCAATGGTCATATCCGCGGCCGTTCTCCTTTGGAACATATCGAAGGTGTTAACTCGTATTCGTTGGGTTTTAATCATTAGATCACGCACACATTTATACCCTGCCTTTAACTGCAATGGTCATATCCGCGGCCGTTCTCCTTTGGAACATATCGAATGTGTTAACTCGTATTCGTTGGGTTTTAATCATTAGATCACGTACACATTTATACCCTGCCTTTAACTGCAATGGTCATATCCGCGGCCGTTCTCTTTTGGAACATATCGAAGGTGTTAACTCGTATTCGTTGGGTTTTAATCATTAGATCACGCACACATTCGCACCCTCATTCATACTTCCACACTCTGAGGAAGATGAGGAATTATCTTGGTTGGAGAAAAATCCCCATCCCACAGCTGGGAATCGAACCCGGGACCCTGAGATTTTCTTTGGGAAGCTCCTGCGTTTTTCAGTGCAAACATTTTTATACTGTGAAAAGGAACTCTCAACGTGGCATGACGTTACTGGAACATGCGAAAAGCACTACAGCTCTCTTTGAATGAATTTCCCTTAGATAAACGTTTGTGTACCAGAAAGTTTTGTAGTGTCTCGTAACCAGGGTTTTTTCATTGATACCTTACTGGGTTTCCCAAAGGCAGTTTTAGCAATACTGTAAAGCTCTGAAGACAACGTTACTGAAATTTCATATATCAAAGAAAGTGAATGCTCCAAGGTATTATTCTGAGTTTCCAACTGTGTTATAATAACAGGTATTTTGGAGAAGCGCTTATGGATGTACTCCATCTTATCTTGAATGCCAATATTAGCAAAACATTCTTGTGCTGGGGCAATGTTACTTTATTTTCTGTATCTAAGGGGCACAATACTGTTTTATTCCGTTGAAATGTTCTGTGTAGAATGACACAGCCTTTAACGAAGAACCTGGTCGAGATAAAACTGGCTGAGGAGGTAAAGACAAATTTGGAAGGACTTCATGAAATGTTTAACTCTAATCGGCGACAGTACAAACACTTTCTTTACGCTAGAGACAAGAAGATCCACGTGTTTATATTGGCTCCTGACTCTTTCAGCGAGACGATGATGGCTAGGGGTGAAAATTTACTTTTAAATTAATATTATTTGGATAAAATAAGCTATTTTAATTAAAAAGCATAAAATAAGCAAGCAAACACCTTATTTAAGCAAAAAAGCATTTATAAACACTTTGCTTAGAACTTCGGGCTCTACTTATTACAGTTTCTCATTTTAGTTTATATAAATGTGTTATTTTCAGCTTGTTTGATATAAACTTGACTCATGCGTTTTCGAAAATGTCCCTGTGTATATGTGAATTAATCAAGATGTGGAATATGTTTTATTAAAACTATAGAATGGATAAATATGCAATCTACTTAAACTTCAGTGTAAAAAATGAAATGTCATTATTATGGTATTACATTTGTGGAGCACCCTACTGCGTTTAAAAAGGGAAACGACCTTATCAAGTTCAGGTTCAAGGTCACATTGTGTCGGAGCTTGGCAACTGACCACGAGAACAACCGGTTCAGCAAGTCACTGACCGTGTCTCGGATTTGCAATGTTGTCCCTGTCTCCCGCCTGCTTTTATTATACACCTCTTTGTAGGTGTAGTATTAAGAGAGAGTCAATTTGTTAAAACCAGGTCGATGGCTCGCAAATTCTGTTCTCTTTGCATCACCATCACGAGTTGCGACTTACTACTTAAAACAAGTATAATGATTTCATGATTTAAGGACCAAGGGTAGGAGGTATTGTTCTCCTGCCAACATTTATATACCCATATTTCACCGGAAATGCACGTTTTGAGATCCCTCTACCATATAACAAAATCAATTTCGAGAAAAACGACGATGTTCACACCCAGGTGTTGATAAACTTGTTACCTATGTTGCTATCTTACAGTTGGGTCCAAAGAATTTCAAGGAAATCTCTCCATCCCAAAAAAAAAAAAAAATAAAAAAAAATAAAAAAAAAATAAAACATTAAAGCACGTTCTTTCTACATACGATATGGATACCTAACATGGGCCGGTCTCTGTAGCACCGAGTGGGATGGCTCAGCAGGTTTCGTCTGTGGCCCTCATTCGGGAGGCCCAGGTTCGATTCCCGTGGCCGACCTACCTGACTCATGGGTTTTTTCGGGGGTTTTCCCGGATCGCTAGGCGAATGCTGGGTAGGTTAATTACATCCCCGGAATTTCCTGTTCCCCCATTTCATCTCCACTATCATGTCATATCATCTGTCATCTGGTGGTCTCCTTCAGTGTAGAAGTGTCGGCGGGTGTCTCGGCGATGCATGGCAGGATGATATGCTCTGAGGTAAACTACTTCCTTCTCGGGCAGGTCGGATGCCACTCTCCCCGCCTTTGCCGGGACCATTTCGGGACCGCCAGCCAGGGACCTTTGGGGCTAGACTGCTGGATTCGTTGCCGTCCCGCTATAGGGGAGCGACTTCGTTGTCCTGGCCTGTCGGGGGAAGTCTCTATCCAAGTAAACTGTAGGGAAAATTTATATTGAGGAATTAATCCTTAAAGAATTAATCCTTTTAATTCCTCAATATAAATTTACATTAAAATATTCAGCGATAAAAATGCTGGTATTTAAGTACTTACAAATGTTTATCTCGGATATGAGAACTCTAAGTGGTCTACCGGGAAAATATAATGAGTTAATTGAAGAATTTAATGTCAGGACGGCACGTTGGCCATGGTAGATCAAGGGGTTAGAGCGACTGGACGGAAACCAGGAGATCCGTGGTTCAAATCCCGGCCGTGGCATTGAATTTTCCAGTTGGCTCTAATTAATTAAACTGTATTGACCCTGTTCTCTGTACTGCCGTGCCTCCTTGGGTCGGCCGCCCTCTGTCTGCTTCGCCTCATCCCTCCTCCCGGGGGTGCCCCACTTGGGGACATAGGCACAAAGGGCCCAGCATAGTGGCCTACGTACCGAATCCACTCCGTAATGAAATCATAACTCTAATCCTATCCGTTTCTGTAGCGTGATGGTAGCGTTACATTCAAGAGGTCCAGACTTCGAAACTCGGTCAGAGTAAGTTATCTGGATAAGGTTTCCTCCCTCCTTCCCTTCCTCCCTCACCCTCTCTTCATTCTGAGTGACTTTTGTATAACTGTTAAACTATAAGAGAGAGACAAAACATTACTACACAACAAATATAGATATTTTTCAACATAAAGTTTATAACAAAATACATGGTAACCGTTTTCGAAATATTTCTTGCTTTTGAGGTATTTTTAAATGTTTATTTTTTTCTCATATAGGAAGCCATTGTGGCAGCACTGATTGACAAAGTGTAATATAATACATGTATACGTTTCTCTAAGGTAACAAGGTAGGCCATGCAACCTTGGTGATAAAATGTGTTATTGATTTTATACAGTTTGTATGTTAAAATAAATCCTTCCAACTGCAATCCTCCACATTACAACTCCACACTTTTGTTGGTCCTTTTATGTGCTGGTCAAACAAAATTAATGGGATATCGAAGCCATTACTTGG
This sequence comes from Mantis religiosa, assembly GCA_030765055.1. Taxonomy (NCBI): domain Eukaryota; kingdom Metazoa; phylum Arthropoda; class Insecta; order Mantodea; family Mantidae; genus Mantis; species Mantis religiosa. The sequence goes on from CM060959.1 coordinate 125,823,934, forward strand.
GGACCAGTTCTTAAAAGATGCAACTATCGCTTAGATTCTACTGTACATATATGGAAATATGAAGGGTCTAATCGCAAAACTCACATTCTCCACTCTTGGGTGAAATACATTTTTTGCATATTCCTGTTCAAAATGTTGATCTCCATGTGAATGAAGTCAAATTTCCTGTATTACTAAACTGACATTCACCTATATTAAAGAAGGGAAGAAAATTGGATATACTAGTAAAACTCATTCTCCACCACCATTTTGACTGCTAACGTTACATTGCCCTCTCAACCAATAGGAAGCTTAAGGAAGTCTAATAGTGGTCCGAACTATAAAGCCCGGGCCTTAAAGTACTTACAGTATAGTAAGTCGCCATTAAGGTAGCTGTCTCATGTGTTTATGCGAACCCCTAAGTGGTTTACCGGGAAAAACACGAGTCAGTTGGAGAATTTACTGTCATGTCGGCACGTTGGCCATAGTAGCTCAATGGTTAGAGTGGCTGGACGGAGACCAGAAGATCCGTGATTCAAATCCCAGCTATAGCATTGAATTTTTCAGTCTGACTCTACCCCTCCATAGTGCGTCCTACACACAGCTAGTGTGAAAGAACAATTAATTTCCATAAAATAATTATACTATTCAATTAATTCTTTGAATAAGCTATTCTTTGAATAAGCTATGTATGCATATGCACGCACATATTGATTCAAGGAGACTGGCTCAATAGCACCATTTAATAATAATTCTCTTGTATAGATACAAGCATACAAAATCAAATAAACAGAGAAGTGGGTGTTTTAAGCCTAACAATGTTGTTGTTTTTTTTTTTACGTCCTCAAACGATAAGTCATATCGGACGATGAATGAAATTGGTGAAATTATGCTCAAATGCGTCCGGGGTCCATGGAGCTTAGAGTTACCCGACATTCATATTTCAGGATAAGGGAAAACCCCGGAAAAATCTTATCCAGGTAACTCACCCTAACCGAGATTCGAACTCGGGACCTCTTGGACGTGAGGCAGACACGCTACCATCTACGCTACGGAGGCGGGCTCCTAATAATGATAAATAGCTTCATTGAATAAAAGTGCTAAATTTGCACTTTATAACGAATGGCCTACATGATGTCACAGCATAACCGGTATTTTATGCCTCGAACTGCGCAGAATAACCTTCTCTTCCACCAAGGTGCTACAGAACACTTTTCACTTTCTCTATTCCTTACCAATAGTAAGGGAAAAGTATTGCACTCATCCAAAGTTGTTATAACGAAATTTCACCGAATTACATGTTAAAAGGGTCTTTAATAAAAAATAGAAAAGGAACATCCAAAACTGCTCTTAGCATGGAAAAAAATTAGACCTTCTTGACTTCCGCAAAAATGCCTAAAAAATCTGGATGAAAATACCATACACTTTTGTATTTCTTACACTTTTAAAATAATTATCTTGAATTTTCTGGGAACTGTTGCTCATTCGGAAGGAATAATTGTGTAACCCGTCCTCATGCTTTTCTGTAAACGTTGAATAATGAAATGAACATTAGCACATTCTTACAAGGGGAAAAAGTGTTTTTATTTATATTTTAGAATAGCTTTAGTACTTTTAAATGGTAGTGTTTTGTCTTTGTTGATTTTTTTTTATTTGTTCCTTTAACTCCAATGGTCATATCGGCGGCTCTTCTCCTTTGGAACACGTTGAAGGTGTTAACTCGTATTTGTTGGGTTTTAATCATTAGATCACGCACTCATTCACACTCTCATTCATACTTCCAGACTCTGGGGAAGATGAGGAATTATCTTGGTCGGAGAAAAATCCCCACCCCCTACTGCCGGGAATCGAACCTGGGACCCCTAGCATGGCAGGCAGGTGCTTTTGTGTTATATCTGTTTAGTGGTTATCACATGACTGGGATTTAAAATTCTTTATTTTCTAAATCGGTGTCATATATACAATGGTGTTAACTCATAGAAAGCGGGTTTTTTTTTTTTTTTTTTTTTTTTTTTTTTTTGTACAGTCACAATTCCGCAGTTTGTGGAGGATAACCAATCTCCAGCCGGGAATCGAACCCTCCCGCACTAGGCAGCAGCTCTACAGACTGAGCTACAGGACCATCGGATTGAATGTTGTATCTGTAAATTATAGTTAGCCATTGTTCGAGTGGTTTATCTTGAAACATGGGTATTAGAGAGAGAACACACTATTGCTCGTGTGGTAACCCATGACTGCTTAATCCCACATCGCATCACTTCTATGTACAGTTCGTCTGATTTAACTTGAAAGAGAACACACTATTGCTCGTGTAGGTAACCCATGACTGCTTACTCCCACATCGCATCACTTCTATGTACAGTTCGTCTGATTTATCTTGAAAGAGAACACACTATTGCTCGTGTAGGTAACCCATGACTGCTTAATCCCACATCGCATCACTTCTATGTACAGTTCGTCTGATTTAACTTGAAAGAGAACACACTATTGCTCGTGTAGGTAACCCATGACTGCTTAATCCCACATCGCATCACTTCCATGTACAATTCGTCTGATTTATCTTGAAAGAGAACACACTATTGCTCGTGTAGGTAACCCATGACTGCTTACTCCCCCATCGCATTACTTCTATGTACAGTTCGTCTGATTTAACTTGAAAGAGAACACACTATTGCTCGTGTAGGTAACCCATGACTGCTTAATCCCACATCGCATCACTTCCATGTACAATTCGTCTGATTTATCTTGAAAGAGAACACACTATTGTTCGTGTAGGTAACCCATGACTGCTTAATCCCACATCGCATCACTTCTATGTACAGTTCGTCTGATTTATCTTGAAAGAGAACACACTATTGCTCGTATAGGTAACCCATGACTGCTTAATCCCACATCGCATCACTTCTATGTACAGTTCGTCTGATTTAACTTGAAAGAGAACACAATATTGCTCGTGTAGGTAACCCATGACTGCTTAATCCCACATCGCATCACTTCTATGTACAGTTCGTCTGATTTAACTTGAAAGAGAACACACTATTGCTCGTGTAGGTAACCCATGACTGCTTAATCCCACATCGCATCACTTCCATGTACAATTCGTCTGATTTATCTTGAAAGAGAACACACTATTGCTCGTGTAGGTAACCCATGACTGCTTAATCCCACATCGCATCACTTCCATGTACAATTCGTCTGATTTATCTTGAAAGAGAACACACTATTGCTCGTGTAGGTAACCCATGACTGCTTAATCCCACATCGCATCACTTCTATGTACAGTTCGTCTGATTTATCTTGAAAGAGAACACACTATTGCTCGTGTAGGTAACCCATGACTGCTTAATCCCACATCGCATCACTTCCATGTACAATTCGTCTGATTTATCTTGAAAGAGAACACACTATTGCTCGTGTAGGTAACCCATGACTGCTTAATCCCACATCGCATCACTTCCATGTACAATTCGTCTGATTTATCTTGAAAGAGAACACACTATTGCTCGTGTAGGTAACCCATGACTGCTTAATCCCACATCGCATCACTTCCATGTACAATTCGTCTGATTTATCTTGAAAGAGAACACACTATTGCTCGTGTAGGTAACCCATGACTGCTTAATCCCACATCGCATCACTTCTATGTACAGTTCGTCTGATTTAACTTGAAAGAGAACACACTATTGCTCGTGTAGGTAACCCATGACTGCTTAATCCCACATCGCATCACTTCCATGTACAATTCGTCTGATTTATCTTGAAAGAGAACACACTATTGCTCGTGTAGGTAACCCATGACTGCTTAATCCCACATCGCATCACTTCCATGTACAGTTCGTCTGATTTAACTTGAAAGAGAACACACTATTGCTCGTGTAGGTAACCCATGACTGCTTAATCCCACATCGCATCACTTCTATGTACAGTTCGTCTGATTTAACTTGAAAGAGAACACACTATTGCTCGTATAGGTAACCCATGACTGCTTAATCCCACATCGCATCACTTCTATGTACAGTTCGTCTGCTTTAACTTGAAAGAGAACACACTATTGCTCGTGTAGGTAACCCATGACTGCTTAATCCCACATCGCATCACTTCTATGTACAGTTCGTCTGATTTAACTTGAAAGAGAACACACTATTGCTCGTATAGGTAACCCATGACTGCTTACTCCCACATCGCATCACTTCTATGTACAGTTCGTCTGATTTATCTTGAAAGAGAACACACTATTGCTCGTATAGGTAACCCATGACTGCTTAATCCCACATCGCATCACTTCCATGTACAATTCGTCTGATTTATCTTGAAAGAGAACACACTATTGCTCGTGTAGGTAACCCATGACTGCTTAATCCCACATCGCATCACTTCCATGTACAATTCGTCTGATTTATCTTGAAAGAGAACACACTATTGCTCGTGTAGGTAGCCCATGACTGCTTACTCCCACATCGCATTACTTCTATGTACAGTTTGTCTGGTTTATCTTGAAACACGGGAATTAGAGAGAGAGAGAGAGAGAGAGAGAGAGCGGGGGAGACAGAGAGAGAACGCATTATAACCCGCGTAGGTAAGCCACTAAACTGCTTAATCCAACATCGCATTACTTCCATGCAATATTCCTATTGATTCCGCGTGGTTGTATTGTAGCCATCCCTTTTGATACTTTAAAGTGCAGCTCTTTAGAGGCTGCTGGTAAATGGCGGTAGTATAGATATACCGTCCATTAGGGATTTTTTGTAGAACCACTTCCTTCTAAATCTATGATGAAATTGTCCAACATATCACATAATCCGTTTTTTCCCTAGTACATCTTTTCTATCTCCTTCAGTGATTTGTGCCAATAACATTCGTATCACGACCCAGAGGTAAGGTATGTCTACTTAATTCGGCTATGGAGTCCATTGTATACAGTTTGAACATATCTTTGTTTATCTTAATTATCTCGTACAACACAGGTTTAGATACCATATTTCCATTATTATCATATTATAAAGCACTGTTGATAAATAAGCAAGCCCTGCACTGGTTGCAGCATCTGTCGCTGCCACACGGAGACTAGGCAGTCGCGGATAGCAGTGGCTACGTGTTTACAGATCTTTTCACCCCTCCCTTGTCCCAGGGAGGGGTAGCGCTAAGAAGGTCATGTTTCAAGTTAAACCAGATGAACCTTAGTAGAATTACTCTATGATAGACACAACTTTAAATTGTTCCCAACTTTTAAACAAATATCCAACATGATCTCGGGATAACATGCTAGGCTCTGGTTCCTAAAGTCGCGGGTTCAAACCTGACAGAGGTCGTCGGCCTCCCCCCCACCCTTCGTAATAGAAATAAGACTCAAGCCTCGGAGTAAAAATAAGTGGTATTTCACCCAATATAAAATAGGATACGGAAAAGTATGGAAGTTAAAGACTGACCATAAATATAAACATTAACGAAATTGAAAATAATGATTATAGAGCAACAAAGGCAGAAAATACGTTGCTAAAAGGAATGCAAAAATATGTTTTAATTTACAACCCGGAGCCTTAATTTAATTTAAATTATTTATTGCCCGCCTCGGTAGCGTAGATGGTAGCATGTCTGCCTCACATTCAAGAGGTCCCGAGTTCAAATCTTGGTCAGGGTGAGTTACCTGGATAAGATTTTTCCGGGGTTTCCCTTATCCTTACAGACGAATGTCTGGTAACTCTAAGCTCTATGGACCCTGGACACATTTGAGCATCATTTCACCGACTTCATTCACCGTCCGATATGACTTAACGTTGGAGGACGTAAATTACAAAAAATATATATTTATTGTGTATTTATTATCATACATATTTCATTATATATTTTGCTGTAGTTTACTACACGGTATGCACATATTTCTGAATGTTATATAAAAATTCGGGCTTTCATTATGTTCCATAATAAAGTATTTTTCTTCGCTATCACTATGACAGACAAGTGAAAATAGCCGGCTCGTTCAGCCATTTCTCAGAAAACAGAAGAAGGTGAACGTTGCGCCTGATTAGCTTCACTTCAGTTCAGTCATGCGAACCTGCTCGTGGGAGGACTACTAATTATTAAATATGCCTCATTGCACGAACAGCTGGAAGGGAGAGCCATCTCAGTGAACTCAGGGGCTAAATGTTGGGGAAGACAGGAAGAAAATTCCTTATCATTTTCTTTTTACGTAAGCAGACTATTTCAGTAAGCACTGCCATTCCTGTACAGGATTGATGGAGTCGACATGAAAAATTCAATGCTACGGCCGGGATTTGCTTACAGTTTTAATGAACCTTCAATATCAACCAAACAAAGTACATTTCAAGAGAGGTTATGGTACGATACAAAATAAACAATCTGTCGCTTATTTAAGTTAATTGGTGGAAATGAATCATTTCGTCACACTAGCCGTGTATAGGCTAAGATTTTGGATAGTAGATTCAAACTGAAAAATTCAATGCGATGGCCGGGATTTGAACCACGGATCTCCTGGTTTACGTCCAGTCGCTCTAACCCATTGAGCTACCATGGCCAACTTGCCGTCATAACACTAAATTCTCCAATTGACTCATATGTTTTCCCAGTAAGCCACTAGGAGCTCTCGTATCCGAGATACACCATTTGTGGCGACTTGCTATCGTAAGTACTTGAGTTCCAGGCTTCATCATTTAACTCTTATTGTTTAAGTTAATTGATGGAAATTAACCATTTCTTCATACTAGCCGTATATAGGCTAAGGTTTTTGATAGAAAACCGTAATGGATAACCGTAAAGTCTGGATACGTTAGAAATTAATAGTTTCGTATCAATGTCGAGTTAAAAGATTCAGAAGCAGTTTAATTCTTCAACCTCAAACAGTTGATAACTCACCTTAAACAGATTATTAGCCCTTAATCTATTTTATCAGTTAATTTAAGTGTAGCGTTTATCCTCACGGGCATACCTTGAGACAAATATCTCAAAGTTCACCACTGAAACAGACGGCAATTTTTTTCCAAGAACGATAACGGAGACGGCAACAGTATGCACCAAAATATACAGTACTGGAAATTATGCTCCTCTTATTGTCATTACCTTACGTGTGGAGATAACAGTTTAAATGTTCAAAATGTGTTTCATTGCGCTGTAGTCAGTGTTCATAAAGATCAGCAGATTTTCTAACATATTCCGGAACGCAGGTAGCTGCAGAGTCCCGAAGAACGGGACTATCTTCTGACGTAATGCAGACACAGTTTTGAGTGGATCTGGACAACTGAAAACTTTCTCCTTTAACATTCCCCACACGTAAGCATCAGGTGTTATGAGTTCGGGGGAATGTGATGGGTAGAGGAACTCAGCCCCGCGGGAAATTACTCGCCCTGCAAGGTTTCTTGCAGCACAGCTATAGACTGCCGAGCGGTGTGGTAGGTCGTCTCGTCTTGTTGGAACCACTGTCTATTTATCTGCATGTTCCTGGCACCACAAAACCTTCTTAGATTCTGAATAAATGGACCAATAACCATGTTCCTATAGCATTGCTGGTTAACAGTCAGAGGTGCACCATCATCATTCTCTATGAAATACGGACCTGGCACACCGTTCCCTGACACTGCACACCAAATAGTCACATGAACACTATATAGCGGTTTCTGGACCTTAGTGTCTGGCCTCTGGAAACCAATTGATAAAACCGTCCAAGTGAATGTGACTTTCGTCAAAGAACCACACGTTGAATAAGAAATCTGGATCCTCGTACACCATGGTAAAAAATCGTGTTTTGATTCTAACCTGACATGCCTATCGTGCTGTGTCAGTAGTTTCCCAACCTGCATTCGGTATAGAAATCACCTGTCTAAACAATCATGGAAGTGACTTATTGCTGATGTTTAATTTCAGGCATGGTCGCCGAAGACTTTGCTTTGGAGACTGCAACAATCCCAATTGTTTTTTCCTTAAAATTAATATAGACATACTTCAATAATGTAAAGGTTTTTCCCCTCTAGCGGCACTACAGAAAACGTCAAATGCCTATTTAAATAACCGTACACCTGGATCGTAGCTGCTATTACGTAATCTTAACCTCAGATTTATCAGATTCTATATTTTCTACTTCTTCCTAACTTCAAAATTTTCCACAAGATGCATTTTCTATTGTAACTTTGTGGGTTCGTAGAATTAAAAGGCCGAGTTGCAGAAATTAAAAATATCCTTTATTTCCGTAGCAATACACTGTCCAATTCTCACGTAGCAACATTACATCACACAATCTTCCAAAGTCAAGGACAATAACAAACACTTGCAGCTGATTACATTAACTCTCGTTACAACAACGCTGACTGTTACACAACTACTGCTTACTCACTCTTGTTTACAACAACTGTTTCACAACTACTACTCTGGCGCGTCACAATCCTTTTTATATGTCCATTCATAAGTGGAAAACATTCTCGCACAAATAAGAAAACAACCATTCTCCGTCAATCGAGATATCTCTAGAAATTTCCAAACATGAAACCCTACCTGTGGCGGCGAGTCCTTGATCTGAGATAACATTGTTTGCCGCTTTTGTGATCACTCGCCGTGTTGTCGTTCACTGCTCGTGCAAGCTCGTGAAACACTATCCGCCGTCAATTATCGATTTGTGCCGAAACGTTTATGCCCAGCGCCGCGACACTATTAATCTATATGAAATTGTAAACATGCCTGTAAGGGCAACTGCATATTAAGTGTAGCCATTTACATTTGTTGTCTTTTTTTTATTTGTATTGAAAATGATTATAATGCTTACTTCTTACTGAACACGCTTAGGAAAATAAACATTGTTAAATAGGTATGATTATTTTTTCCCTTCGTTGATATGGCGAACACAAATATTTCACATAGGTACAGGTCATTGATAGGTTAAAATGGGTGCAGAAGCTTACTATTTTTAGAATTACATGTGAGACATTTTGAAAATCGCCTATAATTTAGACATAAACTGTTAATTCCTCAAACTATTGTAACCAAAAAGTTGAAACTTTGTATTATTCCATTCTTGATCGATCACAAAAATAAATGGTATAAATTTGAAACAAATCTAACAAAAGCTTCAGATATTTCAATTCTCACCCTTAAGCTCGCCCCCAAACCCATGTTTTTTTTTTTTTTTCGACATAGTTAATTAATCCACACCTTTCTGCACATTATGGTTCCTACTTAGTGAAGTGGATTTACATGTATTTTAATTATACGACAATATTTGTTATTTTAACTTGCTTTGGAGTCATTTATGAAATTTTGAATAAGTGTAGAACTATTTCGCCTAGGGAACCACAAAATAGTATGTGTTTAGCGAATTTGTTACAGTATATGTTGTGATGATTGTCATTTTGTTATCTCTATGGTCGTCATTAATTTAAGTTCGTTGTTCAATGGTTTGATATTTGCATATCGGAAATATAAAGCTGCTTTTATCAGAAGCTACTCTTTACAAAACTTGTGCGCCATTTTCTCAGAAACTACTGGAGATAAAAGCATGAAATTTTCACAGAATTGTCAGTAAAGTTGTGGATCTACTAAAACAAGTGTTTTGCTTTATGAGAAGAACGCCAAGGCTGATTTTATACTAAAAATAAATGCCAAAATAATGAATAAGATGAAAATTATAAATAATTTTCAACTATAAATAACAGCATAATAATTTGTACTATTAGCTATAGTGCATTTTAAGAGCCAATTTACTAAAACTGTGTATTTATTTCTAAGTGTTTACTTAGCAAATTTTAGTGCCTATTTAAGTGCCTATTTTGCCCATTTTAGTGCCTTTTTTGCCTGCCTATTTCACACATCTTTAGTGCCTATAAATCCACTGTAGGGCCCGGATTTTGATGAAAAGTCATCTTTCTTCTGAGTAGTCACAGACGATACTTATTGGAAATTAAGTGCATTCTGGAACAAATACGTTAGAGGTCATCAAAATGCATTTTTCCATATTTTTATAATAAAGTCATTTTTTAACATTTAGATGCATTTTCCGGCCATTTTCTTTTACACAAATTTATTGGGCATTTTCATCTGTAGACCACATTCGGGAGGCCGGGGTTCGATTCCCGTGGCAGGCCTGGCCCTGACCCATGGGCTTTTTGGGGGTCCGAGTTAAAATAATCTGTGATTAAAAGTTCATATCGTGTAAGCCGATATCGTGTCAGGAGAAAACTTCAAAACTGATATTTTTGAACAGGCAGTGACATAATGTTTTTCAAATATGCACCTATAACATCTGTGGAAGTGGAGACAAGTTTCTCAAAGTATAAAACAGTTTTAGCTGACAATCACCGTTCCTTTACTTTTGATAACTTGAAGATGACCATGGTGGTGTACTGCAACGCTGAGTAAGGTATGTTTTGCCTAATAGGTACAGTAACTTATTTTTCTTATTTTATAAAATTGAAAATGACGATGAATTTTGAACTTATTTATTGTTTAGTAGCAATAAAGCATTTTTTATTAAGAAATTCAATTTCAAAATGTGGTTTTACGAACCATATATTAATTATTTGTCTCTCTCTCTCCATCTCTCTCTCTCTATGTGTGTGTGTGTGTGTGTGTGTGTGTGTGTGTGTGTGTGTGTGTGTGTGTGTGTGTGTGTGTGTGTGTAATTTACGTCCTGCAACGTCAAGTCATATCAGACGATGAATGATGGAGTGGTTCCCCTACTTGTGGGTTGGATTTATATCACACGATGCGGTGACATATCTGAAGCTGGATTCGCCCCGTCGTGAGGTCTACGCCCCACACGAGCAAAAGTTTCGCGCTCCCTCGGTGTGGCGACGTGTGTAGAAGTCAAACCTTACCTTGATGTAGAAGGATGAACCTTTCGTCTAAAGGCCGTGAAGATGAAGTTCTCGAAGATTTCTATAAATCCTCTCTCCGGCAGCTGCGGCGAGCGATGAGATGTGAAACTTCTCAGGCGTGGTATCGATACAAAAAGGATTTCACTTTTGGGCAACTATGGAATAAAATAATTTACACCGTTTCACTTTACTTGGAATTATATTTCTCGACATCATTTTCTTCTTTACATGCGACTTTTTCCACTGATGTATATAGCCCTTTACTATATATTAATTTTCTTCTTTTATTTATAAATGATGCAACGGTTTCTTACTAAAATTATTTATCGTAGCGTCGCGTCTTCGATGTATATTTTAAACGTTTACCAAACGTTCATAAATGATGAACTCCAATAACTTCTCGTAGTTACAAGAAGTCTTTTATCGAAAACACGTCTATCCTCTTCGAGAGTTAAAGCCAGAAGTAAAAATTTAAGAATAAAATCATTGGTTCTTTTTTATGTTTTTGTTGCTAAGTCACCGCAATACTTAATTCTGATTGGTCCTACGTCACAATTTGGGATTTCAATAAACCTTAGCATTTGTTGCATCATCTATATGGCCTGCTTGGTTATTAACTTAAGTTGAATTACAGATGGCTATGTTTACCTAATATGTCCATGTATGCAATATCAGCTTCAACGAAATGGGTGAAATGATGCTCAAATGTCTCCGGGGTCCAGAGAGCTTAGAGTTACCTGACATTCGTCTTTTTAAGGATAAGGGAAAACCGCGGAAAACACCTTATCCAGGTAGTTAATTCACCTTGACCGAGATTCGAACTCGGAACCTCTTGAACGTGAGGCAGACATGCTGCCATCTACGCTACCGAGGCGGGCTTATTTGTCTGGGAGTTATTAATTTATTATTATGAAAGAAATTGTTAATTTTTGCTATGCCATTTTTTTTTACATTTTATGTGCAATTTTTTTTATATTTTAAGGGCATTATATAGCTCATTTTTAGAGAATTTTTAGGTCAACAACTTCCGGTCCCTAATCCGATCCCTACTAATGACATAAGGATCGGCTTCCAGGAATACTAAACTATCCTCCCATTAGAGGTGGATTTTGACATATGCAACTCTAACAGAATGAAAAGAGCAACACAGCAGAAACCTGTCCTTAACCATCACTACACTATTTGTGTAACGGAGAATTCTATTTGATTATTAATTGTAATGTTTAATAGTTCACAGGAATAAATTTAAGATAAAGTAAAAGTAAATGTTATACTTACGATCGCTGTAATTTCACAAAATAAGAGTATTTCGCTTCATTTTGTTCTCATCGCGAAAATTCGCTAAAATAATAATATTGATTTATTGACCAACATCATATAATTCGGAAAGATATTGTCAAATCGCTTTAATAACGTGTCTCGCTTTTTTCGATTATGCGAAAAGAGAGTGCCTCTAATTATAGCTACCAGTGTCTGGGGATGCAAAGGACGCAAGAAGATGACCCGTGTGGGAGAGAAGACGATTCGCAAGACAATGCAAGTGACAGTGATGCTGCTAAGACAGGCGTATATTCAGCTCGAGTGCATCTCGACGTTCCTAAGAGATGATATAAAAATAGTCATTAATTAGTTATCCTCGCTCTAAATCTCTTGGAAATGTCTTCACATGGTTCACCTCATCATTTGGAACAACCTTATAATGAGATGTTTACGTAACGTCTTCTTTTTTAATCAAGCAATTCTTAACTAACCAATGCATGTAATTAAATTTCTTTCCAGTCTATTTTGCTCATTTGAGAGAGATATTCTGAAATCGCGAGGTAATCGGGCTGCACGGCTTAGCGTCAAATATGTATCCCATTGTCATGATACTGTATAACAATTTAACACGATCCAGATTTTGATAACGTCCTGTCCATTGATTGCTGCAATATAGATATTGCTAAAGTGTACATAAACACTTATCATGGACTTCAAATTATGAAGTAACAGTACAACTACAGTAAGGTCGTGGGTTAAAACCCAGTGCGAGGGAAATTAATTTCTTCTCAGCATAGCTTCCTTCAAAAGTGTAACGATATGTTTTAGTTAGAACTTTTTATATGAATATCCAGTTGGAAATTCTTGTTTTCTGATATGACTGTTAGTGGGCCATGGAATGACAATATAAAAAGTATGTGTGTGTAATTTTGTGATTGGCCGTAGTAATAATTGTATTACGTATTGTGATGTAGCAGTAAATCGGCCAATCACAAAATTAATAGAGGAATAACGATAGTTACTGAAAATTCATAATCTTGAGATAGATATATGTTCTGTAATCTTGTTTCATGACGATGGAAAAATGTCGCGGTGAATATAAAAGTTTCTAACGGAAAATTAATAATCTTCATAGATATATGTTCTGTAATCTTGTTTCATGACGATGGAAAATGTCGCGGTGAATATAAAAGTTTCTAACGGAAAATTAATAATCTTCATAGATATATGTTCTGTAATCTTGTTTCATGACGATGGAAAAATGTCGCGGTGAATATAAAAGTTTCTAACGGAAAATTAATAATCTTCATAGATATATGTTCTGTAATCTTGTTTCATGACGATGGAAAAATGTCGCGGTGAATATAAAAGTTTGTAACGGAAAATCAATAATCTTCATAGATATATGTTCCGTACTCTTGTTTTTTTTTTTTTTTTTCTTTGCTTGTTCCATTTATACCCCGCCTTTAACTACTATGGTCATATCGGCGGCCGTTCTCCTTTGGAACATACTGAAGGTGCTAACTCGTTATCTTTGGGTTTTATCATTACATCACGCACACATTCACACTCTCATTCATACTTCCAGACTCTGGGGAAGATGGGTAATTATCTTGGTCGGAGAAAAATCCCCTCCCCCACCGCCGGGAATCGAACCCGGGACCCCTAGCACGGTAGGCAGGTGCTCTACTGACTGATACTCTTGTTTTATGACGATGGAAAAATGTCGCGGTGAATATAAAAGTTTGTAACGGAAAATCAATAACCTTCAGAAAGAATTATTCGGTATTCGTAATAGTTAATGAGTGGACGTACAGAAGTGAGGAATTTTAAGTAATTAACAGAAATTATATTATAATTGAAAATAAGGATTTATCGATGTGTTGGAGGTAACCTACAGTGATTGATTAACAAAGAAAGTTCGAGTAAAATGTAATCCAGATTATACAATTAAATAATATATTACGAAATCGGAGTCATATAAAATTTTATTTCTGTCACTAAAAATCCACACCTGAAATAAAAATATCTCATGACTCTTATTTAATCAAATTCAATTCAGACGATACAATTAGTGGCCTGAAGAAACTGAGCTGCACAAACTGACGACATGGGAAAGAATTGTGCTTGCAGCGAAGAAATACCGCTACATATTGCGCCCGAACATGTGACTGATTAAGCTGGAGAATTATATCGCCACAAAAGGAAGATAAACCGTGGTACCTTGCCATCGATTTCCGGAACAAAAAAATCTCAAGGTTGATTAAGAGGCCTTTGAGCAAAATTAAGCGGTCCCAGAGTGGGACACTGAGAACAACAGCTGTTAAAGAACATCTTTAAATACAATTTAAAAAATTCAAACCACATTCTAAGTTTAACTTCCATACCGATAGCTCAGCTGAAATACACGTTTCAATAAGCCAACAAGTCTGATGTATGTACTCACAAAACTTTCTCCTCTCACTAATTCAAAATTCTCTTAAGTAACTATTTTTCTATTTCCTGTTAATCGAGATAGATGTTTGTAGAGATAGATGTGTAGTGTTTAACGCCCGCTTTTACTACATACGGCACCGCAGGCGGTGACACTGATGGCACATGAGATGAAGATGGAGCACCGGTGGAATGAGATGGCGGGGGAAACTCGAGGTCCCGGAGAAAACCCGCCCAAGCGCCGTGTTGTCCACCATAAATCTCACTTTGTGGTCTCCTGGGATCCAACCCGGGCCGCCTTGGTGAGAGCCAAGCGGTCTAACCACTGAGCCACGGCGCGGCCTGTAGAGATAGACTTCCTATATGTTCAAGATCTCGGGAAACAAGTCAGGAGAAAAGACGATTAGAAATCGACATTTCAGGAGCGTACATGTCTCCCGTCATGAGGATATTTTAATAACTGTTATAACCGCAAAATGTATTACTGGATATAACACAAACATTGTGACTTTGTGGGTTCGCAGAATTTAAAGTCCAACTTGCAGAAATTCAAAATGTTCTTTATTTCCGTAGAAATGCACGCTGTTCAATCCTTCAGTAGCAGCATTACGTCACATACACAATTACAATCCACCAAGGTCGTTGACCACAACAAAGAGCCCACTTTCCAATTACACTAGTTTCAATTACAACTCTCTCATTACGACACTTTACAACTGTCCTTACAACTGTTTATTACTGCTCTGTTTTTACGACTCCCGCTGGCGTGTCACAATCTCTTATACACCTCATTGATAATTCGACACTGTTCTGTAACAATCAAGAAATCGAATGTTCTGTCACTAGACGCAACACGAACTTTCTACTCGCATCACTGAACAAAAGACCGTTTTCAGTGAATTAAATGCCAGGTCAGGAGATGGCGTCAGCGTAGAAAATTAATTGGATCAAAGAAACGTAACTACTTAACTTGATGATCAAGTTGTATAGATCTGTGCTTCATAAGCCGACGGATTTCCATTTTTAAGGCCGGTTTCCAAGAGGAGCTGAACTGAAATCCAGCTTCACGATTAAACGTGCTCCTCTCGGAGGAAATGGCCAAAGACTCCTTAACTCTCCGCTCCCAGTAACTGTTGCATTTTGCCAAGATGGTCGTCTCCCAAACGTTGATATCGAGTTGAGAGGTTATTTCCAGCAAGATGGAGCAACGTATCATACATCTAATTACAACATGGAACTTGTAACCAATTTCTTTGTCAACTGAATAATCTCAAAAGATCTGTGCCCCCCCCCCCCCAGATCCCCTGACCTAATCTCATCGGATTTTTTCTTGTGGGGGTATCTAATAATAGAGTGTACAAGAATAGACCACGGACAATCGATGTTCTCAAGGAATCCATTCGAACCGAAATAAGTAACATTGACGAGGATACTCTCTGTAAAACTTCAGAGAATATGGTGAGACGAGTACAAACATGTATAGATGTTGGTGGAGGACACTTCCAACATTTTCTCTTAGATGTAAATAGTGTAATGTAATCTCCCAATTGTTTATTATATTCTCCCAAAATTGCACGTGTGTCCTATTATTGGTTCAAAAGTTATGGCCTATTGAAATGGTTCAGGTTTAAATGGATCTCACTATATTTATTGCCTCATTTTTTTCACTTCCGTATTTACTTCCTTAATTTCTAGGTATATAATCTGTAGCGGTTGTTTTTCATACGTTTGGTAAGTACCTAGTGAGCCTCTTAAGTGTATTCTTGAAAACCGAACAAGATGGATTCGCGTGAAGCTTGCATTCGAGAGTTCCCATGCGTTTCTGGTGGTCGCCCACTCTGACCATTGGTTTCTCCGTGCTTTTCCCTGGTGGATAAGGCGAATGCCCAGTGGCGTGTTCTACCATTGTACCCTCTCTCTCTCTCTCATTAAATCATCCTTTCTCATGTTGCAATTCCCTACAGAGTTTCGTGGCGGGCAGATGGCGCAGTAGTAGAGAGTGAATTTTGAGCCTCTATTGCTGGGACAAACTTTACTCAGTCCCTGCTGGAGGGGAGTCTATGAACCATGCAATGGCTTAGGCGGGTCATTGCCCAGCACCCTCCACTTTCGTGGTCAGGCATTGCAACTGTTAGAGAACTCTGCGGGTCTCTGCTGATTACGTCGTCCGTTCCTACATCTCATACGTCTCCTGAGGTTCATTCACATCATCCGTTTCTCTGGGGTGTATATGCAAACGATCCAACACCGTCAAGCTGTTGTTTTATTCTTGTAAACAACAATAGTTGTTTTATTCTTGTGCCCGTTTGTCAATATTTATAATTTTTCTCCTTCTGCATTCATAATATATGCTTGAGACATTCATAGACATGTAAAAATACGGTAGTGTGACGATTATGAGGTTTTTAAAACTTCTTTTTGTTGGAATCTTAAAAATTATTCTTATTGTTCTTTTGCATAACCTAAATATTTGTAATGTGTGTATCTTTCTTGCTGCTGTCCATAAAATGACCCCACAATTTCATTGGTTTTTTTTTTGTTTGCTTTTTTTTTGTTTAATTTTACGTCCTCCAACGTTGTCATAACGGACGCTGAATGAATTGGGTGAAATGATGTTCAAATGAGTCCAGGGTCCATGGAGCTAAGCGTTACCCGACATTCGTCTTGAAGGACAAAGGAAACCCCCGGAAAAACCTTATCCAGGTAACTCACCCTGACCGAGATTCGAACTCGGGACCTCTTATAATTTAATTGTGAGTGTATAAAAGCTTAATATAGTTTAATGCTCGACCAGGGCAAACTTAGTACTCATACGACTGGTGGCAGTACTTTAATGGACCTCATTAAACTACACCTGTTCATTAAAGTGTTCGTCCAATCAGAAGTGGCCACGTAACATTGCGAAAGCGCAAGCATCGATTATTCTCTTTTCTATCGACAACAACACTATCGTCAGTTTAGAAAAAAGTCAAAATGTCTGACACTAGTAACAGTGACATTGAACTTAGAGCACCAGAAACTACTCCAAAAGCACTCAATGTTACCAATAACCTGTTGCTACAAAAGTCAAGAAATATGTACGAGAAATTCTATTCACAATTCATGGATTGGAGAATATCAAACGGTATAAATTCGTTCTCAGAAAATGTATTCCTAATGTATTAGAAGAATTGTCTCAAAATATGAAATAATCGATGTTGTGGACTCACTATTCTATTTTGAAACCAACATTCAACATTAAGCACCAAATTGACTTATCCAAATCAAAACTGAACAGTTTACTGAAATGCAATTCCAAGGATATAAAGGTAAAAAGGCCAAAACATTTACACCTGGCGAGTTGAAAACATTTATAAATTAAGCACCTGATGTTAAACACCTCATGATAAAAGTTTCTTTTTTTTAATGTTACCAATGTTTTGTTTTAATGTTTTTAGATTAAACTGTATCACACGTTAACAGATGTTTATAGGGAAGTAATCAGTATTCCTACGCCTGTGTACTACGTACTACGTCTCACTTTAGACAAAGCAATAACATTGTAACACATCACTCAAACCAGAAATGAATACTTAGAAATGAAGTCTTTAACTTAGACACATGATCAAGCATAAACAGTCGTATTGACTTCGCTTCACTCGCTCGGTTAGTAATAATACTCGCGTTTTAATTACTACCATTATAATCTCGTTACATAATATACTATTAAAGCACCATCATCATGAATTTGTAACACCTGTCTTAGCACATGAACATCCTTATATTAATGTCATTACTACTACATGTTTATTGGGTTCCAAATAATTATCTTTAACTAACCTAAAAATTGTCTGGATTACTTGACACAGTTACTTATTTTGGTTCTTTTGCAGAGGAGAAGCAAGTGAGGAGAGTCTTGGGCGCAAAAAGTAAGGGAACTGACGGAACAGATAGGTATGGCACATATTTGGAGAAACGAGGTGTATTATTATAGGGGCTTTTGGAAAGAGGTAGAATTAAGGCTGGAAGATTTAGATAGCCAAGTTATATTTACCAGTGTAAGGGAGAAAAGATCTTTGAGGACATATAGGGAAATAAGGGCAGTGTGGGGGAGGGATAAGTACATAGATGTGTGTAATAAGTCACGGTGAGAAGGATTTGCCTGGGCAAGGACAGGAGTTAGAAATTTGAAAGGCATTAGATATGAAAAGGATACAGGGAAATGCCCAATGTGTGGAGAAAAGGATACAGATTGGCATAGTATACTTTATTGCAAACAAACAAATATATGGAGAGAATAAATTTGGCAACAAAAGTGGGATAGTTTTAGGGATGGCGGAGGTATTAATATATTGGTAAAAGGAGAAAAGAATGTAAGAAATATAGGTGAATATTTTGGGAAACTTATAGAGAAATGGTTAAATTTGATGAAGAATAACTAACAATTAAGGGCTGGAAAACTAGAAAGAGGGATACAAGGGAGAGGAGGGTCGTCAGTACACGGAAAACCAGGAGTTATGTGTATTGAGACCCAGGCTTGGGGCAAGCAGGTAGGAAGGGTACGTTAGATGTGAATAACTCATTTTGTTATTGTGTGAAAGAAATGTTACAAATGTCAATGTATCATTGAAACTGTATGTAGAAGAAAGATGAGAAATAAATACTAAAACATACTAGAAAAATACTTATTTTGCGTTGCCTAGCTTTATGTTTGTGTTGTATCATTTATTGCAATTTCAACCATTCCGTTTCATTTCTATAAAATGAAGGAGGGTGTTGAATGACGCTCTTTACTTGCTACACTAGTAAACAAAACTGTCACATTTGAAACTCAGTCCTTCATGTTAAGTGCAGGAAATTCAGAGCAACTTAACGCATCATTTATATAAACATCTGCGCAGTAATACAGACACAGGTTTCGTGATTGACGAGGTTTAGATATGTGTGTCTGAACGTGACCCTGAGGAGCTACAGCGGTCCAAAGACAACCAACCGGCTTGGGGTCACAGACCTTCACTGCAATCAAATGTCAGAAGTCAACAAACTTGAGGTGGAGGCGGAGGAAAATGCTATCCTAATAGCTGAACATCAATTTATTACTGGGGACACTTACCAAATAAGCGCAGTAAATTGCTACTCATGATGCACTAGATAGATAGATATTTACAGCAGCAGTTTAGATGTAAGACAGCAGTTTAAACAAGTTGTGTGCACTCACATGTCTTTCTCTACTCATTTTTTACAAACAAATGCTTCTACTACCTACTTCATGTCAATTGAGATGAAAATGTGTAGTAATTAACTTAATACTAATTGTCTTGTAGGTGCAACGGAATACGTGAATACAGTAAGCTTTAAGTGGCAGTCAAACCATTTAAGAGCTTTCGCTGTGTGATGCTTTGAAATTCTTTATCCTTGGATGTCCAGGACTTCAATAAACAAATAACGACTTCCTGTTCAGAAAACTGTAATACCCGATTTCACCAACAGATGTTAAAATCGACGCTAATAAATGTAAAGTAACAATTGCACAGGGCTAACAAAGCTGTTAAATTTCTTGCATTTCACCAACCTGTTTTCTGAAAATGTTAACAAACACGTGGTAACGCCAAGAGACTTGTAAATATTACAGCTATAGAAGGCTATGGATGAGTCGTATTATTTTCTGAACGTACTGCGATGTGTTTTTGTTTTCATTTTCGTCTGCACAGAGCTGAAAAAATGGCGGGTAAACAAAATCGTGAGAGAAACCCTGGGACAAATTTCTCATCGACGGAGAAAGAATTGTTAATTGAACTGGTGATGAAGTATAAGGATATCGTGGAAAATAAGAGGACGGGTGCGGTGAATGTAAAAGAGAAAGATATCACGTGGGAAAAAATTGGAAACGAATTCAATTCAAGTGCATGTGTCACTACTAGAAGCACGAAACAACTTTGACAGTATTACGTAAATTTAAAACAAGGTGCGAAGGACAAGTGAGGAGTGACTTGAACGTTTCAAGACGGCAGGTGGACAATATATTATCCACGTAATTATTAACTCCCTTCAGGACTTAAGGAGTATCTTATACTTCAACAGATAACCCTAGATAACAAATTTAAACTTTTTTATTGCATCTGGTTTGTAAATGAGTGGATTTACGTAATTTTGGGGTGCTGAATACACAGGTAAAATCAGCTTTTCTCTATGACGTCACATTTCCTAGACACACAACATAATAAAAAATGGTAACTGCGAAAATTGACACAATTAAGTCAAACAAAAATACACATTCTGAAGCAGTAAAATGAAATGGGTGGCGCACAGTTCTACGTTGACGCTACAGTTTCTAACGAATAATATGGGTAGCTCAGGGTTGAGCAATGAGGTTTCTCTCAGGGTATGCGTGGATAAGTATGAGTAAGGATGGTTCAAATGACACTGGAATGCCCGTTTCAAACTGGTTTAATGACTGCTCCTTTTTAACATAACATCAAACTCGAAGTTGCCGACCAAGGGTTACCAATATATCACTGTTTAGGGTTACTGAAGGTGGAATGCTTATTACTCGATAATACTTAATTCGTTACTATAAACCGACAAATCGTCCCTCCGGTTCTAATCTGCCTTCGAACAAGACAGAGAAAACTTCTTACTCGGCCGCTAGCCGCGGACCGTCTGTCCTCACACTATACACAGATGTGTGTGGGTGTGTAACTTTCACTTTCTCGAAGGCCTTTATTCAACCAAAAATCCCTTGTGACTCTTTTGTCCGTTGTGATAATTAGTCTCGGTCATGCCATTATTAAGGGTCCGAAGAATACCCATTCAAACGGAGTCAAGTGTCATTGATTTAAGTTTTCTGGCTAAGAAAACCTCTTTCTCCCGTGTCTTTTGTTACACAACTCAACCAACTGCCCCTGCACCTGTTGTAACAAAGATCCAACATTCCCTTGAAATCCATCACGATTCTTTACTTATTGAAATCCTTTAATTTCGGTATCAATTCACTACGTTTGAAATCAGTACTATTTTGTATGTATATCTGAGTATGATGCCAATAAAAGCTCCAGATTAGCTCAGAAGATATTTTCGCCTTTAATTGTCTTTGGTTTTTGAAAAAATGCAACGGTGGAGCAATGTTTTGTTTGCCGTTTCATCACTCTCCCTAACAAGTAGTTACCCATCATCGAAGGGTTCCAATGACCTTGGTAACGGTGTCCCATGGTAAGAATGTCTTGGTGGTAGTAGTAGAAATGGAACTGAGGGCGCTCAACTGCATGGTCATTAGCGAGAATGTCTTGGTGAAAGCGTTAGTTTGGGAAACTTTTCTTTTAAGTGATTGAAGGTCTTACTTTCTTTACCCAGAGCTTTTACGAAGTTCTTGAAAAGGCCCAACTTTATATGAAGGGAAGGCAAAATTATTTTATCGGGCTCAACCAATTGTTCGCATTTACGTTTCCAGGAACATATGAACATCAAAACAGAAGAACAGCAAAAAGCGAAATACTGAATACGAAAAATAAAAGAACTTTAAAAACTCAAAAATGGTACGTGCTAGAGCATTCTGAAAGGTATATTCAGATTCTACACACCAACATACATACTAGTTGTAGAACATCCCAATTGCAAAATGACTGTTGACTAATGGTGCGTTCAAGCTATAAAGCCTCCAATTTTTTTTTCAGGACTGGGACCAGACAGCAACTTCTGGATTTTAATACACGTGGAATCTTTTTGAATGCGTGACACAGACGGCAGCACTGTACAGTACATAGAACTCTAGTGGCAGCGACGAGAGTTAGGACTGTTTTTGATACTTAAAATGGCGACGTTTTCATTGCAACTACAGCGTGTAATTATTCTTTTTCTCAATTTTCGTGGTGTAACACTTATTGAAATTCATCACCTGTTGAGTGTGACATGTAGTGATGGTACCATGGATGTGTCTGATGTGCGTTCCCTGGGTGCGACAGTTCAATGAAGACAGAACATCGTGTGACAACAAACCAAGACAGTTGCAGACATCGCCTCCAAAATTGGCATTTCTGTGGGGTCTGTGCATACAATCCTGCATGAAGATCTGAAAATGCGAAAAGTGTCCGTGTCTTCCAGATGGGTGACGCGAATGCTGACAGATGATGACAAGGCTGTGCGCGTGGCAAATTGTCAGGCGATGTTGACGAGTGATGACAGCATGAATGGAACATCGATTACACGCTGTTCTTGCAATGAAAACGTCGTCATTTTAAGTATCAAAAACAGTCCTAACTCTCGTCGCTGCCACTAGAGTTCTATGCTCCGTACAGTGCTGCCATCTCTGTCAGGCATCCACAAAGAGTCCACGTGCATTAAAAAAAACA